>CM039672.1:435182573-437582573 GCA_022496015.1 Hordeum marinum | reverse complement strand
CCGCCCAACAGACAGGCACACAAGTTGCCGCCATTACAATTTGGTTCACTTCAACAATCAGCCGGGACGAACCATCGACCGAATTATTGAAACAAATCATACGGGATCATCTATAACCTGCCACGGCCAGCCTCAAACTTTCAAGTGGAGATTCTCAAGCTGCCTCTTCGAGTCAACTTAAGACTCGGAGGCTACAGACATGGCGAGACGCATTTGGTCGTTTTCAACGAGAACCTCCAGTCATGGCAAAGTTGCCCAAGAGGACGAACCGCCGTGATGCACCATTCAAACATGGGTGCCCGGATTTATTGGATCATCATAAAGCGACTTGGAGCTTCTGCCGTTTCTTCATACAAGATGGCGGTTTACAAGATGGTGACTTACAAGATGGTGCACAAAACGTTGGCTGTCGAAGGGGGCTTCCCACCTCCGGGTGTAGCTTATCTAACCATAACAACCGGCTCTTACGTCAAAAATGTTGACAAGTCAACATTGGCTATCGAAAGGGGCTTCCTATCTTCGGGTATAGCTTATCTAATCCTAACAACCGGCTTTATGCCAAAAAGTTGACAAGTTAACTTTCTTTGTCGAAGGGGGCTTCCCACCTCCAGTTGTAGCTTATCTATCCCTAACAATCGGTTTTCACGCCAAAAATGTTGACAAGTCAACATTGGCTGTCGAAGGGGGCTTCCTACCTTCGGGTATAGCTTATCTAACCTTAACAACCGGCTTTATGCCAAAAAAGTTGACAAGTCAACTTTGGTTGTCGAAGGGGGCTTTCCACCTCCGGGTGTAGCTTATCTATCCCTAACAACCGGCTTTCACGCCAAAAATGTTGACAAGTCAACATTGGCTGTCGAAGGGGGCTTCCTACCTTCGGGTATAGCTTATCTAACCCTAACAGTCGGCTTTATGCTAAAAAAGTTGACAAGTCAACTTTGGTTGTTGAAGGGGGCTTCCTACCTTCCGGTATAGCTTATCTAACCCTAACAGTTGGCTTTATGCTAAAAAAGTTGACAAGTCAACTTTGGTTGTTGAAGGGGGCTTCCCACCTCCGGGTGTAGCTTATCTAACCATAACAACCGGCTCTTAAGCCAAAAATGTTGACAAGTCAACATTGCATCAAACATTGCATCATACATAGCATCATACATTGCATCATACATTTCATCATATTCACATGTCATGCCAGCTTATCAAACCGGGTCAGAGTAAGATTATGAAAGAAGGAGCAACGTTATGAAAGATATAACATCTCCGGGTTGTGCTTTTTCAAGCCGCCCTTACAACAATGCAGAATATATTCTGTCTTGTTTATTTTTACAAGTTTTATCTCTTAAGATGAGCTGCCGTTAAGTATGATGAAAAAGTTCTGCAAAGAGCAAATGGATCTTTAATAGCCAACTTGGCTGGATCTTCATGGTTTATCATAACCAATACTAAATGATTGGGTTTTCAAGCCACCTCGGAGAATTTATTATTTTTCAAGAGTCGTCCCGTCAGATATAATGCCGTGTCATCTAATTGACCGGCTCTCGGATTTCTTCAAATGTGCTCTGTAGTAATCTACAACACTCATGGATTTCTTCAACGCATATTTGCCGGGTTGCACCGCAACTACGAGCAGGGATTTCATGTCAAAGACAAAGGAATTATTCAAGGATATTCATTCTGGGTTATATTACAACCACGGTCAAAGATTCATTCAACAAATTGTGGTGAGCCATATTATTCTTGCATAGTCTCAAGTCGCCGTAGGCAGACGACCCGGGACTTGGGGGCTACACTATTCAAGTACAGTTTACATCAAGTATGCAAGTCCCATGTCACTGCAAGCACGCACCATGACACTTGGGGGCTAATGCAAGCCGGTTTTCGAATCATTACATTGTCAGCAAGACCCAATTATATCAAGGAGATGAGCCAGGTTTTCTATATTTTTCTAAGTCCCAGCCCAGTAATTCTTACTGACCCGGCACTTGGGGGCTACATCGCGCAGATCAAATTTTCTAAAAAGTCCCAAGTCGCCGCAGGCGTGCGACCCGGCACTTGGGGGCTACAGTATTCAGCTGTTCAAACAGATTATAAGATTCAAATTGAAGACCCAGCCCATCACATGCTAATGAGCCGGCCCTTTGGGGCTACACCAGCTGAAGCTTTATAAGGTATAAGACAGTTATAAATCCCAGGTTGCTGCAGGCAGGACAACCCGACGCTTGGGGGCTACACATTCAAACATGTTATTACAAAGCACCAAGTTATCATGGATAATCTTGGAGCTTGGGGGCTACAGGTAATATGGACATATCAAAAACTCTGAGGAGAATTTTCAAGATGTTAATTATGGAGTTCAGTCGTTAGACCCGGCGTCACCAGCATTCATGACCTAGCATTATCAAAATATTATAACCCGCCGGAGTTTGTATAAGTCGCCCTGCTTCACAACAATGGAAGTCCGGATCTACGTCATAAGGATTTCTTATTTTCAAGATTTTCATTGAGCCAAGAAAAAAACCGGTCACCCGGAGGAGCCACTTCATAAGCCGTCCAAAGGAGCAAGCTGACCACTTAACATATTTACTATTCTCATTTCAGGAGGTTACCATGAATAAATTCAAGCTAACCTGGGGCTAACGTCAGGGATATACCCCGCGGTATGACCCGGGATACAGTTATGAACCGGCCGGTTATAAGTCCCTGGATGACTCTCCGGTTGTGAGTCCCTGGATGACTCTCCGGTTGTGAGTCGCCGGATGACTCTCCGGTTGTGAGTCGCCGGATGACTCTCCGGTTGTGAGTCCCCGGATGACTCTCCGATGAATCCTCAGATGACTCTCCAGTTGTGAGTCCCTGGATGACTCTCCGATGAGTCCTCGGATGACTCTCCGGTTGTGAGTCCCTGGATGACTCTCCGGTTGTGAGTCCCTGGATGACTCTCCGATGAGTCCCTGGATGACTCTCCAGTTGTGAGTCCCCGAATGACTCTCCGGTGAGTCCCCTGATGACTCTCCGGTTGTGAGTCCTTGGATGACTCTCCGGTGAGTCCCCAGATGACTCTCCGGTTGTAAGCCCATGAAGATGAGTCCCTGAAGATGAGTCTCCGGCGTAAGCCGCCCGGTGACTCGGAAGCCCATGAAGAGAAGACCACGATGGGAAGTCATAATAAGTTGTCTCAATCTGACTTAGACTCTACATGTAAGCCGCCCCTTCAGCTTATATAAGGAGGGGCGGGTCACCCCGAGAGGTAGAGATTTTTAGACGTCTCAATAGACAGGTCTTAGATAGACAAGAGATTAGAGGCTCTCGTGATTAAAGGTAGCAAACAACACCCTTGTAACCGAGAGATCTCCTCCATTATCAATACCAGACAAGTAGGATGTAGGCTTTTACCTCCATTGGAGGGGCCGAACCTGGGTAAACTCCGCGTCTCTCGATTCCGATCAACCCCTTCAAGCCGCCACATAGTTGCGTCTTCGCCCCGAACCTAAGTCCGTTCACTCGGACATCTGCCCTGACAAATCCACGACAATAGTGGTGTTATGTTTGTTGGGAAACGTAGTAGAAAATAAAAATAAGCATCATACGACCATGATCCCATAACACTATGAATATGGATTAGAGGTTTAAATCGGATCATTACCAACTTCGAATTACAGTGGAAGAAGAGTTGGCGTAGATCATTGATGAAGTCCCTCGAATCGTTCATGAACGATCCCTCAAGCCGCAGACGCAGAGCATGACCTCTCTGCAGATTGCACGTCCTTAGGCTTTACGATTCGGCAGTGCTTCGCCGTTGGGAGCTTTGTCATCGCCTGAGAATTAGAGGGAGAAGACGAGAACCACACATGGCTTCTCTATTATGAGGATTAGAGAGAATTAGTTCTAGATCTAAATCTATATCAACTCTAAATTGGAACTAGAACTAGAGAGCTAGAGGAGGCTCAAAAATTTGTGTGCCTCCAAGGGCCAAAACCTCTAGTATAGATAGGCATAAGGAGAGGGGAGGGGGCCACAAGGGGAGAAGGACTCCTCCCCTTGTGCCAACCCTAGGAGGAGGAGAAGTCAAACACCCCCCCCCCCCCCCAATTCGGCCTCCCCTAGGCCTCCAAAAAGGCTAAGGGGGACGCCACATTAGATATTGGGCCTAAGGCCCAATAACTCTCCACTACTAGGCCTCTTAGTATTTTATTTAGCTTACTGATATTAAATATATTCTAAGAGCCTCCTAATCAATATTAGAACCTTTTATCATTTATTTAATGTCATCGGAAATATTTTTCACCTATATATTAATTTCGGGTATTATCCAGTAAACCCCGAAACACTTAGGGTTTCTCTCGAAATTATTCCCTATATTCCTGAAACTATTCCAAGAATATTTTCTCACAACTCCGACTCCACTAACACTCACTAGACCGTAATTCCCTTAAGCGTGTGACATTTTAGGTTCGGTAAAACACGGACATGAACGAAGCTACCTTTCGTTCAATGATTAATAACGGGACATGGACATCCATATTGACATGATTACACGAATGCTATTGGAGTGAACCTTTGTTTATTATATGATATTCCATTTGGTTCACGATACTTTACAAAACCTAGGTGAGATATATCGATATCCGCTTGAGTCATTATCATGCTCATGATACTAGTCCCCTCATTATTGGTCTTCTTGTTTCTCGTTGACATGTTCCGGCATCCCTCTTACCTAGTCACCTATTTCTGGACCAAATATGATGGATGCCATCACACCGAGAGGGCCCTAAAAACATCTCTCCATCGTCATAGGAGCAAATCCCACTCTTGAGCCACCTATCACCTTGTCACACTTCCTGATGAACATGAAAGTTGTCATTATGATCATCGTGCTACAAATCATGTTTGAGCAACCCCAAAGTCTATCGTCTAGTATGAAATGATTGTGGTACTCTCATGGTCTAAGGAACTAAAACATACATAAACTCTATGTGTTATATCAATAGACTTGCGATGATAACATCTCAAAGTATAACAAACAAGTTGGGTCAATTCAATATGATCGTTCTACTAACATCACACTCTCAAGTTTGTTGGCATCATCGTTACAATCAACCACAATACCTTGATCAAGATAACACAGTCATCACACGACACTTGAGCTAGTCCTAAAGGCAAGCCTAGGAATCAAGTTTTAGTGTTTATCATTTTACACGTGCTCATGAGCTTCCTCTAAATCACATATTCAAGAACCATAGAAGTTATAGCATAGAATATAAATTATTAATTATATATGTGGAAATAAATAATACAAATACTATTGCCAAGGCATATTAACAACAATCTTTGGGACTATGGAAGACATTGTGGAATTAGTTTGTAGATGATGTGATGCGGGAGTGATAGAAACATAAACCCCAATTTATAAATTGTTCCGTGAGGGTGTGTTTTAGACCATAATGTTTAATGCTATGTATTTATCTTAATTTCTTCTCTTATATTTGTCGATGCTTGCATGGAGGGTATAATCACAAGTGGGTGTTTTTTTTCAAGTAAGGACAATACATTAGCAGGTAGCACCACGAGAGTGTCATCTGCATACCGAACCATAGGAAAATTAGGGTTTGTTGATGGCATAGGCAATGAAAGAATTCCTCTAGTAAGCATATCATTCATGACATATTCTAGCAGGTCTATGACAAGAACAAAAAGAAGAGGAGACAGGGGGTCCCCTTGTGTGACTCTATGTTTGGACTTAAAAGGAATACCAAGAACACCATTGAAGGGACTGGAAGAGGAACCAGAAGACAACAACATCTTAATCCAATTTGTCCATCTTCCATCAAATCCTTTATGCTCAATAATATGGATGATAGCTTCACGTTCAACAACATCGAAAGCCTTTGATAAATCCAATTTTAGTAGCATTACAAGTCTCTTAGAGGCATGTCACTAAATGATGTATTCAAAAGACCTAATCAGGTAGTCTTGAATAGATCTGCTATTAAGAAAGCCATACTGATTGTATGAATACATTTTAAAATGACACCCTGAAGCCTATTTGCCAGAAGTTTAGTAAGGAACTTCAAGCAACTCTTATTTAAATAAATTGGCCTATAACCAAGAATCATTTATGGGCTCATCTTCTTAGGTATCCAAGTTATGAGGGAAGAGTTTATAGATTCCAGAACTGTTTTACCCTCATACAAATATTTGACCAGAGCCCAGAAGCCAAAATTTAAAATACTCTAGCACTTCTTCCGAAAAAGCCCAGTGCAGCCATCATGCCCAGGGGCCCTACCAGGTGGCATCTCCTTAATGACAACTTCAATTTCCTCATCTGTAAATGACTTTGAAAGGACCTGAAGGCCATCCACTTTATTGAGAAGCTGTTGGAAATTAAAGACCATGGATATGCCCTCAGAACAACACATCCTATTTTTAAAGTCCTGCCAAAACTTGTGAGCAATCTGACTACGATTAATTCTAATATCCTCATTATCCATCTTAATACTAGAAATTAAATTTATTCTGTTTGCCATTGCATGATTAAAATTAGTTTTTTCTTCACCAATTTTAATATTCCTTATGGTGCACCTTTGCTTCCAAATAATAAATTGCAACCTCAACACTTCCTCAAAGTTTTGTTTAAGGATTGATCGAAAGTTTGATTCAGGCATACAGAGAGGTCTTTTCTCCCGCAAAGGTCAAAATGCAGAATATGTTTATTACACTTAGCAATGACAACTTTGATATTATATAAACTAGCATGCCAGACTTTAAGGGCATGCCTCGGACTCTTGAAGTTTTCGTAGATTATAGCAGTAGACAGATGCTTTTCTATTAGATTGCTTATTCCAAACAGAAGAAACACACTCCAAAAGAACAAAAAGATTAGCCCAGTAATTTTCAAATATGAATATTTTAGCTTTTGAAATGGATGCGCCAATTTGTACTACACACGGTACATGATCAGAAGTTGTACGTGCCAGAGGAAAAACCATGATGATGTTGGGATATTGAGTAGTCCAAGAAGATGTGGTTAAAAATCAAACAATTTGTTCTAACAGAGGCTGATCTTGCATATTGGATCAACTAAACTGTCTACCTTGGATTGAGAGCTCAACAAGGCCCACATGACCAATAACTTCATTAAACAAAAGAATATCGTCAATATTGCCATCTAGAATATTTCTGTTGTCGAAATACCTCATGAAATTAAAGTCACCTAACAATAACCAATTGTCATTAAATGGGATTTGTAAATCATACAACCATTGAACAAAACTATCCCTTGCTCCTCTTTCTCAGTTGTCCACACGACGACACACTACCAATCTATGCCGATGTTGGTGTGCCAATCTACACATCACCGATGGAAGTCGATGCTTCTATCACAGAAGCCACATGAGCTACTATTGAGCCGCCTGTTGCTAAAGGTGACTGATGCATAATTTGCATTTGTGTGCTACGTACTATCCCCCCTCGACCAATTTCGGGTTTGAGACATTGGTCAAGTTTTCAAACAAGACACTTAGATAAGTTTTCTCACCATAAAAATGTTCTGATTTAAGGAATGTAACATACATGCTTCTATCACACCAGCATTTGTACCCTCTTTGACATGAATACCTATATGATTGGCTATTATGACTAGGGCAACGCTAGGCGCCGGCGTGCCGCGCAAATTTGGGCCGGTCGTCCCCCCGCCGCCCGATACAGCCGCAGTAGACCATCAGATTTGCCCCCGGTCATCTTCTTCCTCCCTCCTCGATCTTTTTCTTTATTCCCATCCGGCGGCGCACCGCACACGTTCTCTCATTCATGCCGCACGCGTTCGCTCTTCGCCGCCCCCTTGCCTCGCCGACGCACCCATTCTCTCGTCAACCTCCCTCGCCGGCTGCCCTCGCTGCCCGTCCTAGTCACCGGTCCCAGCCCTCACCGACTGTCCACGTTACCGGCCTCGCCTCATGCAAAAGCCGCACCCTGTGGTTTCAGCTCCTGTTGAGACCGTTGTAGCTCCGGTTGAGATGGCTGAAGCTCGCCGGCGTGCTCGCTGCCGCTCATCCCCAATGTGTAGCTTGCAACAAGAAATTGAGCATCAGGGGAGATGCCCAGTGTTGCAACCGACGACCAAAAAGGCTAGAACTGGCGACGGGAAAAGCATCAACCGGCTATGAAAAAAGCTTCAACCCGTATACGATGGAAGCTATGGATGACCAAGAAAAGTTACAACCGGTGACGAAAAAAGCTTCAACCAGCGATGAAAAAAGCTTCATCCGGCAATAAAAAAAAGTTTCAACCACGGAGACGAAGCCATGGACAAAAAATGAAAAGTTGCAACGGCGGTTACAAAACTTACTACCACGTTGAAAAAAGCTTCAAACTTCTTAGCTGCGACCCGCAACGACGATGACACCATTTTTCTGCAACCATAGTAGGTTTTCCTGCCACCGATGATTGAATTTGCTACAACCATATACCACAACTGTTGTTGCTGCTCCGCCGAGCTCCCACGCCCACTCATAGCCATCGTTGCCGCGTCGCCATTCCTGGAGGCGCCCGAAGACTTAATGGATGAGGTCATGCTCCGCCTGTCGTGCCCCTCCTCGCTTGTGCGCGTTGGCATCGGTGGTTGCAGCAAACACATGCCGGTGGCCAACATCTATATATGTCGCGCTGCTGCCTGGCGTTCGCCACCAAAGCTGCAACGCCTCACCGCATTGGTCGCCGCCGCGCCGTGCTGCAACAAGGTCGGAGGTGGTTGGCGAAAGAAAGAAGGAGGAGTGGTGGAGAATTGAGGAGACGATGCGAACGAAGGGATAAGGCTACGTCTAAAGCGTGAGCATCCGATATAGACTACTTATATTAAAATACCTACACATTGCTTTCATTGAGATTTCATCAATAGCCTATGAAACATGTTTGAGCTTCACTGCCTTACGGCAGGTGCATTTGAATGCATGACAGGTGGGACCAGCTAGTAGCTGGTCCATATGACAGAGACCCAAAAGCACGTAACGTTAAGGCACTGGAGCTCAGTCCGACATATATAAAGGGGCAAACTATCTCTTGAAAACTTATGCGATAGCAATTGTATTTTTTAGAGCATCCAGAATAATTTCCGTTTGCATACCAAATGGGCAATGCCCGCATATTCTTGGTCCAATTCAAGCATGGACAGATTTGCATCTGCCAAAGAACATATCGTTTCTGCAGTTGAGCAAGATCGAAACTTATGCAATAACATGATATTTGTCAGCAACATCCGATCACAGAAATGAATTTCGTTTGCATACCAAAAAAACACAATGTCAGTACAATCCTTGGTCCAGATTCCTCACCTCCAGCGACCTTGCCGGCAGCTGGCTGGAGGTTGGAGATTAATGGGAGCCATGGAAATGAGATCCGACGGTGCACAGCAAGGCTCTGTGCTATACTGCTGCTGTCCGTCTCTGCTACACTTCTCTCTCTTCTCTCTCTCTCTCCGTCGGAATGGCAATCGGAACGGCGGCAGCAGCGGCGGTGCGGCGCAACCTCGGCGCCGCAGGCCCGGACCTCGCTGTCGCCCACCTCTGCTGCCCCTCGACCCCCGTCACCCAAAACGCGGCCCACCTCCCGCCCACGCCGGCCACCCTCCTCGCACTCCTCCGCCGCGCGCCCGCGCCGCATCCCCTTGCCGCCGTGCACGCCTGCCTCCTCAAGGCGGCCTACTTCCGCCCAGGGGGCTGCATCGTCCCTAACTCCCTGCTGGCCTCCTACGCAACGTCCGGCGACTCCGTTGCTGCGGCAAAGCTGTTCGACGAAATGCCCCTCCGGGACGTCGCTTCCTGGACCTCCATGATGCGGGCACACCTCACGGGGGGCTCCCCGTCCCAGGCCCTACGCATGCTCAGGGGCATTCTCGCTGGTGGTGGCGGCATGCCGGAGCCGGACGGGGTCGTCCTCGTTGTTGCCCTCCGCGCGTGCGCCGAGCTCGAGGACCTGGCGCTCGGAGCCTCCCTGCACGCCGTCACGGAGCGCCGTGGGCTGCAAGGCGGCGACATATTCGTCGCCAACTCGCTCGTCGACATGTACGCCAGGTGCCTCGACCTGCGGTCCGCCCGGAAGGTGTTCGATGTGATCCCGTGCAGGAATGTGGTGTCCTGGAACACCATGCTCTCTGGACTCGCACGCACTGGCCGCGCCACCGACGCACTGGACCTTCTCGCCTCCTCCTCGTCATTGCTGAAAGAGGGTGACATCGGCTTCGATGAGACGACGCTGGTGGTGCTGCTTCAGCTGTGCAAGAGGCTTGAGGGCGGCCAGGCCATGTGGTGCCGGTCTGTCCATGCCGTGGCCGTCAGGAGGGGGCTCCTATTGTCCTCGACAGGCCTGCCTCTGTCGAATGCCCTGCTGGACGCCTACGCCAGGTGCAGCCTGCTCGAGCACGTGCTCAGGCTGTTCCGCATCATGCCCGAGAGGAACATCGTCACGTGGAGCACCATCATCGCTGGATGCGCCCACAACGGCCGGCCGGGCAAGGCGGTCGCGTGCGCCGTCGCGATGAGGGAGGCCGGGGAGACACCCAACTCGGTCACCATACTGAGCATCCTCAAGGCATGTGCAGACTGTGCGGAGCTGGCAGCGTCGAGATGCTCCCATGGCGTTGCACTCAGGAGTGGGCTAGCCCTGGAGCAGGATGTCAGCAATGCTCTGGTGGACATGTATGGAAAATGCGGCGACCTGGCTGCGGCAACGAGGGTGTTCAATGCAATTCCTCGAAGAGACGTGCTCACCTGGAACTCCATGATCGGCGTGCTGGGCATGAACGGCCGTGCACGTGATGCCCTCGCTCTCCTCGACAGGATGGAGCAGGAAGGGGACATCATGCCGAACGGTGTCACGATGCTGGCCGTGCTGTCGGCATGTGCACATGGAGGTCTGGTGAAGGAGGGGGTGGCCTGCTTTGAGAGGATAACGGTGACACACTCAGTTGAGCCGCAGGTGGAGCACCTATCGTGCGTCGTTGACATGCTCGCGCGTGCAGGGGACCTTGAGGGGGCCGCTAGGGTCATCGAGGAGAGGATATCCACCACCAGCAGTCCAGCAGCCTGGAGCGCGCTGCTAAGCGCCTGCAGAGGCCATGTCAGCGACTCGAAGGTTAGCCGCGATGCTGCCTGTCGCGTCCTGGAGTTGGAGCCAGGTAATGCGGCAGGGTACCTGATGTCGATGGGCGTGCCCGGTGCTGGCGAGACGGCAGCGCGGATGCGGCTTCTGATGAGGGAGAGGGGAGTAGGGGTCACTGGCGGACACAGCATGGTGCAGGTGGGGCGTGATGCTCACAGCTTCATGTCATGGGACGGATGCCACCCTGACAGAGCGCAGGTTTACTCCATGCTACATCTCCTGCATCAACAGATGTTGCCGCCTACTCCTCCACATCCAAACCACCACCATCTCACTTTATTATCATGTACACCAGCGTCATGATTAAGGTGCATATGAAGTCCTCACCATCATCTATATTTATCAACTCGGTTATCTATAATATATATATGCTAGTAATTAGACTGAACTCTGTAGTGCATTTTGAGTGCCTGCTTTGGATTTGTTCAGTGCAATTCTCAGCATGGTTCTTTCTATGACCTGTTGATGATGGATAGGGGTGGGTACGCATATGGAAAGAAATTCAGGATTGCATTTGATCTCTTCCATGGTAATACTGGAGACGCCAACAGTCAAAACAAGATGACATTTTTTGAAACCGATGATGCTGCGTTTACATCATTCGCCATTGCCATCTGCAGGTTCGCCGCCGGCTCCAGGAGGTACTGTGGAATGGATTGGAAGGAGGAGTGATCTCTGTCTCACCCTCGAGCATCTTCAGTTCTTCACCACCGTGCTCATTGACGGCCTCTGCTGCATACACCAGAATACCACCTTGCACATCCTCTCCACCAGCCCTCTGCAACGTGAGTCATGGCAGGACGTTGCCACCATGAGCTCCATCAGCTCGGCGGCTTTGTACCTGGCCCATGCGACCATGGGGAACCATTGCTGGCTGCTCTTTAGCGTGGCATCGGCGTCTTGGTTACTACCATGCTCAATGATCTTCAGGAGGAGCATGCTGAAGCTGTAGACATCACACTTTTCGGTGATGTGTAGCTCCATCCAAACCTCCGGTGCGGTGTACCCGAAAGTGCCGCGCCCGTGGGACAGAGACATGCTTGTCGGCATGGTTGATGAGGCTTGCGAAGCCAAAGTCGCCCATCTTGGGCATGAGGGTGCCGTCGAGGAGGTATCTTGCTGGTGCTAACTTGAATGGTCTAACTTGTTCTTCATCCAAAAGGATGGATGAGTAATAGAAATATCGTGAGTGGCATTACCGGTGGCAGTCGGTTGGTCTGCGTTTTTGGTAAGAGAATAGCAGTTTTGTTCCTGTCATCTTCTGGTTTACTATATGCTATCGCATGATATTAGTTTAAGATTATACTTTTAAACATCAGTATGAATTTTGCTCTGATAGAGATTTTCTGTTCAAAACTTTTCAGCTTATGTGATAGATGTGCGTAACAAGTGGTTGAATTGCTGTTTTATTTGATTCGTTATTGTTCGTTCCTCATGTTGCACACTGAACTGTCGACTTTTTGGTAATTTTTTCCCCTGGAGGCTGGTATATGATCCCGTTGTGGTTGATTTGTGCTACCAGCTGAATGAGGCATCTTTCATGCTGTTTACTTGTGTCGCAGCTTGTTTCTTTTTGTGCGTTTATTGAATTTTATGAATAAGAACAATGTTATGTTAGCACTTCCGTTTCAAGGCGTCTGTGATATCCATAATCCATTTGATTGGTTTTTGTCAGTAACTTGATCAGTCTTTTATAATCTTTGCCTGCTGGTTCATTTCCTAATATGTTTCCTTTTCCTGGCTGGGCCTGGTAAATATTCTTTTAGTATAACTGGTTTGTATGTGTATAGCTGACCTGTGCACATTCTTTTATTTTCGGTGTCGTCTAGGTTTTGTGTTTAAAACTTTTCAGCTTATGTGATAGTTGTGCACTCGATGGATTACCGTTTGTTTGATTTTGTTACACAGGGGGTGGTAGTGGATACAAAAATGCTGCTCCTGGGCCCTGGCAACCACGGTGGCGATAGCCTGAATCAAGCGGGTGGAACACCTACTAAGTGATCTCAACCTTGCAAGGAGAATGCTGGTTGCAAGGAGATTGATGCGAGCACGAAGAGAAGCGATGGCCACGATGGCTTTCTTGGGGACGACCTCCAGGACGAAGATGACCATTCAACAAGAGAAGCCGAATTTCGGTCCAGTAAGAAGAAGAAGCACCTGCCCCGAATAACTCTATGGATTTGTTCTCCATGACCACATTGATTTGCATCAGCTGCTTTGTTATATACTACTACTACTACTACTACTTGCTGTTACCTCTGTAAATAAATGTATGACGTTTTAAGTCACTGGCGACCTAAAACATCTTATGTATTTGTTTAGGGAGGGAGTAACATGGTTCAAAAGTTGAAGCTAATTTGGTGATGATATTGCTCTAGATTGTTCTGGAGGCACCGGGTGACAGCTGCTCGTTCGGCCATGTCCACCGTCCTCAGCTCCGTGTGCTACCAGATGAGATCGATAAACAATAAGCAAAATAACCAACAAATGGCAGGATTGGTTGCCTTGTCAAGAATTTTCTCTTTGCAGTTTGCAGTCGACGGTGAAGGGGGTGCGATCGAGGGAGAACAATCCAGAAATGGAGGGCGGGAAAATAATAATTGACAAAAAGAACCCAGATAGGTTGAACAAAAAGAGGACATTGTTTGACGATGCAAAAAGATCATTTTACTCAAATTGGTCGATAACTCGTACTGGAGTATAATTTTTCATTGCGCATAGACAGGGTACACCACCACATTATTTCATCTCAGCAACACTGAACTAGCTTTACGTAATACTCCCTCTGTGCCAAATAATTTGTCTCAGATTTATCTAGATACGGATGTATCTAAATACATGTTCAATACATAATTATTTAGATAAATTTAAGACAAGTAATTCGGTACGGAGGTAATGGTAGCAAGCACGGCACGCCTGTGTGTAACCGTCCCTCTATGCGTGTAGCTCCATTGCTGATGCAGGCGGGCAATAAGGATCGCATGTTGGGCAATTTGCTTGGCATTCGCCCATGCTGGGCCAACACGGACGGTCCGGCAGCGAGACACAGCAGTGACAGATTTTAATAACGAACCAACTATGACCGCATTCCTTCTTCACACACCACTTCAAGGTGAGCTTGCTTTCATTCAACGGTGAACCCACAGCGGTAGCGTTCGCGGTTATGTTGGCACCATGTTCTTGGTTGCTTCTTGTAGCCACAGGACGACCTATCATCACACGCAATATATATGTAGTAGTTGTTGTTGTTAGATCACAATGCATAAATTTAACTTAAGACAAACCTAGTATGTGAAGTACTACATCTGTAAAGTACTGATATTACCTCCGTCTCAATTCTTGTCTTATATTTAGTTAGATATTGATGTATTTAACATTAAAACATGACTACATACATTTATATCTAGATAAATTTAAAACAAGAATTTTAAGATAAAGAGGGCATTAAAGTAAGAAAAAACCCGGAGAGGGTAGCTCTAGAACAACCGGAGGCATCATTTTATGCTTACATTGTCCGACCCCAACAAGGCATCCGATGAGCAAGAGAGGAACCATGCACCCGCCCACGCTCATGTTTGAACCTCAGCTTCTAGAAACCGAATGAAGTATGAGAAGTGAGAGGCAATGGCCATGCATCCCTCTGGCCGCAGTATATATATATAGAGAGAGAGCGATAGAGAGAGGGTATAATTTTAATTTTCATAAAAGGATGCCACATACCATGCATGCATGACGATTTGGTGATCGTGCATTATAGCTGGCCATCACCGAATTATAGTACGTAGTACCTGGACATAATGAATGTGTAATTTGTTACCATGCATTTGCGTAGCCAAAAGAAAATGTAATTTGTTAATCGTGCATATATCTGGTTACTATCAGCAGGATTTTGATGTACCCGGTGATCAGTTAATCTAGGTGATTAGTGACCATACATGAGTTAACCGGCAATATTACTTACCATCTTAAAATAAGTAAGAGAATAAAATATATGCGTTCGACGGGACGATGAGAAAATATCATAAAATGTAAGACAAGAATAAGTAAGAGAGTAAAATATATGCTACGAGATATCCGTGATGTTATCTCCAACACGCTGGCTCAATACAGAAACCCCATCCTATGACACACGCTTATCTTTTCCTATCGGATCCTTTCCCCTCCCGCTTGATTTCCCTTCATAGCGGGATATTTCTCACAGGAGGCTCTTCTTTTAAAACCAGATGACGCTCACATCACCTTCTCGTCATGTATTTCAATAGGGATGCATTTTTTTTCATATTTAGAATGTAGCGTGGGTTAAACTAACATATATTATTGACACAAGACAACAATAACTATAGAGATCATACTCAAAGGTCCATTCAACTTTGCAAATGCACACTTACGTGGGAGGCGAATGATAAGTTGAATGTATTCTCTGTCACCAATAAACTCCACCTCCAGCCCACATACCATTCATTGTTGTTGTCCTTGTTGTCAAGCGGTGCTCGGCCATGTCGCTGAGAGCCTATTGATTGTTTATACGTCCATTTTGCATCATGAATTCTTACTGATATTTGCATTATTCTTGTCAATTATTCCCTGTTATGATACAATTCTTATGCCTTTTCTCTATGAATATGCAAGGTACATCACAAAGAGGGAAATCACTAGAAACTAGAATTCTAGACCTATAAACCAAGAAAAATGCTAAAAAATCACTGGAGTCCAAATGACCTGAAACTTCACGGAGAATTTTTATGGAACATATAAGAATTATTGGGCCAAAAATATACCAGAGGGGGCCACTTGCTGGCCACAAGCCCAAAGGGGTCACCCATCCCCCCTGAGTCCGGCCTGTTAGCTTGTGGGGGCGAGCAGGTCTCCCGACCCCCCTTCTTCTCCTATACGATGTGTTTACCCTAGAAAAAATCAATAAGATATTTTGGGGACAAAGCGCCGCCATCTTGAGGTGGAAACCTAGGAAGATGCCCTTTTTGCTCTCCGATAGAGAGATTCTGCCAAGGAAACTTCCCTCTGGGAGGGGGAGATCGAAGCCATCGTCATCACCAACACTTCCTCCTTCGTGGGAGGACCAATCTTCATCAACATCTTCACCAGCACCATCTCATCTCAAACCCTAGTTCACCTCTTGTATTCAATATTTGTCTCAAAAGCTCAGGTTGGTACGTGTGGGTTACTCGTAGTGTTGATTACATCTCGTAGTTGATGCTTGTTGGTTTACTTGGTGAGAGATATTTTGTTCAGATCCTTGATCACCATTGTTATACCTCTGATCTTGAACATGTTGATGATGGGTGAGTAGTTACGTTTGTTCCTGGGGACATGTGAGAAGTCTTGTTATAAGTAATCATGTGAAGTTGGTATTCATTTGATATTTTGATGATGTGTATGTTGTTTCTTCTCTTAGTGGTGTCGTGTGAACGTCGGCTACATGACACTTCACCATGTTATGTGACTAAGAGAAGGCATTATGAAGTAACAAGTAGATGATGGGTTGCGAGAGTGACAGAAGCTTAAATCCCAGTTTATGAGTTGCTTCATAAGGGGCTGGTTTGGATCCACCCGTTTCATGCTATGGTTAGATTTATCTTAATTCTTCTTTCATAGTTGCATATGCTTGAGAGAGGGGGTAATCATAAGTGGGTTGCTTGTTCAAGTAATAGCAGCAACTTAGCACCGATCCACCCACATATCAAATTATCAAAGTAACGAACGTGAATTAACTCAACATGATGAACATGACTAGACAGAATTCCCATGTGTCCTCGGAAGCGTTTGCTTCATATACGAGTACTTTAAGGCCTGTCCTTTGCTATAAAAAGGATTAGGATACCTTGTGGCACATTTTATACTATTGCTACTTGTCACTTGTTACGAATTATCTTGCTACAAAACTATATATCATTGTCTTTTGTTCCTCGTTGGGTTCAACACTCTTACTTATCGAAAGTTATCGAAAGGATTATGATTGATCCCCTATACTTGTGGGTCATCAAGAATTTTTTCTAGCACTGTTTCCAAGGAGTGAAGGGCCTTTGGTAAGTGGAACTTGGTAAGGAAATGTTTTCGGTACGTGCTGAAATGTACTGTTGCTTGTTACTATGGACGGTCACCCTATGAGTGGCTTGTTCGGGGCATCTTTGCCTCGAACGAAAGTGAAAATGGTTGTCTCTCAACCTACTTAACCTACTGAGAATATTTATTATGAGATTCCTTCGGGTATGATTAAGAATCTGCTAGTTAATACTTATGACGGTACAACTCATCCCGATTACCACTTCATTTATGTGGATGAGGTTTGTGGATTATTTAAGCTTGCAGGTTTATCCGGAGACAAATTTAAGAATAAGATTTTCCCTTTATATTTGGAGGGAAAAGCATTGATGTGGTATAGGCTACTCAATGATATTGGATCATGGGACTGGAATCGCTTAAAGCTGGAATTTCATCGAAAGTTTTATCCTATGAATCTAGTCCATCGTGATCGGAACTTTATATATAATTGCTGGCCTCGTGAAGGAGAAAGCAGCGCTCAAGCTTGGGGGAAGCTTAAATCTATGATGCACACTTGCCCCCAACCAGAGCTCTCAAGAGAAATCCTTATACAAAATTTTTATACTCAGCTTTCTCATGACAATCAATTAATACTCGATTCTTCTTCTATTGGTTCCTATATGAAGAGGACTACTGAATTCCAATGGGATCTTATGGAAAGAAGTAAACGTAACTCTGAAGATTGGGAATTCGACAAAGTTAAAGAGTCGGGTATAAAGCTTTGATTGTGTTAAGTCTTTTATGGAAACTGATACTTTCCATGAGTTTAGCAATAAATATGGCCTTGACTTCGAGATAGTAGCTTATTTCTGCGAATTGTTTGCTACTCATGTTGATCTCCCTAAGGATAAGTGGTTTAAATATCACCCACCTATTGAAAAATCATTAGAGGAACCTATTAAAGTTAAAGAGGAAACAATTGTTTATCATGTTGATCCAGTTGTGCCTACTACTTACATTGAGAAACCACATTTTCCTCTTAGTATTAAGGAACATGCTAAAGTTGCAACTATTGTTAATAAGAGTTATATTAGAACACCTAAAACCTCTGAGCAAATAAATGTTGAGTCTAATATTGCTATGGTTAAAGATCTCCTTGTCGATAATATTGATGGTCAGGTTATTTACTTTTGTGCTTAAGCTACTAGAATCGTCAAACCTGTTAGAAACAAGCGCGATGGGTTAGAAAAAAATGAATCAATTATTGGCATACATGTTGTTTCCGTTAAAATTGGATATCATTGTTATCATGGCTTGTGTGATATGGGGCTAGTGTTAGTGCTAAACCTTTTACCTTATACCAAGAAATTATGCAATATATAGCACCCGCTGAGATTGAAGATATCAAATGTCACTATTAAACTTGCAAGCAGGGACACTATTTCACTACTTGGGATTGTTAGAGATGTTGAAACCTTGTGTGGAAAAATTAAGTACCCTACTGATACGTCTCCATCGTATCTATAACTCTTGATTGTTTCATGCCAATATTATACAACTTTCACATACTTTTGGCAACAATTTATATGATTTATTGGAATAACCTACTGATTCAGTGCCCAGTGCCAGTTCCTATTTTTTTGTGTTTTTTGTTTCACAGAATTCCCATACCAAACGAAGTCCAAACACGATAAAAAATTATGGAGATTTTTTTGGAATATTTATGATTTTTGGAAGGTGGAATTAATGCAAACGGAGGCCCATAGTGGGCAGGCTCCACCAAGGCACGCCAGGGATGGCAACCGCGCCCTGGTGGACCGTTCCCACCTCGTAGGTCGGTTGGAGATCTCCTTCGGGCACAAGAAAGATTATTTTTGGATAAAAATGCCCTCAAATTTTCAGCCCGATTAGAGTTATGGATCTCCGGAAATATAAGAAACGGTTTTCAGCCAGAAAACAGGAACGCGAAACAGAAGAGAACAGAGAGGGAGATCCAATCTCAGAGGGGCTCCTGTCCTTCCGCCGCCATGGAGGCCATGGAATAGAGGGGAACTCTCCTCCCATCTAAGGGGGGAGGAAGAAGAAGAAGGAGGGGGTCTCTCCCCCTCTCTCCTGGTGGCGCCGGAACGCCATAGGGGCAAGCATTGTGACGCCGATCTACATCAACAATCTTGCCACCACCAACACCAACTCTCTCCCCCTCTATGCAGCGGTGTAACACCTCTATTCCCCTCTATAATCTCTACTTAAACATGGTGCTCAACTCCATATATTATTTCCCAATGATATTTGGCTATCCAATGATGTTTGATTAGATCGCTTTTGTCCTATGGGTTAATTGTGGTATGACGTTATGGATCTGAGTTGTATGTTGATATGGTGTTGTCCTATGCTGCCCTCCATGTCGCGCAAACGTGAGGGATACCCTCTGTAGGGTGTTGCAATATGTTCATAATTTGCTTACGGTGGGTTGCGTGAGTGACAGAAGCACAAACCTGAGTAGGTGGGTTATGGCGCATGGGAGTAAAGAGGATTTGATACTTAATGCTATGGTTGAGTTTTACCTTAATGATCTTTAGTAGTTGTGGATGCTTGATAGTGTTCCAATCATAAGTGCATTTGATCCAAGTAGAGAAAGTATGTTAGCTCATGCCTCTCCCTCATTGCATATAACAAGTATCTATCGTATCATATTCAATTTCCTAGGGACAATCTTTAGCTTGCATTACAAAAAGCTTGCTACATCACTACTAAGTTTATTTTCTTGCAAAGTACCTGCAGTTTTATTCCCGCAAAGTAGTTTCATTCTTGTTCTAGATAAATCAAACGCTAAGTGAGCGTAGAGTTGTATCGGTGGTCGATAGAACTTGAGGGAATATTTGTTCTACCTTTAGCTCCTCGTTGGGATTCGACACTCTTACTTATTGAAGAAGGCTACAAACGATCCCCTACACTTGTGGGTTATCATGTACTCATTTCTTAGTACTTGGTTCATAGCAAGATAGCTTTTTCCCCATCATATTCGATAGACCTTTCTTGAATATCGTTAATGCTAAAATTAATTGTGTTACTAAAAAGGTTAAAGTAAGATTTGGCAATGTGTCTTGTGAATTTAATTTCTCTATGTTTTGCAGACAACCACATGAGAAAGAATTACCTAGGAAGGCTGAAATAATTGGTCTTGCTTCTAGTGCACGTGCCTCCTACTGATCCATTAAAACAATATTTGATAGACCATTAGAATGATATGTACATGAATGAAAGAAATGTCATAGATGATATATTTCTTAGACAAACGCCTATTCTTAAACACAACTTGCCTATTGATATTTTAGGGAATCCTCCTCCACCTAAGGGAGATACCGCGTTTGAACTAAAGACATTACCTGATACATTGAAATATGCTTATCTTGATGAAACAAAGATATATCATGTTATTATTAATGCTAACCTTTCATGGCATGAAGAAAAGAGATTACTTAAAACTCTGAAAAAGTACAGGGCTGCTATTCGATACACTCTTGATGATCTTAAGGGCATAAGACCCACTCTATGTCAGCACAAGATTAATATGGAACCGGGTACTAAACCTGTCATTGATCATCAACACCGCTTAAATCCTAAGATGAAGGAAGTGGTAAGAACTGAAATAATAAAGCTTCTGGAGGCAGGTATAATTTATCCTATTGATAGTACTAGATGGGTGAGTCATGTTCGTTGTGTTCCTAAGAAAGGGGGTATAACTATTGTTCCTAATGATAAAAATGAACTTATCCCACAAAGAATCGTAACTGGTTATAGGATGGTAATTGATTTCAGGAAATTAAACAAATCTACTAGAAAAGATCATTACCCCTTTCCTTGTATCGATTAATTTTTAGAAATTTTATCTAAGCACCCACACTTTTGTTTTGTTGATGGATATTGTCGTTTTTCTCAAATACACGTGTCAAAAGAAGACCAATAGAAAACTACTTTCACATGCCCTTTTGGAACTTATGCTTATAGACGTATGCCTTTTGGTTTCTACAATGCATCTGCTGCCTTTGAAAGATGTATGACTGCTATATTCTCTAACTTTTGTGAAAATCTTTTTGAGGTTTTCATGGATGATTTCTCCATCTATGGGACTTCTTTTGATGATTGCTTGAGCAACCTTGATCGAGTTTTGCAGAGATGTGAAGAAACTAATCTTGTCTTTAACTGGGAGAAGTGCCACTTTATGGTGCATGAAGGTATAGTACTTGGGCATAAAATCTTTGAACGAGGCATTGAGGTAGACAAAGCTAAAGTTGATGTAATAGAGAAAATGACATGTACAACGTACAACTCAATGACGATCTCCGCCTTCTTGATCCAGCAAGAGGGAGTGGAGAGGTAGAAGAGTTCTCCGGTAGCACGACGGTGCTGCGGCAATGGTGGTGGAGCTATTCCGGCAGGGCTTCGCCAAAGAACTGCAGAAAACCGATCTAGAGGAGAAACTATGCACTAGAGGAACGGGTAGCACGTGGCTGGAAAAACTTGTGCCAAAACCCCTAAAACCACTAGTATATATAAGAGGAAGAGAGGAGGAGGCTTGGCCCTCAAGGGGCCAGCCCTTTGGTTCGGCCGAATCAAGGAGGGAGGAGTCCTCCTCCTCCACTCCTAGTAGGATTAGGACTCCTTCCTTATTTGACCTTTTTGCCTTTTCCCAACCTTTTCTCTTTGGGCTTTTCTCTCCCAGCCGCATGGGCCTTGTGTGGGATTTCCACCAGCCAACTAAGGGATGATATTCACTCTCCCACAGCCCATGTAGCCTCCTGGGTCGAAATAACCCTCCCGATGGTCTCTCGGTACACTACCGGCACTCCCGGTACACTACCGATGAGCCCGAAACTTTTCCGGCGACCAAAATAGGACTTCCTATATATCAATATTTACCTCCGGACCATTCCGGAGCTCCTCATGACGTCTGGGATATCATCCGGGACTCCGAGCAACCTTCGGTCACCACCATGCATAACTCTATACTACCGGAACGTCACCAAACTTAAGTGTGCAGACCCTGCGGGTTCGAGAATTATGTAGACATGACCGACACACCTCTACGATCAATAACCAATAGCGGGACCTGGATGCCCATATTGGTTCCCACATATTCTACGAAGATCTTTATCGGTCGAACCTCTATGTCAAGGATTCAGTTAATCCCGTATGATGTTCCTTTTGTTCTTCGGTATGTTACTTGCCCGAGATTCGATCATCGGTATCTCCATACCTAGTTCAACCTCGTTACCGGAAAGTCTCTTTACTCGTTCCGTAATACAAGATCCCGTGACCAACACTTAGTCACATTGCTTGCAAGGCTTATTGTGATGTTGTATTACCGAGTGGCCCCTGAGATACCTCTCCGTCACACGGAGTAACAAATCCCAGTCTTGATTCATGCCAACCCCACAGACACCCTCGGAGATACCTGTAGAGCACCTTTATAGTCACCCAGTTACGTTGCGACATTTGATACACACAAGGTACTCCTCCGATGTCAGTGAGTTGCATGATCTCATGGTCATAGGAACACATACTTGACATGCAGAAAACAGTAGCAATAAACTGACACGATCATATGCTACGTTTGTAGTTTGGGTCTTGTCCATCACATCATTCTCCTAATGATGTGATCCTGTTACCAAATGACATCTCATGTCCATGACTAGGAAACCATAGCCATCTTTGATCAACGAGTTAGTCTATTAGAGGCATACTAGGGACATGGTGTTGTCTATGTATCCACACATGTATCTGAGTTTCCGATCAACACAATTATAGCATTGATAATAAACGATTATCATGAACAAGGAAATATGATAATAACTAATTTATTATTGCCTCTAGGGCATATATCCAACAGTCTTCCACTTGCACTAGAGTCAATAATCTAGTTCACATCACCATGTGATTCGCATTGTTTTGAATCTAACACCCAATGAGTTCTGGGGCTCGATCATGCTTTGCATGTGACAGATGTCTTATAGTCAACGGGTCTGCAACATTCAGATCCTTGTGTACTTCGCAAATCCCTATGTCAAACAGTAAACACTGCTACCATACTCCACTTGGTACTATTCCGAATGGCTGCTCCACTATACGTATCCAGATTGCTACTACGAGTCATCCGGATTGGTGTTAAAGCTTGCATCGACGTAACTCTTTACGACGAACTCTTTATCACCTCCATAATCAAGAAACATCTCCTTAGTCTTTTAGTTACTAAGGATAATGTTGACCGCTATCCAGTGATCCACTCCTGGATCACTCTTGTACCCCTCGATGGACTCATGGCAAGGCACACACAGGTGCGGTACATAGCATGGCATACTATACAGAGCCTATGGCTAAGGCATAGGGGACGACGTTCGTCCTTTCTCTTTCTTCTGCCGTGGTCGAGCTTTGAGTCTCACTCAACTTCACACCTTACAAATTAGGCGAGAACTCTTTCTCTGTCTGATCCATTTTGAACTCTTTCAAAATCTTGTCAAGGTATGTACTCATTGAAAGTCTCATCAAGCATCTTGATCTATCTCTATAGATCTTGATGCTCAACAATTAGGTAGCTTTATCCAGACCTTCCTTTGAAAAACTCTTTTCAAACAACCGTTCATGCTTTCCAGAAATTCTACATTATTTTCGATCAACAATATGTCATCCACATATACTTATCAGAAATTTTATAGTGCTCCCACTCACTTTATTGTAAATACAAGTTTCTCATAAACTTTGTATAGACTCAAAACCTTTGATCACCATCAAAGTGTATATTCCAACTCCGAGATGCTTGCTTCAGTCCATAGAAGGATCACTGAAGCTTGCTCACCTTTTAGCATCCTTAGGACAGACAAAACCTTCTGGTTGTATCACATACAACCTTTCCTCAAGTAATCCATTAAGGAAACGATGTTTTGACATCCATCTGCCAGATTTCATAATTGAAAAATGCAGCAACTGCTAACATAATTCCAACAGACCTTAGCATCGCTACGAGTGATAAAGTCTCATCGCAGTCAACTCCTTGAACTTGTCGTAAACTTGTTTGCAACAAGTCGAGCTTTACAAATGGTGACATTTACCATCAGCGTTTGTCTTCATTTTAAAGATCCAATTGTACTCAACGACCTTCCGTCCAACAAGCAAGTCTACCAAAGTCTATACTTGATTTTCATACATGGATCCTTTCTCAGATTTCATGGCCTCTAACCATTTGTCAGAATCCGGGCCCATCATTGCTTCTCCATATCTCGTAGGTTCATCTTTGTCCAACAACATGACCTCCAAGACAGGGTTCTCGTACCACTCAGGAACAGTACGCATCCTTGTCGACCTACGAGTTCGATAGTAACTTGATCTGAAGCTTCATGATCATCATCATTTACTTCCTCTTCAAATGACGTAGGTTCCACAAAAACATCTTTCTGCGCTGCGCTACTCTCTGATTGAAACAAAGGTTCAACAACCTCATCAAGTTCTATCTTCCTCCCACTCAATTCTTACGAGAGAAACTTTTTATCGAGAAAGGACCCAGTTTTTGCAACAAACATTTTATGCTTGGATCTGAGATAGAAGGTTCACCCAACTGTTCTTAGGGTATTCTATGAAGATGCATTTGTCCGCTTTGGGTTCGAGCTCATTAGGTGAAAACATTTTACACACAAGCGTCGCAGCCCCAAACATTAAGAAATGATAACTTAGGTTTCTATCAAACCATAATTCACACGGTGTCGTCTCAAAGGATTTAGATGGTGCCCTATTTAAAGTGAATGTAGTTGTCTCTAATGCATAACCCCAAAATTATAGTAACAAAATGATAAGAGACATCATAGTATGCACCATATCTAATACAACACGACCATGACGTTCGGACACACCATCACACTATGGTGTTCCAGGTGGCGTGAGATGTGAAACAAACTTTCACATTGTCTAAAGTTGTATGTCAAACTCGTAACTCATATATTCACATCCACGGTCATATCACAGACATTTTTATCTTCTTGTCATGATGATCTTAAACTTCACTCTGAATTTGCTTGAACCTTTCAAACGATTCAGACTTGTGTTTCATTAAGTAAATGTACACTATATCTACTCAAATCATCAGTGAAGATAAGAAAATAACGATATCCACCGCACGCTACAAGACTCATTGGATTCCATACATCAACATGTATCATTTCCAATAAATCACTTGCCCGCTCCATCCATCTGGAAAACGGGGTCCTTAGTCATCTTGCCCAAGAGGCATGGTTCGCATGTCTCAACTGATCCGAAATCGAGTGAGTCCAAAGATCCATAAGCATGGAGTTTCTTCATGCGCTTTATACCCATATGACATTTAGCGGCAGTTCCACAAGTATGTGGTACTATCATTATTAACTTTGTATATTTTGGCATCAATGTTCTGAACATGTGTATTACTACGATCAAGATTCAACAAACCATTCTCACTAGGTGCATGACCATTGAAGGTATTATTCATGTAAACAGAATAACCATTATTCTCTAGCTTAAATGAATAACCGTGTTGCAATAAACATGATCTAATCACGTTCATGCTCAATGCAAAACACCAAATAACATTTATTTAGGTTCTTCACTAATCCCGAAGGTAGATAGAGTGTGCGATGTTGATCACATTAACCTTGGAAACATTTCCAACACAGTTTGTCACCTCACCCTTAGCTAGTTCTCCGTTTATTCCGTAGCTTTTATTTTGAGTTACTAACATTTAGCAACCGAACCGGTATCCAATACCCAGGTGCTACTAGGAGTACTAGCAAGGTACACATCAATAACACGTATATCAAATATACTTCTGTCGACGTTGCCAACCTTCTTATCTACCAAGTATCTAGGGTTGATGCGCTTCATCGTCCGCTCACCTCATAATAGAAGCACTTAGTCTCGGGTTTAGGTTCAACTTTGGGTTGCTTCACTGGAGCAGCAACTGACTTGTCATCTATGAAGTTTCCCTCCTTCCTCTTGCCCTTCTCGAAACTAGTGGTTTGACTAACCATCAACACTTGACGCTCCTTCTTGATTTCTACCTTCGCGGTGTCAAACATCGCGAACAGCTCAGGGATCATTATTTCTATCCCTGGCGTTTTATAGTTCATCACCAAGTTCTAGTAGCTTAGTGACAGTGACTTGGAGAACTATATCAATCACTATCTTATCTGGAAGATCAACTCCCACTCGATTCAAGCGATTGTAGCACCCAGACAATCTGAGCACATGCTCAACGATTGAGCTGTCCTCCTTCATCTTGTAGGCAAAGAATCTTGTTGGAGATCTCATATCTTGCAACAAGGGCACGAGCCTGAGACCCTAATTTCAGCTCTTAGAACATCTCATATGTTCCGTGA
The DNA here is from genome assembly GCA_022496015.1 of Hordeum marinum. Lineage (NCBI taxonomy): Eukaryota > Viridiplantae > Streptophyta > Magnoliopsida > Poales > Poaceae > Hordeum > Hordeum marinum. The sequence goes on along the minus strand of CM039672.1, from coordinate 437,556,027 downwards.
CGTTCAAAACGTTTCGGAGCCTCAATTCTAAGCCGTAATGCATGACGCACTAAACTATCAAGTATTCATCAGAACGTGCCTGTCAGATGTTCACAACATCTAAAGACGACGCTAGAGGGGTTGGCGCACCGAGCGGTGCATTAAGGACATAAGCCTTCTGTGCAGCAATGAGGACAATACTCAGATCACAGACCCAGTCCGCAATATTGCTACCATCATCTTTCAACTCTATTTCTCTAGGAACATATAAAAATTCAAGGGAGCTACAGCGTGAGCTAGTAATCTACAACATAATTTTGAAAGACAGTAGTGACTATGTTCATGATAATGAGTTCAATTAATCATATTACTTAAGAACTCCCACTCAAATTGACATCCCTCCGGTTATTTGAGTGATACATGATCCAAATTCACCAACTCAAGTCCGATCATCATGTGAGTTGAGGTGGTTTCAATGGTGAGCATCATCATGTTGATCATATCGACTATATGACTCATGCTCGACCTTTCGGTCTCTTGTGTTCCGAGGCCATGTCTGTACATGCTAGGCTCGTCAAGTTTAACCCGAGTGTTCTGCATGTGCAACACTGGCTTGCACCCGTTGTATGTAAACGTAGAGTCTATCACACCCGATCATCACGTGGTGTCTCGACACGACGAACTTTCACAATGGTGCACACTCGGGGAGAACACAATTCATCTTGAAATTTAAGTGAGGGATCACCTTATAATGCTACCGTCGTCCTAAGCAAAACAAGGTGCATAAAAGGATTAACATCACATGCAAATCATAAGTGACATGATATGGCCATGAACTTGTGCTTTTGATCTCCATCTTGAAAGCACCGGCATGATCTCCGTCGTCCCCGACATGACACCATGATCTCCATAATCTTGATCTCCATCAACGTGTTGCCATCGGGGTTGTCGTGCCCATCATGCTTCTACTATTATTGCTACCGTTTAGCGATAAAGTAAAGCATTACATAGCGCTTAATGATTGACACGTGTGTCATACAATAATTAAAGACAACCCTATGGCCCCTGCCGGTTGCCATACTCATCGACATGCAAGTCGTGATATTCTATACAACACATGATCATCTCATACATCACATATATCACATCATGTAATTGGCCATATCACATCACAACATACCCTGTAGAAACAAGTTAGACGTCCTCTAATTGTTGTTGCATGTTTTACGTGGCTGCTACGAGTATCTAGCAAGAACAATTCTCACCTACGCAAAAACCACAACGGTGATACATAATTTGCTTTTCAACCTTCTCAAGGACCGCCTTTGTCGAATTTGATCCAACTAAAGTAGGAGAAACAGACACCCACCAACCATCTTTGTACAACGAGGTTACACGTCAGTCGATGGAACCGGTCTCTCGTAAGCATACGAGTAAGGTTGGTCCGAGCCGCTTCATCCCACAATACCGCTGAACCAAAACACGACCAAGGGAGGAAGCAATCTAAGCATCAACGCCCACAAACTCTTTGTGTTCTACTCCAGATCTCATCTACACATAGACCTAGCTCATGATGCCACTGTTGGGGAACGTTGCATGGGAAACAAAAAATTTCCTACGCACACGCAAGATTGATACGTCCATTTTGCATCAAGCTTTTATATTGATATTTATTGCATTATGGGCTGTTATTACACATTATGGTACAATACGTATGCCTTTTCTCTCTTATGCTACAAGGATTACATGAAGAGGGGGAATGCCGGCAGTTGGAATTCTGGGCTGGAAAAGGAGCAAGTTTGAGATGCCAATTCTGCACAACTCCAAAAGCCGTGAAAATTTACGAGGAATTATTTTGGAATATATAAAAAATACTGGGCGAACGAAATACTAGAGGAGCGCCACCAGGAGGCCACGAGCCTGCGAGGCGCGGCCCGCCCCCTGGCCACGCCTGGGGGGCTCGTGGGCCCCTTGTGGCCCCTTTGGCCCCCATCTTCTCCTATATGGTGGCTTTCGTTCCAGAAAAAATCAATCTACACCTCTCGGGAAGAAACGCCGCCGCCACGAGGTGGAACTTGAGCAGAACCAATCTAGAGCTCCGGCAGGGTTGTCCTGCCGGGGAACTTCCCTCCCAGAGGGGGAAATCATTGCCATCGTCATCACCAACACTCCTCTCATCGGAGGGGACTCATCTCCATCAACATCTTCATTAGCACCATCTCATCTCGAAACCCTAGTTCATCTCTTGTATCCAATCTCCGTCTCGCAACTCCGATTGGTACTTGTAAGGTTGCTAGTAGTGTTAATTACCTATTGTAGTTGATGCTAGTTGGTTTACTTGGTGGAAGATCATATGTTCAGATCCTTAATGCTATTCAAATCCTCTCTGATCATGAACACAATTATGCTTTGTGAGTAGTTACTTTTGTTCCTGAGGACATGGGAATATTCTTGCTACTAGTAGTCATGTGTATTTGGTATTCGTTCGATATTTTGATGTGTTGTATGTTGTCTCTCCTCTAGTGATGTTATGTGAACATCGACTACATGACACTTCACCATTATTTGGGCCTAGAGGAAGGCATTGGGAAGTAGTAAGTAGATGATGGGTTGCTAGAGTGACAGAAGCTTAAACCCTAGTTTATGCGTTGCTTCATAAGGGGCTGATTTGGATCCACTAGTTTAATGCTATGGTTAGACTTTGTCTTAATTCTTCTTTCGTAGTTGCGGATGCTTGCGAGAGGGGTTAATCATAAGTTGGATGCTTGTCCAAGTAAGGACAGAACCCAAGCACCGGTCCACCCACATATCAAACTATCAAAGTAGCGAACGCGAATCATATGAACATGATGAAAACTAGTTTGACAATAATTCCCATGTGTCCTCGGGAGCACTTTACTTTATATACGAGTTCGCTCAGGCTTGTCTCTTTCTACAAAAGGGATTGGACCATATTGCTGCACCTTATTTACTTTTGTTACTTGCTACCCGTTACAAATTATCTTATCACACAACTATCTGTTACCGACAATTTCAGAGTTTGCAGAGAATACCTTGCTGAAAACTGCTTGTCATTGCTTTCTGCTCCTCATTGGCTTCGACACTCTTACTTATAGAAAGGACTACGATAGATCCCCTATACTTCTGGGTCATCAAGACTCTTTTCTGGCGCCGTTGCCGGGGTGTGAAGCGCCTTTGGTAAGTGGAATTTGATAAGGAAACATTTATATTGTGTGCTGAAATTTATTGTCACTTGTCACTATGGAAACTAATCCTTTGAAGAGCCTGTTCGGGGTATCTTCACCTCGACCGTAAGCACAAAGAGTTGGTCCTCAACCAACTGCACCTACTGAAAATATTTATTCTGAAATTCCTTCGGGTATGCTAGAGAAACTGTTGGCTAATCCTTTTACAGGAGATGGAACATCACACCTCGACTCGCATCTAATCTATGTAGATGAAGTTTGTGGTTTATTTAAGCTTGCAGGCTTGCCCGAAGATGAGGTCAAGAAGAAGGTCTTTCCCTTATATTTGAGGGATAAAGCATTGTCATGGTATAGTCTATGTGATGATACTGGATCATGGAACTACAAACGATTGAAATTGGAATTTCATCAAAAGTTTTATCCTATGCATTTGGTACATCGTGATCGGAATTATATCTATAATTTTTGGCCTCGTGATAGAGAAAGCATCGCTCAAGCTTGGGGAGGCTCAAGTCAATGTTATATTCATGCCCCAACCATGAGCTCCCTAGAGAGATTATTATTATGAACTTCTATGATCGGCTTTCTCATGACAATCGCACCATGCTTGACACTTCTTGTATCGGTTCTTTTATGAAGAGAGATATTGACTTCAGATGGGATTTATTGGAAAGAATTAAACGCAATTCTGAAGATTGGGAGTTTGATGAAGGTAAGGAGTCAGGTATGAATCTTAAGTTCGATTCCGTTAAATCCTTCGTAGAAACAAATACTTTTCGTGATTTTAGCGCTAAACATGGACTTGACTCTGAGATAGCAGCTTCTTTATGTGAATCATTTGTTACTCATATTAATCTCCCTAAGGAGAAGTGGTTTAAATATCATCCTCCTGTAGAAGTTAATGTAGCTAAACCCGTTTCATTTGAAGAGAAAATTATTGCTTATAATGATTCTATTGTTCCTACTGCTTACATTGAGAAACCACCTTTTCCTGTTAGAATAAAGGATCATGCTAAAGCTTCAACTGTTATACGTAAGGGCTACATTAGAACACCTACACCCCCTGAGCAAATCAAAGTTGAACCTAGTATTGCTATTATTAAAGATCTCTTGGCCGATAATGTTGACGGGCATGTTATTCAATTCTGTGAAGCGTCTGCTAGAATTGCTAAAGCTCATCCTAGAGACAAACATAAACCTGTAGTTGGCATGCCTATTGTTTTTGTTAAGATAGGAGATCATTGTTATCATGGTTTATGTGTCGTGGGTGCTAGTGTTAGTGCAATACCTCAATCTTTATATAATGAAATTAAAGATGAAATTGCACCTGTCGAGATGGAATTTATTGATTTTACTATTAAACTTGCTAATAGGGATACCATATGCCCTGTGTGAATTTTTAGAGATGTTGAAGTCTTGTGTGGTAAAACCAAGTATCCTATGGATTTTCTCGTTCTTGCCACCACACAAGATAGCTTTCGTCCCATCATATTCGGTAGACCTTTTCTCAATACTGTTAATGCTGAAATTAATTGTGAGAAACAAACTGTTACTGTTTGCTTTGGAGGTGTGTCACATGAATTTAATTTTTCTAAGTTTGGTAGACAACCTCATGAAAAAGAATTGTCTAGTAAGGATGAAATTATTGCTCTTACTTCTATTGCTGTGCCTCCTACTGATCCTTTAGAGCAATACTTGCTTGAACATGAAAATGATATGCATATGGATGAAAGGAATGAGATAGATAGAATTATCTTTGAACAACGTCCTATCCTTAAGAATAATTTGCCTGTTGAATTACTTGGAGATCCACCTCCACCCAAGGGTGATCCTGTGTTTGAGCTTAAACAATTACCTGATACTCTTAAGTATGCTTATCTTGATGAAAAAGATATATACCCTGTTATTATTAGTGCTAACCTTTCAGAACATGAAGAAAAGAAATTATTGAAAACACTGAGGAAGCACCGTGCTGATATTGGATATACTCTTGATGATCTTAAAGGCATTAGTCCCACTCTATGCCTGCATAAAATTAAAACTGATCCTGATTCCAAACCAGTTGCCGATCCCCAACGAAGACTAAATCCTAAGATGAAAGAGGTGGTAAGAAAGGAAATATTAAAGCTTCTGGAAGCAGGTATCATTTATCCGGTTGCTCATAGTGAATGGGTAAGTCCGGTGCATTGTGTCCCTAAGAAGGGAGGTATTACCATTGTCCCTAATGATAAAGATGAATTGATCCCACAAAGAATTGTCACTGGCCATAGGATGGTAATTGATTTTAGGAAATTAAATAAAGCTACTAATAAAGATCATTACCCTCTACCTTTTATTGATCAAATGCTAGAAAGATTGTCTAAACATACACACTTTTGCTTTTTAGATGGTTATTCTGGTTTCTCCCAAATACCTGTTACACAATATGATCAGGAGAAAACCACTTTTACTTGCCCTTTCGGTACCTTTTCTTATAGCCGTATGCCTTTTGGTTTATGTAATGCACCTGCTACCTTTCAAAGATGTATGATGGCTATATTCTCTGACTTTTGTGAAAAGATTGTTGAGGTTTTCATGGATGATTTCTCCGTTTACGGATCTTCTTTTGATGATTTCTTGAGCAACCTTGATCGAGTTTTGCAGAGATGTGAAGATACTAACCTTGTCTTGAATTGGGAGAAGTGCCACTTTATGGTTAATGAAGGCATTATCTTGGGACATAAAATTTCTGAAAGAGGTATTGAAGTTGATAAGGCTAAAGTTGATGCCATTGAGAAGATGACATGCCCTAAAGACATAAAAGGTATAAGAAGTTTCCTTGGTCATGCTGGTTTCTATAGAAGGTTTATTAAAGACTTCTCTAAGATTTCTAGGCCTCTCACTTCTTGCAAAAAGATATTCCTTTTATTTTTTATGATGATTGTGAAGAAGCCTTTGAGATTCTCAAGAAAGCATTGATAACTGCACCTATTGTTCAACCACCCGATTGGAACCTACTTTTTGAAATTATGTGTGATGCTAGTGATTATGCTGTTGGTGCTGTCCTAGGGCAAAGAGTTGATAAGAAATTAAATGTTATTTATTATGCTAGTAAAACTCTAGACAGTGCCCAAAGAAATTATGCTACTACTGAAAAAGAATTTTTAGCAGTTGTGTTTGCATGTGATAAGTTCAGATCTTATATTGTTGATTCTAAAGTTACTATTCACACCGATCATGCTGCTATTAAATATCTCATGGAAAAGAAAGATGCTAAACCTAGACTTATTAGATGGGTTCTCTTGCTACAAGAATTTGACTTGCATATTGTTGATAGGAAGGGTGCTGAGAACCCCGTAGCAGATAACTTGTCTAGGTTAGAGAATGTTCTTGATGACCCACAACCTATCAATGATAGCTTTCCTGATGAACAATTGAATGTCATCAACGCTTCTCGCATTACACCATGGTACGCTGACTATGCTAATTACATTGTTGCTAAATATATACCACCTAGTTTCACGTACCAACAAAAGAAAAAGTTCTTTTATGATTTGAGACATTACTTTCGGGATGATCCTCACCTGTATAAAGAAGGAGTAGATGGTGTCATTAGACGTTGTGTACCTGAGCATGAACAGGGATAGATCCTATAGAAGTGCCACTCCGAGGCTTACGGAGGACACCATGCTGGAGATAGAACTACACACAAGGTATTGCAATACAGTTTTTATTGGCCTACTCTCTTTAAGGATGCCCGTAAGTTTGTTTTGTCTTGCGATGAATGTCAAAGAATAGGTAATATTAGTAAAAGTCAGGAAATGCCTATGAATTATTCACTTGTTATTGAACCATTTGATGTTTGGGGTTTTGATTATATGAGACCTTTTCCAAAGTCCAATGGGTATACTCATATTTTAGTTGCTGTTGATTACGTTACTAAGTGGGTAGAAGCTATTCCAACTAGTAGTGCTGATCATAACACCTCTATTAAGATGCTTAAAGAAGTTATTTTCCCTAGATTTGGAGTCCCTAGATATTTAATGACTGATGGTGGTTCACATTTTATTCATGGTGCTTTCCGTTAAATGCTTGCTAAGTATGATGTCAACCATAGAATTGCATCTCCTTATCATCCTCAGTCTAGTGGTCAGGTAGAGTTAAGTAATAGAGAAGTTAAAATAATTCTGCAAAAGACTGTTAATTGGTCTAGGAAGAATTGGTCTAAGAAACTTGATGATGCACTGTGGGCTTATAGAACTGCTTATAAGAATCCCATGGGCATGTCTCCTTATAAAATGGTTTACGGTAAAGCATGTCATTTACCTCTTGAGCTAGAGCATAAGTCTTATTGGGCAATCAAAGAACTTAACTTTGATTTTAAACTTGCTGGTGAGAAGAGGTTATTTGACATTAGCTCGCTTGATGAATGGAGAACTCAGGCGTATGAAAATGCCAAGTTGTTTAAAGAGAAAGTTAAGAGGTGGCATGATAAAAGGATACAAAAACGTGAGTTCAATGTAGGTGATTATGTCTTGCTATACAATTCTCGTTTAAGATTTTTTGCAGGCAAGCTCCTCTCTAAATGGGAAGGTCCTTATATTGTCGAAGAAGTATATCGTTCCGGTGCCATCAAAATCAACAACGCGGAAGGCACTTTTCTGAGAGTTGTGAATGGGCAAAGAATCAAGCATTATATCACCATAATCTCGGAGGAGTACATCAGGGATGTTTACCAGCCCGTTTCAGACTCCGAAAATGAAGTGGTATGTGATACGGTAAGAAAACTGACCCCAAACTTTTTCCGATAGTAGTTTTTCTTCGTTTTGGAATATTTAGAAAAATACAAAAAATTAAGGTAGTCCGGAAAGCGCATGAGGCGGCCACGAGCCTGCCAGGCGTGGGCCCACCCCCAGGCCGCGCCTGGGGGCTCGTGAGCACCTCGTGCGCCTCCCGGACTCCGTTTTCTTGTGGATCACTCCTTATTATCGGTAAAAATTCATTATATAATCTCTCGAAAGTTCTGACCCTCGTATCACGCAAATCTCCCCTGTTTTTGTTTCGAGCTGTTTCCTGTCAGATTTCCGAAGGTCAAGCATCATGTCGTCTTCCGCCTCCAATCAAGTGCACGATGATGCTTGGTCAATGAAGATGGGGTCTCAAGGATCAGGAGTTGATGAGACAAACATGGAGGAAGATGTTGGGGATTCCTCTGAGGCGCACTCTCCGGCTTCTAAGTGGGGCACTTTGGCTAGCATCTCCACTATTCCAGATCGTCATCATGCCATGGCCACTATCAACAATCGCGGAGGCCAGCAAGCACGAGAGGGGCTCCTTCCTAGGAGGCCGCTGCACAGGTTACATCGGAACAACTCTCACAATTTGATTCATAACTATGGAGTTGAAAATACACTTTGTACACACATACCCTCCAATTGGGATATGTCCCATCCAAGTGAAAGTAATGCAGGAGAAAGCTCATGGGGGCCGACCAACAAACATCTTCTGGAAGAAATCCAGAAGAACACCATTATAATTCAGCGCGTGCTCAGTGAGTTATTGGATCTGAAGGCCAGCTTTTGCAAGCCGACCGGTGCCCCAACTCCACCATCATCACCTCCAAAGGAAGACAATTAAACACATGAGTATGGCACTCCCCTTGGCTTGTGCCAAGCTTGGGGGAGTTGCCCCGGTATCGTATCACCATCACATCTTTTGCCTTTACTTTTATATATTAGTTCGATCCTTTTGGTAATATCTTTATCTGGAAGAATAAAGTTCTATGCATGATCTAGGCTTGAGTTTTGTTTTGTGTTACCCCCAATGTAATCGAGTTTGTAAGTTATGTAACAAAGAGTGTCTTAGTTAAGGGCTTTGCTTCTTGCCATGATCTAAAGAAAATAATAATAAAAGTACGAAAGCATGAAAGATCATGTGATGATCTTATGGGAAGTGATGACTTCACATATAAAAAGAATGTTGACTGAAACTTGTTGTGGGTACACAAACGTAGACCTTGGTCATTGTTGCAATTAATAGGAAGTAATAAAGAAAGAGAGGTTCACATATAAATATATCATCTTTGACACCATATATGATTGTGAACACTCATTAAACTATTACATGCTAAGAAGTAGATGTTGGACAAGGAAGACAGAATAATGAATTATGTTTGCTTGATTCCGAACAATACTATATGATTATGGATCCTTTAGCATGTGACGCTTGCTTCCACCTCATATTAGCCAAAACTTCTGCACTAAGTAGAGATACTACTTGTGCATCCATAAAACCCTTAACCCAGTTTTGCCATGAGAGTCCACCATACCTACCTATGGATTGAATAAGATCCTTCAAGTAAGTTGTCATCTGTGCAAGCAATAAAAAATTGCTCCCTAAATATGTATGATCTATTAGTGTGTGGAAAATAAGCTTTGTACGAACTTGTGATGAGGAAGACATAAAAGCGACAGACTGCATAATAAAGTTCTTTATCACAAGAGGCAATATAAAGTGACGTTCCTTCACACTAAGAGATCACGCATCCAAAACTCAAAAGCGCATGACAACCTCTGCTTCCCTCTGCGAAGGGCATATCTTGTACCTTTACTTTTTATCTTTAAAAGAGTCATGGTGATCAACCCCAATTCCTTATTCTGCCATTATCTTGGCAAGCGTCATGTGCTAGGGAAAGATCTATATTCATATATTAACTTGGAAGTAAGTAATCATGAATTATTATTATTGACATTACCCTTGAGGTAAATCGTTGGGAGGCGAAACCATAAGCCCCTATCTTCCTCTGTGTCCAACTGAAACTTTGATCTCATGAGTACCACGTGAGTTTTAGCAATTGTGGAAGGCTAAAAGATGATTGAGTATGTGGACTTGCCTTACAAGCTCTTATTTGACTCTTTCCAATGTTATGATAAATTGCAATTGTTTCAATGACTAAAGACTATTGCTTGTTAATTCTCAATAAGAGTCTTGATGCATGCTTTACATTGTGAATGAATTGTCACTTTGGCATAAGGGATTATATGACAATATTGCTGTTATGAATATGATCATGATGCCTGCATGTCCGTATTTTATTTTATCGACACCTCCATCTCTAAACATGTATGCATATTTATTGATCTCGGCTTCCGCTTGAGGACAAGCGAGGTCTAAGCTTGGGGGAGTTTATACGTCCATTTTGCATCATGCTTTTATATTGATATTTATTGCATTATGGGCTATTATTACACATTATGGTACAATACTTATGCCTTTTCTCTCTTATTCTACAAGGATTACATGAAGAGGGGGAATGCCGACAGTTGGAATTCTGGGCTGGAAAAGGAGCAAGTTTGAGATGCCAATTCTGCACAACTCCAAAAGCCATGAAAATTTACGAGGAATTATTTTGGAATATATAAAAAATATTGGGCAAAAGAAATACCAGAGGAGAGCCACGAGGAGGTCACGAGCCAGCCAGGTGCGGCCCGCCCCCCTCGTTGCGCCTGGGGGGCTCGTGGGCCCCCTGTGGTCCCTCTGTCCCCCATCTCCTCCTATATGGTGGCCTTCGTTCCAGAAAAAATCAATCTACACCTCTCGGGAAGAAACGCCGCCGCCACGAGGCGGAACTTGAGCAGAACCAATCTAGATCTCTCGTTGGGCCGTCCTGCCGGGGAATCTTCCCTCCCGAAGGGGGAAATTGTCGCCATCGTCATCACCAACACTCCTCTCATCGGAGGGGACTCATATCCATCAACATCTTCATCAGCACCATCTCATCTCCAAACCCTATTTCATATCTTGTATCCAATCTCCATCTCGCAACTCCGATTGGTACTTGTAAGGTTGCTAGTAGTGTTAATTACCTATTGTAGTTGATGCTAGTTGGTTTACTTGGTGGAAGATCATATGTTCAGATCCTTAATGCTATTCAAATCCTCTCTGATCATGAACACAATTATGCTTTGTGAGTAGTTACTTTTGTTCCTGAGGACATGGGATAAGTCTTGCTACTAGTAGTCATGTGAATTTGGTATTCGTTCGATATTTTGATGTGTTGTATGTTGTCTCTCCTCTAGTGGTGTTATGTGAACGTCGACTACATGACACTTCGCCATTATTTGGGCCTAGAGGAAGGCATTGGGAAGTAGTAAGTAGATGATGGGTTGCTAGAGTGACAGAAGCTTAAACCCTAGTTTATGTGTTGCTTCGTAAGGGGCTGATTTGGATCCACTAGTTTAATGCTATGGTTAGACTTTGTCTTAATTCTTCTTTTGTAGTTGTGGATGCTTGCGATAGGGGTTAATCATAAGTGGGATGTTTGTCCAAGTAAGGATAGAACCCAAGCACCGGTGCACCCACATATCAAACTATCAAAGTAGCGAACGCGAATCATATGAACATGATGAAAACTAGTTTGACAATAATTCCAATGTGTCCTCGGGAGCACTTTACTTTATATAAGAGTTCGTTCAGGCTTGTCTCTTGCTACAAAAGGGATTGGGCCATATTGCTGCACCTTTGTTACTTTTGTTACTTGCTACCCGTTACAAATTATCTTATCACACAACTATCTGTTACCAACAATTTCAGTGCTTGCAGAGAATACCTTGCTGAAAACTGCTTGTCATTGCCTTCCGCTCCTCGTTGGGTTCGACACTCTTACTTATCGAAAGGACTACAATAGATCTCCTATACTTGTGGGTCATCAAAGATCTATCCATGGTGATGAGCATCTACGAGAGGGAGAGTGGATCTACATACCCTTGTAGATCGCTAAGCGGGAAGCGTTAAGAAACACGGTTGATGTAGTTGAACGTCTTCGCAATCCAAATCGCCAAGCATCCCACAATCTCCTCATGATCAGTCTCGCGATCCAATCACGATCCGTCCCGCGAACTCATCACGATCCATCCCGCGATCTCATCACGATCCGTCATGCAAACTCATCATGATCCGTCCCGCGATCTTGATCATGGTCCTTTCGATCTAGCGCCGAACGGACGACACCTCCGCGTTTAGCACACGTATAGCTCGATGATGATTTGTACCTTCTTGATCCAGCAAGAGGGAGCGGAGAGGTAGAAGAGTTCTCCGGCAGCGCGATGGCGCTGCGGTGATGGTGGTGGAGCTATTCCGGCAGGGCTTCACCTCTAGTATATATAAGAGGAAGAGAGGAGGAGGCTTGGATCTCAAGGGGCCAGCCCTTTGGTTCAGCCGAATCAAGGAGGGAGGAGTCCTCCTCCTCCACTTCTAGTAGGATTAGGACTCCTTCCTTATTTGACCTTTTTGCTTTTTTCCACCCTTTTCTCTTTGGGCTTTTCTCTCCCGCCGCATGGGCCTTGTGTGGGATTTCCACCAGCCCACTAAGAGCTGGTATTCACTCTCCCACAGCCCATGTAACCTCTTGGGTCGAAATACCCCCCCGATGGTCTCCCGATACACTCCCGACACTCCCGGTACACTACCGATGAGCCCAAAACTTTTCCGGCGACCAAAATAGGACTTCCTATATATCAATATTTACCTCCGGACCATTCCGGAGCTCCTCGTGACATCCGGGATCTCATCCGAGACTCCGAACAACCTTCGGTCACAACCATGCATAACTCTATACTACCGAAACATCACCAAACCTTAAGTGTGCAAACCCTGCGGGTTCGAGAAATATGTAGACATGACCGAGACACCTCTAGGGTCAATAACCAATAGCGGGACGTGGATGCCCATATTGGTTCCCACATATTCTACGAAGATCTTTATCGGTCGAACCTCTATGTCAAGGATTCAGTTAATCCCGTATGATGTTCCTTTTGTCCTTCGGTATGTTACTTGCCCGAGATTCGATCGTCGGTATCTCCATACCTAGTTCAACCTCGTTACCGGCAAGTCTCTTTACTCATTCCGTAATACAAGATCCCGTGACCAACACTTAGTCACATTACTTGCAAGGCTTATTGTGATGTTGTATTACCGAGTGGGCCCTGAGATACCTCTCTGTCACACGGAGTAACAAATCCCAGTCTTGATCCATGCCAACCCGACAGACACCCTCGGAGATACTTGTAGAGCACCTTTATAGTCACCCAGTTATGTTGCGACATTTGATACACACAAGGTACTCCTCCGATGTCAGTGAGTTGCATGATCTCATGGTCATAGGAACACATACTTGACATGCAGAAAACAGTAGCAATAAACTGACACGATCATATGCTACGTTTGTGGTTTGGGTCTTGTCCATCACATCATTCTCCTAATGATGTGATCCTATTACCAAATGATATCTCATGTCCGTGACTAGGAAACCATAGCCATCTTTGATCAACGAGCTAGTCTATTAGAGGCATACTAGGGACATGGTGTTGTCTCTGTATCCACACATGTATCTGAGTTTCCGATCAACACAATTATAGAATGGATAATAAACGATTATCATGAACAAGGAAATATGATAATAACTAATTTATTATTGCCTCTAGGGCACATTTCCAATAGTGATAAGTTTAGACCTTATATATATTGTTGATTCCAAAATCACTATTCAAACTGATCATGCTACTATTAAATACCTTATGGAAAAGAAAAATGCTAAACCTAGACTCATTAGGTGGGTGATTTTACTTCAAGAATTTGATTAGCACATTGTTGGTAGAAAGGGAGCTAAAAAACCATAGCAGTTAATTTGTCTAGGATGGAAAATGTTCTTGATAGCCCACTTCCTATTGATGATAATTTTCCTGATCGGCAACATGTTGTTCCAAATGCTTCCCAAAGTACTCCTTAGTATGCAGATTATGCTAATTACATTGTTTCTAAATATATACCACCTAGTTTCACCTACCAACAAAAGAAAAAGTTATTTTATTATTTAATACATTACTTTTGGGATGACACACATGTTTATAAAGGAGTGGATGGTGTTATTAGACGTTGTGTACGTGAGCATCAACGGGAATAGACCTTACGGAAGTATCTTTCCGAGGCCTACTGAGGGCACCATGCTGGTGACAGAACTGCTCACAAGGTATTACAATCTTCTTTCTATTGGCCTACTATTGGGGATATAACCCCACGATGAGACCTGCCCTAAAGGCTCCGGGTCACACCGGGCGGCTCGCATGCCGGTTCGAGAGTGGGCCGTGAAGACTTAAGCCCAAGACATTTGGCGGCCTGACAAGATGGGCCGGAGTGTGGTCCGAATAGAGAAGAGCCGGGCAAGTAAGCCGCTGTCCGGAGACAACTTGGTCAGGAAAGGCAAGATAAGATAGAGGTAGACTCGAACATGTAATGAGAGTCGGATACACTTGTATGACCCGTGGTCTTGACCTCCTATATAAAGGCGAGACCCGGGGCGACTTAGGGATCAGGCTATCGAGAACTTGGTCAAGCAGTAGCTCCCTTGTAATCGATACACCAAGCAATACAAACATAAGCAGGACGTAGGCTATTACCTCAACTTGGGGGGGCCGAACCTGGGTAAACTCGTGTCCTTCGTCCTGATCAACCCCTTTGAGTCCATCACCTTAGCAATGGCCTCGAATCCAAGTCCGTTCACCTGGACATCTGTCATGATAAAACCACGACAGTTGGCTCCCACCGTGGGGCTTGCACTCGGTGGTGTTGAGTTCTCAAAGGGTTCTCTCCCAGGGCTCGAGGGATACGTGGTCGGAAGGATGAATAAGAGTCGCCACGGCCGGCTCAACATCGATGACACCGGCTGGGGGCTTGATGCCGGCTCTGTGGAATATGGATTCCGGGTACCTTTCGGCGGGATCCATGTTTTCATCGGCAGGATTGACGGATCTACGCCCGGGCCAGACGTCTGCACCGACATCGTTGTGCCGTCCCGGCGCGCACAACCCGCCCGTGTTGTGCAGCCCGCCCGTGTTAACCCAGGCCAGAAGCACGTCTTTGTGGGCTTCACTCAAGGTATGGATCTTGAAGCTTCTGCATCATACGAGACTCTTGTCTGTTCAGAGGACGAATCATCGAGCGGGGAAACAGAGTCGATCTGCCAGCTTCACAACGGTGGGCTCGGGGGCTACGATGAGCTTTACCCTGAGTTAGATCGTTTTGAGCCGGATGATCTTGGACCGCCGGTTCATGCAGCAGTGTTCATGGCAGGGTCGGCCCCTGGTGCGAGTAGCACGGCTGCTGGAGCAGCAACCTCGGGGGGCTGACCCGTCACCACCGGCTCAAGTTCTTCTGGATCTGATGAATGAGCTCGCGGCCCTGATGGCCACTGAAGTTACACCAGATAACCAAGCCGCGCGGAACTTAGAGATTGTGAGGCTCAAGGACCGGATGAGGGAGGAGTAACAAAGGATAGCTGAGCTAAAGATCCAGATGGAGGAAGAGGCACAACGTATTAAGACGGATGCTTTCCGCCTTGGGCTGGAACAACAATCGGCGACTAAGGTGCATCAGATGAGGCATTAATCGCGCTTACCAGAACGTTATGAGGCTAGGAATCTCTTCAACGCGCCAGGAACGGGACGGGCAGCAGATGCACCTGGAAACCGAACAGCGGCTCGACCGACGCCACACCTGGCCTGATGAAACTAGGCTTCACCAGTGGTCTTTCCAACACCGTGGGTCATTATTCAAACCAAGCTGAGAACATGGTGGCCCCGGCCACCCGGTTGGAAACAATCCCTATTCTGGATGAAGTACCTTTTGCGGAAGAGGTACAGAATGCCATTGGATACCTTCAGACGGCGATGGCCCAGTAGAAGAAGTATACTCACAGTCGGAGCCGCGTTCATTCAACTCCTCTCCCCAGCCGGAGCTTTAGCTAGCGCTACGAGTCGCCAGCGGATTCCAGTAGCGATCAGCAGAGAGGACCTCCGGGGGACGATCAAGCGACTCTAGATGCGCAAGCACTCATAAACCGGGCAAGAAACCAGCAAGAGGTGGCAGCTTTGGCCACGGCGACTCACGAAGAGCCCGCGCCCTCTATGTCAGTAGGAGCGGGAGTAACTACCAGGGCCGTGGGAGTGCCATGCTTATTGTCGGCTCTACGAAGTGAACGGTTGCCGAAGGATTTCAAAGGACCTCGCAAGGTTCCAAATTACACCGCTGATTTGCCTCCGGAGGCCTAGATCGAAAGTTATGAGCTGGCATGAAGATGCTAGATGTCAGTGAGGCGGTGTGTGCTAAGTACTTCATCATGATGCTTAAAGGTCCGGCTCGCACATGGTTAAAAGGGTTGCCACCCAATACCATCAATTCGTGGGCTGAGTTAAGGGCAAGGTTGATACGTATCCCACGTATCCACTTTTCCAAACTCTTTTGCCCTTGTTTTGGACTCTAATTTGCATGATTTGAATGAAACTAACCCGGACTGACGCTGTTTTCAGCAGAACTGCCATGGTGTGTTTTTGTGCAGAAATAAAAGTTCTCGGAATGACCTGGAAACTTACGAGGATTTTTTATGAAATATATAAAAAATACCAGAGAAAGAATCAAATGAAGATACACTGCCAGTGGGCCACGAGCCCTGCAGGCGCGCCCCCCTAGGGCGCGCCTGGCAGGCTCGTGGCCCACTGGCAGCGTATCTTCAGTTGATTCTTTCTCTGGTATTTTTTATATATTCCATATGGGGCCCACATGGCTCCTCCGACCTCATCTCCAACTCCATATAACCCCTCTCGCCCAAAAAAATCAGGGAGAAGATTTCATCGCGTTTCACGATACGAAGCCGCCGCCACCGCCTGTTCTTCCTCGAGAGGGCAGATCTGGAGTCCGTTCTGGGCTCCGGAGAGGGGAAATTGACGCTGTCGTCATCATCGACCATCCTCCATCGCCAGTTCCATGATGCTCTCCATTGTTCGTGAGTAATCTCATCGTAGGCTTGCTGGACGGTGATGGGTTGGATGAGATCTATCATGTAATCGAGTTAGTTTTGATGGGGTTTGATCCCTAGTATCCACTATGTTCTATGATTGATGTTGCTACTACTTTGCTATGCTTAATGCTTGTCACTAGGGCCTGAGTGCCAGATCTGAACCTATTATCTTTTCATCAATATATGTGTGTTCTTGATCCTATCTTGCAAGTTGTAGTCACCTACTATGTGTTATGACCCGGCAACCCCGGAGTGACAATAGCCGGAACCACTCCCGGAGATGACCATAGTATGAGGATTCCATGTATTCACCATGTGCTAATGCTTTGTTCTGGTTCTCTATTAAAAGGAGACCTTAATATCCCTTAGTTTCCATTAGGACCCCGCTGCCACGGGAGGGATGGACAAAAGATGTCATGCAAGTTCTTTTCCAGAAGCACGTATGACTAAATATGGAATACATGC
Source organism: Hordeum marinum (assembly GCA_022496015.1). NCBI lineage: Eukaryota > Viridiplantae > Streptophyta > Magnoliopsida > Poales > Poaceae > Hordeum > Hordeum marinum. The sequence continues at coordinate 437,538,549 of CM039672.1, read as the reverse complement.
CTACATTACATTGACGAACTAGAGCTAGTTACATATCAGCCTATGTTATAACTGTTACATGATGAATGCCATCCGACATAATTATCCATCACCGATCCAATGCCTACGAGCTTTTCCTATACTGGTCCTTGCTTAGTTACTTTACCGCTACTGCTGTCACACTTGCTATACCAATCACTACTGCTACTGTTACCATTGTTACTGTTACTATCATACTGCTTTGCTACTAAAACTTTGCTGTAGATACTAAATCTTTCAGGTGTGGTTGAATTGACAACTCAACTGCTAATACTCGAGAGTATTCTTTGGCTCCCCTTGTGTCAAATCAATAAATTCGGGTTGAATACTCTACCCTTGAAAACTGTTGCGATCCCCTATACTTGTGGGTTATCAAGACCTTTTTCTAGCGCCGTTGCCGAGGAGCATAGCTCTATTCTCTGAGTCACTTGGGATTTATATCTGTTGATCACTATGAAGAAGTTGTGAGATCCAAAAACTAAAGTTCTGCCCTCAACTACGAGGACAGGTAAGGAACTGCCATCTAGCTCTGCACTTGATTCACCTTCTATTATGAGTAAATTTGCGACACCGCCACCTGCTATTAATTCTGATATGTCGCATGTGCTTGATGATGCTACTTCTGCTATACATGATAATTATGATGATGCTTTGCTTTATAATGATATGCCACTTGGTGAATTTCTTGATGCACAAATTGCAAGAGTAACTACTGAATCAAATGATACTTCTGAAACGGATGAAATTATTGAAATGGAACCTGCTATTACACCTGTTAGACCTAGCCCTCCTCGATATGAATTACCTAACCTAGGAGTTATGTTATGGAAGGAGAGGTAGCTGAAGACTTTCTGCTTGTAAGGATAGCTATGATCTGGAGAATTTATTATGCAAGTGGAAAGAAAAATCTCTGAATTCTAGAATGAAATATGATCCTAAGTTTGCTACTTCACCTATCTTTGTTACTGATAAGGATTATGAGTTCTCTGTCGATCCTGAGTTAACCACTTTGGTTGAATCTGATCCTTTTCATGGTTATGAATCTGAAACTGTTGTAGCACATCTTACTAAACTGAATGATATAGCCACCCTATTCACTAATGAGGAAAAAATTCGCTATTACTATATCCTTAAGTTGTGTCCTTTCTCACTAAACGGTGATGCTATAACTTGGTTTACTTCTCTTGCTCCTTGTTGTGTGCGTAGTCCCCAGGATATGATATACTACTTCTCTGAGAAATATTTTCCTGCCCATAAGAAACAAGCTGCCTTGCAGGATATATATAACTTTGTGCAAATTGAAGAAGAGAGTCTCCCACAAGCTTGGGGGAGGCTTGTCCAGTTAGTTAATGCTTTGCCTGATCACCCTCTTAAGAAAAATGAAATACTTGATATCTTTATAATGGACTAACCGATGCTTCTAGGGACCACCTAGATAGTTGTGTTGGTTGTGTTTTCAGGGAACGAACTGTGGAACAAGCTGAAATTCTATTGAATAATATCTTGAGCAATGATAATGCTTGGACTATTCCCGAACCACCTCCGAAGCCAACTCCAAAGAAAAGAGGTATTCTATTCCTCAGTCCTGAAGATATGCAAGAAGAAAAGAAATCTATGCAAGAGAAAGGTATTAAATCTGAAGATGTTAAGAATCTACCATCTATTGAAGAGATACATGGTCTTGATAACACGACACAAGTAGTAGAGGTAAATTCTCTTCGTAGATTCAATGAGAGTGGTATTCCTTATGATAAACCTGCTAGCTTATGCTTAGATGAATTTGATAACTTTGTTGCCAAACAACAAAGTTTTAATGATTATTTAGCAGACAACTGAAACAAAATGCTTGTATGATTAATCATATAAGTGCTTGTGTGGATAGAAATTTTAATGATCTTAAGCTTATTGGTAAACATGCTTCTATGGTCACTACTCAAGTAGACCAAGTACTTAAGGCTCAAAATGACTTGCTTAATGAATTGAATGATAATTCTGTTAAAGTTGTTACTAGAGGTGGTAGAATGACTTGGGAACCTTTGTATCCTGAGGGCCATCCTATGAGAATTGAGAAAGATTCTCAAGGAATTAATACTAATGCACCTAGTCATCCTGGTAATAGGAAGAAAAAGAAAGATGATAGGAACTTGCATGCTAGTAAACCTGTTTCTGTTACACCTGAGAATCAAAATGATATATCTATTTCTGATGCTGAGACACAATCTGGTGATGAACATGAGCCTAGTGATGTTAATAATGATGTTCATGTTGATGCTCAACCTAGTAATGATAATGATGTGGAGATTGAACCTGCTGTTGATCCTGATAACCCACAACCTAGGAACAAAAGATTTGATAAGAGTGATTTTATTGCTAGGAAGCATGGTAAAGAAAGAGAACCATGGGTTCAGAAACCCATGCCCTTTCCTCCCAAACCATCCAAGAAAAAGGATGATGAGGATTTTCAGCGCTTTGTTGAAATGATTAGACCTATCTTTTTGCAAATGTGTTTGACTGATATGCTTAAAATGTCTCCTTATGATAAATACATGAAAGATATTGTGACAAATAAAATAAAGATACCTGATGTTGAGATTTCCACCATGCTTGCTAATTACACTTTTAAGGGTGGGACTCCTAAGAAACTAGGTGATCTCGGAGTACCCACTATACCTTGCTCCATTAAAGGAAATTATGTTAGAACCGCTTTATGTGATCTTGGAGCCGGTATTAGTGTTATGCCTCTCTATTTATATCGTAGACTTGAATTGGATAAGTTGACACCTACTAAAATTTCTTTGCAAATGGCCGACAAATCAACTGCTTTACCTATCGGCATTTGCGAGGATGTGCCTGTTGTGGTTGTGAACGTTACTATCTTAACGAACTTTGTTATTCTTGATATTCCCGAGGATGATGGCATGGCAGTCATACTTGGAAGACCCTTTTTAAACATTGCAGGGGCTGTTATTGATTGCAACAAAGGCAATGTCACTTTCCATGTCAATTGTAATGAGCAAACGGTGCACTTTACGAAGAAACAATACCGGGTTCATTGCATAAATTCTATTGAAAAATCTTCATCCATTATTATTGGAAGCTTTGAATTTCCTATACCTACTGTCAAGATGAGATATGATGTACTTATTGTTGGGGATATGCATATCCCCGTTGAGGTAACCTAGCGATTTTTTGAAAATTCTCCGGTTTCATGTGATTCGAAAAAAGTTTGTCAAGGAGACTTGATCAACCTCATTGATGGATTTCTTTTGATGACCATAAGATGGATGAATCTAGAAGTCACAACCTTCTGTTCCCAACTTTTACTTTCTGTTATTTAGTAGAAAAATAATAAATATAGCATTATTTTCCTGTTTTCTACATTATCCGTCCAATAAAAAAATGACCTGAAAATAAAAGTTCTTCAAATGCCCTGAAATTCAAGTATGATTTTTTCTGGAATATTTAAGAATTTTTGAGATAGATAACTAGTCAGGGGGATGCACCAGTGGGCCACGAGCTCAGGAGGCACGCCCACCCCCCTGGGCGCGCCTGGCAGGCTCGTGGGTCCCACGTGGCCCCCCTCCACTTATTCCAGCACCCATCTCCTTCGTCTACCTCCAGAACAAATCATCCCACAGCTCAAACCCGCGTTCTTGCTCATTTTGCTGCATTTTTTGATCTCCTTGTGCAAAGCCCCATTCACCAAACTATTTTGGGGAATTGTTCCCATGTATGTGACTCCTCCATTGGTCCAATTAGTTTTTGTTCTAGTGCTTTATTCATTGCATATTATTGCTGCCTTGGTGACCCTGTTCTTGAGCTTTGCATGCTAATTTTATTTGGTCCCAAGTAGTTTTGATGCAAGATATGGCCTCTAGGCACTTGTAGGAGTAGTTGCTATGAGTTTTGTTAAGTTTTGTTCACTTTTATTTTGAGTCACCAAAATTTTCAGAATTATTTAAGAAAAAGGAAAATGTCTAGGAAGAACTATCATGGTGGTTCCTCAAGCAATAGGGGTCCCCGTCTCGCGATTCGGTAGCCCGATCCTTATCAGCGGAGGGACGCACCGGTGCAACCATGTGAATGGCCTTCTGATGAATTCATGATTGATGCAGGTTTCAAGGACGAGTTTGATACATTTATTCGCTATGCCGGGCTCGAAGAATTCATCTCCAATAAATAGTAAATGGAGATATTACATAACCAGAGGAGAGGCAGAGGAGTATGAGAGGGAGGTGAAGGCTGGTCGCCTCCGTAAGGCAGCTATTCAGACGGTAGCTGCCGCATCCTAATACAACCCCCATTATGATTTTGGATATTGCCCGGACCAGCCTTGGGAGTAGACCAACTTAGGCCAAAAGCCTAAGCTTGGGGGAGTACGTGTTTCTCACCGACTTTATATTCATGTTCACACATTCACTTTGATAGTCGGTGTTCACACTTTTTCATTATATCATCCATGCTAGTTTATTTTCTCTTTCTCGCATTCTTCTTGTGTGTTTAATTAACTTGAGAAAATACAAAAAAAAATGAGAAAAACAAAAGAAAATTAGTTGTAACTTTACATTCTTGCATGCTTAGTAGTAACTAAAAAGAAAACCAAAATTTTTTCCCTTTCTTCTTTTGCTTGTTGGGAGCTTTCCCGTGTAAATAGTTTTATTTTTCTTTGGGTCGAGGTAGAAGACTATGATTAAAATGATTAGTGGCTCTCATATGCATTATTGTTTATCCGTCAAAGAGCCATATTATTTTGTCTTCTCCTCTGAGTTTGCTTGCAGATTCCAGCTTAGTCCAATGCACGAACACTCTTGTTATTATTCACATCATTCAGTCGTGCAAGTGAAAGGCAATAATGACGATATATGATGAAGTGACTGAGCTTGGAAAAGCTGGTATGAACTCGACCTATTTTGTTTTTGTAAATATGACTAGCTCATCATTCCTAATTCAGCCTTGTTATGAGAGAAACATGTTTGCAATGACAACTTAGAGATCATAGTTTCTTATGCCATGCTTAATTAGCTAGGAGCTTATAATGGTTTGTCTTGGATGACAACATAAATTTTAAAATGATTGTGATGTAGTATGATAGGATGGTATCCTCCTTTGAATGATTCAAGTGGCTTGACTTGGCACATGTTCACGCATGTAGTTGAAACAAAATCAACATAGCCTCCACGATATTCATGTTCATGGTGATTTATATCCTACTCATGCTTGCACTCAATGTTGGTTAATCGCAATGCATGTTGATGGCTGTTGTCGCTCTCTAGTTGGTCGCTTTCCAGTCTCTTTCTAGCCTTCACTTGTACTAAGCGGGAATACTACTTGTGCATCCACTTCCATAAACCCAAAGTTGTTCCATATGAGTCCACCATACCTAACTATATGCGGTATCTACCTGCCGTTCCAAGTAAATTTGCATGTGCCACTCTCTAAACCTTCAATTAATAATCTGTTTTGTATGCCTGAACCGCTCATGTGGTGACAAGGGGCGGTCAGTATCTTCCATGCTAGGCGTGTTATCCTCGATACGTGTTTATTCACTATCACTCACGAGAAAGGGGCCGGTAATTGGAATGCCTAGTTCCATGATCAAATCAAATAAAAATATAATTGCAAACAAAACTCCCCCTGGATTGTTGTTGGTATGGACGGTACCCGAGGATTCGGCTAGTCGTGGAGTGTGATTGATCGGTGGTGGGGGAGTCAAAACTTTACGATTCTGTTTGGAACCGCCTATAATATGTGTAGCATGGAAGATGGTGAAAACTCTTGGTCATCGCATTGAAAATGAAAGCATGCCACCACAAAATTATTTATCTCTGTTTTAAAAAGCTTGAGCTCTGGCACCTCTGCAAATCAATGCTTCCCTCTGCGAAGGGCCTATCTATTTACATTTCTGTTGAGTCATCATGTTCTTATTAAAAGCACCAGCTAGAGAGCACCTCTGTCATTTGTATGCTTTGCTATTAATTGATATTGAGTATGACTATGACTGGATCTTCTTTGCCATGAATTACAATTTCTAGTCAGACCTTGGTCTTTGAAGGTGCTCTGCATTTATGTTTTGCGGTCTTAGAAAGGGCTAGCAAGATACCATCTATTCATATTGTATCATGATTGTTTTGATTGAAGTGTTGACGTTTGAAACTTATTATTATTACTCGCTAGTTAATTATGCCATTGATATGAGTATACCATGAGACCAAAATGTCATTGCTTATGTGGTTAGCTTATGATCTTGCTGAAAATTTGAATATGAGTTTGACATAATTACAACAACAAGATCAAACAGAGTTCGTAAAAGTTTTTATTTTGTCTCTTTCAATTTATCAACTGAATTGCTTGAGGACAAGCAAGGCTTTAAGCTTGGGGGAGTTGATACGTCTCCAACGTATACACTTTTCCAAATTGTTTTGCCCTTCTTTTGGACTCTAATTTGCATGATTTGAATGAAACTAACCTGGACTGACGCTATTTTCAGCAGAACTGTCATGGTGTTGTTTTTGTGTAGAAATAAAAGTTCTCGGAATGACCTGGAAACTTATGAGGATTTTTTATGGAATATATAAAAATACCAGAGAAAGAATCAACTAAAGATACGCTGCCAGTGGGCCACGAGCCCTGCAGGCGCGCCCCCCTAGGGCACGCCTGGCAGGCTCGTGGGGCCCATGTGGCTCCTCCAACCTCATCTCCAACTCCATATAACCTCTCTCAACCAGAAAAAAATCAGGGAGAAGAGTTCATCGCGTTTCACCATAGGGAGCCGCCGCCACCGCCTGTTCTTCGTCGGTAGGGCGCGCCTAGGGGGCTCGTGACTCCCTCGTGGACCCTCCTGACTTGTTCTCAGCGCCATCTGGTCCTATAAATACATAAACCTCCAGAACTAAACCTAGATCGAAAGTTCCGCCGCCGCAAGCCTCTGTAGCCACCAAAAACCAATCGGGAGACCGTTCTAGCACCCTGCCGGAGGGGAATCCATCTCCAGTGGCCATCTTCATCAACACCATTGCTTCTTCGATGATGCGTGAGTAGTTCACCATAGACCTTAGGGTCCATAGCTAGTATCTAGATGGCTTCTTCTCTCTTTTTGATCTTCAATACAAAGTTCTTCATGATATTCATGGAGATCTATCCGATCTAATTCTCTTTTGCAGTGTGTTTGTCGAGATCCAATGAATTGTGGATTTATGATCAGATTATCTATGAATATTATTTGAGTCTTCTCTGATTTCTTATATGCATGTTTTCATATCCTTGTAAGTCTCTTTGAGTTATTTCGTTTGGCCAACTTGATCTATAATTCTCGCAATGGGAGAAGTGCTTGGTTTTGGGTTCATACCGTGCGGTGTCCTCACCTAGTGACAGAAGGTAGCGATGCACGCATCGTGTTGTTGCCATCAAGGGTAAAAAGATGGGGTTTATATCATATTGCATGAATCTATCCCTCTACATCATGTCATCTTGCTTAAGGCGTTACTCTGTTTGTTATGAACTTAATACACTAGATGCATGCTGGATAGCGGTCGATGTGTGGAGTAATAGTAGTGGATGCAGAAAGTATCGGTCTACTTGTCTCGAACGTGATGCCTATATGTATGATCATTGCATTAGATATCGTCATGACTTTGCGTGATTCTATCAATTGCTCGACGGTAATTTGTTCACCCACCGTAATACTTGCTATCATGAGAGAAGCCTCTAGTGAACACTATGGCCCCCGGGTCTATTTTACACATTATATATTCAGATCTACATATAAAAATACCAAAAATACCTTGCTGCACTTTTATTTACTTATTTATATTTACCTATTATCACTATCAGATCTCACCTTGCAAGTAATCGTAAAGGGATTGACAACCCCTTTACCGCATTGGGTGCAAGTTTGTTTGTTTTTGTGCAGGTGCCTTGGTGCCTCATCTTGATACTCCTATTGGATTGATACCTTGGTTCTCAAACTGAGGGAAATACTTATCTCTACTTTGCTGCATCACCCTTTCCTCTTCATGGGAAAAACTAACGCAAGCTCTAGAAGTAGCAGGAAGAATTTCTGGCGCCGTTGCCAGGGAGTATTCAAGTGAAGCATATCTACCAAGTACCTATCACAAACTCACCTCTTACATTTACATTATTTTCCATTTGCCTCTCGTTTTCCTCGCCCCCACTTCTAAAACAAAAATTTACAAAAATATTTGCCTTTCTTTATTTGCCTTTTTCGTTCGCCCTTTTCTTTTGCTTGCTTTCTGTTTGCTCGTGTGTGCTATCTTACTTATCCTCATGACCCAACCAAATGATCATGATGCTTACTATAAAAAGTTGGAAGAGATTGAAACTAATGTCAAGAGCTTCATGTCCACACAGTTTGATCATAATAGTTACTTTCGTAGAGAACTAAGGGAGCAAAATTCTTTTATGGCATATATGAATAAAGAGGTTGATGATATGGCCAAAGAATTCCTTGAGTTAAATTCTCAATTTGCTCGTCTTGAAAAATTGGTAGGCCAGATCTCTGATAAACAAGCTACCTTAGTCAATAAAATGGCTGCTAAACTTGAAATATGTGATGAGAATCACGAAGATCTTAAAGTGATTGGTGTGACTCCTACTGAATCCTTGTTTTCTAATGTCAATCTTAATGATGATGGGGCTGGATGTTGATACGTCTCCAATGTATCTACTTTTCCAAACTCTTTTGCCCTTGTTTTGGATTCTAACTTGCATGATTTGAACGAAACAAACCCGGACTAGCACTGTTTTCAGCAGAACTGCCATGGTGTTGTTTTTGTGCATAAATAAAAGTTCTCGGAATGACCTGAAAACTTATGAGGAATTTTTGTGGAATCTATAAAAAATACCGGAGAAAGAATCAACCGGAGGGGAGGTGCCAGTAGGCCACGAGCCCAGGAGCCGCCCCCCTAGGTCACGCCTGGCAGGCTCGTAGGGCCCACGTGGCTCCTCCGACCTCCTCTCCAGTTCCATATAACCCTATTTGTCCCAAAAAAATAGAGGAGAAGAAATCATCATGTCTTACGATACGGAGCCGCCGCCACCACCTGTTCTTCCTCCGGAGGGCAGATCTGGAGTCCGTTCTGGGCTCCGGAGAGGGGAAATCGAAGCCATCGTCATCATCAACCATCCTCCATCGCCAATTTCATGATGCTCCCCATCGTTCGTGACTAATCTCATCATTGACTTGCTGGACGGTGAGGGGTTGGATGAGATCTATCATGTAATCGAGTTAGTTTTGATAGGGTTTGATCCCTAGTATCCACTATGTTCTAAGATTCATGTTGCTACTACTTTGCTATGCTTAATGCTTGTCACTAGGGCCCGAGTGCCATGATTTCAGATCTCAACCTATTATCTTTTCATGAATATATTTGTGTTCTTGATCCTATCTTGCAAGTTGTAGTCACCTACTATGTGTTATGACCCGGCAACCCCGTAGTGACAATGGCCGGAACCACTCCCGGAGATGACCATAGTATGAGGAGTCCATGTATTCACCATGTGTTAATGCTTTGTTCTGGTTCTCTATTAAAAGGGGACCTTAATATCCCTTAGTTTCCATTAGGACCCCGCTGCCATGGGAAGGATGGACAAAAGATGTCATGCAAGTGCTTTTCCATAAGCACGTATGACTATATAAGGAATACATGCCTACATTACATTGATGAACTGGAGCTAGTTACAATCACCCTATGTTATAACTGTTACATGATGAATTCCATCTGACATAATTATCCATCACCGATCCAATGCCTACGAGCTTTTCCTATACTGGTCCTTGCTTAGTTACTTTACCGCTACTGCTATCACACTTGCTACACAAATCACTACTGCTACTGTTACCACTATTACCATTACTATCATACTACTTTGCTACTAAAGCTTTGTTGCAGATACTAAATCTGTTAGGTGTGGTTGAATTGACAACTCAACTGCTAATACTCGAGGATATTATTTGGCTCCCCTTGTGTCGAATCAATAAATTTGGGTTGAATACTATACCCTCGAAAACTGTTGCGATCCCCTATACTTGTGGATTATCAGATGTGAATCCACTTTGGTTGAGAAACGCCCCAATGATTCAGAGTCTATTTATCTTGATGCTAAAAATACTAAAAGTGGAGTAGAGGATATCAAAACTTTGAATAGTGATGAAATTACTACTTTAGATTTCAAGGAATTTAATTATGATATTTGCTCATTGATTGAATGTGTTTCCTTGATGCAATCCATGTTAAACTCTCCACATGCTTATAGCCAAAATAAGGCTTTCACTAAAGATATCGTTGATGCTATGATGAAATCTCTTGAAGAGAAACTTGAGTTGGAAATATATATTCCTAGAAAACTTCATGATGAGTGGGAACCTACTATAAAAATGAAGATTAAAAATTATGAATGCCATGCTTTGTGTGATTTGGGTGCTAGTGTTTCCACAATTCCAAAATCTTTATGTGATGTTCTAGGTTTCAATGAGATTGATGAGTGCTCTCTTAATTTGCATCTTGCGGATTCTACTATTAAGAAACCTATGGGAAGGATTAATGATGTTCTTATTATTGCAAATAGTAACTATGTGCCCGTAGATTTCATTGTGCTTGATATTGATTGCAAACCGACATGTCCCATTATTCTTGGTAGACCTTTCCTTAGGACTATTGGTGCTGTTATTGATATGAAGGAAGGGAATATTCAATTTCAGTTTCCATTAAAGAAGGGCATGGAACACTTTCCTAGAAATAAAATAAAATTTCCTTATGAATCCATTATGAGAGCTACTTATGGTTTGAGCACTAAAGATGACAATACTTGATTCTATTGCCTTACGCCTAGCTAAGGGCGTTAAACGATAGCGCTTGTTGGGAGGCAACCCAATGAATAGATTTATTTTTGCTTTTTACTTTATGTTTTATTGATTCCACACCATCATGATTCTGTTATGATTGTGTTTTTTATGTTTTAATTAGTGTTTGTGTCAAGTAGAACCTTTATGATTAGTTTTGGTGATAGTTGTTTAATCACGCTGAAAAAAGATAGAAACTTTATGCTCACGAAATTATTTTTAGTTCCTATACAGAAAGAGATTTTGAGTTGATTCTTTTTGCTTATGATTTATATGCAAATTTCCCTAATTCTCATAATTGTTTCAGAATTTTTGGGTTAGCAGAGGTATACGAAATATACAGATTGCTCTAGACTGTTCTGTTTTTGACAGATTATGTTTTTGTTGTGTTGATTGCTTATTTTGATGAAACTATGGTTAGTATCGGGGGGTACGAGCCATGGAAAAGTGAGAATACAGTAATATAACATCAATCTAAATGAAAATTAAGTTTACTACAGTACCTAAAAGTTGGTGGTTTGTTTTCTTATGCTAATGCTATCACGAGTTTCTGTTTAAGTTTTGTGTTGTGAAGTTTTCAAGTTTTGTGTGATGTTCTTATGGACAATGGAATAAAGAGTGGAAAGAGCCTAAGATTGGGGATGCCCAAGTCATCCCAAGCCAAATTCAAGGACACCAAAAATCCTAAGCTTGGGGATGCCCCGGGAAGGCATCCCCTCTTTCGTCTTCAATCCATCGGTAACGTTACTTGGATCTATATTTTTATTCACCACATGATTTGTGTTTTGCTTGGAGCATCATGTATTATAGGAGTGTTTGCTTTTTGTTTTATCACAATCATTCTTGCTGCACACCTTTTGAGAGGGACATGCACTCATCATGTATTTATTAGAAAACCCAATGAGCTTCACTTATATCTTTTGAGTTAGGCAATTTAGCTCACATGTGCTTCACTTATATCTTTTGAGCTTGATAATTTTGCTCACATGTGCTTCACTTATATCTTTCAAGATTGATAATTTTGCTCACATGTGCTTCACTTATATCTTTTGAGCTTGGTAATTTTTCTCCTATGAGCTTCACTTATATATTTTGAGCTAGATAATTTTGCTCTAGTGCTTCACTTAAATCTTTGTAGAGCACGGTGGTGTCATATTATGTAGAAATAAAAACTCTCGCTCTTCACTTATATCATTTCGAGAGTGCTCTCTCTAAGTAACTTGGTAATTGGTGTGTGTTATGAAATTAGCCCTAAATATGATAGGCATCCAAATAGGATATAATAAAAACTTTCATATTCAAGTGCATTGATTAGTAAGAGAAGTTTGATTCCTCACAATTAGTTTTGAGATATGGATATGGTAATATTAGAGTTATGTTAGTAGGGTGTTTTGAATCTATAAATACTTGTGTTGAGGTTAGTGATTCCCGTAGCATGCACGTATGGTGAACCACTATGTTAGGAAGTCAGAGCATAATTGATTTATTGATTGTCATCCTTTGTGTGGCGGTCAGGATCGCGCGATGGTTAAATCCTACCAACTCTTCCCCTAGGAGTATGCGTTTAGCACTTTGTTTCGATTCTAATAAAACTTTCACAATAAGTATATGAGTTCTTCATGACTAATGTGAGTCCATGATATAGATGCACTCTCACCCTTTCACCATTGCTACCCTCTCTAGTGCTGCGCAACTTTCGCCGGTGCACAAACCCACCATATACCTTCCTCAAAACAGCCACCATACCTACCTATTATGGCATTTTCATAGCCATTCCGAGATATATTGCCATGCAACTTCCACCGTTCCGTCTCATGACATGTGCCATCACTTTCCTCATATAGAGTCATTATTGTTCTAAGTATCGAGTTGTAAGTAAATAAAAGTGTGATGGTCATCATTATTAGAGCATTGTCCCATGTGAGGAAATAAAAAAAAGGCCAAAGATGCCAACCAAAAAAATATAAAAAAAGAGGTCGAAGAGCCCAAACAAAAAAATGAGAGAAAAAGAGAGAAGGGACAATGCTACTATCTTTTCCACACTTGTGCTTCAAAATAGCACCATGTTCTTCATGATAGAGAGTCTCTTGTTTTGTCACTTTCATATGCTAGTGGGAATTTTCATTATATAACTTGGCTTGTATATTCCAATGATGGGCTTCCTCAAATTGCCCTAGGTCTTCGTGAGAAAGCAAGTTGGGTGCACACCCACTAGTTTTTATTTTGGAGTTTTCATACACTTATAGCTCTAGTGCATCCGTTCCATGGCAATCCCTACTCATTCACATTGATATCTATTGATGGGAATCTCCATAGACCATTTATACGCCGAGTCGATGTGACCATCTCCTCCTTTTTGCCTCACAACCTCCACCACACTCTATTCCACCTATGGTGCTACATCCATGGCTCACACTCATGTATTGCGTGAGAGTTGAAAAAGTTTGAGAAAGTAAGAGTGCAAAAACAATTACTTGGCCAATACCAAGGTTGTGCATGATTTAAATTCGTTGTGTGGGGATGATGGAGAATAGCCAGACTATATGATTTTGTATGGATAACTTTCTTTGGCCTTGTTATTTCAAAAGTTCATGATTACTTTGCTATTATACTTGAAGTATTATTGTTTTCATGTCAATATCAAACTATTGTTTTGAATCTTATGGATCTGAACATTCATGCCACAATAAATAAGTTACATAGAACAAATATTTTAGGTAGCATTCCACATCAAAAATTGGTCTTTTATCACTTCCCTACTCGAGGACGAGCAGGAGTTAAGCTTGGGGATGCTTGATACGTCTCCAACGTATCTATAATTTTTGATTGTTCCATGTTATTATATTATCAACTTTGGATGTTTTATATGCATGAATATGCTATTTTATATTATTTTTGGGACTAACTTATTAATTCAGTGCCCAGTGCCAGTTCTTGTTTTTTCCGTGTTTTTGACCTTTTTCAGATAGGAATATCAAACAGAGTCCAAACGGAATAAAACTTTCGCTGTGATTTTTTATGGGAAATATCAAAAATACCAGAAGGAAAAGATACCGGAGAGGAGGCCCGAGGAAGCCACGAGCCTGGGAGGCACGGCCCCCCTAGGGTGCGCCTAGGGGGCTCGTGACTCCCTCGTGGGCCCTCCTGACTTGTTCTCGACGCCATCTGGTCCTATAAATACAGAAAACTCCAGAAGTAAATCTTGATCGAAAGTTCCGCCGCCGCAAGCCTCTGTAGCCACCAAAAACCAATCGGGAGACCGTTCCGGCACCCTGCCGGAGGGGAATCCATCTCCGGTGGCCATCTTCATCAACACCATTTCTTCTCCGATGATGCGTGAGTAGTTCACCACAGACCTTCGGGTCCATAGCTAGTAGCTAGATGGATTCTTCTCTCTCTTTGATCTTCAATACAAAGTTCTCCATGATCTTCATGGAGATCTATCCGATGTAATTCTCTTTTGCGGTGTGTTTGTCGAGATCCGATGAATTGTGGATTTATGATCAGATTATCTATGAATATTATTTGAGTCTTCTCTGATTTCTTATATGCATGATTTCATATCCTTGTAAGTATCTTCGACTTATGGGTTTCGTTTGGCCAACTTGATCTATAATTCTTGCAATGGGAGAAGTGCTTGGTTTTGGGTTCATACCGTGCGGTGTCCTCACCTAGTGATAGAAGGGGTAGCGAGGCACGCATCATGTTGTTGCCATCAAGGGTACAAAGATGGGGTTTATATCATATTGCATGAATCTGTCCCTCTACATCATGTCATCTTGCTTAAGGCATTACTTTGTTTATTATGAACTTAATACACTAGATGCATGCTGGATAGCGGTCGATGTGTGGAGTAATAGTAGTAGATGCAGAAAGTATCGGTCTACTTGTCTCGAACGTGATGCCTATATGTATGATCATTGCCTTAGATATTGTCATGACTTTGCGCGATTCTATCAATTGCTCGACAGTAATTTGTTCACCCACCATAATACTTGCTATCATGAGAGAAGCCTCTAGTGAACACTATGGCCCCTGGGTCTATTTTACACATTATATATTCAGATCTACATATAAAAATACCAAAGATACCTTGCTGTACTTTTATTTACTTATTTATATTTACCTATTATCACTATCAGATCTCACCTTGCAAGTAATCCTAAAGGGACTCACAACCCCTTTATCGCGTTGGGTGCAAGTTTGTTTGTTTTTGTGTAGGTGCCTTGGTGCCTCATCTTGATACTCCTACTGGATTGATACCTTGGTTCTCAAACTGAGGGAAATACTTATCTCTACTTTGCTGCATCACCCTTTCCTCTTCAAGGGAAAAACCAACGCTAGCTCAAGAAGTAGCATTATGACCCGGCAACCCCGGAGTGACAATAGCCGGAACCACTCCCGGAGATGACCATAGTGTGAGGATTCCATGTATTCACCATGCGCTAATGCGTTGTTCCGGTTCTCTATTAAAAGGAGACCTTAATATCCCTTAGTTTCCATTAGGACCCCGCTGCCACGGGAGGGATGGACAAAAGATGCCATGCAAGTTCTTTTCCATAAGCACGTATGACTAAATATGGAATACATGCCTACATTACATTGACGAACTGGAGCTAGTTATATATCACCCTATGTTATAACTATTACATGATGAATGCCATCCGACATAATTATCCATCACCGATCCAATGCCTACGAGCTTTTCCTATACTGGTCCTTGCTTAGTTACTTTACCGCTATTGCTGTCACACTTGCTATACCAATCACTACTGCTACTATTACCATTGTTACCGTTACTATCATACTGCTTTGCTGCTAAAACTTTGCTGCAGATACTCTTTTAGGTGTGGTTGAATTGACAACTCAACTGCTAATACTCGAGAGTATTCTTTGGCTCCCCTTGTGTCGAATCAATAAATTTGGGTTGAATACTCTACCCTCGAAAACTGTTGCGATCCCTTATACTTGTGGGTTATCAAAGGTTCATCAAAAAATTTCAAGGGACTTGCAAACAGCCTATGACCATCGTGGATCTCGATCATTGCTTCCAACAGGAGGGTGAGTCGGCTAATCATTGGGTCCAACGGCTGTCGACCATCATCCACTCATCTGAATAGATCACGGCGGCTCAAGTCGTGCTGATCTTAGAGAAGAACTGTCACTTCATGCCTTTGAAGCAGAAGCTTGGCCGGCTCAAGCCTACGTGTCAGGACATGGGAGAACTCATGACGGCTCTTACGAAGTACGCTGATTCTAATAACACGAAGCATCCGGGTTCTGATGAGGAGAAGACTAGCCAAGGTAAGAGGAATAACCCGGGCAAGGGTGCGGCGAACAATAGTAACCAGAGTAAGCGGAAAAACCCGACCACGGGTCAGAACTGGTGGCCAATGCAAGCACCAGGCAGAATCATCCTAAAGGCAATGGGAAGTTCAAGTCGCCTTTTAATAAAAACAAGACTCCTTTCAATTTGAAGGAAATGCTCAAAAAGCCCTGTCCGAAACACAGCCAGCCCGGTAAGCCTTCAGCACACACATGGGGTGATTGCCATATCATGCAGAAGTTCAAGAATTACCACATGCAGCAACACAACAACCAGGGTGGTGGCCCGCCTGGCGGCTCGGGACCGGGTGGGTCAGGAGCCGGATTTGGATCCGGTGGCTCAGGATCCGGTCATCATGGTCAGGGCAATCAAGGAGGACATCCGCAACACTCTGGTAACAACAACCAATAGCAGCATAACTAGTCTAGGTATCAAAGTAATCCAAAGCAACTCAGTTCGGGCCAATATCATGTTTTCACAACCAGCCTTAACAAGCGGGATTAGAAGTTGCGCAAGCGAGCGGTTAATGAGGTTGCGTCGGCTTTGCCGCATTACTTGAAGTGGTCTGAATATGACATAACGTGGAGCTAGGAGGACCACCCGCCACGTGTTGATGACCCGAGGCGGCTGGCCTTAGTTGTTGCCCCCAAGTGGGAGGATATATGGTGAATAAGGTACTTATGGATGGAGGCAGCAGTATCAACATCCTCTATTATGATACCTTTCGACGGATGAAGCTGCTTGACAAGGATCTTAAGCCCTCATCCACCATTTTTCATGGTGTGGTGCCAGACAAGTCGGCTTATCCGGTGGGCAGGATTTCCTTGGAAGTCGCCTTTGGTGACGAATATAACAGGGTGGAGTCCTTGTGGTTTGAAGTGGTCAAGATCAAGAGCCCTTACCATGCGTTGTTTGGGCGGCTAGTGTATGCTAACTTCATGGCTAGGCCCTGTTATGTCTACTTACAGCTCAAGATGCCTGGATTAAAAGGTACGATTACCTTTCATGGTGATCGGAATACGGCTATTGAGTGCAAAGAAGGAGACACGGCTTATGCAGAATCCAGTTGTGCTCAGGAGGAGCTTAAGTTTTATAAGGAGAATGTTGACCCGAAGGATATGATCCCACTGAAAAAGCCCACAACGGAGGTTGAGCCGCCCCTCAAGTTTTCGGCGGATGATACCAAGGCAATAGATTTCACTCCGGGCAACTCATCCAAACAGTTCATCATTGGGGCTCACATGGATCCCAAATAGGAAAGCGCGCTCATCGAATTCATCTGTGAGAATCGGGACATCTTTGCATGGAAACCTTCTGACATACCGGGTGGACCGAGAGAGTTCGCTGAGCACAACCTTAACCTGGATCCTAAGTTTAAACCTGTCAAGCAGTTTCTACGGTGGTTCAATGAGGAGAGACGCAAGGCCACTGGGGAAGAGGTCGCCCAGCTCTTGGCGGCGGGTTTCATCGTCGAGGTCTTTCACCTGGAGTGGCTTGCTAACCCAGTGCTTGTGCTCAAGAAGAATGGCACATGGGGATGTGCATGGATTATACGGACCTTAACAAGGCTTGTTCGACGGATCCCTTGGCTCTCCCTCGTATTGATCAGATCATTGATGCTACAGCAGGTTGTGAAAGCCTATGCTTCCTGGATGCTTATTCAGGATATCATCAAATCAAGATGGCAGTTAAGGACCAAGAGAAGACGGCTTTCATTACGCCTTTTGGAGCCTTCTGTTATGTATCTATGCCTTTCGGGCTCAAGAGTGCCCAGGCAACTTATCAACGTTGTGTGCAGAATTTCCTTCATAGTCAGATCGGGCGTAATGTTCACGCTTATGTGGATGATATAGTGATCAAATCAAGGAAGAAGGAGACCTTTTGGATGACTTAAGGGAAACCTTTGACAATCTCTGGATCTATAAGATGATGCTTCACCTGGCCAAGTGTGTCTTTGGTGTTCCGGCTGGCAAGCTCTTGGGATTTCTGGTTTCTGAGTGTAGCATTGAGGCTAACCCGGATAAAATCAAAGCTATCACCTCCCTGGCAGAGCCGGTGTGTATTAACGATGTCCAACGCCTGGTAGGACGGATCGCCGCGTTGAGATGGTTCATAAGCCGCCTTGGTGAGAAAGCTATCCCCCTATATCAGATGATGAAAAAGACAGACAATTTTGTCTGGAGTACGGCGGTGGGTGAGGCATTTGAGGCGCTCAAGAAGCAGCTCACTAAGACGCCGGTATTGGCTGCTGCGGCTGAGAAAGAACCTCTACTACTGTACATGGCGGCTAACAACCGGGCGGTCAGGGCTGCAATTGTGGTCGAGCGCAAGGAAGCCGGGTAGGAGTATCCGGTTCGGAGGACGGTTTATTATATCAGTGAGGTCCTGACAGAATCCAAGCAGAGATATCCACATTGGAAGAAGCTAGTGTATGGGTTATTCATGGCCAATCGCAAGTTAAAGCACTTCTTAGGGCACCAGATCACCGTGGTCAGCTCTGCTCCGTTAGGGGACATACTTTAGAACAGAAAAGCCACTAGTAGGATTTCTAAGTGGGCATTGGAGCTGGGACCTCTCAATCTGAAATGTGTACCCCGTACGGCTGTCAAGTCTCAAGCCCTTTTGGATTTCATAAATGATTGGACAGAGTGTCAAGCACCCGAGGAAAAGCCAAATAACACGTACTGGACTATACACTTTGATGGATCCAAGCAGCTGGAAGGATCAGGGGCGGAAGTTGTTTTAACATCTCCCAAAGGTGATAAGTTTTGTTATGTGCTCCGGCTAATGTTCCCTTGCACCATTAATGCGGCTGAATATGAAGCCCTTCTTCACGGACTCAGGGTAGCTAAGGAGATGAATTTAAGCCGAGTAAGGTGTTTGGGCGACTCTGATCTTGTGGCTCAGCAAGTTTCAGGCACTTGGGACTCCAAGGACCCGCGGATGGCGGCTTATCGTCAAGCAGTGGATGTGATTGCTGGTCACTTCAAAGGCTATCAGGTAGATCACATTGATCGTCGTAGGAATGAGGCGGCTGGTGCCTTGTCAAGGTTAGGCTCTCAGCGAAAGCCGATGCTGCCCAATATCTTTCTAGATGTCTTACATCACCCGATTGTCAAGTTACCTTTAGAGGAAGATTTGGTTGTTCCTGACCCGGAGTGGCAATTGGTGGCGACTCTACATGCTATTCCAGATTGGACTATGCCTTACCTGGCTTATTTGACCCGGGCGAGTCACCTAATGATGAAAATCTGGCCACGCAGATCACTCGGCGATCTAAGTCCATGACAATAGTTAATGGTGAGTTGCACAAGTGTAGTCTTACCAGGGTATTTCAACGTTGCGTCTCACCAGAGGAGGGTCAGGAAATCTTGAATGAAATTCACGCTGGAGATTGTGGACATCACGCCGGCTGAAAATCTCTAGTGACTAAGGCTTTCCGGCATGGTTTTTTCTGGTTGACGGCTCACAAAGATGCAGAGGATCTGGTCCGTAAGTGTGACGGCTGTCAAAAATTCGGTCGGAGTGCTCATGTTCCGGCTCAAGAATTGCGCATGATACCAATTACTTGGCTGTTTGTAGTCTGGGGGCTTGATATGGTCAGACCTTTCAAGAGGTCCAAGGATAAGAAAACGCACCTCTTGGTGGCAGTTGATAAGTTCACCAAGTGGGTAGAGGCTGAGTCGGTCAGCAAGTGTGACGCAGCTATGGCGGTTCATTTTATTAAAAAACTGATCTGCCGTTTTGGTTACCATCACAACATCATCATGGACAATGGCACAAACTTGTCCAAGGGGGCTATGAAAAAAATTCTGTGATGAGGAGCACACCCGGCTTGATGTTTCGGCGGTTGCTCATCCACAGTCCAATGGTCAGGCGGAATGGGCTAATCAAGAAATCTTGAGAGGTATCAAGCCACGACTTATGGTCCCTTTATAGCGGACGCCGGGTTGTTGGGTGGAAGAGTTGTCGTGCGTCTTATGGAGCATCAGAACTACCTCTAACAGATCCACAGGGTATACACCTTTCTTCATGGTTTATGGTGCAGAGGCCGTGTTACCAAGTGACATCCGGCATGACTCGCCACTCGTGGCGGCTTACGTTGAGATGGACAATGAGACGGCGCATCAAGACGCGTTGGATGCTTTGGAGGAGGAACGAGAGCTGGCGGCTGCCCGTTCGGCGACCTATCAGCAAGACCTGTGCCGCTATCATAACCGCAGGGTTAAGACCCGGACATTTCAAGAGGGCGATTTAGTACTACGGCTAACTCAAGACCAGACAAATATGCATAAGTTATCTCCTCCATGGGAAGGACCTTTCATGGTCAGCAGAAATCTCAACAACGGGTCGTATTACCTCATTCACATCCGGGACGACTCAGATACTTCGGGTCAGGAGACAGCCGGCCGTGGGACATAGCGCATCTAAGGCCTTATTACACCTGAGATTGTTGAGAATCACCATTGTACACTATCATTTGTACATATCATATTTATATATGAATAAAGTAGCATCCCTGCAAGCCGGGGCCTTTGCCATGTCGCATATCTTCATCGATGCAAGAAAAATCCAAAACATTGGCTGTCGAAGGGGGCTTCCTACCTTCGGGTATAGCTTATCTAACCCTAACAGTCGGCTTTATGCCCAAAAAGTTGACAAGTCGACTTGTGTTGTCGAAGGGGGCTTCCCACCTCCGGGTGTAGCTTATTTATCCCTAACAACCGACTTTCATGCCAAAAATGTTGACAAGTCAACATTGGCCGTCGAAGGGGGCTTCCTACCTTTGGGTATAGCTTATGTAACCCTAACAGCCGGCTTTATGCCAAAAAAGTTGACAAGTCAACTTTGGTTGCCGAAGGGGGCTTCCCACCTCCGGGTGTAGCTTATCTATCCCTAACAACCGGCTCTTACGCCAAAAATGTTGACAAGTCAACATTGGCTGTCGAAGGGGGCTTCCTACCTTCGGGTATAGCTTATCTAACCCTAACAGCGGGCTTTATGCCAAAAAAGTTGACTAGTCAACTTTGGTTGTCGAAGTGGGCTTCCTACCTCCGGGTATAGCTTATCTATCCCTAACAACCGGCATTCATGCCAAAAATGTTGACAAGTCAACATTGGCTGTCGAAGGGGGCTTCCTACCTTCGGGTATAGGTTATCTAACCCTAACAACCGGCTTTATGCCAAAAAAAGTTGACAAGTCAACTTTGGTTGTCGAAGGGGGCTTCCCACCTCCGGGTGTAGCTTATCTATCCCTAACAACCGGCTCTTACGCCAAAAATGTTGACAAGTCAACATAGCCGTACGGGGGCTTCCCGCCTTACGGGTATAACTTACCAAACCCTGTTGGTCGGCTCTTAGGCCAAGCAATGAACCCCATCTATTCATGTAGGATATCAAGGTGCAAAGAGCCGGTAAGGCATACAATGAGAAGAACAAGGAAGATGATATGTGTGTGTGTGTGTGTTAAGCCGGACTTTCATATGTGCGCGATGGCATAGTTCAAGAAAGGCAAAAGTTGCTGCTAGTCTATTACAGACGCTCTCTATGGAGCCCAAAAATATCAAGTTTGTTACACCTCTCATGGAGGGTCATAAAGAGCCAGCTATCAACAGGTATCTACAGCACGATCAACTCGCTGGTGGGTCACCCTGCTCCGGGTCTTCGGCTGCCTTGATCTGGAGATTGTCCAAGTCCCAGTTGAAGTTGGTTAAAGCTGCAAATGTTCGTTCTTCAAAGAAGGGGGACGGGTCAAGTTCAGAGGCGAAAAGATTCTTACTACGGGTGGGTGTCAGACCTTTGCTTTCAAAGAGAGGGCCACGGATCCGTTTCTGATCTGCGCTATAAGCCACCCGGTAAGTCGCCAGGTTAACCTCTTCTGCTAAGAGGGAGGCCCGGACTTTGGAATTCTTCACGCACCAGGCATAGTCAGCATCTGAAAATTCGGAGCCATCGTCCTTCTTGGAGGGGAACCCGTCCATCATTTCAGCCGGAGTTAACTCGGGGGCAAAAGCCAGCGCCCGGCTTATAGTTGCGATCGCCCCTTGACTGGCAGCTGATTTCTTCAATTCTATGATTTGATTGGTCATTGTGGAGAGAAGTTCTAAGACCCCTTTGAGAGTTGAAGGGATGGCATCCTTGTACTGTACGGATTTGATGGTACACATTGCGCCTCAATAGAGTTGTTCTGTCAAAGTATATATGGCCTTCAGGTGTAGCAAGCCGTCAGAGGCAAGTTGGCAGCTCCTAGGACCTGCATAAGACGGAGGTCTTGTTGTAAGTCACCGGCACAAGTACAATACATAAATTGAGTTAAAATCATCAAAAACTTACCCAAGAGGGAGGCTGTCATCTTTAGGATGTGCCATTTCAAGGATTGCAGTTCATCAGATACAATCATGAGCTGCTGATCAGCATCATCCACCCGTTTAGTCAGGGCGGCTTCTTCAGCTTTAGCAGATTCCTTGAAGTTGGTGAAGTCGGCCTGGATGTTGGCCAGCTCTTTAGAAAGGAGCCGGCATTTCACATCAGCTTCACTCCGGGCGGCTTGCTGAGCGGCTAGATTGCTTTTTAAGCCGGCCACTTCTAACCCGGCTTCGACTAAAGCTTCCTGCGACATATCAAAGCATGGAATAAACCGACAGAGGGAGAAAATTTCAAAAATACAACAAGTCTCAAGCAGATTGCAAGCAATATGCATGACACTTCGGGGCTAATGTCTATTTTCAAGACAATTCCGGGTCATCTTTATCAAGTTAACCCGGAACTTGGGGGCTACAATTGGATCTATCATCTATCTTATATAAAGCTCCGGTTCAATGTTATCAACTTTGAGCCAGCCCTTGGGGCTGACAACGATGATTTGCGGTTACCTCTAAGCAAGATGAGACCTACATGCTAAATATTTCTATTTGTACCAAGATAGAAGAGCCGAATTATTATCATCCAATATTAACCCGGCCCTTGGGGGCTACGTAAGGGTATAAGGAGGAAAAAGGAATACCTCATATTTGTTCTTCCTTAATTTAATGAGTTTGAGCTCTAGATCCCAGCTCGTGGATAGTCGGTTAATATAGCCAACATGAAGTTCATCGGCTGTCATCTTTTCGAGGGCGGGGAGCTCAAACTCCAGCTTCGTGGAGGCTTCAGCCGTCTCGGCATGCTTCGTCAACACATGAGGAGAAGGAGAGCGGAAGCCGGTGCTGGTAATCATGACGTCCAGAGCAGCGGTGTCATCAGCAACCCTGGCAGGGCTCGGTGGCTTGGAATAGTCCCTTTGCGGGCTCCCTGGAATAGTGTCATCAGCTGCCCGCTCTGCAGAAGCCGCTGGACGGTTTGCGTCCGGCACAGGAGTGTTCGGCCTGGCAAGCTCCGGGTCTTGAGCGGTACGAAGGGGAGGACTTGGTGGTTTTCCTTCGCTTGCCTTGAGCCCTAGAAAAGCATGAAAGTCAGAGTCCAAGGGTTACAACCGCTAAAAGAGCCGGACATAAGGCTGGAAAAATACGTACAGCGGATTAATCTTTGGAGGCAGCAGAGCAGTGGCCGTAGAGTCGCCGGACAAAGGTGATCCCTGGGAGATAGTTCAGAAAATATAAGGCAATGTTGAAATTACAAAAGAAAATCTAGTAAAATCAAACAGAGAAGAAATGCATACTTCTACGTGGTGCTTCTTCTGAGCTGGGGAGTTGGGCAACCCGGACATGAGATAAGTGGAGCCAGCGCTCTGGGTCTTACGTCGGTCGGCTTGTTGTTGCTTTTTCAAAAGAAATTGGGGATCCAAATAAGCAAGAGGATGAGAAAGGGGAACTTTTCTAATGACCCGCCGTATCTTCAGGGGTACAAAACATTCTGAGTCGGATGAAACATAAGTTACCTTAGGAGCGTTGGCATGGCTCGTCTCTATCTCGTCCTGTGAATGGTTGTTATCAGTAAGATAAATAACGAGGTGGCAAAGAGTGATCAAATTATACCTCTGAGCCAGATGATTCTGGCGGTTCAAACCATACTTCTTGAGGAGTGGTCTTCTTTGTCCTCTTGGCCGGGGCCTTCTTCTTGTTCTTCTCCAAAGGAGGAACATACTTCTTCTTCCAGAAGTCGGAGTCAGTCTGAAAAGGTAAACCGGCTAATAGTGATGAATTGCCAGAACATAATTAAACAAAGAGAAGAGACTATGAAGAGTCGCCTTACGTCCGGGGCCGGGTTAATGACACAGAAAGGCACCAGCCCAATGGCGCTGCAAGCTCCTGATGTCTCATGGAGAAGGCTCCGGATGATAGTTGTAATATCATCTTCGGTTAATGTCGACCGGCTGAAGCAAAGGGAATCATGGTACTGGCCCGGGTATTCGCACATGAGGCGGCTTCTCCGGCTCAAAGGCATAATCCTCCAAGAGATCCAGCAGCGGATCAAGTCTAATCCCGTCAATCCATTGGCCATGAGGGCTCTAATCTTGGCATGATCCGGCTCGTGCCTTGCACGTTCAGAAGTTGACAGCCGTCTGGGAAGCTCGGAGGTTGTTTTGAGCCGGGAGGGGCAGTAACCTGACAGCGGATGCTCACCCTTCGGGGAGGTATCTTTACAATAAAACCAAGTTTTATTCCAATCTTTGGGATGACTCGGCATCTGAATAGCCGGAAAGGTTATATCCCGGTGCCTCTGAATGGAGATCCCACCGAGTTCGAAGCTGGGGCCGGCCTTCACTTCGGTCTGCCGATTCGCATAAACGAATTCCCGGAAGAGGCCCACAGACGGCTCAATTTGCAGATAGGCCTCGCTGAGCACTTGGAAGTTGCATATGTTTGAGACGGAATTGGGGGCAAGGTCTTGAGGATGCAGCTTGTAAAAGTGAAGGACATCCCAAAAGAATTTTGAGCCGGGGGTACGAACCCGTGTTCAATGTGATCTGAGAAGACAACTACCTCACCCTCCCGAGGAACGGGTTTCAGTTCATTACCTGGAAGCCGCCAATGGATAACCTCTTTGGCTGGAAGGGTGCCCGCGTGCACAAAATCCACCTGGAACTCGTCCGTGATGCAAGAGCCGACCCAATTGCATGAGTTGGAGGCACGAGACATGGTGGCGGCTTAAACAACTGTGCGAGATAAGCAATGAGTGGCGAGTCAGGGAACGGCAGACGTCTACAGGCAGTGACAAGCATAATATCTAAAGATTAAGCCGCCCGGATCCGGCTGGTGAGAGTCGGAATACATGGTAGGTCAAGATTATGCAAGGACGAAGCAAAATTCGGCTAATTGTGGAAAATAGGTTTCGCAAAGTAACGCTAAGATTGTGGACATACAAAACAGAGGAAATATTCCTATTTTCAGACCTAGAGACGAACTAGTTAAAGAAGAGAAAGTTTAAAAATGGCAAGTGGAGCTGTGGAGAATCTGCGTAGCATTACTATTGGTCTCCTACATAGCGACGCAGTGGGGCGAGATATCGTCAAAAGTTCATGGGCTAAGTGTGACCGGCATTGATGGAAGATCGAGTTCTGAGTGGTGGCGGCGGAGCTCTATGAAACCCTGTTGAGGATGGCTAGGGATCTAGAGGGAGAAGGACTCACCGGAGACGGCGCGGCGAACGCGGAGAAAGCTCTGGAACGTACAGGTTGATGTAGCGGCCTTGTCGACGACGGTGAGGAGACGGCGCCAAAATGAGATGCGCGGAAGCAGAGGCATCGAGAGGAAGGAGAGGAAGAGTGAGCAAGGAAGAAGGTAATGCCGCCCCTCGTGGTCCTATTTAATAGGAAAAGGTGGAAGAGGCGCGAAAATCCAGGCGTCAAAAATCATTTGACCGAGGCGGGCGCCTCGATTCTTGGTTATCCATTTAATAAGGGAAGATTCGTTGCGTGCGTCAGAGGATCTTTTTTTACAGATTTGACATGATGTCACGGCAGGTCATTATTTTTTGGGCGACTCGCCGAGGAGTAAGACGAAGGCTGAAGTGAGCAAGCTCAAATCAACCTGGGGCCTAATGTTGGGGATATAACCCCACGGTGAGACCCGCCCTAAAGGCTTCGGGTCACACCTGGCGGCTCGTACGCCGGTTCGAGAGTGGGCCGTGAAGACTTAAGCCCAAGACATTTGGCGGCTTGACAAGATGGGCCGGAGTGTGGCCCGGATAGAGAAGACTCGGGCGAGTAAGCCGCCGTCCGGAGACAACTTGGTGAGGAAAGGCAAGATAAGATAGAGGTAGACTCGGACATGTAATGAGAGTCAGATACACTTGTATGACCCGTGGTCTTGACCTCCTATATAAAGGCGAGACCCGGGGCGACTTAGGGATCAGGCTATCAAGAACTAGGTCAAGCAATAGCTCCCTTGTAACCGATACACCAAGCAATACAAACATAAGTAGGACGTAGGCTGTTACCTCAACTTGGGGGGCCAAACCTGGGTAAACCCGTGTCCTTCATCCCGATCAACCCATTTGAGTCCATCACCTTAGCAATGGCCTCGAATCCAAGTCCGTTCACTCGGACATCTGTCGTGATAAAACCACGACACCTACTCTTTTCAAAGATGCTCGTAAGTATATCCTTTCTTGTGATGAATGTCAAAGAATTGGTAACATTGGTATACGTCAAGAAATGCATGTGAATTATTCACTTGTTATTGAACCATTTGACATTTGGGGCCTTGAATTATGGGACCTTTTCCTTCCACTAATGGTTATATTCATATTCTAGTTGTTGTTGATTATGTTACTAAGTGGGTAGAAGCTATTCCAACTAGTAGTGATGATCATAACACTTCTATTAGAATGCTTAAAGATGTTATTTTCCCGAGGTTTGGAGTCCCTAGATATCGAATGACTGATTGTCGTTCACATTTTATTCATGGTGCTTTCCGTAAACTTCTAGCTAAGTACGATGTTAACCATAGGATTGCATCACCTTATCACCCTCAGTCTAGTGGTCAAGTTGAGTTAAGAAATCAAGAAATCAAATTGATCTTGCAAATGATTGTTAATAGATTTAGAAAGAATTGGTCTAAGAAACTTGATGATGCTTTATGGGCTTATAGAACTGCTTATAAAAACCCAATTAGAATGTCCCCATATAAAATGGTTTATGGAAAAGTGTGTCATTTACCTCTTGAGATAGAACGTAAATATTATTGGGCAATTAAATAACTTAATTATGATTTTAAACTTGCCGGTGAAAAGAGGTTATTTGATTAGTTCATTAAACGAATGGAGAACACGAGCTTATGAAAATGTTAATTTGTTTAAAGAAAAAGTAAAAAGATGGCATGACAAGAGAATTAAAAACGGGAATTCAACGTAGGAGACCTAGTTCATTTGTACAGCTCTCGTTTCAGATTTTTTTGAAGGTAAGATTCTCTCCAAATGGGAAGGTCCTTATGTCGTCGAGGAGGTCTATCGCTCCGGTGCTATCAAGATTAACAACTTTGAAGGCAAAAATCTGAGAGTGGTAAATGGTCAAATAATTAAACACTCAGGTACGCCCGTCAATGTTGAAACCAATATTATTCAAGTTATGACACCGGAAGAACACATAAGAGAGACCTTTCAGAACACTCCAGAAACCTGAAAGGGAGTAGGTATGTGGTATGGTAAGTAAACCGACTCCAAAAATTCCAAAAATAAATGTTACATTGGTTTTAGTATTTTAGAAAAATTCCAACAATAAAAACGAGTCAGGGGGGACCCACGAGGGAGGCACAAGACAACATGGCGCGCACACCCCTAGGCGCGCCCTGATAGCTTGTGGGCCCCTCATGTGCCTCCTGGACTCTGTTTTCTTCCTAGACAGGTATTTTGACCTAGAGATATTCATTATATATACTCCTGTATGTTTTGACCACCACACCACAAGTTTCTCCTCTGTTCTTGTTTCGGGTTGTTTTTTTGACAGATCCACATTGCCATGACATTGTCAAGCTCCTCCAAGGACAAGTTCGTCGAGAAGGTCATAAACCCCTACCTTCAGGAGGTGATGAAGCACCCTCAAGTCATTGAGATCCATGAGGGGGTGCTCCACATATGGGATGTCCAAGGCCCGAAGAAGGATGGGGGCGAGGAGGCCAGGATTGTAGCGATGGAGCAAGAAATCTTCAAGTGCTAAGGGATGGTTGAACATGGTCTGAGTGCTAATCACTCTATGGTGAAGGAATTCATCTGGGAGAACAAGTTGGGCACTCGGAACGTGGGAGAGGCTCTCTTCAAGCTTGAGGATCGGATCGATCATCTCCAAGCTCAAATCTTTGACATGCAAAACCAAAACTGTGAGTACGAATCCAGGTTTAAAATGATGAGCATCGTTGTCGATTTTAGGATTCAGGAGACAAGATCCTCTTTCTATGACGAGGATCCCATGCCTTGGACGACGGAGGACTGATAACCCACAAGTATAGGGGATCTCGACAGTCTTCAGGTGTAATATTTCACCCTAATTTATTGATTCGACACAAGGGGAGACAAAGAATATTCATTAGCATTGACAGTTGAGTTGTCAATTCAACCGCACCTAGGATATATCTCTACAACAAATGTTTAGTAGCCAGGCAAATGATAGTAGTAGCAGTAACAGTGATAGCAGCAATTTTGGTATCAGTAGTAACAGTAGCAAGTGAGTAGCAGGTGTGATAGTAACAGTAGCAATAGTAACTTAGCAGGATTCAGTATATGTAAAACGTAGGCATGTGGATCGGTGATGGATAATGATTTAGATGACATCAATCATGTAATAGTTACATACTAGGGCGACACAGAACTAGCTCCAATTCATCAATATAATGTAGGCATGTATTTCATATATAAACATACGTGCTTGCGGTAAGAACTTGGATGACACCTTTTATCCTAACCTCAAGTGGTAGCGGGGTCCTATTGGAAATCCTTTCAATAAATAACCGCAGCAAAGCATTAACACGTGATGAATACATGAACTCCTCAAACTACGACGGTCTTTGGAAAGAATCTCAATTATTGTCACCTTGGGGTATGTGGATTAAGACATGTAATAGGTGCATACAACTTGCAAGATAGGATCCAAATCAATCTTATATTCATGAAAACATAATATGTTCAGATCTAAAATCATGTCACTCGGGCCCTAGTGGCAAGCATTAAGCATAGCAAAGTTATAGCAACATCAATCTCAGAACATAGTGGACACTAGGGATCAAGCCCTACCAAACTTAACTCGGTTACATGATCAATCTCATCCTATCCCACCACCGTCTATCAAGCCTACAAAGTAATTAATCACTCCCGATGGTGAGCATCATGGCGGTGCTGATGAAGAAGGGTTGGTGATGACAACAGCGACGATTTTCCCTCTCCGTAGTCCAAAACGAACTCCAGATCAACCCTCCCAAGGAAGAACAGGAGGTGGCGACGGCTTTGTCTCGTGAAACGTGATGAAACCTTCTCTCTAATTTTTTTCTCCGAAGATGTTAATTTATAGGAGTGGAATTAGGGTCGGGGGAGCCTCGTGGACCCCACAAGCCATCAGCGCGTGGACAGGGGGGTCGCGCCCCGTTGGCTTGTGGCCCATAGGAAGCCCCCTCTGGTGGTTCTTCGCTCCATAATTCACCATATATTCCCAAAATAATTCACAAAATGTTTCATCCAATTCCGAGAACTTTTATTTCTGCACAAAAATAACACCAAGGTAGTTCTGCTGACAACAGTGCCAGTCCGGGTTATTTTCATTCAAATCATGCAAATTAGAGTCCAAAACCAAAGCAAAAGTGTTTGTAAAAGTAGATACATTGGAGACATATCAAGGACCAACCTACTACATCATCACCACCATCACCCAAGAAGGACACCTGCGTACATGGGTATGGGCACCACCCTTAGCTTGTTCCAGGCTTGGGGGAGGTGCCCCGGTA
Organism: Hordeum marinum; assembly: GCA_022496015.1. NCBI lineage: Eukaryota > Viridiplantae > Streptophyta > Magnoliopsida > Poales > Poaceae > Hordeum > Hordeum marinum. Next base: position 437,508,482 of record CM039672.1, on the reverse strand, counting down.
TCGTATCATCGACCCTTTTACCATTATCATCTATCTTAGTTCGATCCTTAGTTATGTTATGATTTAGAGAAATAAAATTTTAGATTTGATTTGGTTAAGATTTTTTGCTTTGAGATGTATCTATCCTTTTAATCGAGTATATATGAGAGTTATATAATAAAGATTAGTTTGAGTTTGCTTGCTTTACTCTCATGCATCAATCATACCAATGAAACAAAAGAAATGAAAAAATCATATGCTAATCCCATGGGGAGTAATGACTTCACATAGAAGAAGTACATTAGCTAAAAGTTGTTGGGAATAAACAAACATATCATTAGTCATCGATACAATCTATGCAAGATTGTGATAGAGGAGAGGAGAGTCACATAAAAATACACTATCTTGGACATCTTTTATGATTGTGAGCCCCCACCAAATATTATATAACGATCAAATTTTGATGTTGGACATGGAAGTCAACATAGTGATCATGTTTGTTTACATTCACATAGAAGTTATATGGTCATGGATCCTTTAGCATGTGTGGTTCTTTCTGTAGATCTTTTGCTAGCCAAAAAAATTCCGCACTAAGTAGAGATACTACTTGTGTTTCCATAACCCCTTAAACCCAGTTTATTTCCACGAGAGTCCACCATACCTACCTATGGATTGAATAAGATCCTTTAAGTAAGTTATCATTAGTGCACAAAGCAATAAAAATTGCTCCTAAATATGTATGATCTTTTATTATAGGGAAAATAAACTTTGTACGATCTTGTGATGGCAAAGAAATAAAAGCGACAAACTGCGTAATAAAGTTTGCTATCATAAGGGCCAATATAAAGTGACGTTCCGTTCTATTAAGAGTTTGCACATACAGAATAGAAACCACATGACAACCTCTACTTCCTTCTGCGAAGGGTCTATGTTTTACTTTCATGTCCTTACTTTGATACAAGAGTCAATAATGTTCATCCCTTTTCTAGATCTATTAATTCCATAGTTGCCAAGCATCACGTGTTGGAAAAAAACTTATATATATACATACATATATATATATATATCCAGTTGGATATAGGTGATCATGATTCATTATTGTTGACATTATTCTTGAGGTAAATGAGTTGGGTGGCGAATAATAAAGCCCCTATCTTCATATGTGTTGGATGGAAACATTAGCTCCAAAAATATGCAATGGGTGTCAGTAATCCTAGAAGACTAAATGATAGTTGCGTACGTGAACTAGTGATACGTCTCCAACGTATCTATAATTTATTATGATGGCATGCTATTATATTATATGTTTTGGACATTTTATATGCATTAATATGCTATTTTATATTATTTTTGGAACTAACCTATTAATCTAGAGCCAAGTGGCAGTTTCTGTTTTTCCTTGTTTTTGAGTGTTGCAGATATGGGATATTAAACAGAGTCCAAATGGAATAAAATCATCGAAAGGAATTTTTCTGGAAGGAAACAAGTCGATCAAGCTTGGAGTGCATGTTAGGGAAGGTGCCAGGGCGCCACAAGCCTGCTAGGCGCGGCCCCCCTGGTCGCGCCTAGTAGGTTTGTCGCTCCCTAGCAGGTCTCCTAACCCTATTCTCTGGCCTATAAATACCCAAATATTCCCCCAACATCAAAAAGAGCCACGCAAATACTTTTCCACCGCCAGAAGCCTATGTTCCCGAGAGATTCAATCTTGGAGCCTTTTCCGGTAATCTGCCGGAGGGGGTTTCAACCACGGAGGGCATCTACATCAACTCCATTGCCCCTCCGATGATGCGTGAGTAGTCCACCATAGACCTACGGGTCCATAGCTAGTAGCTAGATGGCTTCTTCTCTCTCTTTGATCTTCAATACCATGTTCTTCATGATCTTCATGGAGATCTATCCGATGTAATCCTCTTTTGTGATGTTTTTGCCAAGATCCGATGAATTGTGAGTTTATGTTCAGATTATCCATGAATCTTAGTTGAATCTCCTCTGAATTCTTATTTGCATAATTTCATATCCTTGCAAGTCTCTTCGAGTTATTGGTTTGGTTTGGCCAGCTAGATTGGTAATTCTTGCAATGGGAGAAGTGCTTGGTTTTGGGGTTCAATCTTCCGGAGTCCTCACCCAGTGACATAGTAGGGGTAGTGAGGCACGTATTGTATTGTTGCCATCAAGGGTAACAAGATGGGGTTTTAATCATATTGCTTGAGTTTATCCCTCTACATCATGTCATCTTTCTTAATGCGTTGATCTGTTCTTCATGAACTTAATACTCTAGATGCAGGCAGGAGTCATTCGATGTGTGGAGTAATAGTAGTAGATGCAGAATCGTTTCGGTCTACTCGTCACGAACGTGATGCCTATATGAATGATCATTGCCTTGGATAACTACATGATTATTCGCTTTTCTATCAATTGCTTGACAGTAATTTGTTTACCAACCATGATATTTTCCTTCAAGAGAGAAGCCTCTAGTGAAACCTATGGCCCTCGGGTCTATTTTCCATCATATGTTTTCAGATCTATACCTTTCTGCAGTTTATTTATCTTTTACTTTCCACACTCGTTTACATCTTTCCCCATCGGATCTAATCCTTGCAAATAACTGTGAAGGGATTGACAACCCCTTTATAGCGTTGGGTGCAAGAGTTTGATTGTTTGTGTAGGTGCAACCATTGGTGACTTGCTTGTTCCTCTTACTAGATTGATACCTTGGTTCTCAACAACTGAGGGAAATACTTATCTACTTCGTTGCATCACTCTTTACTCTTCAAGGAAAAACTAACGCAAGCTCAAGAGGTAGCAAGAAGGATTTCTGGCGCCGTTGCCGGGGAGGAAACATAGCAAGTCAAGACAAGATCTCTCCCGTCAATTTGCAAATTTCTGGCGTCGTTGCCGGGGAAGATACACATCAAGCCTACCAAGTACCTATCACAAACTCATCTCTTGCATTTACATTATTTTCCATCTGCCTCTCGTTTTCCTCTCCCCCACTTCTAAAACTATTTTCAGAAAATACCAAAAATATTTTTTATTCGCCCTTCTTCCCTTCGTCTTTCCGTTTTCTATGTTTGCTTCTGTTACCATGTGCCTTCTATTTTCTTGCATCTTCGCTTGCTAAAAATCTATTGATATGGATCCTCATCCACTTGCTAATCTTTTCAACAGGCCAAATTATGATGAACCCATTGCTAGTGAGTTGAGTGCACTTGATTATCTCTATGAAGTTTTGTTTGAAAATCATGAATCTAATTTTTTTGATGAAGTGTTGAAAGAAGAAAATTATAAGGCGATTCATGATAGATCCTTGATTGAAAAGCATCATTGCAATGTTGCTATTATGAATTCTCTAAATATCCATGATGCTAATGATATGAAAAGCCATAAGTTTGGGGATCCTATGTTTCATGAAGATGATATTTTTTGTTCCCCAAGTTTTGTTGGGCAAAATCATTATGATGATTGCATGATTGTGCATCATGAAAAGAATGGTTTATGTGATAGTTATATTGTTTAATTACTTCATGATGCTACTAAAATTTATTATGACTTGGGAACATATGCTTGTATGAATTGCAATAATATCAAGTTTCCTCTCTATGTGTTCAAAGTTTTGACGTTATGCTTGTTTTTCCTTCCTATGCTAGTTGATTCTTGTTTCCATAAATTGTTTGCTCAAAAAATCCCTACGCATAGGAAGTGGTTTAAACTTAAATGTTCTTTTCATGAGATTCATGATGGTCTCTTGCATGTTTCAATTACTACTTTTTATGTGAGCATCATTGAAATCGTTATGCCTAGCTAGGGGCGTTAAACAATAGCGCTTGTTGGGAGGCAACCCAATTTTTTTTGCGTTCCGTTTTTGCTTCTGTTTTTGAGTGTTTCCCACATTATTACTTCTGTAGTAATTGTGTTTTGGTTTTTTAATTAGTGTTTGAGCCAAGCAAAACCTTTGGGGTGATCTATCGTAGTTGTTCATTTGTTCTTGCTAAAAAACAGAAACTTTTGCGCTCAGTCCAGGAATTTTCTAATTTTTTCAGAGGGTCGAATTGATCTGAAATTGTCACACAAGATTTATATATAAATTACTCAGGGTTTCCTAATTTTTTAGAATTTTTTAATTACATAAGTATACGAATTTTTCAGATTTCTATAGACTATTTTGTTTTTGAAAGATTCTGTTTTCTTTCAGTTGTTTGCCTATTTGATGAATCTATGGGTTGTATCATGTGGTATGAGCCATGAAGAAGTTAGATTACAGTAGGTATAATAGAAACATAAATAAATAATGAGTTCACAACAGTACCTAAAGTGGTGATTTATTTTCTTATACTAACGGATCTCACAAGTTTTCTGTTAAGTTTTGTGTTGTGAAGTTTTCAAGTTTTGGGTAAAGATTTGATGGACTATGGAATAAGGAGTGGCAAGAGCCTAAGCATGGGGATGCACAAGGCACCCCAAGTCATATTAAAGGATGCCAAAGAGCCTAATCTTGGGGATGCCCCGGAAGGCATCCCCTCTTTCGTCTTCTCCATCGGTAAAGTTACTTGAGGATATTTTTTTATTCACCACATGATATGTGTTTTGCTTGGACAATCTTGTATGATATGAGTCTTTGCTTGTGAGTTTGCCACAATCATCCTTGCTGCACACATCTTTTGACAGAGACACATTGAATTTTGAATTTAATAGAATACTCTATGTGCTTCACTTATATCTTTTGAGTTTGGCAAAATTTTGATCTATGTGCTTCACTTATATCTTTTAGAGCACGGTGGTGTTTGCGTTTTATAGAAATACCTGAACTCTCGTGCCTCAATTATATTATTTTGAGAGTCTCTAAAACAGCATGGTAATTGGTCTAGGTTATGAATTTAGTCCTAATATGATAGGAATCCAAAAGGGATATAATAAAAATTTCCATATTAATTGCATTGAGTATTTATGAGAAGTTTGATTCCTTGCATAAAATTTTGAGATATAAAGATGGTAATGTTAAGAGACATGTTAGGAAGTAAATTGTGATTTGGTATAAATACTTGTGTAAAGGTTTGTGATTCCCTTAGCATGCACGTATGGTGAACCGTTATGTAAGGAATTCAGAGCATGACTTGCTTATGGATTGTCGACCTTTGTGTGAGGGTCGGGGCGCGTGATGGTTAACTCCTACCAACCTCCCCCTAGGAGCATGCGTTTAATGCTTTGATTTGATGACTAATAGACTTTTGCAATATGTATGTGAGTTATTTATGACTAATGTTGAGTTCATGGATTATACGCACTCTCAACCTTCCACTTTTGCTAGCCTCTCTATTGCCGCACAACTTTCGCCGGAATACCATATGCCTTCCTCAAAACAGCCACCATATACCTTCCTCAAAACAGCCACCATATATCTTTCCTCAAAACAGCCACCATACCTATCTATTATGGCATTTCCATAGCCATTCTGAGATATATTGCCATGCAACTTTCACTGTTTCCTTTTATGACATGCACCATCACTTCCATATTGCATATAGAGTCATATTTTGTTATAGGTATCGAGTTGTAATTTTCTTTTGAGTTGTAAGTAAATAAAAGTGTGATGATTATCATTAATAGAGCATTTCCCATGCGAGTAAAGGATGATGGAATCTATGATTCCCTCACAAGTGGGGAATAAAAGAGGTCAGCGAAGCCCAAATGAAAAAATGAATAAAAGAGGCCTTAGATGCCCAATTAAATAAATGAGAGAAAAGAGAGAAGGGACATTGCTACTACATTTTTCCACACTTGTGCTTCAAAGTATCACCATCATCTTCATGATAGAGAGTCTCCTATTTTGTCACTTTCATATAACTAGTGGAATTTTTCTTCATGATGCATGTCCACTTAGTTTCCTTTTGAGATTTCATACACTGATAGCTCTAGTGCATCCGTTGCATGGCAATCCCTACTCACTCACATTGATATCTATTTATGGGCATCTTCATAGCCTGTTGATATGCCTAGTTGATGTGAGACTATCTTCTCCCTTTCCTTGAAAATCTCCACCATATTCTATTCCACCTATAGTGCTATATCCATGGCTCGCGCTCATGTATTGCGTGAGAGTTGAAAAAGTTTGAGAAAATAAAGGTGTGAAAACAATTGCTAGACTTTTCATCGGGTTTGTGCATGATATAAATACTTTGTGTGGGGAAGATGGAGCATAGCCAGACCATATGCTATTGTAGGGATAACTTTCTTTTGGCATTATATTTTGAAGAGATACAATTGCTTTGCTAGTATGCTTGAATTGTTATTGTTTCTATATCAATATTAAGCTTTTTTTTGAGTCTTATGGATCTGAATATTCATGCCACAATAAATAATATTACATGGATAAATATTTTAGGTAGCACTCCACATCAAAAATTCTGTTTTTATCATTTACCTACTGGAGGACGAGTAGGAATTAAGCTTGGGATGCTGATACGTCTCCAACGTATTTATAATTTTTGATGATGGCATGCTATTATATTATCTCTTTTGGATGTTTTATATGCATTAATATTCCATTTTATATTATTTTTGGGACTAACCTATTAATCTAGAGCCAAGTGCTAGTTACAATTTTTTCCTTGTTTTTGAGTTTTGCAAATATGGGATATTAAACGGAGTCCAAACAGAAAAAACCTTCGGAAGGAATTTTTTTGGAAGGAAACAAGTCGATCAAGCTTAGAGTGCATGTCAGGGGAGGTGCCAAGGCGCCACAAGCCTGCTAGGCGCGCCCCCTGGCCGCTCCTAGCAGGCTTGTTGCTCCCTGGCAGGTCTCCTAACCCTATTCTCTCTAGCCTATAAATACCCAAATATTCCCCCAACCTCAAAAAGAGCCACAGACATACTTTTCCGCTGCCGTAAGCCTCCGTTCCCGAGAGATCCAATCTTGGAGCCTTTTCCGGTAATCTGTCGGAGGGGTTTTTGATCACGGAGGGCATCTACATCAACTCCATTGCCCCTCTGATGATGTGTGAGTAGTCCACCACAGACCTACAGGTCCATAGCTAGTAGCTAGATGGCTTCTTCTCTCTCTTTGATCTTCAATACCATGTTCTTCATGATCTTCATGGAGATCTATCCGATGCAATCCTCTTTTGTGGTTTGTTTGTCAAGATCCGATGAATTGTGAGTTTATGTTCAGATTATCCATGAATCTTATTTGAATCTCCTCTGAATTCTTATTTGCATGATTTCCTATCCTTGCAAGTCTCTTCGAGTTATTGGTTTGGTTTAGCCAACTAGATTGGTAATTCTTGAAATGGGAGAAGTGCTTGGTGCTGTGTTCAATCTTGCGGTGTCCTTACCCAGTGAAATAGTAGGGGTAGCGAGGCACGTATTGTATTGTTGCCATCAAGGGTAACAAGATGGGATTTTCATCATATTGCTTGAGTTTATTCCTCTACATCATGTCATCTTTCTTAATGTGTTACTCTGTTCTTCATGAATTTAATACTCTAGATGCAGGCAGGAGTCGGTCGATGTGTGGAGTAATAGTAGTAGATGCAGAATCGTTTTGGTCTACTTGTCATGGACGTGATGCCTATATGCATGATCATTGCCTTGGATAACTACATGATTATTCGCTTTTCTATCAATTGCTTGACAGTAATTTGTTTACCCACCATGATATTTGTCTTCAAGAGAGAAGCCTCTAGTGAAACCTATGACCCCCGAGTCTATTTTCCATCATATACTTTCAGATCTATACTTTACTGTAATTTATTTATCTTTTATTTCCGCACTCGTTTACATCTATCTCTTTTAGATCTAATCCTTGCAAATAACCGTGAAGGGATTGACAACCCCTTTATAGCGTTGGGTGCAAGAGTTCGATTGTTTGTGTAGGTGCAAGCATTGGTGACTTGCTTGTTCCTCCTACTGGATTGATACCTTGGTTCTCAACAACTGAAGGAAATACTTATCTATTTCGCTGCATCACCCTTTCCTCTTCAAGGAAAACCAACACAAGCTCAAGAGGTAGCAACTAGCTAGAATCAAAGCTCTTACATAGACTCTTCTTGGGAATAAGATGAATTGTGATTGTCCCAATGACTAATAACATAGTTTGTTGATTGTCAATAAATTTTATGCTTCATACTTCAACAATTGTGGATAGATTGTTACTTGTTTATGAGAAGTTATATGATGAAAAACTTGATGATATGTTAATATTCATGATGCTCTCATATACGTATTCTATTTTTATCGACACCTCTCTCTCAAATTATGTGGTCATTATTATCGAGTTCAGCTTTCGCTTGAGGACAAGCGAGGTCTAAGCTTGGGGAAGTTGATTCGTCCATTTTGCATCATGAATTCTCATTGATATTTATGTTATTATTGTCCATTATTCCCTATTATTATACAATTTTTTTGTCTTTTTTTCTCGAAATATGCAAGGTACATCACAAAGAGGCTGAAAACTAGAATTGTGGACCTAAAACCCAAGAAAAAGGCTGAAAAATCGCTGGACTCCAAATGACCTAAAACTTCACAGAGAATTTTTGTGGAATATATAAGAATTATGGGGTCAAAAATATACCAGAGGGGGGCACCTTCTGGCCACAAGCCAATAGGGTGCACCCAACCCCCTGGGCGCATCATGTTAGCTTGTGGGGGCCAACAGGTCTCCCGACCCCCCCCTCTTCTCCTATATGGTGTGTTTTACCCTAAAAAATTAAGAAGATACTTTTGAGATGAAGCGCCACCGTCTCGAGGTGGAAACCTGAGTAGAGGCCCGTTTGCTCTCCCGCAGAGAGATTCTGCCGGGGAAACTTCGAAGCCATCGTCGTCACTAGCGCTTTCTCCTTCGCGGGAGGACCATTCTTCATCAAGATCTTCACTAGCATCATCTTATATCAAACCCTAGTTCATCTTTTGTATTCATTATTTGTCTCAAAACCTCAGATTGGTACCTGTGGGTTACTAGTGGTGTTGATTACATCTCGTAGTTGATGCTTGCTGGTTTAATTAGTGAGAGATATTATGCTCAGATCCTTGATCACCATCATTAAACCTTTGATTTTGAACATGTTGATGATGTATGAGTAGTTACGTATGTTCCTGAGGACATGGGAGAATTCTTGTGACAAATAATCATGTGAAGTTGGTATTCATTCGATATTTCGTTGATGTGTATGTTGTTTCTTCTCTTAGTGGTGTCGTGTGAATGTCGACTACAACACACTTCACCATGTTATGGGCCTAATATAAGGCATTGTGGAGTATCAAGTAGATAATGGGTTGCGAGAATCACATAAAGCTAAACTCCAGTTTATGTGTTGCTTCATAAGGGACTGATTTGGACCCACCCATTTCATGCTATAGTTAGATTTATATTAATTCTTCTTTCGTAGTTATGGATGGTTGCAAGAGGGGTAATCATAAGTGGGTTGTTTGTTCAATTAACAATAACAACTTAGCACCGGTCCACCCACATATCAAATTATCAGAGTAACGAACACGAATCAACTCAACATAATGAACTTGACTAGACAAAATTCACGTTTCCTCGGGAGCGTTTGCTTCATATAAGAGTACTTTTAGGCCTATCCTTTGCTATAAAAAGGATTGGGCTACCTTGCTGCACACTTGCTATTATTGTTACTTATCACTTGTTACCAATTATCTTGCTACAAAACTATCTATCATTGTTACTCACAACACTTGCAGAGAATACCTTGCTGAAAACTACTTATCATTTCATTTTGCTCCTCATTGGGTTTGACACTCTTACTTATCGAAAGGACTATGATTGATCCACTATAGTTGTGGATCATCAATCGTCCTTGCCCACGAGCGCTTTCAAAATGATTTAACGTGATTAACTACTTGTTTAATTAATTACCTACCTAATTGGGAAAATCCCTACTTCTGATTAGATGTAAGATTAATTAACTCTACCTAATTAATTAATTGCTGACATGGTTTTCAAATCGATTCAGTGCAAAAAAATCTATTTAAATGATCTAACTAAATGCATATGTAATTAACTATCTAGCTACTTAATTCTATTGATGGTGATTTCCGAATTGATTCAATGCTTGATTTTGAAAATATTTTTTTCATTAATGGCTGCTGTGAATGACGATGATAAATACCGAGTATTGTAGGACATATTTCTTTAACAAAAAATTTGACATTTAAATGGACAAACTTGATTTGAGGATGTAATCTATTTGGCTCTTTGTATGACTATCAAAAAAATATAATATCTATGAATGCATGTATGTGACGGTCCGATGAACTGTCTTCCACCACGTCCGTCGACGACACCATGATACATGCCATGGCATTGTCAAGCATCACGCGGGCACCAGGCCCGGCCACGGCATCCTCCATGATGTCACGTACGAAGTCCCTCCGAAGGGGCACATGGTATGACCACTCATAGCAAAAAAGATATGTTATTTTGTTGTATTAGGAAATTTGTGATTGTCAATTAATAGTAGAGATAATGATATAGTAAATGGCATAGTGCGTAGGATTGGCGATTTGTTATTGAGAAATATCTGATTTTTTTTAAAGTTATCAAGAAAAATCTTATTCCTGTCTTCTAGAAAGGTGATCTCAATTATATGGCTTGATTTCTGAAATCTTAGTTGCCTATTATTTATGAGATTTATTTAAATTAACACCTGCCAAAGCAAGCACGAAACAAGATCCCCCTCCCCTTAATGAGATTTGGTTTTTAATGGGAGGAAGAAAGTTCAGTGAGAAGGGGTGGTGACTGGTGAGACGGGAAAAAACAAGACAAAAATAAACTATGTAGGCGAGGCTACCAACGCCCCTTTTAGGAGTAGAGATGATAAGTGGCACACGTATGGCACGATGCACTTCGGACCTGACGTTTTTTACAGCTAAAGTTGTCATCCAAAAAGAAAAGGCAAACCAAAAAACCAGAAACTTGTCATCCAAAAAGAAAGTTGTCATGCTGGACAACTGAAGTTATCATCCCCGCGTCACTAAATTTTCCATGAAAACATTAGGAGTTTCCATGTTTTCGTGCCATGCATGTGGCATTTACAGATGAGGTCAGGCACGGACACTGTTGCCTCTGTTGGTCGGCGTTTGCTGGGCATCCATAAATGAGGTCGGACGCAGGTGCCACAGCCGGTCGACGCGTGTTGCATAGTCGTGCCTCCGCTAACCTCCTTCGTGTCTTCCTCAGGCATCACCAGTCGCCTCCCTGTTGCAGTTGCAAATTCCGAAGTTGCAAACGACATGACGAACAACACTTGTGCTCCTATGACATGTATCGGCAACGTGTGCGATTTTTTTGCACACCATCTTCATTGAAAAATTTCCTGCAACATTAACTATGTTGTAGAAGTTTTTCCCGCAACATCACTTATGTTGCAAAAAAGTGAAAACCAAAATAAAATTTTGCAACATTACCCATGTTGCGACAGTTTTTCCGCAACATCACTTATGTTTTTTTGAGCTGATAACACCACTATGTTGCAAAAAAGCAAAGCCCAAAAACATTCCTACAACATGACATGTGTTGAAATGGAAAATGCTACCTTTCAACAGATCGTTTTTCATGCTTGCGATGTCGCCTCTCCCACACGACATGTGTCCAACTATGTGCGTCTGCCACCTTTCGCACACGACAGGTGTTCAGCTCTGTGCGACTCGTTAACCACTATCTCCATATCTCCAGCGAGCGGTTTCTTTTCCTCTTCAATATCTTTCTCTCTCAAGTCTCAACTAAGGGCATTTTTAACTGATCCCCTATAACCAGGTAGTGGAGTAAAATTTCAATTTACTCCACTAACTGGCATCTAGCAGATCTCCTATCTGCCGTTAGTGGAGTATTTTTTTACTCTGGCCCCAACAGTTTCCCTATTTTTATTCCACCGATTGGTGGCCGAGTAAAACGTTGCGCCTCTCTCTGATGTCTGCGATGTCGCTGCATCTTCGTCGACGCCTCCCGCCGATCCTCTGTCGGACCCACCGCTACCTCGTTCCATCCCTTGCCCTCCGACGTCGTTCTGGCCGTCGGCTAGTCCGTTCGGCCCCCTTCACTGTCGTCGGAATCAAGGTGAAACGTTGCTGCCATTGCCATTGTTGATTCGTCTGATTTCTTCCAAGTTTCTTCTTTTTCTAGTGGCCGCCGCATCTCAGCTTGCTTGCGCACCGCTGCAGGTCACCCGCCGCTCGCCGGTTCTGTCTAAACCACACCGACCGCCTTTTGCACTACCTCCGCACCCCAAGTGTTCGAAGAATTGCCTAGGTGAGTTTTTTTGTTTATTCCTCTTTGAATTGAGCCATTTGGATTGAACCGAACTTTTTGGATTGTAGATGAAGAGGTTGAGGGAGATTGTGTTGCAGGACTTGTCGTCATCCTAAGAGGAGGAAGAAGACGATGATGAGTTCGACACCGTTTTAGGCATGATTTTCAATGATGATGTTCGGCGGCTCCATACACATCAACTGTGATAGAGCGGAGGGCAATGCCAAGATCATGAAAGATTACTTTGATCCAAACCCAACCTATCCGAAGAAATATTTTCACCGACGCTTTCAGATGCACACAAGTCTTTTTCTGTCCATTGCAAAAGACATTGAGAGATATGATGACTGGTTCAAGCTCCAGAGAAATGCATGTGGAGAGATCAGCGCAAGCCCTCTGATGAAATGCGTTGCGACTTTTCTATTCTTGGCACATGGGTGTTCTGTCGATGCAATTGATGACTATGTACGCATTGACGAAGACACGATCTTGGAGGTTTTTTGAAGGTTCACAAAAGCTGTGATCGCTATCTTTGGCCCGGAGCACTTGAGAGCACCAACCGAAGAAGACACCTAGAGGCTGATGACTGAGGGTGAAGCAAGAGGATGACCAGGGATACTTGTATCACTAATTCTTGAGGCATTTGCATCGAAGGATCTTTGTATATGGCATTCATTCTTTGGTGTGCCTGGCTCTCACAATGACTTGAATGTGCTATCGAGATCACCTCTATTTTCCAGGTTTATACAAGGTGAAGCTCCCGCTTGTGACTACTCGGTCAACGGGCACAACTACTCGATGGGTTATATATTACTACCTTGTGGATGGCATCTATCCATCATGGGCCACCTTGGTCAAAACAATTCCGCATCCAAAAGGTAACAAAAACACTCGCTTTGCCCAATGTCAAGAAGCTGCAAGGAAAGATGTGGAAAGAGCCTTCAATGTGCTTCAGAAGTGCTTTCCAATTGTTCATGGCCCTCCCGAGTACCGGAACTCCAAGGTTCTACGGTGAATCGTGACTTGTTGCATCATATTCCATAATTAAGATGAGCATTCAAGACGAGAGAGAGATATACATGCGAACTTTCAGTGCATCATCAACCGGACTCCGGTTGAGCCAGAGTATGATAGAAACAGGATCCTGACATTCCTTGAGAAGCATCGCAGGATCGAGAACCGTCAAGTTTATACTCAGCTCCAACAAGATCTTGTTGAGCATCATTGACAGCGTCTAAACGAGTCTTGGTTGTTCTATGAAATGCTATTTGCTACATTTAAATCATTCGGCTTGTTTATATTTGAATACTTCAGTTTGTAAACTTTGAATTCGATTTGTAAATTATATTCATAATTTAGTGATATACACTTGAGAGCACCAACCGAAGAAGACACCTAGAGGCTGATGACTGAGGGTGAAGCAAGAGGATGACCAGGGATACTTGTATCACTAATTCTTGAGGCATTTGCATCGAAGGATCTTTGTATATGGCATTCATTCTTTGGTGTGCCTGGCTCTCACAATGACTTGAATGTGCTATCGAGATCACCTCTATTTTCCAGGTTTATACAAGGTGAAGCTCCCGCTTGTGACTACTCGGTCAACGGGCACAACTACTCGATGGGTTATATATTACTACCTTGTGGATGGCATCTATCCATCATGGGCCACCTTGGTCAAAACAATTCCGCATCCAAAAGGTAACAAAAACACTCGCTTTGCCCAATGTCAAGAAGCTGCAAGGAAAGATGTGGAAAGAGCCTTCAATGTGCTTCAGAAGTGCTTTCCAATTGTTCATGGCCCTCCCGAGTACCGGAACTCCAAGGTTCTACGGTGAATCGTGACTTGTTGCATCATATTCCATAATTAAGATGAGCATTCAAGACGAGAGAGAGATATACATGCGAACTTTCAGTGCATCATCAACCGGACTCCGGTTGAGCCAGAGTATGATAGAAACAGGATCCTGACATTCCTTGAGAAGCATCGCAGGATCGAGAACCGTCAAGTTTATACTCAGCTCCAACAAGATCTTGTTGAGCATCATTGACAGCGTCTAAACGAGTCTTGGTTGTTCTATGAAATGCTATTTGCTACATTTAAATCATTCGGCTTGTTTATATTTGAATACTTCAGTTTGTAAACTTTGAATTCGATTTGTAAATTATATTCATAATTTGGTTGAACATTCAAATTTATGTTTAGTTTTTATATGTGAGTTACGATTTATACTAGAATTGTAAAGTTTAGAAAAACAAAATTTTGCTGAGTTACATTTAAAGGATCGGCTAGGTCTGGTCAAAACTCAGTGAAGTATATATATACTCCACTAAGCCTTTTACTCCATTAAGTTTTAGGGACCGGTAAGAGTTGGCCTAATGGATCAGGCACATTTTCCATTAAGTTTTAGGGGACCGGTAAGAGTTGGCCTAATGGATCAGGCACATGTGAGCGGATGAGGTTGCAAACAGAGGGTCGGGGCGCGGGCGCTGCTGCCAATACGTTCACGTTCGGTGTCTTCTGGGCGGCCATGAGGCAAATGGGGTGCCGGGGCGTGGGCATCGCTACCGTCGCCGGTACGCCCGGCGTCTTCTGGGTAGTCGTGAGCCCCGCGAGCAGGATAGCCCAAAGGCTAATGGCCTGGGCGGCTATCGACCGAGTCAGATGGCAGCCGTCAAATGCCTCCATCACGGTCGTCGACTGTAAAGCGCTTGAGCTCGGCACGACTGTGGACTACTGCGAATCACTTGAGCTCGGCACGATCACCGCTAATCTCCTCCATGTCAATTCCCAACCATCACCTAGGCGTGGACTACTGCAAAGCGATTGAGCTCGGCACAGCCGCTGTTGATCTCCTCCATGTTGTTCCCAACCATCACCGGTCGCCTCCCTTACTGGAATTGCGATGACAGAGTTGCAGAGAGCGACAACAAAGACAACTTTGCTGCTCAACATGGTCTTCTTTGCAAAAAAAAAAGAAAAAGAAAAATCTGCAACATAGGTAAGACAGCTTTGCTACTCAACGTCGTCTTCTTTGTAAAAGAAAAAATTACTGCAGCATTACCTATGTTGCGGAAGAAAAATAAATCCTGCATCAAAAAAAATCTACAACATTATGTTGCAAAGGTTTCTACAACAAGACCTTTGTTGTAAAAATAAGATCAATCTAGATCTACACTACTTATAAAAGTGCAAACATAATATTCTCTAAACACACACCATAAAACGTACACGGATTAATTATCACCGTATGATTAGACCCACTAAATCGATCTAACAGCTTTCCTTAATATAATCCCTTTTGTATGTGCGTTTATCAATTTTAATTGACTGACTTTACTCCACCGAGGAAAACACCTCACAACCCGCATCAACAACTCCTACAACCATGCTTCCCTCAAAAAAGAAACACTCCTACTCTACAATCATGCAACGCATGCAATCTGAACTGCTACCCATTAACCTCTCCCTTAATTAGCGTTGAACTCTCAATCTAATCAATTCCCGTACGAAACCAAAAGAGAGAAATTCCCAAGAGCATGCAAGCCGCCCGCTAATGCAAGCGAGAGGCCGCCGTCGGGTCGCGCGAGGAGCCCAAAGCAACGCAGGAGGAGGGAGAACAGGACACACAGAGGAAAGGAGGTGCCCAAGGCGGCAGTGCGCTCACCTGGTAACACGCACGTGGCTCGGCCCTGTCCGGCGCGGCAATTTTAACGAATTTAACCTAAAAGTCAAAAGGAATTCACGAAGTGAACTGTTCATCGAAAAAATTCATCGGCCTAACCATTTTGTGTGGCGCCCGATAAAAAGGCGTCACACTGCATTATATGACGCCTTTGCCTTAGGCGTCAAACCCCGGTCATGCTGGCGCACCGTGGCACGGGCCCGACCCCACTAGTGTGACGACTAAGAAAAATGTGTCACACATGTAGGAAAATTTCAGCCACCATTATATGGTTGTAGCTCTCTGGAGAGGCTTTGGAAAGACACTGTAATGGCATTTGACGCCAATGTGGCGCCTGGCGCCTCGGCTTTAGGCGCTACATTGTGACTTAGGAAAATTCCAGTCACTGTTATATGGCTATAGCTCTTTGAAGAGGCTCTGGAAAGACTCTGTAATGGCATTTGACGCCAGTGTGACGCCTAAAAGTCAGGCGCCACACTGTCATGTGTAGCGCCTCGGCTTTAGGCGCCACACCGTGACTTAGGAAAATTTCAGCCACTGTTATATGGCTGTAGCTTTTTGGAGAGACTCTGGAAAGACTCTGTAATGGCATTTGACGTCAGTGTAGCGCCTATCTAGTGTGGCGCCTCGCTGTTAGGCGCCACACGTGTCTGTAGCTATCTGGAATGTCACAGCACATTACAACAAGCCATACATATCAAAATTTAACAACACATTCAAATACATATCAACCACGATGCTTGAAGCACATCATAATTTAAATTTGTCCATAACATTAAGAAGTACATAACATAGGTTCATGGGATGATAAATTCAAACTTCATGAAAGGAAATGGTCAAAATAGCAAAGTGCGTCCAGGATGACAATGTTCAATAACACAAAAGGTTTAAACAATGCTCTACTGTGTCGAGCAAGGCCCCTTTCCCTTCTTCTTCTTCCTCTCCTCTTCCTCCTCCTCCCTTTTGCGCATCTTTGAAGCCTCCTCCATCATCCTTTCTTGGAAGCGGGCCTCATCTACAAGACTAAGATCCTCGAACAATGATGTCCGGTGATCCCGCCCTAATACCTTCTTGAAAGCTTCGGCCTCCTTGGCCATGAACCCTTCCTCATCAACTTCTTCATCGGGACCGTCATCGTCTGACTCAGAGGCATAGCCACGAGAGTATGGAATGGAATGGTCCATGATCTCTTGCAAATAATATTTGTCCAAATCACCAAGGTTATTGTCATGGAAAACAACATCATCATTCTCATCATCCTCATGCTCATTATTCTCCTCTTGCAATGCTTCATCTTGGATCTTCGAGATCGGGGTCAATGTTGGCCTCACTTTTTGGGTCAAAAGAGGTTGAATCATCTCATCTTGGTTCATTCGTGGAGGACTACTATCAACAATCGGAGAGGCAACCCGGTTCAAATCCAAGTGCAAGTTCGCATCGACCTTTTTTATGGCAAATAACTCTAGAGCCTTGTCTAGTGATTCGGCCACCGTCTCCTTGTATGCAAGCCAACGTTGCTCGGAGTTCACACGCATGGTCTTCCAGCGAATGTGCATTCCAAATCCCACATTATGCCTACCATCAAACTCAACAATATCAATTGTATCCATCCAATTCAAATCTTTTCGGACTTGTTCCAACAACTCCACATAGCTAGGACTACGGTCAAACACCATGTCAAGCTCATCCGGGTCCGGGTCAATATTGCCTTTGAAAAAGGCATCCTTGTCCACGTGATGAACATAAACACATGTTCTTCCCATTCCTAAAAAATTTAAACAACAAACCATACGATAACTTCTATAAGAACTCATCCAAAGATTACAACATTTGCATAATCAAATGGACAACCCTAACCCCATCATAACCTAACACCAACATAACATAACCCTAATCCTTAAATATACAAAGAACCCTAATCCTAACATACAAACAAGCCTAACCCTAATCCTAACAACGAACCCTAAGCCTAACCCTAGCATACAAACAAGCCTAGCCCTAACAAAATCATACACATCCCAAAATTCATGAAGAACTAGGGTTTGCCCACACTTACAAAAAAATGAACAAATGTGAGCATTTTCCGTGGATGAAAGGGAGGGGGTCGGGGGAGGTTACCTTTAGGGAGGGATTGGGGTCTAAATCTGCGGACCAAACCTTCAGATATGCTTAATTTGAGGAGGGATTTGAGAAGGGAGGGGAGGGGAACTCGTGGGAGCCAAGTTCTCTGTTTGTGCAATGTGAAAGGGTGAATGGGGAGGGAGGTGGGGGAGGGGGTCGGCCCGCGGCTAGATAAGCGACAGTGTGGCGCCTAACAGCAAGGCGCCACACGTGTAATGTGTGGCGCCTTTCCCTTAGACGCCACACTGCGGCATAATGGGGTCGGACCGTGCCATGTGGTGCCAGCGTGACCGGGATGTGGCGCCTAAAGCCAAGGCGCCATATAGTGCAGTGTGGCACCTTTTTGTCGGGCGCCACACAAAAGGGTTAGGTCGATGAATTTTTTTCCACGATCAGTTCACTCTGTGAATTCCTTTCGACTTTAGGTCAAATTTGTCAAAATTGCCATCCGGCGCCGATGGTGCATGCCCCCAAGGATTGAGGGGTGAATGCTCCCGGCAGAAGACATGCCATGGTGCCAGTGTCGAAGAGATCAGAAGTACGCGATGCCAGGATCGCAGGAAACGTGCGTGTCCTGGCACTGTCCGGGGAAGGCGCGTGCACCATGGGACACACATGAAGATCTCACATGCTGACATGCGGCGGATGATAGAGCCACCCGCGTACGTTGGCAAGACGCAGGTGCTCTCGCCCGGAGCAGAAACTCATGTACGAGAAGTAGCGGTCACGATAGCATGCAAGCCATCGCCCGTGAGGAGTTGTGCCTTCTTCCGGGCACCCATGTGTCGTTGCCTCGACGTGCCGCACGTCTCGGCCCTGGTTAACCGCTGCCTCACCATCCGTGCACAACGCCTCATCTCCCTGCGCCTCACACGTCGGACCTCGACCCTACCGTGTCGGATGGCCCAGCCTCCTTGGTCTGAGCGATTCCTTATGCTAGATGATGCCCCGCGTGTTGCTGCGGAAACCTTGAAAAACATATACATAAATAGATGTTAAAATCCTAACACCATTGCAGTAAACAAATTTAAGAATACTCTCGAGATATATTTTGAAAACAATAAAGTATATGAAGCATATCCGAAAATGTTATATAAAAGGAGAAATCTATTGGATTGAAGTCAACCAAAAATGTGTAACATGACCTACATATATTTGCTCCAAATGTCCAACGTACAAATATATGTAGGTCATGCTACAAAAATGTATAACATGGCAGTTTATGCTACACACAAAAAATGGAGATGTATGCATGATTGCTGTGGTGGCATGGTTGCATGAATAGATTAGTGCATAAATTGTAACTTATGACCACATGCATGACTTGATGATGTGGCATAGTTGCATGAAGTGGGAAAATAGGTAGTGAGTTGTAACTATTTAAGGATAAAGGATTCTGGCCTCTGCAACTTCTGAGTTGTCATTACCAACAAAAGAAATCTGAAAATTATCATGTATCTCTGCCTCCTTTGGTAAGAGGTGTCTCAAACATAACCTCATAGGCAATATTATTCTATTTGTCATTGCAGCACAACAAGAGATTCAAACGCTCACGTTCATGATGCATCAATGGGTGAGTTTTGAATTTTGTTCAATATGAGAGAATATTGCTTTTCTCCCTTTGTTCTTATTTTGCACCAGCCATCATCCTTATCAGGATTTCCTCCACAACATGGTGGTTGTGCATGCTTACAATGGCACGGTGATGGCAAAGAATCCAAATCTCACCTCTCTTTCTCACTTAAGTTTTCTGATGTATTTTGTTCTACATGTTGGCCAAGTGTTATCTCTGGAGTGCCTCATCTATGTGCGCTTTTGTAGGAATAGTTCATGCGTGATTACTATGAGTTCTACTAAAATAAATAAAAAATTGATGTTATTGCCACTTTAGTGAAAGGATTTAGACTATTTTCCTTGTACACATTTGTGCTTCAGATGTTAAAAATTAGTGATATTCCTGCTATTTTACAAGTTACTCTTGGCGTTGTGATGCATGAGTGTTGGCTACTATAATTCGGCCAGCGTTTATTATGAAAGAATGGACTACAAGAAATGTTTTGTACTTCCTCCGTCCCGAAATAATTGTCTCAACTTTGTACTAGCTCTAGTACAAAGTTGTATTAAGCTTAAGACATTTATTTTGGGACGGAGGGAGTACTTACTATCAGCATTTGTAGAGAAGAACCCACATTACTATCTCTATTACCTGGATATTGAGTAGAACCCTTCGATATCTTGATTTATTGTTTTCACCCATGTTTGGCAAGATCTTTCCTTGCATGCTTACACCTTGATGATGCATTTTTTGTACAACAATAAGTAGAATTCAAATCTTTTCCAGTGGAAATGGTTGGCTCATTTAATCATATGCACTCATTGTATGTGATCTGAATATGCTGACAAAACAGTTCACTTATTTTTCGGGGTTTAGATACCCTTTTTGCTGGCTAAAGTCAAAATGTCTGAATAGGTACTTGGATTGTTTTTTCAAAGGCGGTAACCCCGACCTTTGTATCATAAGATGCACACAGCCAAGTACTTAGATTTGTTGACAAAGACACATCGTATTTCAATTAGTATCCATAGTTTTAGATTGTTAGCTAACAAAACTAAGTTGCAAAGTAAGGTACCATGTCATATATGAGCGTAATCCTGGCTGTTTTTTGTTGCTATTTTCTTACGGTGACAATAACTACTACAAATATATTGCAACATGAGACATGCTTATGAAATGTCTTTTCTTATCTGTGTTTTACTGGGATCTGGGAAAGTGTTATTGATCTCTCATGTTGTGTGTCGTCGAATGAGCAACCTAAATGCCTTTTCAGTAATGAATCTGGATAAAGAGGTGCAGAGAATATAATCTTGGTGAAGACATTTCAAAGGAGATGAGAAAATGTTGTACAAGTAAATTTATTGGACTAGAGCAATAGCAAATTTTGTTGCTTTGTTTCTATATTCCCTTCCTTGCATTTTGAAGTTACTCTTCCTTGCTTTCTTTTCAAGTTATTCTACAAATTTCATAACATCTGGCATTGTTGTCCAATACATTATGTTTTATTTTCTCCATCATTGTGCTCTTTATTTGTGACCATGTTCCTTATACCAACTGTTTATTCATTTACATTTTGTTTTGTTCTGTGAGCTGTATTGGACCGCGCGTCCACCATTGCTCTTCCTTTGAAAAACTTCTCATTGTTGCTTAACTTACATAAAGATGCTGAGCTGAATATGGTGTCTAGGTTTATCTTTAAAGACATCAAAGCGATCCTATCTTTGGCTCTATGAGAGCTTTGGAAGCCAAAGCACAGGAATGTGGTTGTGTTCAACGGGATTTGCAAGAGTAGAAAGTGAGTATAGGGCGTGAAAACTGGTCGGGCTTCTAAAAGAGCTTGAGGATGTGGAACTCTTGCATGTAAAACCTATTGTAAGAACTTCATATGTGGAGGGGGCTCTTGACCCGCTCTTCTTCTAAATACATGATACGGAGAGCGATGTTTTGACTCCTAGGTGCATATGCACCTATTATGAAAAAATATAAAAAAATACATTTTAAAAAGTAAATAAATTTGGACAAAAAATTCGATGTGTGCATTCGGACATTATATACGCGTGCACAAAGTCTCGGTGAAACAAAACATTTTTTGTGGCATGTACAAAAAAACAAAAAAATGCCTCGTGAATAGCTGTAATCAGGGATAATTTTTTTTTTACACAAGCAACAAAAGTTCTCTTTTTTCACCAAAACTTTGTGCACACGCATATAATGATCGTATTTACACGCGGGATTTTTCGTCGTAATTTTTGAAAATTTTAAAATACGTATTTACGATGCATATGCACGACCCAAAGCCAATTTTCGCATGACAAGCACCTATTGTAAGAACTTTGTATGTGGATGGAGCTCTTAACCCGCTCTTGTTCTAAATACATGATACGCATACTCGTGCGTATTCTAGAGGAAAAAAAAGTACACCTTTAAGCATGGTGAGTTTCTTTAGTTTGATCTTTGAATTGTTTAGTTGCGGAGGTGCATTTCAAATCGTATCTTTGAAAGAGGCATTGGTCGTGAACGTGCAAGCTTACTAGTCTAAAAACAAACAACTCAAAAGCTCAAAAACAATGGTGGAGGATGACGCTCAGCCGCTTGATAACCACCAGATCTGAATATTTCATCGCACAAGATTTCAACATTCGACTAGCTGACCACTTCCAAACGTACTACTGGCAGCTTGAACATCAGGACATAGTCCCACTTACCTATAAACAACCATTATTCGACTCACCTGAGCACTCCATATACTGCAGTACTTATACATTACTTATTATTACAACTATATATATACAAAACACACTCTTAACATAAGTCTTAACGTGTCTGATCAAAGTGACAGGCTCGCAAACATTTTTGCCGTGACGCGCGCGTCGATCTGCTCACTCGGATTTCTTCCTGCCTTCACCGGCTCCGGCGACCTTCGCCGCCTCCCCCTCGACCGGGATGAGCTCCTCCTCGCCGGCGACGATCCCCTTGGTGTGCTGCGCTATCCCGTACACCGTCGCGCCCACCGCCTCCACGGTCGCGCCCACCACCTCCAGAGCGTCTTCGACGATCCTAGTGCCATCGGTACCTTCACCCTGCATGCACGCATCACAGCTGAGCCATCAAACTATGGGTACGTCACACCTACACGAACACCATGCAATCGGACGCTTGCGTCGGGACACGACGGCGCACGTACCTTCGCCTTCCCCGTCTCGGTCGTACCGCCGCCGGTGGCGCTCTTGCCGGTCTCCGCCGCCCTGTTCTTCGCCTCCCCCGTCTTCTGCGCGACCTGCGACGCGGCGTCCCTGGTCTTGTCCACGGCGCCTCCCGCCGCGCCCGTCACCGAGTCCTTGATGTACGCGGCCGTCTCGCTGGCCTTCTGCGCCATGGCTCCCGTCGCGTCCTTCACCTGGGCGGTCATGCTTCCTGTCCTGTCCCCCACGTCTCCGGTAGCGTCCTTGGCCCTACCCATGGTTTGCTCGGTGGTGTCGCGGGTCTTGTCCGCCGTGCCTCCTTCTGCGCCCTTCATCGAGTCCTTGACGTACGCTGCCGTGTCAGTCGCCTTCTGCGCCATGGCTCCGGTGGTGCCCTTCACCTGGCCAGTCAGGCTTCCGGTCCTGTCCCCCGTGTCTCCAGTTGCGTCCTTGGCCCTGCCCATGGTTTGCGCGGCCGTGTCGCGGGTCTTGTCCGCTGCCCCTGCGGCCGAACCCTTGGCCTGCGAGCTCGTGTCGAAGCTCGGCTCCTCCGCCTTGTCGGCGGCGCGGGCTGCGGCCTCCTTCGCCTTCTCTTCTACCTGGGCGGCAGTGGCCTTCCCTTGCTCCGCCATCTCCTTGGTGTACTCCGCCACCTTCTGCGCCGTGACCGCGGTCACCTCCTTGGCCTTCTGAGCCGCCTGCGCGCCGGTCGACAGCGTCACGTCTTTGGTTTTCACCGCCGCCTGCTGCGTGTACTCTGCTGTAGTCTTGCCAGCCGCCAGCGCGGAATCCTTGGCCTTCTCGGCGGCCGTCTTGGCGTACTCAGCGGCCGTCCCGCCGGTGGAGACCGTGACGTCCTTGCCCTTCACCGCCGCCTGCTGCGTGTACTCGGCCGTCGTCTTGCCGGCCGCCAGAGCCGCCTCCCTCGCCTTCTCGGCGGCCGCCTTGGCGTACTCTGCGGCCGTCCCTCCGGTGCTCACCGTGACGTCCTTGGCCTTCACGGCGGCCGTCTTAGCGTAGTCTGCCGCCATCTCGCCCGTGGTGAGCGTGACCTCCTTCGCCTTTGCTGCTGCATGTTTGGCGTACTCGGCGGCGGTAGCCGTGGCCTCCTGCGTCCCTTCCGCGGTGACCTGCGCGCCATGCGCACCGGCGTCCTTGGCTTCGGCACCCTTGGCCGCAGCGTAGTCTCCAGCGGAGCCGAGCGTGCGCGTGGCCGAGTCCGAGGCCTTCTGCTCCCTGTGGCCTGCATCATGCCCACGGACATGCGCGCTATGCGCACCGGCGTCCTTGGTTCCGGCGCCCTTGCACACAGTTTGGTCTCCCGTCAATCCGAGCGCGTGCATGGCCGCGTCCTTGGCGCTGCGCGCGGAGTCACCCTCTTTGCCCCTGTCCTCGGTGGCGTGGGTCACCGCCGCCGAGCCCTTCTGCTCCTTGTGGCCCGTGCCATGCCCACGGCCCTCCTCCTGCTTCGTGTGGTGCTGCTTCTCGGCTCCCCGAGATGACGCCACCGTGGCGCCTGCCGGCGCGTTGGTGCCGCGCGCGGCGCTCTCTTTGCCCTGCTTGTCGTGGCCGCCCTCGGCGGCCCGGGTGACCGCCGCCGAGCCCGTCTGCTCCTTGTGGCCAGTGCCATGCCCACGGCCCTCCTCGTGCTTCGTGGCGTGCTGCTTCTCGGTGCCCCTAGACGACGCCGTCATGGCGCCGTGGCCGTGCGCCGCGGTCTGTGCGCGGCCCTGCTGGGCGCCCTCGGGAATTGTCTTGTGCTCCTGGTAAGAGACCACCGTGGCTCCGGGCGCCTGGGTGACGGTCACCGCCCCCCTGGCGCCGGCGCCGGCGCCATGCTGCAGGTTCTGGTTGTACCGCTCCTGGGCGGCACGGATGGCGTCCGCCGAGTTCTGCTGCGCCTCCGCCCGGAACTTGCCGATCTCCTCCAGGCTGACGCCGCCTTGGCCTTCCTCTCGCTTCGAGGCGGCGTCCTTCCGGCTCTGCTGCTGCGACGCCATTGTCAGTGTTGTCAGTGTTCTCAGAAAGCTGGTGCGTGGAGCTGGATATGGTGACTGGTGAGTGGCTTGGTTGGGTCGCCTGTTCGTTCCTGATCGGCAGACGCCCGTGGCGACGTGCGCTTATAATGCTGCCGCTGAGCGGCCGGTCGAGGTCGACGCGGCGTACGGAGCCTGACACGGCGACACGTGGGAAGCAGAGAGGATATAGAGAACTGCGAAAAGCGGCGGGGATTCATCGGGCACGAAGGAAGTGAGCGGCGAGAGGACACGAGGGCGCCTCACCTGAGGCTGTGTCCACGTGCCAAGCCGCCATGGCTAAGGCCCCGAGCGCTCTGCCACGGATGAGCGTACGTGGCCGGGCAGCCCGTTGAACCCAAGGACAACGTAGGTCGGTGACCATACGGATATGGCATCGCCAACAGTGTCTCTCTTTTCCTGAAGGTGCGGCTAGGTCTCAAGTCAGTGGTGGAGGCGGGAAAAACTTTTTGGTGTGCCGGAGCTTACGAAGGAGAAAAACACGTATATGAACTGTCCAGAAAATCACTGAAATAGCAGATATGTATTGCTTTGTGTATATCTTATATATATGCCGCTACAAAAAGAATTCAATATTTAAGTACTATTCGTTTCCCGTGCATTTCTCGTGTTTTTGTTCCCATCAACCCCACCAGCTAGTCAGCTAAGTACTAGTACCACGACCACGCCCAGCACATAGGTGTATTTGCTTCAGATTTTAGGTGTGGCGGATGCCATGTGTTGCAAGATAGCTGGATTCGTCACTGGTCTCAATCAATTGAGATTTAACAAATCTCAATAAAATCATAAATTATGTAAAAATAAAAATAAAAAGAAAAGAAAAATTGTATGCAAAATCAAAGAAAGATAGTACCGGCAGACATTTAGCAAAACTGTTTTTCGTGAAAGGCTCCTCTACTTTCGAGCTCAAATGCTCAACACTAAACTCGAAAAAAAATCAATCAGATTTATTTTTATAATAAACATTTCTTACTGTTTGGTCAACGTGCAAATTTTAGTAATGAAAAATCACATTCATGGAGGCCTGGGCAAAACTAACAAGTTCAAGACTTCAAAACGCTTTGAAAAATTGCCGTTTAAAATGCTTTTGGAAATACTTTTTTTGGAGCATCTATCTTTTTTGCTCTGAGCATTAGAGGTGTTTCGTGGACGATGAGGAGGACTGCGACCACAAGAAAACGTCTAAAAAACTATTTTTCTCCGACTATGTGAGAAATTTCTAGATATTGTGTAAAATATCAGTACGACTATGTGAGAAATTTCTGCATAAGCAAAAAATAACTTAATATGAATAGGTGTGCATATCATAATTAAATGCAATAAACCCACTTAGAAGGCACTAATGCCTATTGCATGCTAAATTATTCTTATGCATAGCAGCATAGGTCACATGGATGTCAGTGGGTCAATCTAGTAAATCTAACTGGTACAACAATTTTGATGATGTGGAATATCATAACATGAAAGGATGTGTGTGTGACAAATAAATGCAATATGATTTACAATCCACTTAAAATGCATTAATGCATGTTGCATGTAAGAGGATTCTTATGGATGGATCAAACTGATGCTAGTGGATCAAGCTAGTAAATATAACAGACGCAAAAAAATTGATGATGTGAAAACACACATGTTTCTTTAGTGAAAAACAAGTGTGTTAAGGTAACTAAAAATAATGGGGATCACCTTCTTGAATATATAGAATTCCGTATAAATACCTGCTATTCATTTTACTTTCTTGTCGTTCATGCAATTTTAGCCGTTGACACAAGCTACCACATCTGATATGTTTACAATCGTAAACAACAATGATAGAGAGACTGCCATTAGCGAGTCTCTCTACCCCTACCTAGTTTCTTCGCCGATATGACTATAGTATTGCGGATATGTCGATTTGGTGCTTAGCTGTATCATCTACATTATGCAGAGGTTAGATGTTGCTTATCATGCTTTGTATCCACTTGATACTATATTCTTAGTTGATAAAAGTGTCCTTTATACAAAAAAAAAGTTTCTTTGTGTCGGCCATGCTTCAACAGGATTATAGATTTGCCTAAAGGGGCATGAACAAAGCTGGGGTATTATGGGCTAAAATGCAGTAACTAGTGTTAACTCGTAAACATTGCTTTGGATTAGGAGATACAGATGCTCATCAAGTCATGATACATTTAGAGGTCATCATATTATCTATAGAAAACATTCAGAAGGTCGTCATATCATATATAGAAAACATTCAGAAGGTCGCCGTTCATCTATAAATAGCACGTCCCTTAAATCCACCATAAATCCAAAAGGTCGTATTACCAGGTTTGCCGACTAGCTTAATTTCACTACTGTAGTTATTTTCTTGTCCTCCAGCTGCAAGTTTGGGATGTGTGACCAACTCAGCTAGATCCCCATCTCCTTCACATTCACAGTTTTGATTTCTGCTGTACCTGCCGGCGTCAAAGGTCCAGATTCAATGTTTACGAGTGTGTCATCCTCCCATGTCATCTCCATATTTATCTCATGGTCAATCTTAATAGCATAATCAATATGGTTGAAGATATAGTCCATGTGAAAATCATCATCCATGATGTAAGCTTGGTACTGCGCCTCTTCTTTTGAGTCAAATAAACCATCACACATGTCAACAGAAAAATCATCAGGTGTGGGAACTAGAATTTCTTCTCGCATGAATGAACCTGTTTATCATCTGTGCTGAATATTCCTTGGGTGAACATTACGTTGGATGGGTTAGATTCTGGCGAATTATCATTACCTTGTGCTAGATTTGGTGTTGGGAATGCTGGTGAAGATAGTGGCAATGGAGCTTCCTTCGGATCCAGAGGAGCAATGACCTTGCTACAGTCAATCCCAAGGCTTTTGATGTAGTTTTGTAGAAGGGTCCCTGATTTGGGGTTCTTGGCTCGACTGCGGGGCCGCCTCCACGCAGATTGCCTTCTCTTTGTTGCATTCCAATGATTTTTTATGGAGTTTTCTGTTCTTCCAAGGAGGTGCTTAGCTATCTCTGCCCATTTGTTGCCGACCTCTTTGTGTGTTTGTATCAAAACCATGTCTTCCTCCTCACTCCAAGTATCTTTCTGCATTTTTTGTTGCATGCACAAAAAGTTTAATCGAAGCATGAATAGTACACAGACAAATATGATGCGTTTTCGGGAAAACAAAAAACTTCACAAAACTTATTTCAGAATTTGGAAAATATTGATGCCCAATTTTTGTGTTCTGCCATGAAATTTACCCATTATGGTTATTTACCATCACATCTTGTAGACTTCTTACGTTAATAATAATAGGGGCAGAGGGTACTCGCTTGGTTAATTTCTCATAAAGGGTCTTGTATAGACGCCTGACTTTCCAAACGAAATAACAAATCATATATTTTCTGTCTAATTTGTTTATGAGCAAAGGCCTAAACTAAAAAATATCTTCCTAATTTAAATCATGAACAACCTAAGGATCCTTTCCATAACTTGGTGCTGCCTTGGCCATGTACTACTTGTACAAAACAATTCTTCACAAGCTGGTTTTAACAATCATGTTTTAAGGGCATTGCTTGCAATGACACAGTATTGTCCAGGGAAGAGTGAATCCAAAGTGGTGGGAGCAGGTTTTGGCACCACTAGAGCAGCTTGAAATGCACAGCAACTAATGACTCTGAAGAGATGGAACTTCAGACAGGGACCTAACAGAGCCTCTTCCTACCAATCAACAGATACAGGCGTACAGAAGATACAGGACTAGTATAAATTACTTTTACCCCTTTTGCTTCTTCCAAAATTGCGGTTATCTCAATTCAACTATTTACGGAACCATTTAGGCCTACAATTTATTGAAGCATTGGGGCTACTCAGTTCAAGTTCGAGAGACTAACCTTGATGTTAGGTCTCAAATGGTTGTGCCATCTTTCTCTGCACTGCTTTCCTACTCTCGCAGGCAGCATACGTGCCATCTGAGACCACTTCCCCAATCCAAACTGTTCCACTAACTTTACTAACATCCTGTTAAAATTGGCAAGAACAAACTCATTGATAACATGTAGAGACCAGCTAATAGCATAGACTTACAATAATGCGATGATTTTTCGCTTTTGGGTGGAGGAAATATTTAACAAAGCATGCATAAACAGTTATAATTTACCTGTCTTCTTCCGGTGTCCATTGCCCTTTGACAATATTAGTCTTCTTAACGGCCTTACTCGAGGCCTTCCTTCTTGGAATAAACCTTCCGCTCATCTGATACGTCTTGTATGATCCCAGGTCACCTCCTATGAGATGTGAAACCTCAGGTTTTGGCGTCAAGAGAGGCTAGTAAGGACCAGCATTATGAATGATCAACGAAGCGGCGTCAGCGACATCCTTCTTTGTTGTGCCTTGTGGATAGTACTCATGATAGAAGGTTGCAAACGGAACGATCGATCCACCGGCAGGTTCAAATGAACGATCAATAGAGTGGAGCTCATAGTGGGCATTTTGCTGCAGATTGAAATCAAGTGGCACGTCATCACAGCTCCCTGAATGGAGCTGGAAGCAACTAAAACCCATGGGAGGGGGTTTCAGAAGCTAGCTAGGGGACGCGGGAGATTGGATGATGCTTCCTCTTTACCTGCATCTCCGAGAGGAGGAGACATTGGCGCAGCATGTCACATTATATCTAAACAAGAACATATGGCCCTTAAAGACCACAAGTTAAGTTAGTTTTATGGCTTTATAAATTGGCATCGTTAATGAAACATTTACTATCATAAATAGATTAATTCATGCAAGAGGACTAATAAAGCATGCATTACTCCCAAACGTGGCACACACACCACCCATTGGAACATGTTGGTCATGCACAAATTAACATCAGAGTGCATGGCATATGATGCTATTAATGGTTTCATGTTCTATGTGGTCAAAAGTAAGCACAACTACTTAGGCTGGCCATAGTGGGGGTAACATAGATGGTATCATGCATTTGGGAATAGCAAACATGCTGATGTGGCAAGGAATTAAAGAAGAGAGAGGGTTAGAGTAACATAGGTAGATACCGTAACATGTTAAATGCTATGCTAATTTGTGTCATGCATGGCAATAAATATCACCATACATGATACTACTCTATAATAGTATGCACTATGAAGGTAGTATCATACATTAGTATCATATGTGTGATACTAGTATATGATACTCCCCACTATGAGTAGCCTTAGCCAACAAACTAGTAATTGTGTATGCATTTACAAGTGTCAACTAATTGCACAAAAAAATTATTGTGCATATTAAACAAATGTTCCTTTTTTATGTATAAATATAATTTTAAGTCAACTGATATTGTAACTCAATCAAATACAGACAATCAACTACATATGTTCAGATTATTCAACTGGGAAGCGAAGCAGGAACATGATCATACTGAGTGTCTGCAAGCAGCTCGACGCAAACAGAGCACGCCTGCCCGGCGAACTTGGCAAGTGGCAACGATCTCACTGTGCGTGTTGTTGGCGTCAGCAGCGCCATCGCCTTCCGCACACCGCACAAGCTCTAGCGGGGATGAAAGCGACAACCGCTGCTCCCTGGACTGCCATGCTTGATCCCAGCCTGAGCTGCTCTTGCTTGCAGCCATGAGCTAACATCGTCGCCCCTGACATCCACCATTACCATCTTGAGGAGCATACTGAAGAGTGGTGACCTGCAACAGAATCAGGAAATACATCACTTGACTCAGATCTTGCTAGACCTCTCAGCACTTGACTATAAACTACTGATCGACAGGATTTTTCATTCTTGTATGTATGAGGAACGAGTATCAGATTGATAGCTAAACTGCACAACACTAACATATGTACTGAGCTGCTGGATTATGCAGGTATTACATCTGTAGTAACTTGGAGGCGAACATTGTTGTATCACCAATTATGTCTGAAATCATCTTTAATAGCAGCAGCAGTTGGTAGTGAAGCAGGTTAGTTAAACGCAGAGAGCTGAGGCTCTTCATAATGTGAAATCCATCCATCATCCATGAGCTGAAGAACATGGTGCCGCAACAGGAGTAGGCCATCTAAGACTTAAGTCATATCCATATCTTCATTCGAATTGTTATTTACACTATCAAGCTGTGGGACTTGATCACAACCTAGAGAATCCAATTGTAAGATATTTTCTGAAAAAAAGTGATGAATCTTAGTTGTTTATTTGCATAACTGTCCCACTTGAGTTATCTGATAATGGTCTCTGAGTAATAATTTATTGCAACGGTGTTTTCCTATTTTGCATAACTGTCTGACAGGCTTAGAAAAAGCAAATAAAAACTATAATAGGAGTAGAAAAAGAACAATATTATCAACAATATATTCTATTTCTTCCTTATGCAAGAACATCATTAGCACATACTCTCTACTTGTCACCTGAAATAACATAGGTGCAAATTCTACACTATACTCTCTACTTGTCTTCTACTTCTACTTGGTGGAATCGTAACTAAATTGGCAATGTGGAACTAAAAATCTGCAGTGGTAGCGCACAGTCGTGCGCGCACTTACCGGAGTGACCAACGGCCGCCGGCCGGCGACTCCTCCCGGTCCCTTTCCTCGGCGCCGACAGTGCGGGAACACTAGGATTCATGCCCGTCTCCGATGAGCGCCTCTATTCTCCTTTCCAATCACCGGCGATTCCCCTCCCGTCTCCGGCGCAGGACAGGCTGGTCCCTGGCTGGCCACTCCGCGGTGGCGCGAAGAAGGGAGATCCCGGATGGATGTAGAAGAACCTTGCGGAGGGGGTTACCGGCCAGCCGCCGGTGGCGTTGTTGACATGGATTTTGACCAAGATAAAATAAAATGCATAAACCACATAAAATATAAGTGCAAAAACGGCCAAAATTCGTTTATAATGAAATAAGCAATTAAAAGTAATATAGTCAACTGCCAAAATAAGGACGGACAAAAAAAAAAGGGATACGATATATTTTCCGCTGTCGATAATGCACATATTAACCGACAATTATAAAAT
This sequence comes from Hordeum marinum, assembly GCA_022496015.1. NCBI lineage: Eukaryota > Viridiplantae > Streptophyta > Magnoliopsida > Poales > Poaceae > Hordeum > Hordeum marinum. Next base: position 437,476,672 of record CM039672.1, on the reverse strand, counting down.
ATGGCGAAACAGGTAAACGCTCATCGAGTTTCTCCTAATGTCACACAACGTATGTGAAAGAAAAATGTCTCATATGATGACATATTTAAATAAAATGTGTCGAACCGTTAGGGAAATATTTGCGTATATTTTTTTGAATGAAAGAATATCTTTTCATAAAAAGAAAGTAGACTTGATTGTTTATTTTAGCTAATCAGGCTTATAGCTCACTCAAATAAATTGACTACGTACATCATATGTACGGTATGATGTACGGGATCATTCACATATCTACGTACATGCATGAGTCTTATCCATCAAAAACCACTGCATGCACGCTAATGGGTTAGCATCAAGGCCCACATATCGAGGAAAAAATGCATAGACTAATTAGAAATAAGTGGCCGGTTCAAAGCCTGATCAAAACACAATTAATTAAAGAAAATGATCAAAGAAATGAGCTGCCTGGCCGCTCCCACGATGCCATGAACGATCTCACGATTGAGAACGTGGGCACGCGTACGCCACAGGTCTGCCCTCCAGCTCCTATAAATACATGCATCGCTAGCATACGAGGGGAGGATCGGCTGCTGCTAGTTTGGCTCGCGTTCATTCAGTCCATTACTGCTCATCGATCATTCATTCATCCCAGCCATCCATCGCTTCCTTCTCACATGCCCATATACAAAAAAACGCACACACGAAGCTGCCGCTGGCCGCCGGCTAGCTGCTGATCTCGTTGCAAACGAGAAGAGAAATCCCAGAGGACATCTGCAAGAAGGTAGGAAATAAAGTCCTTTCCTTGCTCCTTGGATGGTCACATCGGCACATACCATGGAGTTCCTCCTCCTCATCTGCTAGTTTGGTCACATTGACACAAACTAGGGAATTTTCTCTCCCTAGTAGATATATAGGTTTGTGTTCTTGGCTTGATCATATTGATAAATGCTGAACTGCCTTCCCCTCATGATCATAATAAATTGGCTCTCGGTATGGTCACATTGACACAAACCAAGGTGCTCTAAATTCATGTATATAATACTACAAGTCATGTCTTTGGTTTGGTCATATTGACACAGGCTAAAGCTCTAAAATTTCAGTAAAGAGCTGCCCATATTCAGTAGCCAAATAATCATCATATCCAAAATCGTTACATGCCCTTGTGGATTAACTAGTAGCCATGTACTAGTAGAGGAGCGTGCATATCTAACGATGGAATAAGATAATCTGCTGACGGTTAGTATCAAATTAACCTTTGCATGGCTAGGAAATTTCAGGCGTAGCAACATGTGGCTTGCTAAATTACTAAGGTATTTGCACTTTGCCTGCACTGATAAAAAATATACCGTGCACGCGCCATCATCCATTAGCACGTCAAACTAGGCCTAGGTTCTGAAATTTGTGAACCTACCATAAACCAACTTCTAAACATATTGCATTGCATATGATTTGATGCATGCGAACAGCACATCCCCATATTAAATAGTGCATGTCTCTATTTTCCGCATGTATGATAGTTATATACTTATATCCATCGGTGGTAAAAATCATGTACAAAATCATACTTCATACCATAGCTCCATGAGCAACTAGAAGATTATACTTCGTCATCAAAATCCATGTTGGACAGCTGATTAAATAAATTAGTGTCTGGTGCATATCCTTATACTAGTAATACTAGTGCAAGTAAACATATGTCTTATATAAAAAAAAGAATAAATGCACATCCCGGAAGGTCGGCAAATAATTCAGTCTGCCTCCACAACAAGTCAGTATTCTATCGACTGGTACTGAAATAAATATGCAAAGCCAAGTATACGTAGCTGTCGCTTCATGCATGTCGAAAGGTTCAGTGCATGTCCATAGCTAAAATTGCATACACACTTCTTGTACTGCTGATATGAGTACAAAAATAAATTATGATGTATGCGTATATATCCTACCTTTCAAATGTAGGGTAAAATCAAATGCCACGTCCAGCATATTTCAGTAGTGAAATAAATGAAGCATGCTAGGGAAATATATATTGAAAGTGCCAAGCATAAATACGAAGATAAACTTCAAGATCGCCAAGCAAGGTTTCGCCAACGGCAGCGAGGAGGATTTATTAGTTTTATTTTATCTTTTGTAATAGTCATATATGATGTAATCCTATGTAATAGATATGTTGGAATTCTTAATCAGGGGTTTTCTCTTCGGAGATGTAATTAACGGAATTTATATATAAATGTATGAGTTCTAGAAGTATGAACCGCAATCTTTGATATTAGTCATTTACATTCACGCAATTTAAATTCATATTTCTATCTGTCTCTATGATGTGGACGCGAGTATTCTTGTCGCCCCTTTTTTCCGTCATCAGGCGTGGCCCCGATCTGGGGCTCGGGTTGCCTGCTGCACACCTGCACGAAGCGGCAGAGACGAGGACGATGAGCTCGGGACCTCCTATGTGACGCTCGCTGCGTCCAACAGCAGCGAGCCGCACAGGGGCGAGCGAACCCGGGCCGGTCCATTAAGCTGTATCGTGTTTTCGTTCTTCGTACACAGATAAGCCCATTAGTGTTTCTCAAAAAACAAACAAAAGTAGGGAGAAGTGCTCTCTCACATACCCCATAGGGTTGATGACTCTATGAACAGCAACCTGAATGCCCCCTTTTCAAAAGCTGAAGTTAAAACTGCACTTTTTCAAATGTTTCCCACTAAGGCCCCGGGCCAGATGGATTTCCAGCACATTTTTTTCAGCGGCATTGGGATTTATGTGGCGATGAGGTAACTGCTATGGTGCTTAGAGTTCTGAATGGAGAAGAGTCTCCGGAGGAAATAAACAAAACGTTCATTGTTTTAATTCCTAAGATTGCAAGTCCAAAAACCCTAGGACGGTTTCGACCGATCAGTCTTTGCAACGTGATCTTCAAGATTGCTTCCAAGGTACTGGCTAACTGGCTCAAAATTATTCTCCCCAGATCATCTCCGAGGAACAATCAGCATTTGTACCAGGCCGCCTCATCACTGATAACTTCATCTCTGCCTACGAGTGCCTGCATTATATGAAAACTAAGAAGCTAAAGAGGAACAGGTACTGTGCTTTGAAGCTTGATATGATGAAAGCTTATGATAGATCATGATCAAGCTGGGCATTAGCAGCTGCTTCACCGAAACAGTCATGCGGTGTGTCACTTCGGTGTCTTTCTCAGTTGTCTTTAATGGAGGGAAGCAGGAGGAGTTTAGGCCGTCCAGGGGCCTCCGTCAAGGTGACCCAATCTCCCCGTATCTCTTTTTGTTGGCAGCTGAAGGACTTTCCTGCTTGTTAGAATCTACAAACGCTGATGACCGTATTGATGGTATTACGGTGGCTGTGGATGCTCCTCGCGTAAATCACTTGTTGTTTGCCGATGATAGTCTCCTCTTCTTTAATGCAACACCGGAGATGGCTCATAGGGTTGATTGCCTCCTCCAAAAATATTGTATTGCGTCCGGTCAGCAGGTAAACAAGGATAAGTCCTCCATATTTTTCAGTAAGGGATGTTCTGAAGATTTGAAAACGGAAATTAAACAGATCCTCGATGTGCAGCAGGAGCAGCTCTCTGAAAAATACTTGGGGCTGCCATTGGATGTGGGTCGAGCCAAGGAGGGGTCTTTCAAGTACCTAAAGGACAGAATTTGGAAGCAAGTACAAGGCTGGATGGAGAAAGCGCTTTCCGTGGGGGGAAAAGAGGTTCTCATCAAGTCCGTGGCGTAGGCTATTCCGACTTATTCCATGGCGTGTTTCAAGCTCCCTAGAGGCCTTTGCCAACACATTAATGTACTCTTGAGGAAGTTTTGGTGGGGTTCGAAGAAGGGAGAAAGGAAGACAGCTTGGGTCTCTTGGGAGACTATGACACAGCCGAAATTCATGGGGGGTATGGGTTTTCGGGATATTGAGCTCTTGAACCTCGCGCTGCTGGCCAGGCAGGCTTGGCGTTTGCTCCAAGAGCCGAACTCTCTTAGTGCCCGCATCCTCAAGGCTATGTATTATCCTTCTTCGACGATCCTTGATGCCGAGCTTGGCAAACAACCATCGCAGGTTTGGCGCTCGATTGTTGAGGGTAGGGATGTTCTGAAGCTCGGTTTGATTAAGCGGATTGGTTCCGGGGAAGATACAGACATCTGGCGAGATAATTGGATCCCCCGGGACTTCAAGATGCAGCCGGTATGCCCTAAGGCTGCTCATCCTCCGAGCACGGTCGCAGAACTGATCAACCCTATCACCAGGACTTGGGATCGGAGCATGCTGGAGGCAAACTTCTGGCCGATGGACATAGAGGCGATCCTCAACATTCCTCTCAGCTCACGTGTTCAGAGCGACTTTTGGTCATGGCACTATGAAAGGAAAGGCAACTTCACCGTTCGGTCTGCTTATAGATTGCTGGCTGCTACCAAGCAGCAGCGAACGGACTGGATAGAGCACAACGATGGGCATTCTAACATTGATGGTGATCACCGATCATGGACATGCCTCTGGGGCGTTGTGGTACCATCCAAAGTCAGAGTTTTTGCTTGGAGGTTAGCGAGGTCGTCGGTCCTGGCCGGTGAGGTGCGGAAGCGCAGAAGCATGGTAGAAACTGCTGAGTGCCCGCTGTGTCATGCGGCGACCGACTCATGGCGGCATGCCCTCTTCGATTGTCAGATGGCAAGGTGTGTTTGGGCCCTTGAGGATAAAGACCTAACTGAGACGGTGATCTCCAACCGAACTGATGATGCAAAGCTTTGGATGCTATGGCTAGTTGATTTGCTCCCCTCGATGGACCTATCCAGGGTCCTTGTGACGATGTGGGTGATTTGGTGGGCGCGATGGAGAGCAATCCACGACAAGCAGTTCCAAAGACCACTGAGCACACATGTCTTCATCAACAAATTCATGGCTGATTTAGCAATGATCCCACCACCAGGGAAGTCGAATCATGAGCTCCGGAAACGGCCAGTGCAAGCGAGGGAGGATACGCATGACAATACCGACGACACTCCAGCCCAGCCATTGAGGAAGTGGCTTCCGCCCGAAGCACATGAAGCCAAGATTAATGTTGATGCAGGATTCTCCAAGATTGGGGATCGAGGAGCTTCTGCTGTGGTTTGCCGGTCCAAAACAGGGGCCTATCCGGGGGCCTCGGCTGTTATCTCTCATGGTTAAATGGATTCGACCGTCCTTGAAGCACAGACGTGCCTTGAAGCCCTTGCACTCGCCATGGATCTCAACCTCCACTCCATTTGCGTAGCCTCGGAATGCCTTGAAGTGGTGACCTACATCGAGAAGGAGGTCCCATGTCGATACTTTGCTATCTTACGAGATATCAAAGCTTTGAGTAGCTCTTTTTAGGATGTTACTTTTATCCATGAAAATTGTAAGTTCAATGGAGAGGCCCATGCACTAGCTAAAGCTACTACATCCCTTGCTCCCGGGCACCACGTGTGGCTTGATAGTTTGCCCGATATCTTCTAGATCCCCATGTTTATGAGCTTATAATAAAGGGTACAGTTCTTCTAAAAATAGTAGGGAGTAACTAGCGCTCCCTCACAAGCGTTCCAGCGATCGCTCCCACACGTCGTCACTTGGCGTGTTCTCAGTCGCCGCCACGTGTCGCGCTCTGAGCGTTCCCTTCGGATTTTGTTTTTTTATTTTTCCGCACGCGTTTTCGCCTTTTTGGAGTGGGTTTTTTCCAGATTTTTTTGGTGTTACGGTTTTCCACCGGTCTTTCGTAGCTTTTGGACGGATTTTTTTTTAAAAAAAACGCGTTTCGTTTCTTTTACGCGAAAAACGTGTTTTTTTTGCGAGAGGCACGGTTTTGCTTCCGCGAAAGGCACGGTTTTGCCTTCGCGGTCGTGCCTCTCGAAAAGGAAAAAAACGAGTTTTTTGCTCTCTTTTTTTTCTTGCGAGAGGCACGGTTTTGCTATCGCGAGAGGCACGACTTCCAAAAGGGAAAAACGTGTTTTCTGCTCATTTTGCTTCCGCGAGAGGCACGGCTTTGCCTCCGCGAGAGGCACGGTTTTGCTTCCGCGAGAGGCACGGCTCCCGAAAAGGAAAAAACGCGTTTTATGCTCGTTTTTTTACCGCGAGAGGCACGGTTTTGCTTCCGCGAGAGGCACGGTTTTGCTATCGCGAGAGGTACGGCTAACCAAAGGGAAAAAACGCGTTTTCTACTCGTTTTTTTTACCGTGAGAGGCATGGTTTTGCTTCCACGAGAGGCACGGTTTTGCCTTCGTGAGAGGCACGGCCCGTGCCTCTCGAAAAGGGAAAAACGCGTTTTCGGTTTTTTTCTATCGCGTGAGGCACGGTTTTTTCGTCCGGTTTTTTCATGAAAAAAAAGTTCGTCAAAACCTATCAACATGGGGTCTAGTTTTGTAGATCTCGACGTGAAAAAGCCAATGGTGAAAATGGTTCAAAATTTGGACGCACGGTTTAGGAGATAAAACATTTTAAAAATACGGATCTACGAAAAAAATGAAAACTCTCATGTCGCGACAAGTGGCACGCATGCAGTGTGCCGCTTGTCGCAACCTGAAAATGAGAGTAATCGTTAGAAAGTGTACTCGATAACTAGTGATTTCGACAAAAGTAAGCCCTATAGTATGTCTCAGGAAAAAAACGTGAGGCCTCGTAGAACCGAGTACTACAACGATAGAAAACTCCGGCAACTCGCTCCGCCGTTGAGGTACAGCCAGTATTTCCTATCGGAGATCATCTCCGCCCGTTGAGGTAACGCGTGCTTGGGCTGATAACATGGTCGGTTGGCCTTGTTCTTCCGCCTGACCTCAACACTGTTGTTTGCACGTAGGGTTTGGGCGTTTGTTTTCAGATTGGATGGTAGTATCGCCGCAGTTAACGGGTAGTTCGTCATTGAGGAAGCAGGGAAAGCATGGGATCAATCTTGAGGAGGCTATGAGGAGGATGAAGCTGGAGGATTTTTCGAAGTGGACCAGGCTAATCATTTTACTTGGACGACCAGGCCAGGCCAGCACTTTTTCTGCGAGGACACCAACCAAACGGGTTTCAGGCAGACTACGGGCACCATCCATGCCAGGCATGCAATGGCGTGGAGACGAACCAAACTAACCCTAAATATGTCGAAGGACGGCCACAAGAATCCGGTCTCAGGAATAGCACCGGGGACTGACGGTTGTCCCGTAAACTTTTTCTAGAAGTATTGGCATTTGTATGGTCAGAAGGTGACAAAAGATTGTTATTCGACTCTTGAAAGGGGGAGGACTCCCTATAGGAGATTAATAGGAGTTCATTTTAATTATTTCCAACAGTGGCGGATCCAGTGGGGGTGCCGTGGCGGCACCCCTACAAAATGCAAAACTTTTAATATCTAGTACTAGAGAGTCTAATCCTACACGTATTATAGGTTTAAAATGATAAGTTGACATTTTTATGGCTATACATGGCATTTTTATTGTAAGAGCATCTCCACCCGCGGTCCCAACAGGCCTCCCCGGACGTCTTTTTTATTGCTGGCGCCGAAAAATCGGCCCAGTCACGCCCTCAGGACCCTGTTTTTCGCCGGTTAGAGCCCTTTTTTGGCTCGGCAAACTCAGGCCGAACCCAGCGCGTTGGGGGCAACTTGGGGGTTCCTGCGGTAACAAAAAGACGTGTGGGACACCAGTGTCAGGCGAATCTCATCATTTTCCCTCGCCCGAGTGACTCCCCTCACGTTCTCCCCAGTTTCGATCCCGGCGCCCCTCGCCTGATCACGGCCACTGTGCCGCCGATAGAAGGCCTCCTTTGACCACCCCTTCACCCCCCTCGCCGGATTTCGCTTCTCCGACCCTCGCCCTTCGACGTCCTCCGGACCAAACCACGCCGGCAGGGCACCGGCGGCTGCTCGTTCGCCACACCGACGAGGTGTTCGCCATTTTGCCTGCTCTGTCATGGACTCAAAAGTCAAGGGATCATTTGCGGCCCTGTTGGAGGAAGAAGCCGAGGGCGACACCGCCGATGAGGAGCTATTGGGTAACGCAGTAGAAAACAAAATTTTCCGACCTACGCATCATCCCAGGACCACTATGGAGACTGCATACAAGGTTTGATCTTTTTCGTTACCGACTCGTAGTGCAGCGGAAGTAGAGTCGATGACGATCGGTGGTGCAGATCCCCGCAGCTAGGATTTTACAACCTCTCAACTACGAGGATGTATACCCTCATCTGCCCCACGGACAGCCCTCTGGGAGGCGGTCGGACAGTCCCCCGGATGGTGTCGTGGACAGCCCTTCGAAAGGACCTCCGAAACTTGGACTGTCACTCGGACAGCCCTTCGGGAGGACCTCCAAAACTCGGACGGTCACATGGACAGCCCTTCAGGAGGCACTCTCAAACTAAGACCAAAACTACGATCTCTCTACAGAGTTGCACACATACGGTGTCATCTATGCGGCAGGGCTTCGGCGTCCAAAACTAGTTCCCACCGGAACCCAAACAGCCTTTCGGCTCTACGAAACTCTTTTCGTGGGAGGGAGAGAAGAAGCCAGATAATGCATGGCATGTGTATGAGAGCAAGGGGTGAGGATAATGGCATCCATATCTCCTCCTTTTATAGGCCAAGGCAAGGGGTGGGGTGGTGGAGGAAAATACCAAAACACCCATGCAACATGTCCCACACGTAAGGTGGGAAGGTAACACAAGTGGGCCACCAAGGGGACACCACTTGGGCCGGCCACAACCTTGCCCCCCCATGGGGGGGCCAACAAGCCTCCAACATGTCTCCATGAAACATGCATGCTCCCTAGACAAAAAGCCACCAAACATGCAACCCCCCGATTCGTGGGATCTTGTCCCCTCGCGCTGGGACAAGATATTTTCCCGCGATCGTTTCTTCTGAAAATATCTCGGACGGTCCCAGAAAATTTCCTGTACCCTCTAAAATTATTCTGGGCTCATGCCGAAACATTTCCGGTATGGTGGTTTTCATCAGCGAAAAGCAACAACAGCAGTTCCGGCGGCTCCTGAACATTTCCGGGTTTTTTCTCCAGAAAAATCCCAGAAGTTCCCAAACCAATTCTGAGACCCTCTAAGAATTTCCAGGCGAGTGCCGAAACCATTTTGACCTAATAATCTATTCCGAAACAACTTTTCGGTTTTACCGAAACTCTTTCGGTGTTCTCTCTCCAGAACTCTTCCGTCGTCACCGAACTTATTTTAGTGACTTTCTCTCGGACTCATTGTCTACTATTAAGCAGATAGATGACCCTTAAGCGTGTGACCCTATAGGTTCAGTGAAGCATAGACATGACCCGGAACCCCTTCCGATCAATGATCAACATCGGAGCCGTGGACACCCATATCGATCCCTATACCCACACGAATAAATATTCGAGTGAACCTCCAATTGTCGTGTGCTATTCCTGTTGCTTCGTGATATGTTACAAATACCCGAGGTGAGACATGTTGGCATCCCTGTGGATCAACAACTTGTCCACTATGCCAGTTACCTCGTTACCAGTATTGTTCTCTTTTCTCGTTCCCATGTTCCGGCATCCCCGTGATCAAATCACAAAGGGTCTGGCCAGACGATGATGGATGCCGTAACACCGAGAGGGCCCAGAGATATCTCTCCATCGTCGGAGGAGCAAATCCCAATCTTGAGCTATCAAGTTACTTGACATACTTTTCCATGAACCCGTAAGCCGCCGTAATAGCCACCCATTTACGAATGACGTTTAACAAACCCCAAAGTTCATGAAGCAAGCATGAAGAAACTCGATACTCTCATGGTCTAAGGAATTATGCAAATATTAACTTCTTTGTGTTATTAACCATTAACTTATGACGAATGTATCTCATAGCATAACATCAATTCGGGTCGATTCAACACAAATGTTCTTCTAACATTGTGCCCTCAAAATTGCTGGCATAGCCATGCCCATGATCAGAAAAACGGGATCATCATGCAATACTTGAGCTAGTCTTAGAGGCCAGACTAGGAATACAATTTACCGTTTATTATTCCACACGTGCATATGAGTCTTCCTTCAAGCCTCGTGGTTATTGTAGACTCGAGAACCATAGCAGTTATAGCATGGAATATAAACCTAATTATGAACAGTGAGATAATCAATAACATTTATTATTTCCTCTAGGAAATATCTCCTACAGACTCCCACTTGCACTAGAGTCAATAATCTAGTCAATGCTAATGCACTTTATACCTATGGCATACTAGTGTAAAATATGCTTCGCTTGTGGTATAGCCTGATGTCCAACGGATCTCACAACTTCAGCTCCATGTGTAACTTTGCATATCCTCGCGTTTTCACGCTATCACAAAATTCGTATTTTGTGTGAACTTGGCTTTGCATATGTGTGAATCATTGGTCGAAACCTGATTCCTCGGACTGAGCTATGGAGCAACTATCTGCAATAGTGTCTCATAGACCAAAGCCATGTTAGAACCATACTAAGTTCATGAATGAACTATATGATTCAACAACTTCTTTGTCGCTTCCAAAGCGTCAACATACTTAGCCTTTGTTATAGAATTCGCCACAGTATCTTGTTTGAAACAATTTCCAACTATCGTGCCACCATATTGTGTATTACACAAAACCCTTAACTTAAATCGAAAATCGCATGGAGCATTGATTGAGACTGTATCGATGTAATTACTTACAACGAGTACTTCATAATCTCTGCTTGCGAGAAAACATGTCATCAGCACTACTTTAGTACTTAATGACATCTTTCATTGTTGTCCCATGATCAGTGCTTTGATCACTTTGGTATCTATACTCGCAACATCTTGGGAGTATCGGACATATCTAGTTGTTTTTACATACCATGGAATACATGATTAATCCAAACACTAGTGTGTGGAATCTCCATCATGTATTTTACTCGTCAGTTTTTTGGGACACTGAGTCTTGCAAAAACTTTTTCTATGTGACTTCAGCAAGAATCACTCCTTGACGTTTTAAATGCTAAAAGGTTTTAGCACCTTGTCAATATGTATTCATTGCTTAGCCCCATTAGGTAAATCTATCTCCATAGATCATCATGCCTAATATTGAGGCTAGCTAGCCTAAGCACTTCATCGAAAAACTATTTTCAAATGAAGTCCTAATTCGTGTCAAGAAATTTATTTCCAGTTAACAATGTGTCAAGCACACAACGTTTTTAGAAATATTATTATGCTCCCACTTACTTTCTTGAATCACAAGCATCTTTGTTACCCATTGATGAAGTCAAAACCCTTTTGACCATTTCATCAAACCACGAAGATTCCAACTCCATTTTAGTCTCTTCTGTCCATTGCTGGAACTCTGAAGTTTGCATACTTACTAGCATCCTCTGGATCGACAAATTACTTTGGACTGTATCACATACAAGTCCTAGGTTTCATTTCCATCAGATGGAAATCCTTTTGTCATCCATGTTTCATATCTCATGATTGATATATGTATTAATTGCTAGTTCAACCCAAACCGACCTTAAGCATCGCTACAGTGAAACAACCTCATCGTAGTCAACTCCTTGAACTTGTTATTTCAACAAGTCGAGCTTTATGGATAAATTTTTTTATCCGTATCAATTTTTAGTTCCATAAATATTCGTTAGACTCTAAGTCCTCTGAAAGGTGTATAAAGGTTTTAATCTTGAATCACTTATATGGAAACTATCTCGGATTGTATTGGCATTTTGCCAATCCCAGAGTCAGGGCCCAACAACGCTTCCTTGTGTATTGTAGGTATACTGTTGTCTAACAACAATATCTCATTTGCACACCTGATAGGTTTGCACGAGTTTTGCCTACATGGTTCAGCTGCACGTTCGACCGAAGTCCATACATTTTATTGTAGAGACTTCCGTATCAGTCGTAGTAGGAAACAACAGAATCATTTCCAGGGTTTCTTTCCTTTGAACTGATGACGAAGATACTGGTTATCTCATCGAGTTGCACTGTCCTCCCACTCACCTTTTGTAAGAACTATTCTCTTTAAAAGCATACCGTTTTGTGGCAAAACCCTTTGCCTCAGTATAGTGGTGGGGGAATACCCAATGACTTGGGATAACCATACAAAGTAGCACTTGTCTTATTTGGAATAGGTTTGTAACCTTTTACACAAGCCCCATATTCCAAATGTTAAGAAAATATATAACATGGTTGGGCGCACCATACCTTGGCGTCATTTCAACAGACCTGATGGATCTCTTTTCAGTGTAAAAGCCGCAGTATCTAAAGCATCACTCTATAAAAGGGATAATGGCAAATCTATTTATGTCATCTTTGATCTTACCATGTCATAAATGGTTCAATTACATCTTAACGGACTTTCCACTTGCAGTGGTGTTCCGGGAGGTGCAAGTTATGAAACTCTTTTCACAACTCATCAGACATTCGCTAAACTTGTAACTCAAATATTCCTTTCCGCAACCAAATTGCAGAAACATAATTTTCTTGGTACAATAACTTCTACTTAATTTTTGAAAACCTTTCGAATGATTTCAAAAGATCCAGACTTACGTCTCATCAAGTAAATATCCATATATCTACTTGAGTCATTTTTGAAGGTAGACAAATCCATTGTTTGCAACAACATTTATCGGACTAGATACATCAAATGTATGATCACCAATAAGTTCTTTGCTCGTTCCTTATGGCCTGTGAATGGTATTTTAGTTAGTTCACCTTTTGGAGGAAAGTTGCAAGTGTCAGATGATTCAAAATCAAATGACTTCAAAATCCATCATAATGGAATTTTCCATGCGGGTTTGTCCAAAGTGACCAAATGCAGTGCCACACATATGTGGTATTCTTTTAGTCTTGCGACATTTAGCGTTAGTGTTATGGATGTATCATATTTCCATCAATATTCATAATATACATCCCATCTAGGATGGAAGCATGGCCCTTCATGTTATTCATAATACTGAACAACAATTGTTGTTTTTATGAACAACTCTTTTGCAAAAAACATTGTGCAATGGGCTAGAGTGTATGAAACTCTAAAATGAATTATAAAAGTAAACCCAGAGGTAATGTATTATTACCAATATTCATAACATACGTCTCATACATAATGAAAGTATGGCCCTTATGTTATTCATAACACCGAACATGAAAAGTTCTCTTATGAACAACCTTCTTGCAAGATACCTTATGCAAAGGGCTAGAGTGTGAAACTCTAAAATGAATTATGAAACTTAATACATAGGGAATACACCGATGGAAGGCATAGTAACATTTACTATGTTCCCTGCGTGTATCTACATCTCATCCCTGGCTAGTCTTTCAGGCCATAGTAGTTCTTACATCGAGTTGCAACAGAATGCAATCGAGCGGGTATCTTTGTGACCAACTCACAATACCCAAGAATTAGTGATTAACATGTTTAACCATAATTCCCAAGAACTATATCTTTGACCATCCTTCTATACATCAAAAACTTGTATGCCATTCATACATGAGCTGGATATTTCAGTCTTCTTTCCTTTTGCCATTATACTTCTAACAGTTTAACTTTTCAGTATTTCTTCTACTCTCAGAAGAAGCACCCAACTTAAGAGTGGCGTTAGCCCCGGACTTCCTAGGCGTGAAAATCTTACTAACACCCTTCGGACACTTCCTTTCTCTTTAAGTTGTTGTTTTATTCACCTTTCATCATATGACAGGCGTTCTCCTAGATCCCTCTCTTATCAGTCTAATGCATAGTAAACTCCTTTACTAATAGTTTGCAAACAAACATTGCTTTGGATACCTCATATATTTTAGCTTTTCTTTGTCTCTGAAAATGATTTTCAGATTCCATGAATATCACATAACTATCCAAACTTTCGAAGTTCCGGTCTCATGGAAGCAAACATATTCCACTTTGACTGAAAAGAAATTCTAGCTTTTGGATCGAAGGACGAGAGTCATATGATCCATAGCATTAGTGGGAGAATACCGAAAGCATGCGATAGGACAAAGTCCTTCTCGGCACTCTTGAGGACAATCCTCACATTACGTTACCAACCGTAAAGTTTTAACCAGATATTTAACAGCTATTCAAGTTTAATAGGGAAGGTGGAAATGCGAGCCATTATCCTACAACTATTATGCAATCTACACTTAACAAAGTTCACAATTAATTGCACTGAGATTTAAAAGAATTAGTTCTATAGTGCGCTCCCACTCAAATCAATATATCTCATAATTGATTGTGAGTGATACAAGACCCGCAATTAAATTGTTCGCCATTGGTGTAACACCAATAATGACGAAAATCTCAACCGGTAGGCCAACTTGCTAATCACATCTCTATGTGACTCTTGTTCATCTTTTGATGCGTGTGTTCCGAGCTCATGACGGTCATGCCTGAGTGTCAAGACAACCAAGTGTTCTCGCTGCGAGGTCTCAACTCACCCGCCTCACACTTTTCTAATCATTCGTACCCGTGTGACACGGCGCACCCCGAAAAGATAGGTGCCTTGACGGTGCTACACTTGGGAGAACACTAACTACTTGATATTTTTGTGAGAGATCACCCTAATAAAAAGCGACTACCGTGCAATCAAGAAGGGTGCATCATAAGGGATAAACATTTCAGGCAATTCATAATAGCATGATATGGTATAGCCCTTTCTGACGGAGAAGTCTTTCATTTCTTCGTCTTCAGCATTCGCGTCGGTGTTCACCTTCGCGAAGATTGCCACCACCTTGTCGATGCACTAGATAATATTGCTATCTCTATAGCTAATAAAATAAGTGCATTACATAAGGTTGACACGCAGGTCATTAAAGTGCAATCATATGGCTCCATCCATCATACCGAATCATGACACGCAAGTCATGTTAATTACATGATATAGTCATCGCATACATAATCAAATTAATATGAGCATTGCTATACCACATCGTATGCACATGCAAACCATCCTGCAAAACCAAGTTAGACGCCTCTAATCGGTTCATGCAAAAACTTGTTTTACATGGCTTCTAAGGTTTTGAAACAAACCGAATCTACCAACGTCTATCATCAAGTATGATAATTCAAGTTGCTAGATTAACTTTCCAGGGTGTATGAAACACGAGGGCTCATACTAAACTTCGTCATACGCATGACCCCCGTCCAGATCGCATCTGCATTGCCCTCTTGTCTGCGAAACATCCATCTTTCTCAACTATGGTGGAACCCAAAGAACTGTTAGCACTTCGTTGATCTGTCAATCAGGATACTCAAGAGCAGCATGAAAGGATCGCGGATTGCTAGAACTTTGTGAGATTCCACCATGCCGTTAAGATCAGGACTACGCAAATTCCAGGTAAGCAACAAGAACATCGGGTTACAGATTTCATCTGCTACCCGCACAAATGATTTTCAGTAATAGATCTCATCTACTACCTAATTATATTGTGCAACACCCATACATCTCTATGTATTCTAGATCGCAACCTGCATTTATGCATAGCACGGCTCTTGATGCCACTATTGGGTAATGCAGTAGAAAACAAAATTTTCCGACCTACACACCAACCCAGGACCACTATGGAGACTGCATACAAGGTTTGATATTTATTGTTACCGACTAGTAGCGCAGCGGAAGTAGAGTCGATGAAGATCGGCGGTGCAGATCCCCGCAGCTAGGATTTTACAACCTCCCAACCACGAGGATTTTATACCCTCATCTCCCCCGTGGACAGCCCTCCGGGAGGCGGTCGGACAGTCCCTCGGATGGTGTCGCGGACAACCCTTCGGGAGGACCTCCGAAACTTGGACTGTCACTCGGACAGCCCTTCGGGAGGACCTCCAAAACTCGGACGGTCACACGGACAGCCCTTCAGGAGGCACTCTCGAACTAAGACCGAAACTACAATCTCTCTACAGAGTTGCACACATACGGTGTCATCTATCCGGCAGGGCTTCGCCGTCCAGAACTAGTTCCCACCGGAACCCAAACAACCTTTCGGCTCTACGAAACTCTTTTTGTGGGAGGGAGAGAAGAAGCCATATAATGCATGGCATGTGTATGAGAGCAAGGGGTGAGGAGAATGGCAGCCATATCTCCTCCTTTTATAGGCCAAGGCAAGGGGTGGGGTGGTGGAGGAAAATACCGAAACACCCATGCAACATGTCCCACATGTAAGGTGAGAAGGTAACACAAGTGGGCCACCAAGGGGACACCACTTGGGCCGGACACAACCTTGCCCCCCTTGGGGGGGCAATAAGCCTCCAACATGTCTCCATGAAACATGCATGCTCCCTAGACAAAAAGCCACCAAACATGCAACCCCCGATTCGTGGGATCATGTCCCCTCGCGCTGGGTCAAGATGTTTTCCCGCGATTGTTTCTTCTAAAAAAATCCCGGACAGTCCCAGAACATTTCCGGTACCGTCTAAAATTATTCTGGGCTCATGCCGAAACATTTCCGGTATGGTGGTTTTCATTAGCGAAAAGCAACAACAGCAGTTTCGGCGGCTCCGGAACATTTCTGGGTTTTTTCTCCATGAAAATCCCAGAAGTTCCCAGACCAATTCTGAGACCCTCTAAGAATTTCCAGGCGAGTGTCGAAACCATTTTGACCTAATAATATATTCCTAAACAACTTTTCTGTTTTACCGAAACTCTTTCGGTGTTCTCTTTCCGGAACTCTTCCGTTGTCACCAAAACTATTTCAGTGACTTTCTCTCGGACTCCTTGTCTAGTATTCAGTAGATAGACTACCCTTAAGCGTGTGACCCTATAGGTTCGGTGAAGCATAGACATGACCCGGAACCCCTTCCGATCAATGATCAACATCGGAGCCATGGACACCCATATCGATCCCTATACCCACACGAATAAATATTCGAGTGAACCTCCAGTTGTCGTGTGCTATTCCTGTTGCTTCGCGATATGTTACAAATACCCGAGGTGAGACATGTTGGCATCCCCGTGGATCAACAACTTGTCCACTATGCCAGTTACCTCGTTACTGGTATTGTTCTCTTTTCTCGTTCCCATGTTCCGGCATCCCCGTGATCAAATCACAAAGGGCCTGGCCAGACGATGATGGATGCCGTAATACCGAGAGGGCCCAGAGATATCTCTCCATTGTCAGAGGAGCAAATCCCAATCTTGAGCTATCAAGTTACTTGACATACTTTTCCATGAACCCGTAAGCCGTCGTAATAGCCACCCATTTACGGATGACGTTTAACAAACCCCAAAGTTCATGAAGCAAGCATGAAGAAACTCGATACTCTCATGGTCTAAGGAATTATGCAAATATTAACTTCTCTGTGTTATTAACCATTAACTTATGACGAATGTATCTCATAGCATAACATCAATTCGGGTCGATTCAACACAAATGTTCTTCTAACATTGTGCCCTCAAAATTGTCGGCATAGCCATGCCCATGATCAGGAAAACAGGATCATCATGCAATACTTCAGCGAGTCTTAGAGGCCAGACTAGGAATACAATTTACCGTTTATTATTCCACACGTGCATATGAGTCTTCCTTCAAGCCTCATGGTTATTGTAGACTTGAGAACCATAGCAGTTATAGCATGGAACATAAACCTAATTATGAACAGGGAGATAATCAATAACATTTATTATTGCCTCTAGGGCATATCTCCTACATGAGCACCTCATGATATTCGCCTCGTTGGCCGGCTTGTTCATCAACAATGACAAGCCCCGGCGAGGTGGATCAGCGTCGGGCCGGCGCAAGAGCAAGCAGAGGCATCAGATGGAGGGGTATTGCATGCTCTACGCCGACTACTTCGTCGACTCTCCATTGCATGGTGAGAAAGCATTTCGGCGTCGCTACCGGATGAATCGGAAGCTCTTCCTCAGGATTGTTAATTTCGTCTGGGAGTTCGACATCTATTTTGTTTGCAAGAAGGATTGCACCTGCACAGTTGGATTCTCCTCACTCCAGAAAGGCACCCAAGCTATCAGGATGCTTGCATACGGAGCTCCCGTGGACATACAAGAAGACTATGGGCGAATGGCTGAGTCCACCACCATTGAGTGTCTATACAAGTTCTGTAGGGAAGTGATGGCAGCGTTTGGACGATGGTATTTGCGATCACCCAGTGCCGAAGATACTGCTCGGATCCTAGAACAAAATGCAGCAAGAGGATTTACTGGGATGCTTGGAAGCATCGACTGCATGCATTGGTCATGGAAAAATTGCCCATTTGGTTGGCAGGGGATGTACAAAGGCGCCAAAGGTGGTTGTAGTGTGGTACTTGAGGAAGTAGCCACACATGACCTATGGATTTGGCACTCCTTCTTTGGTATGCCAGGAACTCACAATGATATCAACGTCTTGTAGTGCTCGAATGTCTTCACCAAGCTTGTTGAAGGTCATGCTCCTCCGGTGAACTTTGAGGTCAATGGGCGCCACTACAACAAGGGATACTATCTAGCAGATGGTATCTATCTGGGATGGTCCACATTTGTGAATACTATCTTAAAACCTATGGCGCCAAAGAAGGCACACTTTGCTAAGTGGCAGGAGGCTTGCAGGAAAGATGTCGAGCGAGCATTTGGTGTGCTCCAAGCGCGATTTGCTGTTGTTCGGTACCCCGCTATGACCTGGTCGAAAACGCAGATGTGGGAGATCATGAATTGATGTGCCTGCTTGCACAACATGATCATTGAGAGCGAGCAGGAAGAGTGAGTGTTTGACACTGAACCATATCACAGGATGGGACCTCTTGCAGTTATTGATCACCAGGTACCAGCAACATGGGCTGCCTACCTGAATATGCGTAAGGAGATCCGAGACCCACAAGTACATCAAGAACTACAGGACGATCTGGTGGAGCACCTATGGAGGCTCAAGGGCAACACCTAGCTCGATTTGTTTTAATTTATGTTGGAACTTGCTTCATTGAACTATTTGATTTTGTATTAATTTCTATGATGAACATTCAGTTTTTTGTTGAATTTGCGCCGATTTTGTTGATTTTAAGCCAAAAAAGCATCAAGTTTGTCAAAGTAATGCTGAAATAGCGCCGAAATAGCGCCGAATTTGGGCCGAATCTACACCCATACTAGGCCAAAAGCGGCGGTTGGGGGCCGCCCGCGTGGGGCGGCGGCTGGGAAAACGAGCCCCCCGGGCCGATTTTAGCGCCGACTTGGCCCCAGGCGACGCTATTTCGCCCCCCTTGGGGCAATGGCTGGAGATGCTCTAAGTGATGTAGTTAGCACCCCCGGTTGTCAAACTCTAGGCCCGCCACTATTCCCAAGGTGCAAAACCCTGCACTATTGTCTCGATTTCGGCCTATAAGCCTATGCAATGTGATTTATAAAATCTCTTCCAAAGTATTGGCTAACCATCTTAAGCAAATTCTCCTGGATATCATTTCGGAAGAAAAGTTGGCCTTTGTGTTGGGCCGCTTGATTACTGATTATGTTATTAACTACTTATTATAGCATATTAATTTCTTCATTTTAAGAAGAATAACAAGAGCATGAAGAATGGTCATTGTGCAGGGAAGCTAGACATGATGAAAGCTTATGACCATGTCAAGTGGGCATAGTGGCGGCGTCAGGATTTAGCAAGGACTCAGGCAAGCCCCAGGCAGGCAAATCGCTACAGTGCAAAACAGTGTCATGCCTGCTATAGTTAACAAAGAGATTTAAGGCCACGCCCCAGGCGGCATCCCGGCCTGCTTGGGGCCTTGCCCCAGGCGGCATCCCGGCCTGCTTGGGGCCTTGCTCCGCCACTGAGTGGGCATACCTAGAGGCAATCATGAGAAAACTAGGTTTTTGTAATTCTTTTTTTTGAACTATTCTATAATTCTTTTGTTGATCAAGTGATCGGAGGGGTGACATCGGTAGCCTTCTCTTTGTTATTTAGCAGAGGCAACAACCAGGGTTTCTCACCCTCTCGATGGATCAGACAGGGAGACCGTCGCCCTGTTCTTGTTCTTATTGGCAGAAGAAGGTTTGTCATGCATGCTCAAAAAAGTTAGTGAGGAGGAGAATTTTGAGAGCATCAAAATTGCTCTCATGGCACCATGTGTAAGACATATCCTTTTTGCTAATCAATGTCTCTTGTTTAGCAGGGCAGCGATGGAGCATGTTGCTTAATTAAACACAAATATGAATGAGTATCGTCGGGCGTCGAGGATGCGTATAAATTATGAGAATCCTCAATTTATTTTGCTAATCGCTTGTCTGGTTGTCCTTTTTGGCACATATTTTCCTTTTCTCCCTGTTCTTGCGACACAGTTCGATATGTTACGATGCAACCGGATACTACACCGGGGGCTCGAGCTTACAAATAAATTGCCTTACGTATAGTTTATTACGTGCTCGGGTCTTGGATTTCACTTTATATGCATCGGTTCCGAACTATGTCTTGGGTTAATAGCTGGGTTGCCCGGCTCCTATGCTTGCCCCTTTACGTTCCACTCGTTCGGCTAAAAGGGCAAAGGGAGAACCCCTGCGATTTTGTTTCTGGATAGTCAGGTCAAGCACCTTAGGGGAGAAAGCCGAAAACTGACCATGATAGTATGCGAGAGCCAGTCTGTGAATCCGAGCTTGAAGTGTTATACTTACATCCTCGTCAGAGGATATTCCACATTGTGCGAGGTGTTTGCTCTCCATGCAAACCATGTGATGTTGGCCTCAGCCGCGGTTCATCCGAACATCACAACACTCCGAGGGCTAGTCTTCATCCCCCGGCGGTCCTTTTCGCGCCCCTACGGCTAAGTGAAAGAAATAAAGCACTATAGTCTGATTGCCTAGTCCGCCGCACTCTACCTCCTTCGGTTTCCGATCACTCGGCTAAGGGACACAGTGCATTGGCAGAGACACCCCATGTAGTATCTACATGGGGGCTGAAGTCGACGACTCGCATCCTTTAGTTTCAAATGGCCACACATGAGTTAAAAAGGAATGCAAACACATATAAGCATAATAACTTATCAAATTAAAACTTTGAAAAGTCTTCGGACGGATTACAATTCATTTAAACACATTATCGCCCGAACACTGAGAAGCTATCACCCGAGCATCTTCCATTATATCGGCGAAGTATAGCTCGGGGCGTCTATGCTCTTTGTCGAGAGGCGGTAGGGTAGTGACTACTTTCATCAGATCCAGCCCCGGCTAGTGCACCTTGGCCTTGGCAAGGGCCATCCGGACTCCCTCGATGCAGGAGGAGTGCTTCACGGTGTCGAAGCGGAGAGAAGCGGAGAGAAGCGGCAATTAACTTCTGCACCATGCCGAAGTAGCTGTCGGGCAGTGGCTCGTCGGGCCATAGGCGGATGCAGAGGTCCTTCATGGCCGGCTCCGCCATCTGGTGCAGCTCCATCATCTGCTTCAGCTGCTCCACGAGAAGGGGAGAGTGCTCGGGGACTCCAAACTATGCCTAGAACAGACGAGCTTCATATCCTTCTTCCCGCGAGGTGAACAAACGATTGGCATCCGCCACGCTCTTCTAGAGATCGGAGGAGGCGCCTAAGGAATGCCACACATGGGTAAGCAATTTGAACTTGCTATCCCCGAAGACACACTTTAGTAAGTATGGCTTACCATCCATTATGTCCTTCGCTTGGCGAACATGCTCCTCATAAAACCGCCTGTCCACCCGCTCCTTCTGAAGATTGGTCTTTAGGGTGGACAGTTCGGCCGCGCTCTCCTTGCCCTTCTGCTCAAGGGCCTCACACTTCTGGCTGGCGTCCTTGAGCTCCTGCTGGACCTCCACCACATGATCCTCATGCTTATCGCTGGTGGCTTGCAGGACGGAGAGGGCGGTAGCCGCTTCTTTGACCGCCGCCCTCTAGACGTCCGCTTGGTCTTTTGCTTGTTGGAGCTCGGCCTTGAGCCTCTCCGCCTCTTTCGCCGAAGCTGTGTAAACATCAAACACTATGAAAAACTGCATTGACAGTGTTCTGGCAAAGGTATTCGAATTTTGTTTTGACCTACCTTGTGCCTCGTTGAATCTTCTATTGAGGGCATCAACTTCATCCTCGGAGCGTTTAAGCTTCCGATTCAGTACGTCTAGCTCGGCGCCATTTATGGCTGTCGCCGATGACGAAGCCTGCATTACACATACAGTTGACATGTTACATGGGTTCTATACTCCTGAACTATAGTCAATCCAATCATATGTCCAGCCTTATTAGGGGCTAATCTAACATTCTAGACACATAATTTGTATCTATTCCAGAATCGGATCCATGATTGACCCCTAGGTAAGTTTTTTCAAACTCACCTAGGGCTCAGGGGCTGCCATGTATATAATAATAAAAATAAATAGAAACTTTGCAAATAAGAGTATCATGTGACTTACTTGAAAACCCGTCAGGAGACCCTTGAAGGCCTCCGTCAGTCCGTTGTCGACGAACTGAATGCTATGTAATACCACACCCATAAGGGTGCATTGCTCCTTGGAGATGGAGGTGCTCGATAGAGCCTCCTCCATGACCGGCCACCCATTGTTCAGTAGCACCGGTGGTGATCAGATAACCCGATCACTAGCCGGGGTTTGAACCAGTACCTCCGGAGGCATGGTGCGCTCTGGAGATGCCCTCGGAGGAGACTGAGTGGCCGCTCGTCCGTCCTCCTCAGTATCCGGGCGGGATACCTCCCCCCGGTCTTCGGTGACCGAGGTATTAGCCTCGGCCGTTGTGTCGTCTCCCACGTCGCTAGTTCCCGGCTCCATAGGAGCATGCTGGGATGACACCTCCGCGGTGTCCTTTGCGGCGGCTAGAGTGGCAGGATGCGAGGCATTCCCGCTCTCCGCTAACTCGGTGGGCGGGGTCTCCCCATATGATATTCGATCAGAGGGAAGGATGCGTGGGGGGATACAAAATCGGTAAGCACATGCGTGTTAATAAACTGTAAACCTGTTAAAGGACGAACAAGGGGTCTTCAGATCCTAACCTTCGGATGGGGGGCTTGACCCTGAGGTTCCTTCGTAGAACCGCCTCGAGGTCATTGGACTCAGTGTCTGAATCTGAGCTGTCATCGGACAGGGCAACCTGCGCCCGACGCGCTCTCTTGTGGGTGGGAGGGGGAACCTCCTTTGGAGCATCTGATGACGTCGACCTCTTTCTTGTGAGGGGGGAATTGCCTTACTGTACTAGGGAAAACCTTATAGACAGGATCTTACCAGTAACGCGGTTTAAAACAAGGCTCTACAACAAAGCGCAATACCGCTATCCACATAGCAGTAGGGCGTCAGGAGGAAACGACGCTACTACTACAATTGCCACACCCTTGCCGCCAGACTAGGTGTAGCAGTAGTGCCTTTTTCCTAAACGTGTTGCGGCTATGTCGTTTAGCAGTAGCACTTTATCCCAAAGCGCGCTACTGCTAAAGCCTATCTTCTCCTCCAACCGGGTGCCCCTCACTCTCCCCTCTCCACTCCACTCTCACTCTCCCCCGCACCCCCCGTACATCGTCCGTCGCCGCCGCCGTTCCACTGAGGTAGTCCCTCCATCCCTCCTCCTCCCTCCTCCCTTCTCCTCATCTCTCCTCCCTCCCCCCTCCTCCCTACCGCGCCCCTCCCTCCTCCTCCGGCCGCCCCCTCCTCCCTCCTCCCTCCTCCTCCGGCCAAGCCCTCCGCTCGGACTTCCTCCTCCACTTCTTTCCTCCATCCATTCCCCATTTGTCGGGGATATACCCCGCGGTATGACCCAGCCTGGCGACTCACAGGAGACCCGATAAAGACATGACATTTTATTAATGACCTGGCAGGCGGGTAGCAGGACGACCAAGCCCAAGACCCGGCGGGTGATCCGGCACCATGCGGCTCACAAGAGAAGGCCCAAAGAGAGAAGGATTCCCTTAAAGGAAATAAGACCCGGAGTAGGATTCGTGAGAGACTAGGCCTACTCCTACTCCTAGTAGGACTCTATTTGTAAACCTACCCTCTCCACTTATATAAGGAGGGGTAGAGCACCCCTAGAGGGACAAGATTCAAAAGTCCACAAGTTTAGACAACACAAGATATTAGAGATAGACAGATTAGAGGCTTTCGTGATTAGAGGTAGCAATCAACGCCCTTGTAACCAACAGATCTCCTTCATCATCAATACCAGACAAGAAGGACGTAGGCTTTTACCTCCATCGGAGGGGCCGAACCTGGGTAAACTCCGTGTCTCTCGATTCCGATCAACCCCTTCAAGCCACCACATAGTTGCGTCTTCGCCCCGAACCTAAGTCCGTTCATCCGGACATCTGCCGTGACAAAACCACGACAGTTGGAGCCCACCGTGGGGCAAGCGCACGATGGTATTGTGTTCTTGGAGGGAACTCTTCCGGGGGTCGAGAAGTTTGCGGTTAGCTAGACGAGGAAAAGCTGGCTCAAAAATATTGACATGCGTGGAGATTCAGATTTTGATGGGTTCATCTTCATCAACAACGACGGTGACTCGTTGTACCAACATCTAAAGGAATCAGCATTAACACTGCATCGTAAGCGTGGCTGAAAAATAAAGCTAGGTTTTCACGCGCGCTGCCGCACGCGGCGGGTCAATCCGTCTGTCTGAATAAGGCCGAGTTCTCCTAGAGTAGCCGGAGCTATCCGGCAAGACCGAGACCGACTCAGACTGCTGTACTACTCAAGATGTACACAGGTTTGATTAAAATCCCAAAAACTGCTAGGCTACGAGGGTGACTTCAACGAGTAAAAGCAAACAGGAGCCGGTTTTAATAAATCAGAGTGAAAGTAAACAACGATGGAGACTGTCGTGGATTTGTCACGGCAGGTGTCCGGGTGAACGGACTTGGATTCGAGGCCATCGCCTTAGTGGTGGACTCAAAAGGGGTTGATCGGGACGAAGGACACGAGTTTACCCAGGTTTGGCCCCTCAAGTTGAGGTAACAGCCTACGTCCTGCTTGTGCTTATATTGCTTGATGTATCGATTACAAGGGAGCTAAAGCTTGACCTAGTTCTCGATCACCTCCCCCTAAGTCGCCCCGGGTACTGCCTTTATATAGGAGGTCAAGACCACGGGTCATACAAGTTGTAACCAACTCTCCTCATACATCCGAATCTATCTCTACCTTTTCTCTTGCCTTCTTAGTCACGTTGTCTCCGGGCGGCTTATGCGCCCGTGTCTTATTGTTCGGGCCACCTTCCGGCCCTCTCCATGAACCGCCAAGCCTCTTGGGCCTTTAAGTCTGACAGCTTGCTCTTGGGCCGGCGCACGAGCCGTCAGGTATCACTCGGAACCTTTAGGCCGGGTCATACCGTGGGCTTATATCCCCAACATTAGGCCCCAGGTTGATTTGAGCTCGCTCATTTCATCCTTTCTTTTTGATCCTTTCGGTGAGTCACCTGGAGATGACCCGCCGTGACGTCATGTCGGACCTGCAGAAAAGATTCGCTGACGCGCACATCAAATCTTTCTTATTAAATGGCCACCCCGAAAATCGAGGCGTCCGCCTCGGTCGGACGATTTTGGTTGCCTGGATTTTTGCGCCAGTTCCGCATGTTCCTCTTTAAATAGGACCACCCTGGGGCGGCATTTCATTTCTTTCGTACGCCCCATCATTGTCTTCCTCTCGACGCCTCCGCTTCCTGTTCTTTCTATGCCGGCGCCGCCTCCGCCTCGCCGTCGACAGGGCCGCTGCATCGACCTGTTGCGATCCAGAGCTTGCTCCGCGTCCATCTTGCCGCCACGGGTAAGTCCTTTTCACCTTAGATCGTGCAACCGTTTTGGTAGGGTTTCTCATGAGCTCCGCCGCACCTCCTTGAGAACTCGAGCTCTAGCCACGCGGGCCGTGCTCTTAGCGCACGCCTCGGACGATCGCGCAGTTCCGCCGCACCTCTGCGCAATGCGCAGATCTATGCCCGTTACGGTCGCCACTTAAGCTTCTTCCGTTTTCCGCTAGTTCATCCTCAAACCCGAAAATATAACTATTTTTTGTGCTTTTGTAGATCCGTGATTCCAGCGTCGTTTTGTAAAATTTGTTTCTAGGACTTAGCAAAATTTCATCCTGTCTATTTGACATATTGACCCGCCATATTGCCTCGGCCCTCAACAGCCGGAGCCTGGCAGCCTTTGGCTTTCCTTAAGCTCAATAGCTCTTCATAGTTGCCCACCGGTTTCTGAGCTGCCATAGTTGCTTGATTTTGCACAACTTTTATAAGAAGCTAGCATGTCGTGCGCCTCCAATTCATGCAACTGGGTCGGCTCCTGTATCACCGAGGAATATTTGATAGACTTTGTGCAAGCCGGCACCCTTCCTGGTAAAGACGCTATCCGCTGGCGGGTGCCGGGTAATGAAGTAAGACCCGATCCTCAGGAAGGAGAGATAGTTGTTTTCTCTGACCACATCAAATGTGGGTTCATCCCTCCCGGCTCAAGGTTCTTCCGGGACTATCTCCATCTTTACAAACTTCATCCCCAAGATCTCGCCCGAAACTCAGTCTCAAATATCTACAACTTCCAAGTACTCTGCAAGGTCTACCTGCAGACTGAACCATCTGTAGGCCTCTTTCAAGAGTTCTTCTATGCGAACCGGCAAACTGAAGTGAAAGCCGGCCCAAGCTTGGAACTTGGTGGAATTTCCATTCAGAGACGCCGGGACATCATCTTTCCAGCTGTGCCCATGCCAAGTCACCCTAAGGACTGGAACAAGACCTGGTTCTACTGTAAGGACACATCTCCGGAAGGTGAACACCCGCTGTCGGGTTATCGCCCCTCCCGGCTCAAGACATCCTTCAAGCTTCCTGGCCGGTTATCAACTGTTGAACGTGCAAGGCACGAGCCAGCTCACGCCAAGATCAAGGCCCTCATGGCCAACGGGCTGACGGGTCTAGATTTGATCCGCTGCCGCATTTCCTGGCGCATCATGCCCTTGAGCCGGAGGAGTCGCCTTATGTGTGAGTATCCGGGTCACTATGATAGCTCTCTCTACTTCAGCCGAACAACCCTGACTGAAGATGATATCACAACAGTTATCCGCAGTCTTGTCCATGAGACGTCTGGAGCCTGCAGCGCTATTCGCATGCCGCCTTTCTGCAACACCAACCCAGCTCCAAAGGTATGGCTATCCAGCATTCCTCCTTGCTTTGGTTTAATTATGTCTACATAACATTTTGCTAGCTTGCATCTTTTCAGGCCGACTCAGACTTCTGGAAGGCGAAATATGTACCTCCCTAGAAAAAGACCAAGAAGAAGACTCTGGCCAAGAAGACAAGGAAGAACGCTCCTCAAGAGGAATGGTTCGATCGGCCAGAAACCTCCGGCTCAGAGGTATAACTTTGAATACTTTTCCCCCTTTTTCTTCTTCCATGTACTAATAATAGCTCTTCGCAGGATGAGGTAGAGACCAGCCACGCCAATGCTCCCGAGGTAACCTATATTTCATCCGACTCAGATTACTTTGTCCGCCAAAGGGTTCGGCGGGTTGTTCGAAAGGTTCCTCTCTCTCATCCCCTTGCTTACTTGGATCCTCAATTTCTTTTGAAAAAGCAACGACAAATTGATCGTCGTCAGACTCGGAGCACCGGCTCCACTGATCTCCTGGTCAGGTTACCCAACTCGCCGGCTCGAAAGAAGCGCCCCACAGAGGTATGTGTCTATGTTTACCTTTTCCCGCTTTCCTTTATCACCTTAACACTGCCATACGTTTATTGAGTTGTCTTTCAGGGATCTCCTTCATCTGGTGACTCTACAACCACCGATCTTCCTCCTCCAAAGATTAACCCGTTGTAAGTGCTTTTCTACATATTATCCCCGGTTTGCTAGCGACTTGCATTGCCTAATCTCCGACTCTCATATTTTTTCTATTAGGGCGCAAGCCAAACGGAGGAAAACCAACAAGGCCTCCCCAGGCCCTGCTGCCCAAGAGCCGGAAACTGCTAAGCCGGATGAGCCCCTGCCGGCTGTTGATCAGCCGGCTCCCTCTATGGAACCGGCTGTTGATGACATTGTTCCTGATGGCCCGCAGAAGGGCCTTTCTAAGCCGCCATCCCCTGCTAAAACTGCTGACGAGACTGCTGCTCCAGATGTCGTGATCACCGGCACCGGATTAACTTCTCCTTCACCCCACGTGCTGACCAAGCACAGCGAGGCGGCTGAAGCCTCGAGGAAGCTAGAGTTTGATCTTCTCGCTTTTGACAAGATGACGGCTGAGGAGATCCATGCGGGTTACATGAACCGCCTGTCCACAAGCCATGATATGGAGCTCAAACTTGTTAATCTGATGAAAAGCAAATATGAGGTAACCCTTCAGTCTATCTTACTCCTTTACTTAACCTCCAAGAACTGTGTTTAACGTTTAACTGATAGCAATCCAGCTCTGTAATCTTTATAGCAACGGAATTTCTAGCGTGTATGCCTTTAGTTAAATAAATGTAATCTTGTACCACTACCATTAGCCCCCAAGCTCCGGATGATAACCAATAGGTATGATCCGGAGGTGTCAAATACACAGGCCATAGAGCCATTTGTAGCCCCCAAGGGCCGGCTCAATCTTCTTCAAAGTTGAGTCGGGACTTTCATCGCCCAGAAATTATAAAGCCAATTGTAACCCCCAAGGGTCGGCTTAATCTTCTTCAAAGTTGAGTTGGGACTTACATCGCCTAGAAATTATAAAGCCAATTGTAGCCCCCAAGTGCCGGCTCAATCTTCTTCAAAGTTGAGTCGAGACTTTTTCCTGCCACATAGCTACGGATCCATTGCTAGCCGTGAAACTCCGGGTTAACTCGGGTATGAGCCGGAGGTGCTGTTTTAGTTTCCAAAAGAAACATTAGCCCCCAAGTGTCACACATATTGCTTTGTGCAATCTGTTTGAGACTTGCCAAGTCTTTCTTGTTTTTGTTCATACTTCGTTGCTTCGGCCGACTCACGCTAGTCTTGAATGTTGTCATAGGAAGCTTTGAAAGATGCTGAGTTAGAAATAACCGGCTTAAAGACCAACCTAGCTGTCCAGCAAGTCGCCCGAGGCGAAGCTGATGAGAAGTGTCGGCTCCTTACCGAAGAGCTCTCCAAGCTTAATGCTGATTTCACGACCTTCAAAGAAGATGTTGTGGCTGAGAAGGACACTTTGACCACTCGGGCCAACGATGCGGACCAGCGGCTGATGATTGTCTCTGATGAGCTTCAGTCGTTGAAGTGCCATATCATGAAGATGATAGCCACCATCTTTGGTAAGTTAATTTGACCTTTTTTCCTCGTTTAAATTTTGTACCTTTGCTCGGGCGGCTTATCACAAAAATTTCCGACTTATCGCAGGTCCAAGGAGCCGGCAGCTAGCCTCTGATAGCTTGCTGCCATTGAAAGCCGTCTATACCTTTACGGAGCAGCTCTACTGCGGCGTCATGTGCACCATCAAGGCCATTCAGTTCAAAGAAGCCACCCCCCCCCGACTCTCAAGGGGGTATTAGAGCTCTTCTCCATAATGCCCAAACAAATTGGAGAACTGAAGAAATCAGCCGCCCGCCAAGGGGCAATTGCCGCCATCAGCCGGGCATTGGCCTTCGCTCCGGAACTTACTCTGGCTGATATGATGGATGGACTCCCCTCGAGAAAAGATGACGGCTCTGAATTTACTGATGCTGACTATGCCCGCTGTGTCAAAAAATCCAAAGTTCTGGCCTCCGTCTTAGCGGATGAAGTCAACCTGGCGACTTATCAGGCGGCTTACAGCGCCGACCAGAAGCGGATTCGCTACCCACTCTTCGAGAACAAGGACCCGACGCCGGCTCGCAGTAAGACCCTCTTTGCCTCAGATCTTGATCCATCCCCCTTCTTTGAAGAAGGAACCTTTGCAGCTCTAACCGACTGCAACTGGGACTTGGATAATCTTCAGATAAAGGCCACCAAAGAGCCGGAGCAGGGTGACCCGCTAGCCAGCTGAAATGCTTGACAATAGTCTTTGTAATAGTCTAGCTCTCCGTGACTCCCCGTGGGCGATGTAAAAACTTTGATGATATTTTGAGCTCCGTAGAGAGCATCTGTAATATAGTAGCTGCAACTTCTGCCTTTATGGAACTTGTGCCATCACGCATGCTTGTCGGCTCTTTGTGGCTTTATTTCCTGCATGCTTAAAATGCATCTTTATATCGTTAGGAGGGCAGCTTTACAAGCGTAACCCGGAGACATTATGTCTTCCCAACGTGTTAAAAGTATTTTTGCTTCGGCTACAGAGCCGGTCGAGAAGGGTTGACAAGTTTTTACCCGTAAGGCCAGAAAACCCCTGTATTACTTTATGTTTGCCAAGGTTTAGATAAGCTACACCCATAGGTGGGAAGCCCCCTTGACAACCGTGGCTAATCTGGTTAGCTGGAGATGGCATAAAGCCTGGCCGATGAGACATTAGAAGCTATACCCGGAGGTAAGAAGCCGCCCTCCGCCGGTCGTTTAAGGTTTGATAGGCTACACCCATAGGTGAGAAGCCCCCTGGACAACCATGGCTAATCGTGTTAGCTGGTGATGGCGTAAAGCCTGGTCGATGAGGCATTAGAAGCTATACCCGGAGGTAAGAAGCCGCCCTCTGCCGGTCGTTAGGGTGTTAGATACCCGTCGGTAAAAACTTCCTACAACCGCGGCTAATCTTGTTAGCCGGAGATTTGGCATAAAGCTGGCTGATAGGGTGTTAGAAGTGATACTCGTCGGTAAGAAGCCCCCTTCAGCAATATGGCGTAGGCGCCGGCCGATGAGGCATTAGAAGCGATGCCCGGGGGTAAGAAGACGCCCTCCGCCTTGTTGTTAAGGTTTGATAGGCTACACATGTTGGTGGGAAGCCCCCTTCACCACCTTGGCTAATCTGGTTAACCGGAGATTTGGCATAGAGCCAGTCGATAAGGCATTAGAAGTTGTACCCTGAGGTAGGAAGCCGCCCTCCACCTTTGGCTAGCCGGAGTTTTTGGCATAGAGCCGGCCGATAAGGCATTAGAAGCTATACCCGGAGGTAGGAAGCCGCCCTCCACCCTTGGTTGATATATCAACCGAAATGTTTATGAGCGCTCTTTGTATGAACGAGGATGTGTGAAACAACAGAGGCCCCGTCTTGTAGGGATTCTACATTATTTATATATATGGTATGTACAATGGTAGTATAAAATGGCGAGTCTTAACACCCTTAAGTGTAATACGGCCGTAGATGCGCTATGTTCCATGGCCGGTGGGTCTCCTGACCCGCCGTCTCTGAGTCATCCCGGATATCGATGAGATAATATGACCCATTGTTGAGATTTCTGCTGACCACGAAAGGTCCTTCCCAAGGAGGAGATAACTTATGCATATCTGTCTGGTCTTGAATCAGCCGGAGCACTAAATCACCTTCTTGGAACGTCCGGGTCTTGACCCTGCGGCTGTGATAGCGGCACAGGTCTTGTTGATAAATCGCCGACCGGGAAGCCGCCAGTTCTCATGCCTCCTCCAAAGCATCTAGCGCGTCTTGATGTGCCGCCTCATTGTCTGTCTCAACATAAGCGGCCACACGTGGCGAGTCATGTCGGATGTCACTTGGCAACACTGCCTCAGCACCGTACACCATAAAGAAAGGTGTATAACCTGTAGACCTGTTGGGGGTGGTTCTGATGCTCCCTAAGATGGAAGGCAACTCTTCTACCCAACATCCGGGCATCCATTGCAAAGGAACTAGAAGTCGTGGCTTGATGCCCCTTAAGATTTCTTGATTGGCGCGCTCTGCCTGACCATTGGACTAGGATGCGCGACTGCTGATACATCAAGCCGGATGTGCTCCTCATCACAGAATTTTTTCATATCCCCTTTCGACAAATTTGTGTCGTTATCAGTGATGATGTTGTGGGGATAACCAAAATGGTAGATCAATTTTTTAACAAACTGAACCGCTGTGGCCGCGTCACACTTGCTAATTGGTTCTGCTTCCACCCATTTGGTGAATTTATCAACTGCCACCAAGAGGTGTGTTTTCTTATCCTTCGACCGCTTGAACGGCCCCACCATGTCAAGCCCCCAGACCGCAAACGGCCAAGTAATTGGTATCATCCTCAATTCTTGAGCCGAAATATGAGCATGTCGGCCGAACTTTTGACAACCGTCACACTTGCGGACTAGGTCCTCTGCATCTTGGTAAGCCGTCAACCAGAAAAAAACCGTGCCGGAAGGCGTTGGCCACCAGGGATTTCGAACCGGCGTGATGTCCACAGTCTCCAGCATGAATTTCATTTAGGATC
This sequence comes from Hordeum marinum, assembly GCA_022496015.1. Lineage (NCBI taxonomy): Eukaryota > Viridiplantae > Streptophyta > Magnoliopsida > Poales > Poaceae > Hordeum > Hordeum marinum. The sequence continues at coordinate 437,444,608 of CM039672.1, read as the reverse complement.
TGCTGACCTTCTTCTGGTGAGACGCAACGTTGAAAAACCCCAGTCACGTTGCATTTGTGCAACTCACCATTAATTATTGTCATGGATTTAGAACGCCGGGTGATCTGACTGGCCAGATTTTCATCATCAGGTAACTCGCCCTGGGTTAAATAGGCTAAGTAGGGCACAGTCAATCCGGAATAGCATGTAGAGCCGCCACTAATTGCCCCTCCGGGTCAGGAATAGCCAAGTCCTCTTCTGAAGGTATCTTGACCGTCGGATGATGTAAGACGTCCAGAAAGACATTGGGTGGCACCGGCTTTCGCTGAGAACCTAACCGTGACAAAGCGTCAGCCGCCTCATTCTTGCGACGATCAATGTGATCTACCTGATATCCTTTGAAGTGATCAGCAATGATATCAACAGCCTGACAATAAGCCGCCATCCGCGGGTCTTTGGAATCCCAAGTACCCGAAACTTGATGAGCCACCAGGTCTGAGTCGCCCAAACACCTAACCCGGCTTAAATTCATCTCCTTGGCCACTCTGAGGCCGTGAAGCAGAGCCTCATACTCAGCCGGATTTTTAGTGCAGGGGAACATTAGCCGGAGCACATAACAAAACTTATCTCCTTTGGGGGACGTCAAAACAACTCCTGCCCGTGATCCTTCTAACTGCTTGGACCCATCAAAGTGTATAGTCCAGTATGTGTCATCCGGCTTTTCCTCAGGAGCTTGACATTCCGTCCAATCATTTATGAAATCCACGAGAGCTTGGGATTTAACAGCCGTACGGGACACATACTTGATATTGAGGGGCCCTAACTCCAAAGCCCACTTAGCAATCCTGGCCGTGGCTTCCCTGTTCTGAATTATGTCTCCCAACGGGGTAGAACTGACTACTGTGACCTGGTGTCCTAGGAAGTAGTGCTTCAACTTGTGATTGGCCATAAAAACCCCATATACCAGCTTTTGCCAATGCGGTTACCTTTGCTTGGATTCTGTCAGGACCTCACTGATATAATAAACCGGCCTTTGAACCGGATACTCCTTCCCGGCCTCCTTGCGCTCGACCACAATTGCGGCGCTTACTGCCCGATTATTAGCCGCCACATATAGAAGTAACGGCTCTTTCTCAGCCGGAGCAGCCAGCACTGGCGGCTCAGTCAGCTGTTTCTTGAGCGCCTCAAGTGCTTCAGCCGCCGCCTTGCTCTAGACAAATTTGTCTGTCTTCTTCATCATCTGATACAAAGGAATCGCTTTTTCTCCAAGGTGGCTTATAAACCAGCTCAACGCGGCAATCCGTCCTGCCAAGTGCTGGACATCATTGACGCAAGCCGGCTCAGCTAAGGAAGTAATAGCCTTGATTTTATTCGGGTTAGCTTCAATGCCTCGCTTAGAAACCAGAAAACCCAAGAGCTTGCCAGCCAGAACACCAAAAACACATTTAGCCAGGTTAAGCATCATCTTATAGATCCGAAGATTATCAAAGGTCTCCTTTAGATCGTCCAAGAGGGTCTCCTTCTGTCTGGACTTGACCACAATGTCATCTACGTAGGCATGAACATTGCGGTCGATCTGACTGTGAAGGTAGTTCTGCACGCATCGCTGATAAGTCGCCTGGGCACTCTTGAGCCCGAAAGGCATAGATACATAACAGAAAGCCCCAAATGGTGTAATAAAAGCCGTCTTCTCCTGGTCTTTAACCACCATCTTGATCTGGTGATAGCCGGAATACGCGTCTAGGAAGCACAAGCTTTCACAACCCACCGTAGCATCAATGATTTGATCAATCCGTGGGAGGGCAAACGGATCAGCCGGACCAGCTTTGTTAAGGTCTGTGTAGTCCACGCACATACGCCACGTGCCATTCTTCTTGAGCACTAGCATCGGGTTAGCCAGCAACTCCGGATGAAAAACTTCTACTATGAAACCCGCCGCCAATAGTCGGGCGACCTCTTCTCCAATGGCCTTGCGCCTCTCCTCGTTGAACCGCCTCAGGAACTGCTTCACAGTTTGAACCTAGGATCCACATTACGATTGTGCTCAGCGACCTCTCTCGGCACACCTGGCATGTCAGAAGGTTTCATGCAAAGATGTCCTGATTCTCACGGATGAATTCGATGAGCGCGCTTTCCTATTTGGGATCCATGTTAGCTCCAATGATGAACTGCTTGGATGAGTCGCCCGGAGTGAAGTCTATTGCCTTGGTATCATCCGCTGAAAACTTAAGGGGCGGCTCAACCATCGTCGTCGGCTTCTTCAGTGGGGTCATATCCTCCGGGTCAACATTCTCCTTATAAAACTTAAGCTCCTCCTGAGCACAGCTGGACTCCACATAAGCTGCATCTCCTTCTTCGCACTCAATAGCCATATTGCGATCACCATGAACAGTAATAGTGCCATTTAATCCGGGCATCTTGAGCTGCAAGTACACATAGCAGGGCCGGGCCATGAATTTAGCATAAGTCGGCCGCCCAAATAGCGCGTGGTAAGGGCTCTTGATTTTGACCACTTCAAACCACAAGGTCTCCACCCTGTAGTTATACTCATCCCCAAAGGCAACCTCCAAAGAAATCTTGCCGACCGGATAAGCCGACTTGCCGGGAACTACACCATGAAAGACGGTGGATGAGGGCTTAAGATACTTATCAACCAGCTTCATCTGCCGGAAGGTGTCATAATAAAGGATGTTAATACTGTTGCCTCCATCCATGAGCACCTTATTCAACACATATCCTCCTACTTGGGGGGCAACTACCAACGCCAGCCACCCTGGGTCATCAACGTGCGGCGGGTGATCCTGCCGGCTCCACGTTATGTCATACTCAGACCACCTTAGGTACTACGGAAGAGCCGGTGCCACCGCATTATCCGCCCTCCAGCGCAACTTCTGATCCCGCCTGTTAAGGTCGGTTGTAAAGACATGATACTGGCCCGAACTGAGCTGCTTCGGATTACTCTGGTACCCAGATTGACTACGCTGCTGCTGACTGTTATTGCCAGAACACTGCTGGTACCCTCCTTGATTACCTTGGCCCTGCGACTGACCAGACCCTGAGCCGCTAGCCCCAAATCCAGCCTCGGACCCGCCATATCCTGAGTCGTCTGACGGGCCACCAGTTTGATTGTTGGGTTGTGTAAAATGACGTTTGAGCCTCTGCATGAAGCGACACTCCCCCTAGGTGTGGTTCGCCGGTCTATCGAGTTGGCCGTGATCCAGACAGGGCCCCTTAAGCGCCTCTTCTAAATTAAAGGCGGGTCTGTCCTTTTTAAAAAGGCGGCCTGAACCTCCTGTTGCCTTTCGGTTGACTCTGACCGGCGCTTGCGTTGACTACCAGTTCTGACCCGGACTCAGGAATCTTACGCTTACACTGGCCACCATTGTTTGCTGCACCCTTGCCCTGATTGCTCTTCTTACTTTGGCTAGCCTTCTCCTCATCAGAGCCCAGATCCTTCGTACTGTCCGAATCAATGTATTTTGTGAGAGCCGTCATGAGCTCCCCCATATCTTGACACGCGCGCTTCAGCCGGCCAAGCTTCTGTTTTAATGGGATAAAGTGGCAATCCTTTTCCAAAATCAACACCGCCTGAGCCGCCGTGATCTGCTCGGAAGAGTGGATAATTGTCGATACCCGCCGGACCCAATGATGAGCCGACTCATTCTCCTGCTGAACACAGTGATCAAGATCTATGATGGCCATGGGCTGCTTGTAGGTTCCTTGAAAGTTTTTGATAAACCTTGCCCTCAGCTCTGCCCACGAATTGATAGTGTTGGGTGGCAAGCCCTTTAACCACATGCGAGCCGGGCATTCAAGCATCATGATGAAGTACTTTGCGCATACCGCATCACTGACATCTAGCATCTCCATGGCCAGCTCATAACTCTCAACCCAAGCCTCCGGGGGCAGATCTGCCATGTAGTTCGAAACCTTGCAGGGTCCTTTAAAATCCTTTGGTAATCGTTCACTTCGCAGAGGCAGGGATAAGCACGGCACTCCCACCGCTCTGTTGGTCGCCCCGCCCCTACTGACACAGAGGGCGCGGGTTCTTGGTGAGCGGGCACGGCTCCTGCAGCCGCCTCCTGTTGGTTTCTCACCCGGTTTATGATCACCCGTGCATCCAAAGCCCTCTGGTCACCCTCCGGGGGCCCTCTATGGGGACCGCTGCTAGAACCTGCCGGTGACACATAACGCTGGCTGAAGCTGCGGCTGGGTAGAGGGGTTGAATGAACGCGGCTCCGGCTATAAGCATACTTCTCTTGATGGGCCATCGCCATCCGCAGGTATCTGACAGCGTTCTGCACTTCTTCCGCAAAAGGTGCCTCATTCGGAATTGGGATAGTCTCAAGCCGGGTGGATGTGGCCACCATGTTCTCCGCCGGGTTGGAGTAATGACCCGGCGGGGTTGGGAAGGCCCCTGGGGAGGCCTGGTTTCTTTGGACCGGGGGCGACATCAACTGAGCCGCCGGGCGGCTTACAGGTGCATCCGGCGTCCACCCAGTCCCTGGAGTGTTGAATAGATTCCTCACCTCGTAACGCTCCGGCAAACGGGATTGATGTGTGCTCGGATGCACCGCCGCCGCCGACTGCTGATCCAGTTCGAGGTGGAAGACATCTGTCTTAATACGCTCTGTTTCTTCCTCCATCTGGACCTTCATCTCAGCTATCTTCTGTTGCTCCTCTGCCATCCGGTCCCTGAGCCTCGTGATCTCCAAGTTCCGAGCGGCTTGATTGTCCGGGGTAACTTCAGTAGTCATCAGAGCCGTAAGCTCATTCATCACATCCAGAAGAACTTGAGCCGGTGGAGTCAGGGGCGGGTCTACCCCAGAAGCTGCTGCTCCGGCGGCTGCGCCACCTGCGCCGGGAGTCGAACCTGCCATGAATACGGCCGCGTGAATCGGCGGCTCGAGATGTTCCGCCTCTGAATGGTCCGACTCGCGGTAAAGGTTGTTGTAGCCCCCGAGCCCCCCATTGTGAAGCTGGTAGATCGACTCTGTTTCTCCGCTTGAAGATTCATCTTCCAACCTGATCAAAGTTTCTTGTGACGCGGAAGCTTCCAGATCCATGCCTTGGGTGAAGCCCACGAACACATGCTTCCGGCCCGGATTGACACGGGCGGGTTGCACCTTGCGGATCGGCTGCACGCGCGGGGCCGGCTCGACGATGTTGGTGCAGACGTCCAGCCCGGGTGTAGATCCATCGACTCTTCCGATGAAAACATGAATTCCGCCGAACGGGACCCGGAATCCGTATTCCATAGAGCCGGCATCAAGCCCCCAGCCGACATCGTCGATGTAGAGCCGGCCGCGGCGACTCTTGCTCATCCTGCCGATGACGTATCCCTCGAGCCCTGGTAGAGAACCCTTTGAGAACTCAACACCGCCGAGCGCAGGCCCCACGGTGGGCGCCAACTGTCGTGGTTTTGTCACGGCAGATGTCTGGGTGAACGGACTTGGATTCGAGGCCATCGCCTCAGTGGTGGACTCAAAAGGGGTTGATCGGGACGAAGGACACGAGTTTACCTAGGTTCGGCCCCTCAAGTTGAGGTAATAGCCTACGTCCTGCTTGTGCTTGTATTGCTTGATGTATCGATTACAAGGGAGCTAAAGCTTGACCTAGTTCTCGATCACCTTCCCCTAAGTCGCCCCGGGTCTTGCCTTTACGTAGGAGGTCAAGACCACGGGTCATACAAGTTGTAACCGACTCTCCTCATACATCCGAATCTATCTCTACCTTTTCTCTTGCCTTCTTAGTCACGTTGTCTCCGCGCGGCTTACGTGCCCGGGTCTTATCGTCCGGGCCACCTTCCAGCCCTCTCCATGAACCGCCAAGCCTCTTGGGCCTTTAAGACTGACAGCTTGCTCTTGGGCCGGCACACGAGCCGTCAGGTATCACTCGGAGCCTTGAGGGCGTGTCATACCGTGGGGTTATATCCCCAACAGAGACAGATGCATCACATCGATCATGAAGAATCAAAAGAAGGAAGGAAGAAGCCACGATCCGCAAACGGATCAACCGTCGACTGGTTACTGGTTCCAACGTCTCGCCTCAAGCCATCCTGCCAGCTCGCCCCCTGGCGCGGCCGTGCCCCTGCGCACGGCGCCACCATCGCCTCAAGCCTCTCTTGCCCCATCTCGCTTTCACACCGCCTCCTTCCGCCACTTCGCCTCGCCGCCCTGCTGTGCAAAGCTTTACATGCCGTCGTGCCTGCATCCGTCATGGCCTCGCCCAGTTGGCTCAGCCTCGAGCCGCCTGCTCTTCTCACCCGTGAACTCTGAACCACCACCGGCCGCTACGCTAGCATGCCCGCGTCACCATCTCGCCTCCACCTCCATGCCTCGCGATCCGCCTGGCCGTTGTGAGCCGCCGGCTCTGCCCCGCCAACCGACGGTTGCAAGCCGCTACCATGGCCGCTCCTGCCCTCCGGCTTGCTCCGGCGTGCTCCTCGCCTGAATCGGCCCGTCGGCTGCCACCGCCGCCCGCTGTGCCGCAGCCGGCTTCACCATGCCTCGAGACAGCCATGGCTCAGGTCTGTGTCGCTTTTGCATCTTGGTTCATGTCCGCTGCAGTCTCGCATCAGCTACTACTCGGGCGCACCCGGCCGGCCACTACGTTCTAGGAGCTGCAGATAAAAAAAAGAGAGTCAGATCTATCTACAATCAGAAACACTACAACATCTCATTAATCGGATATCCTGACAGGCACACGCAGATATCATCTGTTATACGAATACATCAGGTGATATTCGTCCATCTTATTTAATAGCACTTATTAAATTTCTTTGAAAGCGATTACTCTATCATGTAATATTTGTACGCAGGACAATTGTTCAAGTGACATTATACCGTGGAGTTGGATCTCGCACCAACGTGTCGCGTTGCTTGATGAACGCGCGTGAGCTGCCACCCTCACGGACGGTCTACATCAACCCGCCGGTACCGCGCGTGCTCACCCGCCTATACAAGCCGCCTAGTGGACATTCCTGCGTCGCCACCCCGCGGTCCAGGCTACATCAACATGCCAGAGATGACCTGTGCGTCAAAATGTCAGCTTATGAATACCATGAGTGACTCACCGTCTGTTCCGGCTTACAAGGCCGTGGCCGTCTATTGCCATCTACGCCGGATTACAAGACCGTGGCCGTCTCTCGCCACCGCGCCGGCTTACAACAACGTGGCCATCCCTCGCCACCGCGCCGGCTTACAAGGTCGTGGCCGTCTCTCGCCATCGCACTGGCTTACAATGCCGTGGCCGTCTCTCACCATCCACGCCGGCTTACAACGCCGTGGCCGTCTCTCGCCATCCGCGCCGGTTTTGAATGTCGTGGCGTCTTGACAACAGCACCGGCTTACAATGCCGCGGGTGTTCGCTATGTCTACATCAACCCAACAGCGGCTGCATACACCGGTGCGAGCCACCCAACGGATGCGCGCAAGACGCCGCCCACAGTCCGATCTACATCAACATATTAATGCAGTGCTCATCAATATGAGCCGCCCGATGGACAGGCGCACAAGTCGACGCCACTACAATTTAGTTCACTTCAACAAACAGCCGGATCAAACCATCGACCGGATCACTGAAACAATTCATACGAGATCATCTATAACCTGCCATAGCCAACCTCAAATTTTCAGTGGAGATTCTCAAGCCGCCTCTTCGAGTCAACTTAAGAATCGGGGGCTACAGACATGGCGAGACACATTTGGTCGTTTTCAACGAGAACCCCGGGTCTTTGCAAGAGAAAATCCAATCCTGGAGGCTATTACATTATTGGCGGCTTACAAGAAAACCACGACACCATTCGATCGACCCCTCTCCTCCGACGCCGCCGTCGCCATCCGTCGCCGTCCGTCGCCGCCCTCCGTCACCGAAGGCCCTGCCCTTAAGCATCGCCGAAGCCCTCACCGTGTCGCCGCCTTGCCTCTACACCAGCCTAGTCGTTGCTGCACCACTGTCTCCCTCGACAGCACCATAGTCGGGCTCCCTTCCTCCTCCACCTCACTGTTGCGTCTCCCCCGACAACCACCTCCCCGTTGTAAGCCCTCCTCTCCCTCCCATCTTCTAGATTATGAACCCTAGTTAGTATGACCCTAGGTTCCAAATTAGGGCAGGAATTTAGCTAGGTTTTGAAATTAGGATAAAAATTTAGAGTTAGGTGTAGTTAATAGGATTCTAGGTATTTTAGCTGTTTTAGGTGTAGTTAACAAAATTCTAGATATTTTGGACATGTCATATTTGGACATGTGATATTTTGGACATGCGATATTTGGAAAATGATGGTTATGTGTAGGGTAAATGATCCGAGTGGCCTATATTTTGCCGGAAATGTTGATTCATTTCCATTCTGGTGAATTTCAGGTGCATGATATGTCCTCTTTTGGCAAAGGTCACGCCGAAATATCCCATGAATTTTAGCATGACTTGTGCTAGAAAGTACGCATATGGAGTGCCGAGATTTGGTGCAACGGGAATGAAACGACATTTCGGCAAACCATAGACTTTTTTTTATGTCATTACTCATTTTATTATAGTTTATGAGTGAAACGAGGAGACTTAATTGTAGGTCTGCTAAGTGTTGACTTTAGGTATGTTAAGTGTTTATTAATTTTGTTTTCATAATTAAGCATTTGTCCAGGCCCGCATCCTCATCGTCAACTCGGCAGAGGAGGCCTGCTTGATTATGGAGGCCATGTCCGGGACTGGGCTCCGCCAGGCTGGTACTGGAAGGTCCTACCTTCCGGGGCACGTAACTTGGTGAGGAGGCAGCCCGTCATCGACCCGGAGGTTATTTGGTGGCGGTTGCGTGGGCCATTATCGGAGAAGAGGGAGTCGGCCCCGCGAAGGTGATACGTCGCCGTGTTAGGGAGGAGGACAAGCACGTCCGACGCAATATGGATACATTGCCGTCTTAATAGAAATAGTTTATTTAGGAAGTGGTTAATAGAACTAGTAGCGACCATCATCGACGGTCGAAAATCGGTGAGGGAGTGTCCACCATATATGAGAGAAGACGAATGCCGACTGTTGTCATGGGGGTCGCTTCTCCTTCTTCTCCTTGTGCTAGATATTTGTTATGCACTAGGGGAAGGAGGACTAGCGACCATCATCGACGGTCAAAAAATCGGTGAGGGAGTGTAAACCATATATGAGAGAAGAAGAATGCCGACTTTTGTCATGGGGGTCACTTCTCCTTCTTCTCCTTGTGCTAGATATTTGTTATGCACTATGGGGAGGAGGAGTAGTGACCATCATCGATGGTCAAAAAATCGGTGAGGGAGTGTCCACCATATATGTGAGATAAGAGTTTAGGAAGGAAGACTCGACAGACCTAAAGTTTCCTGGTAGTTTCCTTCGATCAATTTTAAATGTTTCAACTATGAACGTAGGAAATGTCTGACAATGAAAGGTAATTCGGTATGTGCGAATACTGCGAAGACGGGTGGGGCTTGTGCGACAAGCCTCACCTAGTTGGTGGTAGACGCTTCAGCATCATGCTGGATGAGACCTTCGAAGTGGATACAGTAAGTCACAATGACAAGTCTTTTTTCATAATTAAGCATGTCTTCTACTTCTTTTGCTTCAACTTATAATTTTAATTTTTTTATTATTCTACTAGCGTATCCCCTGCCATGCAAGAATTTCTGTCTTGGATAAGATTGGTTTCAGTACTAAGGAAAGTATGGAGGTAAAGAGAGTTCACTTGAGGACCGAGCATGGTTATACTTTTGCCGTAAAATTGTACAATGCAGACACCTACTCCTATTTTGAATTCAAAAATTGGAGAGCACTATGCAAGGCTTATGCATTTGAGCCTAATATGCTAATCACCTTTGATATTCGTCCGGAAGATGAAATTGAAGGTAATATCGACATCTGGGTTGATGTGCAGATGCCTCTCGTTCTACCATTATGTGAGTTTCTCAATCATATTTATTAAGTAATTTATATTTTTTATTCAAAAATAGTTGACAACTAATATCCATTGACAGCTTATTTCCATCTAAGCAAATATCTCCAGCGCTTGGTAGACAGCACGTACTACTGTCCCGGGGCTGAACTAAACTGCGAGGAGATAGGTCATTATGTTTCATGGCTTGAGGATGTTGATATTGTCAAGACAGATTATTTTTCTGGACTTTGAGATATTAGTATTCAAAACGTGCGACCACTAGTGTGCGTATTGAACTACGATCACGTCTATTTAGGAAAGATGATAAGATTTTTACTACTTGTCCTTAGTGCATCTTTTGCATACATTATTTTTAAGCTAAACTTCATTGCTAAGTATGTTACTACGATTTCTTAAACAGGGACTCCCGATGAGTGTCGTGCCTTGTTGGATCGAGCCTAAAGGTCGCATGACAATGGTTAGCTTACGACCAAGATGTCCTATATTGCACATGAGTGCATTCATCATTTCTCAAAGCGAGCAAGTCTTAATAGTCAAAGACTGGAGCAAAATTGTGAAGGATCGCGGAGAAGTACTAGGGGCAGCAATCGGAAGCGCAACCCACAATTAGGAGACAGTTTCATCTGCATTCTCCAATATGATGAAGCAGGAGTGCTACACATGTTTTATGCTATTTTACCCGAGAGAGAGCAGCAGGAGTAGGTCCTAGGTATTAAGAACAATTAGTTAGTGTTGATTATATATATATGACTATGATGATGATGACATGTTTTTATTATGTGCTACAATGTGTTAGAGTTGATGATGATGCTGAGGAGGAGGAGTAGTGATTATGAGTAGTATGATGATGAGGAGTTGTTATAACTAGTGACCAACTTGTTCTATGATGTCTCATGGACGAAAATGATGATGAGGAGGAGTTGTTATATGACAATGATGTATTATGATGATACTGTATGAAAACTTGTATAGTGGCGTATGAATATACGACATAAAACAAAAAAGAAATACATAATAATAGTAGTAGTGCGGGCGGAGAGGCGCGTTGCTAGTAACTACCAGTAGCGCTTTCTACTAAAAGCGCTACTGCTAAGCACGTATAGCAATAGCGCGGGCTAACACACGCTACTGCTACACTTTAGCTGTAGCACCGTAGCAGTAGCGTGCTGCCCCGCACTACTGCTATATCCAAAACCAGTGCTACTTCTAGGCTTTTCCCTAGTACTGTTCCCCCTCGACTTCGTCCTCCTCCTCTTCCTCCTGCTCTTCCTCTTCTTCTTCCTCCTCGTGCTCCTCTTGATTCGAGGAGGCATTCGTCTCCCGGGACACAGTCTCTGACTGGTCCCTGATACGAAGGCCACCCCGGCCTGGTTTTTTCTTCTTCTCCTTCTTCGCGGGGGCCTTGTACGGCTTCACCACGAGCATCGCCGCTAACAGCCCGGACCTAGCGTCTTCGGGCTGAGGTGCCAGACTGTTGATATGCATGACCTTCTTCAGCCATGACTGGAGAGGGTGATCGGAAAGAGTGTTATAAGTCCCCTCTATGGAAAATAAATCCAACCAAGTGAAGTTAATACCGTACCTCGTAGGCGGGCTTGGCAGCATGCGGACCCTTGTCTTCTTCTTCGAATGGCCAACTCTTTTGTGACTTGAAGAGCGCCTTCCACAGCTTCTCCCGCGTAGTGCGGAAGAGGTTCAAAATTGTGGGCGCGTCGTCGAGTTGACGAGCCCACAAGGGGAGTATCCCGGTGCTGGCAGGGGAGGATGCGTCTTAGGAGCATGACTTGGACCACGTTGGTTAGCGTGATGCCCTTCTCAACTTTGGAGCTGACGCGCTTCTGCAGGTCGCTCACCTCCTTGCTCGGTCCACAGCTGAGGCCCTTTTCGAGCCATGAAGCTAGTCTAGTGGGGGGATCAGAATTCGGCAGAGGGAATCTGGCCTTCTTCTCGTGGTTCGGTGATGTAGAACCACTCCTTCTGCCACACCTTGATGGTGCCGAAGAAGGTGCCCGATGGCCACATGACGCGGGTGAGCTTGCCGATGACGGCTCCGCCATAGTTTGTGTGCTTCCCTCTGATGCACTTTGGCTTGATGTTGAACATTTGAGCCATAGCCGAAAGTGCAGCTCGACTCGTAGGGAAGCCTCGCAAATGAGGATGAACGCCAAGATGTGCATGAAAGAGTTCGACGGGAGGTCGTGGAAGTCGAGGCCATAGAAAAACATCAGCCCCCTAACGAAGAGGTGGAGTGGGAAGCTCAACCCCCTGATGAAGTGGGGGAGGAAAACCACCCTTTTGCTCGGCCGGGGAGTGGGGATCACTTGTCCCTCCTCCGGTGCACGGTGAGGGATGTCGGCGGAGAGATAACCGACCTTCTTGAGGTCGAGGATGTCCTGGTTGGTGACCGTAGAAGCCTCCCACTGACCGTTGGAGCCGGAGCCTGCCATTGGTGAGCTTGGAGGTGGGGGCAGAAAACCTAGATCTGTGCTTCGAAGGCGCATAGGAATGGAAGGCGGAGAAGGCGAATGGGAGCGTGAATAGGATTTTGGTTTTTCTTCCCCTTTTATGAGGCTTATCGATTGGGTCTCCCCTCACTGCACCGTGAATCCCTCTGCTTTCCGAGACATGTGAGTCGTAGCACGCACATGATTAAACATATCCCGTGTAAAATGGGGCACGTTCATCACATTGATAGATCGTGTTGATTAAAATGGCCTCGAATCGTGAATCGAGCTTTTGTAACTGGCCTAGCAGTTGTGGTGGGCCGTAACCTTTCGCTAGAGAGGTTGTCAGGATACGGTATTTTACCCCTTGATGCTTGGTCTTTGAGGCCGGCCTATTTACAGTGTTCAGACGCGTCACTATGCGGAAAGATACTTGTCATCCGAGGCCGAACTGAGTTCGACGGGAAGAACTCACCTCGCAAGCCGAAGACTCTGATCGGGTGAAGTAATTGAAGCTGAGACCCTTGGCGTTGGAGGCGAGTTCAGGGGCTACTGAGGGAGTCCTGGATTAAGGGGTCCTCCGGAGGCCGACCTATTTCTATGGGCCGGACTATATGGGCCACTTACCAAAAACATGATTAATTGAAGACCTTATCTCCAAGATGGAAGCTTCGGGAAGTATGGCTTGTGCTCCACGTTTGATGTAGCGAATAGGCATGTTTATCTCTTCGACGTGTAACCGACCATGTGAAAACCCTAATACCCTCCACGTCTATATAAGCCGGAGGGTTTTAGGTTGTAGGGACAGAACTACTCATCTAGGGTTAGCTATTCGATCTTGAGGTAGATCAACTCTGTAACCCCCCATACCATCAATACAACCAAGCAGGACATAGAGTATTACCTCCATAGGAGGGCCCGAACCTAGGTAAATTTGTGTCCCCTTCGTCTCCTATTACCATCGGTTCTAGTCTCAAGTTCGCGACCCCCTACCCGAGATCGACCGGTTTTGACACCGACATCGCTGCCCATTGAAGCACCACCGGGGTGGGAAATAAGGATAGCCATAGAAAAGCATGACACATCGAAAACATAGCCTCTTGAGTGCCCTTGCTCATGTTGGTCAATTCATTGGTACACTCAATGTTTTCAACCTGATAATCATCACGTTGTATAGTTCACGCGTTGTCGCGATGTACTACAGGACCAAAGGCAATTCATACATCATTTGATGAACTCAAGTGCAAGAGTGTATTGGAGACCTTGTGTCGATTCTCCCTCGAGGGTCGCCGAATTTGCAATCGATGAATTTGAGAACTTTGTTGAACATCATGTTATCTCAAATGTGATATTTACAATTTGGGATATTTGTTGTATTAGAAATACTTGCAAACTATTTATTGATGAACTGTTATGTTTTCTACTCCCTCTATACCGAAATATAAGTCGTTGGTGTAGCTAAAGTGTAGCTACTCCAATGACTTATATTTTGATATAGAGGGAGTAGTATACAATTATTTTGAGTGTTGTGTATATAAAAAAAGGGGACAAACCCCTTTTTTAGAAGAACGAGGAGAGAGTTGAGTGGCCCGTTGCTATATCCGTGTTGGCGGACAAATAGTGTGTCTATTTTAGGGACGACATTGGGAAATGGAAATGCGCTGAGCGAACGTGAATACTCTTCCCAAGAATTTTCCATGTTTCAATTTGTGTTTAGAAAACCTAGCCGTGATTGTCAATTTGAAAAAGATATGCACAAAACTAGTAACCCCCCCCCCAACTCCAACAAACTGCAGATGGCAACTTGGTACAGGCCAGAAAAACATGGGCTCCTTCTTTCTTGGTCGGTCAATAGCCAAGTAAGTTTGTGCTCTCCTCCATCCCCGGATCTTCTTTCTTTCTATTACCCTTGATGTTGCAGCTGTCTTTGTTCTTTGGGGGGGATGCGGAGTTAGAATAGCTTTCCTTGATGATTATTGTTACAATGTACAACCAATATATGGCAGCCACTCCTACAACTAAGGCACGAAGGCCTGGCGTGCTACGGGAATGCCTGAAAACTAGGATCGGGTATGACCCGTTACAACACGTTACAAATACACACATGTACAGAGTTTAACACCCCCCTCAGCCGGAACTCTGCACGGTAGGACGTTCAGGCTGGATCTGAACTCGTGAAACACATGAGATGGCAGTCCCTTCGTGAACAAGTTGGCGAACTGAGAAGTGGAGGGAAGATCTCAATATGTTGGGTGCGTTGATGTTGCACCGGGTTGCTGGCAAGGTAGGAAGCGGAGATGTTGTCGCAATAAACCACGGTGGCACGAGTCAGGGGCCACTGCAGATCGTGGAGGAGTTGACGAAGCCAACATGACTCGGCGACACAGTTGGCAACGCCGTGGTATTCAGCCTCTGCATTGGAGCGGGTCACCGTTGGCTGGCGTTTCGAAGACCATGAAATAATGTTGGAGCCAAGGAAAACGCAAAAGCCCGAGGTGGACTTGCGGGTGTCAGGGCAGCCGGCCCAATCGGCGTCCGTGTAGGCAATGAGATTGTGTGAAGAGGACTTATAGAATTGCAACCCGTAATGTGATGTGCCTCGCAAGTAGCACAAAATGCGTTTCATCAATGTCATGTGAGTGTCACGAGGTACATGCATGAACAAGCAAACATGTTGGACAACATATGCGAGATCCGGTCTAGTGAGAGTGAGGTATTGGAGGGCACTTGTCACATCCCTAGCTAGTTGTCTTAGGACAGCATGTGTGTGCATCATATTTCATTTTTGCATCAACTTGAAATGGGGACTAAAAGAAACCCCAAACCCTCATTTGAATCAAACTAATTCAAAGTTTGTGAAAAAAACCAACAACTTCAAAATGCCCATCTAAAATGTCCCCTGTGTCTGATAAATATGGACATGAATATATCAGGGGCCATCTTAAATATTTGAACATTTATAGCAATTTAAAAATAAATAATAAAGCATCTGAAAATGCCAAATAAAGCATTATCATTATTTTAGATTTTAAAATATCCTGAAACTTTTCACAGAAGTTTGAAATATTCAAACTTAATGCTATAAATATTTGGGATATTATTACTCAGCAATTGTGCCTGAAAATAAAATAAAACTAACGTCAGAAATTAGAAAAGAAAACAAATAAAGAAAAAGGGGGAGAAGACCCACCTGACTTACCTAGCCCATTAGGCAGCCTAGCCCACCAGGGGCATCGTCGTCTTCTTCCTCCTGCCAAAAGGCAGAGGAGAAGGAGGCCACGATGCCCACGGCCTCACGCCATGCCGGCAGCAGCCTGGCTACTTCACTGGCCAGCGCGACGACGGGGATGAGTACCCATGCCGTCTGGATCCCGCTGACCCTCTCGCCTCTCTTCCTCTCCCCATTGCTCTCCTCCCCCTCACCATGGCAGAGCTCTGCTCGAGATCATCGTCGCTGCCGCCTAGCTAGAGCCCCCCTGCCATGCCCTAGAGCTCTGCCGCGACCCCCTCGTCCTCCCCGTGGAGCTGGACACCACCGAGAGCCTCTCTACGCCGAGCCACCGTCGTTCTTCCCCATGGGCCGCCGGAGCATCATCGTCGATTCGCCGCAGCCGGAGCATCCCCGAGACCGCTGAGCCTCCCCTGCAGCTCCCTGTGAGCCCCCGATGCTCCCCCTTCTCCTTCCTGGTCTTTCTGTGCCCTCTAGCGCCGTAGCCAATCTTTCCCGAGCCGTCGTCGCTGCCGGGCTCGTCGTGGTCGTCGTCTCTGGCGACCCCGAGCCCCAAGACCACCCCTACTCGACGCGGACGAGCGTGGGCGTCCCGTAGCCGCTTCCGGTGCGCGAAACCGTGCCCTGTGGCACGTTTCTAGCCAACTTCGGCGGTCCTCCGCCGCGGGTTTGGTCACCGCCGGCCCGCTCCGGTCGACGCCGACGTGGCCGGCTGATTAGTGCTAATCAGCCCGGCTAATTAAGCCGTTAGCCACTGACCAGTGGGCCCTGAAGTGGGTCAAACCCCTGGTCGGCACGGGGATTAACCCCGTGACGCTGACATGTGGGTCCCACCCTGTCAGGTTTGACCTGGCCGGGTCTGTTGACCTGCTAACGTCATAGTGACGTCAGGCTGACGCAATGATCAATTTTTAGTATAAAAATAAATCAGGAAATTCCAGAAAATGTTTAAAACTTCTAAAATTCATATAAATTAATCTGTAAATCAGATGAAAATAATTTATATATGAAAATTTATCAGAAAAATGCAATGAATCCAATGGTGCTATTATCATGCAGGTTAGAGCAACCTATGTAGTTGAACATTGACATTTACTAATAGGTTAATATATGAAATATGAAATGGAGAATGACTTGGAACCTATATTCAAGCTCACTTCATTTAACTTGGACAATAGTTGCATTAGCTCATCCATACATGCTGCCATGTCAGGATCATGGATCATATTATTGCACTTGCGTGTATTGATTGCTATTTATCTGCATTGCGGTAGGCCCTGCTTCTGAGGATACCTCCGATTATTCCAACGAAGGAGAAAACCTTCCCGCTACCCAGCAAGGCAAGCAACCCCTTTGATCATTCCATAACATCCCATTCTCTCGCTCCTACTCTTGTTTATTGCATTAGGGCAAATGTTCACTTGTCTGTCATACACGGTAGATGAACGTATTCTTTTGCATGACCTATCATTGTCACAGTAAATAGCTAAACCTTGCAACCTAACATACCTAGTAGATGCTTGTGCCATGATGTGCTTTGCTTACCTTGCCTGCTATGCTTAGAGTTGTGTAAGGTCTGATTCATCTGGGTGATGAACTGGAGTGAAACAATGTTGTTCTGATGTGATAAGCTTATGATGAACCCGAGTTGGTAAAGGTAGCGATGAGAGGCTATGTAGGAGTACATAGCGGGTTGTCTCATTGGGACCGTTCTTAGGAAATGAGTTTCGTGTTTGTGATCCAAGACTAGATACTACCACATGCTGGCCCCTGAAATATGACCCCGCTCGACTTATCATTCGCTTAGTCCTTGGTCCAGGAGTTGCAAGTAGTTTCTGTGTTTATAGCATGCTGGAGGTCGTGCGTAGCGCTGTCCCTATGGGTGGGTTAGGACGTGGTAGGCAGTGGCACGGTGTACCAAGGGTCACCCGAATGGTGGGCTTGGGAACCCTGCGCACATCGTTTGGGGCCGTAGCGGAAACTTCGGCTGGACATCCGTGCGGGTTCAGTTTCAAATAGGCGATAGCCTGGACTAGAGGTCTTGTGTGATTGACGGTCGTGGCCGACTCCCTCGCTGGGCTTCCGCTTGAAGGTTGCCGAGGTGCATGGTTTTATGAGCACACAACGATAAGTGGTGAGAGCGTGTGTGAAGAAGTACACCCCTGCAGGGTATGAAACTATTCGAATAGTCGCGCCCTCGGATATGGACTACTTGGAAAGCTTATGTTGTTCATAGATAATTAAATGGATACTCATAAAAGTATCAAGACAAGTGTGAGTACCGTGGATGGCACTCTCCCAAGAGAGGGAAGTGAATCCATGGTGGTGTATTGTTATGGAGTTAGTGGACTCGTGTGTGATATCTAAAATTTAAACAAAGAGTTAAAATGGTGTAGTGTAGGTTAGCCATGAGTCAAAGCTGGCATTGCTGCATAAACTCCACACTCCCCTTGTTGATACATGAGCATGAATAGTCTAGGTCTGTTTTAAAGACTTGCTGAGTACGTTTGTACTCACGTTTGTTTAATAAATGTTGCAGATGAGACTCAGGACCCATCAGGTGGTGTCCCAGCTACGACCTTATGCCCTGTGGCGGGCTGTAGATAGTCAGGCCATGTGCCTTTTACCCTTTCATCTGTCTGTACCCAGACAGCTTTATGCTTCCGCTTGGTTTGTATGAACTTGCTTGTATGACTTGAGTGTCGGGTCATGTGACCCCTACCTATAAGAACATATTATGCAAGGCTCTTCTGAGCTTCTTAAATAAAATTTGTGTTGATGTATGGTTATGTTGTGATGCCATAGTTGTATCTATGCATATCGGGCACGTCGTGTGTACGTGTGACGTGCAACGGTATGTATGGGATCCGACACCTAGTCGTGTGCCTTTAGTAGTACTCTTTACGGGAAACTGCCTCTTTGTGCTTCCACCGAGCCCTGGTAGCTTGGTACTGCTCCGGACACATTGATTGACCGGCATGTATCCTTCTTTGTTGTTGTGTCTGTCCCTTCGGGGAAATGTCTCGCAGTGTAATGGAGTCCCTGTAGCCTGCTACGACTCGTCGACGTGCAGTGATGGCATTTATGCCCCACGACATAATGGAGTGCTTGTAGCTTGCTATGACTCGTCTACACACGCTTGAGGCCGACACCTGCATTGCTGGGTTACGTATGCTTGTTTCCGTATGGATGTGCCACTTGGGTTCTATGACTAGTCATGTCGGCCCGGGTTCTCTGTCGTTTGATTGCCAGCGACATGTTCACATACGTGAGCCAAAAGACGCAAACAGTCCCGGCTAATGTAAGGCTGCAGCCGTGGAGCTTACCGTGCGTGAGGCCGCAAAGTGATGTGATATGTTACAGTCTGGATTCATATGACTTAGGATCGAGGTCCCGACAGCACTGACCAAACTTCGGTAATGTGTGGGGTTGGAGAGAAGGGTGCCGTCGGAGGAAGAGACTTTGGAGCTTGTAACGTTGGGGGTGAAGACCAGTTTGCAGTGGAGCATTTTGGCACGTTCAAGAATCTCGAGGGCATATTGCTGTTGGCAAAGGAAGAGACCTGATGTGTTGGGGGTGACGTTTATGCCAAGAAAGTGATGGAGATCACCGAGATCCGTCATGGAGACCTCTGACTTGAGGGAGTGTATGATGGAATGGAGGGTGCTGACCGAGTTAGCGGTGAGGATGATGTCATCGACGTACACCAAAAGGTATGCGATTGACGTGCCCCGATGTAAAACGAACAAGGAGGAGTCACTCTTGGAGGCTCGAAAGCCAAGGGAGAGCAAAAAGGTTTGAAAACGAAAGTACCAAGTCTGAGGTGCTTGTTTCAAGCCGTAGAGTGACTTACAGAGACGACAAACGTGATTCGGCCGAGTGGAGTCCACGAACCCAGCCGGTTGAGAGCAATAAACGGTCTCCTTGAGATCTCCATCAACAAATGTGTTCTTGACGTCCAATTGATGGATGGGCCACGATCGAGAGGTGGCAAGACTGAGAACGACCCGAATAGTAGCGGGCTTGACCACCGGACTGAAGGTCTCGTCATAATCGACACCGTCCTGTTGCGTGAAGCCACATACAACCCATCGAGCCTTGTAGTGTGCCACGGAGCCATCCGGATGGAACTTGTGGCGAAAGATCCATTTGCTCGTCACAATGTTAACAGCTGCAGGTTTAGGCACCAAAGACCATGTAGAGTTGTTCATTAAAGCATTAAATTCATCTTGCATAGCCTATTGCCAATTGGGATCCTTGAGGACAGACTTGTACGTGGGGGGATGGGAGAGAGTGGGGCGGACTGTGAATCGGCAAGGAAAAGGCGATGAGGCATGCAGTAGCCCTGTTGGGCGCGTGTTGTCATTTGATGTGAGTTTCTGGGCGGAATGGCGGGCTAGGCATGTGGAGGAAGTCGTGACAGAGGTGTACGGGGTAGTGCGGACTGCGAGGATGATGCGGTGAGGTCCGGGGTAGATGGTGGACTGGGTGGCTCGACAGACGAGGAGGATGCAGGGGCAGGCCCGATCGAATTGTGGGTAGGAGATCCCGAGGAGGTACGGGATTGGCACGGAGCGAAGGAAGTGGGCGCAACGGGCGAGGTGAGGGTGGCGCGAGCCGGGTGGGATGCAGCGGGTGCGGAACGCATGGCAGAACGGGACGGGCCGGGATGCGCGGATGGAGGCGTGGGTGCAGGGGAGTTCGGGCGAGACGTAGGTGGTGGGTGGTGGGGCCCATCTGAGGTAGGTGCGGGCGTGTGATCCGAGAGATTTGCACTCGGGGGCACCAAATAGGGCGGATTGTCTGCGAGAGGGATGGTTGTGGGCGCCGGTGTGGGAGGAAGGTAGGGAAAAACGGATTCGTCAAAAAGAACGTGACGGGACACAATAACACAATGCATTTCCAGATCGATACATTGGTAACCCTTATGTTCCAAGGGATATCCCCAAAATACGCAGCGAGTGGAGCGTGGAGCAAGTTTGTGAGTGGTTGTGGCATTCGTGTTAGGGAAGCAAAGGCAGCCAAACACACGAAGATGGTCATAGGATGGGTTAGTGCCATGGAGGAGAAGGTAGGGTGTCACGTTAGTGATGGCACGAGAGGGTCGGCGGTTGAGAAGGTAAGTGGCGGTGTGGAGGGCTTCGACCTAAAACGATGAGGGGAGGCCGGCTTGGAGAAAAAGTGTACAAATGATATCATTTGTTGTGCGAATGAGGCATTTGACCTTTCCGTTTTGAGGCGATGTGTGAGGACATGAGAAATGATAGGCAACACCATTGTTGGAAAAGAAGGAGCATAGAGAGGTGTTGATGAATTCCCCACCATTGTCATATTGCATGGATTAAGCTGAAAAAGCATTGGAGAGTGAGGGAGGTGTCGGATTTGTTGCGCAAGGGAAAGGACCACGAGTAATGTGTAAAGTCATCTAAAATGATAAGGTAATATTGATAACCGGAAAAGCTTACAACGGGAGATGTCCACAAATCACAATGGATTGCCGATGACATGTGAGGACGGACCACTGTCGAGATACCACTCTTGAGGTGGGTTGTAGGGGACACCAGCATGACTGTACGCGGCATTGAGCATGGCCACATGATCCCACGTAGGGGGTTGCAGCAGATAGGAGCAGGTGTCGAAGGCGGCGGTTGGCGGAGGTGGTAGGCATGCGCGTGAGCGTCGGGAGGGGGACCGAGGACCCCGACGGCGTTGGGGGGGATCCACCTGGAGCACGGCGATGGGAGGGCCATCCCGTACGGTGCGAAGTACCCGATGAACGGGGCATGTTAATGCAGTGGTGGACGAGCACCATTATTGTCGTTGTGACCGCGGCCGCGTCCATGACCATGCCCACGGCCGCGATCGGAACCTCCTCCGCCGCGATCACCGCGGCCATGACCGGATGGGGGGGGGGGGGTGGAGCAGCGCCATGGGAGCGATCAGGGCCGCGATCCGCGCGGTCACCGGGCGCGCGGAAGCCACCAACGAGGTGGCCGCCATTGGAGGACCCACCGTGGTGGAGGGCGAAAGCCGAGGCGCTCTCGTCGTCCGCGCGTTGCTCCATGGATTCCTCGACGAGGACGACGCGGGAGAGAACCGTGTCGAAGGGGAGCGTCTAGTCGCCGAGGACGACCCGGATGGTATCCAGGCGCTTGTCCAGCCCGTGGAGAAACTAGGTGGTGAGGTCCACCTCCATGACGACATGGTTGATGTCAGCGAGCCCGTCGGTGAGAACCTTCATGCATCGGGCGTATTCGGTGACCGAGAGGTCCCCGTGTTTGAGGTTGCGTACTAGCGATTGAGGATCATGAATTGGGCGACACAATTGGCAAGAAAGTAGTTTTTGATCTTGGTCCAGAGGGCATAGGTGGAGGTAGCGCCAACAACATGATCAACCATGGGATCGGCTAGAGTGGCATAGATCCAGAGGGTGACATGAGCATCGAGTTCAATGAGCTGGGAGGAGGCAGTGGGAGGGAGGGGTTGCTCGATGGGGTAGGAGACGCCATATCAGAGGAGCACTATGAGGAAGAAGGATTTCCACTTGTGGTAGCTGTGGTCGGCTGGGTTGAGAAGAAATTTGATGTGGTTGGTGATGTGGTCGTTGAAGATGGGGTGGCGAGGGGTGGCCGCCGGCGGCACCGACGGAGCAACGGTGGTGAAGAGGGGGGCGAACTGAGATCCGGAGGAGTTGGAGACGCCATGGAGGGGGGAACCGAAGAAGAAGGGAGGAGGGGAGGCCGCCGAGGAGGAGGCTGGGGCAGTGCTCAGAGCCGTGGAGGAGGAAAGAGAGCCCGACGAGGTGGTGGAGCTAGTGGCGGCGGCAGTGGGTGAGGCGTCGTGCTCGTCCATGGGGATGTCCTGGTCATTGATACCAAGTTGGAGAGTAGAATAGCTTTCCTTCATGATTACTGTTACAATGTACAACCAATATATAGCAGCCACTCCTACAACTAAGGCACGAAGGCCTGGAGTGCTACGGGAATGCTTGAAAAGTAGGATCGGGTATGCAAACCAACCTATGTTTGGATGGTTAGGAGGACTGTGGTATCCCATGTCCATCAGAGTTCAAGTCCCAGACTTGACGTTGGTGTTTGCATTTTCCTAAATTTATTCTAGGTCTTGCAGCGATGTGCTTCAGTGGGAGGAGACGTTCCGTCGACAACAAAGACGTATGTGATGACTTCATCACTCGTGTCGGTTTAGTATCACCCGTTACAACACGTTGCAAATAACATGCGGTAGAGCCGGGCGAGATGTGCCCGCTGCAGCAGAATCGTGTCAGCATCAGAGCATCTCAATAGTGGAGTGGAGTAGGATTGAACTTGGACCCGGCTGCGGCTGGGAAAAGAAGGATAGGGCTTGCCCGATTACTCCACTATTGATCGGGACGGCCACAGTGCCACCCACGCGCCGCACTCCTCACCCGACTCCGCTCTCTCCTGCGAACGGATCTGGCAGCTCGGCGCCTCGCGAGTAGATCGCCGGCGCGCATCCTCTCCGCGTAGAGGTTGGTTCTCCTCCTCCCACCCCTCTTCCATCTGTCTCCATGCCTCTCGGATCCCTCTCTCTATCCGTCCCTTGCGCTGCTGCTTCTGCCTATGCAGATGTGAGTAGTCAACGGGTCGTTCCCTGCGCAAGGTTTGGTCGGAGCGGAGCGGAGCAGCAGTACATACCGGTGCTGCTGCTGGTGTTGCTGTAGTATTATACTACTATCATAATCTAATCTGCTGCTGCTGCAGGTGCTTAATAACCTTAATTTCTGGAGACGGAGACAGAAAAACCAATGTATGTTGTATCCATCGTCCGTGACCCAAAGATCCCACGAGGCGGTCCGGCAGCGTGCAGTGCACCTCCCCACTCCGGCTCCGTCCGTCCGGCCGGCACGCAACAACAAGTGACCCAAGAAAGAAAACACGCGGCACCAACTCAATTCCAGCTCACGTTTCCCGTCATCACCCGGTCCCGGTTCCGTCTACGCTTCCCGATCCCATCCCACCCCCTTTGCCCACCCTGGTTCTTTTCTCCTCGTCGCCGGAACCTCGGAGCCGCCCCACTTCCCACCCTCCCCTCGGCCCCTCATCCCCGGGAGGGCCACAGCAAAGCCAAGAATAATCCTCCTCCCCGCGCGGCCACTCGACGCGGCGGCCAGGCCAGGCCAGGCGGACGTCGCTCTCCAAACCGGCGGCGGCAGCGCGCCGTCGCCGTCCCGGGTCCGCGGTTCCGCCCGACTACGATTCGGTATCGCCTTCTCCTCCTCCTCCGTCTGGGTCAATTGCTTGCGCGCCTATTTAGCGCGGCCCCGCTTGTCCTTCCCCCCACCCGCGTCCCGCTTCTCCCACGATTGGGCTGGGAAGGTCGTACCCGCCGTCGCCGGAGGTTGGGGGGAACAAGCTACCTACCCACCAACCGTCCACGCCGCCGGCGAGCCGCTCCGCGGCGGCGCTTTACTTGATTGTTACTAGGTGCGACAAATCATCTTCTTTTCTTCTTCTTGCTAGTACTCTGTTTCGCCTTGTTCGTTGCTCCCCAAATGTTTGGGCTCCAGATTTTCTGGATGCATAACTGCTCCCACCGCCATGGAGCTTCTTCTGCCACCCAGCTACCTGTTGCACAAAGCGCTGCTCTCTCGCTTTTAATTCCCTGATGAACATCCGTTGCAATTTTTTTTTTATAATTCATCTTGCTGTATTAATTTCCTTGTTGATTAATGCGAGTTTCATGTTTCTGTTCAGTTTGATCCGAGTATATCCTTTGGACTGAAACACAACTGATTAGCAACCCTTAAAGCCTCCTTTTTATTCTTTGGAATCAATAGGCCATTGACACGACACTGAAAGCTTAAGCCTTCTTTTTTATCCACATATCCATTGGATGGACTTGGAAAGCGGCCTCTAGTACTACTACTTGCATTATTATTCCACTTCATTTTTGGCCAGCCTTTCCATGTCATTTTCCGTATAGTCTTTTATGCTAGCAGATTCCAAATCACATGCTCCCAACCTATCAGAGTTTACTTTTGAGAGCTTTCCTGTATATTTCAATTCCACATGGTCACTTGGTCACTAGTGGAGAAGCTCCCTGTTGTTTTCTAATGGATTCTTCTTCTGCTATCATTTTAGGTTCCATAACTTGGCCTGTTGAGTTGGCCTAGAGACTACACATTGAGAAAGATGAGATCAGCAGTAGCTCGCTCGCTACGCCAGCTTCGCCGTTTGGCTCGGCACCATGTAGAGGGACGCACACCAATAAACAGATTGACCAGGCAGCAGAATGCTTTCATCTTGCATAGCACGGCATCCCGTTCACTGAGCACGGCGCGCCATAACGATGAACTTAGCAGATTTGTGAGTCCAGCTGTGGAGTCACTGAGGAACATGTTCTCCACTGCCGCAGCTGATTCGATTAAAGGTTTCATCTTTGTTACATTTTTTATGCACGAAAGCTTTCTTATTTTCTGCCGGAGGCATTTGAATCAACTCGATTACTTTCCCAGATGTTCCACGAGGTGGTCCGATGGTGGAATATGAGAAGAGAATTGCATCAGGAGATCTTGTGGATGGTGATAGCTTTCAGGTTATTGAATTGAACCCGATCAATGTTTTTCTTGCATGATTTCCTTGAGTGTTTTACTGACGATTCTCCTAAATTTTTACCGATTGTCACAGGTTGACACGATTCAACAATTACAAAGGCTTTATGAGGATCTTGTAGAGAATGAAGAAGCCTGTCAGCTTGATAGATATCAGTCATCTGAGAAATCTGGAAGGTAAGCGCCGTTCAAAATCGGCGACTTAACATAGTAAGCAAGGCGCTGACTGAGTTATACTAACCCTAGTGCTTTCTGTTTAATAGGAGAAGATGGCTATGGTCTCGCCTCATTGCTCAGCCTTCTACCCATTCACCAGTAAAGGGATTGTATCTATATGGAGGGGTCGGTACAGGGAAGACGATGCTTATGGACCTGTTCTATGAGCAACTGTAAGTGAATCAATTATAACAGTTTTGGACTTGTCAGGCATTCCGAGTAGCAGAACCACGGCCACAGATAGCTAGTATTAGAAAGGCCATTAATCCTACCCCTTACTATATATTCTGGAGAATAAGTAAATACTATCCTTGAGCCATTTTGTGCTGCTTTAAGATAACCAAACCATGAATTTCAAAGTGAACGTATCACTAGACATACTCATGGCAGTGTATCAGTTCAGAAGTACATTTAGTGCTCTTCTGTTAGATTGATTTACCTGAAAATGTTCATATAACAGTTCGCACTCATATGCAACTATACAGGCCAAAGTTATTCTCTTCATTTTTAATGTTCTTCACATCATTTTAAGATGCATGACATGTGAATCCACACAAGTAGTAACAGCAATTTCTTTTTCTTTCATGAATTTAGTCGTACATACTGAAGTCTTGATCTCTTCATAAACAGTCATAGTAATTTTGAGACATGCCTAGAAGCAGTTCACACGCTGTTGGCTCCATTTACTGCCTAAGTTCAAACTTCCAACTGTTAGGAACCAATGGTGATCATTGTAATTTTATTAATCAACATAACCAATGGTGTCTAAGTTCTGATGAAGATGTCTGGAAAATAAACTGTAGCCTATCCTCCTTTGGTTCTTCTGCTATGTGGTGTTAACTAGACAACAACTTGGTACTTGCACATATTTTCCCTTTTATGCATTTCTTCAATAATCCATTGCTATCCTGACGGTATTACTTCTTGTCAGGCCAGCTAATTGGAGGAAAAAGCGAATTCACTTTCACGATTTCATGTTGAATGTTCATAGTCGTCTGCAGGTATTTTTTGTGGTTATGAGATATGCATCTTTCTTCTTCAGTCTAGATCTCTTCATAAACAGTCATCTACATGCAGATGCATAAAGGTGTTTCAGATCCCCTTGATATGGTAGCAGCTGAGATCTCAGATGAAGCCATAATATTATGTCTTGATGAGTTTATGGTATGTGTATCCTTACTGTGATAGTTGTATTAGCTTTCAATGCTCGTTTACTAACACATCAGAAACATACTTTACAGGTAACTGATGTTGCTGATGCTATGATACTGAACCGCATGTTCAGACATCTGTTCAGCAAAGGCGTTGTATGTGACCACTGCATTTCCATTTTCTTATGGCACTGAAGCAACCTTGTTACTCACAAAAGAATACCTCAGTATTTTGCACTGACTCTTTTGCATGGTTATTTGTGTTCAGATTCTAGTTTCGACTTCTAATCGTGCTCCAGATCAGCTATACGAAGGTGGCTTGCAGCGAAACCTTTTCTTACCTTTCATCGACACCTTGAAAGTACGTCTTGTTTTATTTCTCAGTTTCTCTGCTGTCTGAAGTTTAATCTGCCAGCGTGTTCATGTTAAGTTTTGTGGATTGTTGCAGGAAAGGTGCATTGCACACCCCATTGGCTCCGCAGTAGACTACCGTCAACTGGGTTCAGTATGTGTCCTACTTTTGCAAGGTATCAGTGCTTCTTTTTAGCAGTTTTTCCTTTCATGACATCTTCAATCTTATGAGCAGGCTGGAGAAGGCTTCTATTTTATCGGAAACGAATGCAGTACAGTTCTCAAACAGAAATTCCAATCTTTGATTGGAGATGAGGAACCTACTCCTCAAACAGTAGAAGTCGTTATGGGACGGCATTTGCAGGTCTTGGAAGTTAGATATTCAGAGTTGGCTACTCTATGTTTCATGTAATCACTCTGCAATTACTGAACCTTGGCTATGCAGGTCCCACTGGGAGCAAATGGATGTGCATATTTCCGGTTTGAAGATCTTTGTGACAAACCTATTGGTGCAGCGGACTATTTCGGGCTATTTAGTAAGTATATTTGTTCAGTGCAGTTCCTACAGTTTGGAATTACAAAATGCTACTCTTGATGTGATCTAACTGACACCTAATGTTAATGTGCAGAGAAGTTTCACACCCTTGCAGTTGAAGGTGTCCCTAAGTTTGGATATCATAACAGAACTGCAGCATATCGGTTTGTCACATTGGTTGATGTATGTTTCATCTTCCCTTAAGTCTGTCACATGTTTTATGTTTTATTATTATGCATTAGCCTCGTGTTTAGACATCCTTCTGTTCCAATTTGAACAAGACACCTTCAAGACTTGGAACTTACAGGTGTAGCACATACACAGTTTCCTTAGTAGTAGTTCACTTTGTTATGTTAGCATTATTGAAGAGCGTTATGGCGAAGCTAGTGTTAACTTGATAATAAGAGCTAGTGTTGACCTGATAATAGGCATGTATACTGTATGTTGGCAGCACGAAGAATCTTGTCTCTGACGGCGCTAATGCTTTTCAGGTAATGTACGAGAACAAGGGGAGGCTATTATGCACAGCCGAGGCCGAGCCGATAGAGCTATTCGAGAACGTTGTGACGGTCGCTGAAGCACAAAAAAGTTCACCTAGATCTTCACGCTCGCAGAGAAGTGACGATACCGATCTCTGTGTGGACAATGAGCTAGGATTCGCCAAAGATCGTACGATCAGCAGGTAATGAGGATGGTGCTTTAGGAGGTTACTTATATCAGCTCTTATTCTGAACTATGGTTTCATCTTAAACCTGTTTTGTGCCCCCTTCATTTGCTTGTGTTATTGCTTATTACAGGTTGACGGAGCTCAACAGCAGAGAGTACTTGGAGGACTTTGAAGCAAAATGGCAACAGCCCCTGCACGCTGTAGATAATGGTGGCGATGTCGTACTTGCATAAGTGGCAGGGCTTCATGTGCAAAGACCGCATTATAGTTTTGTTATATCTCTATTATCCCGCCCGGTTTATGGAGGAATGGGAGAAATGTTGGGTTTCCTGTCAGTGATGCATGTAATTTCACAGTGTGCCATGATGTAAGCACTTTTGCATGTAAATATGCAAAAATGCCACACTAGTAGAGAATCTGTGTCCTGCCTCACTGGAATTCTATCCTATCCTTTATATGAAGCTGGAAATCTTGAGATAGCGAACGGTTGGATGCCGAGAATTCAGAGAGATTCTGAGAAATTTGGACCTATTTGAGTAGAGATGAATCATGGAACAATTATACAGTACTTGTACATTATAAGCGATTTACTACTACATAGTACTGTAATTGACTGTGAGGCAGAAAGTTACAAAGAAACAATGGAACAACATCTTTTGGGCAGTGTATATCTACATGACTTAAAACTACAGGAATTTTGTCCAAGAGTATTGACATGCAGTTCTAAAAGAAAATTTCCATTGAGACAATAACCTCGTGGACTGTTTTTTGCTTGTTCCAATGACAAGTATGTCATCCATCTAATGTTGCAGATTTTTTTCCCGTGTTTTTCTTCCTATGCAACTAATGAGATCTATTACTCATTCCACTGTTCTCAATTCCTGTCAAATTAAACGTGCGACTACTCTCTCTCTCTCTGTATATATTTCCCTTGTATATCCATGTTTTTATGCATCCGGCATTCAAAAGAAAAAAGGCCCTAATAATCGTTTTTTCCCCTATGTGGCCCGCCGCTTGGTTATGTGGTTGTAAGCTATCAAGATCAACGCTGTTTGAATACCTTTTCTTCTTAATTAAAGTTAGCAGGAGAACTGTTAAGATTCGATTAAGAAGAAGCACGCCGAACGGCAAGAACTGCCCGGTTTATTAAAGGAAAACCGGGCAAAAACCTGTTTGAATACCGACCGGGAACGTTTGAATGGATCCATGAGGCTCCTGTCTACGACCTGCACTGCAGAGCTTGGCTAGAAGGGACTTGTGTGCACCAGTGACCAGTCTGCTGTGCTGGAGACATCGCCCACATGGAGAGCTTAGCCTGACGCGACGACTTGGACTTGAGACTTGTAATACGAACTGTAGCCCGGAAGGATAAGCTGAATACTGGTAGTGGTAGCACGCACTCACTGCCAGGAAATATTTCTCTGTCGTTGTTGAATGGTTAGATGTCACTCATGCCTATCTTTTCTTCGATACTACTAGTCGATGATGACCTGCTTGTTTGAATGGTCCAATGCATGGCTACGTACGTCCGTGATCCGGGGCCACTTGCCAGCGCCCCTGTCGCTCTTCATGTTGCTTGAGCTGAGAGTTCTCCCAACCCGTGGATGTTCGTCAGCAACGTAAGTACGTCTGTGCTCGATCGCTTCATGTTAATCTGGTGGCACACTAGTTTTTTTTATCCGCCAAAAGCACATGATGAGAGGATCATTGTCAAATCGACTGACCTATAAAAAAATAAGACCTCAAAGAAATCGATCTATTTTGTCATCTGTTTAGTGTGAAGATTAATGAAGCGTCTCAACCCTCTAACGAAGGAACACGTTGGTTTATATTGATTTGATGGGGCTTATTATCCTATGAACGCATACAAGAGGAGTTGTTGCAGGGCATGACCCTCACGTATGTGATCTAAACACAGAGATTACAAAGTACTAAGGGATAAACGCAATCCTAACAACCTATGCCACGCGTAGACGCTAGATATATCAACATCCCTCCTTAATCACAACTCCGCAAGTTAAGGCTGCGCTTGAACTCTACCAAACTTCTTGTAGGCAATGCTTTTGTGAAGCCATTTGCAAATTAATCCTTTGAAGAAATAAATTTGGTCTCTAGCTGCTTGTTTCCAACTCATTCTCTGATAAAGTGAAAATCTATCTCAATATGCTTAGGCCTCCTTTGTTTGGGATACAGATTTTTAAGAATCGCTTTAAATGTAAATATTGAGAATTAGCTGCAGCTGTGGATTCCTATGAATCAGAATCCAACTGTTTCTTTACCATGATTTTGATAGCTGTACAATTATTGAGAGATGTGAAATGACTGTAATGCCGTGGTCAAGCAGGAGAAACAACACGGGAGCTAGGGGTCATCGTGCCAGGCGGCTGACCTGGTGGTGAGGTGGTCTGCAATAGGGGCGGCACAACCGGAGATCGATCGCTCAGGGGAGGACCTGGTGACGAGGTAGTCTTCAAAGGGCGGCGGACCTGGATCTCGAGCGTCGGGCGGTGGATCAGGTGGTGAGCCAGTCTTCAAAGGGGGCAATGCAGAGGATCTTGAGGATCGGTCGGAGGATGCTGGCCGGAGGAAGGGTAGGGGCAGAGGCACACATACCCCTCCTTTGGGCACCAGCAGGAGAGGCGTCAGAATCCTAGGTCACCTCTCCCCTGTTCGCTTGGGGTAAAGAAGAACAGAAGGGCAGGGGCAACACATCTTAGCAGTGACATTTCTGTCGTAATTTTAACTGGAAATAGGAGCAGACTCTCAAAACGAATCATTTTCTTTTGTGGGAAGCTCTAGAATCCATGGAATCATCAAAATCACTGCTTCTGGGTTTGCTTGCCTATACTAGTTCATTTTTAGAATCAGATTCTAGGAAGCTAGATATGAATTTGATGTGATTGTTTGAGATTAGGATTTTAGAAGGCCTAGAATCAGAGAATGAGAAGTTGTAGCTTAAACAAAGGCCACCTTAGTTCTATCACAGATATATAGGATCGGTAGATTGATAGGTTGCTCCAAGATTATCACACTCAATGCATGGAGTTTGCACTTGTGACGCTCCAATGCAATTTCTTTGAGTATAGACTGGACTCAAATAACTTTGGCTATTGCATTCCGCTAGTGCTTTATATTGTGCTTCAACACTTGATCTGGAGACAGTAGCTTCTTCTTTGCACACCATGAAATTAATTTTGACCCACAGAAAATTGCAAACCCATCAGCTGACCTTCTATCATCTAAGCAACCAACCCAATCCGCATCGAAAAAGGCACTTACAAGAGTAGAAAAAGAATTCTTGAATGTTTAACCAATGGTTAATGTATTCTTTACATACCTTAAAATTCACTTAGCTGTTGTCCAATGAGTTGTGGTGGGTGAACGAAGAAGCTCACACACTTTATTGACTGCAGAAGAAATGTCAGGTCGAGTGAGAGTCAAATACTGAAAAACCTATGCTTTTGTAACTGATGCTATCCTCTTGATCCAGGAGTTCTCCTTCTCTAAGAGTTCTGAGCTGGATAATGGTGTTGGTGAGTATTTGAAGTTTGCATGCCAACTCTATTTAACAGAGCTGCATATTTAGCCTATGATAAATGATACCATCTATGTTTTTCTTGACCTCAATACTAGAAAGAAATGCAAATCTCCAAAATCCTTGAGAGCAAACTCAAGACCTAAGTCTTTGAACAATCATGTCATTGCCTCATTAGACAAACTAGTAACAATAATATCATCCACATACATGAGGAAAAATATGGATGTTTGGATCTTTTTGTACATAAACAGTGATGTGTTAGATTTGGATGGAACAAACCCAAATGATTGTAGCTTTATATGCAGTCGTGAGTACCATGCTCTAGAAGCTTGCTTTAATCCATACAAAAAAGGGCAGCCCGGTGCATGTAGCTACCGCTTGCGCAGGGTCCGGGAAAGGGTCCGATCACTTTGGGTCTATAGTACGCAGCCTTTTCCTACATTTCTGTAAGAGGCTGTTTTCAGGACTTGAACCCGTGACCTCATGGTCACAAGGCAACAACTTTACCACTGCGCCAATGTTAGAAATATGCCCTAGAGGCAATAATAAATTAGTTATTATCATATTTCCTTATTCATGATAATCGTTTATTATCCATGCTATAATTGTATTGATCGGAGACTTAAATGCATGTGTGGATACATAGACAAAACCATGTCCCTAGTATGCCTCTAATAGACTAGCTTGTTGATCAAAAGATGGTTAAGGTTTCCTAGCCATGGACATGAGATGTCATTTGATAACAGGATCACATCATTAGGAGAATGATGTGATGGACAAGACCCAAATTACAAACGTAGCATATGATCGTGTCAGTTTATTGCTGCTATTTTCCGCATGTCAAGTATATGTT
Source organism: Hordeum marinum (assembly GCA_022496015.1). Lineage (NCBI taxonomy): Eukaryota > Viridiplantae > Streptophyta > Magnoliopsida > Poales > Poaceae > Hordeum > Hordeum marinum. The sequence continues at coordinate 437,412,140 of CM039672.1, read as the reverse complement.
CCTATGACCATGAGATCATGCAACTCACTGACACCGGCGGGATTCTTTGTGTGTATCAAACGTCGCAACGTAACTGGATGACTATAAAGGTGCACTACAGGTATCTCCGAAGGTGTCTGTTGAGTTGGCATGGATCAAGACTGGGATTTGTTACTCCGTGTGATGGAGAGGTATCTCAGGGCCCACTCGGTAATGCAACATCACAACAAGCCTTGCAAGCAATGTGACTAATATGTTAGCCATGGGATCTTGCATTACGGAACGAGTAAAGAGACTTGCCGGTAACGAGGTTGAACTAGGTATGGAGATACCGACGATCGAATCTCGGGCAAGTAACATACCGAAGAACAAAGGGAACGTTATACGGGATTGACTGAATCCTTGACATAGAGGTTCGACCGATGAAGATCTTCGTAGAATATGTAGGAACCAATGTGGACGTCCAGGTCCCGCCATTGGTTATTGGCCGTAGAGGTGTCTCGGTCATGTCTACATAGTTCTTGAACCCGCAGGGTCTGCACACTTAAGGTTCGGTGACGTTTCGGTAGTGTAGAGTTATGTATGGTGGTGACCGAAGATTGTTCGGAGTCCCGGATGAGATCCTGGATGTCACGAGGAGCTCCGGAATGGTCTAGAGGTAAAGATTCATATATAGGAAGTCCCAGTTTGGTCGCCGGAAAAGTTTCGGGCTCATCGGTAGTGTACAGGGAGTGCCTGTAGTGTACCGGGAGACCTCCGGGAGGGGTATTTCGACCCAAGAGCCTACATGGGATGTAGGAGGGTGAATACCAGCCCTTAGTGGGCTGGTGGAAGTCCTACACAAAGCCCATGAGGCTGGGAAGAAAATACCAAAAGGAAAAAAGGTGGAAAAAGGCAAAAAGGGGCTATATAGGGAAGGAGTCCTAATCCTACTTGGAGGAGAAGGAAGAGGACTCCTCCCTCCTTGGTTTGGCCGACCCAAGGGCTGCCTTTTTGGCAGACAAGCCTCCTCCTCCTCTCCTCCTATATATACTAGAGGATTTTAGGGTTTTGGCACAAGATTTTCAGCCACGTGCCACCCGTTCCTCTAGTGCATAGCTTCTCCTCTAGATCGGTTTTCTGCAGTGCTTAGGCAAAGCCCTGTCGGAATAGCTCCACCACCATTGCCGGAGCACCGTCACGCTGCCTGAGAACTCTTCCTCCTCTCCACCTCCTCTTGCTGGATCAAGACGGTGGAGATCGTCATTAAGCTGCACGTGTGCTGAACGCGGAGGTGCCGTCCGTTCGGTACTAGATCGGAAGGATCGTGATCAAGGCCACGGGACGTTCATGATCGGATCGCGGGACGGATCATGACGAGATCACCGGACGGTTCGTGATTAGTTTGCGGGACGGTTCGTGATTAGATCGCGGGACGCTCGGCGATTTGGATCGCGAAGAAGTTCGACTACACCAACCGCGTTTCTTAACGCTTCCCGCTTAGCGATCTACAAGGATACATAGATCTACTCTCCCTCTCATAGGTACTCATCACCATGGATAGGTTTGCGTGTGCGTAGGAAATTTTTTGTTTCCCATGCGACGTTCCCCAACATCCAAGGCTCCCCTTCCTTTAATTAAAATTTGCATCCAGGAAAATGTGCATTTTTATCTTTAAACACAAGATGTTGTTTCATGTACATATCCTATTTGTGAACACCACGAAAAAACATGTTCTACAAATCTAGCTGTCTAAGACTCTGACAACAAAGGAATAATGGTTTTAGCATTGGCAACTGGATTAAAAGTGTCCTCATAATTTATGCCATGCCTTTGCTTGAAGCCTTGGAAAGAAGTCTAGCTTTATAGAGATCTATGGTGCCATCGGATTTTTGTTTAATACTATATACACATTTACAATAAGTTGCATTTCTTCTATCACGATGAGGAACTAGGTGCCATGTTTTATTACTCTGGAGTGTCATATATTCATCCTCCATGGATTTCTTCCATTTGATGCTGCCAAGTGCCTCTGTTGAGCTCTTATGTTCACCTGTTACACAAGAAAAACCAAACTTAGAAATTTCGTTGCAAGTTATATGATGTTTATCTCCACTTCGCAACCTTGTGTGTGGTTGTGTCGGAGATGCCATAGGAGGTGGTGGTTTTGCATCTCGCGTGTTGTGTGAATAGGAAGCTGAAACTTCCGTTCCGCCATGACGAATGGGTTTCAAGCAAGCTCCATACTTGATGTCCGCGACCCCCCAAATATGAGGCCACGAGATTGTTTATGGAACATGCTCCATTATTTGGAGGATACACAATACTTTTAGAATAGGTTTTGACCTCTTTTTTGCAAACCAATATAAGAAAATTGTGGTTTTAAAATAAAACAGAGTATTTGTTGCTAATGCTTCAGAACACCAAAGTTTTACATCACCACTGTTTTCAAAATATTGTGCTACCAAACTAAACATCAAACACCAAAGTTTTGCATGTCAAGTATCTGTTCCTATGACCATGAGATCATGCAACTCATTGACACCGGAGGAGTGCCTTATGTGTACCGAACGTCGCAACATAACTAGGTGACTGTAAAGGTACTCAACAGGTATCTCCGAGGGTGTCTGTTGGGTTGGCATGGATTGAGACTGGGATTTGTTACTCCGTGTGATGGAGAGGTATCTTAGGGCCCACTCGGTAATACAACATCATAATAAGATTGCAAGAAAAGTGAATAAAGAGTTAGCCACGGGATCTTGTATTACGTAATGAGTAAAGAGACTTTCCGGTAATGAGATTGAACTAGGTATGGAGATACCGATGATCGAATCTCGGGCAAGTAACATACCGATGAACAAAGGGAACTGCATATGAGATTAAATGAATCCTGGACATAGAGGTTCAACCGATAAAGATCTTCATAGAATATGTAGGAACCAATATGGGAATCTAGGACACACTATTGGTTATTGGCTGTAGAGTTGTCTCGGTCATGTCTACATAGTTCTCGAACCCGCAGGGTCTGCACACTTACCGTTCGATGACGATTTGGTATAGTTGAGTTATGAATGTTGGTGAGGGAAGGTTGTTCGAAGTCCCGGATGAGATCCCGGACGCCACGAGGAGCTCCTGCATGGTCCGAAGGTAAAGATTTATATATAGGAAAGTGGTATTTGGATTCCGGAAAGGTTTCGGGCATTACCGATATTGTATCGGGAGTGCCGAAAGGGTTCCGGGGGTCCATCGGGTGGGGCCCACCCATCCTGGAGAGCCACATAGGTCTAAGAGATGGCCCACCATCCCCTAGTGGTCTGGTTAGCCAGCCTCTAAAGGCCTATGCGCCAAGGTGGTAGGTGGGAGGAGTCCTAGAGGAGGGGGACTCCTCCCTAGGCGCCCACCTCCCTTGTGGGAGGTGGACTCCTCCCCTCTTGCGCCGCCAAGGCCCTAGGGAAACCCTAGGGAGCCTCCACCTACCCCTTCCTCCTATATATTGTCTGAAATATGCCCTAGAGGCAATAAATAAAGTGTTTATTATTGTATTTCCTTGTTCATGATAATCGTTTATTATCCATGCTATAATTGTATTGATTGGAAACACATTGCATGTGTGGGTAAATAGACAACACTATGTCCCTAGTATGCCTCTAGTGAACTAGCTCGTTGATCAAAGATGGTCAAGGTTTCCTAGCCATTGACATGTGATGTCATTTGATAACGGGATCACGTCATTAGGAGAATGATGTGATGGACAAGACCCAAACTACAAACGTAGCATATGACCGTGTCAGTTTATTGCTACTGTTTTCTGCATGTCAAGTATGTGTTCCTATGACCATGAGATCATGTAACTCACGGATATCAGAGGAGTGTCTTGTGTGTATCAAACGTCGTAACGTAATTGGGTGACTGTAAAGGTGCTCTACAGGTATCTCCGAGGGTGTTTGTTGAGTTGACATGTATCAAGACTGGGATTTGTTACTCCGTGTGACGGAGAGGTATCTCAGGGCCCACTCGGTAATACAACATCACAATGAGCCTTGCAAGCAATGTGACTAAGTGTTAGTTGCGGGATCTTGTATTACGAAACGAGTAAAGAGACTTGCCGGTAACAAGGTTGAACTAGGTATGGAGATACCGACGATCGAATCTCGGGCAAGTAACATACCGAAGAACAAAGGGAACATCATACAGGATTAACTGAATCCTTGACATAGAGGTTTGACCGATAAAGATCTTCGTAGAATATGTAGGAACCAATATGGGCATCCAGATCCCGCTATTAGTTATTGACCATAGAGGTGTCTCGGTCATGTCTACATAGTTCTCGAAACCGCAGGGTCTGCACACTTAAGGTTTGGTGACGTTTCAGTAGTATAGAGTTATGCATGGTGGTGACCGAAGGTTGTTCGGAGTCCCAGATGAGATCCCGGACGTTACGAGGAGCTCTAGAATGGTCCGGAGGTAAAGATTCATATATAGGAAGTCCTGTTTTGGTCGCCGGAAAAGTTTCGGGCTCATCGGTAGTGTACCGGGAGTGCCGATAGTGTACCGGGAGACCTCCGGGAGGGGTATTTCGACCCAAGAGGCTTCATGGGCTGTGGGAGAGTGAAAACCAGCCCTTAGTGGGCTGGTGGAACATCCACAAGAGGCCCATGCGGCTGGAGGAAAAAGGCCAAAGAGAAAAGGTGGAAGAAAAAGGCAAAATAGGGTGAATCCTAGTCGTACTAGGATTGGAGGTGGACTCCACCTCTCCCTCTCTCTCGGTCGAAGCAAGGGTGCCTTGGACCTTGCTCCAAGGCTCCTCCTCCCTCCCTCCTATATATACTGGTGGTATTGAGGCTTTTGCACTTGATTTTTCAGCCACGTGCTACCCGTTCCACCAGTCTCCTCTAGATCCGATTTCTGCAACGCTTAGGCGAAGCCCTGCCAGAATTGCTCCACCACCATCGCCGGAGCGCCGTCACGCTGCCGGAGAAATCTTGTTCCTCTCCTCTCCTTCTTGCTGGATCGAGAAGGCGGAGATTGTCATCAAGCTGTACGTGTGCTGAACGCGGAGGTGCCGTCCGTTCGGTGCTTGATCGGGATGGATCATGAGGACGGTTCGTGATTAGATCGCGGGACGCTCGGCGATTTGGATCGCGAAGACGTTCGACTACACCAACCGCGTTTCTTAACGCTTCCCGCTTAGCGATCTACAAGGGTATGTAGATCCACTCTCCTTCTCATAGATGCTCATCACCATGGATAGATCTGCGTGTGCGTAGGAATTTTTTGTTTCCCATGCAACGTTCCCCAACATATATATATATGAGGGGAGGGAGGGCTGCGGCACCTTAAGACACGGTGCAACCTCTCCCCCCTCTAGATTGCTTCTCCTCTAGATCGGTTCGGTATTGCTTAGCAAAGCTCTGCCGGATCAGCTCCACCACCACCGTCGCCACGCCGTCGTGCTGCCGGAGAACTCATCTACCTCTCCGTCCTTGGTTGCTGGATCAAGAAGGCAGAGATCGTCATCGAGCTGTACGTGTGGTGAACGTGAAGGTGCCGTCCGTTGGCACTAGATCGTGATTGGATTGCGATACGGCTTGTGATTTGGATCGCAAAGACGTTCGACTACATCAACCACGTTTCTTAACGCTTCTCGCTTAGAGATCTACAAGGGTATGTAGATCCAATCTCTCCTCTCATAGTTGCTCATCTCCTAGACTAATCTGGGTGAAGCGTAGGAATTTTTTTGTTTCCAACACAATGTTCCCCAGCATTGGCATCATGAGCTAGGTCTATGCGTAGATGAGATCACGAGTAGAACACAAACGAGTTTGTGGGCGTTGATATTCAGATTGCTTCCTCCCTTGGTATTTTCTTGATTCAGCGGTATTGTGGGATGAAGTGGCCCGGAGCAACTTTACATGTCCACATACATGAGATCGGTTCCATCGACTGAAATGTGACTTTGTTGCATAAGATGGTTGGCGGGTGTCTTCTCTCCCACCTTAGTTCAATCGGATTCGACAAAGGTGGTCCTTGTAGAAGGTTGAATAGCAATTTGTGTATCACCGTTGTGGTTTTGGGTAGGTAAGAATCGTTCTTGCTAGATACCCTTAGCAGCCACGTAAAACATGCAACAACAATTAGAGGACATCTAACTTGTTTTTGCAGGGTATGTTGCGATATGATATGGCCAAAGACATGATGAGATATATTTGATGTATGAGATGATCATGTTTTGTAATAGTTTATATCAACTTGCATATTGATGCATATGGCAACCGGCAACCGGCAGGAGCCATAGGGTTGTCTTTAATTATTGTATGACCTGCATGTCAATCATTAAATGCGATGTAATGCTTTACCTTATCCTTAAGCGGTAGCAATAGTAGTAGAAGCATGGTTGGCATGACAACACCGATGGCGACACAATGATGGAGATCATGATGATGGAGATCATGGTGTTATGCCGGTGACGATGGAGATCATGCCTGTCGGGGATATTATCCCGCGGTATGACTCGGGGATAGTTATAACCTGATAGGCAGTTATAACCCAGCAGACAGTTATAACCTGTCAGACAGTTTTGACCCGGCAGACAGTTATAACCCGTTAGACAGTTATGACCCGGCAGACAATTATGACCACCGTTATAACCCGGCAGACGGTTATGACCCGGCAGACAATTATGACCCGAGAGATAGTTATGACCCGACAGAAAGTTAAGCCACGGAGACGAGTTCCTGAAGATGAGTTGCTGAAGATGAGTCTTGAAGATAAGCCCGATTGTAAGCCGCTCTGCGTAAGCCGCCCGTCTGGAGATAGGACACCCGGATTCAGAAGCCCATAAAGAGAAGCCCATGATGGAGAGTCATAATAAGTTAAGTCTCAATCAGACTTGGACTCTACATGTAACCCGCCCCTTTAGCTTATATAAGGAGGGGCGGGGCACCCCAAGAGGGTCAAGTTTTATACATCTCAATAGTCAGGTCTTAGACAGGTTTGAGTCATTGGAGATAGACATATTAGAGGTTCTCGAGATTAGTGGTAGCGATTAGCACCCTTGTAATCAAGATCACCCTCATCATCAATATAGACACAAAGTAGGACATAGGCTTTTACCTCCATCGAAGGGGCCGAACGTGGGTAAACTCACGTCTCTCGATTCCGACCAACCCCTCTCAAGCTGCCACATAGTTGCGATGGCCTCACACCTAAGTTCTCTCACGAGGACATCTTGCCTTGACAAATCTACGACAATGCCGGTGCTTTGGAGATGGAGATCAAAAGCACAAGTTCATGGCCATATCATGTCACTTATGATTTGCATGTGATGTTAATATTTTTATGCATCTTATTTTGCTTAGGATGACGGTAGCATTATCAGGTGACCCCTCACTAAAATTTCAAGATAAAATTGTGTTCTCCCGAGTGTGCACCGTTGCGAAGGATAGTCGTTTCGAATCACCACGTGATGTTCGGGTGTGATAGACTCTACGTTCGCATACAACGGGTGCAAGCCAGTGTTGCACATGCGGAACACTCGGGTTAAACTTGACGAGCCTAGCATGTACATACATGGCCTCGGAACACAAGAAACCGAAAGCTCGAACATGAGTCATATAGTAGATATGATCAACACAGATATGTTCACCATTGAAACCACCTCATCTCACGTGATGATCGGACTTGGGTTGGTGAATTTGGATCATGTAGCACTCGGATGACCGGAGGGATGTCAATTTGAGTGGGAGTTCTATAAGTAACATGATTAACAAAACTCATTATCTTGAATAATAGTCTAAGTAATATGTGCAAATTTATGTTATAGATCAATGGCTCGCACAATAGTTCCCCTACATTCAATGCGTTCCTAGAGAAAGCCAAGCGGAAAGATTATGGAAGTAACTTTGTAGACTAGGCCTGTAATCTGAGGATTATCCTCACGGCTTCCCAAAAGGCTTATGTCCTTGATGCACCGCTCAGTGAACCACCCGCTCCGGTGTTGTTTGCAGACATTGTGAATGCCTGTCAGTCGCCTTCGGATGATTACTCAATAGTTTAGTGTGCTATGCTTATGGCTTAGAACTGGGATTTCAAAGGCGTTTTGAACATCATGAAGCATATGAGATGTTCCATGAGTTGAAGTTTATTTGAGAAGAATGCCCGGATCGAGAGGTATGAGACCTCCGATAAGTTCTATGCTTGCAAGATGGAGGAGAATGGGTGTGTCAGTGAACACATACTCAGAATGTCTGGGTATTCCAACCGTTTGGCTGAATTAGAGATGCCCCTCCTGCCAGAGGCGATCACTGACAAAATTCTTCAATCACTACCACCTAGCTACAAAAGCTTCGGGTTGAACTATAATATGAAAGGGATGAACAAGTCAGTCACCGAGCTGTTTGCGATGCTAAAAGTTGCTGGGACTGAAATCCAGAAGGAGCATCAAGTGTTGATGGTCAATACAACCACTAGTTTCAAGAAGAATGGCAAGGGCAAGAAGGGTAACCACAAGAAGAGTGGCAAAGCAGTTGCCCCTCCTGTGAAGAAACACAAGGCTGGACCCAAGCCAAAAACTGAGTGCTTTTATTGCAAGGGAACTGTTCATTGGAAGCGGAACTGCCCCATGTATCTGGCCGACAAGAAGGCGGCCAACACCAAACAAGGTATATATGATATACATGTTATTGATGTGTACCTTAACAACTCTCATTGCAGTGCCTGTGTATTTGATACTGATTCTGTTGTTCACATTTGCAACTCAAAATTGGAACTACGTAATAGACAGAGGCTGGCAAAGGATGAAGTGTCGATGCACGTGGGAAATGGTTCGAAGGTTGATTTGATCGCCGTCGACACGCTCGCTCTTTGATTACCATCGGGATTAGTGATGAACCTGAATAATTGTTATTTAGTGCCCGCGTTGAGCATGAACATTATATCTGGATCTTGTTTAATGCGAGACTGATGTCTACTACATAACTTTATTCTTGTAGACTCATGTTGGGCCTCAAAGCGCAGAGTTTTGTAGGACGGTAGCAATTTTCCCTCAAGTGGATGAACTAAGGTTTATCAATCCGTGGGAGGTGTAGGATGAAGATGGTCTCTCTCAAGCAACCCTACAATCAAATACAAGAAATCTCTTGTGTCCCCAAAACACTCAATACAACGGTAAATTGTATAGGTGCACCAGTTCGACGAAGATATGGTGATACAAGTGCAATATGGATGGTAGATATGGATTTTTGTAATCTGAAAATATAAAAACAGCAAGGTAACAAGTGGAAAACAACAAGCAAAATGTTGTACTAATGCTTGGAAATAAGGACTAGGGTACATAGTTTCACTAATGCAATCTCTCAGCAATGCTAACATAGTTGAATCATATGATCATCCCTTAACGTGCTACAAGGAATCACTCCAAAGTTCCTATCTAGCGGAAAACAATAAAATGAAATTGGTGTAGGTGGTAGAACCACCTCAAAGTTATTCTTTCCAATCAATGTATTCAAGAGTTCGTACTAAGATAACACCAATGATACATATAAATTGATCCTAATGTCACCTAGATACTCCAATGTCACCTCACGTATCCATGGGTAAATTATGCGACATGCATCAAACAATTTCAAAGCTATCATATTCAATCAAACACAGAGAACTTGCAAGGAGCACCCCAAGATTTCTATCGGAGAACATGGTATGAAAATGTGCAATCAACCCTATGCATAGATCCCCAAGGTCATCAGAATTCGCAAGTTGATGCCTCAGTATATATCAAGTGAATCAATAGAATACCCCAATGTCACTACGTGTATCCCATGCAAGACGTACATCAAGTGTTGTCATACCAATATGCTTAATCCAACATAACGTTATCGTAAAGTGAAAGACTCAATTCATCACAACTAGATGGTAAGGGATATACATCATATGATCCGACTATATTAATAAGCTCGTGATAGATCAAGATCGTGTCATCTCAAGAACACGAGAGAGAGAGAGAGACCGAACACATAGCTATTGGTACATACCCTCAGCCCCGAGGGTGAACTACTCCCTCCTCATCATGGAGACCATAGGGATGATGAAGATGGCCACCGGTGATGGTTTTCCCTCTCCGACAGGGTACTGGAATCGCTCCATATAGGTTTTTCGGCGATACAGAGAGTTGCGGCGGCGGAGCGGAAGGTCTCTCTTTATTTCAGAGGTTTCTGGGATTTATAGGATTTTTAGCATTGGAATCATGCACAACGGAGCTATGTGGGCCCCACAAGCTATCTGGATAGGCCCTAGGGGGGGCAAATGTGTGGTGGCCTCCTGGCACACCCCCTCCGATGGTTCTTCGCTCCAGTATTTCTTATTTCCTCTAGAAAAAAATAAAAAAGGTTTGGGCGATTCTGAGAACTTTCATTTTCTACAGAAAACAACACCACGGTAATTCTACTGAAAACAACGTCAGTCCGGGTTAGTTCTAAATAAATCATATAAATTGCATCAAAACCATATATAAGTATTGTAAACATAGGAGAATATGGCCTGTATACTTCATAAACGACGGAGACGTATCAGCATCCCCAATCTTAATTCCTGCTCATCCTCGAGTAGGTAAATGATAAAAGAAATAATTTATAAAGTGTGAATGCTATCATGATGTATAATGTTGATCAAGGATATTTTTAGCCATTTTTCTAACATCATAACCAGCAAGTATTTCTCATAAAGCTTCTCATGATCAAGTAGCAAGTTATTCACATGTTAAAAGTATAGACCATAAACTTTCTTGAAAAATAGCAAACTATGTTTTCAGTCATCAAACAATTGCAATTCGTCTTATTTTCAGGAAGGGTCTATGAAAGAGCTTTGGTTTAGTAAATTCCACATATTCAACTATCATTTAGTCTTCCATGATTGTTGACACTCAAATCATATTTTTAGAACAAACAATTTCAGTCAAACACAAGGAAGATACGGGCTTAAAGTTTCGCCTCCCAAATCATTTATCTCAGGGATAATGTCAACAAATAATGAATCGTGATCACCTATATTCTATTGGATATATGTGTCTGGATCTTTCCCCACCACATGATGCTTGCCAACTAAGGAATTGATAGATTGGAATGAAAAGTTGACTCGACATGAAAAGTAAATGATATGCCCTTCATAGAGGCAAGCAGAGGTTGTCATGCGCTTTTTATTTTTGGATGTTTTATTTCTTAATGAAAAGGAATGCCACTTTATATTGCCCCTTGTGATGGAAACCTTTATTATGAAGTTCGTGGCTTTTATTTCTTCACCATCTCAAGTTCGTACAAAGCTTATTTTCCCTTCCAATAAAAGATCATACATATTTAGGAGCAATTTTTATTGCTTTTTTTTGCACCGATGACAACTTACTTGAAGGATCTTATTCAATCCATAAGTAGATATGGTGGACTCTCATGGCAAAAAAAACTTGGTTCAAGGATTTGGATGCACAAGTAGTATCTCTACTTAGTACGAAGTTTTGCCTAGCAACAAGTTCTAAACAAGCACCACATGTTAGAGGATCCATGACAATATAACAGCTATGTGCATATAAACAATCATAACCATTAAGTTGTCTTCCTTGTCCAACGTCAACTACTTGATCAAGTTTGAAAATAATTAATGGGGCTCACAATCATAGAAGATGTCCAAGATAGTATATCTATATGTGAAACCTCTCTTCCTTCAATGTTCTTTCATGAATCGTTTAAATGACCAATGTTATGTTTGTTAACTTCCAATAAATTTTACCGCTTATACTCCTAGTATGTGAATTCACTACTCCCCATGGGGTGCCTTGGTCATATCCTTCAATTCTCTCATGTCCTGGTTTCACCTATGTCTCAAAAACTTCATCCACACAAAACTTGAAAAGAACTCGTGAGATAGGTTAGTACACATAAGAATAAATCAACAGTTCATGTACTTCCAAGACAAGTTGCATAATAATTTCAAAACATTAGGTACTGTATAATATCATTTCCACAATTTGTATTTACCAATATAAGTCATGAAAACTATAGGAGAAGTAGATAACAAAACTATGACAGAAATCTGTGTAAACAGGATAGTCTGTATAAATTTATAAAAAAGTATACTTGTGTATCTCCCATAATTATAAATATTTAGGAACTGATACAAAATTTTTATTAAAATATTGTGTAAAAATTTCAGAAAGTTTCCACGTTCTAGTAAAATTACATAATTCAAATACGACAGAAAAAGTTTCTGTCTTTATAACACAAATCATACATGCAATTCAAGCATTCTAAAGGCAATTCTTGGAAATTTTTTATTGAAAATAAAGATTATAAATAAAATATAACAGGGAAAAACAAAATAAAGTGATGCTCCAAGCAAAAGAAAAATTATGTGACGAATAAAAATATAGCTCTAAGCAAGATATACCGATAGTGTTGAACACGAAAGAGGGGGTGCCTTCCGGGGCATCCCCAAGCTTAGACGCTCGAGTCTTCCTTGATTATTACCTTGGGGGTGCCTTGGGAATCCCCAATCTTAGGGTATCACCACTTCTTACTCTCCTCATATCGGTATCTCACCCAAAACCTGAAAACTTCAATCACACAAAACTTAACAGAAATTCGTGAGATGGTTTAATATAATAGATCATTCACTTAGGTACTGTCAAGAAAATATTCATAATTGTTCCCACATGATACCTACTATATTATATCATTCCCATAATTTATATCACTGAATATAAACTATAGAAACACTAAAACAAGTAAACTACGCATGCAAAACAAAATCTGTCAAAAACAGAAGAGTCTGTGAAGATCTGAGTGAACACTATACTTGCCTGGCTCTAAAAATTCTGAACAATTAGGAAAATGCCGATAATTTCATATCAAAACTGTGTAAAAATTTCTGAATTTTCTACCTTCCAGTAAAATCATAGAAATTCTGCACTGGACATAAAAGTTTCTGTTTTTGCACAGATTCAAATCAACAAGTACTCACACTATCCCAAAGGCTTTACTTGGCACTTTATTGAAATAAATACATAAAACATGATTAATATAGTAGCTTAATCATGTGAACACACAAAAATAGAAAGGAAAAGTGTTGGGTTGTCTCCCAAGAAGCGCTTTTCTTTAAAGCCTTTTAGCTAGGCAGGATGACTTAAATAATGCTCACATAAAAATATTGAATTGAAACACAATCGGAGCATCATGAAGCATATGACAAGAACATTTAAGTCTAACCCTATTCCTATGCATAGGGATTTTGTGAGCAAACAATTTTTGGGATCAAGAATCGACTAGCATAGAAAGGCAGAACAAGCATAACTTGAAGATTTTCAGCACATAGGGAGGAAACTTGATGATATTGCAGTTCCTACAAGCATACGTTCCTCCCTCATAATAATTTTCAGTATCAACAGGAAGGAATTCAACAATATAACTATCACATAAATCATTCTTTTCATGATCTACAAGCATAGAAAATTTATTACTCTCCCCACAAGCAAACTTCTCATACATAATAGTGGGAGTATCATAGGAGACTTGAATGCTATAATTTGTTTCCACATTAAAATAATAGTGTTCAGAAAAAGGGTAATCATAATTGTGAGAAATTTTATAATCATAACCATCATTATTTATTATGGTATAAGTATCATCACAATAATCATCATAAATAGCATCTTGGTTCTCATGATAAATGGGAGGCAAGCAATCATCATAACAAATCTGACCATTCGAAGTAGGGGGACTAGAAAGATCATCTTCATTATGCATAGCATCCCCAAGCTTGGAATACATATAAATTGCAGAAAATATATTCTCAAATATTTCATTCTCATCAAGCATAGCATCCCCAAGCTTGTGGGTTTGCATATCATTGGCATAATCATCAATAGCATGAATAGTACCAATAGTGTAACAATTATTATCATTGTAATTTTCCAAGTTGGTGCCTAAAAGATTATCAAGATCATAAGATACATCATTATTGTCCCAATAATAATTATCGCAATAAGTAATAGGCATCACAAAATCATCCTCAATAGTATCATCCTCAATAATTTTATTTAACTCATTCTCACGAAGCACAACCTTGATAGGAGCAACATTACTTGGGAGAGATACCTTTTTTACCTCTACTTTTCCTTCTTTTCCTGTTCCTAACCACATTGTGTGTGGGTTTAATAAATTTTTGAGCTCTTTATTGTAGAGATTGGTTGAATAAGAAGCTCCTCCTCGTCACCCGATTCATCATAAAAACAATAGGAGGATATTGGGAAATCACTTCCTTTTCATTAGTATTCTCTTCATCTTCCATTGGTGTTCTCGTGTTTGTATAATTGGCAATGTAAGCATTCTCAATGCAATTTACCTCACAATACATATAGATTTCTTTTAGATCAAAATCAAGAAGTTTCAAGAGAACCCAATCTGGCAACTCCTTAGTTTTATGTTTCACTTCTTCACACCCCAGAAACAGAATAAGTTCATTATAATGCTCAAGGGTAATCAAGTTATCACAATTTTTGGACACGATTCGATCATGAAAGAATTCGCATTGGAAATTAAAATGACCACTTTCATTGCAAAGTTCACAAGTAATGCGAATAATGCACAACCTTTTAGCACAAATATCTAACATCTTACATAAACATTTAGTTTCTAAATATTTATGCCTCTTACAAAATGTATTTTCCCTTTTTGGTATGTATTTGCAAACTCTATGCACTCCATAAAAATCAACATGCTTATAAGAAATCTGTTTATCATGACTAGTGCAATCATCATTAGTATTATGGATATTCAAAGAATTCATAGTAACAACATTGCAACCGTGAATATCATTCAAGGAATTCTCACTAATCACTTTGTAAATTTCTTCTAGCATTTCATCATAATTTTTAGATTCAAGATTTTCAAGCAAGACCTCATAAAGATAATCTAGTCCACTCTCACTAGCAATTGGTTCAACATAATCGGGTCTTGTGAAAAGATTAGTAAGTGTATGAGGATCCATTAATCTTATTTTTTATTTTTTTATAAAACCAAACTAGTGAAAAACAAGAAACTAAAAGAATTAATTGAAAAATATCTAAAGATATACCTTCAAGCACTCACCTCCTCGACAACGGTGCCAGAAAATAGTTTGATGTCTACTACATAACTTTATTCTTGTAGACTCGTGTTGGGCCTCCAAGCGTAGAGGTTTTTAGGACAATAGCAATTTCCCCTCAAGTGGATGACCTAAGGTTTATCAATCTGTGGGAGGTGTAGGATGAAGATGGTCTCTCTCAAGCAACCCTGCAATCAAATACAAGAAATCTCTTGTGTCCCCAACACACCCAATACAATGGTAAACTGTATAGGTGTACTAGTTTGGTGAAGAGATGGTGATACAAGTGCAATATGGATGGTAGATATGGATTTTTGTAATCTGAAAATATAAAAACAACAAGGTAACAAGTGGCAAACAGTGAGCAAAACATTGTATTAATGCTTGGAAATAAGGCCTAGTGTACATACTTTCACTAATGCAATCTCTCAACAATGCTAACATAGTTGAATCATATGATCATCCCTTAACACGCAACAAGAGTCACTCCAAAGTTTCTATCTAGCGGAGAACAATAAGATGAAATTGGTGTAGGTGGTAGAACCACCTCAAATTATTCTTTCTGATCGATCTATTCAAGAGTTCGTACTAAGATGACACCAATGATACATATCAATTAACCCTAGTGTCACCTAGATACTCTAATGTCACCTCAAATATCCGTGGGTAAATTATGCGACATGCATCAAACAATTTCAGAGCTATCATATTCAATCCAACACAAAGAACTTGCAAGGAGCACCACAAGATTTCTATCGGAGAACATGGTATGTAAACATGCAATCAACCCCTAAGCATATATCCCCAAGGTCACCGGAATCTGCAAGTTGATGCCTCAACATATATCAAGTGAATCAATAGAATACCCCAATGTCACTACAGGTATCCCACGCAAGACGTACATCAAGTGCTGTCATACCAATATGCTCAATCCAACATAACAAGATCTTAAAGTGAAAGACTCAATTCATCACAACTAGATGGTAAGGGAAATACATCATATGATCCGATTGTATTAACAAGCCCATGATACATTAAGATCGTGTCATCTCAAGAACACGAGAGAAAGAGAGAGATTGAACACATAGCTACTAGTACATACCCTCAACCCTAAGGGTGAACTACTCCCTCCTCATCATGGAGACCATAGGGATGATGGAGATGGCCACCGGTGATGGTTTTCCCTCTTCGACAGGGTATTGGAACCGCTCCAGATTGGTTTTTCGGTGATACAGAGAGTTGAAGTGGTGGAGCAGAAGGTCTCTGGGGTTTCTGAGATTTATAGGATTTTCAGCGTTGGAATCACGCACAATGGAGCTACGTGGGCCCCACAAGCTATCTGGTCGCGTCCTAGGGGTGCGGCCAGATGTGTGGTGGCCTCCTGGCACACCCCCTCCGGTGGTTCTTTGCTCCAGTATTTCTTATTTCCTCAAAAAAAAAGTTTTGGGCGATCCCAAGAACTTAAATTTTCTGCACAAAAACACCACCACGGTAACTGTGCTGAAAACAACGTTAGTCTGGGTTAGTTCTAAATAAATCATATAAAGTGCATCAAAACCTTATAAAAGTATGGTAAACATAGGTGAATATGGCATGCATACTTCATAAATTATAGATATGTTGGAGACGTATCAGAGATAGTTACTCATTTAAATCAGAGGATTATGGTTGTTCTATTTATATGAGTAATATCTTTTCTGGTCATGCACCCAATGTGAGGGGTTTATTCTTGTGTAATCTCGATAGTGATGATACACATGTTCATAACATTGATGCCAAAAGATGTAGAGTTGATAATGATAGTACCACCTTCTTGTGGCACTGCCGCTTAGGTCGTATTGGTGTAAAATGCATGAAGAAGCTCCATGCTGATGGACTTTTGGAGTCACTTGATTTTGAATCACTTGACACATGTGAACCATGTCTCATGGGCAAGATGACTAAGATCCCGTTCTCCGGAACAGTGGAACGGGCAAGTGACTCGTTGGAAGTCATACATACTAATGTGTGCAGTCCAATGAGCATTGAGGCGCGCGGTGGATATCGTTACTTTCTCAGCTTCACCGATGAACCTACGAGCTATGGAGAAGCGATGATGGGCCCGGATTCCGACAAATGGTTAGAGGCCATGAAATCTGAGATGTTATCCATGTATGAAAACAGAGTATGGACTTTGGAAGTATTACCTGAAGGGAGAAAGGCCATTCAGAATAAATGGATCTTTAAGAAAAAGACGAACGCAGACAGTAATGCCACCATCTATAAAGCTCGACTTGTGGCAAAAGGTTTTCCACAAGTTCAAGGAGTTGACTACGATGAGACTTTCACACCCGTAGCGATGCTTAAGTTCGTCAGAATCATGTTAGCAATAGTTGCATTTTTCGATTATTGAATTTGTCAAATGGATGTCAAAATAGTGTTCCTTAACGGTTTCCTTAAGGAAGAGTTGTATATGATGCAACTAGAAGGTTTTGTCGATCCAGAAAATGTTGACAAAGTTTGCAAACTCCAGCGATCCATTTATGGATTGGTTTAAGCATCTCAGAGTTGGAATCTTTGCTTTGATGAGGTGATCAAAGTGTTCTGGTTTATACAAGTTTACGGAGAATCTTGTATTTACAAGAAAGTGAGTGGGAGCTCTATAGCATTTCTAATACTATATGTGGATGACATATTGCTCATTGGAAGCAAAATATAGTTTTTTTTGGAAGATGTGAAGGAATATTTGAACAAGAGTTTTTCAATGAAGGACCTAGGAGAAGCTGCTTTCATATTAGGCATCAATATCTATAGATGTAGATCGAGACACTTAATAGGACTTTCACAGAGCACATACCTTGACAAAGTTTTGAAGAAGTTCAAAACGGATTAGTCTAAGAAAGGGTTCTTGCCTGTATTGCAAGGTGTGAAGTTGTGTATGAGTTAATGCCCAGTGACTGCAGAAGATAGAGAAAATATGAGTGTCATCCCCTATGCTTCTGTCATAGGCTCTATCATGTATGCAATGCTGTGCACAAGACCAGATGTCAGCCTTGCCGTAAGTATGGCTGGAAGGTTTCAAAATGATCCAGGAATGGAACACTTGACGATGGTCAAGAATATCCTTGAGTACCTGAAAAGGACTAAGGAAATGTTTCTTGTTTATGGAGGTGATCAAGAGCTCGTCGTAAAGGGTTACGTCGATGCAAGATTTGACACTGATCCGGATGACTCTAAGTCTGAAACCCGATACGTATATATTCCCAATGGGGGGAGCGGTAAGCTGGTGCAGTTCCAAGCAAAGCATATTATCTGATTCTACATGTGAAGCGTAGTACATTGCTGCCTTGGAGGTGACAAAGGAAGGTATCTGGATGAAGGAGTTCATGACAGATCTTGCAGTAGTGCCCAGTGCACTGGACCCAATGACTATGTTCTGTGACAACACTGGTGCCATTGCTATGGCCAAGGAACCAAGGTTTCACAAGAGGACAAGACACATAAAGCGACGGTTCAATTCCATCCTCGATTACATCAAGGATGATGACATAAATATTTGCAAAGTTCACACGGATCTGAATGTCACAAACTGGTTGACTAAACCTCTTCCACAGGCTAAACATGATCAACACCAGAACTGTATGGGGGTTAGATTCATTGCAATGTAAATCACATGGCCATGTGAGCTAGATTATTGACTCTAGTGCAAGTGGGAGGCTTTTGGAAATATGCCCTAGAGGCAATAATAAAATGGTTATTATTATATTTCCTTGGTCATGATAATCGTTTATTATCCATGCTATAATTGTATTGATTGGAAACTCAAATACGTGTGTGGGTACATAGACAACATTGTGTCCCTAGTATGCCTCTAATAGACTAGCTCGTTGATAAAAGATGGTCGAGGTTTCCTGGCCATAGACATGAGATGCCATTTGATAACAAGATTACATCATTAGGAGAATGATTTGATGGACAAGACCCAAACTATAAACATAGCATATGATCGTGTCAGTTTATTTCTATAGTTTTTCTGCATGTCAAGTATCTGTTCCTATGACCATGAGATCATGCAACTCACTGACACCGAAGGAGTGCCTTTTGTGTATCAAACCTCGCAACATAACTAGCTCATTATAAAGGTACTCTACAGATATCTCCGAGGGTGTCTGTTCGGTTGGCATGGATCGAGACTGGGATTTGTTACTCCATGTGATGGAGAGGTATCTTAGGGACCACTCGGTAATACAAAATCATAATAAGCTTGCAAGCAAAGTGACTAAAGAGTTAGCGATGGGATCTTGTATTACGGAATGAGTAAAGAGACTTGACGGTAACGAGATTGAACTAGGTATGGAGGTATCGACGATCGAATATCGGGCAAGTAACATACCGATGAACAAAGGGAACTGCATACAGAATTAACTGAACCATTGACATTGAGGTTAAACCGATAAAGATCTTCGTATAATATGTAGGAACCAATATGGGCATCCAAATCCTGCTATTGGTTATTGGTCGTAGAGATGTCTCGGTCATGTCCACGTAGTTCTCGAACCTGCATGGTGTGCACATTTAATGTTCAGTGACGATTTGGTATAGTTGAGTTATGAATGTTGGTGACCAAAAGTTTTTCGGAGTCCCGAATGAGATCCCGGACGTCCCGGGGAGCTCCGGAATGGTCTTGAGGTAAAAATTTACATATAGGAAAGTGGTATTTGGGTTCCGGATATGTTTCAGGTGTTATCGGTATTGTACCAGGAGTGCCGAGAGGGTTTCGGGGGCCCACCGGGAGGGGGCCAGCCATCCCGGTGGGCCACATGGGCCTGAGAGGTGGCGCACCAGCCCCTTCATCAAAGTGGTAGTTGGTGTTGGAAATATGCCCTAGAGGCAACAAATAAAGTGTTTATTGTTGTATTTCCTTGTTCATGATAATCGTTTATTATCCATGCTATAATTGTATTAATTGGAAACATGGATACATGTGTGGATACATAGACAAACACAATGTCCCTAGTATGCCTCTAGTGAACTAGCTCGTTGATTGAAAGATGGTTAAGATTTCCTAGCCATGGACATGAGCTATCATTTGATAACGGGATCACATCATTAGGAGAATGATGTGATGGACAAGACCCAAACTACAAACGTAGCTTATGATCGTGTCAGTTTATTGCTACTGTTTTCTGCATGTCAAGCATATGTTCCTATGACCATGAGATCATGCAACTCACATGTATCAGAGGAGTAGCTTGTGTGTATCAAACGTCGCAACATAACTGGGTGACTATAAAGGTGCTCTACAGGTGTCTCCGAGGGTGTCTGTTGAGTTGGCATGGATCGAGACTGGGATTTGTTACTCCGTGTGACGGAGAGGTATCTCAGGGCCCACTCGGTAATACAACATCACAATGAGCCTTGCAAGCAATGTGACTAATTGTTAGTTGCGGGATCTTGTATTACGGAACGAGTAAACAGACTTGCCGGTAACGAGATTGAACTAGGTATGGAGATACCGACGATCGAATCTCGGGCAAGTAACATACCGAAGAACAAAGGGAACATCATACGAGATTAACTGAATCCTTGACATAGAGGTTCGACCGATAAAGATCTTCGTAGAATATGTAGGAACCAATGTGGACATCCAGGTCCCGCCACTGGTTATTGACCGTAGAGGTGTCTCGGTCATGTCTACATAGTTCTCGAACCCGTAGGGTCTGCACACTTAAGGTTTGGTGACGTTTCGGTAGTATAGAGTTATCTATGATGGTGACTGAAGTTTGTTCGGAGTCCCGGATGAGATCCCGGAAGTCACGAGGAGCTCCGGAATGGTATGGAGGTAAAGATTTATATATAGGAAGTCCCGTTTTGGTCGTGGGAAAAGTTTCGGGCTCATCGGTATTGTACCGGGAGACCTCCGGGAGGGGTATTTTAACCCAAGAGGCTTCATGGGCTGTGGGAGAGTATTAACCAGCCCTTAGTGGGCTGGTGGAATAGCCACACAAGGCCCATGCACCAGGAGAGAGAAGCCCAAAGAGAAAAGTGGAGAAATAGGCAGAAAAAGGAAGAGTCCTACTCCTACTAGGAGTGGAGGAGGAGTAGGACTCCTCCACCTTGGCCGGCCGACTCTTAGAGGGCCTTTCCCTTGCGCCAAGGTTGCCTCTCCTCTCCTCCTATATATACTGGTGGAATAGAGGGTTTTTGCATAGATTTTACGGCCACGTGCTACCCGTTCCACCGGTGCTCTTCTAGATCGGTTTTCCGCAGTGCTTAGGCGAAGCCCTGCCGGAATCACTCCACCACCATCGCCGGAGCACCATCAGCTGCCGGTGAACTCTTCCTCCTCTCCGCCTCCTCTTGCTGGATCAAGACGGTGGAGATCGTCATCAAGTTGCACGTGTGCTGAATGCGGAGGTGCCGTCCGTTCGGTTCTAGATCGAAAGGATCGTGATCAAGACCACGGGACGTTCGTGATTGGATCGCGGGACGGATCGTGACGAGATCGCGGGACGGTTCATGATTGGTTCGCGGGACGGTTCGTGATTAGATCGCGGGACGCTCGGCGATTTGGATCGCGAAGAAGTTCGACTACACCAACCGCGTTTCTTAACGCTTCCCGCGTAGCGATCTACAAGGGTACGTAGATCAACTCCCCCTCTCGTAGATGCTCATCACCATGGATAGGTTTGCGTGTGCGTAGGAATTTTGTTGTTTCCCATGCAACGTTCCCTAACAGTGGTATCAGAGCTAGGTTGATGGTTCGATGAGATCTCGAGTAGAACACAATAGGTTTGTGGGCACTCATGCTTAGATTGCTTCCTTCCTTGGTCGGATTTTGGTTCAGCGGTATTGTGAGATGAAGCGGCCCGGACCAACATTACTCGTACGCTTACGAGAGACCGGTTCCCTCGACGCAACTTGTTGCCTAGATGGCTTGCGGGTGGCAGTTTCTCTCACTTTAGTTGGATCGGATTCGACAAAGGCGGTCCTTGAGAAGGTTCAAAAGCAAATTATGTATCACCGTTGTGGTTTATGCGTAGGTGATAATCGTTCTTGCTAGAAACCCGTAGCAGCCACGTAAAACATGCAACAACAATTAGAGGACGTCTAACTTGTTTTTGCAGGGTATGTTGTGATGTGATATGGCCAATTACATGATGTGATATATGTGATGTATGAGATGATCATGTGATGTATAGAATTTCACGACTTGCATGTCGATGAGTACGGCAACTGGCAGGAGCCATAGGGTTGTCTTTAATTATTGTATGACCTGCGTGTCAATCATTAAGCGCTATGTAATGCTTTATTTTATCGCTAAACGGTAGCAATAGTAGTAGAAGCATGCAGGGCGTGACAACCTCGATGGCGACACGTTGATGGAGATCAAGATGATGGAGATCATGGTGTTGTGCCGGTGACGATGAAGATCATGCCGGTGCTTTCAAGGTGGAGATCTAAAGCACAAGTTCATGGCCATATCATGTCACTTATGAATTGCATGTGATGTTAATCCTTTTATGCACCTTGTTATGCTTAGTACGGCGGTAGCATTATAAGGTGATCCCTCACTTAAATGTCAAGATAAAATTGTATTCTCCCCGAGTGTGCACCGTTGCGAAAGTTCGTCGTGTTGAGACACCACGTGATGATCGGGTGTGATAGACTCTACGTTCACATACAACGGGTGCAAGCCATTTTTCACGCGCAGAACACTCGGGTTAAACTTGACGAGCCTAGCATGCACAGACATGGCCTCGGAACACAAGAGACCGAAAGGTCGAACATGAGTTATATAGTAGATATGATCAACATAATGATGTTCACCATTGAAGCCACCTCAACTCACGTGATGATCGGACTTGAGTTGGTGGATTTGGATCATGTGACACTCAGATGACCTGAGGGATGTCAATTTGAGTGGGAGATTTAGTAATTTGATTAACTAAACTCATTATCTTGAACAATAGTCTAAATGAACTTTGCATATTTATGTTGTAGATCAATGGCTCGCGCAGTAGCACTCCTGAATTTTAATGCGTTCCTAGAGAAAGCTAAACTGAAAGATGATGGAAGTAACTTTGTTGACTGGGCCCGTAATCTGAGGATTATCCTCACGGCTTCCCAGAAATCATATGTCCTTGATGCACCGCTTGGTGACCAACCAGAAGACATGACCTCCGAAGACGTTAAGAACGCTTGGGAGGCACGTACTGGAGATTACTCAATATTTCAGTGTGCAATATTGTATGGCTTAGAACTGGGACTTCAAAGACGTTTTGAATGTCATGGAGCATATGAGATGTTCCAGGAGTTGAAGTTTATCTTTCAGAAGAACGCCCGGATCGAGAGGTATGAAACCTCTGATAAGTTCTATGCTTGCAAGATGGAGGAGAACGGGTCTATTAGTGAACATATACTCAAAATGTCTGGCTATTCAACTCATCTAGCGGAGTTGGGAATTGCCCTTCCGCCAGAGGCGATCACTGACAGAGTTCTTCAATCAACGCCACCTAGTTACAAGAGCTTTGTGATGAACTATAACATGCACGGGATGAACAAGTCAGTCGCCGAGCTGTTTGCGATGCTAAAAGTCACTGAGTTTGAAATCCAGAAAGAACATCAAGTGTTGATGGTCAATAAAACCACTAGTTTCAAGAAAAATGGCAAAGTCAAGGGCAAGGGCAAGAAGGGTAAAACAAAGAAGGATGGCAAAGCAGTTGCTACTCCTGCAAAGAAGCCCAAGCATGGACCCAAGCCAGAAACTAAGTGCTTTCGTTGCAAAGGAGCTGGTCACTGGAAGCGGAACTGCCCCAAGTACCTGGCTGACAAGAAGGCGACCAATGACAAACAAGGTATATATGATATACATGTTATTGATGTGTACCTTACTGGCTCTCGTAGTAGTGCCTGGGTATTTGATACCGGTTGGGTTGCTCACATTTGCAACTCAAAACAGGAACT
This sequence comes from Hordeum marinum, assembly GCA_022496015.1. Taxonomy (NCBI): domain Eukaryota; kingdom Viridiplantae; phylum Streptophyta; class Magnoliopsida; order Poales; family Poaceae; genus Hordeum; species Hordeum marinum. The sequence continues at coordinate 437,388,113 of CM039672.1, read as the reverse complement.
ACGGAATAAACGAAGGCTGGCAAAGGATGAAGTGACGATGCGCGTGGGAAATGGTTCCAAGGTTGATATGATCGCCGTCGGCACGCTCTCTCTTCGATTACCATCGGGATTAGTGATGAACCTGAATAATTGTTATTTAGTGCCTGCGTTAAGCATGAACATTATATCTGGATCTTGTTTATTGCGAGACGGTTACTCTTTTAAATCAGAGAATAAATGTTGTTCTATTTATATGAGTAATATCTTTTATGGTCATGCACCCAATGTTAGGGGTTTATTCATATTGAATCTTGATAGTAATGACACATATGTTCATAACATTGATGCCAAAAGATGTAGAATTGATAATGATAGTACCACTTTCTTGTGGCACTGCCGTTTAGGTCATATTGGTGTAAAACGCATGAGGAAGCTCCATGCTGATGGACTTTTGGAGTCACTTGATTTTGAATCACTTGACACATGTGAACCATGCCTCATGGGCAAGATGACTAAAACGCCGTTCTCTGGAACAATGGAACGGGCGAGTGACATATTGGGAATCATACACATTGATGTGTGCGGTCCAATGAATGTTACAGCGCATGGTGGATATCGTTATTTTCTCACCTTCACTGATGACTTAAGTAGATATGGGTATATTTACTTAATGAAACACAAGTCTGAAACGTTTGAAAAGTTCAAGCAATTTCAGAGTGAAGTTGAAAATCATCGTAACAAGAAGATTAAGTTCCTGCGATCTGATCGAGGAGGTGAATATCTGAGTTATGAGTTTGGCAGTCACTTAAGACAGTGTGGAATTATTTCACAATTGACACCGCCCGGAACACCACAGCATAATGGTGTGTCCGAACGTCGTAATCGAACCTTATTAGATATGGTGCGTTCTATGATGTCTCTTGCTGATTTGCCACTATCGTTTTGGGGTTATGCATTAGAGACAGCTGCATTCACTTTAAATAGGGCACCATCAAAATCCGTTGAGACGACGCCATATGAACTGTGGTTTGGAAAGAAGCCAAAGTTGTCGTTTCTTAAAGTTTGGGGATGTGATGCTTATGTCAAAAAGCTTCAGCCTGAAAAGCTGGAACCCAAAGCGGAGAAATGCGTCTTCATAGGATACCTGAAAGAGACAATCAGTTATACCTTCTATCTCAGATCCGAAGGCAAAGTGTTTGTCGCTAAAAACGGAACATTTCTTGAGAAAGAGTTTCTCTTGAAAGAATTGAGTGGGAGGAAAATAGAGCTTGATGAGGTTATTGAACCTTTACTTCAACCAGAAAGTAGCGCAGCGCAGAAAGATGTTTCTGTGGAACCTACGATGGTAGAAGAGGAAGTTAATGATAATGATCATGAAGCTTCGGATCAAGCAGCTATTGAACCTCGTAGGTCGACAAGGCCGCGTACTACCCCTGAGTGGTACGGCAACCCTGTCTTGGAGGTCATGTTGTTGGACAACAATGAACCTACGAGCTATGGAGGAGCAGTGATGGGCCCGGATTCCGAAAAATGGTTAGAGGCCATGAAATCCGAGATGGGATCCATGTATGAAAACAAAGTATGGACTTTGGAAGTATTACCTAAAGGGCGAAAGGCCATTCAGAACAAATGGATCTTTAAGAAGAAGACAGACGCGAACGGTAATGTCACCGTCTATAAAGCTCGACTTGTGGCAAAGGGTTTTTCACAAGTTCAAGGAGTTGACTACGATGAGACTTTCTCACCCGTAGCGATGCTTAAGTCTGTCAGAATCATGTTAGCAATAGCTCCCTATTTTGACAATGAAATTTGGCAGATGGATGTAAAAACAGCGTTCCTCAACGGGTTCCTTGAGGAAGAGTTGTATATGATGCAACCCGAAGGTTTTGTTGATCCAGAGAATGCTGACAAAGTTTGCAAACTCCAGCGATCCATTTGTGGACTGGTGCAAGCATCTCGGAGTTGGAATAAGCGCTTTGATGAGGTGATCAAAGCATTTGAGTTTATACAAGTTTACGGAGAAGCTTGTATTTACAAGAAAGTGAGTGGGAGCTCTACAGCGTTTCTAGTATTATATGTGGATGACATATTGCTGATTGGAAACAATATAGAAATGCTGGAAAGCATCAAGGAATATTTGAACAAGAGTTTTTCAATGAAGGACCTAGGAGAAGCTGCTTTCATATTAGGCATTAAGATCTATAGAGATAGATCGAGACGCTTAATATCACTTTCACAGAGCACATACCTTGATAAAGTTTTGAAGAAGTTCAAAATGGAACAGTCCAAGAAGGGGTTCATGCCTATATTACAAGGTGTGAAGTTGAGTAAGACTCAATGCCCAGTAACTGCAGAAGATAGAGAAAAGATGAGTGTCATCCCCTATGCTTCATCCACAGGCTCTATCATGTATGCAATGCTGTGCACAAGACCCGATGTCAGCCTTGCCATAAGTATGCCCGGAAGGTTTCAAAGTGATCCTGGAATGGAGCACTGGCAAGCGGTCAAGAATATCCTTAAGTACACGAAAAGGACTAAGGAAATGTTTCTCGTTTATGGAGGTGATGAAGAGCTCGTCGTAAAGGGTTACGTTGATGCAAGCTTTGACACTGATCCGGACGACTCTAAGTCGCAAACCGGATACGTATTTATTCTTAACGGGGGAGCGGTAAGCTGGTGCAGTTCCAAGCAAAGCGTGGTAGCTGATTCTACATGCGAAGCGGAATACATCGCAGCCTCGGAGGCGGCGAAGGAAGGTGTCTGGATGAAGCAGTTCATGACAGATCTTGGAGTAGTGCCCAGTGCACTGAATCCAATGAACGTGTTCTGTGACAACACTGGTGCCATTGCTCTGGCCATGGAACCAAGGTTTCACAAGAGGACCAGACACATAAAGCAACGTTTCAACTCCATCCGCGATTACATCTTGGAGAAAGACATAAATATTTGCAAAGTGCACACGGATCTGAATGTTGCAGACCCGTTACCTAAACCTCTTCCAAGGGCTAAACATGATCAACACCAGAACTGCATGGGTGTTCGATTCATTACAATGTAAATCACATAGTGATGTGAACTAGATTATTGACTCTAGTGCAAGTGGGAGACTGTTGGAAATATGCCCTAGAGGCAATAAATAAAGTGTTTATTATTGTATTTCCTTGTTCATGATAATCGTTTATTATCCATGCTATAATTGTATTAATTGGAAACATGGATACATGTGTGGATACATAGAGAAACACAATGTCCCTAGTATGCCTCTAGTGAACAAGCTCGTTGATTGAAAGATGGCTAAGGTTTCCTAGCCATGGACATGAGATGTCATTTGATAACGGGATCACATCATTAGGAGAATGATGTGATGGGAAAGACCCAAACTACAAATGTAGCTTATGACCGTGTCAGTTTATTCCTACTGTTTTCTGCATGTCAAGCATATGTTCCTATGACCATGAGATCATGCAACTCACAGGTATCGGAGGAGTACCTTGTGTGTATCAAACGTCGCAACGTAACTGGGTGACTATAAAGGTGCTCTACAGGTGTCTCCGAGGGTGTCTGTTGAGTTGGCATGGATCGAGACTGGGATTTGTTACTCCGTGTGACGGAGAGGTATCTCAGGGCCCACTCGGTAATACAACATCACAATGAGCCTTGCAAGCAATGTGACTAATTGTTAGTTGCGGGATCTTGTATTACGGAACGAGTAAAGAGACTTGCCGGTAACGAGATTGAACTAGGTATGGAGATATTGACGATCGAATCTCGGGCAAGTAACATACCGAAGAACAAAAGGAACATCATACGGGATTAACTGAATCCTTGACATAGAGGTTCTACCAATAAAGATCTTCGTAGAATATGTAGGAACCAATGTGGACATCCAGGTCCCGCCATTGGTTATTGACCGTAGAGGTGTCTCGGTCATGTCTACATAGTTCTCGAACCCGCAGGGTCTGCACACTTAAGGTTTGGTGATGTTTCGGTAGTATAGAGTTATGTATGGTGGTGACCGAAGTTTTTTCGGAGTCCCGGATGAGATCCTGGACATCATGAGGAGCTCCGGAATGGTCCGGAGGTAAATATTCATATATAGGAAGTCCCGTTTTGGCCGCCGGAAAAGTTTCGGGCTCATCGATAGTGTACCGGGAGTGCCGTTAGTGTATCAGGAGACCTCCGGGAGGTGTATTTCGACCCAAGAGGCTGCATGGGCTGTTGGAGAGTATTAACCAGCCCTTAGTGTGATGGTGGAATAGCCACACAAGGCCCATGCGCTAGGAGAGAGAAGCCCAAAGAGAAAAGTGGAGAAAAAGGCAAAAAAAAGGAAGAGTCCTACTCCTACTAGGAGTGGAGGAGGAGTAGGACTCCTCCACCTTGGCCGGCTGACTCCTAGAGGGCCTTGCCCTTGATCCAAGGCTGCCTCTCCTCTCCTCCTACATATACTTGTGGAATAGAGGGTTTTTGCACAGATTTTATGGCCACGTGCTACCCGTTCCACCGATGCTCCTCTAGATCGGTTTTCCGCAGTGCTTAGGCGAAGCCCTACCGGAATCACTCCACCACCATCGCCGGAGCACCGTCACGCTGCCGGTGAACTCTTCCTCCTCTCCGCCTCCTCTTGCTGGATCAAGACGGTGGAGATCGTCATCAAGTTGCACGTGTGCTGAACGCGGAGGTGCCATCCGTTCGGTACTAGATCGGAAGGATCGTGATCAAGGCCACGGGACGTTCGTGATTGGATCGCGGGACGGATCGTTACGAGATCGCGGGGCGGTTCATGATTGTTTCGGGATGGTTCGTGATTAGATCGCGGGACGCTCAGCGATTTGGATCGCGAAGAAGTTCGACTACACAAACCGCGTTTCTTAACGCTTCCCGCTTAGCGATCTACAAGGGTACGTAGATCAACTCCCCCTCTCGTAGATGCTCATCACCATGGATAGGTTTGCGTGTGCGTAGGAATTCTATTGTTTCCCATGCAACGTTCCCCAACAGTTGGGAGGAGCCCAGAGGAGGGAGAATCCTCCCTAGGCGCCCCACCTCCCTTCTAGGAGGTGGACTCCTCCCCTCTAGCATCGCCAAGGCCCTAGGGGAAACCCTAGGGTGCCTTCGCCTACCTCCTTCCTCCTATATATATGTGAGGGGAGGGAGGGCCGTGACATGATGACCCACAAGTATAGGGGATCTATCGTAGCCCTTTCGATAAGTAAGAGTGTCGAACCCAACGAGGAGTAGAAGGAAATGACAAGCGGTTCTCAGTAAGGTATTCTCTGCAAGCACTAAAATTATCGGTAACAGATAGTTTTGTGATAAGATAATTTGTAACGAGTAGCAAGTAACAATTGTAACAAAGGTGCAGCAAGGTGGCCCAATCCTTTTTATAGCAAAGGACAAACCTGGAAAAACTCTTATATAAAGCAAAGCGCTCCCGAGGACACATGGGAATTTATGTCAAGCTAGTTTTCATCATGCATATGTGATTCGTGTTCGTTACTTTGATAATTTGATATGTGGGTGGACCGACGCTTGGGTGCTGCCCTTACTTGGACAAGCCTCCCACTTATGATTAGCCCCTCCCACAAGCATCCGCAACTATGAAAGAAGAATTAAGATAAATCTAACCATAGCCAGACCCTTACAAAGCAACACATAAACTAGGGCTTAAGCTTCTGTCACTCTAGCATCAAACGAATACCAAATTCACATGATTACTTATAATAAGACTTATCCCATGTCCTCGGGAAAAAACGTAACTACTCACAAAGCATATTCATGTTCATAATCAGAGGAGTATTAATGATGATCAAGGATCTGAACATATGATCTTCCACCAAGTAAACCAACTACAAGGAGTAATCAACACTAGTAGCAACCCACATGTGCCAATTTGAGGTTTTGAGACAAAGATCGGATACAAGAGATGAACTAGGGTTTGGAGAGGAGATGGTGCTGATGAAGATGTTGATGGAGATTGACCCCCTCTCGATGAGAGGATCGTTGGTGACAACGATGGCTTCTATTTCCCCCTACGGGAGGGGAGTTTCCCCTGCAGGATCGCCCTACCGGAGCTCTAGATTGGTTCTGCCCAAGTTTCGCATCGAGACGGTAGCGCTTCGTCCCGAAAGCTCTGTTATGATTTTTTCCAGGACGAAACCCTCAATATAGCAGAAGATGGGCATCCGAGGGCTTCCAGGTGGGCCACAAGCCCCAGGGGCGCGCCTAGGGGGGTAGGGCGCGCCCTGCAGGCTTGTGGCTGCCTGGTGGCCCCCCTGATGTATTTCTTTCGCCCAATATTTTTTATATATTCCAAAATAATTCTCCATAGATTTTCAGGACTTTTGGATTTGTGCAGAATAGATACCTCAGATTTGCTCCTTTTCTAGTCTAGAACTCCAGCTGCCGGCTCTCTCCCTCTTCATGTAAACCTTGTAAAATAAGAGAGAAAAGGTATAAGTGTTGTACCAAAATGTGTAATAACAGTCCATAATGCAATAAATATGAATATAAAATCATGATGCAAAATGGACGTATCAACTCCCCCAAGCTTAGACCTTGCTTGTCCTCTAGCGAAAGCCGAAATCGATAAATATACCCACATGTTTAGAGATAGAGGTGTCGATAAAATATATACGGACATGAAGGCATCATGATCATCTTTAGTACAGCAACATATATTGACATATAACTTCTTATGCTGTCTCCATGGCGACGGAGAGGCGAGAGCTCCTCTGAGATTGGATCTCTCTCTCTGTGCCCTTCTGTTTCTGCGCTCCCAGATTCTGGCCTTTCACCGTTTCTTAAATTCCTGGTGATCCGTAACTCCGATCGGGCTGAAATTTTGAGGGGATTTTCCTTATAAAAATATCTTTTTTGCGGAGAAAGAAGGGCCCCAACCGCCTTAAGTGTCGGTCACGAGCCTGCCAGGCACGCCTGGGGGGTAGGGCGCGCCTCCCGGGCTCGTGACCCACTCGGGCATCGTTTCGCGTTGATTCTTCTTCCCAAAAATCATAAATATTCCAAAAAATCCCCGTAGGTTTTTTATTGCGTTTGTACTTAGTTTGGTATGGCTATTCTGCGAAACAAAAAACATGCAACAAACAGGAACTGGCACTAGGCACTGAATCAATATGTTAGTCCCAAAAATAGTATAAAAAGTTGCCAAAAGTATATGAAAGTTGTAGAATATTGGCAGGAAACAATAAAAAATTATAAATACGACGGAGACGTATCAGCATCCCCAAGCTTAATTCCTGCTCGTCCTCGAGTAGGTAAATGATAAAAAAAGATAATTTTTGATGTGGAATGCTACCTAGCATAATCTTGATCATATAATCTAATCATGGCATGAATATTAAGACACGAGTGATTCAAAGCAATAGTCTATCATTTGACATAAAGACAATAATATTTCAAGCATACTAATAAAGTAATCATGTCTTCTCAAAATAACATGGCCGAAGAAAGTTATCCCTACAAAATCATATGGTCTGGCTATGCTCCATCTTCATCACACAAGGTATTAAATCATGCACAACCCCGGTTTTAGCCAAGCAATTGTTTCATACTTTGGTATTCTCAAACTTTTTCAACTTTCACGCAATACATGAGCGTGAGCCATGGACATAGCACAATAGGTGGAAGAGAATATGGTGGTTGTGGAGAAGACAAAAAGGAGGAGATAGTCTCACATCAAATAGGCGTATGAACGGGCTATGGAGATGGCCATCAATAGATATCAATGTGAGTGAGTAGGGATTGCCATGCAACGGATGCACTAGAGCTATAAGTGTATGAAAGCTCAAAAAGAAACTAAGTGGGTGTGCATCCAACTTGCTTGCTCACGAAGACCTAGGGCAATTTGAGGAAGCCCATCATTGGAATATACAAGCCAAGTTCTAAAATGAAAATTTCCCACTAGTATATGAAAGTGACAATATAGGAGACTCTCTATCATGAAGATCATGGTGCTACTTTGAAGCACAAGTGTGGTAAAGGATAGTAGCATTGTCCCTTCTCTCTTTTCTCTCATTTTTTTTATTTTTATTTTTTTTCTCTTTTTTTGGTGGGCTTCTATGGCCTCTTTTTTTATTTGGGCTTCATTGGCCTATTCTATTACTTGCTCACCTGGGACAATGCTCTAATAATGATGATCATCACACTTTTATTTAGTTACAACTCGATATTTAGAACAAAATATGACTATATATGAATGCCTTCGGCGATGTACCGGGATGTGCAATGATCTAGCGTAGCAATGGCATCAAAAAACGGACAAGCCATGAAAACATCATGCTAGCTATCTTACGATCATGCAAAGCAATATGACAATGATGGTGCGTGTCATAATAAATGGAACGATGGAAGTTGCGTGGCAATATATCTCGGAATGGCTATGGAAATGCCATAATAGGTAGGTATGGTGGCTGTTTTGAGGAAGGGTATATGGTGGGTGTAATGCACCGGCGAAAGTTGCGCGGTACTAGAGAGGCTAGCAATGGAGAAAGGGTGAGAGTGCGTATAATCCATGGACTCCACATTACTCATAAAGAACTCACATACTTATTGCAAAAGTCTATTAGTCATCAAAACAAGGCACTAGACGCATGGTCTTAGGGGAAGGGTTGGTTGGAGTTAACCATCGCGTGATCCCGACCTCCACACAAAGGATGACAATCAATAAATAAATCATGCTCCGACTTCGTCACATAACGGTTCACCATACGTGCATGCTACGGGAATCACAAACCTTAACACAAGTATTTCTACGAATACACAATTAATCACTAGCATGACTCTAATATAACATCTTCATGTCGCAAAACTATTGCAAGGAATCAAAATATCATATTCAATGATCCACAAGTTTTATGTAGGATTTTATGACTAACCATGTGAATGACCAACTCCTGTTAACTCTCTAAATAGGTATAAGTGAAGCATGAGAGTTTAATTATTTCTACAAAAGATATGCCCCGCTCTAACAAATATAATTGAAGCAAAAGAGCATTCTACAAATGGCGGTTTTCTATGTGTAGGGAAACAAGCAATCCAAGCTTCAAATGATATAAGTGAAGCACATGAAGCATTCTATAAAGCCATACTCAAAAGATATAAGTGAAGTGCAAAGAGCATTCTATAAATCAACCAAGTACTATCTCCTACAAGCATGGTGCATAAAATAAAAAGGAAAAATAAACACAAAAGACGCTCCAAGCATTTGCACATATCATGTGATGAATAAAAATATAGCTCCGAGTAAAATTACCGATAGATTGTAGATGAAAGAGGGGATGCCTTCCGGGGCATCCCCAAGCTTAGATGCTTGAGTCTTCCTTGAATATTACCTTGGGGTGACTCGGGCATCCCCAAGCTTAGGCTCTTGCCTCTCCTTATTCCTTCATCCATCGTGGTCTCACCCAAAACTTGAAAACTTCAATCACACAAAACTTAAACAGAAACTCGTGATAGCATTAGCATAAGAAAACAAACCACCAACTTTTTAGATACTGTAGTAAACTTAATTTCCATTTGGATTGATGTTATATTACTGCATTCTCACTTTTCCATGGCTCGTACCCCCCGATACTAACCATAGTTTCATCAAAATAAGCAATCAACACAACAAAAACAGAATCTGTCAAAAACAAAACAGTCTGTAGCAATATGTATATTTGGTATACCTCTGCTAACCCAAAAATTCTGAAAAATTTATTCCAATTAGGGAAATTTTCATATCAATCAGAAGCAAAAAGAATCAACTCAAAATCTCTTTCTGTATAGGAATTAAAAATAATTTCGTGAGCACAAAGTTTCTGTCTTTTTCAGCATGATCAAACAACTATCATCCAAACTAATCAGAAAGGCTTTACTTGGTACATTATTTTTATAATACAATGGAATTGTACAAGGGGATAATTATTTTTGCAAGAAACTTCCATGAAAAATTCTACATTGTTTCCATGAGCATGAACACAAGTGTTCAAGGTCGACCCTCACTTCCGCAATGCATCACCTTTCAATCGCTTCTCTTTTTGAAAAAGTTTTAAGTTCCCCTCTATATTTTTTTGTTTTTAAACTATATAAAAGCACTAAACAGAAATAAATGACTCTCTAAAACTTCCGGGTTATCTCCCAGGCAACGCTTTCTTTAAAGCCATTAAGCTAGGCATAAAGTGCTTAAGTAATGGATCCACCCGGATCCCAAGGTATATCAAAGCCAATTTTAATTAAAAATGATTTGTAATTTAGTAGTGAGAACAAGGTAACATATATCATGCAATGACGAAGTATAACTCTCTTCCTATGCATTGGCATGTCATAAAAGAACAATTCATGCACATCAAGTAAAGGCCAATACCTAGCATAAGCAGTTTCTTGCAATTTTATCTTATTGAAAACATAGAGAGGTGGAGATGTAGTTCCTCTCTCATAATAATTGCAAGTAGGAGCAGCAAGCACATGCATATTATATTCATCAAAATAATCATGTGTAATAGTAGAAGGCAACCCATCAATGTAATCCCTAATAAGAGCAAACTTCTCCGATATAGTGTAGTCGGGAGAATTCAAAAAGATAATAGGACTATCATATGTGGGTGCAATAGCAACAAGTTCATGTTTAACATAAGGAACTATAGCAAGTTCATCTCCATAAGCATCATTCATATTGGCATCATGGCCACACGCATAGCAAGCATCAAGTTCATCAAAAAGGGATATTTCAAACGAATCCAAGGGATCATAGCAATTATCATAGCATTCATCCTTTGATAATAACGAAGGGAAATTAAACAATGTATGAGTTGAAAATTTACTCTCATTAGAAGGTGGGTACGGGTAGCTAATCCGCCCTTCCTCCTTTTGTTCTTCACTCTCCTCCTCATATTTTTCATCTAATGAGCTCACAGTTTCAGCAATTTCTTCTTCCATAGTTTCCTACAAGATATTAATATCTTCCAAAGCAGCGGTCATTATTTCAATGAATTCAATAATATCAGCATTGCAATCATAATTGTCATAGCAATATTTAAGTATGGAACAAATTTCAGATTCGTAAGGAACATCATCATCATACTTTTCAAGCAAAGAAGCAATTTCATAAGCACCTTTAAAAACAACAAATTCTTCTATTCATTCCACATCATAGTAATCATAAATACCTTTAGCATATGAAGCTAAGGTTTCATTATCATTAAATTTGCATTGAAATGGAAGGTGTCGAGCTTCTATATTAGAGCAACAAGTAAAGTCACATCTCGAGCATGCATCCCAAGCAAACCATCCCAGTATTCTAATTTGATCCCATAAGTGTTTCCCTTTTTGAGATAAGCGATAATCCCTAAAGTATTCACGTTGATCCAACATGTATCCCATTATCAAGTTGAATGGGGTTTTCTCAGGATTATCAAAGTAGTGCATAATATTTTCCACATAACGAGCATCGAGGGTGTAGGAGGTTCCCCATCTCCATGAGTAGCAAGTACACCTAATTTTTTTGGTATTTCGTGTTCTATATCCGTAACTAAAGATAGAGAACAACTTAGAACAGAAAATAAAATCTACTTAGTGATAAAGCAAACAAGCACTCACGAGAATATTCACCCCACGCTATCTCTCCCCGGCAACGACGCCAGAAAAAGGTCTTGATAAGCCACAAGTATAGGGGATCAATTGTAGCCTTTCTCGATAAGTAAGAGTGTCGAACCCAAAGAGGAGCTAAAGGTAGGACAAATATTCCCTCAAGTTCTATCGACCACCGATACAACTCTACGCACACTTTACGTTCGCTTTACCTAGAACAAGTATGAAACTAGAAGTACATTGTAGGTGTGATAGGATTGGTTTGCAAGATAATAAAGAACACGTAAATAAAAACCAGGGGCTGTTTAGATAAAGAAACAATTACGTTAGTTTAACGAGTGTGGAAAAGTGGTGTTAGGAGTTGCAGAATTGTCCCTAAGCAATTGACTATGTTACTAGACCGATAGCAAGTTTTATGTGGGAGAGGCCACTGCTAGCATGTCATCCCTTACTTGGTATTCTATGCACTTATGATTGGAACTATTAGCAAGCATCCGCAACTACTAATGTTCATTAAGGTAAAACCCAACCATAGCAATAAGATATATTGGTCCCCCTTCAATCCCGTATGCATCAATTTCTATGCTAGGCTGAAGCTTCTGTCACCCTTGCCCTCCAATACATAGTCCTATCAACATACAACTAACCCTATGGTGTGATCCTCGCGCGCGCTCGTATGATGGGCACAAAAGGACAACAACATAACCGCAAGCAATTTAAACCAATCATAGCAATTCATCAATCACCGATAGGACAACAAAAATCTACTCAGACATCATAGGATGGCAACACATCATTGGATAATAATATGAAGCATAAAGCACCATGTTCAAGTAGAGGGTACAACGGGTTGCGGGAGAGTGGACCGCTGAATATAGATGGGGGAAGGTGATGGTGGTGTTGGTGAAGATGATGGAGGTGTTGGTGTAGATCGTCGTCACACGATGATGTCTCGGGCAGCGTTCCGACGATGCCGGGAGAGAGGGGGAGAGAGCCCCCTTCTTCTTATTCTTCCTTGACCTCCTCCCTAGATGGGAGAAGGGTTTCCCCTCTGGTCCATGGTCTCCATGGCGACAGAGAGGTGAGAGCCCCTCCGAGATTGGATCTCTCTCTCTGTGCCCTTCTATTTCTGCGCTCCCAGATTCTGGCCTTTCACCGTTTCTTAAATTCCTGGAGATCCGTAACTCCGATCGAGCTGAAATTTTGACGGGATTTTCCTTACAAAAATATATTTTTTGCACCGAAAGAAGGGCCCCAACCGCCTTAAGGGTTGGTCACGAGCCTGCCAGGCGCGCCTGGGGTGTAGGGCGCACCTCCAGGGCTCGTGACCCACTCGGGCATCGTTTCGCGTTGATTGTTATTCCCAAAAATCATAAATATTCCAAAAAAATCTTAGTAGGTTTTGTATTGCATTTGTACTTCATTTGGTATGGATATTCTGCGAAACAAAAAACATGCAACAAATAGGAACTAGCACTAGGCACTGGATCAATATGATAGTCCCAAAAATAGTATAAAAAGTAGCCAAAAGTATATGAAAGTTGTAGAATATTGGCATGAAACAATCAAAAATTATAGATACGACGGAGACGTATCAACGACGAATTCGCTGTCTCCAACGCGTCAACTAGCCCGCCGAGTCTTCCCTTGAGCGTGCTATGAGCTTCCGGAACTTCTCCCCTTAACCACCCCGTGGATTTCTTTTCCTACCCGCACTAGCAGTCGGACCCCAGACCTTCCACCGCCGGCGATGTCGCCGTCATGGATGCAGATGCCGCAGCTCGTGCCCGAGCATGTCATCGTGCTCGTGTTGCTCCCAGGAGTCGAACCCAACCGTGAGCTTGCCCGGCCATGCCGTGAAGCGAGCAACTGATCCTGGTCATGCTCGGCCGCCGCTCGGATGCTCTCCGCCGTTAGCACAAGCCGTGCAGCCCTTTCCGAGCGCCTAGATAGATGCGACCGAGTTCCAGCTCCTCGCTGAGCCTCTCCGCCGTTCGATTGGTCATCGGAGAAGCGTTTCCGACGCCCTCCGCCGTGTCTACCATCACCGGCGGCTGAACGCTGGAGGGTTTGACCACACTGACAGGAGGGTTGACCTCCCAGAGTCAGTGATAGGTGGGACCTAGCTCTGGTTAATTTTGGGTTAAGTATTAACTTAATTAAGTTGATTAATTAGCCTAATGGGTGACTGACTTGTGGGCCCAGCCCCTTAATGAAATTGTTAGGATTAATTAAACCTAATTAAGCTCTTGTGTCACTCACTAACGGGTCCCACAGGTCAGCTTTGACCTGGCCACATCAGGGTTGACTTGGCTCCACTAGTCAGCCTCTTGAGATGACCCTATGTCATTGACATGTGGGGCCTGCACGTCAGGTTTGACCTTGGATGACATTGTTGACCTGCTGACGTCATCCTGACATCAGGCTGACGCCGTAAAGCTTTTTCTGGAAATTAAAAACATTTAAATTATTTATTTATTTTCAAAAAATATTTAAAACTTCTAAAAATCATAGAAATTAAACCGTAACTCAGATGAAAATAATTTATATATGAAAAATGATCTAAAAAATCCAATGAATCTGTTTATGCCATGTTCATGCATGTTTGAGCAAGTTAATATCCCCAAGTAGGACATTTAATGATTAGGGTAAAGTAATAAATATTGTTGAAGTTGGAATTTAGCATATATTTGAATTCCACTTCACTTAATATGACTATCTATTACACTAGGTCAATTCAATGCTTTAACATACCAATATCATGCATCATGTTTGTTGCATTGCGTTGAATGTGTTCATTTCTGTGTTTGCCGGTGTTGCTCCTTCCTGGTAGACGATGATTCCGACGTTGAGATCGTTGTCATCGATGAAGACTCATTGTTATCTTCAGAAGTGTCAGGCAAGCAAACCCCCTTGAGCATATTGATATGAACCCACTCTCTCGCTCCTACTCTCTTTTTCTGCATTAGGAGAATAACGATTCAACTATTATCTGTTCTCGATGGTTGAACCCATTCCTTTGCATGACCTGTCTTTGCCATAGTAAATAGTTGAAACCACTTAGCATGAGTAGCAACTTCTTGAGGCTTGTTGTGCTTACTCATCCATGCTTGATTACTATGCCTGCTATGCTTAGAGTCGTGTCGGGTCTGAGCCATCTGGGTGGTGAATTGGAATGGCAGTGTTCATGTCCTACTGTGTATGAGCTAAGAGTGTGAACACGAGTTGGTAAAGGTAGCGAGGAGAGGCCATGTAGGAGTACATGGCGGGTTGTCTCATTGGTACCGTCCTTAAGAACTGAGCTTTGTGTATGTTATCCAAGACAAGTTACTACCACACATTGGGCTCTTGTAACTCGACCCCTCCCGGCTTATTAATCGCCTAGACCTCTGTCCAGGAGTTACAACTAGTTTCTAGTATTAGTAGGAAAAGTGTTGGCGGCCGTGCATAGCGCTGCCCGATGGGGTGGACTGTGATGTGGTAGATGCACAGTGGCACAGTGTACCAAGTGGCACCCGGACGGTGGGCTTGGGAATCCTGTGCACATCGTTTGAGACCGTAGCGGAAACTTCGGCCGGACTTCCATGCGGGTTCAGTCTCAAATAGGCGATAAACTTGGACTAGGGTCTTGTGTGGTTGATGGTCGTAGCCGATGCCCACGCCAGTGCTTCCGCTTGAAGGTTGCCGAGATGCATGACGTGCATATGGTGATAAGTGGCGAGAACGTGTGTGAAGAAGTACACCCCTGCAGGGTTATGAATCTGTTCGAATAGCCGCGTCCTCGGATGTGGACTACTTGGAGAACTTATGTGGTTCATAGACAACTTGAAGTGGATACTCTAAAATACGCAAGATAAGCGTGAGTGCCATAGATGGCCTTCTCGTAGGGAGACGAGAGAGGATCCATAGTGGTGTATTGATTGGTGAATATGTGGACTCGTGTGCGCTATCTCACCTCAAAGAAAGCACTTGCAGTCGTAGTACAGGTTAGCCAAGAGTCAAAGCTGGCTTGCTGCAATAAGCTCCACAACCCCCTTCATTGATACTGATGCATATGTCGTTAGCTATGATGTAAGTCTTGCTGAGTACCTTTGTACTCACGTTTGCTTAATTTATGTTTTTGCAGAGGAGACGTTAGTCTCATTAGTGATGGTTACAACGTGAAGTGCGATGTTAAACGGATTAGCTTGGGAATCCCAGACAGAGGTGTGGTTCCTTTGGTAGGGTTGTTGTAGCTTTTCAGGCTCCTCTGACCACTTTTAGTAGATGTCTATACTCAGACTTATTTCTGCTTCCGCTTGTTGCTTGTATGACTTGAGTGTTGGGTCATGTGACCCCTGTTTGTAATATCATACTATGTTGGCTCCTATGAGTCATTAATTAATTCTTGAGTCTTAGAGTTATGTTGTGATGCCATGTTGTATCTACGCATATCGTGCATATTGCGTGTATGTTTGAAATGCATTGGTATGTGTGGGATTCGACACCTAGTTGTGTGCCTTTAGTAGTACTATTTACGGGGAAATGCCTCTTTGTGCTTCCATCGAGACTTGGTAGCTTGCTACTGCTCCGGACGCATTGATTGACCGACATGTATCCTTCTTTGTTGTTGTGTCTGTCCCTTCGGGGAAATGTCTCGCAGTGTAATGGAGTCCCTGTAGCATGCTACAACTCGTCTATGTGCAGTGATGACATTTATGTCCCATGTCGTAATGGAGTCCTGGTTGCTTGCTATGACTCGTCTACACACACTAGAGATCGACACCTACATTGTTGGGTTATGTATGCCTGTCCCTGTACAGATGTGTCACTTGGGTTCTACGACTAGTCATGTCGACCCGGGTTCTCTGTCATCTGAATGCTAGTGACACATTCACATACATGAGCCAAAAGACACAAACGGTCCCGGCCCAGGTAAGGTGCCAGCCGTGGAGATAACCGTGCATGAGGCCACAAAGTGATGTGATGTGTTACAGGCTGGATTGTTATGGCTTAGGATTGGGGTGCCGAGAGCGTTGGTATCAGAGCTTGATTGCCTATAGGATCACCAAGCCAAACTGGTCGATGTTGAGTCTAGAAGTGCTTTAGTTATATAAGGGAATTGATTGTGGAAGGGAACATAAGGCTCTTTTTACTCCTTTCCTTGTGTCATTCTAATTTGAAGTCACCCTCTTCTTTATTCTATGGGGATTAAGAACTAGAATTTCTTATCTATCTATCAGGATGACGAGTTACTATGCTGGAGACCTATCGGAAAGTTGTTGTCTTCCTGGATCTATGTTTCTATAAGAATTCATTGTTATGTTGTCAGTTGTCTTATAGGTTGCCTCATATTTCATGCCCGTACAACCGTTATGCTGTCCGAGTTATCCAAGGTTTCTGATACAATTGCAAACTCCTTCATCATGTTCCCAATGTCTTTTGGCCAGACAAAGCACACAAACTATTGTGTTGAGGTACCCTACTACCTCAACATATATGTTTGAGGTGTTTAGGAAACCATGTTGTTACAATGAACCACCCAATAGTCTAGTTGTGTCTTTGTTCCCAGTGTGATAATTCCGCCCAACGTCATCGAAAGCATGCTGTGATGCAACTTAGTCAATAGGTATTATGTATCTGGGTTCTTGAACCCAAGAATCACTCTGCTCCCTCCCCTTGGTAGTATTTTTCTCGTTCCTTTAGGATATTAGTAACATTGTTCTAGTCTTCAAGGTTTGTGGTACGTCATTCTTCCAATACCATGAACCAACCTCGGAAGAAGTTCTTCGTGAACGAAGGATTGCAACATGAGTGCTCGTGGTGAGTTCTCCATTCCATAGCTCTGACTCTACCAATCCTACCCTTCTGCATGGGTTATTCGGAAGAACTGTGTTGAACTATGTTCCACATGTTAACCTATGCATCTACAACCTAGGAAAAATCATGTGCTCTTGAGTTGCCCCTCTTCATATGTTTTCTGACCTTTATCTATTAATGGATAGTCAAGAGTATGTCATTCATTGTGCTATCGATGTCGACTATTCTTGTGATCTATCAAGTCATTCTATTCTGGAATGACTAGGAGAAGCAAACTCCAGTACCTCATCAATTTCTTGGATTGGCTCAAAACAGTGGTATTCCACAGATCAAAATGCCAATCCAGCTTTTGCTCTGTTCTACCTGGAGGTATTACCCTCTTCGTGTCAAGATTGTCCTGAGAACCGCACTCCCTCTTATGAAATCTTGACGTAGTGATACTTCTTGCCATCATCATTCAGTCCCCGGTCTCTCTGTTGTCCGTAACCGGAACATCGACAAGTGAATCGTGATGCGTGTAATCGATACTCCTAGAAACTTTGTTGCTTGGTAGTTAATGGACAATAATCTTATTCTTAGTGGGTTGGTTATCAAATCACCATTCTAAGATTGATCGTGCTACCTAGTCCATTTTCCATGGTGCACTTTTCGATCAATGCGTTAGGATTGTGTAAATCTTTCGCTCTGTTGATCGTATCGTCTTGCCTTGAAAAGTGAGATTGTTCTCGAGCTTAATAACATATTGGTGGTTTGTGATTTTCCAAATATCTTCTCGAAAGTATCACCAGGTTGTCCCCTGACCGTTATGTTGAGTTCGTGATAAAGATGGTTTTTCTATAAACCACCTTTCTCCAAGAATCTATATTGGATACCCCTGAACTAGTTGGTTAAGCCAAACAACAACTTGGAGAGTTGAAAGATAAAATCTTGATCTAACTTAGCTCATGTCAAAGGGATATCTTTGTGTTTTTGTGCATGTGTGTGTAGAAGAAATATGATATCTTGATAGGTTGATCCTTGTGATCAATTGTTGTATTTATTGTCTTTTTCACCTTTGATTTGAGTTTGGGCTATCATCAAATCAAAATCAGAACCAAAGATCATCCTAATGTTGTTTTTACTCATGGATGTTTCCTCGAGCATACACCATTATATCCTTTGGCCTGACCAATGCTATCACCTTGTTCTTGTAGCTGTGGAATTCTATCTATATGGATATCTCGATGAACTGTGGTTGACCCCATCGACAACATTTTCATCTGTTCCATGATTCAAGATGAACATTAACCTAGTGTTGGAAACTTTTGTAGGCAATATCTCCATGTCCTGTACATGAAGCATATGCTTGGTGTAAGAAGTGACTTACTCTTAGTTCATGTGCATATGGTGCAATTTGCCGCCATGAACTTGAGAAAGGTCGTTTTGTTTTCGTAGGAATCATCCCAAGTCAGTCATGCACGTGCAAAGTATTCTATGGTTTGATAGACTGATCATCTCCATTCCATATGCAATCCCTAGCACACCAAGCCACTGATTGACTTGTTTAAGGCAAAGAAGTTCCTTCTTAAGACCTATTCGTATGACTTAAGCAAGGACTTCATTACCCCAATGATGATTCTTAACCCGAACTCGGTAATGTTTTGTTGAAAGGCCATGTGATCATGCTTGTCTTGGACATCGTGTTCACATGTGCCTTGCAATCCAACTCATATTTTGGAGTTGGCTTCCGTAGTTCATTTCCCGAGAATCTCGCAACATCATCTCTTCGATTTGTGTTGCAACCATTCCACTTCTGACATACTAAGTCTGGAATATCCCGACATCAACCAGATCTGAATCTCAGGCAGATATAATGGTTGGGACGTTTCCCAAGAATTATAATATTGGTCTCGCTGTAACCGGTAAAGTGATGCTGTGGCTAACACACCTAGCCAGAAGACCTATTACTATAGTATCTTGTAGCAGCAACATTAGCCACTTCCCCATGAGGTTGTCGTACGACTTGTCCTAGACGTTGTTCCTCATGGACCCTTGGAAGCCCCGAAGTCCGACCTTTACTTGATGCCCTAGTCATAACACCTGACACATAATTGGGGTTATGCTAGTACATCAAGGAGAACATTTGAAGTGGAGTGCTAAATGTCTCTCGGCTGATCATCCAGATTTCGTTCCCTTGGCATAGCTAAGGTGAAATCCGAGAAAGCGATGTCTTCCTTTGCATCTGCATCCTCCATTCTTATTCATCATGGTAGCATGATGTGTTGTCAGGATCCTTGGCACGGATGTTGGTAAAATTTGATGAATATGGAAATGCGCAAGTTCTTGAGAGCATGCTCAGATACTGGGTTATACTCTCAGTATTAATTGGAATGTGCATTCCATTGCCAAGTTGTTTTATAACTCTAGTTTCCTTCAGAGCCGAGTATGCCATTTTTTTTGAATTCCTTCCAACGATCACTTGTGAATTGCCTTAGGTTGGTATGAAGAGTTTCAACAATCTCTGGATCAAAGTAATTCTTTTTGCCACTCAAGGGATAATCCTAAAAGTCACCTTCCCTAAGGTGCCCGTTATGGTATGAAGGGCAACTAACTCCTCGATACTTTGAAACCCATGCTCCATCTTGGTTAGGCATGGAATTGTTGCCTACCAATTGAACCTCCGTCATCTAATTTTTCTCCATTGTCCTTGAATGTGTTTTGTGTTCCAGCTCAAGAGACGTTCCTACGTCTCACTCTTTGAGTTGGTCATCAGTCGCCCGATCTTCGTGAAGATCGATTCCTGTAGAGTTTTCCGTTCCTTCGTCGTCTTGTTGAGTGAAGGTCCCGAAGACCAAGATGTCAAGATAAACATGACAAAATGAATCAACATTTTCGAGAAGGGCACTTGGATCATGAAGATTGTGGTAGTTAGTGTCCCCTCTGTCCTCTTACCCTATGCCTCAATGTCGGGACAAGATTCTTGTTTAGTGGGGGTGAGTTGTCACAGCCCTAGATTACTGCTTGTAATTATTTGCATTGGCATCCATGTCATCATATTATTTTTTCTTCTTAATTTTGAAATGGGGAGGATCAAACCCTAGCAAAAAATAAAATTCTAATAGTTTTAACCAAAATTATTTTCAATGAACCAAAGTGGCCCTACAAAATGTTGATTATTTCTAGAGAAATGTGGTAACATCAACCAGATGTGAAACATATTTTTCCATGTCACTTTTGGTTACTGAATCAACTCAATAAGTATTTGCTTTGGAGCTATTAAATTCTATATATAATTCCATAGCTCCAAATAATTTGGAACTTGGTAAGGGCCTCTAAAATAATTCAGTGAGAGTCCATAAAAAAGTTTCAGATTTTATTAAAATGAATTGGTTTGTAAATAAAATCAAAACAGATTAAAATATTAGAAAACTGAAACAAATTAAAAAAACAGAGAGAGAGAGAAACTTACCTGCGAGGCTCAGAACTGGCCCAGCCCACCATGACCTCCCCTAGTTTTCCTCTTCCTTGAGCAGCTGCGTGGCAGCAGCACGGCGACCGTGGCCACCTCCTGCTTGCCACGGACGAGGTGCCCCCGAGCCTATTTCCACGCCCAAGATACGCCCCGTTGCCCTGTCGTCCCCTTGTTGATTCCCCGCTCTCTGCTCCCTCCCCTCGCTATCCTCTGCCGCCCCTCCCCATGGCCGAGCCGCCATGGCTGTGCCCCATCGCCGCCCATAGCTCCCGTGGCTCCCGTGCCTTGCCTCAATGCCCATGGGGCCCATAGTCACCGTTTGCATCAACTTCCCCGATTCAAGCAACCGAGGACGCCTGGAGAGCCGCCCTCGATGTCGTCTTCCTCCTCGGTGCCGTGGATCGCCGCCAACGAATTCGCCGTCTCCAATGCCTCAACGAGCCCGCCGAGCCTTCCCTTGAGTGCAGTGAGCTTCCAGACCTTCTCCCCCTAACCACCCCGTGGATTTAT
The DNA here is from genome assembly GCA_022496015.1 of Hordeum marinum. Lineage (NCBI taxonomy): Eukaryota > Viridiplantae > Streptophyta > Magnoliopsida > Poales > Poaceae > Hordeum > Hordeum marinum. The sequence continues at coordinate 437,366,791 of CM039672.1, read as the reverse complement.
TTTCCTAGCCGCGCTAGCCGCCGGACCCGAGACCTTCCATTGCCGGCGATGTCACCGTCATGGATGGAGATGCCGCAGCTCGTCCCCGAGCATGTCATCGTGCTCGCGTTGCTCCCAGGAGTCGAACCCACCCGTTAGCTTGCCCGGCCATGCCGTGAAGCGAGTAGATGATCCTGGTCGTGCTCCGGCTGCCACTCGGATGCTCGCCGCCATTAGCACAAGCCACCGCAGCCCTTTCCGAGTGCCTAGATATATGCGGGCGAGTCCCAGCTCCTCTTTGAGCCCCTCCATCGTATGATTGGTCGTCGGAGGAGCATTTTTGACACCCTCCACCGTGTCTACCGTCACCGACGGCTGAACGCCTGCGGGTTTGACCCTGCTAACTGGAGGGTTGACCTCTCAGAGTCAGTGAAAGGTGGGACCTAGCTCTGGTTAAGTTTAGGTTAGGTATTAACTTAATTAAGTTGATTAATTAGCCTAATGGGTGACTGACTAGTGGCCCAGCTCCTTAATGAAATTGTTAGGATTAATTAAACCTAATTAAGCTCTTGTGTCTCTAACTGACGGCTCCCACAGGTTAGCTTTGACCTGGCCACGTCAGGGTTGACCTGGCCCCACTAGTCAGCCTCTCGAGATGACCCTATGTCATTGACATGTGGGGCCTGCACGTCAGGTTTGACCTTGGACGGCCCTATTGACCTGCTGACGTCATCTTGACATTAGGATGACGTGGTAAAGCTTTTTCTGGAAATTTAAATAAATTTAAATGATTTATTTATTTTCAAAGAATGTTTACAACTTCTAAAAATCATAGAAAATCAACCATAACTCAGATGAAAATAATTTATATAAGAAAAATGATCAGAAAAATCCAATGAATATGTTTATGCCATGTTCATGCATGTTTGAGCAAGTTAACATCCCCAAGTAGGACATTTAATGATTTGGATAAAGTAATAAATAGTGTTTAAGTTGGAATTTAGCATATATTTGAATTCCACTTCACTTAATATGACTATCTATTGCACTATGTCAATTCAATGCTTTAACATACCAATATCATGCATCATGTTTGTTGCATTGCATTGAATGTGTTCATTTCTCTGTTTGTCGTTGTTGCTCCTTCCCGACAGATGATGATTCCGACGTTGAGATCGTTGTCATCGATGAAGACTCATTGTTATCTTCAGAAGTGTCAGGCAAGCAACCCCCCTTGAGCATATTGATATGAACCCACTCTCTCGCTCCTACTCTCTTTTTCTGCATTAGGAGAATAACGATTCAACTATTATCTGTTCTCGATGGTTGAACCCATTCCTTTGCATGACCTGTCTTTGCCACAGTAAATAGTTGAAACCACTTAGCATGAGTAGCAATTGCTTGAGCCTTGTTGTGCTTACTCATCCATGCTTGATTACTATGCCTGCTATGCTTAGAGTCGTGTCGGGTCTGATCCATCTGGCCGGTGAATTGGAATGGCAGTGTTCATGTCCTACTGTGTAACAGCTAAGTGTGTGAACACGAGTTGATAAAGGTAGCGATGAGAGGACATGTAGGAGTATATGGTGGGTTGTCTCATTGGGACCGTCCTTAAGAACTGAGCTCTGTGTATGTTATCCAAGACAAGTTACTACCACACATTGGGCTCCGATAACTTGACCCCTCTTGGCTTATTAATCGCCTAGAACTTTGTCCAGGAGTTGTAACTAGTTTATGGTGTTTGTAGGAAAAGTGTTGGCGGCCGTGCATAGTGCTGCCCGACAGGGTGGACTAGCACGGCATAAATTGGCATGATGTACCAAGTGGCACCCGAACGCTGGGCTTGGGAACCCTACGCACATCGTTTGAGGCCGTAGCGGAAACTTTGGCCGAACTTCCGTGCGGGTTCAATCTCAAATAGGCGATAAACCTAGACTAGGGTCTTGTGTGGTGGACAGTCGTGCACGACACCCACACCAGTGCTTCCGCTTGAAGGTTGCCGAGATGCATGATGTGCATATGGTGATAAGTGGCAAGAGCGTGTGTGAAGAAGTACACCTCTGCAGGGTTATGAATCTGTTCGAATAGCCGCATCCTCGGATATGGACTACTTGGAGAACTTATGTGGTTCATAGACAACTTGAAGTGGGTACTCTAAAATACGCAAGATAAGCGTGAGTGCTATGGATGGCCTTCTCGTAGGGAGACGAGAGATGATCCATAGTGGTGTATTGATTGGTGAATATGTGGACTCGTGTGCGCTATCCCACCTCAAAGAAAACACTTGTAGTCGTAGTACAGGTTAGCCAAGAGTCAAAGCTGGCTTGCTGCAACAAGCTTCACAACCCCCTTCGTTGATACTAATGCATATGTAGTTAGCTCCGATGTAAGTCTTGCTGAGTACCTTTGTACTCACGTTTGCTTAATTTATGATTTTGTAGAGGAGACTTCAGTCTGATCGTTACAATGTGAAGTGTGATGTTGACCGGATTAGCTTGGGAATCCCAGACAAAGGTGTGGTTCCTTTGGTAGGGTCGTTGTAGCTTTTCAGGCCCCTCCGGCCACTTTTAGTACATGTCTGTACTCAGACTTATTTCTGCTTCCGCTTGTTGCTTGTATGACTTGAGTGTTGGGTCATGTGACCCCTGTTTGTAATATCATACAATGTTGGCTCCTATGAGTCATTAATGAATTCTTGAGTCTTAGAGTTATGTTGTGATGCCATGTTGTATCTACGCATATCGTGCATATTGCGTGTATGTTTGAAATGCATTGGTATGTGTGGGATTCGACACCTAGTTGTGTGCCTTTAGTAGTACTATTTACGGGGAAATGCCTCTTTGTGCTTCCATCGAGCCTTGGTAGCTTGCTACTGCTCCGGACGCATTGATTGACCGACATGTATCCTTCTTTGTTGTTGTGTCTGTCCCTTCGGGGAAATGTCTCGCAGTGTAATGGAGTCCCTGTAGCATGCTACAACTCGTCTATGTGCAGTGATGACATTTATGTCCCATGTCGTAATGGAGTCCTGGTTGCTTGCTATGACTCGTCTACACACACTAGAGATCGACACCTACATTGTTGGGTTATGTATGCCTGTCCCTGTACAGATGTGTCACTTGGGTTCTACGACTAGTCATGTCGACCCGGGTTCTCTGTCATTTGAATGCTAGTGACACATTCACATACATGAGCCAAAAGACGCAAACGGTCCTAGCCCAGGTGAGGTGGCAGCCGTGGAGATAACCATGCATGAGGCCGCAAAGTGATGTGATGTGTTACATGCTGGATTCTTATGGCTTAGGATCGGGGTCCTGACAATGCGGTCCATCGCTTTTATTTCTTCCCTATCACAAGTTCGTATAAAGTTTATTTTCATCACATTAATAGATCACACATATTTAGAGAGCTATTTTTATTGGTTGCACCAATGACAACTTACTTGAAGGATCTTATTCTATCCTTAGGTATGTATGGTGGACTCTTATGGCAAAACTGGGTTAAGGGTGTTTGGATGTACATGTAGTATCTCTACTTGGTGCGGAGGTTTTGGCTGATATTAGGTGGAAGCAAGCGACACATGTTGAGGGATCCATAACAATATAACTTCTATTCGGAAATAAGCAAACATAAACCAGTATGTTGTGTTCCTTGTCCGACACCAACTTCTTAAAATAAAATATTTTAATGAGTGCTCACAATCATAGAAGATGTCCAAGATAATATATTTATATGTGAACCTCCCTTTCTTTATTACTTCCTTTTAATTACCCCAATGACCAACAGCTATATTTGTTAACCCACAACAGGTTTCAATCGACATACTTCTTATATGTGAAGTCATAACTACCCATAAGATTGTCATATGAAATCTTTGCTTTTATTCTATACTTCTTTCTACTTCATCTTTCTCAAGATCAAGATTATGCCAAACAAGCAAAAGCCCTCAACTCAAAAGGAATTTTTATTATATAACACACGGACTTGCTTACGCAGGGGAAATCATAAAGCAAAGATTCAAAACTAGATCACACGAGAACTTTATTCTACTAGATCAAGATATAACCAAAAGAATCAAACTAAGGAAAGATGATAAAAATAAAAAATAAAATAAAAATACTAGTAAAAATAAAAGATGTGATGATGATACGATACCGGGGCACCTCCCCCAAGCTTGGCACAAGCCAAGGGGAGTGCCCATACCCATGTGTTTAGTTGTCTTGCTTTGGAGGTGGTGATGCTATATACTTGGCGATGAGGCCCTTCAGAATACGATTCTCCTCCTCTAGCTTGTTATTTTGCTTTCTAAGATCCATTATTTCCTTGTAAAGTTTTTCAACGATGGCTAGAGTGCCTTTAACCCATGGATGTTTCATTGCTGCGGGGGAAGAAGCAACACTCCTTTTCATATTTTCAAAAGTAAGAAATTTAGCATTGGAATGGATAACCGAATTCGGAATTGCTAAGCTCTGAAGTTCTTCCAGCATGGCTCCAGGTTGTGGATGAGAGGTAACTTCTTGGTCTTCCTCCATGGCATCTATCCTTTTCAAGTCGGCCTCCATCTCTTCTTCCGTAGCTTGCCCGAAGCAATTCTCCCCGACCGACTCTTGCGAAGACATCTTGCTCTAAATGTGCTACAAACAGCCTAAAGAGAAAACATGGGGTATTGTCGTGATACGGGAGTCAAAACCTTCGGGAGATCATATAATGATTTTTTACCGACCTGAAGGAGTATGCCACAAGAAAACGGAATCCGGAAGGTGCACGAGGTGGCCACAAGCCCCAGGGGCGCACCCAGGGGGTGGGGCGCGCCCTGCAGGCTTGTCGCCTCCTCGAGCTCTATTCAGACTGCTTTAAATTTTCCTATTTTTTTAAAATATTCCAAAACAGATAAAAATTGCTATTGAAAAAGTTTTGGAGTCTTTTTACTTACCGTACCACATACCTATTCCTTTTTGGAGTCTGAAATGTTCTGGTAAGTCTCTCTAATGTACTGCTCCGGAGTTATGGTGTTGATGACATTGGTTTCAACATTTATGGGAGTACCTGAGAGATCATGGTTGATTCTTTGACCATTTCACCACCTTAGGATTTGTGCCTTCGGCATTGTTAATCTTGATGGCGCCGGAACGGTATACCTCCTCGATAACGTAAGGACCTTCCCATTTAGAGAGAAGTTTTCCTGCAAAAAATCTTAAACGAGAATGTATAGCAAGACATGATCGCCTACATTAAATTAACGCTTTTGTATCCTTCTATGATTCCATCTCTAAACCTTTTCCTTAAACAACTTGGCATTCTCATAGGCTTGGGTTCTATTGGGGATATAACCCCGTGGTAAGACCCGCCACGGAGGGGCCGGGTCATACCTGGCGGCTTGTAAGTGTCTGGGCTGGAAGAGGAAGATTGGGATGCATGGCGGCTCACCAGATGGGCTGTGATGGAGGCCTAGAGTTAGGAATAAGATGCAAGACCTAGGCGCGTAAGCCTCCCGGAGACAGCCTGCCACAGCCGGCTAGGCGGCTTAGAGACAGAGCCAGATACATTGTAAGAGTCGGTATGAGACTTGTGTAACCCGTGGTCTTGACCTCCTATATAAAGGCGAGACCCGAGGACGGCTTAGAAAGGATCCAACAAATCGAGATCTAGGTAAAGAAAATATGCTCCCTTGTAATCGATACTCCAATCAATACACACAAAGTAGGAGGTAGGCTTTTACCTCATCTCGAGGGGCCAAACCTCGGTAAATTCGTGTCTTTCGTCCCGTCCAACCCCTTTGAGTCCACCGCCTTAGCGATGGCCTCGAATCTAAGTCTTCGGACATCTGTCGTGACAAAACCACGACCGTTGGCGCCCACCGTGGGGCTAGCATGCAGTGGTGTTGATTTCTCAAAGAGCTTTCTCTCAGGGATCAAAGGATACGCCGTCGGCTTGATGACCAAGAGCTGCCACGACAAGCTCTACATCGACGACTTAGGATGGGGGCCTGAAGCTGGCTCAATTGAGTACGGCTATCAGGTTCCCATTGGCAGGATGCATGTGTTCATCAACAAGCTGGACGAATCTACACCCAGGCCAGACATCTGCACCAACATCATCAAGTCGGTCCGGCGCACGACACCCGCCCGTGTTCAACCCGGGTAGAAGAGCGTCTTTGTTGGCTTCACACAGGACAGCGGTGATTCCTTATCGGGAGACACCTTGGCTTTCTCAGATGAAGGATCTTCCAACAAGGATGGGGAATCGATCTATCAACTTCATAACGGCGGGTTAAGGGGCTATGCTGATGGTTATAGTATTCCGGAGCCTTATGACCCTCCTAGCCGAGCCGCCGTGTTCTTGGCAGGCCCTGCGCCGGCTTCCAATGGTGCGACGTCCGGAGCGGCGGCTGGTGCGGCTCCCGCTGATGCGGAGCCTCCTAAGGCACTGGCACCGGCTCTACTTGATATCACGGAGGAACTTGCGGCTCTGATGACCACGAACGTGAGGGCTGAGAATCAAGCAGAGCGTAACGCCGAGATCAACTGGATCAAGGGACAGATGGCTCAGGCCCAGGAGGATATTAAGGCGATGCAAGCCCAGATGAATGCTGAGTTGGAATGATTTAGGGTGGAGGCTCTTCGCTTTGTTCTGGACCAGCGGGCGTTGAAGGCGGTTGAACATAGAAGGACTCAAGTCAGATTACCGATTCAACCTCGAAATCTTTTCAATACTTTTGGGGCTGGGCCAAGTACGCAACCAGTGGTGACCTGGGCGGTAGAGGCGCCACGACAGTTAGACCCGCCGCGGAGGAGCAGACCTTAGTCGCGACATGTTGTGACGCCGCCTGGCCATTACTCAAATCCGGTGGAAAACATGATAGCAGCGGCTGCTAAGCTTGATGCTCCCCCTTTGGCCGAAGGAACGCCGTTTGCTGAAGAGGCGAGGAACGCGATTAGCCTGTTGCAAACAACGGTGGCTCAGCAAGAAAGGTACACAGACAGCCAGAGCCAGGTGCACTCCACGTTGGTACTTAGCCATAGCTATAGCCGGCGGATTGAGTCGCCCGCGGTCTCGAGCAGTGAGCAGAGGCAAAACCCACCCAACAAAAACCCGCCTGAGATGGATATTCAGGAGGCTATGGATAGGGGCCGGGCTCAGCGAGGGTAGACACCGGTGACGGATTACCCAGAGGTCCCTGAGCCCGTCGGCGTCTCAGCCAGGGGATTTGGTGTGTAGTGTCTTGCAGCGGATCTGAGGAGTGCGCGCTTGCCCATAGACTTTAAGGGGCCACGGAAGGTGCCCAATTACATGGGGGATCTATCCCTAGAGGCTTGGATTGAAAGCTATGAGCTTGCTATGGAGATGCTGGAGGTCAGCGAAGCAGTCTATGCAAAATACTTCATCATGATGTTGGAAGGACCGACCCGCACTTGGTTAAAGTGGTTACCACCGAATACCATCACGTCGTGGGCCGAGTTGAAAGCACGGTTCATCAAGAACTTCAAAGGAACTTGCAAGCAGCCGATGACGATTGTGGATCTGGATCTTTGTGCGCAGCAGGAGGGTGAGTTGACCCATCATTGGGTGTGGCAGGTCTCGACGGTGATCCACCTATCTGAGAATATTTCGGCATCTCAGGTGGTTCTGATCCTAGAAAGGAACTATCATTTTGTGCCCCTGAAGCAGAAGCTCGGGCGGTTGAAGCATTCTTGTCAGGATATGGGTGAGCTCATGACAACTCTCACAAGGTATGCGGATTCCGATACCACCAAGGACCTAGACTCCGACGACGAGAAGTCAGGACAGGGTTAGAAGGGCGGAAATGGTAAGAATCAACAGGGAGGTGCTGGGAACGACAACCAAGGAAAGCGGAAGAACCCGGATGGTGGGTCAGAATTTATGGCGAACGCCAATGCACAACCATCCGGGAACAGTCACCCTAGGGGCAACATGAACTTTAGGCTGCCGTTCGACAGGAATAGGGCACCTGTATCCCCCACGCCTTACACCTTAGAAGAGGCACTAAACAGACCTTGCCCGGCGCACAGCCAGCCGGACAGGGAGGCCACCCACACTTGGAAGGATTGTAGTGTTATGCGCTCATTTTGGGAGCAACGCCTTCGTCAAAATCATCACAATGGTAATGGCCTGTCAGGCAGGTCAGGACCGGACAGCTCAAGTGCCGGTTTCGGTGCAGGCGGGTCAGGTTCAGGTCATCCAGGCCAAAGCAATCAGTATCGAGGAAACCAAGGCAGTTATCAGCGACAGGGCAATGGTGGTTAACAACAGAGTAACGACTCAAGGTATCAAAGAAACCGGAAGCAACTTAGTGGAGGGCAATATCACGTTTTCACTACGAGCCTAGGTAAGCGGGATCAGAAGCTACACAATAGGGCGGTCAATGCGGCCATGCCGGCTCTCCCACGATATTTAAAATGGTCAGAGTACCCGATTACGTGGAGCCGGGAGGATCACCCGCCACGGGTCGACAATCCGTGTCACTTAGCTCTGGTAGTTACTCCTCAGGTTGGAGGATACAAATTCACAAAAAGTACTCATGGACGGTGGTAGCATTATCAACATCCTCTACTACGACACCTTCCAGCCGATGGAGTTAACCAATAAGGCTCTTAAGCCGCTATCGATCGTTTTCCATGGAGTGGTGCCAAGCAAGTCGGCTTACCCAGTAGGAAAAATTTCTTTGGAAGTGGCGTTTGGAGATGAGTATAACTACAGGGTGGAGACCTTGTGGTTTGAGGTGGTAAAGATTAAGAGCCCATATCATGTTGTATTTGGCCGACCGGCTTTCGCAATGTTTATGGCCAGACCCTGTTATGTCTATTTGCAGCTCAAGATACCGGCTCTCAATGGAACAATCACGGTCCATGGTGATCGGAAGGTAGCTATCGAGTGCGAGGAAGGAGACGCGGCTTATGCGGAATCAAGCTGCGCAGAAGCGGAGTTTAAGTTTTATAAGGATAACGTTGACCAGGCAGATATGACTTCATTAAAGAAACCCAGTACAGAGTCTGAGCCGCCTTTGAAGTTTGCGGCTGATGACACGAAGCTGGTGGATTTTACCCCGGGCGATTCATCCAAGCAGTTCACTATTGGAGCCAACATCGATCTCGCATAGGAAAGCGCACTCATCGAATTCATCCGTGAGAATCGGGACATCTTTGCATGGAAGCCATCTGGCATGCCAAGTGTACCGAGAGAGTTCGCCGAGCACCACCTTAATGTGGATCCTAAGGTTAAGCCGATTAAGCAATTCCTTCGTTGTTTCAACGAGGAGTGGCGTAAAGCAATTGGAGAAGAGGTAGCCCGACTCTTGGCAGCAGGGTTCATCGTGGAGGTATTTCAACTGGTGTGGTTAGCCAACCCTGTGCTGGTACTCAATAAGAACGGCACATGGCGTATGTGTATAGACTACACGGATCTTAACAAGGCTTGTCCAGTTGACCCGTTTTCTCTCCCCCGTATCGACCAGATTATTGATGCAACTTTATGTTGTGAGAGTTTATGTTTCTTGGATGCCTATTCATGCTATCATCAGATCAAGATGGCAGTTAAAGACCAAGAGAAGACCTCGTTCATCACACCTTTTGGAGCTTGCTGCTATGTGTCCATGCCGTTCGGACTCAAGAGTGCACATGCGACTTACCAACGTTGTGTTTAAAATTGTCTTCACGGTCAGATTGGACGTAATGTTCATGCCTATGTGGACGATATTGTCGTCAAGTCAAGGAAGAAGGAGACGTTGTTGGATGACTTGAAGGAAACGTTTGATAACTTACGGGTCTATAAGATGATGCTGAACCCGGCTAAATGTGTTTTTGGAGATCCTACAGGTAGGCTTCTGGGTTTCTTGGTTTCAGAGCAAGGTATCAAAGCCAACCCGGAGAAGATAAAGGCCATCACATCACTAGCCAAGCCGGCGAGCATCAATGATGTACAACGCTCACCACTAGAAAAACGGCTATAGCTAATATGGACATTAATGGCGCACCATGTATGTGGTGCGCCACTGCTATATAGCAGTGGCGCACCGGATATAGGTGCGCCATTAATGGCCATATTACTAATGGCGCACCTAGTGTGTGGTGCGCCATTACTAGTTTTGTCCTGGCCCCACACCCTTCCCAGACTTAGAAGTGTTGCACCAGGGGAAAGTGCGCCATTACTAGTTTTAACTAGTAATGGCGCACCACACCCACGCTGCGCCACTACTAACATTTTTTTTTTCAATTTTTTTTCTTCAAAACTAGTAATGGCGCACCACACACCAGGTGCGCCATTAGTAACCCTGGTTACCAATGGCGCATTCTTAGGAGGTGCGCCATTGGTAACCTGAGAGCAGCTAGATATTATTGACAGCCACCTACCACACTCACTTTCCCCACTTCATTCTCTCCACCTCTACCAAGCTTGGTCTCGGCTGCCTCCTCCTCCTCACCTCATTTGCACCATAGATTCACCCAAATTAAGTGGTTAAATTTCCTTTTTTTGATAGGTAAGTAAGGGGAAAGCTTTCTTTACGTTCTAGATCTACTTCTTTCTCCCTCCAACGTACACACTTTTTATGGCCTAGATCTACGTATGTTTGTGGTGTTGCATATGTTTGTGTTTGCAGGTACCGGTATTTGAAATGAGATAGTTGCCAATATTTTTCCTGAATGTTGATTCATTTCCGTTTCGGTGAGAATTTGGCACTATGCATTCTTTGTGGTCCTATTTTTAGGCAAAGTCATGCCAAATTTTGTTTGGTTCTAAAATATCATTTTGCTCTACCCCGCAGGCGACCATGGTCCGCACGATGACCGAAGGCATCGTGAATAGGTTTTTGAGCTCCGCGAAGGCCGAGATACTTCAAAAGAATGAGAAGGAGATAAGATGTCCGTGTTGAAGATGCAAGCTGAACAGTCTTATGGACCCGGATTCTAGACAGGTGCGGGACCATCTGCTCGTGCGTGGTTTCATGGATGGCTATCGGTGGCAAGGTGATGAAGATGATTATGAAGTCGTCCATGGGGGCCGGGCAAGAAATAAGGAAGGGCAGCAAGACAATAATAGCGAGGGCGGGCGAGAAGACGAAGAATCTCCAGGACATAATCACGAAGTAGATGCAGGACACAATCATCATGTAGAAGATGCCGGACATGATGATGAGGAAGATCAAGACGAAGGGCATGATCATGAAGATGAAGATGCCGGAGAACACAACGATGGACCATCGATGGGCTAGGTGCAGGACCCTCATATTCAAGAGCTGCTTCTCAAGCAGACGGGTAATGCAAGAACTGCCACCCAAGAGAAAGCCAAGCTGGATCAACTGGAGATAGACACGGTTACTCCATTGTATGAAGGATGCAGGCCCGAGGATACCCTCCTGAAAGTAATGATCATGGCTTTGGAGATGAAGGTAAAACACAAAATGACAGACGCATGTTTCGACGAGAACATGTCATTCTGGCACAAATGTCTTCCCAAGGGGAACAAGTGCCCGACCAGTTTCGAGGAGGCGAAGAAAATCGTGTGTCCTCTGGATTTACCGCACGTGAAATACCATGTGTGCATGCACGATTGCATCATTTACCAGGACGAGCATGCGGAGTCTACCATATGTCCGGTGTGTGGTGTCACTCGATACAAGAAGAGGGAGAAAGCTCCTCAAAAAGTGGTGTGGTACTTTCCGATCCCTCCTCGTCTGCAGCGGTATTTCGCAGACCCTAAGCAATCAGAGCTCCTGCGTTGGCACGCGGATAGGGAGGGGAAGAAGCGAGAAGATGACGAAAATGATCTGGAGGTAAATAAAAAAGACAAGATGCTGAGTCACCCTAAGGATGCGAGCCAGTGGCAAGTGTTGAACTTCGAACACCCAGAATTTTGGGACGATCCAAGGAACATCATGCTGGGCATGAGCACCGATGGAGTCAATCCGCTTGGCAGCCAGAGAAGCACACATAGCACCTGGGGCCTGTGTTTGTGTGGATGTACAACCTTCCCCCCTGGATGTGCATGAAGAGGAAGTACATTCACATGAGTATGCTAATTGAAGGGCCAAAACAACCAGGGAACGACATCAATATGTATCTGGGGCTGCTGAAAGAGGAGCTAGACACGCTGTGGAAAACGCCAGCCAATACGTGGGACGCCGCAGCGAAACAATATTTCCCTATGAGAGCCGCACTGCTCACGACGGTGCACGACTATCTCGGTTACGGATATATCGCGGGGCAGGTGGTCCACGGATTTTGTGCATGTGTCAGGTGCATGGATGACACAACGTATCGCCAGCTAGATAGAGATCCCGGGTCTTCGAAAACCGTGTTCATGGGAAATCGAAGGTGGCTTCGCGACGATGACGCATGGAGAAAACACAAGGATCTATTCGATGGTGAAACCGAACCCCGAATACCCCCACATACGAGGAGCGGTGAGGAAATAGACGAGCTGTTGAAAAATTGGAAAGAGTGCCTACCGCCGGGAAAGAAGTGAAAGGCGCCAGAGCCGCTGCTGAAGGTATGGAAAACGAGGTCTGTTTTCTAGGACTTGTTGTACTGGAAGATCCTCCGTGTGCCTCCCAGCCTTGATGTCATGCATATCACGAAGAATGTGTGCGAGAGTCTGCTTGGTACCCTGCTCAACATGCCAGAGAGGACCAAAGATGGGCCGAAGGCAAGGGTAGACTTGCAATCAATGGGCATCAGGGAGGAGCTTCACGCAAAACGCCCTAATGATGATGATGACGATGATGAGGCTAAGGACACGGAAAGTCGTCGCAAAGGCAAAAAGGCCAAGAAGATCGAATATGACTGCCCTCCTACGTGCTTCACTCTAAGTCAGAAGGAGATCGAGCAGTTTTTCACCTGCCTCGTAGGAGTAAAACTTCCTTACGGTTACGCGGGGAAGATAAGCAGATACCTAGACTCAGCGAAGGAGAAGTTCAGCAGGATGAAGTCTCACGACTGTCACGTGCTGATGACGCAAATACTTCCAGTTGCAATCTATGGGATCATGGACGCGCACGTCCGTGAAATGCTATTTGGCCTATGCAACTTTTTTGACGTCATCTCTCGGAAGTCGGTTGGCATGAGGCAACTTAGTAGGCTACAGGAAGAGATCGTGGTGATACTATGCGAGCTTGAGATGTAATTCCCACCCGCATTCTTCGATGTTATGGTGCATCTGCTGGTCCATATCATGGAGGATATCATCCAACTCGGGCCGACGTTCCTGCACAACATGATGCCGTTCGAAAGGATGAATGGTGTCATTGAAGGATACGTTCGCAACAGGGCACGTCCAGATGGAAGCATAGCCAAGGGCTTTCTGACCGAAGAGTGCATCTCCTTTTGCACGAATTATCTAGGCATCGAGAACCCCGTTGGTCTTCCCGTCAACAGGCACCTAGGCAGGCTCACTAGATGGGGTCACCGCGAGGGTCGCTGTGAAATGCATGTCAACTTCAAGGGTCGACTCGCCGACTTTGAAAGATCAAACCTAGTCGCGCTACAACAAATAGACGTGGTCGATCCTTGGGTGGTAGAGCACAAAACCATTATTGAGAAGACGTACAATGACCGAGGCCAACAGAGGACGGACGAAGATATAATCAAAGAGCACAACTCATGTTCCACACATTGGTTCAAGGACAAGCTTCTGTCATACCCTTTACATGAGGATTCTTCCGCGGAAGAAAAACTCATATTCGCCTTGTCACAGGGCGCCGAGCACAACCTGATGACCTATAAGGCATACGATATCAACGGCTACACATTCTACACCGAGGAAAAGGACATGAAGAGCGATTATCACAACTCCGGGGTAACGATGGAATCCTACACCGGTAACGACAAGGACAGATACTACGGAAGGATCGAGGAGATCTGGGAGCTGAGCTACGGTGGAGAGAAGGTCCCGATGTTCCGTGTCAGATGGGACAAGAGCGTCCTAAAAGAAGACCAGTATTTCACCACCATGGTTATACCCGAAGCCAAATCCAAGACCGCAGGCGCAAACGTCACCACGAAAAATGATCCATGGGTACTGGCTTGCCAAGTGGACCAATGCTTCTTCATTACCGACCCGTCAGAAGATGGAGGATGACGACGACGATGAAGTACCATACACCACAAGAAGAAGCAGGACCACCCTACCTAAAGGACGTCCGTTCAAGAGAAGAATTCAAGGGGTTCCGGGGCTAAATTATTCAACCTCGAGAAAGAAGGGAAAGAACATTGTGAAAATATAGCGAAGATCGAATCACGACATGTCGGCCGCGTGTGTGTGTCACTGGCAAGCTCAATCTTTGATGACTGTTATTTCATGTCACTTGATTTCAACCATGTCATCTAATTCTAAATCTTTGCACAATGGTTTTATCACTCCATTTGCATTTTCCTTTTCTTTTATCTCAAATCTTAAATTATTACATGCAACTAAAAATCCAAGAAAATAAAAAAAATAGTAATGGCTCACCAGGAGAAGGTGCGCCATTGCTATCACGGTGTTTATGGTCCACCCCTAAAAGGTGCGCCTTTGATATACCAATTTTTATGGCGCACCCCTAAAAGGTGTGCCATTGCTAACCCTCGCCCACTACGGCATTATCCTACTCCTCCCCCTTCTTTCATTCCCTCCCCTCACTCATCTCTCCTTTGCCAGCCACCGCTGCCACCCGGCTCGTCCCGCCTTGCCGCCACCCACCTTGCCGCCTCCACCTCGTCGCCACCCGTGCCTCTCGCTGCCGGTAGTGCCTCGATCCTCCCTCTTCCCCCACCCTGCAGCCCGAGTCTCGTCCCCTCAGATCCGCCGGGCCCGCGCGCAGCCCCGCAAGGTGCGGCCGGTTCCCCCCTTCGATGATAACTCCATTCGTTGTCCGTAGATCGGGTACCCTTTCGCGGTAGTGTGCAGTTATTCACTCTAGGGTTCGTTCGTTCATTTGTTCCTGCGTGCGGCGACGCCGTTCGCCCGATCTGCACGTGGCCGATGTGAGGATAGAATACAGTTAGCTTGTATCTTCTCTTGTGTTGGCCTGATTCGTTTGCCGTGATGAATCGCAAGGGCGGTATCTGAGCGAGGCGGCTCCTAAATAGAGGGCCTCCTCCCTTGATTACAGACCCTTAACTGATCATAAATTCTGAGCAAACAACACACCTCCATGGTTCCATTCATGGTGTTTTGTTTTTTTGGTTTTGTTTGCATCGAGATGTGAAGTGTGTGCTTTGCTGGTGTCTTGTGATGCCCTGTTGATGATTGTTTGCTGTGATGAATCACAAGGACGGTATCTAAGCAAGGTGGCCCTTCAAAAAGGCCTCCTTCCTTGATTATACACCCTAAACTGATCAGAAATTCTGAGCAAACACACTTGAATGGTTCCCTACGTGTTGTTTTTATTTTCCTGCATTGAAATGTAAAATATTGCTGTATTTTGTTGTTGTTGTTGTTGCATTGAAATGAGAAACATATGCTTTCCTGGTATCTTGCTATAACTTAATTGTTTGCTATGATGAATCACAAGGACGGTATATGAGCAAGGTGGCTCTTAGAAAAGGCCTCCTTCCTTGATTATACACCCTAAACTGATCATAATCTCTGAGCAAGCATGTGCAAATCTGAATTGAATAATGTCCTCAGTCGGTGGCTTTACAATGCTGTTTGTTCTTTATTATTATGCATCCTTTCTTGATTGAACTATAAACCATCGACTTCACTAGTTTATTGGTAGCATGAGTGACTAGTTGTCATAGCGTGTTAGCTTGTATGTTTGCTGTGATGAATCACAAGGACGGTATCTAAGTAGGTTGGCCCTTGAAAAGGCCACCTTCCTTGATTACACATCCTAAACTGATCTTTATTCTGAGAAAGCATTTGGAAATGTGAATTGAATAGTGATCCATAATGGCTTCATTGTGTTACTTCACATCATCTTTTGTTCTTTTGGAGTGCATTTTTCCTGCTTGAAATGTAAATCATGTACTTTCCTAGGTTCACGGATTGTCTAACCTTTGTCTGCTTGTTTGTTTGCCTTGATGAATCACAAGGATGGTATCTGAGTAAGGTTGGCTCTTTAAAAAAGGCCTCCTTTCTTGATTACACATCCTAAACTGATGATATATTCTGAGAAAATGTGTAAATGCTTAAAATGAACACTCAGCAATATGCTGGTGGTCTCTGTCCATTGGTCCTCTTATTTTAAATGTTGTTGGTCCTTATATAATGTAGCTTTGTTAAGCATGGCTGCTTCATTTAGAAGTTAAATGTTGCTGATCCTTATATAATGTAGCTTTGTTAAGCATGGTATGCAAACTGTATCTATCTCTAATGTATTGTCAAATTGATTTCCCTGGCACTACACACTGGATATATGTAGGCCTTTTTTTTGTGCAGGGACAAATAGTTACCCCTTTCTTCTGAAATGTTGATTAATTTCCGTTTCGGTTCAGAATGGGGCACTCCTAGGTCAAGAAAATTAGGAAAGGTCATGCCCAATTTTCTTGACCTAGAAGGTGCCCGATTCTCAACCGAAACAAAAATTAATCAACATGTAGAGACAATGTTATTTCTACAAAGCAAATATTTCTAAGTGGCTTTTATAGTTTTCCCTTAAGTTGAAATGCAAACTATTTTTTCTTCAATACATGCCATGCTAACGAAAGCTCAACCATCAGGCTCTAGCAACAACTCATTTTTATTTGTTTATTTGTTTGATATATATATTGGTTGCCTTGGTTGTTTATCATGAAAAATGCTTTGTTTGTATGCTTGGTAATCAGAATGCAAGGATAGCAAGTTTTTCTAAGGACTTGTATGAATCACATGCAAAGTAAAATAAACCAAGAAAAGGAGATCTTACCTATGGGTGTGCATCAATTTGCATGTTTTATTCTCAGTTTTCCTCTAAATCTGAGAAGAATAGATACTACCCTGATCTCATCCAATAACTCTAGTAGCCTTTTTTCCTATTTAGAGCGAAGATGGCGGACACCGATGAGGCCGGCGGTTCGGGCAAGCCATTCTGGGAGCTGTCCCAGGAGATGGAGGAAGAACCTCACCGCTATGAGGACGTCGCGGAAGACACCGATCCCAACTACACAACCCCTAGTGGCGTCGGGGATGACACCACTGATGGTGCCGCCGGGGATGCCACCACTGATGATGGCAGCAAACGCACAGATGGAAGCCAACCGAAGAGGCAACAGAAGGACTGGCACCCGAACGTGCTCGGCACCGTCAAGGAGGAATTTACTGAAGTGTCCTCCAGTGGGCATCCAATGGCGCCCACTGAATTAGTCGGTGGGTACGCAGGACAACTCGGGTGCATTCTCTAGAGCACCATCTCGATCAACACCGAGAACCTAAGGCATCGTGACTGAGGGAATTTGCGCAACCTCCTCTTCACGAAGCTGCACGAACGATATAAGTTCCTCGATGACTTCGCAAACACACGCCTCTCAGGGAATAAAGTGAACAGTGCCGCCCTCACGAAGATGAGCACGGCCCTGGCTACTTGGAGAGCTGCGGTGAAGAGAAGGATTCTAAGAGGTGATAGTTATGAGAAGATCAAGGAGACAAATCCTTCGATCAGCAAAGTTGACTACCTGGAGTTCAAGATCAAGTGCGAGAGCAACGCATCCGCGGAATCAAGTCAGTGGGGGAAAGATATGCGGGACTTGAACGTAGGGGTCCACAAACTTGGTCCTAGCGGTTATAGAGTGGCGGAACCTACATGGGACAAGGAGGACGCAGAGCGTGCCGGGCAAGGCCTACTGCCCCTCTTCGATAAATACCATGAAAAGCAGACCAGGAACTATGTCACGGCCCGGTACAAGGTGGACCTGGTAACAAAGGAGCTTACCACGGATCCGAAGGTGAAGGAGCTTGAGCATGTTCTGGTAAGGAATACACCCCCGCGTAATTAGCTCCATATGGTTGCATTCTAATTAATGAAGCCAAATTTCTAAATGGTTCACATTCCTTCCACAAGAAACTGAAAGCAGTAGCGTGGGGTCTCAGACCTCCCTGTCTGTCCCTTGGGACACCACTTTAAATAGGGCGTTGAACGTAATGAAACACAAGGATAAGTTTAGTAAGCCGTCGTCAGCTAGTCATGTGGCCGGCGAAGTCTTGTCCACGAAATGGTCGGAATACTATAAGGCTGGGCGAAAGGAGACAAAGACCAGCTCGGAAAGCCAGGAGCGTGAGGTTAAAGAACTCAAGGGACAAGTGGCACGGATTACGGAGATAGTCCAAGACCAAGTGCGAGACCAACTGGGAGCGACGATCACCGCCATTATGCCTTCCTTGCTTGAGGGGCTACAGGGGTGGATTACGGGCGGGCAACAGGGGCCGCCCCCGATTCCCAGCTTCATGGGCAGCAACTCGCACAACACGCCAGCATTGGTGTCTCCGGCGGAGGCGACATTGGTGTCTCCAGCATCGGCGCCGGTATTGGAGCTTAATGCACCCGGGTGTGGGAAGAATACGCCGGCCGGCACCTCGACAGCAAGCGGCCCCTCCGTCACTTGCACGCCCGCCGTTGCGGTGCCTCGACATTAGCCGAGGTCGACGCCATCACGGTAACTAAGCCTCGACTGATGACTTCATCTCCTTGCCTTTGACTGGGCATCCCTAACGCCCTACATGTTTTCGCAGGGCGCCACCAACGTTCCATGCACTCTCCTGCACTTCATGCATGGCGAGTTGATCAATGTCGGCAAGGCCGAAATCGTTGAACCGGGCAACAGCGTGTTCCATGGTAAGCCGATGCCACCCACCGTGTATAGGGTTCAACTGGTTCGGGTGTTGTGGGGCTGCAACGACTTGTTACCTCCGTATCGACCCCCTGGGGCTGACGAAGATGATGTGATGACCCTCAGCGCCAGCTTAAATTGGTCCATGCTTTGGCCAAAGAGCCATATTCGTTTGGGGGCGGGGGACACCACCCCACAGACAACACCGCCAGTCGTGTCGGCGCCAAGCCATGGCAAGACCGCCGCAACGGACAACGACAACGGTACATTTTCCAACGTCGATAATTACAGCAACGAACATGGGTACGGTGACGAATTCTTGGGGCCTCCTTCTCAAGAACCCAACCCTGCAAAAGACGATCGCGATCTAGCTGGTTCCGCGGAGAAACCCAATTGCAATAGGCGTCATCTATTCAGGTCTCTGGAGACGCCTCCAGCTGCCACCTTCACCGAGACTCAAATAGCCTAGGTGCGAAATATCATCAGCCCCAACACACTCAAGAAGGTGGTCTCTGAGCAGAACTCGATCCCATTACAACAGAAGAAGCAGAAGGGACAGAAAAGAAAAAATAACAAGGGTGCGAGCCAGCCGGCACCGAGTACGATCCGTGCTCAGGACGGGCCACCAACCTAAGGATATCTCGAGGAGGGTGCATGTGGCGGGTAGGCTGATGCTACCAACTAATCTGCTCAATGCTGCAACCGGTGCTATGCGGAGTCTGCATGATGGTGTTCTTTCTATGGAGAAGCGGCGTCTCTCCGAGAATGATGTGGCATACCTGGTTTTTGTGGCCAAGGTGCTAGAGGGCAAGGGCTTTGTCGATAGCACCATCGGGCGTATGATCGTCCTGTGGTTTGATGACATCTTCGCTATGTTTAACCTTTATCCGCTGCTGTACACCTTCATTTGGCTATTTTTGCTCAGTATGGAGATGCGGATCATTAGAGACAAGACCCCGGACATTGTGATAGTCGACCCCTTCTACATGCGTGCCAAGATCTTGGGCAGCGCTAGGGACCGGCAAGTCGCGAGTTCATACCTCGAAGGCGTCATTCTGGCGAACCCAGATAAGGATAACTTTCTCGTGCCTTACTTTTTCGAGTAAGTCATCCCCTCACCGCCCCGTAACATATGATTTCTTAGATTTCGATCGTTCTTTTTTCTAACATTCCGTGTTTTGTGCAGTGACACACATTGAACACTCATCCTCTTAAGCCCGAAATATTCCATGGCCACGTATTTCGACTCGGACCGTCAGTCGAAGAAAGACTACACAAATATCAAGAAAGTTCTTGATGATGCTCTCCCCGGCTACGCCAAATCTGGTGGCACCTTCAGGAGGCCAATTTCTATGTATGACAAGCACATGTTCACCCACGTAACGACGTTCCCCTGCGTCAAGCAGCCGCCTGGCAGTCAGAAGGATGCCTACTATGCCCTCCATCACATGCGGGCGATCGTACGGGACCATCATCACCTTATGCTACCAAATAATCTCAAAGAATGGGCCGCACGCTTGTCGGCAATCCAGGATGAGGACATCAGACAAGAATTCTTTCGCATCCAGTCGGAGTTTGCGAAAAGCAACTATCAAGATGTCCTTCGTACCTCGGGGCAGTTCTACCTCAAGTATCAACCGTCCAACAATGAAATAGAAACAACGCTACAAATGCAGGCTGACAACGCGGCTTCATCCACGCTCTGGTCCCTGAGTCGAGTCGAAAGTATTGATGCTATGTAGTTCTAAAATGTCGATTAGCTCATGTTGTAATTAAACTTTAATGAACTTGTATGTCTCTTTAGTTTGGACAGTCGTTCAACTTATATGTAATCGATGCTATTTATTAGTAGGACCATGAATCGTGCTATTAATGTGTTGCTTTTCTCTTTCGATCCTTTTCTTGCATACTTATATATTGCTTATATATTATCTGTGAATTGCTACTAACATTTTGTTTGTCTAGTGCATAGAGATACCGTCGTATGTCATGTACAAGGGTGAGGTTCCCAGAGTCTATGACGACTGGGAGGAGTGTCAGAGACAGGTTCACCGTTTCAGCGGTAACAGTTACAAAGGGTACACCACTAGGGCGGAGGCGGAAGCTAGATACACGTGCTATCTAGCGGGAGAGAGGAGCGAGCGGAGGAGGAACCGGATGAAGATCAGTTTCATCGCGATGATGCTCATCGTGACCGCAACCCTCTTCTATGTGATGGTAGTTTAGATATCGACTTGTAATGTGAAGACAAACTCGCTACTCGCAGTATCGAGACTTTTAATGTTCTAACTTTGTTTGGTATTTTGAATTCGGTGACTAATATGATGAATTGTATTCGGAGACTAACTTCTATTGTATTCGATAAATCTGCTGTTTATATGTTGTGTTGTTTATATTCTGTGCTGTAATGTATTTTGTAACCTGTGCAAATATCATAAAAGCAATAAATAATAATTCCTAATATTCATAGTAGTGGCGCACCATATTGCACTTTAGTGACGCACATAAATAAACACCCCAGTGGCGCATTATCTAAAAGTGCGCCATTAGTGTTGGGGAACGTTGCATGGGAAACAAAAAATTTCCTACGCACACGCAAACCTATCCATGGTGATGAGCATCTACGAGAGGGAGAGTAGATCTACGTGCCCTTGTAGATCGCTAAGCGGGAAGCGTTAAGAAACGCGGTTGGTGTAGTCGAACTTCTTCGCGATCCAAATCGCCGAGCGTCCCGCGATCCAATCACGAACTGTCCCGCGGACACATCATGATCCGTCCCGCGAACACATCACGATCCGTCTCACGATCTTGATCAAGATCTGTCCTGGGAACTTGTCACGATCCGTTCCGTGATCACATCACGAACCATCTCGCGATCTCGATCACGGTCCTTCCGATCTAGCGCCGAACGGACGCCACCTCCGCGTTCAATAGACGTGTAGCTTGATGACGATCTCCACCGTCTCGATCCAGCAAGAGGAGGTGGAGAGGAGAGAGTTCACCGACAGCGTGACGGCGCTCCGGTGATGGTGGTGGAGCAATTTCGGCAGGGCTTCGCCTAAGCGCTGCCGAAAACCGATCTAGAGGAGAAACTATGCACCGGTGTAACGGGTAGCACGTGGACGGAAATCTGTCCAAAAACCATCCAATCCACTAGTATATATAGGAGGAGAGGAGAGGGGAGGCAGCCAAGTCCTTTGGGTCGGCCGAAATAGGAGGTGGGAAGCAATCCTACTTCACCTCCAATCCTAGTTGGAGTAGGATTGCCTCCTATTGGCTGATTTTCCACTTTTTGCTTTAGGACTTTCTCTCCTGCGCCATGGGCCTTTGTGGCTGTTTTCCCAGCCCACTAATGGCTGGTTATTATTATCCCACAGTCCATGGACCTCTTGGGGTCGAAATACCCCTCCCGGAGGCCTCCCGGTACACTACCGGCACTCCCGGTACACTACCGGCACTCCCGGTACACTACCGATGAGCCCGAAACTTTTCCGGAAACCAAACCGGGACTTCCTATATATGAATCTTTACCTCCGGACCATTCCGGAGCTCCTCGTGACGTCCGGGATCTCATACGAGACTGCGAACAAACTTCGGTCACCACCATACATAACTCTACACTACCGAAACGTCACCGAACCTTAAGTGTGCAGACCCTGCGGGTTCGAGAACTATGTAGACATGACCGAGACACCTCTACGGTCAATAACCAATGGCGGGACCTGGACGTCCACATTGGTTCCTACATATTCTACGAAGATCTTTATCGGTCGAACCTCTATGTCAAGGATTCAGTTAATCCCGTATAACGTTCCCTTTGTTCTTCGGTATGTTACTTGCCCGAGATTCGATCGTCGATATCTCCATACCTAGTTCAACCTCGTTACTGGCAAGTCTCTTTACTCGTTCCGTAATACAAGATCCCATGACTAACACTTAGCCACATTGCTTGCAAGGCATGTTGTGATGTTGTATTACCGAGTGGGCCCTGAGATACCTCTCCGTCACACGGAGTAACAAATCTCAGTCTCGATCCATGCCAACTCAACAGACACCATCGAAGATACCTGTAGAGCACCTTTATAGTCACCCAGTTACATTGCGACGTTTGATACACACAAGGCACTCCTCCGATATCCATGAGTTGCATGATCTCATGGTCATAGGAACATATACTTGACATGTAGAAAACAGTAGCAATGAACTGACACGATCATATGCTATGTTTGTAGTTTGGGTCTTATCCATCACATCATTCTCCTAATGATGTGATCCCGTTATCAAATGACATCTCATGTCCATGGCTACGAAACCTTAACCATCCTTTGATCAACGAGCTAGTCCATTAGAGGCATACTAGGGACATGGTTTTGTCTATGTATCCACACATGCATTTAAGTCTCCGATCAATACAATTATAGCATGGATAATAAACGATTATCATGAACAAGGAAATATGATAATAACTAATTTATTATTGCCTCTAGGGCATATTTCCAACAATTAGTAACCCAGAGCACAAGGTACACATGGCCCCTTGGAGTAACAGCAGTGGTGCACTTCTAGGCCTAGTAATGGCGCACTTTAGCTGTGCCATTACTGTCTGGGATAGTAATGGTGCACCAAGTGCTTTTGAAGTGGTTTTTGAAATTTTTAACAAGGGTGCAAAAATTTTCTTTTGCTGTTTGCAACTTCATTTTATCACATAAAATTCCATGGGCTTTTGAAGTGGAATTTGAAATGAGATTTCATGTAAGAGTAATGACACATGGATTAGTAAAAGCATTAGCATAATCCTGGCCATTGCTGTAGCTTAATTACAATGATCGGTGTAGCAGAAATCCGGGGTGTCACAATTCTCCCCTACCAACTAGAATCCTCGTCCCGAGAATTAACAAGTACTCCCTCCGTTCCTCTATATAAGGTGTATTTGTTTTTAATAAAATTCGAGAATTTAAGGTGCATTTCATCTAATTTTATATAATTCCCTTGTTAGCCCTCCTGGAAAAAGGAAAGTATCTCTTTTCTGATTGTTGGTATCTCTCCTTATAGCAAAACAAGGAAAGTATCTCTTTATTGATTGCATGTATCTCATACTTTTCTGAACTAATTGATTCACTTTCCACTAACCAACATATTTGCCAAGCGTAATTTAGTCTTAACATCTATATAATTATGTGTCTTGGTTATCGTGCCAAAAATAATACACCTTATATAAAGGAACAGAGGGAGTAGATGAAAAGAGCCCATGGTATTCGGCACGAAGATGATCTTCGCGTTCCCAAGTGGCTTCATCTTCAGTATGATTTGCCCACTTCACTTTGAAGAACTTGGTAACCTTCTGACAAGTCCGACGTTGAGTTTCTTCAAGAATGCAGACTAGATGCTCTTTGTAAGAGAGGTCTTGCTGTAGTTCAAGCATATCATGGTCCACTGCTCGGATAGGATCCTTGAAACAACGACGAATCTATGACACATGTAACACATCATGAACCTGAGAAAGGTTTTACGGTAGCTCCAATTGATATGCCACTTTACCACGCCTTTGAAGAACAGTGAAAGGACCAATATAACGAGGTGCCAGCTTGCCCTTGATCCTGAAACGGTGTGTACCTCTTATTGGTGTGACTCGAAGATAAGCCTTTTGGGCAGATTGATAGACCATATCTTTGTGATGATGGTCATACTGAGTCTTCTGACAAGACTGAGCAGCCTTCAGATTTGCATGAATAATGCGGACTTGATCTTTGGCATGTTGGATAATATCCGGACCGATAAGTGTACGTTCCCTAGTTTCTGATCAATTCAGAGGAGTCCCACACTTACGCCCATATAATACTTCAAAAGGAGCCATCTTTAGACTAGCTTGATAGCTATTGTTGTAGGAGAACTCAGCATACGGGAGAGATTCCTCCCATTTCTTGCCAAAAGAAATGACACAAGCTCGAAGCATGTCTTCGAGAATCTGATTGACTCTTGCAACTTGTCCCTGGGATTGAGGGTGAAAAGCGGTGCTGAATGGCAAATGAGTTCCCATAGCTTCCTGGAAACTTTCCCAGAATCTTGAAGTGAATAAATTGCCACGATATGAACTAATCACCAACGGAATACCGTGGAGTGATACAATCCTGAACATGTAGAGATCTGCTAGTTGGCTAGCAGTAATAGTTTCCTTGATGGCCAGAAAGTCTATTACTTTGGACAGTCGTTTAATGACGACAAGAGTAGCTTCATTACCTTGGATGGTGGCTCGACATTTACATACAAAGCCAAATGTAACAAAACATTGGGTTTAAGGATGTACAAGAGAGTCAGGTTTCGATCCTGTGGAACTTTGGGTTATGGGCCCACCATGCGGGTTAAGAGTAGGAAGAGCGGTGACATCTTGCACGGTCCTGAAGGAAGACGTGTCAAAGGATAGCTGGTCAGATATGTTGGCAACATTGTCGGTACCAAGGGCGGGGGATGAATAGAACCATTTTCCTACTCGTCGAAACGAGGCAGACCAATAGGCAAAGTAATCGTCCACCGGCGGTTACCAAAATGTTATCAACAATAGTACAAAATCTTACTGACACACTTGTTCACCGAGGTGTTTACCTAAGCAGATAATTATTACTGCTTAGATCATATAATCTCAAGAAAGGTTAAACAGACCAATGGAACGGAAAACGTGATTATTAGCTTAATCAGACCAATGAAAGGAAATGTGTTTAAACACAAGTATTATGAGTATATCCTTGCCACGGGTAAGCATAGCTCGAAAAACATCACAGGGCAGCAAATGCATAACCCCTTGGATAAAAAGGGGCAAGGAGAAACATGATGTTTACACATTTAATGAGGTTTGGAAAATGATCAAGAAACATTTAGCATTGAGTTTCCAATGTTCTTGTTGATGATTGCAGTATCGCATCCATGCTTTGGGGAAGCATCGACATGGTCATCAGATAAAGGAAGGACTTCAAGAACTTAAAGTGTCCATCAGGAACAAGTTATAAAATAAGTCTTACAATTTCCTCATTGATGAAAAGGCGAATCTTGCACAAAAAGGAAACTTTAATAATAGGTCCTCCAACCAGGTGTGTTAGGCATGGCATCACCTTACTGGGTCATCAAAGGACCAATATTATAACTCCTCGAAATATGTTCCAACCATCATGTCTGACCGAGATTCAGGTCTGATTGGTGTCAGGATACCTCAGACTCACGATGCCCGAAAGGAGGAGGTGCAACTCAAACCGTCGAGAGGACATATTAAGATTCTCAGAAAATGAACTATGGGAGCGGGTCCCCGAAACAATAGTTCATCGTTAAACCAAGGGGAGGATGAGGAGGTGGCTGATGGACTCAATGACAATTCATCGAGAATTCCAAACGGATGGATTTCCACAATTTTGTGAACAAGGAGATGACATTTGTCAGCTCAAATGATTTAATGTTGTATGATCAAGGAAAACATACATCATTAATCTTTGGTTGATAAGTGCATCCGAAATATGACCTTAGGAAGCCAGATCAATGTTAGAGTGACCATTTAATAACCAACGGCCTAAGAACGAACTGTCGATCGCTAACTTCAAAGCAATAGGGTTGCTAGAAGTTAGAATCAAAGCAGCATCGTTTGATGGTGATAATTATCACTATGCCAAAAATTTCTAAGAGGTGGAACAATCCTCACAACATTCTCGACACAAAAGGTAGTAATACTTCAGGGTGGAGGATAACACAAGCTGGATAGCAAGTTGCATCCATATCATGGACAATTTTGCGATGAAAGTAAGTCAAGGAGGTTGTCGAGGATAAAAAAAATCATCGATGGCAAGGAAGGCATTTCTTATCAAGAGCTCAGTTCACGCCTCAGAAGAAGTCAAATTGTGGACGATGATCATGACACCTTTTGTCAAGAGTTGTCAAGAGAAGGCAACCGAAAATCGGTGGCGTCAAGTAAGGGGATGACAACGTGGAAGGTTGTAGGATCAACACATAAGATGCAAGCTCAATATCGGCGTTGCTTTTCAAGACAAACAACATGATGTTGAAAGCTCGACGCAAGGAACGCTCACTCGCTGAAGAATTTGCGCACCATAGAAGGGCGAGGTAGCACAGTCGAAGATAGCAAGACAAGGATGTAGCTGATGGTCTAGGAAAGACCAGATTGACTTTGATATTCCCAATAACATTTACAAGGGGCATTGAATTGCAGTGTGGAATAAAGTTTCCAATCGGTGTTCTCGGTTGACAACAATCCCAGAACCCGTGGAGTGATCAAGACAAGGAAAAATATTACCTCATCAAAGTTAATAAGATGTAGTGCAAAGGCGTGATATCCTGGAGATACCAGAGTGCGAAACTCGAAGGTAGAAAATAATAGAAGTAGAGCTGGGTGATTGACCTGCGATGGCATATACTTTAACCTTGTCAAAAATTGACGAGGTACCGGAATGAATTACTTTCGGATAAATTGACAAGGATAGCATGGTCGGAACCATAAATGCAATCCATCAAATTAAGGATACCGAAAGAATCATATGGGTGAATAATTATTTTGCAATGAGCTTTCGAGACAGTCTACATCATTTCCATGGGCATGATGACAAGTTCAATGTCGACTCACACTTCATCAATGTATAACATTTCATTCATTTCTTGCTTTGGACGATTTTGTAGCGTTGAAAATTCATCTGGGAAGACTCCATAAGAGTATGACTCGTGAAAACTTTCGGGTTATCATAGATTAGGGAGGGCATAGGTTCAACCCATCGGGGTATCTTAGGAACATATACCACAAGCTTCAAGATAATTAACACAAGCTTGAAGGTAGAGCATGGTTGGCAAAACAGAGGATACAATTTACCAAAGGCAATATGTATCAGGGGGAGAACTCACAAGGTGATTGAATATGAATGCCACTATGGGATAACAATCCAACAATGGATCGGGTGTTCCACAATGAAGTTGATGTGAGTATCGGTACTCTATCAGAGGAGGAAAGAATGCAGAGGTATCGGATCCAAGAAACACCTGAATAGTCTGATGCTTAAAATAGAAATGAATTATGATTTCCAAAACAAAGGATCAGAAGCAGACGCTCTGATCAAGGATGGATAAGTAGAAAACATATAGTGGGACAATAAATAAAGGTTTGAATTGTCGAGAACCAACTCATGTCCGGAAGGACGTCTGAGCCGGAAAGATAATTTAAACCGATCCCATTATGACTGCGTGCATACACACACATTAAATTAATAGGCTCAAAATGGCAAGGGCAAAGGATGTCAACAAAGACTACTCGTCATATGGAATTAACCATAATGCGAGCAGGCGAGAATTTCAAGAGCAAGAAGCTGCAGAGGATTTTCGGAAGATGAAAAAGTATTTCGAAGAATTTTGTGAAACACATGAACAACTGGGATGAACGGACCCTTGACAATTGTGAGCAATTATCCGTAAGTCTCCCATGCGGAAACGAACTATAAGGCAGTAACTCAAAGGGTTATCGAGGAAATGAAGAGTATTTCGGGGCATCTTGTAAAAACAAGAGCAACAAGAAAAGATTGTATGAATGACAAGGGCAATTAGTCATCCATATGGACTTATCGGTGATAGGGAATTGCAAAGTCGATGAGCACAAAGTCTCGGAAAACATCAAAAGGGTATGTTCAGAATCTTCTGACGGAGCAAGTGATCTTCTGGTATGGGGGCTCTCCGGGAGAAGTAGTTACGAGAACCTAGAGTCGGAGTTAGAAAAATCTTTAACGCGAAAGAGGAGAGAGATCAGATCCCAGAGTATAGACGAGGAATAAAATATCCTAATACCACCCGACTAAGATGTGGGCCCGTAAGCCACACAAAAATGTTAGTAAAAGTTTTTCAAGTACTAGACTCAACTTCGGCCAAGGATTTGGAAAGGGGGCTACCTACAGGTAGTCGGCTTTGATACCAACTTGTGACGCCCCCAAATTTCGTCCGTACGCTAAACATACACGCAATGCGTACAACCAAGATTAGGGACTCACTGATCAATATCACAACACAAGTCTAGACACAAATTAAAGTCATACAGCTCCATATTACAAGCCAGGGGCCTCGAGGGCTCGAATACAAAGCCCGACAGGCACGAGTCAGCAGAAGCAAAAAAATATCTGAGTACAGACATAAGTTAAACAAGTTTTTCCTTAAGAAAGCTAGCACAAACATAACAACTAATCGAAAGAGGCGAGGCCTCCTGTCTGGGAACCTCCTATCCTACTGCTGGTTGGGGGCCGCCTCCATGTCGTAGTAGGCTCCTGCGATGGTGTAGTAGTCATCTCCAGCGTACTCCATCTCGTGGGCTCCATCATCTGAACGCAGAATCGTCTCGAGGGGGAAAGAGAATGCAAAGCAGTGGTAAGTACTCATCCAAAGTCCTCGCAAGAGTGACATCAGAACTATGCTAAGTATGAATCATTATCAAGGGGTTGGGTTATATTTGGACTGACTATAGAAAGCAAGAAATAGGGAGAAGGCCTAGTCCTATCGAAGACTAGCATCTTCAGCATCTTGGAGCATTAGAAGAGAGAAGACAAATAACTCACATATAGTCATATTATTGTAGCAACTTTATTAAGTAACCACACCGAGAGATTCTTCCTCGACTCCCTGCGAGGAAGCAATCCCGGAGCCACATTTCATTTAAAGTAAAACACAATTATAGTTGTATAAGGTCAAGGTACAACTCCAAGCCGTCCTGTTACCGTGGACACGGCTATTCGAATAGATTAATTCATCCCTGCAGGGGTGCACCGCATTTCCAACACGCTTGATCACCTCCAGCCGGACAAACTTTCCGGGGTAATGCCCGACCTCGGGATCCAAAACGTCATCGCTCCACCTAGGCTCAACGAAGAGGCCAGCCCGTTGGTCTAAATCCTAAGCGCGCAGGTTCGTGGGCCCACTTTCCCTTGCACTCCTGCATGATGCGTAGGCGGCCGGAAGCAGACCTAGTACACTCAGTTCGGGAGCTGTACCTTCCACCCTAATCCGGCGCGCGCTGCTCCATTGCTTACATCCGAAGAGCTTCGATTGATACAATGACACTAAGCACCCATAACTTCTCCCACGTGAAGGTTTAGTGTGTAAAAGGTTAACAAAAAACTCAGATCAAATACCCAACCCATTACCATTTTATTAATGCGGGGCAAGCGCGAACCATATGCAGTTCATCGCCCCGCCAATAACTCTCGGGTACCTTACCGGCGCACCCCACCAAGTCTTCGGATGCCTTGCGGCGCATCCCACCAAATCTTTCTCACACGGGTACCCTTGGGGCCGACACGTCACCAATATGTGTCTGTAACCAGGTCATAGTAAAACATCAAGGCAGGAACTGAGGAATCACCCTCAACGGTCCCTGCTCGATGTAACCGTCAAGGTGGACTTTAGAGGAATCACCCTCGAGGGTCCCACACTTGAGGATTGCACGATAGAGACATCATCGGGAATGGTGAAGGAGGAATCACCCTCGATAACCACGACCGACTAGCTGCGCTACATGGCTAGCATCATGAGTACTTAACGAGGTGCCACCCTCGATACTCGATAGTAGCACTATAGAGTCATGCAATTAAGGGGAGTGCGGTGATGTGAGGGGCCTGGCTTGTCTGTCGGTTGACCGAGTCTTCGAGTCGTTGAATCGTCAGGTCGTCGATGAAGAAGCAGAGGCAACTGGGACTAAGGGGTCACTGGGGATTCACTAATCAACCTATATTAAGCAGTTGGTATGATTACAGGAATAGTAGCAGTTCATCAAAAACAGGCTATGCATCCGAATAGGAGCTGTCTAATACAGTAGCAAAATCTAATGCAAGAATAACAGGGAAAAGAATACGCGATATCGGAATGCTCAAGGGGGGGGGGGGTTGCTTGCCTTGCTGCTCTTCTGCAAAAGGCTGGTCGTTAGGGGCATAGTCGTACCCGGCAGTAGCGTCAGTCTCGGGGTCTACCAGAGAGAAGAGGGGGCAAGAAACAATAAATATAAAGCAAATAGGTGCACCATGATGCATGACATGGCAATATGTAGAGCTAGGTATTCACTAACGCAATACTACACGTCGCAGACGGAGTGGGAGAATATCTGGCGTTATTTCCTGGGTCCTTGGATTTACCGGACAGCTGATCTGGAGGGGAAATATCCATGTTCAACATGCTAGGAGCATGTGACATATGAATGAATGGTATATTTGGATTCGTGGGATTTTTCTGATGAACTTTCATATATAAAATATCTTCATCCGAGCTACGGTTTAAAAGATATGATTTTTCAAAGTCTTATTGATTTTTTGGACTTAATTGAATTATTTAAATTCAACATTATCGAGAATAGCAAAAGATGACGTCAGCATGTTGCAATGCTAACATCAAGAGTCAACAAGGGGGGCTGGTCAAGTCAAACCTGACCAGTGGGCCCCACCTGTCATAGATAATGGGTTATTTCAGTTTATTAAATCAAAATAAATAGATTATTAGGGAGTGGGCCCATATGTCAGTGACTATTTAATCTAAATTAATTATTTTTAATTAACTTAGTTAGCTAATTAGCTAGCTGACAGGGGGACCCACCTGTCATTGACACAGGAGTGTTGGGCGCCATATGTCAGTGGTTGGGGCCAGCCTAGTCAGTAGTTGACCGTGGTCAACGGGTCAACTGGGGCCTGGGCGCCCACCTGGCAATGACCCTAGGGGTGGCCCCAGGTCAACCACACCAGCTATGGCCGTGCCTGGCCACCGGAAGAGCTTCGGCGAGCAACCGAAAGCATGGTGAGGGTCGGGTTTCGACCAGAGGGCACGGGAAAAGGCGCGGTCGTTCCCATTCGATTGGGCGTTTGATGCCACGTCAATCCATGGCCTCAGCGCGATCTAAGATGGCCAGAGATGAGCGCTAGGACCTCGCCGGTGCTGAGCGTTCTCAAGTGAGCAACGGGGACGGCGATGCGTTGCGCGTGCGGGCATTCTAAGTAGCTAGGCATGACCTACGTGCATGCGCGATCACGATGGCCATGAGCCCGTGACCAAAAGGTCATCGGAGCCACACCGGCAACGAGCTCAAGCGGCAGCGCATTCAGGCTTCGATGAAAACTACTACTAGGAGCTCCGACTCGTCGTAAGGAGGAGAGGGGGAGGTAGCAGAAGCTCACAGAGGGGCGTAGCCATTCAAGCGAGCTCGGGGAGGGCTCGGAGTAGCCGGAACCGTCGACTACGAGTGGCGGCGGTCTAAGGAGGGAGGATCTCCGGGTCGTTGGTGCAGGGGCTCCACGGGTCATGCGTGTGGTCGAGGAGGATGGGATGGTCGTGGCGGAGCTCGCGGGCGTCTCGGCGGGGCTCGGGGGTGGCTGTGGCCGTAAGCTCTACGACGGCCGCGCCATGGCTGCGGTCGGTTGCACGGGGAGGGGACAGGGGAGTGTGAAAAGGGGATCTGGAGGGGGGCTAGGGTTTCGGGGGAGCGAGAGGGAGGCCTTGGGGCCGTTCTTATCCCCTTGCCGTCGCCGGCAAGCTAGTCCGGCGGCAACGAGCACGGTCGGTGCTCAGTAGCGACCGCTCTGGTCGCTACAGGAGGAAGAAAGGGGGGAGTGGGCCTGGGACGCACTGTGGACTTGGTCCCGTGCCACGAGCCCTTTTCTTTTTCTTTCTTTTCTGTTTCTTTTTCCATTTTTCAAATTTATTTTCCTATTATTTCTAGCCACAATTGTCTTAGCAAAAATATGTGACAGGGCCCCAAGAGTAACATGCATTATTTTGAATGGCCACACCAAGTTTGAGCATTTTTCAAAACTGTTTGAATTTTTAATTTAAATTTAAATGCCCTGAGAAATACTTTTAGCTCCTGTTATTAATGGTGGCGCCACACCAGAATCTTGGTGATGTTGTTTTCTTTAACAACATTAGTTTTGAGATTTTTAACAAGGGTGCAACATTTTTCTTTTGTTGTTTGCAACTTCATTTTATCACATAAAATTCCATGGGATTTTCAAGTGGAATTTGAATTGAGATTTCATGTAAGAGTGATCACACATGGATTAGTAGAAGCATTAGCATAATCCTGGCCATCACTGTAGCTTAATTACAATGATCACTGTACCAGAAATTTGGGGTGTCACAGTATGAGACTTGTGTAACCCGTGGTCTTGACCTGCTATATAAAGGCGAGACCCGGGGATGGCTTAGACATGATCCAACAAATTGAGAGCTAAGTCAAGCGAATACGCTCCCTTGTAATCGATACTCCAATCAATACACACAAAGAAGGATGTAGGCTTTTACCTCATCTCGAGGGACCGAACCTAGGTAAATTCTTGTCTTTCGTCCCATCCAACCCCTTTGAATCCATCGCCTTAGCGATGGCCTCGAATCTAAGTCTTTGGAAATCTGCCGTGACAAAACCACTACAGGTTCTCCATTCATCAAGTGAGCTAATGTCAAATAACCTCTTCTCACTAGAAAGCTTGAAATCATAATTGAGCTCTTTGATTTCCCAGTAAGCTTTATGTTCTAGTTCTAGAGATAAGTGACATGCTTTCCCATAAACCATCTTATATGGAGACATACCCATAGGATTTTTGTAAGCAGTTCTATAAGCCCACAATGCATTATCAAGTTTCTTAGACCAATTCTTCCTAGACCTATTAATAATCTTCTACAAAATATATTCATAGGCATTTCCTGATGTCTACTAATATTACCAAATATCTGACATTCATCACAAGACAAGACAAACTTACGAGCATCCTTGAAGGGAGTCGGCCAATAAAACCCAGATTGTAGTACCTTGTGTGCAGTTCTATCTCCAGCGTGGTGGCCTCCATAGGCTTCGGAGTGACACTTGCGTAAGATCAATTCCTATTCATGCTCAAGTACACAACGTCTAATAATAACATCTACTCCTTCTTTATAAAGGTGTGGATCATCCCAAAAGTAATGCCTCAAATCATAGAAGAACTTTTTCTTTTGTTGGTATGTGAAACTAGGAGGTATAAACTTAGCAACAATGTAATTGGCATAATCAGCATACCAAGGAGCATTATGTGAAGCATTCATGACAGCAAATTGTTCATCAGGAAAGCTATCATCAATAGGTAGTGGGTCATCAAGAACATTTTCTAACCAAGACAAGTTATCTGCCACAGGGTTATCAGCACCTTTCCATCAATGATATGCAAATCAAATTCTTGTAGCAGAAGGACCCACCTAATAAGTCTAGGTTTAGCATGTTTCTTTTCCATAAGGTACTTAATAGCATCATGATCGGTGTGAACAATTACTTTGGAATCAACAATATAAGGTCTAAACTTATCACAAGCAAACACGACTGCTATTTTTTTCAGTAGTAGCATAGTTTGTTGAGCACTGTCTAGAGTTTTACTAGCATAATGGATAACATTTAATTTCTTATCAACTCTTTGTCCTAGAACAGCACCAACAACATAGTCACTAGCATCACACATAATTTGAAAGGGTAGGTTCTAGTCGGGTGGTTAAACAACAGGTGCGATAATCAGGGCATTCTTAAGAATCTCAAATGCTTCCACACAATCATGATCAAAAAGAAAAGGGACATATTTTTGCAAAAGATTTGTGAGAGGCCTAGAAATCTTATAGAAATCTTTGATAAACCTCCTATAGAAACCAACATGATCAAGGAAACTTCTTATACCTTCGAGATCCGTAGGACACGTTATTTTTTCGATGGCATCAACTTTAGCTTTATCAACTTCAATACCTCTTTCGGAGATCTTGTGTCCCAAGACAATGCCTTCATTAACCATAAAGTGGCACTTTTGCTAGTTCAAGACAAGATTAGGTTCTTCACATCTCTGCAAAACTCGATCAAGGTTGCTCAAACAATCATCAAATGAAGTTTCGTAAACGGAAAAATCATCCATGAAAACTTCAAGAATCTTTTCAAAAAAGGTCAGAGAATATAGCCATCATACATCTTTGAAAGGTAGAAGGTGCATTGCATAAACCAAAAGGCATACGTCTATAAGCAAAGGTACCGAAAGGGCAAGTAAAAGTAGTTTGTTCTCGATCCTGGCTTGATAGAGGTATTTGAGAGAAACTAGAGTAACCATCTAGAAAGCAAAAAATGAGTTTGTTTGGATAATCTTTCTAGCATTCGATCAATACAAGGTAAAGGGTAATGATCTTTCTTAGTAGCTTTATTTAATTTCCTAAAATCACTTACCATTCTATAACCTGTAACAATTCTTTGCGGGATCAATTCATTTTTATCATTAGGAACAACAGTAATACTATTGGAAATATTCCCTAGAGGCAATAAAGAATTAGTTATTATCATATTTCCTTGTTCATGATAATCTTTTATTATCCATGCTATAATTGTATTGATCGGAGACTTAGATGCATGCGTGGATACATAGACAAAACCATGTCCCTAGTATGCCTCTAATAGACTAGCTCGTTGATCAAAACATGGTTAAGGTTTCCTAGCCATGGACATGAGATGTCATTTGATAATGGGATCACATCATTAGGAGAATGATGTGATGGACAAGACCCAAACTACAAACGTAGCATATGATCGTGTCAGTTTATTGCTACCGTTTTCTGCATGTCAAGTATATGTTCCTATGACCATGAGATCATGAAACTCACGGACACCGGAGGAGTGCCTTGTGTGTATCAAACGTCACAACGTAACTGGGTGACTATAAAGGTACTCTACAGGTATCTCCGAGGGTGTCTGTTGGGTTGGCATGGATCAAGACTGGGCTTTGTTACTCCGTGTGACGAAGAGGTATCTCAGGGCCCACTCGGTAATACAACATCACAACAAGCCTTGCAAGCAATGTGACTAAGTGTTGATCACGGGATCTTGTATTACGGAACGAGTAAAGAGACTTTCCGGTAACAAGGTTGAACTAGGTATGGAGATACCGACGATCGAATCTCGGGCAAGTAACATACCGAAGAACAAAGGGAACATCATATGGCATTAACTGAATCCTTTACATAGATGTTCGACCAATAAAGATCTTTGTAGAATATGTAGGAACCAATATGGGCATCCAGGTCCCGCTATTGGTTATTGATCGTAGAGGTGTCTCGGTCATGTCTACATAGTTCTTGAACCCGCAGGGTCTGCACACTTAAGGTTTGGTGACATTTCGGTAGTATAAAGTTATGCATGGTGGTGACCGAAGGTTGTTCAGAGTCCCGGAAGAGATCTCGGACTTCACAAGGAGCTCCGAAATGGTCTGGAGGTAAAGATTGATATATAGGAAGTCCTATTTTGGTCGCCGGAAAAGTTTCGGGCTCATCGGTAGTGTACCGGGAGTGCCGGTAGTGTACCGGGAGACCATCGGGAGGGGTATTTCTACCCAAGAGGCTACATGGGCTGTGGCTGAGTAAATACCAGACCTTAGTGGGCTGGTGGAAGTTCCACACAAGGCCCATGCGGCCGGGAGAGAAAACCCAAAGAGAAAAAGGTGGAAAAAAGGCAAAATAAGGAGGAATCCTAGTCCTACTAGGATTGAAGGAGGAGTCCTCCTCTCCTCCTTGATACGGACGACCCAAGGGCTGGTCCCTTGAGGGCCAAGCCTCCTCCTCTCTTCCTCTTATATATACTAGAGCTTTTAGGGTTTTTGGCACTAGATTTTTAGCTACGTGCTGCCCGTTCCTCTAGTGCATAGTTTCTCGTTTAGAACGGTTTTCTAGAGTGCTTAGGTGAAGCCCTGCCGGAATAGCTCCACCACCATCGTCGGAGAGCCTTCATGCTACCAGAGAACTCTTCTACCTCTCCGCTCCCTCTTACTGGATCAAGAAGGCGGAGATCATCATCAAGCTGCACGTGTGCTGAACGCGGAGGTGTCGTCCGTTCAGCGCTAGATCGGAAGGACCGCGATCAAGATGACAAGACGGATCATGATGAGCTCGCGGGACGAATTGTGATGAGTTCGCGGGATGGATCATGATTGGATCACGGGGCGGATCGTGATGATATCGCGGGACGCTCAGCAATTTGGATCACGAAGACGTTCGACTACACCAACCGCGTTTCTTAACGCCTCCCGCTTAGCAATCTAAAAAGGTATGTAGATCCACTCTCCCTCTTGTAGATGCTCATCACCATGGATAGATCTTGCGTGTGCGTAGGAAATTTTTTGTTTCCCATGCGACGTTCCCCAACAGTAGAATCATGAGCTAGGTCTATGTGTAGATGAGATTTCGAGTAGAACACAAAGAGTTTGTGGGCGTTGATGCTTAGATTGCTTCCTCCCTTGGTCGTGTTTTGGTTCAGCAGTATTGTGGGATGAAGCGGCTCGGACCAACATTACTCGTACGCTTACGGGAGACCGGTTCCCTTAACTACAACTTGTTGCATAGATGGCTTGCGGGTGCCAGTTTCTCCTACTTTAGTTGGATCGAATTCGACAAAGGCGGTCCTTGAGAAGGTTGAAAAGCAACTAATGTATCACCGTTGTGGTTTATGTGTAGGTGAGAATTGTTCTTGCTAGATACCCATAGCAGCCACGTAAAACATGCAATAACAATTAGAGAACATCTAACTTGTTTTTTCAGGGTATGTTGTGATGTGATATGGCCAATTACATGATGTGATATATCTGATGTATGAGATGATCCTCAGAGTTTTCAATAATCTCTTTTCTTCATGCTCTAAAAGATTAGCACTAATAATAACAAGATATATCTCCTTTTCATCAAGATAAACATATTTCAACGTATCAGGTAACTGCTTGAGCTCAAACACAGGATCACCCTTGGGTGAAGGAGGATCGTCAAGCATTTCAATAGGTAAGTTGTGTTTCAAAATAGGCTGCTGATCAAAGAAAATTGCATCTATTTCATTCCTCTCATTCATATGCATATCATTTTCATGGTCTAGCAAATATTGTTCTGAAGGATTATTAGGAGTCACAGAAATGAAAGCGAGACCAATATTTTCATATTTACTAGCAATTCTTTGTCATGGGGTTGTCTACGACACACATCCCCAAAACTCACAGTAACTATTTCTTTCTCACAATCAATCCTAGAATTAACAGTATTTAAGAAGGGTCTGCCAAATATAACGGGACAAAAATTATCTTGTGGGAACCAAGGACAAGAAAATCAGTAGGCAATTTTGTTTTCCCACACAAGACTTCAACATCTATAACAATCCCCATCGGTGCAATAGTGTCTCTATTAGCAAGCTTAATAGTAACATCAGTTTCCTCTAGTTCAATTGGTTCAATATAATGAATGATTTCTTTGTATAAGGAATAGGGGATTGCACTAAAACTAGCATCCATATCACACAAGCCATGATAAAAATGATCTCCTATTTTAGCAGAAACAACAGGCACGCCAACAACTAGTCTATGTTTATGCTTAGTATCAAGTCTAGCGATTCTAGTCGCTTCATTGCAGAAATGAATAACATGCCCACCAATATTATCAACCAAGAGATCTTTAATGATAGTAATACTAGTTTCAATTTTAATTTGCTCAGGGGGGTGTAGGTGTTCTAATACAACTCTTACGAACCACAGTTGAAGCTTTAGCATGTTCCTTTATCGTAATAGTAAAGGGTGGTTTCTCAATGTAAGCAGTAGGGATAACAGGATCAACATTATAAGTAATAATTTCCTCTTCAACTTTAATAGGTTAAACAACTTTCACTTCAATGGGAGGATGATATTTAAACCACTTATCCTTAGGGAGATCAACATGAGTAGAAAAAGATTCATAGAAAGAAGCTACTATCTCAGAGTCAAGTCCATATTTAGTGCTAAATTCACGAAAAGCATCAATGTCTACGAAGGATTTAACACAATCAAACTTAATTAAGGTTCATACCTGACTATTTACCTTCGTCGAGTTCCCAATCTTTAGAGTTGCGTTTAATTCTTTCCATTGAATTCCATTTGAATTCAATATCTTTCTTCATAAAAGAACCAACACAAGAAGTATCGAGCATGGATTGATCCTTACGAGAAAGCCGAGCATAAAAATTCCAAATAATAATTTCTCTTGAGAGCTCATGATTGGGGCATAAATATAGCATTGACTTAAGCCTCCCCCAATCTTGAGCGATTCTTTCTCCTTCACGAGGCCAAAAATAGTAAATATAATTCCGATCACGATGAACGAGATGCATAGGATAGAACTTCTGATGAAATTCCATTTTTAGTCGGTTGTAGTTCCATGATCCAATATCATCACATATCCTGTACCATGCCAATTTCATGTCCTTAAAATATAAAGGAAAGACCTTCTTCTTGACAACATCCTCGGGCAAACCTGCAAATTGAAATAATCCACAAACCTCATCCACATAGATTAGATGCAAATCCGGATGTAGTGTTCCATCTCCTGCATAAGGATTAGCTAGAAGTTTCTCTATCATACCCGAAGGAATTTCACAATAAATATTTTCAGTAGGCTCAGTAGGTTGAGGGACAACTCTTTGTGTTTCCGGTCGAGGTGAAGATACCCCGAACAAACCCCTCAAAGGATTACTTTCCATAGTAACAAGTGACAGTAAATTTCAGCACACTATATAATTTTTTCCTTACCAAGTTCCACTCACCAAAGGCGATTCACTCGCCGACAACGACGGCAGAAAAGAGTATTGATGACCCACAAGTATAGGGGATCTATCATAGTCCTTTTAGTAAGTAAGAGTGTCGACCCCAACAAGGAGCAGAAGGAAATGACAATTGGTTCTCAGTAAGGTATTCTCTGCAAGCACTGAAATTATTAGTAACAGATAGTTTTGTGATAAGATAATTTGTAACAGGTAGCAAGTAAAAATTATAACAAAGGTGCAGCAAGGTGGCCCAATCCTTTTTATAGCAAAGGACAAGCCTAGACAAACTCTTATATAAAGCAAAGCGCTCCCGAGGACACATGGGAATTTATGTCAAGCTAGTTTTCATCATGCATATGTGATTCGTGTTCGTTACTTTGATAATTTGATATGTGGGTGGACCGGTGCTTGGGTGATGCCCTTACTTGGACAAGCCTCCCACTTATGATTAACCCCTCCCGCAAGCATCCACAGTTACGAAAGAATAATTAAGATAAATCTAACCATAACATGAAACATGTGGATCCAAATCAGCCCCTTACGAAGCAACACATAAACTAGGGCTTAAGCTTCTGTCACTCTAGCAACCCATCATCTACTTATTACTTCCCAATGGATTCCTCTAGGCCCAAACAATGGTGAAGTGTTATGTAGTCGACGTTCACATAACACCACTAGAGGGGAGACAACATACATCTCATCAAAATATCGAACGAATACCAAATTCACATGATTACTTATAACAAGACTTATCCCATCTCCTCAGGAACAAACGTAACTTCTCACAAAGCATATTCATGTTCATAATCATAGGAGTATTAATGATGATCAAGGATCTGAACATATGATCTTCCAGCAAGTAAACCAACTAGCATCAACTACAAGGAGTAATCAACACTACTAGCAACCCACAGGTGCCAATCTGAGGTTTTGAGACAAAGATCGGATACAAGAGATGAACTAGGGTTTGGCGAGGAGATGGTGCTGATGAAGATGTTGATGGATATTGACCCACTCTCGATGAGAGGATCGTTGGTGACGACGATGGCTTCAATTTCCCCCTCCGGGAGGGAAGTTTCCCCGACAAGATAGCCCTACCGGAGCTCTAGATTGGTTCTGCCCAAGTTCCGCCTTGAGACGGTGGCGCTCTGTCCCGAAAGCTCTGTTATGATTTTTTCGAGGACGAAACCCTCAGTATAGCAGAAGATGGGCATCGGAGGGCTGCCAGGTGGGACACTAGCCCCAGGGGCGCGCCCAGGGGGGTAGGGCGTGCCCTGCAGGCTTGTGGCTGCCTGGTGGGCCCCCTAATGTATTTATTTCACCAAATATTTTTTATATATTCCAAAATAATTCTTCGTATACTTTTAGGAGTTTTGGAGTTGCGTAGAATAGGTATCTCAGATTTGCTCCTTTTCTAGTCCAGAACTCCAGCTGTCGGCATTCTGCCTCTTCATGTAAACCTTGTAAAATAAGAGAGAAAAGGCATAAGTGTTGTACCAAAATGTGTAATAATAGCCCATAATGCGGTAAATATCAAAATAACATCATGATGCAAAATGGATGTATCACGGCACCTTAAACCATGGCACAACCTGTCCCTCCCTCTAGATTGCTTCTTCTCTAGATCAGTTTAGTATTGCTTAGCGAAGCTCTGCCGGATAAGCTCCAGCACCACCGCTGCCACGTTGTCGTGCTACCGGAGAACTCATCTACCACTCCATCCTCGCTTGTTATATCAACAAGGCGGAGATCGTCATTGAGCTGTACGTGTCCTGAATGCAGAGGTGGATCAAGTGGTGAGCTAGTCTTCAAAGGGGGTAGTGCAGAGGAGCTCGAGGATCTGTCGGAGGATGCTGGTCGGAGGAAGGGTAGGGGAAAAGACATGCAGACCCCTCCTTTTGGCACTAGCGGAGAGGCGTCGGAATCCTAGGACACCTCTCCCGTATGCGCTTGAGGTAGAGAAGAACAGAAGGGCAGGGGTAACGCATCTTAGCAGTGGGAGTTTTGTCATAATTTTGACTGGAAATAGGAGCAAACTCTCAAAACGAATCGTTTCTTTTGTGGGAAGCTGTAGAATTCGTGGAATCACAAAAATTGTTGCTTCTGAGTTTGTTGCCTATACTAGTTCATATTTAGAATCAGATTCTAGGAAGCTAGATATGAATTTGATGTGTTTGTTTGAGATTTTGATTTTAGAAGGCCTAGAATCTGAGAATGAGAAGTTGTATCTTAAACAAAGGCCACCTTAGTTCTATCACAGATATATAGGATCGATAGATTGATAGGTTGCTCCAAGATTATCGCACTCAATGCATGGAGTTTGCACTTGTGACGCTCCACTGCAAGTTCTTTGAGTATAGACTGGACTCAAATAACTTCAGCTATCACATTCCTCTAGTGCTTTATATTGTGCTTCAACACTTGACCTAGAGACAGTAGCTTCTTTCTTTGCATACCACGAAATTAATTTTGACCCATTGAAATATGCAACCCATCAACTGACTTTCTATCATCTAAGCAGCCAACCCAATCCACATCAGAAAAGGCAGTTAGAAGAGTAGAAGTAGAATTCTTGAATGTTTAACCAATGGTTAATGTATTCTTCACATACCTTAAAATTCACTTAGCTGTTTTCCAATGAGCTATGGTGGGTGCACGAAGAAGCTAACACACTTTATTGAGTGCAGAAGAAATGTCAAGTCGAGTGAGAGTCAAATACTGAAAAACTACCAACTATGCTATCCTCCTGATCCAGTAGTTCTCCTTCTCTAAGAGTTCTGACATGGATAATGGTGTTGGTGAGTATTTGAAGTTTGCATTTCAACTCTATTTAAAATATTTGCATATTTAGCCTATGACAAATGATACCATCTTTGTGTTTCTTAACCTCAATACTAGAAACAAATCTAAACCTCCAAAATCCTTGAGAGCAAACTTAAAACCTGAGTCTTTGAACAATCATATCACTTCCTCATTAGACAAACTAGTAACAATAATATCATCCACATACATGTGGAAAAATATGGATGTTTGGATGTTTTTGTACATAAACAGTGAGGTGTCAGATTTGGATGGAACAAACACAAATGATTGTAGCTTTATACTCAGTCGTGAGTACCATTTTTTCTTTAATCCATACAAAGCTTTATAAAATTTGAATACACGAAAATATGCATTTTTATATTTAAACACAAGATGTTGTTTGATGTACACATCCTATTTCTGAACACCACGAAAAAACATGTTCTACACATCTAGCTGTCTAAGACTCTGACAACTAAGGAAGAATGGTTTTAGCATTGAAAACTGGATTAGAAGTGTCCTCATAGTTTATGCCATGCCTATTCTTGAAGCCTTGGAAACACTTATATCTTTATAGAGATCTATGGTGTCATAGGATTTTCATTCAAAACTATATACACATTTATAATTAGTTAGATTTCTTCTATCATGATGAGGAACTAGGTGCCATGTTTTATTACTCTAGAGTGTCATATATTCATCCTCCATGGATTTCTTCCATTTGATGTTGCCAAGTACCTCTGTTAAGCTCTTATGTTCACCTGTTACACAAGACAAACCAAACTTCGAAATTTCATTCTAAGTTATATGATGTTTATCTCCACTTCGCAACCTTGTGTGTGGCTGTGTCGGAGTTGCCATATGAGGTGGTGGTTTTATATCTCGCGCATTGTGTGATGAGGAAGCTGAAACTTCCGTTCCGCCATTACGAATGGGTTTCAAGCAAGCTCCATACTTGATGTCCACAACCCCCCAAATATGAGGTCACGAGCTTGTTTATGGAATGTGCTCCATTATTTTGACGATACATCGTACTTTTAGAACATGTTTTGACCTCTTTTTCACAAACCAAGATACGAAAATTGTGCTTTTAAAATAAAACTAACTATTTGTTTCTAATGCTTCAAAACACCAAAGTTTTACATCACCACTGTTTTCAAAATATTGTGCTACCAAACTAAACATCAAGCACAACCAATAGGCGAGAGAAAAAGATGGGATTTGAGGAAACACTACTAGCTGACACTTCATACAATCTAGATATAGTTATAAATTAAATGCAAATTTGTAGTCATATAATCTACAAACCTAATGCATGTTATGCTAAATACATGCACTCTAGTATGCTCTACCAAGTATTAGATATTTGAAGACCCTACGGAAAAAATGAGTATAAACAACTATACATTAGGGAGCATACATTAATTTGTGGAATAATGGTGACTTAAATTTAATGAAATTCATATAAATAAACCTTTCTTTAATATCCCCAAATTAAATGAATAGTTTTATTCAACAACATATAACTTCATTTTAACACTATAAAATACATTTGTATTGATAATTTTAGAAAGGAAGGATCTTTTCGTTGCATTCAATTACAATAAAAAAACAACTAATAGTGTTTGGTGCAACATCTGTAAAGTATACCTACAAATAAGTATCTACAATAGTATAGCGAACTATGTGTTAGGAGATAAAAATATACATTTAATATTAAAGTGAGTTATAAAAGACTAAAAAATAGTACAAATATATAAATTGTTGACGTAATGGAGAGAGGAACAACCAGTCGGCCATTGCACTTAGATAGTCAAATAAGCTCCGTCTCAGAATATTTTTCATCTCGTCTTTGTGAGACGAAATATAACCCCTCCCCCAACCCACACTTCCTTTAAATATATTTGATTTTCAGCCAAAAGAATAAACAAGCTCTGGCCATCTCGCATGGGCTTGGTATATGGCCTTTTCGGTCAAATAATTTCGACCCAATTTGATTTTTTTGCCCTGACCCAACTTCTAGAGCGTTCCTTTTATGTTCAGCAGACACGAAACCACAAAACCGAGAGCCCTGACCACAAAGTTTTTGATTCCCCTCAGTCTCCTCCTGTGTGCGATGACGCCGCTTCGCACAAGACACATCCAAGGCATGGAAAGAAATATTATTGAAGGGTTGCATCTAAGAGGATAGGCGATTAACGTATCATATGATGATGAAGAAGAAATTTAGATGTCAATTAGAGAGGCTGCATGAGCCACATTTCTAT
Organism: Hordeum marinum; assembly: GCA_022496015.1. Classification (NCBI taxonomy): domain Eukaryota; kingdom Viridiplantae; phylum Streptophyta; class Magnoliopsida; order Poales; family Poaceae; genus Hordeum; species Hordeum marinum. Next base: position 437,322,416 of record CM039672.1, on the reverse strand, counting down.
CACAAAGTTAAAAGGAGGATTTGGAGGGGGAGTATCGATGAAGTACCTTTGTCTGTTGGTAAAACAGAGTGTGACCGCCTAGTTTGAATGAGAATTATCTATCAACAAATTATCTATGCAAGCCAAGATCAAAAAGGCTTTGGATCCTACTTCGAGAGATGTACTTGGCGTAGCTTGGTCCAAGTTTTTCCAAGCCAATGACATTGATCGACATAAAGCTAATTGTCCGTATTTCCGAGACGGTGTGAGACCACTCAACAAGTAAGTCTTACTCTTATAGTAACTATGAAGGTGATCGATGGGAAATATTGGGAGGCTAACTACGATGAAGCTACTTTGTTTCCTCAAAAATTCAAACCAGATTGGCAAGACTATTGTGTGTGACTCTTATGTGTTACTCTTGGACTGTACCTACAGGAATGAGCATCATGAACTTCATGGTTATTAAAATAAATGAATGTTCTTGCTAAAAACCAATGAGGCATGCTACCTCTTGAACTTGCGTTAGTTTTCCCTTGAATAGGAAATGGTGATGCTGCAAAGTGGATAAGTATTTCCATCAGTTGATGAGAGCCAAGGTATCAATCCAGTAGGAGGAACAAGCAAGTCACCTATGGATGCACCTACACAAACAATCAAACTCTTGCACCCAACGCTATAAAGGGGTTGTAAATCCCTTCACGATTATTTGCAAGGATTAGATCTGATAGAGATAGATGTAAACTAAAAGGGAAAGTAAAAGATAAGTAAATTGCAGCAAAGTATTTTTGGTATTTTTGGTTTATAGATCTGAAAATATATTATGGAAAGTAGAACCGAGGGCCATAGATTTCACTAGAGGCTTCTCTCTTCAAGGAAAATATCATGATGGGTAAAACATTTACTGTCAAGCAATTGATAGAAAAACGAATAATCATGTAGATATCCAAGGCAATGATCATGCATACAGGCATCACGTCCGTGTCAAGTAGACCGAAATGATTCTGCATCTAGAGTATTAAGTTCAGGAAGAATAGAGTAACACATTAAGTAAGATGACATGATGTAGAGGGATAAACTAAAAAATATGATGAAAACCCCCTCTTGTTACCCTTGATGGCAACAATACAATACGTGCCTCGCTACCCCTACTATGTCACTGGGTGAGGACACCGCAAGATTGAACCCAAAACCAAGCACTTCTCCCATTTCAACAATTACCAATTTAGTTGGTCAAACCAAACCAATAACTAGAAGAGACTTGCAAGGATATGAAATCATGCATATAAGAATTCAGAGATGATTCAAATAAGATTCATGGTTAATCTAAACATAAACCCACAATTCATCGGATCTTGACAAACACACCACAAAAGAGTATTACATCGGATAGATCTCCATGAAGATCATGAAGAACATGGTATTGAAGATCAAAGAGAGAGAAGAAGCCATCTAGCTAACTAGCTATGGACCCGTAGGTCTGTGGTGGACTACTCACGCATCATTGGAGGGGCAATGGAGTTGATGTAGATGCCCTCGTGATCGAAACCCCCTCCGGTAGATTACCGGAAAAGGCTCCAAGATTGGATCTCTCAGGAATGGAGGCTTCTATCGGCGGAAAAGTATTTTAGTGGCTCTTTTTTATGTTGGGGGAATATTTGGGTATTTATAGGACGATACGGTTAGGAGACCTGCCAGGAGACGGCAAGCCTGCCAGGCGCAGCTAGGGGGTGGTCGCGCCTACCAGGCTTGTGATCTGCTGGTAGATCCCATGGCGTGCACTCCAAGTCTGGTAGATCTCTTTCCTTCCAGAAAAAATCATTCCGAAGATTTTATTCCGTTTGGACTCCGTTTAATATTCCATATCTGCAAAACTCAAAAACAAGGAAAAAAACAGAAACTGGCACTAGGCTCTTGATTAATAGGTTAGTCCCAAAACTAATATAAAATAGCATATTAATGCATATTAAACATCCAAAACAGATAGTATAATAGCGTGACATCATCAAAAATTATAGATACATTGGAGACGTATCAGCATCCCCAAGCTTAATTCCTGCTCGTCCTCGAGTAGGCAAATGATAAAAACAGAATTTTTGATGTGGAGTGCTACCTAACATATTTATCCATGTAATATTCTCTATTGTGGCATGAATATTCAGATCCATAAGACTCAAAACAAAAGCTTAATACTGATATAAAAATAATAAAATTTCAAGCATACTAGCAAAGCAATTGTATCTCTTCAAAATATAATGGCAAAAGAAAGTTATCCCTATAATATCATATGGTCTGGCTTTGCTCCATGTTCCCCACACAAAGTATTTATATCATGCACAACCCCGATGACAAGTCAAGAAATTGTTTTCACACTTTTATTTTCTCAAACTTTTTCAACTCTCATGCAATACATGAGCATGAGCCATGCATATAGCACTATAGGTGGAATAGAATGTGGTGGAGGTTGTCAAGGAAAAGGAGAAGATAGTCTCACATAAACTAGGTGTATCAACGGGCTATAGAGATTCCCATCAATAGATATAATTGTGAGTGAGTAGGGATTGTCATGCAACGGATGCACTAGAGCTATAAGTGTATGAAGCTCAAGAGGAAACTAAGTGGGTGTGCATCCAACTTGCTTGCTCATGAAGACATAAGGCATTTTGAGGAAGCCCACCATTGGAATATACAAGCCAAGTTATATAAAGAAAAATTCCCACTAGTATATGAAAGTGACAAAATAGGAGACTCTCTATCATGAAGATCATGGTGCTACTTTGAAGCACAAGTGTGGAAAAAGATAGTAGCAATGTCCCTTATCTCTTTTCTCTCATTTTTGGGCTTCATTGGCCTCTTTTATTTTTCATAAAGTCCGGAAACTCATCCCCACTTGTGAGGGAATCATAGCTTCCATCATACTTTCCTCACCTAGGACATGACTCTAATAATGATAATCATCACACTTTTATTTACTTACAACTCAAAAGAAAATTACAAATTTATACCTATGACAAAATATGACTCTATATGCAATATGGAAGTGATGGTGCATGTCATAAAAGGAAACGTTGGAAGTTGCGTGGCAATATATGTCGGAATGGCTATGGAAATGCCATAATAGCTAGGTATGTACCTGTTTTGAGGAAGGTATATGTTGGCTATTTTGAGGAAGGTGGATTTGTTGTACCGACGAAAGTTGTGCGGTACTAGAGAGGCTAAGGTCGACAATCTATAAACAAATCATGCTCCGACTTCCTTACATAAAAGTTCACCATACGTGCAAGCTACGGCAATCACAAACCTTTACACAAGTATTTTACCAACTCATAATTAATTCCTAACATGACTCTTAACATTACCATGTTTATATCTCAAAACTTTATGCAAGGAATCAAACTTCTCATAGTATTCAATGCACTTAGTATGCAAGTTTTATTATATCCCTCTTGGATGCCTATCATATTATTAGGAATAAATTCATAACCTAGGACAATTACCATGTTGTTTAGATACTCTAACAATAATATAAGTGAGGTACGAGAGTTCAATTATTTCTATAAAATGCAAACACCACCATGCTCAAAAAAATAAGTGAAACACATAGAGCAAAATTGCCTATCTCAAAAGATATAAGTGAAGCACATAGAGTATTCTAATAAATTCATGATTCAACGTCTCTCTCTCTCAAAATATGCATGCAGCAAGGATGATTGTGGCAAACTAATAAGCAAAGACTCATATCATACAAGAATCTCCAAGCAAAACACACATCATGTGGTGTATAAAAATATAGCCGCAAGTAAATTTACTAATGGATTGAACACGAAAGAGGGGATGCCTTCCGGGGAATCCCCGAGATTAGGTTCTTTGTAATCCTTGAATATGACTTGGGGTGCCTTAGGAATCCCCAAGCTTAGGATCTTTCCACTACTTATTCCATTGTCCATCAAATCTTTACCCAAAACTTGAAACCTTCACAACACAAAACTTAACAGAAAACTCGTGAGATCCGTTAGTATAAGAAAATAAATCACCACTTTAGGTACTGTTGTGAACTCATTATTTATTTATATTGGTTGTTATACCTACTGTATTATAACTTCTCCATGGTTCATACCCCATGATACAACCCATAGATTCATCAAAATAGGCAAACAACTCAAAGAAAACGGAATCTGTCAAGAACAGAACAGTCTGTAGCAATCTGAAAACTTCATAGCTTCTGAAACTCAAACAATTGTGAAAAATTAGGAAAACCTGTGAAATTTATATATCAATCTTGTGTAAAACATTCAGACTCAGTCGACACTCTAATTGTTTTAGTACATTCCTAGACTGAGCGCAAAAGTTTCTGTTTTTCAAATGATCAAATCAACAACTACCATAGATCACCCCAAAGGCTTTACTTGGTTCAAACACTAAGTAGAACACCAAAACACAATTAATACAGAATTAATAATGTGGGAAACACTCAAAAAACATAAGCAAAAACCGAACACAAAAAATAAAATTGGGTTGCCTCCCAACAAGCGCTATTGTTTAACGCCCCTAGCTAGGCAAACGCAATAGATCTAGGTATTGTCATCTTTGGTATGCAATCCAAAAGTAGCTCTCATAATAGATTCATAAGGAAATATTATTTATTTCTAGGAAAGTGTTCCATGGCTTTCCTTAATGGAAATTGGAATCTAATATTTTCTTCTTTCTTGTCAATAATTGCACCGATCGTTCTAAGGAAAGGTCTACCAAGAATAATTGGACATGTAGGATTGCAATCTATATCAAGAAAAATGATATCTACGGGAACATAATTCCTATTTGCAACAATAATAACATCATTAATCCTTCCCATAGGTTTCTTAATAGTGTAATACTCAAGATGCAAATTTAGAGAGCAATCATCAAGATCATGGTAACCTAGCACATCACATAAAGTTTTCGGAATCGTGGAAACAATAGCAACACCCAAACCAAACAAAGAATGGCACTCATAATCTTTTATTTAATCTTAATAGTAGGTTCCCACTCATCATGAATCTTTCTAGGGATAGAAACTTCTAACTCAAGTTTTTCTTCAAAAGATTTCACATATCATCAACGATATGTTTAGTAAAAGCCTTATTGTGATTATAGGCATGCGGAGAATTCATCATGGACTGTAACAAGGAAATACAATCAATAAAAGACCAACTATCATAATTAGAGTCCTTGAAATCCAAAAGAGTGGGTTCATTGCTATTTAAAGTTTTGACCTCTTCCATCCCACTTTTATCAATCTTAGCATTAAGATCTATAGACTCCGAATCATTGGGACACCTTTTAACTAAATATGACTTATCACCAGTCCCATATTTATCAAGATTCACATTAGAAAACAAGGATTCAATAGGAGTCACATCAATCACTTTGAGATCTTCATCATTATTATCACGAGAACACACTTTTTCAAGCCATTCATACTTAGCACGAATTCTAGCGGTTCTTTCCCTACTTTCATCAATAGAAATTCTCATAGCTTTTAGAGACTCATTAATATCATGTTTGGGTGGAGTAGATCTAACTTTCAAAGAATCAATGTCAAGCAAAATCTATCAACACTTCTAGCCAAATCATCAACCTTGAGCACTTTTTCTTAAATCATAGCATTAAAACCTTTTTGTGAACCAATAAATTCTTTAACAATATTCTCAAGATTAGAGGGCATCTTATAATGACTTCCATAAGAATTTCTGTAGGAATTACCAAAATTATTAGAGGAATTACTAGGAAACGGCCTAGGGTTGAAATTGCCTCTATACCCGTTATTACCAAAATTGTTCCTACCAACAAAATTCACATCCTGAGATTCACTATTATTTCCAATCAAAGAATACAAAGGCATATAGTTGGGAGCAATAGGAGAACTATTAATAGAAAAAAATCATCAATTCATCCATCTTTTCACTCAAAGTATTTATTTCTTCAATAGCATGCACTTTTTTACTACTAGGAGATCTTTCGATATGCCATTGAGAGTAGTTTGCCATGATATTATCTAGGAGTTTAGTACCTTATCCTAATGTGATTTCCATAAAAGTACCACCCGCCGCTGAATCTAAAATATTCGTATGAGAAAAATTCAATCCCGCATAATTTTTTTGTATAATCATAGATAAACTCAAACCATGTGCGGGGCAATTCATAATCATTAATTTCATCCTCTCCCAAGATTGTGCAACATTCTCATGATCAAGTTTCTTAAAATTCATTATATTGTTCCTGAGGGAGATGATCTTAGCGGGCGGAAAGAACTTGGAGATAAAATCATCTTTACACTTATTCCATGAATCAATAATACTATTTTTAGGCAAATATGAAAACCAAGTTTTAGCAGGATCTCGTAGCGAGAACGAAAATAGCTTCAATTTAACAATATTGTTATCCACATCTTTGTTCTTTTGCATGTCACACAACTCAATGAAAGTATTTAGATGGGATGCGACATCTTCACTAGCAAGGCCAGAAAATTGTTCTTTCATAACAAGATTAAGAAAAGCAGCACTGATCTCATATGATTCCGCACTAGTGGCGGGAGCAATCAGAGTACTAATAAAATCATTATTATTAGTATTGGAAAAGTCACACAACTTGGTATTCTCAAACATCATGACAAAGCAAGCAATCAAGCACACAAGCAAACGAAAGGCAAACGAAAAAGTGAACGGAAGAAGGGCAAATAAAAAGGCAAATCTTTTTGGTATTTTTTGAAAATGGTTTTAGAAGTGGAGGGGAAACGAGATGCAAATGGAAAATAATGTAAATGCAAGAGATGAGTTTGTGATGGGTACTTGGTAGGCTTGATGTTGATCTCTCCCAGCAATGCGGTCAGAATTGGCAAGTTGATGGAAAAGTTCTTGTCTTGACTTGCTATGTATCCTCCCTGGCAACGGCGCCAAAAATTGGCAAGTTGATGGGAGAGTTCTTGTCTTGACTTTCTATGTATCATCACCGGCAACGGTGCCAGAAATCCTTCTTGCTACCTCTTGAGCTTGTGTTGGTTTTCCCATGAAGAGAAAAGGGTGATGCAACAAAGCATGATCGAGATTTGCAAAGTACACATGGATCTGAATGTCGCAGACCCGTTGACTAAAAGACCTCTCTCACATGCAAAGCATGATCGAGCCCCAGAACTCATTGGGTGTTAGATTCATAACAATGTGAATCACATGGTGATGTGAACTAGATTATTGACTCTAGTGCAAGTGGGAGACTGTTGGAAATATGCCCTAGAGGCAATAATAAATTAGTTATTATTATATTTCCTTGTTCATGATAATCGTTTATTATCCATGCTATAATTGTATTGATCGGAGACTTAGATGCATGTGTGGATACATAGGCAAAACCATGTCCCTAGTATGCCTCTAATAGACTAGCACGTTGATAAAAAGATGGTTAAGTTTACCTAGCCATGGACATAAGATGTCATTTGATAACGGGATCACATCATTAGGAGAATGATGTGATGGACAAGACCCAAACTACAAACGTAGCATATGATCGTGTCAGTTTATTGCGACTATTTTTTGCATGTCAAGTATATGTTCCTATGACCGTGAGGTCATGCAACTCACGGATACCATAGGAGTGCCTTGTGTGTATCAAACGTCGCAACATAACTGGGTGACTATAAAGGTACTCTAGGGTATCTCCGAGGGTGTTTGCTGGGTTGGCATGGATCAATACAGGGATTTGTTACTCCGTGTGACTGAGAGGTATCTCAGGGCCCACTCGGTAATACAACATCACAATAAGCCTTGCAAGAAATGTGACTAAGTGTTAGTCACGGGATCTTGTATTAAGGAACGACTAAAGATACTTGCCAGTAACAAGGTTGAACTAGGTATGGAGATACTGATGACCGAATCTCGGGCAAGTAACATACCGAAGAACAAAGGGAACATCATACGGGATTAACAAAATCCTTGACATAGAGGTTCGACCGATAAAGATCTTTGTAGAATATGTAGGAACCAATATGGGCATCCAGGTCCTGCTATTGGTTATTGATTGTAGAGGTGTCTCGGTCATGTCTACATAGTTCTTGAACCCGCAGGGTCTGCACACTTAAGGTTTGGTGACGTTTCAGTAGTATAAAGTTATGCATGCTGGTGACCGAAGGTTTTTCAGAGTCCCGGAAGAGATCCCGGACGTCACGAGGAGCTCCGGAATGGTCTGGAGGTAAATATTGATATATAGGAAGTCCTATTTTGGTCGTCGGAAAAGTTTCGGGCTCATCGGTATTGTACCGGGAGTGCTGGTAGTGTACCGGGAGACCATCGGGAGGGGTATTTCGACCCAATAGGCTACATGGGCTGTGGGAGAGTAAATACCAGACCTTAGTGGGCTGGTGGAAGTTCCACACAAGGCCCATGCGGCCGGGAGAGAAAACCCAAAGAGAAAAAGGTGGAAAAAAGGCAAAATAAGGAGGAATCCTAGTCCTACTAGGATTGGAGGAGGAGTCCTCCTCTCCTCCTTGATACGGCCGACCCAAGGGCTGGTCCCTTGAGGGCCAAGCCTCCTCCTCTCTTTCTCTTATATATACTAGAGGTTTTATGGTTTTTGGCACTAGATTTTTAGCTACGTGCTGCCCGTTCCTCTAGTGCATAGTTTCTCGTTTAGAACGGTTTTCTGGAGTGCTTAGGTGAAGCCCTGCCGGAATAGCTCCACCACCATCTTCGGAGAGCCTTCATGCTGCCAGAGAACTCTTCTACCTCTCCTCTCCCTCTTACTGGATCAAGAAGGCGGAGATCATCATCAAGCTGAACGTGTGCTGAACGCGAAGGTGTCGTCCGTTCGGCGCTAGATCGGAAGGACCATGATCAAGATCACGAGACGGATCGTGATGACTCGTGGGACGAATTGTGATGAGTTAGCGGGATGGATCTTGATTGGATCACGAGGCGGATCGTGATGAGATCGCGGGACGCTCGGCAATTTGGATCACGAAGACGTTCGACTACACCAACCGCGTTTCTTAACGCCTCCCGCTTAGCGATCTACAAAGGTATGTAGATCCAGTCTCCCTCTTGTAGATGCTCATCACCATGGATAGATCTTGCGTGTGCGTAGGAAATTTTTTGTTTCCCATTCGACGTTCCCCAACAGTAGCATCATGAGCTAGGTCTATGTGTAGATGAGATTTCGAGTAGAACACAAAGAGTTTATGGGCGTTGATGCTTAGATTGCTTCCTCCCTTGGTCGTGTTTTGGTTCAGCGGTATTGTGGGATGAAGCGGCCCAGACCAACATTACTCGTACGCTTACGGGAGACCGGTTCCCTCAACTACAACTTGTTGCATAGATGGCTTGCGAGTGCCAGTTTCTCCTACTTTAGTTGGATCGAATTTGACAAAGGCGGTCCTTGAGAAGGTTGAAAAGAAACTAATGTATCACCGTTGTGGTTTATGCGTAGGTGAGAATTGTTCTTGCTAGATACCCATAGCAGCCACGTAAAACATGCAATAACAATTAGAGAACGTCTACCTTGTTTTTTCAGGGTATGTTGTGATGTGATATGGCCAATTACATGATGTAATATATGTGATGTATGAGATGATCATGTGGTGTATAGAATATCACGACTTGCATGTTGATGAGTACGGCAACCGGCAGGAGCCATAGGGTTGTCTTTAATTATTGTATGACTTGTGTGTCAATCATTAAGAGCTATGTAATGCTTTACTTTATCTCTAAACGGTAGCAATAGTAGTAGAACCATGGTGGGCGCGACAACCCCAATGGCGACATGTTGATGGAGATCAAGATGATGGAGATCATGGTGTCATGTCGGTGACGATGGAGATCATGCCGGTGCTTTCAAGATGGAGATCAAAAGCACAAGTTCATGGCCATATCATGTCACTTATGATTTGCATGTGATATTAATCCTTTTATGCACCTTGTTTTGCTTAGGACGACGGTAGCATTATAAGGTGATCCCTCACTTAAATTTCAAGATGAATTGTGTTCTCCCCGAGTGTGCACCGTTGCGAAAGTTCATCGTGTCGAGACACCACGTGATGATCGGGTATGATAGACTCTACGTTCACACACAACGGGTGCAAGCAAATGTTGCACATGCAGAACACTCGGGTTAAACTTGACGAGCCTAGCATGTACACACATGCCCTCGGAACACAAGAGACCAAAAGGTCGAGCATGAGTCATATAGTAGATATGATCAGCATGATGATGTTCACCATTGAATACACGTCAACTCACGTGATGATCGGACTTGAGTTGGTGAATTTGGATCATGTATCACTTGAGTGACCGGAGGGATGTCAATTTGAGTGGGAGTTCTTAAGTAATATGATTAATTGAACTCATTATCATGAACATAGTCAGTAGTGTCGTTGCAAAGTACACATGGATCTGAATGTCACAGACCCGTTGACTAAAAGACCTCTCTCACATGCAAAGCACGATCGAGCCCCAGAACTCATTGGGTGTTAGATTCATAACAATGCGAATCACATGGTGATGTGAACTAGATTATTGACTCTAGTGCAAGTGGGAGATTGTTGGAAATATGCCCTAGAGGCAATAATAAATTAGTTATTATTATATTTCCTTGTTCATTATAATCGTTTATTATCCATGCTATAATTGTATTGATCGGAGACTTAGATGCATGTGTGGATACATAGGCAAAACCATGTCCCTAGTATGCCTCTAATAGACTAACTCGTTGATCAAAAGATGGTTAAGGTTTCCTAGCCATGGACATAAGATGTCATTTGATAACGGGATCACATCATTAGGAGAATGATGTGATGGACAAGACTCAAACTACAAACGTAGCATATGATTATGTCAGTTTATTGCTACTGTTTTCTGCATGTCAAGTATATGTTCCTATGACCATGAGATCATGCAACTCACGGACACCGGAGGAGTGCCTTGTGTGTATCAAACGTGGCAACGTAACTGGGTGACTATAAAGGTACTCTACAGGTATCTCTGAGGGTGTCTATTGGGTTGGCATGGATCAATACTGGGATTTGTTACTGCGTGTGACGAAGAAGTATCTCAGGGCCCACTCAGTAATACAACATCACAATAAGCCTTACAAGCAATGTGACTAAGTGTTAGTCACAGGATCTTGTATTACGGAACTAGTAAAGAGACTTGCCAGTAACGAGGTTGAACTAGGTATGGAGATACCGACGATCGAATATCGAGCAAGTAACATACCGAAGAACAAAGGGAACATCATACGAGATTAATTGAATCCTTGACATAGAGGTTCGATCGATAAAGATCTTAGTAGAATATGTAGGAACCAATATGGGAAATCAGGTCCCGCTATTGGTTATTGACCGTAGACGTGTCTTGGTCATGTCTACATAGTTTCCGAACCCGCAGGGTCTCCACACTTAAGGTTTGGTGACGTTTCGGTAGTATAGAGTTATGCATGGTGGTGAACGAAGGTTGTTCGGAGTCCCGGATGAGATCCCGAATGTCACGAGGAGCTCCAGGATGGTCCGGAGGTAAAGATTGATATATAGGAAGTCTTATTTTGGTCGCCGGAAAAGTTTTAGGCTCATCGGTAGTGCACCGGGAGTGCCGGTAGTGTACCAGGAGACCATCAGGAGGTGTATTTCGACCAAAGAGGCTACATGGGATGTGGGAGAGTAACTACCAGCTCTTAGTGGGCTGGTGAAATTTCCACACAAGGCCCATGCGGCTGGGAGATAAAACCCAAAGAGAAAAAGGTGGAAAAAGGCAAAATAAGGAGGAATCCTAGTCCTACTAGGATTTGAGGAGGAGTCCTCCTCTCCTCCTTTATTCGGCTGACCCAAGGGCTGGTCCCTTGAGTGCCAAGCCTCCTCCTCTCTTCCTATTATATATACTAGAGTTTTTAGGGTTTTTGGCACAAGATTTTTAGCTACGTGCTGCCCGTTCCTCTAGTGCATAGTTTCTCCTTTAAATCGGTTTTCTACAGTGCTTAGGCGAAGCCTTGCCGGAATAGCTCCACCACCATCGCCGGAGCATTGTCACACTGCCGGAGAACTCTTCTACCTCTCCACTCCCTCTTGCTGGATCAAGAAGGTGGAGATTGTCATTCAGCTGCACATGTGCTGAACGCGGAGGTGTTGTCCGTTCGGCGCTAGATCGGAAGGACCGTGATCAAGATCGCGAGACGGATCATGATGAGATCGCGGCACGGATCTTGATTTTTTCGCAGGACGGATCGTGATTGGATCACGGGACGGATCGTGATGAGATCGCGGGGCGCTCAACAATTTGGATCGCGTAGACGCTCGACTACACCAACCGCGTTTCTTAACGCTTCCCGCTTAGCGATCTACAAGGGTATGTAGATCCACTCTCCCTCTCGTAGATGCTCATCACCATGGATAGATCTTGCATGTGTGTAGGAAATTTTTTGTTTCCCATGCAACGTTCCCCAACAATAAGATTCATGCATAATCTGAACATAAACCCACAATTCATCGGATCTTGACAAACACACCACAAAAGAGTATTACATCGGATAGATCTCCATGAAGATCATGAAGAACATGGTAATTAAGATCAAAGAGAGAGAAGAAGCCATCTAGCTACTAGCTATGGACCCGTAGGTATGCGGTGGACTACTCACGCATCATCGGAGGGGCAATGGAATTGATGTAGATGCCCTCCATGATCGAAACCCCCTTCGGCACATTACCGGAAAAGGCTCCAAGATTGGATCTCTCGGGAACGGAGGATTTTGTCGGCGGAAAAGTATTTGTGTGGATCTTTTTGGTGTTGGGGGAATATTTGGGTATTTATAGGATGAAGAGTACGGTTAGGAGACCTGCCAGGAGACAGCAAGGCTGCTAGGCGCGGCTAGGGGGTGGCGCGCCTACGAGGCTTGTGATATCTTGGTAGATCCCCCGGTGTGCACTCCAAGTCTGGTAGATCTCTTTCCTTACAGAAAGAATCATTCCGAAAATTTATTCCGTTTGGACTACGTTTAATATTCCATATCTACAAAACTCAAAAACAAGGAAAAAACAGAAACCGACATTACGCTCTAGATTAATAGGTTAGTCCCAAAAATAATATAAAATAGCATATTAATGCATATCAAACATCCAAAATAGATATAATAGCATGACATCATCAAAAATAATAGATACGTTGGAGACGTATCAATGCATCATATCAGACTCATACTTTAGGTTACTTTTATCTCCTCCTCTTCACATTTACTTGCTTGTGCCCTTATATTACTTCTTGAAATACCTGAATCAGGTCTATAATTTTATAATGTTCTTATAGTACTTGCTTTGGTATAATTAGGTATATGCTTTATATATATGTTATTTCTATACTTGTTTATTATCTAATTAGGTATATGCATTTGGCAAAAATTTGCAAACTTTATGCATGGAGAGATTGAAAAGGTTGTATTAAAGTTAGGCCATGAACATAGTTCATATTGTAACCGGTAAATGGTTCAAATTATAACAAAGCTTGCAAAACCCTTACAGAAGAACCACAATATTCTCATATAATTTGGAGAACTATGCGTTGCACACACTATCAATCTTATGTTAAGATATAGAATAATTTCCTAAGGTTGAGATGAGAGTCAAAAGTGCGAAGACAATTTGTATGTTCATGCATAACAACAATAACCTACATGATAACATGAATATGAATATAAGTTGTGAACTAATAAGACCAAATGCCACTCATTTTGGAAATGTGTTCATGTTCCTTGAAAGATATCATCTCAAGAAAGATAAATTTAGAGAATGGACGGGTTCCTAGGATTTAAAGGTGTGTCAATGCAGGTATGAGCATGGCTACGTGTTTTATGAAGAGTGTTTGTCTAGTAATGTGTGGTGGAAACATTGATTGTATATTGGGTGTGCATTGAGGCCTGATACGTCTCCAACGTATCTACTTTTCCAAACTCTTTTGCCCTTGTTTTGGACTCTAATTTGCATGATTTGAATGAAACTAACCCGGCCTGACGTTATTTTCAAGAGAACTGTCATGGTGTTGTTTTTGTGCAGAAATAAAATTTCTCAGCATGACCTGAAAACATACGAGGAATTTTTGTGGAATATATAAAAAATACAGGAGAAAGAATCAACTGGAGGGGAGCTGCCAGTGGGCCACGAGCCCAAGAGCCCCCCCTAGGCCGCGCCTAGCAGGCTCGTGGGGCCCACGTGGCCCCTCCGACCTCATCTCCAGCTCCATATAATCTATTTCATCCCAGAAAAAATCAAGGAGAAGAAATAATCGTGTTTTACGATACGGAGCCGTTGCCACCACCTGTTCTTCCTCGGGAGGGCAGATCTGGAGTCTATTTTGGGCTCCAGAGAGTGGAAATCGAAGCCATCGTCATCATCAACCATCCTCCATCACCAATTTCATGATGCTCTTCGTTGTTTGTGAGTAATCTTATCGTAGGCTTGCTGGATGGTGATGAGTTGGATGAGATCTATCATGTAACCGAGTTAGTTTTGATGGGGTTTGATCCCTAGTATCCACTATGTTCTAAGATTGATGTTGCTACTACTTTGCTATGCTTAATGCTTGTCACTAGGGCCCGAGTGCCATGATTTCATATCTGAACCTATTATGTTTTCAGCAATATATGTGTGTTCTTGATCCTATTCTGCAAGTTGTAGTCACCTACTATGTGTTATGACCCGGCAACCCCGGAGTGACAATAGCCGGAACCACTCCCGGAGATGACCATAGTATGAGGATTCCATGTATTCACCATGTGTTAATGCTTTGTTCTGGTACTCTATTAAAAGGAGACCTTAATATCCCTTAGTTTCCATTAGGACCCCGCTGCCACGGGTGGGATGGATGAAAGATGTTATGCAAGTTCTTTTCCCTAAGCACGTATGACTATATATGGAATACATGCCTACAATACATTGACGAACTGGAGCTAGTTACATATTACCCTATGTTATAACTGTTACATGATGAATATCATCCGGCACAATCATCCATCACTGATCCAATGCCTACGAGCTTTTCCTATACTCGTTCTTGCTTAGTTACTTTTCCACTATTGTTGTCACACTTGCTATACCAATGACTACTATAACTGTTACCGCTATTACTGTTACTACCATTGCTTTGCTACTAAAACTTTGCTGCAGATACCAAATCTTTCAGGTGTGGTTGAATTGACAACTCAACTGCTAATACTCAAGAATATTCTTTGGCTCCCCTTGTGTCGAATCAATAAATTTGGGTTGAATACTTTACCCTCCAAAACTGTTGCGATCCCCTATACTTGTGGGTTATCAAGACCTTTTTCTGGTGCTGTTGCCGGGGAGCATAGCTCTATTTTCTGAGTCACTTGGGATTTATATCTATTGATCATTATGAAGAATTTGCGAGATCCAAAAACTAAAGTTCTGCCCTCAACTACGAGGACAGGTAAGGAACTGCCATCTAGCTCTGCACTTGACTCACCTTCTGTTATGAGTAAATTTGCGACACCGCCACCTGCTATTAATTCTGATATGTCGCCTATGCTTGATGATGCTACTTCTTCTATACATGATAATTATGATGATGCTTTTCTTTATAAGGATATGCCACTTGGTGAATTTCTTGATGCACAAATTGCTAGAGTTACTACAGAATCAAATGATACTTCTGAAACTGATGAAATTATTGAAATGGAACCTGCTGTTACACCTGTTAGACCTAGCCCTCCTAAATATGAATTGCCAAATATACCTAAGGGTTATGTTATGGAAGGATAGGTAGCTGAAGACTTTCTTGCTTGTAAGGATAGCTATGATCTTGAGAAATTATTACGCAAGTGGAAAGAAAAATCTCTGAATGCTAGAACGAAATATGATCCTAAGTTTGCTACTTCACCTATCTTTGTTACTGATAAGGATTATGAGTTCTCTGTCAATCCTGTGTTAATCACTTTGGTTGAATCTGATCCTTTTCATGGTTATGAATCTGAAACTGTTGTAGCACATCTTACTAAACTGAATGATATCGCCACCCTATTCACTAATGAGGAAAATTTTTGCTATTACTATATCCTTAAGTTGTTTCCTTTCTCACTAAAGGGTGCTAAAACTTGTTTTACTTCTCTTGCTCCTAGTTGTATGCGTAGTCCCCGGGATATGGTATACTACTTCTCTGAGAAATATTTTCCTGCCCATAAGAAACAAGCTGCCTTGCAGGATATATATAACTTTGTGCAAATTGAAGAAGAGAGTCTCCCACAAGCTTAGGGGAGGCTTGTCCAGTTACTTAATGCTTTGCCTGATCACCCTCTTAAGAAAAATGAAATACTTGATATCTTTTATAATGGACTAACCAATGCTTCTAGGGACCACCTAGATAGTTGTGTTGGCTGTATTTTCAGGGAACGAACTGTGGAACAAGCTGAAATTCTATTGAATAATATCTTGAGCAATGATAATGCTTGGACTATTCCAGAACCACCTCCGAAGCCAACTCCGAAGAAAAGAGGTATTATATTCCTCAGTCCTGAAGATATGCAAGAAGCAAAGAAATCTATGTGAGAGAATGGTATTAAATCTGAAGATGTTAAGAATCTACCACCTATTGAAGAGATACATGGTTTTGATAAACCAACAAAGGTAGAGGAGATACATGGTCTTGATAACCCGACATAGGTAGTAGAGGTAAATTCTCTTCGTAGATTCAATGAGAATGATATTCCTTCTGATAAACCTGCTAGCTTATGCTTCGATGAATTTGATAACTTTGTTGCCAAACAACAAAGTTTTAATGATTATGTTAGCAGACAACTTGAACAAAATGCTCATATGATTAATCATATAAGTGCTTGTATGGATAAAAATGTTAATGATCTTAAGCTTATTAGTAAACATGCTTCTATGGTCACTACTCAAGTAGAGCAAGTACTTAAGGCTCAAAATGACTTTCTTAATGAATTGAATGATAATTCTGTTAAAGTTGTTACCAGAGGTGGTAGAATGACTCAGGAACCTTTGTATTCTGAGGGCCACCCTAAGAGAATTGAGCAAGATTTTCAAGGAATTAATACCGATGCACCTAGTTATCTTGGTAATAGGAAGAAAAAGAAAGATGATTGGAACTTGCATGCTAGTAAACCTGAAAATCCAAATGATGTATCTATTTATGATGCTGAGACACAATCTGGTGATGAACATGAGCCTAGTGACAATATTGATAATGATGTTCATATTGATGCTCAACCTAGTAATGATAATGATGTGGAGATTGAACCTGCTATTGAACCTGATAACCCACAACCTAGGAACAAAAGATATGATAAGAGTGATTTTATTGCTAGGAAGCACGATAAAGAAAGAGAACCTTGGGTTCAGAAACCCATGCCCTTTCCTCCTAAGCCATCCAAGAAAAAGGATGATGAGGATTTTGAGCGCTTTGTTGAAATGATTAGACGTATCTTTTTGCAAATGTGTTTGACTGATATGCTTAAAATGTCTCCTTATGCTAAATACATGAAAGATATTGTGACTAATAAAAGGAATATACCTGATATTGAGATTTCCACCATGCTTGCTAATTACACTTTTAAGGGTGGGACTCCTAAGAAACTAGGTGATCCTAGAGTACCCACTATACCTTGCTCCATTAAAGGAAATTATGTTAGAACTGCTTTATGTGATCTTGGAGCCGGTGCTAGTGTTATGCCTCTCTCTTTATATCGTAGACTTGAATTGGATAAGTTAACACCGACTGAAATTTCTTTGCAAATGGTCGATAAATCAACTGCTTTACCTGTCCGCATTTGTGAGGATGTGCCTGTTGTGGTTGCAAACGTTACTATCTTAACAGACTTTGTTATTCTTGATATTCCCGAGGATGATGCCATGGCAATCATGCTTGGAAGACCCTTTTTAAACACTGCGGGAGTTGTTATTGATTGCAACAAAGGCAATGTCACTTTCCATGTCAATGATAATGAGCACACGATGCACTTTCCGAAGAAACAATGTCGGGTTCATTGCATAAATTCTATTGAAAAATCTTCATCCATTATTATTGGAAGCTTTGAATTTCTTGTACCTACCGTCAAGATGAGATATGATATACTTATTGTTGGGGATAGGCATATCCCCATTGAGGTACCCTAGTGATTTTTCGAAAATTCTCCGGTTTCATGTGATTCGGAAAAAGTTTGTCAAGGAGACTTGGTCAACCTCATTGATGGATTTCTTTTGATGACCATGAGATGGATGAATCTAGAAGTCACAATCTTCTGCTCCCAACCTTTACTTTTTGTTACTTAGTAGAAAAATAATAAAAATAGCATTATTTTCCTGTTTTTTGCATTATCCGTCCAATAAAAATGACTTGAAAATAACAGTTCTTCAAATGCCCTGAAATTCAAGTATCATTTTTTTCTGGAATATTTTAGAATTTTTGAGATAAATAACTACCGAGGGGGATGCACCAGTGGGTCACGAGCCCAGGAGGCTTGGCCACCCCCCTGGCCGCGCCTGGCAGGCTCGTGGGGCCCACGTGGCCCCTTTCCACTTATTCTAGGCCCCATCTCCTTCTTCTACCTCCAGAAAAAATCATCCCACAGCTCAAACCCGTGCTCTTGCTCATTTTGCTGCGTTTTTCGATCTCCTTGTGCAAAGCTCCATTCACCAAACTGTTTTAGTGAATTGTTCCCTGGTATGTGACTCCTCCATTGGTCCAATTAGTTTTTGTTCTAGTGCTTTATTCATTGCATATTATTGCTGCCTTGGTGACCCTGTTCTTGAGCTTTGCATGTTAATTTTATTTGGTCCCAAGTAGTTTTGATGCAAGATATGGCCTCTAAGCACTTATAGGAGTAGTTGCTATGAGTTTTGTTAAGTTTTGTTCACTTTTATTTTGAGCCACTAAAATTTTTAGAATTATTTCAGAAAAAGGAAAATGTTTAGGAAGAGCTATCATGGTGGTTCCTCAAGGAGGATGGGTCCCCGTCCCGAGATTTGGGAGCCCGATTTTTATCAGCCGAGAGACACATCGGTGCAACCATGTGAATGGCCTTCCGATGAATTCATGATTGATGCAGGCTTCAAGGACGAGTTTCATATACTTATTCATAACTCCGGGCTTGAAGAATTCATCTCCGATAAATGTGAATAGTATACTTCGCTCACTGCCTCCTTTGTCCGTAGATTCACATTTTCAGCTGGTCGTAACACATCCATATTGTTTGATCTTTATGATAAATCGTATACCATGGATTTAGAGGATTTTAATATAATATGCAAGATACCTGATTGGGGTAGTACCAATGACCCTCCTAAGTCATCGGTTAGAGATTTTATTTCTGGTATAACTGTTGGAGAGAATAGGGATATTATGCAAGCTACCATGCAGAGCATTCATTTTCCTGCCTTACATTATTTTGCTCTCTTCATAGGTAGACGCATTAATGGTAAGCGTGATCATAGCCACCTCTGCGCTCCATACCTCAATATACTTAAGAGTGCAGTAACAGGCGATAAAAGTTTTAACATGGGAGCTATAATTGCTAGGAGACTAAATAACAATGCTAATGAGGGAGACTTCTCTGGTGGGATCTATGCCACTCGCCTAGCTAATTATCTTAGGATACCCATCCAGACTGGAGGTACCCCGCTTCACAGCGCCTTCCTTGATCGTGCTGTTATGATACGCTTTCAGTTCCTTGAGAGGAGCAATGAGTCCCTCTTATATCGGCTAATATTTGATCGACAACATGTTTTCCATATTACTCTTCCTGCTCCTGCCTTCTTTGATTTTTAGGGAAAACAAACATATTACATAACTAGAAGAGAGGCAGAGGAGTACGAGAGAGAAGTGAAGGCTGCTCACCTTCATGAGGCAGCTATTCAGGCGGTAGCTGCCGCGTCCCAGTACAACCCCCATTATGATTTTGGATATTACCCGGACCAGCCTTGGGAGTAGACCAACTTAGGCCAAAGGCCTAAGCTTGGGGGAGTACGTGTTTCTCACCGACTTTATATTCATGTTCACACATTCACTTTGATAGTCAGTGTTCACACTTTTTCATTATATCATCCATGCTAGTTTATTTTCTTTTCTCGCATTCTTCTTGTGTGTTTGGTTAACTTGAGAAAATCCAAAAAAAATAAAAAAAATGAGAAAATATATTAGTTATAACTTTATATTCTTGCATGCTAGGTAGTAACTAAAAAGAAAACCCAAAAAGATTTTCCCGGTCTTTTTTTTGCTTGTTGGGAGCCTTCCCGTGTAAATAGTTTTCTTTTTCTTTGGGTCGAGGTAGAAGACTATGATTAAAATGATTAGTGGCTCTCATATGCATTATTGTTCATCTGTCAAAGAGCCGTATTACCTTGTCTTCTCCTTTGAGTTTGCTTGCAGATTCCATCTTAGTCCAATGCACGAACACTCTTATTATTCACATCATTCGGTCGTGCAAGTGAAAGGCAATAATGACGATATATGATGAAGTGAATGAGCCTATAAAAGCTAGTATGAACTCGACCTATTTTGTTTTTGCAAATATGACTAGCTCATCGTTCCTAACTCAGCATTGTTATGAGAGAAACATGTTTGCAATGACAACTTAGAGATCATAGTTTCTTATGTCATGCTTAATTATCTAGGAGCTTATAATGGTTTGTCTTGGATGCCAACATGAATTTTAAAATGATTGTGATGTAGTATGATAGGATGGTATCCTCCTTTGAATGATTCAAGTGGCTAGACTTTGCACATGTTCACGCATGTAGTTGAAACAAAATCAACATAGCCTCCACGATATTCATGTTCATGGTGATTTATATCCTACTCATACTTGCACTCAATGTTGGTTAATCTCAACGCATGTTTATGACTCTTGTCGCTCTCTAGTTGGTCGCTCCCCAGTCTTTTGCTAGCCTTCACTTGTACTAAGCGGGAATACTGCTTGTGCATCCACTTCCATAAACCCAAAGTTGTTTCATATGAGTCCACCATACCTACCTATATGCGGTATTTACCAGCCGTTCCAAGTAAATTTGCATGTGCCATTCTCTAAACCTTCGAATAATAATCTGTTTTGTATGCCCGAACCGCTCATGTTGTGACAAGAGGCGGTCAGTATCTTCCATGCTAGGCGTGTTATCCTCGATATGTGTTTATTCACTATCACTCACGAGAAAGGGGCCGGTAATCAGAATGCCCAGTTCCATGCTCAAATCAAATAAAAATATAATTGCAAACAAAACTCCCCCTAGATTGTTGTTGGTATGGACGACACCCGAGGATTCGGCTAGTTGTGGAGTGTGATTGATCGGTGGTGGGGGAGTCAAAACTTTACTATTCTGTTTGGGAACCGCCTATAATACGTGTAGCATGGAAGATGGTGCAAACTCCTGGTCATCGCATTGACAATGAAAGCATTCTACCCCAAAAATCATTTATCTCTGTTTTAAAAAGCATGAGCTCTGGCACCTCTGCGAATCAATGCTTCCCTCTACGAAGGGCCTATCTATTTATATTTCTGTTGAGTCGTCCTCTTGTTATTAAAAGCACCAGCTAGAGGGCACCTCCGTCATTTTTATGCTTTGCTATTAATTGATATTGAGTATGAGTATGACTGGATCTTCTTTACCATGAATTACAACTTCTAGTCAGCCCTTGGTCTTCGAAGGTGCTCTGCATTTATGTTTTGCGGTCTCAAAAAGGTCTAGCGAGATACCATCTACTCATATTATATCATGATTGTTTTGATTGAAGTGTTGATGTTTGAAACTCATTATTATTACTCGCTAGTTGATTATGCCATTGATATGAGTATACCGTGAGACCTTTATGTCATTTCTTATGTGGTTAGCTTATGATCTTCCTGAGAATCTGAATATGAGTTAGACATAATTACAACAACAAGATCAAACAGAGTTTGTAAAAGTTTTTCTTTTGTCTCTTTCAGTTTATCAACTGAATTGCTTGAGGACAAGCAAGGCTTTAAGCTTGGGGGAGTTGATACGTCTCCAACGTATCTACTTTTCCAAACTCTTTTGCCCTTGTTTTGACTCTACTTTGCATGATTTGAATGAAACTAACCCGGACTGACGCTGTTTTCAGCAGAACTGCCATGGTGTTGTTTTTGTGCAGAAATAAAAGTTCTCGAAATGATCTGAAAACTTACGAGGAATTTTTGTGGAATATATAAAAAATACCAGAGGAAGAATCAACCGGAGGGGAGCTTCCAGTGGGCCACGAGCCCAGGAGCCCCCCCTCCTAGGTCGCGCCTTGTAGGCTCGTGGGGCCCACGTGGCCCCTCCGACCTCATCTCCAGCTCCATATAATCTCTTTCGTCCAAGAAAAAATCAAGGAGAAGAAATAATCGCGTTTTACGATATGGAGTCATCGCCACCACCTGTTCTTCCTCGGGAGGGCAGATCTGGAGTCTGTTTTGGGCTCCGGAGAGTGGAAATCGAAGCCATCGTCATCATCAACCATCCTTCATCGCCAATTTCATGATGCTCTTCATCGTTCATCAGTAATCTTATCGTAGGCTTGCTGGACGGTGATGAGTTGGATGAGATCTATCATGTAATTGAGTTAGTTTTGATCGGGTTTGATCCCTAGTATCCACTATGTTCTAAGATCGATGTTGCTACTACTTTGCTATGCTTAATGTTGTCACTAGGGCCCGAGTGCCATGATTTCAGATCTGAACCTATTATGTTTTCATCAATATATGTGTGTTCTTGATCCTATTTTGCAAGTTGTAGTCACCTACTATGTGTTATGACCCGGCAACCCCGGAGTGACAATAGCCGGAACCACTCCCGGAGATGACCATAGTATGAGGATTCCATGTATTCACCATGTGTTAATGCTTTGTTCCGGTACTCTATTAAAAGGAGACCTTAATATCCCTTAGTTTCCATTAGGACCCCGCTGCCACGGGAGGGATGGACGAAAGATGTCATGCAAGTTCTTTTCCCTAAGCACGTATGACTATATACGGAATACATGCCTACATTACATTGACGAACTAGAGTTAGTTACATATTACCCTATGTTATAACCGTTACATGATGAATATCATCCGGCATAATCATCCATCACCGATCCAATGCCTACGAGCTTTTCCTATACTGGTTCTTGCTTAGTTACTTTTCCACTATTCTGTCACACTTGCTATACCAATCACTACTGCTATTGTTACCGCTATTACTGTTGCTACCATATTGCTTTGCTACTAAAACTTTTCTGCAGATACTAAATCTTTCAGGTGTGGTTGAATTAAAAACTCAACTGCTAATACTCGAGAATATTCTTTGGCTCCCCTTGTGTCGAATCAATAAATTTGGGTTGAATACTTTACCCTTCAAAACTGTTGCGATCCCCTATACTTGTGGGTTATCAAGGCCACTTTATAAAGAGGTGAAGCATGCTGATAAACAGAAAGAATTCACTCTTTGTGGCTTAAAAAAGTATGAGGGTTGTGATACGTCTCCAATGTATCTATAATTTTTGATTATTCCATGATATAAAATTACCATTCTAGGATACTTTTTATGCATTTATTTGCCAATTCATATTATTTTTGACCACTAACCTATTAACCCAGTGCCTAGTGTCAGTTGTTGTTTTCTGTATGTTTTTGGCTTTTCAGGTTTACAATACCAAACGAAGTCCAATTGCCATGAAACTTTTTAACGATTTTTTCTGGACTAAAAGAAGACTTGGAAGCTTCGGAAGAAGGTCGGACGCTGCATGAGAGAGGCAGTACACATCACAGCGCGCCCTAGGGGGTGGCCGTGACCTGTTGTCTGCTGGCTCCCCTGGCGCTTCCTGATGCTCCTCTCTGGCCTATAAATTAATATATCCTAAAAATCCAAGAGAGCCTCCAGAAACATTTTTTCCATCGTCGTAAGTATGTGTTTTGCCGTGTGCCCATCTGGAGCCCTGTTAGAGGGGGGATCGATAATGGAGGGCCTCTACATCAACCTTGCTGCTCCCATGGTAATGCGTGAGTAGTATACCATAGATCTACGGGTCCGTAGTTAGAACCTAGATGGCTATCTCTCTCTTGAGCTAGGATGAGGGCTGCTTTAAGCTTCATGCGGATGCGAGCCAGCGCATTGCGTTCCTAACCAAACACACATTTCGTGTCCCAATTGGGTTTGGTTGGGCCGAATGCGGGCAACCAAACGCCCCCTAATTAACATCCCTTGCAAGCATGAGGGAGTGAGAACTTTGGCTTGCATACCCAACATTAATAGACCAATGAGGAGTAAGAGGGTTGGCTTGTTATGGGTGGGAGAGAAAAATACACATTAATTAACACGATAAATGAGACAACAAACTAGCTTGCAACATTTGCTTTAACAAACATTAAAGTTTACCTTTGTACCTATAATATGGGTCTGTGGCCTTGTTTACAAAAATGGAGGAAGTATTTTCGTGTCTTTACGCATCCTGCATTCAAAAGAGCCCCTAATAATCATTTTCCCTCCGTGGCCTGCCAGTTGGTCATGTGGTTGTAAAAGCTTCTACAATCCCGGTTTGCAAATCGGACCCTCAAATGCTCGAGGACGCGTTCGGGTGTTTTCGCGCATACTGACCGGTCAGCCCTCAAATTCGCTCGTCTATATTCAACTCTCTCAGATTTGATCCCCTAGATCCATACAAAGCATGCAAAAGAAAATCATACATACTGCGTACTATCCTAGTCTTCGTCGTCGGAGATGGCCTCTAGCTCATCCTTGTTCGCTGCTGCCAGTGTCGCGTCCGACTCCGCCGCAGCCCGCATCGCCTCCGCCGTAGCCTACGTCACCTCCGCTGCCTCCATCTCCTGCCGACGAAGACGTCTGGCCTCCACAGGCGACTCCGAGCGGATGGTGGTCAAGATGGCATGCTGCTCCGTCGTAGATCTACGTCCTCCTCCACCATCGGCGCCTCCTCCTCCCCCACATCTAGCACTGGTGCCACCTCCGTCGGCTTCTGCTCCTCCTCCTCTTCCTCCTCCACCTCCTCCTCTGAATCCAGAGGTAGCCCAATGGCCTGTAACATCCCAAAATTTTAAATTTTGGAATGTTATATTAAATAAATAAGTAGGATTATTTGCATGAATGTTGTGTGATTGATTGTGTGAAATTGAGTGGAATTTTTAAACTTTTGAAATTTTAATGAGAGGGAATAAAATGACTTTTCCAAAATTTTGTATTTCGAATCCCTATCCAATTTTGAGTTCAAATATTTTCAAAACCCTCTTAAAAAATCAAATGATAGGAGGTAAATGACACTCAAAAATCAGATACAATGTTTTGACTCAAATTTTAAAATAAAAACTATTTGCCATTTATTTGAAATTCAAGTTTCCTTTTCATTTTGGAGTTATTGCAAAAAAAAATTAAAGTGTTTTATTCGTCCTTGAAAAAATGTTCATATTTTAGGAAATATTTTTCTGAAAATTTTAATATATAATATGTCTATATAATTTTTTTTTCTATTTTTTTTTATTTGTTTTTCTTTGCTGGTTTAAAAAAAACAGGAAATACTGTTCATTGCGGACACTGTTCATCCGAGAATTAAACAAAAAAACTGGGCTGCACCCATGTGCAGACCGGCTGAATCAGCCCATCCGGTGGCCCTCTACTTCCTTTTAATGTTCATCTACTTCTAGTCTATTTGTTTAGTCCCATATTGCCTAGCCTTTGACTTCTAAACATCCCTCCCACCTATAAATATAGACCTATAGGTAAACTCAAAAATCATCCACTTCGGGTTGAATCGAATCGTTTTGTTTGACTAGCTTTATAAAAAAATTCTTCTCTTTGGCGGAATTTCTGGAAGTCGTCTCCTCTTTGAATTTATATCTTCTCTGCATTCTAAAGGTATTCTCTTCCTATTTTCTTTTATACTCCTGTAGTTTAATATACCTAGACTAGTATTTCTATAGTAGTATACGATAGAGTAATTAGATTATTAATTGGTCTCTTTATTTACTCATTAGTCCTAGAATTCTTTTAGGCATAGCATTTTTCCTCCGTAAAACAGCTTGGCCCAAAATTTTCAAATAGCCATAACTTTCTACTCGTTTATCAGAATTAGATGAAACCAACGTCTACATTTTCGTCTTGACCTCAACTATCCAATCAACCTATCATGTCAACTTTTTCAATATTTCAAATTTCGAAATTTATTCAGATTTATATTCAAACTTCTTTTGATCATATCTTTTTATCTCTAGCTCCGTTTCCGATGAATCCAATTGCGTCAGATCCGTATCAAAGTAATCTTTCCGTTCACATCATTAGTGTTATCATATCAACATATAATTTTGATCTTGCTCATACTTCTCCATTAGTCCCCAAAATGTGTTCACACACTGTACTAATCTAATTCAATGCCATATTGAATTGCTTGTAACTTTTGATCTGTCATTTTGAACCTAGTAATTCTTTTTTCTACACGTTCCTATTAACTTCCCATATATAGTAACATCATTTGTTTCAATCTTTGAACCTTTCAAATTTGAACGATTCAATTTGAATCCGAACCTTCATTTGATCATATCTTGCAAAGTGTAACACCGTTTCAATTGATTCTTTTTGCCCCTAAATACTCGTGTCATATATTTCTATTCATAATCATCATACTTCAGTTCAACTTCTTTTGACCTTTGTGAATTCAGATTCAATTCATACTTGAATTTACAATTTATTTCATACTTCAATTCGCTATAACTTGTGTTGTAGTGCTCCATTTCAATTAAATTCTTTCTACAAATAAATTCTTATGTCTTATGCTATTTGTCAAACAACATTCATGTTGTTCTCTCATACCTTGGATCGTCTTCCGTAGTCTCTCCAACCTAAGCTTATATAGCAATAGTTCATCATCCATTAACTCTTTTGAGTTGATTCCTCCACTTTCACTTTACAACACAGCTAGAACCTATCTATTCTTATTTAACCTTAGTATGTTGTTATTTTCGCACCAAGACATGTTTTGTTCTTGCATTTTTCAGTTCTTTGTTTTGGCATGAATGTTTATTGAATGTTATTTGCTTATGATAGATTTTCATCGGAGAGTGACGAATAGTCTATCAGTTACTTCTGAGAGCGATATTATTCTTCATCAACAGTACAGGCAAGTTCACTTTGACCATTTTGTTCATACCTATGTTTTATTGCATGTAGTGACATCATTCAACAAATCCCTCCCGTAGTGTTATTGAAATTCTTGTAGTTGAGTAGAATGCATGAGGTAGGAACCCACCACTTGTTACTAAAGCCCCGGGAACGCTAGTTAGTGCAATGCTATGCTAAAGTAGACGGGGTCTGGTATGAGTGTTCGTGAGTGGTGTGAGAAGGAGGACTCCACGTCAAAACGACGACTTCATGAAGGCTTCTTCAAGACCTGCATATTCAAGACCTCAAGACTTCGAGACTCGAGAAACAAGTTTTTCAATACACACTACTGGGTGAGGGATGGTAGAAACGGTACCCTAGAGAAACCAGTGGATTTGCCTAGGTGTTGCTGGAGATGGCCAGTATTCACGCGGAAAGCCTCACCCAGACTCAAAGGGAAGGATGAATACTTCATGCCCGGAAGCTTACCTGTGTAGCCACAAGTCATTATGGGCTCTGGCTTGGTTGATCTTTGTTGTGACTCTGCTGGGCAGTGCTACGAGATGTAGTCGACGTTAGGATTGGATGGGCACTATCGGACAGTCAGGGAAACACTTTGAAAGACCATGTTTCGTTCATCCTGTTCTCAAACACCAGGCAGTGCGAGGACTTACCAGGAGTGAACGAATCTTGTGGGTAAAGTACACAACACTCTGCAGAGTTAAACCTAATCGATTAGTCGTGTCCCCGGTTACGGACAATTTGAGCTTCTAGACTTGGATCTATCTCTGAACTCTCAACACTGGACTGATAACTAATTATGGGCAACTTAATGATACTTGTGGGCAATTGAGACATTGGTTGGCGGAACCATGTCATGATAGGTAACTCCATAGTGAAATTCCTGATATTCCTTTGTTGTAGGAAAATAAAATCAGCTTTTACGCAAAAACTCAGACACAGAGCCACAAAGCCTTTGCATATAGAATAGTCGTTATTCTTCTATTCTACTATGGTGATCTTGCCAGTACATTCTATGTACTGACCTATACGGCTGCAACGTCTTATGTTGTAGATACTCTTCTACGACGGGTAAGAGTACGATTCAGGGTTACGGTCCGCACTCAACTTGTCGTTGGTGTTATTGGGACTCCACTCCCGTTGACTGTATCCGCTGCTATTTTAAGGTATATATCAGTTTTACGTTATTTACATGTGATTGCACTTTGATATATACATTGATGTACTGTGTGTGCAAGCATACTGATCCAGGGATGGCACAGAACACACAGAGGCTTGACTCGTTTTGAGTCGGGTCGCTACATGGCCCTCCGGATCTGGACCTGCTCAAGGAGACAAAGCCGATGCCGGATCATGTAGTGAAGTTGGTTTGGGGCCAAGGCTAGCGGATGCGGCGGATGGGAACGGGGTGTATGTGAAGGGGTAAGATTTTGGTGCTGGCGGTCGGCTTAAATACCCGGGCTAGGGATTATGCGGCCCGTCGGTGCGGCGGCACACATCATTCACACTCCGGCGATGAAGGAGGCATCTGTCGGACCGTCGGTTTTCAGACAATTCCGCATGAGTCCACGCCGTCAGGCCGACATGGTGGGCGTGTCTGGGCACCTCATATCCGCCTCATATTTGGGCCGGATATGAGGGGTGCCAGTTAGACCGGGCGTTTGAGGTTGGTTTGAAAGGTCCGACTGGATTGAATTTTTTTGACCACTCAATGACCGGATGGGCTACCCGGACGTTTGAAATGGGTATGAGAGGACGGTTGTAGATTCTAAGAGCATCTCCAGCCGCCCCCCCCCCCCAACAGGCCCCTCCAAGGCAATTTTCTATTGCCGGCGGGCGAAAATCGACCCAGTCGCGCCCCCAGGAGCTCATTTTTTGCCGGTTAGGGCCGAATTTGGCGTCGGCGTACCCAGGCCAAACTCGGCGCGCTGGGGGCATCTGGGGGCGCTGGGCCAAACGTTTTTGGCGTGAAAACGGGTGGGCCTACCGAGTTAGCGACCGCGCGGCATCGTCATCCTCATCGCCTAGGTTTCCCGTGGGGAATCAATGCAAGGCTGCCGCCGGTGAGCCTTCCATTGATGTAGCGCGCTCATGAGCCGGCGCTCACGGAGCAACGCGGTCAGTATAGGGCGACGTGCGTCCACGCCTCGCCTCCCACACGTCCGCACGGTGCCCCCCGCTCGTCCCTATAAAAGTCGACCCTCGCCGGTGTTCGCGACACATCGCCACCGTCGACGCCCCACTCTCTCCCCCAAGTGTCACGCCCAAGATGCGACTCTATCTTTATTTTGGCTCGAGGGCCTCGACAGGGATAGGAGCGCATCTCGTCGTGTTGCAAGAATGGATATCATTACAAGTACATGTACAAAAGAGATGAGTATATGGAATTGTCTTACACTCGCCACAAGCTACAACAAGATCACATCAATACAAAAATATATTCAAACATCATACAGAAGAGCAGGCTCCGACTACGAACGAAAACAAATGACAAAATGACATCCATCCTTGCTATCCCAAACTACCACCTAGAACCCATCCTAGATCTATGAAGAAGAAGAAGAATGACTCCAAATCAAACAAGCATCACACTCACGTCAAATCATCACATTACCTGTACCTGCAGCTGTTGTTGTAGTAATCTGTGAGCCATTGGGACTCAGTAATGTCATTTCCAAGGGTGTCAAGACTATTAAAGCTTAATGGGTGAGGTATGGTTAACTAGTGAGGCTGCAACAAGAGACTAAGCATTTATTTGAGTGGCTAACTTACGAATACAGAAAGTAAAGTATGGTTGTCTATGCATAACGGACGTCAACTACTAATGATCACTAAATGATCCTGAACACCTAATTACGTCAAACATAACCCCACCGTGTTCTCTCTCGGATAAGAACTCACGAGAAGAGACAGTCACGGTTATGCACACTGTTTGTGTATTTTATTAGAGTTTACTTCAAGTTTGTTATGACCGGGTGTTAAACAAAGTATCCAAGTTTGCCACATAACCGTGGGCACGGCTTTCCGAAAGATTTAACCCTGCAGGGGTGCTCCAACTAGTCCATCACAAATTAACCACATGCCGCGCGAAAAATTAACCACAAGGTAAAACAAATCCAGCTAGGCCGCCCGACGTGTCGACAAACCCGATAAGAGCCGTGTATCTCGTTCTCAGGACACGATCGGATTGGCTATGTTTCCAGCTGGCACACCTGTTGGTGGCCCCGAATACTGCCATTTTGGACCAACACTCATGACGAGCACTAGCCCGAGTTGTTGATTAATTATCCACGGGGTCCGGAAAGTCCCTATGTAAGTTTTTATTAGGTTGGAGAATGGTAAAACCAAATTTGGGCCTTGCCAGAAGAGTTTTATCCCTAAACAAAAATCAAGGGGTCCCCATAACAACACCGATCATGTTAGAAGCGCTCAATTATGGAACATAACACCAGTTCACAAGTAACTAGGGCGGCAAGAGTGGAACAAAACACCGAGCAAAAGGCCAAGCCTTCCACCCTTTACGAAGTGTAAAAGTGCATTAAATTAAATAGCAATAATATTGTGATAACAAAAGAATGTCCATGTTGTCACATGGAAGCAATTACACCTGCAGCTAGAAATGCTATAAGAAGGGTTGAGCAAGCGGTAACATAGCCAAACAAAGATTTTTGGTGGGATGTGGAGGGGTTAGAGGCTTTCATGGCAATGTTGGGAGGCTTGTCAAACAAGTGGTAGGTAGCAAGACATAACGACGAAAGCGGGAGAACTAGCATAGCAATGATAGTAGTGGTATCCAGGGAAATGTGTCATCTTGCCTGAGATCCCACTTGGAAGAAGAACAAGTCCATGAAGAAGTCGAGCCAATGTAGTCGAACGAATCCTCACACTCTGAACGCTTTCGGAACTCTATCGAGAAGAAGCAATTCGGAAACAACAATCAACACATGATACACCACAACATATCCATGACATGATGCACAAACCAATATGATGCATGTCCGGTTTATTATGCAAGGCATGGCATGACATGGCAAGAACAACAAACAACTACTACACATTAAAGTGAAGCTCAATATGCAACGAGTTGTATATTGACGAAACTCCACGATTGATTATTTAGTTCACTCTTGTTTAGGTACTCATAAATATTAAATGTCTTAAACATGGCAAGAGGTGAAGCATGAACAACTACAACATCTAGGCATTTTAAATGAGGCCAAAAGCAACAAATAACAATTCCGGAACGACCTCATATGCATATTTTAAGTTTGGTCCAGATCTTAACTAACAACATTTTAGAGTTATTAAACAGCAAAATGAAGGTCACCATGAGATTCTACGCGTTTTTCTAGTCAAGTTACATATGTGGAACATTTTTATCGGAGCTATGGTTTTGTAGTTATGAAATAAATCATTTTCACATGGCATTGACACAAATTAATCCAAACATCAAGTTTAAGTATTTTTTATCATGTGTGAAAGTTGGATATTAAGAATCTACACAAAATTCCAATCATTTTTCATATATTAAGTTTTTACATATGATGCACAGTTAATTATATATGAGCATTCTTAAAACATGGTTTTTTTTGTAATTCTGAAATTCACAGGTTAATTAGCAAAATTCGCAGCAGGATAAAAAACCACTATCGGGCCAAATATGAGATCTAGCCCAAAAGAGACATGGGCGCTGGATAGCTAAATGGTGCACGGGGCGGGGGATAGGGGCGTCTCACCCTGGGCTTTGGGCCGGCGGTTGCGGCTGGCTGGGTCGCGGCCCACGCGGGCAAAGGAGGCCGAGCGCTCGATCGCCTCCCTCGTGCTCTCGCACGAGAGCACGGGCATGGCGCAAGCAGATCCCGGCAGCAGTTGCAGTCCTTCGGCATGGTCCAGGGGCGGCGGAGGTCGTGGTAGGGGGGATCCTGGAGGATCCGGGCCGAAGGGTTCCGTTCCCGGCGACGGCAAACTGCACTCCGACGGCCGGAGTTCAGGGAAGCTTCATGGCAAGGTTCCTGTGGGTAACGGGGAGAGCAAAAGAGCTGGTGAGAGGAGAGAAGGAGGAGAGAAGGAAGGGAGGGCACGAGGGGAGCTCGCCGGCGTCGGGCTCGTCGGAGCTCCAACGGTTGACCGGCGGGGCGGCCTCGAGGCACGCGCGCGAGGGCCGGCCCTCGGGCGCGGCCACGAGGGGAGCTCGGGGAGATCCTCTCCCTAGATCGGGAGGGGACGGCAGCGGATGCAGGCTGGCGGCAATGGTGATCCGGGCTTTGTGGGCCCCGCACAGGCCTGGGCGGGCCGGCGGTGCTGGGAGGTGGGAGGAAGCGACGGCTTCGCGGTTTTCGAGGAAGAGGTTAAGGTTTCCTAAATAGCAGGGGTTGTGGTGTTTAAATTGGGAAGGAGGGCTAGGTTAGGGGTTTTAACCCATTTTCGAACCCTCCGATCGCGATCGGATGGCTCCGGTCGCGGGGTAGGCTAGGTGGGTTGCGGTGGCTATGTAGATGGTCTAGGTGGAGATGAGAGGGAGGTTTGCGGCCCGTGACACGAGGTTTTAAAACACCAAAAAACGTCCGATAATAAACCGATGACCGCACTACTACTGTTGACCGTTCGGGTATCAAACAAACTCGGAATGCGATGAAATTTAGCAGGCGGCTACCTACACTATAACAAGACTGCATGCCAAGTTTCGACCCAATCCAAGAATAGTTTACACGTGCTTAAAAATGGGTTTTTAGCGATGCCGCGGGCGCATGTGTGTGTGGTTGGTCTCAAAATGGTCAGCGACGAGAACAGGGAGAACTGACGAACACGAACGGATGCAAGTTTTCGAAAACGAGTGACGATGCTATGCAGATGATGCGAATGACGCTATGATGAATGCGACACCCAGACGAATCACATGACGAGAATAGAAATAAAAGGGGAATCTTCTGGAGCGTCGGTCCCGGGCTGTTACAACTCTCCTCCACTATACAAGGATCTCGCCCCGAGATCTAGAATGATAAGGGGAAGAGAAAGAGCAAGAGGTAAAACTTAGTTGCTTCTTTGACAAACGAGTGAAACCAATGATCGTTGAAGGTTTCAAAGAGATGAAGAATGACATGAGGACAAGCAAGAATTCACAAGAAATTTCGGCAGCACTTTGGTAGGATAGAGGGGCAAAATTAGATAAGAATGAAAAGAACTTGAACATAGAACACAACACTCCGGTAAATGAATACCAAAGAAAGAACCTGACCTTAATCAAACTAGATGTGAGTTCAAAAGAGCAACACCACAATGCCTCCAGAACAAACGAATAGAAGTTATATCTTTGAAGAGAAGAGAACTAAGAAGAAAATGACAACTTATACCACCAATGAATTTGAAAAGCATGGTTGAATGGAGTTGATGGAGAATCCACAATGGAAGAATAGCTTGTTATGGGCTTATGAAAAACATCTCAAAATTATGAGGTGTAAACCTGCCACAACAAAAACAATTGATTGATTGAGAGCAACAAGATATGCCAAGCTTCTTTCACCAAGAGGTGGAGGAGACACTTGAATAATTTATGACACCATGATAGCAAAATCCTTAGGAAATGCTTTAGGTGAAATCCAACCCAAGATAACTCCGAGAAACCAAGATGGGTTTACTTATCTCATTTTTGACAATCTTCCTTCGCGACTCCTCATAACCAAGAATTTATTAGTACCATCTCAAAAGACAATGGAGAAGGAATTGAACTTAGAAATCCAAGATAAGGAACATTTGAGCACCTCCAACAAGAATCTTGAAGAACACGTTGAGAAGAATTCCATCCAAAACAACCCACCATGAAGAAGCATCTTGAAGAACTCCGGAAACAAATGATGATCAAAGAATGAAAGTTGGAAAGAATAAGATGGAAGGCTTGTCATGATTTATAAGAAGATTCATGAAGAGAAACTTGAGAAAGCTTGGAACTCTGGAAGAAAAGCTGAACAACTTAGAATCAAGAATTTGATATCATGAACAACTCCGAAAGAAGGATCGAAACTCGATGCAATAGGAATAAGATTTATTTTATGCTTATACTTCATCAAGTTATATTGATGACAAGCAACGGATTTGGCATACTACTTATTCTTCTTGCAAAGAATTGAAAAGAGAGAGATAGATCACAAACTTGAAGAAGTCTTGAACGAGAACACCAATAAGAATTCGAAACGAAAGAAGATAATACAAATGAATGATATAACATGAGAGTGAAGAGAGCATGATCCACCTAATAGAAAACTTGAACGAAGCACATGAATAATTGAGATATGATCGAAGAGACAACAATTAAGAAGAATTTGAGAATGAAAGTTGAAAGCTGAGAACGAAGAAATCTTCTGAAATGATGCCCTTCGGAGGATCGAGAAAGGAAAACAACTCTGAATGCGCCGGATAGATATGGGAGAAATTTCTCATGAATGGAAACAATTTGAGATGATAGCAACATGATGAAACTATGAATCTCTAGGAGAATGGATTAAGATTTAAGAGAACTCTCCTTCGGTCTTCAATGCAAAGAATGATGACGAGAAACAACACATTGAATTATTGAGATACTCCAGAATAATGAATAAAGAAAGTTGAGCCAACAATGAAAATGATTGAGAAGCGATCTTCGAGAAGGCATAGGACTGATGTAATTCATTCTTACGTCATATGAAAAGAACTTGAGGACATCTCTGGAAAGAATAGAAGAGCCACGTAATATCCTGGGGAAAAACCTGTGGGTTATGGGTCCACTCAAAAGAAATGACTGTTGAGACAATTGCTTAGAAAGAGGGATTGCACTGGTACAAATTAAGAACTTGATGAGGTGAGAACCTCGAAATAATTTGGAAGGAATGAAAGAAAAACACGAATCTACTGAGATATCTTCAGTGCTCCGGAGAGAGTAGGAGAGACGAAAAACAAGAGATACTTGGACAGAATTCCAACATGGGAGAGCAATTAGAGAATGAAAATGATATGATGAACAACGAGAACTTGAATTGAATGAGCCAAAAAGGAAAACAAGAACGAAAAACGATGAACTTGAAGCACTCGAGGACCTTCACAATGAATCACCGGATACGATACGGAAGAAAGATAGCGGGAGCATCAATGAAAGGAAAGGCACTTGGATGAGAATTAATCATTGAAGAAAAAGGGCGGGAGGGTGCGGAAAAACACAAAGACAACTTAGGAGGGATGAAAAGAACTCCGGAAAGGAACATGAGGATTGATCTTGCAATTATTGAAGAGGATAGAATTATCTTCAAGAGAAACACACCGGTTGAAAATAATTTCATGACAACTCCAGTTAACAAAAGGAATAGAATTCCCGTAAAATATGAGAACACTACTTAGAAAAGATATGAAATCTCCACTTGACATCAAAGCAACTCAAATTACCATACTCCAACAAAACAAGTTTGAGGCTTACAAAAAAAGCCAGAACAAATACATGACACAGACTCCGCTCAATATTTTCGTGGTAAGGTTCGCACGGGCTCGATCTTATAGTAGCCATCATGTGCAAGGCAGTGCACACGACATACGATGCGTCCCGAGTCATAGCAAGCTACAAGGACTCTTTA
Source organism: Hordeum marinum (assembly GCA_022496015.1). Taxonomy (NCBI): domain Eukaryota; kingdom Viridiplantae; phylum Streptophyta; class Magnoliopsida; order Poales; family Poaceae; genus Hordeum; species Hordeum marinum. The sequence goes on along the minus strand of CM039672.1, from coordinate 437,286,707 downwards.
AGACACAACGAGAACCGTTGTAAGAAAGACCATGAACAAATGAATCCACTAGATGTCGAACCCCAACCTCACATCATGATCTGTTGGAAGACAGCCTAGGTAACTACTTGAATTCCCACCTAAGAACTTCCGAAAACTTTCTTGGTTATGCAATCGGGTGTTGGGGATACAAGGAGGAAAATATCTCACACAACTAACAAGTCCAACACAACTGTATCCATCCTTCAACACATAACCAGAGGCTCCGGAACTCCATCTATCTCGGACCCTCGAAAACACAACGATACTAAGAATGGCAGTACATCCGAACTCTCTCCACCAGTACTGGGGATGCCGGACTCCTCTCGCCACTCCTAGTATTGAAGCAATTTCGAACATTCTCCGTCTTGAGATACTAAGGAAACTAAACGATCACGATGTGTCAAGAATCCCCTGGAGCTCAACTCCCCGGAAGAAATCAAGTCGGACCGAAGGCACCAAGACAGAACTCCGTCACATCGGCATCATATAGTTTCCAAAATACCCACGCGATCCTAAAAAAAATTTGAGTGAGAAGAGGGTAGAATCAAAATTCCTAAGTCCTATTTCCTCACTAGAGCATTAAAGAGGAATAAAAAGAATCCTACTCTCCGATATAACTAGACTCAAAATAGTTTTTCTTACTAGACTCGACTCGGCCAAGTTCGATCAATCAAGGGGGCTCCTAGGTCTATATAGGCTCTAATACCAACTTGTTATGCCCAAGATGCGACCCTATCCTTATTTTGGCTCGAGGGCCTCGACAGGGATAGGAGCGCATTTCGTCGTGTTGCAAGATAGGATATCATTATAAGTACATGTACAGAAGAGATGAGTATATGGAATTGGCTTACACTCTCCACAAGCTACAACAAGATCACATCAATACAACAACATATTCAAACATCATACAGAAGAGCAGTGTCCGACTACGGACGAAAACAAACGACAAAATGACATCCATCCTTGCTATCCCAGGCTGCCGCCTGGAACCCATCCTAGATTGAAGAAGAAGAAGAAGAAGAAGAATGACTCCAGATCAAACAAGCATCATGCTCACATCAAATCATTGCATTACCTGTACCTGCAACTATTGTTGTAGTAATCTGTGAGCCATAGGGACTCAACAATCTCATTTCCAAGGGTATCAAGACTATTAAAGCTTAATGGGTGAGGTATGGTTAAGTGGTGAGGCTGCAGCAAGCGACTAAGCAATTATTTGAGTGGCTAACTTACGAATACAAAAAGTAAAGTATGGTGGTCTATGTATAACGGACGTGAACTAGTGATGATCACTAACTGATCCTGAACACCTACTTACGTCAAACATAACACCACCGTGTTCTCTCTCGGATAAGGACTCACGACAAGAGACAGTCACGGTTATGCACACAGTTGGTGTATTTTATTAGAGTTTACTTCAAGTTTGCCATGATCGGGTGTTAAACAAAGTATCCAAGTTTGCGACATAACTACGGGCATGGCTTTCTGAAAGATTTAACCCTGCAGGGGTGCTGCAACTCATCCATCACACATTAACCACACGCCGCGGGAATAACCTTGACCACGGATCTCGTGGTCATCCTAGGCAATTCCAAAGGAAATCCGACACCTCGAGATAGCCCGAAGAAGATCAGAGTTCCTCATGCAAGATGTTTGAGAAAGGTAAAACAAATCTAGCAAGGCCGCACGACGTGTTGACGAACCCGATAAAAGCCGTGTATCTCGTTCTCAGGACACGACCGGATTGGCTAAGTTTCCGGCTGGCACACCTGTTGGTGGCCCCAGCTACTGCCATTTTGGACCAACACTCATGAGGAGTACTGGCCCGGGTTGTTGAATAATTATCCTCGGGGTCCGGAAAGTCCCTATGCAAGTTTTTATTAGGTTGGAGAATGGTAAAACCAAAGTTGGGCCTTGTCGGAAGAGTTTTATCCCAAAACGAAAATCAAGGGGGTCCCCATAACAATCCCGAGCATGTTAGGAGCGCTCAATTATGGAACATAACACCGGTTCACAAGTAACTAGGCCGGCAAGAGTGGAACAAAATACCGAGCAAAAGGCCAAGCCTTCCACCCTTCCACGAAGTGTAAAAGTGCATTAAATTAAATAGCAATAATTTTGTGATAACAAAAGAATGTCCATGTTGTCACATGGAAGCAATTGCACTTGCAGCTAGAAATGCTATAAGAAGGGCTGAACAAGTGGTAACATAGCCAAACAAAGGTTTTTGGTGGGATGTGGAGGGGTTAGAGGCTTTCATGGCAATGTTGGGAGGCTTGTCAAACAAGTGGTAGGTAGCGAGACATAACGACAAATGAGGGACAACTATCATAGCAATGATAGTAGTGGTATCCAGGGAAATGTGTCATCTTGCCTGAGATCCCGCTTGGAAGAAGAACGAGTCCAAGAAGTCGAGCCAACGTAGTCGAACGAATCCTCACACTCCGAACGCTTTCGGAACTCTATCGAGAAGAAGCAATTCAGAAACAACAATCAACACATGATACACCACAACATATGCATGACATGATGCACAAACCAATATGATGCATGTCCGGTTTAATATGCAAGGCATAGCATGGCATGGCAAGAACAACAAACAACTACTACACATTAAAGTGAAGCTCAATATGCAATGAGTTGCATATTGACGAAATTCCACGATTGATTATTTAGTTCACTCTCATTTAAGTACTTATCAATATTAAATGTTGTTAAACATGGCAAGAGGTGAAGCATGAAAAACTACAACATCTAGGCATTTTAAATGAGGCCAAAAGCAACAAATAACAATTCCGGAATGACCTCATATGCATATTTTAAGTTTGGTCCAGATCTGAACTAACAACATTTAAGAGTTATTAAACAGCAAAATGAAGGTCACCATGAGATTCTACGCGTTTTTCTAGTCAAGTTACATATGTGAAACATTTTTATCGGAGCTACGGTTTTGTAGTTATGAAATAAATCATTTTCACATGGCATTGACGCAAATTATTGCACACAGCAAGTTTAAGTATTTTTATCACGTGTGAAAGTTGGATATTAAGAATCTACACGAAATTCCAAGCATTTTTCATATATTAAGTTTTTACATATGATGCACGGTTAATTATATATGAGCATTCTTAAAACATGGGTTTTCTGTAATTTTGAAATTCACAGGTTAATTAGCAAAATTCGCAGCAGGATAAAAAAACACTATCAGGCCAAATCTGAGATCTAGCCCAACAAAGACATGGGTGTTGGATAGCTAAATGGTGCACGGGGCGGGGTATAGGGGCGGCTCACCCTGGGCTTTGGGCCGGCAGTTGCGGCTGGCTGGGCCGCGGCCCACGCAGGCGAAGGAGGCCGAGCACTCGGTCGCCTCCCTCGTGCTCCCGCACGAGAGTAGGGGCATGGCGCCGGCGGATCCCGGCGGCAGTTGCAGTCCTCCGGCGAGGTCCAGGGGTGGCGGAGGTCAGGGAAGGGCGGATCCGGGCCGGAGGGTTCCGTTCCCGGCGACGACAAGCTGCACTCCAACGGTCGGAGTTCGGGGAAGCTCCATGGCAAGGCTCCTGCGGGTAACGGGGAGAGAGAGAGCTCGGTGAGAGGAGAGAAGAAAGAGAGAAGGAAGGGAGGGCACGAGGGGAGCTCGCTGGCGTCGGGCTCGTCGGAGCTCTGGCGGTCGACCGGCGGGGCAGCCTCGAGGCGCGCGGGCGACGAGGAGGCCCTCGGGCGTGGGCACGGGGAAGCTCGGAGAGATCCTATCCCTATATCGGGGCGGACGGCGTCGGATGTGGGCTGGCGGCGGCGGGGATCCGGGCTTTGCGGGCTCCGTACAGGCCTGGGCGGGCCGGCGATGCTAGGAGGTGGGAGGTGGGAGGAGGCAGCGGTGGTACGGTTTTCGAGACAGAGGTTAGGTTTTCCTAAATAGGCAGGTGTTGGGGTGTTTAAATAGGGAAGGAGGACTAGGTTAGGGGTTTTGACCCGTTTTCGGACCCTCCGATCGCGATTGGATGGCTCCGGTTGCGGGGTAGGCTAGGTGGGCTGCGGTGCCTATGTAGATGGGCTAGGTGGAGATGAGAGGGAGGTTTGCGGCCCGTGACATGAGGTTTAAATACACCGAAAAACATCCGATAATAAACCGATGACCGCACTACTACTGTTGACCGTTCGGGTATCAAACGAAATCGGAATGCGGCGAAATTTGGCAGGCGGCCTAACTACGCTATAACAAGACCGCACGCAAAGTTTCGACCCAATCCGAGAATATTTTACACACGCTTTAAAAACGGGTTTTTTAACGACGTCGCGGGCGCGTGCGTGTGTGGTTGGTCTCAAAATGGTAAACGACGAGAACGGGGAGAACCGACGAACACGAATGGATGCGAGTTTTCGAAAACGAGTGATGATGCTATGCAGATGATGCGAATGATGCTATAATGAATGCGACACCTAGACGAAACACATGACGAGAATGAAAATAAAAGGGTAATCTTCTGCAGCGTCGGTCCCGCGCTGTTACACCAAGTCCCACCGCCGACGCCCCCTCTCACCCCCCCCCCCCACGTGGTGATCTTCTCTCCCCATCTCCCCTTCGCAATAGCGGAGTGCTACCCAGGCGACGGCGTGGCCCGCAACAGCTTCGGCCGCCGGCACCTTCACGACGACACGCCTGCTCTACGGGGCGGAGTACCCTACGCCGCCTGACATGCGGGCACCGGGCGCGTGGAGGCTTAGCGCCGGCGGGGTCTCCGTGCCACCGGTGCCCACCAGAGCCGAGCGTCGCGCCGAGATCGCCCGGATCCGGTCCTCCCTGTTAGAGGAAGTGCGCCGGCAGCCGAGGTACACCCCGGACAGCGTCAACCTCTGGACGACGTACTTCGAGCGCCGCCATGAGGAGCAAGTTGCCTCCACCAACAGCAGCCCTGCGCACGGGCGCTTCAACAGCGAGGGCCGCCGTCTGTGGTGGGGTGTCGCCGGACGCACACTCAGGCCGTCCTCGACCACATTGAGGGCGGCAACGAGCCGCACCTCGAGTACCCAACGGAGCTGACATCCATCTCTCGTCGTGGCTGCCACGGTGCTTGGACGCGTCGTCCTCGCACTCCTCCCACTCCTACAGTGCATCGCGCACACTGCCCGTCGCTGTGAAGGTCGAGCTCGGCTCGATCCCGCTCCGACGCAACGGTCACAACGGCGGGGGTATTACCATCAACGAGGTCTGCCGCCGCGAGCCCTCACCTCCCCGTGGCCACCTCCGCTTCGTCAGGCCGAGACGGAGCCTGGAATGGTTGTGGTCAAGCAGGTGCACCTCGCCATGGCCGCCGCCGACGAGACGACCATAAGGTGGACGCGGAACGACTACGTTCGTGAGGAGATCGAGCGGTAGCGCCAGACCCTTAAGGAGATCAAGGCTCGTCACCGTGTCCGTTGCGAGGAGGAGCTTGCCGGCCTCATCATCCTCGACGATGATAGCGAAGGCGAGGAACCCGGGCCCTCCAACCCTGACTCACACCGTTTCGGCGATGCAGGGCAGGGCTGCAGCAGGGATGGTGGTCGCGGCACGCTGGACGGCAACGACAGCGACGGCTACGGCGACGGGGACGATGACGGCGACAACACCAACTACTACAAGCTCCTCGACATGTAGAATGCGGCGGCGCGACAACGGAACGGCGGCGGCGGACGACATTGTCGACGTAGTTTTTTTAGTTTTGTATTATATTTCTAATGAAAAACCCGAACTTTTAGGCCGATTCTATGACCGTATTGGGTCGAAAGCGGCGGTTGGGAACGACTCCGGGGCCGCGACTGCCAGCTCTAAAATCGGCCCGGGGGTGGGGGGCAACGGATGGAGATGCTCTAAACTCTTGAGATCAACGCTGTTTGAACACAGACCGGAAACGTTTGAATGGATCCATCACTCCACCAGGATCCTATCTACGCCCCGTAGAGCTTGACTAGAAGGGATTTGGGTGCAGCAGTGCTGGAGACATCGCCCACATGGACGCGTAGAAACTGCGAACTTGGTGTGACCCAACGATGACTTGGATTTGGACTTCATATAACTTTCTTCGCCTCGAAGGATATAGAAAATCATCATGAGCCACTAGTAGTACTCAGTGCCAGGAAACTGTCGTTATTGAAAGGTTAGATGCCATGCTCATCTTTCCTTCAATAACAGTAACCGGTTGATGATCACCTCTCACCCCGATGACCTGCTTGTTTTAATTGTCCGTGGCTACGTAGGCGATCTGGGCCCACTTGCCAGCTCCGCCAACTGCGCTGTCGCTGTTCATGTTGTTGCTTGTTGAGAGTTCTCTGAAGTCTGAACTCCTTGTGTGTCTGGCACATGATGCTGGCTTGCAGAAACATAACGGAAAACTCCTTGTGCGTGCTGATCGCGCCATGGATTACACCGAATGTGTGTGTGCACCAGGAGACATCGCCCACACGGAGGCGAAGAAAACCGTGAGCTCTGTCTGACACGACGACTTGGACTTTAGACTTCTAACTTCCTTTGCCCTAAAAGCTAAGCTGAATAATAGTACTTGCTGTCCCTCAAAACAAAACAAAAATAGTACTTCTGCAAGAAAATATTTCTCTCTCGTTGTTCAAAGGTTAGATGCCAGACATAGTTTGTTTTTTCTTCGGTGATGGTAGACGATGATCACCTTTCGCTGCAGTCTCCCGCCTGTTTGAATTTTCCATGACCACATGCATACGCGATTCCGTAAGCAAAATGTTAGGCTGTCTCTGTTGCTGCTACTTGGGAGTTCTCTGAAGTCTGAACTCCCTGTGTGTCTGGCACCTGATGCTGGCTTGCAGAACAGCTAAACAGGGAAGCCACATATGCATGGTTGCTTTGAACGAAAGAGTTGCTTTGGTAGGTACGAATATCTCCGGTAGGCACATTGTTTCGTAGATCGATAGCTATCTGGATGTACCCAAGATGCGTGAAGCTACTGTAGACGAATAGGTAGCTCGACGGCTCCATTTGATTCTTCTGTGGATAAAAACAAGTGATCGATGCCACCTGGTTTTAACACAAAATCTGGGTTGGAGCAGAATAGCATTTGGTTTCTCCGAATCTGGTGTGCAGTATGAAATTCCATTCCGTGGCTGTTCGACCGCAACGTACGTGTCTGTACTTGATGCTACTCTGGAACACGTTTCCCTTTACGTGCCGGAAGCAAATCCACCTCAAGAAAATGGATCGAGTCCGACATATGAATTGTTTGGTAAATTAAGATCGTCGACGATGGACTTATTCTCTCATGGAGACTGTTTGCTAAGTATATATTTCTCCTTTTCTCCTTAGAGAAAACATGGGATGATACGCACCATGTTCTTCCCCGCGAAAAGGTCAACCCTCTGTCAGACAAACGGAGAGTTCTGGTGCATTTTCTTCCAACCGAACCAAACCATATGTAGTACGCACTCCAACAACTAATCGATGGGTGATGGCTCAGTGGGAGCGTAGTAAACTAATTTAGCATGTGACAAGGTTGTGATCTGCTATGATGTGCTAACATGGGCGTCGCCTAGCTGTCACCCAATGGCTCTCCCAAGTCCCAACATATATACATCCACATGTGTACGTGCTTATCCCCTGACGTATACATCCAGTTTTCTTATGCGGTTATGCCAATTGTTTAATTCGTGCGCCCCAAGAACAAACAAAATATACGCCAACTTGCAGCGTACGTTACGTACGTATGTGGACAAGGCCACAAGGGCAAACTAAAACCTGCCACAGCTGGGTTGCTTCTTGATCCGGGTAGCTAAAGCTAGTAGAAACCGCGTCGAGGTAGTTAGGTTAATGAACTCGACTCTTTTACACTAAAGCCACAGTGAAATCCATCTACTGGAATTCACTCCCGGGTCCTCACTGTTTGTGTGCTGTAGTACACGATTGCAGAACTATGAAAGGACAGGGTGTTCTCTGCAGAAAGCGCTACGGAAAATCCATTGTGGAGAAGACCCTGTGGATGACGACGGCGACGACCTATGCCGCCGGGACATGCACCGGCACCGCGATGGAAGGCTGACTCGTCATAACCGTGGACAGGTTGGCAGCAGTATCCTGGCTCACTCTTGTGCCATTATGATATCCGTATAGTCGTTGTCGCGTTCATCGTACAAAATCATGGGAGAAGCATGCATGCATATACCTCCCCCCAAATGGCACTGCAGGTGGCATTTTGATGGGGGTGGATGCTGATATGTTTGATATTGAGTCTTGGAAAACATATGTTTATTCAGTCTCATGTAACCTCAAGCATAAGTCTTCAGATAATGCTTTTTTGGTTGTTTCTGTTTATGGCTCCTCTTATGAGGAAGGCAAAGATGAGTTTATGTCAGAGGTGCATAGCCTCTTTATAGAGGATCAGCAACCTACCTTTTTTTGGGGGGGGGGGGGGTCAATCTAGCGGGATTCCACAAAGACAAAAACAATGGGAGGATTAACCATCATTGGAGTGATAAATTCAATGCATGGGTTGATATCTCGAGTCTTCTAGAAATCAAGATGTTAGGTAGGCAGTTTACTTGGGCCAACAACCAAAGTAACCTGGTTATGACTACTATTGATAGGATCTTCTGTACCATAGATCTAGATGTTATTTTTCCCCTCTGTACCTCCCAGGCTTTTCCCAGGACAGGAAGTGATCATACTCCCTTGTTGTGGGATTCAGGCCTTAGGAATGTCCCTAGAAGTTCTAGCTTCAAATTTGAAAAATGGTGGCTGCTCAGGGAGGAGTTTAAAGACCTGTAGCTAAGAACTTGTCTGCTCCTGTCAAATCCACTGCCACAGACATTTGGCAAGAGAAAGTTAGAAGATTTAGGGGGTGGAGTAGGAACATTGAGGCTCTCCTTAGGAAATATCAAAAATCCCTCAATGAGGAATATAATGGTCTAGATATTAAACCTGAAACCTCCCCCCTCTCTGATGCCGAGGCTGATAGAATGAAACAAATCCTCAAGGAGATTAACAATATCTGGCTCAAAGAGGAAACTAATGCCAAGCAGAGATCTAGAGATAGCACTAGTGCAGAACCGGCCTATAGTCGCGGGTTGTAAGGGCCTTTAGTGTCAGTTCTCGAACCGGCACTAAAGGGTAGGGACTAAAGCCTACCCCCTTTAGTGCCGGTTCAACACGGCCCGGCACCAAAGGCCCTCCACGTGGCATCCGACGTCGCCATGGGCTGGGGGACCTTTAGTCCCGGTTGGTAACACCAACCGGGACTAAAAGTATTTATTTTTTTAGTTTTGTTTTATTTTTCCTTTTAATTCTTTAGGGGTTTATGAATTAATTATGGTTTAATTTTCCTTTTAATTTTGTGTTTTCCATTTAATTAATTTTCATTTCAAACGTATATCATTATGTTAATGATGAATTATTATATCATTGTGAGGAAGAAACATGAATTTTATTCATTCAAATGAATAAAAAGTGATCAAAAGTTGAATTAGTAGGACGAAGATCCTACTAATTCAACTTTTGGTCACTTTTGATCCATCCACATGAATCTAATCTGCTTTCCTTCCCCCAATGATATAACAAATCATCATGATAATCATGATCAACATCATCATCATATTAATATAAAAACTCTTGCATCATATCATCACCAACAACACTATACCAAAATAATCATCATAGTCATTACCACAAACACTATTTAATCATCATTTTCATCAATGAGACATCATATAACAAGTTGGTCACTAGTCATAATCACAACTCCTCATCATCATCATCATCAACTCAAACACATTGTAACACATAACAACACATTGTACCTAGGACCTACTCCTCTCTCATAGGACCTACTCTACCCTCTCTTAGGTACAATATCATAAAACAAGATAGGTCCTGACTCTCCATTATGGAGAATGGAGATCATCCTGTCTCCAATTCTTGGCCTACGCACAATGTTGCTTCCAAGTAGCTCTCTACGATTGACCATACATTTTTTTCAATCTTTGATTGTCATGTCTTCATCGGTTTTAGAAATCCGGTATGGACAGGAGTGATGCGTAGGCTGACCTGGCCGTGCTGGTCGTAAGCTCATAACATCAATGCGACCTCTCGGAAACATCAGAGAAGGCACACAATCCTTCAGGATTTTCTGTTGAAAAATATAGTAATAACTTCGTAGTTAGCAATGTAGTTTAGTTTTAGAACAATTTATGCAAAAGATGCACGTATGTCGTAATAGTAGAAAATCTTACCATGCAATCTCCATGGATGTTACCATAGTTCACCACGTGCACTAGTGACACGTATTGACCATAATGTGGAGGAGTTTGATAATAGCTATTGTAATTCTCAAGATCATTAAAAAATGCGATAAGATGATCTTTCTCCTTATAAGTTAATTCTGCTTCATCATTGTAGTAGTAGGTTATGTCTACTATCTTCTGTACATTCTTTGAAGAATGAAAATAAGCTGTCAATGGAAATAAGTTGCCAACTATTATTAAAAAAACAATATAAATTACTTAATAAATATGGTTGGGAAACTCACATAATGGTAGAACTGGAGGCGTCTGCACATCGACCTAGATGTCGATATGACCTTCAATTTCATTTTTCAGACGAATATCGAAGGTGATAAGCATATTAGGCTCAAATGCATAAGCCTTGCATAGTGCTCTCCAACTTTTGCATTCAAAATAGGAGTAGGTGTCTGCATTGTATAATTTTACGGCAAAAGTATAACCATGCTCGGTCCTTAAGTGAACTCTCTTTATCTCCATACTTTTTTTAGTATTGAAAGCAATCTTATCCAAGACATAAATTCTTGCATGGCAGGGGATATGCTAGTAGAATAGTAAAAAAATAAAATTATAAGTTGAAGCAAAAGAAGCAAAAGTCATGCTTAATTAAGAAAAAAGACTTGTCGTTGTGACTTACTGTATCCACTTCGAAGGTCTCATCCAGCATGATGTTAAAGCGCCTACCATCAACTAAGTAAGAATTGTCACACAGGACGCGCTCGTCTTCGCAGTATTCATACATAGCGAATTTCCTTTTGTCGTCACACATTTCCTAAGTTCATAGTTGAAACATTTAAAATCGATCGAAGGAAACTACGAGAAAACTGATCAACACACAGATCACTATTACTCAATATGCAACAGGTTGACTTTAGGTCTGTCGAGTCTTTCCTTTCTAAACTCTCATCTCACGTATATGGTGGGCACTCCTTCTGATATTGCGACCGTTTGTGATGGTGGTTCCTTCATTCGTCCCCGAGTGCATATATATAAGGAGACCTTTAGTCGCGGTTGCCGGCTCCAACCGTGACTAAAGACCCCCCCTTTAGTCACGGTTGGAGCCACCAACCGCGACTAAAGGTCCACCAACCGCGACTAAAGGTGAATTTCAGCGGGCGCGGGCGGCGGGAAGCGAAAACCTTTAGTCGCGGTTGGTGGCTCCAACCACGACTAAAGATGGGTCTTTAGTCGCAGTTGGAGCCACCAACCGCGACTAAAGGTGTGTTCCTGGCACGGCGCACTATCGTGGAAGTTTAGTCCCACCTCGTTTGTCGAGAGGCGCCTCGACCAGTTTATAAGCGTCGTCACGGGCACTGCATTGAGCTCCTCTCTAATGCAAGCCTTCTGGGGCCTACATCTGCTACGATTCCCTGTGGGCCTACTGGGCCTTGCGGGCCTGCATCCTAGCCCAGGTTGGGTTTCTAGTCGTATGCAGGCCGTGGCGGCCTAGTAGGCAGGATTTTTTCAATTTATTTTTCATTTTGTTTTTCTTTTTTACTTTATTTATTTTCTTTTGTTTTTGAGTTTTTTGTGCTTTATTGAGAGTAAATGAGTGAATCTTTTTGCATTAGGTCAAAAAAATTATAAACTTTCTGTTAGTGGCAGTAGTTTTCAAATTCGAATAGTTTAAATTTGAATTATTTGAAATTTGTGTGAATCACTAGTTTGTGAATAACTTTACTTTAAAAATAGATGTTCCAGTGATTCTTTTTTCTATTGTTTAATATTATCCTGTTTTATCATTATATCCAATTTGGTAATTCTTAGGTTATTTAAAAAATGAAATGCCTTTGTAACATGCGAGTTTTCGTCTCAAACCCTGATACTTCGAAAGAGATTGTCCATTTTCTACACAAAGTGCATCCAGTTTTTGTCGTAACCCTTTCAACTTTTTATAACATGCTATTTGGGTGAAATGATGATACCATGCCAACTTTCAACCTTTTCAGAGTTCATTTGTAGTGCTTATCAATTTCAGGGTCATTTAGCTCAAAAAAATCAATAAATGCATGAAAAATAGCAAATGAAGTCGGAAAGGGTTGAAAATTGATGGCCTCCCTTCGAATGGTGCATACTGAACGCACAAAAAGTCTGGAGTTGAAATAAGTTAAAAAATGAAATGTCTTTGTAACATGCGAGTTTTCGTCTGAAACTATGATACTTCGAAAGAGATTGTCCATTTTGTGCACGAAGTGCATCCAGTTTTTATCGTAACCCTCTCAACCTTTTAGCACATGCTATGTGGGTGAAATGATTATACCATGTCAACTTTCAACCTTTTCAGAGTTCATTTGTAATGCTTATCAATTTCAGGGTCACTGAGCTCAAAAAATCAGTAAATGCATGAAAAATAGCAAATGAAGTCGGAAAGGGTTGAAAATTGATGGCCTCCCCTCGAATGGTGCATACTGAACGCACAAAAAGTCTGAAGTTGAAATAAGTTAAAAAATGAAATGTCTTTGTAACATGCGCTTTTTCGTCTGAAACCCTGATACTTTGAAAGAGATTGTCCATTTTGTACACGAAGTGCATCCAGTTTTTGCCGTAACCCTCTCTACTTTTTAGCACATGCTATGTGGGTGACATGATGATACCATGCCAACTTTCAACCTTTTCAGAGTTCATTTGTAGTGTTTATCAATTTCAGGGTCATTTAGCTCAAAAAATCAGTAAATGCATGAAAAATAGCAAATGAAGTCGGAAAGGGTTGAAAATTGATGGCCTCCCTTCGAATGGGGCATACTAAACGCACAAAACACATAAGTACACTATTATTACAAAGATTACCATCGGTTTGTCCGAAGTGGGACTTTCTAGATATATAAGTCCAGAAACTAACTAGAGAAGACGGACAGATCCTAGAGTGGGATCTTTGGGTGTAAAACTTTTTATTCGTGTGTGTCCCTTTGCGTCGTAACCATGGACAATCTTCATCATTTGACTTGATGCTCGGGTCAACATTCACTGTGAAGGGAGCAATTTCATGAAACTTTTCATAATCTTCTGACATATCTGTCTTGTCCTCCACTCCCATGATGTTTCTTTTCCTTGAAAGAACTACGTGGCGCTTTGGCTCATCGTATGATGTATTTGCTTCCTTATCTTTTCTTTTTCTCGGCTTGGTAGACATGTCCTTCACATAGAAAACCTGCGCCACATCATTGGCTAGGACGAATGGTTCGTCTGCATACCCAAGATTGTTGAGATCCACTGTTGTCATTCTGTACTGCGGGTCTTTGACCATTTTGCACCTAAACAAAGGGAACTTCAAATCAAGTCCATAGTCAAGTTCCCATATCTCTTCTATGTAACCATAGTATGTGTCCTTTGGTCCATTATTGTTTGCTGCATCAAAGCGGACGCCACTGTTTTGGTTGGTGCTCTTTTTATCTTGGGCGATCGTGTAAAATGTATTCCCATTTATCTCGTACCCTTTGAAAGTCAATATAGTCGAAGATGGTAACTTGGAGAGCACGTACATGTCATGTTCAACAGTGGCGTCATGCATGAGACGTGTCTGCAACCAACCGGCGAAAGTCACCATTTGTTCATGTGTAATCTAGTCGTCAGACTTCTGCGGGTGTTTGGAGCGTAGAATATTCTTGTGTTGCTCGATATATGGAGCCACCAAGGCGGAACTTTGTAGAACTGTGTAGTGTGCTTGCGCTAAAGAATGCCCGTCCTGGCATATTAGTGAATTCTTTCCTAGCGTGCCATTTCCACCCAGTTTGCCCTCATGCCGCGATTCAGGAACACCTATCGGCTTAATGTCAGGAATAAAGTCAACACAAAACTCAGTGACCTCCTCCATTTCATGGCTCTTAGAGATGCTTCCTTCTGGCCTAGCACGATTATGAACATATTTCTTTAAGACTCCCATGAACCTCTCAAAGGGGAACATATTGTGTAGAAATATAGGACCCAGAATGGCAATCTCCTCGACTAGGTGAACTAGGACATGCATCATGATATTGAAGAAGGATGGTGGGAACACCAACTCGAAACTGACAAGACATTGCACCAAATCATTCTCTAACCTTGGTAGGATTTCTGGATCGATTACCTTCTTAGAGATTGCATTCAGGAATGCACATAGCTTCACAATGGCTAATCGAACGTTTTCCAGTAGAAGCCTCCTCAATGCAACCAGAAGCAGTTGCGTCATAATCACGTGGCATTCATGAGACTTTAGGTTCTGGAACTTTTTCTCTGCCATATTTATTATTCCCTTTATATTCAACGAGAAGCCAGACGGGATCTTCATACTGAGCAGGCATTCGAAGAAGATTTCATTCTTTTCTTCGGTAAGAGCATAGCTGGCATGACCCTGAAACTGCTTTGGATCCATGTCGTCTTTACCGTGCATACATTGTTGGTCCTCCCGTGCCTCCGGCGTATCTTTTGTCTTCCCATACATGCCCAAGAAGCCTAGCAGTTTCATGTAAGGATTCTTCGTCACGTGCATTACAATGATTGCAGAGCGGACCTCGAGGTCTTTCCAATACGATAGGTCCCAAAATATAGATTTCTTCTTCCACATGGGTGCGCGTTTGTCAGTGTCATTCGAAACAGATTGTGCACCAGGACCCTTGCCAAAGATTACTTTAAATCCTTGACCATATCAAGTATTTCATCACCCGTACGGTGGCGAGGCTTCTTCCGGTGATGCTTGCCTTTCTTTCTTACGGGATGCCTGCTCTGAAGAAATCGACGATGCCCCAGATACACATTCTTCTTACATTTATCCAAATATATACTATCGGTATCATCTAAACAGTGCATGCATGCGTGGTATCCCTTGTTTGTCTATCCTCAAAGGTTACTGAGAGCAGGACAATCATTGATGGTCACAAACAGCAACGCATGTAGATCAAATTCCTCCTGATCTTTCCCATCCCACGCACATACACCTTTTCCATTCCACAGTTGTAAAAGTTCTTCAAGCAATGGCCTTAGGTACACATCAATGTCATTGTCGGGTTGCTTGGGGCCTTGTATGAGCACTGGCATCATAATGAACTTCCGCTTCATGCACAACCAAGGAGGAAGGTTATAGATACATAGAGTCACATGCCATGTGCTATGATTGCTGTTCTGTTCCCCAAAAGGATTAATGCCATCTTCACTTAAACCAAACCATACGTTCCTTGCATGCTTTGCAAAGTCCTTCCAGTTTATCATGATTTTTCTCCACTGTGACCCGTCAGAGGGCACTCTCAACTTCCCATATTTCTTACGGTCTTCTTTGTGCCATCACATCAACTTGGCATGCTCTTTGTTTTGGAACAAACGTTTCAACCGTGGTATTATAGGATCTTACCACATCACCTTGGCAGGGATCTTCTTCCTGGGGCGCTCGCCCTCAACATTACCAGGGTCATCGTGGCCGATCTTATAGCGCAATGCACAACATACCGGGCATGCATTCAAATCCTCGTACTCACTGCGGTAGAGGATGCAGTCATTAGGGCATGCATGTATCTTCTCGACCTCTAATCCTAGAGTAGACATCCTTCTTTGCTTCGTACGTACTCTCTGCAATTCGTTGTCCTTTGGTAGCTTCTTCTTTAACATTATCAGCAACTTTTGAAATGCCTTGTCAGATACACCATTCTTTGCCTTCCATTGCAGCAATTCCAGTGTGGTACCCAGCTTTTTATTGTCATCTTTGCAATTTGGGTACAACCCTTTTTTGTGATCCTCTAACATGTGCTGCAACTTCAGCTTCTCCTTTTCACTTGCGCAAGTTCTCTTTGCATCGGCAATGGCCCGACCAAGATCATCAGCGGGCTCATCTGATGCCTCTTCTTCAGCTCCTTCCCGCATTGTCGGCTCAGCTTCTTCCCCCATTATTGTACCATTGTATTCATGGAACCCATGGCCAGGATAGCTGTCGTCATCCCCTTCTTCTTCATTCTCTTCCATTAGGACCCCTCTTTCTCCGTGCTTGGTCCAACGTTATAGCCGGACATGAGACCGGACTCAAACAGGTGGACGTGAATGGTTCTTGAGTTAGAGTAACTTTGATCATTCTTACTGCCAGCACATGGACAATACATAAAACCATCCGATCACTTGTTTGCCTCAGCCGCAACCAGAAAAGTATGCACACCATTAATGAACCGGGGAGAGCATCGGTCCTCATACATCCATTGCCGGCTCATCTTCATTACACAACACCAAAAAGACCAAATTAATACAAGTTCGTACATAAAGTTCATACACACTTATTCTCATAAAACAACATACAAACTCTCTAGCTAAAGCATTTAAATGCAACAACAAATGTGATCAACATAGCAACTAAGGTAACAATTGATCCAACAGCATAGTGATACCAAGCCTCACTATCAATGGCATATGTTTTAAATTTTCTAATCTGCAAGCGCATTGCACCCATCTTCATCTTGTGATCATCGATGACATCGGCAACATACAACTCCAGTTTCATCTTCTCTTCTTCAACTCTTTTCAATTTTTCTTTCAGATACTCGTTTTCTTTTTCAACTAAATTTACCTTCTCGACAAGAATATCTATGTCGGTTGGAATCTCCGGTTCCCATACCTCATAGATAAAAATATCTATGTCAACTTGATTGGCATAATTGTCATAAACACGAAATGCAACAAAGAGTTATAAAAGAGAGTATATACCGCATCCGCATCATAAACCGAACGAGGGCCAACAGGGATGGATTTCAAAACCATGCCACTATGTATAACAAACAACCATATAGGTAAGAAAACTATACAAGTAACTAACTAAATCTTACAAACATGGTTTTTTTATAAAAAAGGATAAGAACAAGAGGCTCACCAAGGTGGTGCGAGCGACGGGACGGTGCAGGCGATCGGCGGTTGTTAGGACGGGGACGGGAAGGCACTAAGTAAATCACACCTACAAATGCAAAGTAAGAACTTAATTTGAGCTCAAATTGCATAAATCAAATAAACTACCACATACAAACTAAAACCCACAAATTACTATACTTATAGAGCATTGCAAGAGCTAATCTAGCAATGAGAGAGGACAGGACAAAGTTGCTAACCTTTGTGAACACTTGGATGGATGGGATGCCTCCAAATCTTGACGAATTTTTGCAAAAATGGAGGATGAGCTCGAGGAAGAGAGGAAGAACAGAGAGGAGAGGAAAGGGCAAGAACAGAGGATTCTGCTCGGGCTGGCATCGAAGGGTTTCAATATAGGGGGACATTTAGTCCCGGCTGGTGGCTCCAACCGCGACTAAAGGTTAGCCTATAGTCGCGGTTCGAGCCACCAACCAAGACTAAAGGTTCTCGTGGGGACCTAGGATGACGCCAGCCTGCCACCACACCTTTAGTGCCGGTTCGTGGCATGAACCGGGACTAAAGGTCTGGAACGAACCGGCAGTAATGATCTTCATCACGAACCGACACTAATGATCACATTAGTGCCGGTTCAAAAGCCAACCGCGACTAATGAGGCAGACGAAAGGTCTGCTTTATACTAGTGTAGGGATATGTTGGAAGGGGACAAAAACACTAAATATTTTCATGTTCTTGGCTAATCAGAGGAGGAAGAACCTTATTCACTCACTAAATGGCCCTAATGGTAGTGTGACTGATCTAGATGGCATGCTCAACATTGCTACTTACTTCTACAAAAACCTCTTCCAAAAAGAGGATAGAAAAGGTTTTAGCCTTAGTGACAAATTCTTCTCTTGTGATCAGAAAGTTTAATATTCAGATAATATAGCACTCTCTGAACCTTTCACCGAGGAAGAGATTGAACTAGCTATTTTTAGCTCCTATGCTGAAGGTGCTCCATGGCGAGATGGTCTGCCTTTCCTCTTTCTTCAGAAATTTTGGGATATTATCAAAGATGCCATCATTTCTCTATTCCATGATTTCCATGAAAGAACCCTAGACATTTATAGACTTAATTTTGCCATCCTAACCCTGATCCCCAAAGAAAAAGATGCCACTAATATGAAAAAATTAGACCCATTAATTTGCTTAACTGCATCTTT
This sequence comes from Hordeum marinum, assembly GCA_022496015.1. Lineage (NCBI taxonomy): Eukaryota > Viridiplantae > Streptophyta > Magnoliopsida > Poales > Poaceae > Hordeum > Hordeum marinum. Next base: position 437,268,408 of record CM039672.1, on the reverse strand, counting down.
AAGGTGTTCATTAACGTGCTCACTAATAGACTAGGGGCTATTATGGGTTTATTAGTTTCTAGTAACCAGACTGCTTTCATCAAGGGCAGATTTACATTAGAGAGTGTGGTCACAGCCCATGAGGTGTTGCACTCTACCTATATATCAAATAATCCTGGTCTAGTTATTAAACTAGACTATGAGAAAGCATTTGACAAGGTTAATTTAGATTTTATTATTGAGATACTTCAAAAAAGTTTTTTTTTTGCCCCATCTGGATCAACTGGATTAGGCAGGTTACCCATGAGGGGTCTATTGGGGCTAAGATCAATGGTGTAGATGGGTCCTTCTTCAAAACTGATAAAGGATTGAGATAGGGGGACTCTATATCCCCCTACTTTTCAATCTATTAGTAGATGTTTTAACTAGAATTCTTCATAAGGCCATTGTTAGTGATCTAATCAAAGGTCTTTGCTCTGATCTGGTGCCTAATGGTGTCATTTGCCTAAAGCTGCTATTGTAGGATCATGAAATTGGTCTTTATTTTTGATAACCTGTTCATCTGTACACTCCGATCTGTCCAAGCAACTTTTACAGATATGTAGACGTGAGACTACCGATCCTAAAATGGTGAACCAGATTGTATTTTTTGAGGAATCTTTAAAATTGTGACTTTTCTCTACGCCAACCAAGGGTGGTAGTCCCACATATTTATCTGTTAGAGTGGTTTTCATGAAAACCTATTTTATCAACCTATGGACTCCTGTCAATGACAACCTTTGGAGATTTTTTTTAGGATTCTAAGATAAATTTACAGAGAAAAACGGTTTACACGTGACTTTTACTAATGGCTTGATGTCCTTTACTGTGTCCTGATGTAGTTTCGCGCCTTTGTTCTTTGGAGGGTGTTACTTTAGAGGATGCTGTAGCCGGCGATTGGGCCTTTGAAAGATAAGGTCTTGATAAGTCACCGAATCATGGTAGCTTGATGCTCATATGTAGGTCCTTGATGGTACCAAGTATCGTCCGAAGACATGTCTGCCCATAGTTTGATCAAGCCGAACACTAGGCCTTTGGATGGAGGGTCCCCATAGCTACCCATGGTATTTTAAGCGCAAAATTGTGCCTCCTAGTTACATACCTTATGGGTGGTGGGGCGTATTGTGGGGAGTGTATTCCTATTATTTTGGATATTAGGCTCCGAGAACTGAAACAGATCTCGGGCTAGCTTACTTACCTTTCGTGCCTTGGAGGTGGGCTGGGGGTTCGACGTTTCATTGCTGAGCTGAACCTTGGTTGCTGGAGCCATGATGTTTTCCTCTGTTCGGAACGAACGCTTCGTGTTGTCGTTGACAGTGGTGACCCCCTTTGGTACGGGCATCTTGAGCTTCATATAGGCATAGTGGGGGACAACATTGAAGCGGGCGAACGCTGTTCGGCCAACAACAAGTCCTTGCTACGGAAGTTATCGGGCAAGCAGAACACTACTTTCAGAGTTATGGTGCCCAAACAACGGGCCTTAACGCTAGAGATTATTACTTTAAAGGTGGTGTAACTAGGTTTGATCCTTGACGGATCGATGCCCATTTTCCGCACCATATCCGTGTAGATGAGATTGAGGCTACTGCCTCCGTCCATTAGATCTCTTGTGAGGTGGTACCCATCTATAATAGGGTCAAGTACCAAGGCCGCTGATCCGCCATTTCTAATACTTGTCGGGTGGTCAGTGAGGTCGAAAGTGATCGGGTATGCTGACCACGGGTTGTACTTCGGGGCTACAAGCTCTATGGCGTAGACATCCCTGAGTGCTCCTAGAGGGGGGTTGCTTTTGGACTCCATTATTTGGCCTGTGAGGCTCTTCATCATCCTTGCCGCGGGGGCCCTTTCCTTGGTCCTCGGCTATGAGTTTGCCTACCTGCTTAAACACCCAAAAATTAAGATTGGTGTAGGTGGCGGGTTTGTCCTGGTGTCGTGGATCTGGTAGGGCCTATCCATGATTCTCTCCAACTTAGTAGGTCCATCCCTATTCCTCTAAGAGGGTTTCTTCCGCTGTGATGATTGATAATCCCCAAGTGCAAGGAATCATCGTAGCAATTTCCAAAGGTGGAAGTGATAAGTATGGAGTGTCAAACCCACAAGGAGCTAAAGGTAAGATCAATATTCTCTCAAGTCCTATCTGCCATCGATACGACTCTACACACACCGAACGTTTGCTTCCATCTAGAAACGAGAAATAAAACTACATTGTGGGTATGAAGATGATAGCTTTGCATGATACTGGAGAACTAAAATATAAAAATTGTTGTTGTTATCATAATATTACAATATATTACAAATAGTGAGTGTGCAATAGTGATGGGTCGATGTGCGGAATTATCCTAGGAGATCGTTAACAAGATCGGAAATAATTATTGCAATTTTATATGAGGGAGATGTTGGAAATATGCCCTAGAGGCAATAAATAAAGTGTTTATTATTATATTTCCTTGTTCATGATAATAGTTTATTGTCCATGCTATAATTATATTAATTGGAAACACATTACATGTGTGGGTAAATAGACAACACTTTATCCCTAGTATGCCTCTAGTGAACTAGCTCGTTGATCAAAGATGGTCAAGGTTTCCTAGCCATTGAAATGTGATGTCATTTGATAATGGGATCACATCATTAGGAGAATGATGTGATGGACAAGACCCAAAATACAAATGTAGCATATGATCGTGTCAGTTTATTGCTACTGTTTTCTGCATGTCAAGTATATGTTCCTACGACCATGAGATCATGCAACTCACGGATACCGGAGGAGTGCCTTGTGTGTATCAAACGTCGCAACATAACTGGGTGACTATAAAGGTGCTCTACAGGTACCTCCGAGGGTGTCTGTTGAGTTGGCATGGATCAAGACTGGGATTTGTTACTCCGTGTGACGGAAAGGTATCTCAAGGCCCACTCGGTAATACAACATCACAATGAGCCTTGCAAGCAATGTGTCTAAGTGTTAGTCACGGGATCTTGTATTACGGAACGAGTAAAGAGACTTGCCGATAACGAGGTTGAACTAGGTATGGAGATACCGCCGATCGAATCTCGGGCAAGTAACATACCGAAGAACAAAGGGAACATCATACAGGATTAACTGAATCCTTGACATAGAGGTTCGACCGATAAAGATCTTCGTAGAATATGTAGGAACCAATATGGGCATCCAGGTCCCTCTATTGGTTATTGACCGTAGAGGTGTCTCGGTCATGTCTACATAGTTCTCGAACCCGCAGGGTCTGCACACTTAAGGTTTGGTGACGTTTGGGTAGTATAGAGTTATGTATGGTGGTGACCGAAGGTTTGGAGTCCCGTATGAGATCCCGGACATCACGAGGAGCTCCAGAATGGTCCGAAGGTAAAGATTCATATATAGGAAGTCCTATTTTGGTCGCCGGAAAAGTTTCGGGCTCATCCGTAGTGTACCGGGAGTGCGGGCAGTGTACCGGGAGGCCACCGGGAGGGGTATTTCGACCCAACAGGCTTCATGGTCTGTGGGAGAGTGAATACCATCCCTTAGTGGGCTGGTGGAAGTCCCACACAAGGCCCATGCGGCTGGGAAGAAAAACCCAAAAGGAAAAAGGTGGAAAAGGCAAAAAAATGCAAAATAAGCAAGGAGTCCTAATCCTACTAGGAGTGGAGGACGTGGACTCCTCCCTCCTAGTTCGGCCAAACCAGATTGGCTTGGAAGCCAAGGATGCCTCCTCTCATCCTCTCCTATATATACTAGAGGGTTTTAGGGTTTGCACTTAATTTTCAGCCACGTGCAACCCTACCCTCTAGTGCATAGTTTCTCCTCTAGATCGAATTTCTGCAGTGCTTAGGCGAAGCCCTACCAGAATAGCTCCACCACCATCGCCAGAGCGTCATCACGCTGCCGGAGAACTCTTCTTACTCTCCACTCCCTCTTGCTGGATCAAGACGGCGGAGATCTTTATCAAGATGTACGTGTGCTGAACGCGGAGGTGCCATCCGTTCGACGCTAGATCGGAAGGATCATGATCAAGTTTGTGGGACAGATCGTGATCAAGTTCGCGGGACGGATCATGATTGGATCGCGGGATGCACGGCGATTTGGATCGCGAAGACGTTCGACTACACCAACCGCGTTTCTTAACACTTCCTGCTTAGCGATCTACAAGGGTACGTAGATCCACTCTCCCTCTCGTAGATGCTCATCACCATGGATAGATCTGCGTGTGCGTAGGAAATTTTTGTTTCCCATGCAACGTTCCCCATCAATGGCATCATGAGCTAGGTCTATGTGTAGATGAGATCTCGAGTAGAACACAAAAGGTTTGTGGGCGTTGATGCTTAGATTGCTTCCTCCCGTGGTCGGATTTTGGTATAGCGGTATTGTGAGATGAAGCGGCCCGGACCAACATTACTCGTACGCTTACGAGAGACCGGTTCCCTCGACCACAACTTGTTGCATAGATGGCTTGCAGGTGCCAGTTTCTCTCACTTTAGTTGGATCGGATTCGACAAAGGCGGTCCTTGAGAAGGTTGAAAAGCACTAGTGTATCACCGTTGTGGTTTTTGCGTAGATGAGAATTGTTCTTGCTAGATACCCATAGCAGCCACGTAAAGCATGCAACAACAATTAGAGGACGTCTAACTTGTTTTTGTAGGGTATATTGTGATGTGATATGGCCAATTACATGATGTGATATATGTGATGTATGAGATGATCATGTGATGTATAGATTATCACGACTTGCATGTCGATGAGTACGGCAACCGGCAGAAGCCATAGGGTTGTCTTTAATTATTGTATGACCTGCGCGTCAATCATTAAGCGCCATGTAATGCTTTACTTTATCGATATACGGTAGCAATAGTAGTAGAAGAATGTTGGGCGCGACAACCCCGATGTCGACACGTTGATGGAGATCAAGATGATGAAGATCATTGTTTCATGCCGGTGACGATGGAGATCAGGCCGGTGCTTTCTAGATGGAGATCAAAAGCACAAGTTCATGGCCATATCATGTCACTTATGAATTGCATGTGATGTTAATCCTTTTATGCACCTTGTTTTGCTTAGGACGACGGTAGCATTATAAGGTGATTTCTCACTTAAATTTCAAGATGAATTGTGTTCTCCCCGAGTGTGCACCGTTGCGAAAGTTTGTCGTGTTGAGACACCATGTGATGATCGGGTGTGATAGACTCTACGTTCACATACAACGGGTGCAAGCCAGTGTTGCACGTTCAGAACACTCGGGTTAAACTTGACGAGCCTAGCATGTACAGACATGGCCTTGGAACACAAGAGACCGAAAGGTCGAACATGAGTCATATAGTAGATATGATCAACATAATGATGTTCACCATTGAAGCCACCTCAACTCACGTGATGATCGGACTTGAGTTGGTGGATTTGGATCATGTGACACTCAGATGACCTGAGGGATGTCAATTTGAGTGGGATATTTAGTAATTTGATTAACTAAACTCATTATCTTGAACAATAGTCTAAGTAAACTTTGCATATTTATGTTGTAGATCAATGGCTCGCACAGTAGCACCCCTGAATTTTAATGCGTTCCTAGAGAAAGCTAAGTTGAAAGATGATGGAAGTAACTTTGTTGACTGGGCCCGTAATCTGAGGACTATCCTCACGGCTTCCCAGAAATCATATGTCCTTGATGCACCGCTTGGTGACTAACCAGAAGACATGACCTCCGAAGACGTTAAGAACGCTTGGGAGGCACGTACTCGAGATTACTCAATAGTTCAGTGTGCGATATTGTATGGCTTAGAACTGGGACTTCAAAGACGTTTTGAACGTCATGGAGCATATGAGATGTTCCAGGAGTTGAAGTTTATCTTTCAGAAGAATGCCCGGATCGAGAGGTATGAAACCTCTGATAAGTTATATGCTTGCAAGATCTAGGAGAACGGGTCTATCAGTGAACATATACTCGGAATGTCTGGGTATTCAACTCGTCTAGCGGAGTTGGGAATTGCCCTTCCGTCAGAGGCGATCACTGATAGAGTTCTTCAATCGCTGCCACCTAGTTACAAGAGCTTTGTGATGAACTATAACATGCACGGGATGAACAAGTCAGTCGCCGAGCTGTTTGCGATGCTAAAAGTCGCTGAGTCTGAAATCCAGAAAGAACATCAAGTGTTGATGGTCAATAAAACCACTAGTTTCAAGAAAAATGGCAAGGTTAAGGGCAAGGGCAAGAAGGGTAAAACCAAGAAGGATGGCAAAGCAGTTGCTACTCCTGTAAAGAAGCCCAAGCATGGACCCAAGCCAAAAACTGAGTGCTTTCATTGCAAGGGAACTGGTCACTGGAAGCGGAACTGCCCCAAGTACCTGGCTGACAAGAAAGCGGCCAACAACAAACAAGGTATATATGATATACATGTTATTGATGTGTACCTTACTAGCTCTCGTAGTAGTGCCTGGGTATTTGATACCGGTTCGGTTGCTCACATTTGCAACTCAAAGCAGGAACTACGGAATAAACGAGGGTTGGCAAAGGACGAAGTGATGATGCGCGTGGAAAATGGTTCCAAGGTTGATGTGATCGCCGTCGGCACACTCTCTCTTCGATTACCATCGGGATTAGTGATGAACCTGAAAAATTGTTATTTAGTGCCTGCGTTTAGCATGAACATTATATCTGTATCTTGTTTATTGCGAGACGGTTACTCATTTAAATCAGAGAATAAAGGTTGTTCTATTTATATGAGTAATATCTTTTATGGTCATGCACCCAATGTTAGGGGTTTATTCATATTGAATCTTGATAGTGATGACACACATGTTCATAACATTGATGCCAAAAGATGTAGAGTTGATAATGATAGTACCACTTTCTTGTGGCACTGCCGTTTAGGTCATATTGGTGTAAAACGCATGAGGAAGCTCCATGCTAATGGACTTTTGGAGTCACTTGATTTTGAACCACTTGACACATGTGAACCATGCCTCATGGGCAAGATGACTAAAACGCCGTTCTCTGGAACAATGGAACGGGCAAATGACTTATTGGAAATCATACATACTGATATGTGCAGTCCAATGAATGTTACAGCGCGTGGTGGATATCGTTATTTTCTCACCTTCACTGATGAATTAAGTAGATATGGGTATATTTACTTAATGAAACACAAGTCTAAAACGTTTGAAAAGTTCAAGCAATTTTAGAGTGAAGTTGAGAATCATCGTAACAAGAAGATTAAGTTCCTGCGATCTGATCGAGGAGGTGAATATCTGAGTTATGAGTTTGGCAGTCACTTAAGACAGTGTGGAATTGTTTCACAGTTGACACCGCCCGGAACACCACAGCGTAATGGTGTGTCCTAACGTCGTAATCGAACCTTATTAGATATGGTGCGTTCTATGATGTCTCTTCCTGATTTGCCACTATCGTTTTGGGGTTATGCATTAGAGACATCTGCATTCACTTTAAATAGGGTACCATCAAAATCCGTTGAGACGACGCCATATGAACTGTGGTTTGGCAAGAGGCCAAAGTTGTCATTTCTTAAAGTTTGGGGATGTGATGCTTATGTCAAAAAGCTTCAGCCTGAAAAGCTGGAACCCAAAGCAGAAAAATGCGTCTTCATAGGATATCCGAAAGAGACAGTCGGGTATACCTTCTATCTCAGATCCGAAGGCAAAGTGTTTGTCGCTAAGAATGGAACATTTCTTGAGAAAGAGTTTCTCTCAAAAGAATTGAGTGGGAGGAAAATAGATCTTGATGAGGTTATTGAACCTTTACTTCAACCAGAAAGTAGCGCAGCGCAGAAATATGTTTCTGTGGGAACTACGATGGTAGAAGAGGAAGTTAATGATGATGATCATGAAGCTTCGGATCAAGCTACTATTGAACCTCGTAGGTCGACAAGGCCGTGTACTACTCCTGAGTGGTGCGGCAACCCTGTTTTGGAGGTCATGTTGTTGGACAACAATGAACCTACGAGCTATGGAGGAGCAGTGATGGGCTCGGATTCGGAGAAATGGTTAGAGGCCATGAAATCCGAGATGAGATCCATGTATGAAAACAAAGTATGGACTTTGGAAGTATTACCTGAAGGGCAAAAGGCCATTCAGAACAAATGGATCTTTAAGAAAAAGACAGACGCGGACGGTAATGTCACCGTCTATAAAGCTTGACTTGTGGCAAAGGGTTTTTCACAAGTTGAAGGAGTTGACTACAATGAGACCTTCTCACCCGTAGCAATGCTTAAGTCTGTCAGAATCATATTGGTAATAGCTGCTTATTTCGACTATGAAATTTGGCAGATGGATGTCAAAACAGCGTTCCTCACCGGTTTCCTTGAGGAAGAGTTGTATATGATGCAACCAGAAGGTTTTGTCGATCCTGAGAATGCTGACAAAGTTTGCAAACTCCAGCGATCCAGTTATGGGCTGGTGCAAGCATCTCGGAGTTGGAATAAGCTTTTTGATGAGGTGATCAAAGTGTTTGAGTTTATACAAGTTTATGGAGAAGCTTTTATTTACAAGAAAGTGAGTGGGAGCTCTATAGGATTTCTAATATTATATGTGGATGACATATTGCTGATTGGAAACAATATAGAAATGCTGGAAAGCGTGAAGGAATATTTGAACAAGATTTTTTCAATGAAGGACCTAGGAGAAGCTGCTATCATATTAGGCATTAAGATCTATAGAGATAGATCGAGACGCTTAATAGCACTTTCATAGAGCACATACCTTGATAAAGTTTTGAAGAAGTTCAAAATGGATCAGTCCAAGAAGGGGTTCTTGCCTGTGTTACAAGGTGTGAAGTTGAGTAAGACTCAATGCCCAGTGACTACAGAGGATAGAGAAAAGATGAGTGTCATCCCCTATGCTTAAGCCATAGGCTCTATCATGTATGCAATGTTGTGCACAAGACCTGATGTCAGCCTTGCCATAAGTATGGCCGGAAGGTTTCAAAGTGATCCTGGAATGGAACACTGGGCAGCGGTCAAGAATATCCTTAAGTACGGAAATGTTTCTTGTTTATGGAGGTGATGAAGAGCTTGTCGTAAAGGGTTACGTCGATGCAAGCTTTGACACTGATCCGGATGACTCTAAGTCACAAACCGGATACGTATTTATTCTCAACGGGGGAGCGGTAAGCTGGTGCAGTTCCAAGCAAAGCGTGGTAGCCGATTCTACATGTGAAGCGGAGTACATCGCAGCCTCGGAGGCGGCGAAGGAAGGTGTCTAGATGAAGCAGTTCATGACAGATCTTGGAGTAGTGCCCAGTGCACTGAATCCAATGAACATGTTATGTGACAACACTGGTGCCATTGCTCTGGCCAAGGAACCAAGGTTTCACAAGAGGACCAGATACATAAAGTGACGCTTCAACTCCATCCGTGATTACATCGAGGAGAAGGACATAAATATTTGCAAAGTGCACACGGATCTGAATGTTGCAGACCCGTTGACTAAACCTCTTCCAAGGTCTAAACATGATCAACACCAGAATTGCATGGGTGTTCGATTCATTAAAATGTAAATCACATAGTGATGTGAGCTAGATTATTGACTCTAGTGCAAGTGGGAGACTGTTGGAAATATGCCCTAGAGGCAATAAATAAAGTGTTTATTATTATATTTCCTTGTTCATGATAATCGTTTATTGTCCATACTATAATTGTATTAATTGGAAACAAATTACATGTGTGGGTAAATAGACAACACTTTGTCCCTAGTATGCCTCTAGTGAACTAGCTCGTTGATCAAAGATGGTTAAGGTTTCCTAGCCATTGACATGTGATGTCATTTGATAACGGGATCACATCATTAGGAGAATGATGTGATGGAAAAGACCCAAACTACAAACGTAGCATATGATCGTGTCAGTTTATTGCTACTGTTTTCTGCATGTCAAGTATATGTTCCTATGACCATGAGATCATGCAACTCACGGATACCGGAGGAGTGCCTTGTGTGTATCAAACGTAGCAACGTAATTGGGTGACTATAAAGGTGCTCTACAGGCATCTCCGAGGGTGTCTGTTGAGTTGGCATGGATCTAGACTGGGATTTGTTACTCCGTGTGATGGAGAGGTATCTCAGGGCCCACTCGGTAATACAACATCACGATGAGCCTTGCAAGCAATGTGTCTAAGTGTTAGTCACGGGATCTTGTATTACGGAACGAGTAAAGAGACTTGCCGATAACGAGGTTGAACTAGGTATGGAGATACCGACGATCGAATCTCGGGCAAGTAACATACCGAAGTACAAAGGGAACGTCATACGGGATTAACTGAATCCTTGACATAGAGGTTCGACCGATAAAGATCTTCGTAGAATATGTAGGAAACAATATGGGCATCCAGGTCCCGCTATTGGTTATTGACCGTAGAGGTGTCTCGGTCATGTCTACATAGTTCTCGAACCCACAGGGTCCGCACACTTAAGGTTTGGTGACGTTTCGGTAGTATAGAGTTATGTATGGTGGTGACCGAAGGTTGTTCGGAGTCCCGGATGAGATCCCGGATGTCACGAGGAGATTCGGAATGGTCCGGAGGTAAAGATTCATGTATAGGAAGTCTTGTTTTGGTCGCCGGAAAAGTTTCAGGCTCATCGGTAGTGTACCGGGAGTGCCGGTAATGTACCGGGAGACCACCCAGAGGGGTATTTCGACCCAAGAGGCTTCATGGGCTGTGGGAGAGTGAATACTAGCCCCTAGTGGGATGGTGGAAGTCCCACACAAGGCCCATGCGGCTGGGAAGAAAAACCCAAAAGTAAAAAGGTGGAAAAAGGCAAAAAAAGGCAAAATAAGGAAGGAGTCCTAATCCTACTAGGAGTGGAGGAGGTGGACTCCTCACTCCTAGTTCGGCCAAACCAGATTGTCTTGGAAGCCAAGGATGCCTCCTCTCCTCCTCTCCTCCTATATATACTAGAGGGTTTTAGGGTTTTTGCACTTGATTTTCAGCCACATGCAACCCTACCCTCTAGTGCATAGTTTCTCCTCTAGATCGGATTTCTAAAGTGCTTAGGCGAAGCCCTGTCGGAATAGCTCCACCACCATTGCCGGAGTGCCGTCACACTGCCGGAGAACTCTTCTTCCTCTCCGCTCCCTCTTGCTGGATCAAGACAGTGGAGATCGTCATCAAGCTGTACGGGTGCTGAACGCGGACGTGTCGTTCGTTCGGCGCTAGATCGAAAGGATCGTGATCAAGTTCGTGGGACGGATCGTGATCAAGTTTGCGGGACGGATCATGACTAGATCGCGGGACGGATCGTGATTGGATCGTGGGACGCACAGCGATTTGGATCGCGAAGACGTTTGACTACACCAACCACGTTTCTTAACGCTTCCCGCTTAGCGATCTACAAGGGTACGTAGATCCACTCTCCCTCTCGTAGATGCTCATCACCATGGATAGATCTACGTGTGCGTAGGAAATTTTTTGTTTCCCATGCAACGTTCCCCATCAGGAGAGGCATAAGCTAACACACTTTCTCTACTTGGATGATATGCACTTATGATTGGAACTCTAGCAAGCATGCGCAACTACTAAAGATCATTAAGGTAAAACCCAACCATAGCATTAAAGCATCAAGTCCCCTTTATCCCATACGCAAACAACCTACTTACTCGGGTATGTGCTTCTGTCACTCACGCCACCCACCATAAGCGAATCATAAACATTTTGCAAACCCTACAGCAGGGATCCCTCACGTGTGCGCGGCATGGAAGGCACCATAGGACAGAACCAATAAAAATCCATGCAACTCAAACCAATCTTGATCATCAATCAACCCAAAGGACAAAAGTAAACTACTCAAAACATCATAGGATGGCAAAACATCATTGGATCATAATATTTAGCATAAAGCACCATGTTCAAGTAGGTGATTACAGTGGGGTGCGAGAGAGTGAACCGCTAAAAGGAGATGAGGATGGTGATGAAGAAGGTGATGTTGATGAAGACGATCACCACGGCGATGGTTCCCCCGATGGCACTCCAGCGCCACCGGGAGAGAGGGGGAGAGGTTCTCCCCCTTGTGATTCCTCCTCCATGGCCTCCCTCCTCTGTGGGAAGAGGTTCTCCCTCTAGTCCTTGGCCTCCATGGCGTTGATGGCCCCTCTAGGACGATGAAGATGGCCTTCGGTGATGGTGACCCACTCCGGCAGGTGCCGAAGAGGGCCAAGATTGGTTTTTCGTGGATCTAGAGGTGTGCAGCGGCGGAACTCCCAATCTAGGTTTATTTTCGATGGTTTCTGGATTTATAGGAATTTTTGGCGTCGATCCCAAGTCAAGGGGGTGCTTGAAGGGCCCACGAGGTCGCTAGGCGCGGCCAGGGGGGTGGCCGCGCCCAGTGGGCTTGTGGCCTCCTCGTCCACTTCCTGGCCCAAGTCTTCGCTCCAATATTTTTTATATTTTCCAAAAATATTCTCCGTAAATTTTTCATCCCATTCCGAGAACTTTTATTTCTGCACAAAAAACGACACGAAGGTAGTTTTGCTGAAAACAGCGTCAGTCCGGGTTAGTTCTAATAAAATCATACCAAAATCATATAGAATTATTGTAAACATGGCATGAATGCTTCATAAATTCTATATACATTGGAGACATATCAGCATCCCCAAGCTTAATTCCTACTCGTCCTCGAGTAGGTAAATGATAAAAGAAATAATTTATGAAGTGTGAATGCTAACAAGTGCACAAGTTTGAACAATGACAATTCCAATCACTTTTTCTAGCATCAACATGTATCATAAACAGTAGCTCATCTCATAAAACTTCTCATGATCAAGTAACAGGCTATTCACATGTTTAAAGTATAGACCAGAAAGTTTCTTGAAATCCAGCAAACCATATTCCTAGTCATCGAACAATTGCAATTTATCTTATTTTCAGGAAGGGTCTATGTAAGAGATTTGATTTAGCAAATTCCACATACTCAACTAGCATATAGTCTTCCATGATTATTGATACTTAAAGCATATTTTTAGAACAAATAGCATCTATCGAACACAGAGAAAGATAGGGGCGTAGAGTTTCGCCTCCCAACTTATTTATCGTATAGATAATTGTCAACAATAATAATTCATGATCAAATATATTTGGATGGTCATATATGCTTGGATCTTTCCCCACCACATGATGTTTGCCAAGAGAAAAAGGCAAAATATAGGAAGTGGTGAAGACCACCATGACTCGTGTGTAAAGGTAAGTAGTAGAAAATAAAAGATAGGCCCTTCGTAGAGGGAAGTAGGGGTTGTTATGCGCTTTTTGTTTTTGGGTGTGCAAACTCTTAATGCAAAGGAACGTCACGTTGTATTTCCCTTTGTGATAGCAACCTTTATTATGCAGTCCGTCTCTTTTATTTCTTTGTCATCAAAAATTCTTACAACGCTTATTTTCCCTTACAATAAAAGATCTTACATATTTAGTAGCAATTTTTATTGCTTTTTGCACCGATGACAACTTACTTGAAGGATCTTATTCAATCCATAGGTAGGTATAGTGGACTCTTATGGCAAAACTGGTTTAATGGTGTTTGGATGCACAAGTAGTATTTCTACTTGGTGCGGAAGTTTTGGCTAGTATGAGGTGGAAGCAAGCACCACATGTTGGAGGATCCATAACAATATAACTTCTATACAAATATACCCAAACATAACTACTTAAGTTGTCTTCCTTGTCCAACTTAAACTAATCTGCTCAAGTTTAAAAATAGTTAATGGGTATCCACAATCATAGAAGATGTCCAATATAGTATATTTATATGTGGAATCTCTCTTCTTTCAATATTCTTTCATGATTTGTTCAAGTGACCAATGCGGTTTTTGCTAACTTTCAATAAATTTCACCACCGATACTTCTTATGTGTGAAGTAATTACTCTCCATGGGATAAGTATATGAAGCATATTTAATTTCATATTGATGATATTCAGTTCATTCAAGCATTTACCAATAGGTTATAAGTGAAGCACGAGAGTCAATGACAAACTACTCCAAAAAGATAAAAGTGAAGATCAATACATAGTCAATTAGTTAAATAGCCACGTGAGGACTCTCTATTATTCAAAATTTCAGATCCAATGATTTTATTGAAACATCTGACAAAATAAAGATTGCACTCCAAGAATAGCATGCATCATGTGAACGAATAAAAATTTAGGCTCAACATAGGTTAACCGATAATTGTTGATGAAGAGAGGTAGGATGCGTAGCATACCCAAGATTTGATATTTAAGAGTTCTTGAAATATTTTCTTGGGGTTCCTTGGGCATCCCCAAGCTTAAGCTTTTGTATCTTGTTCAATCCTCTCATATCCCGGTTTCACCTATTCTCAAAAACTTCATCCACACAGAACTCAAAAAAACTCGTGAGATAGGTTAGTACACATAAGAATAAATCAACACTTCATGTAATGCCAAGACAAGTTGCACAATAGTTTTAAAACATTAGGTTCTGTATACTATCATTTCCACAATTTATATCTACCAATATAGGCTATGGAAACTATAGGATAAGTAGATAGCAAAACTATGACAGCAATCTGTCCAAATAGAACAGTCTGTAGTAATTTATTAAACCAGTATACCTATGGAACTCTAAAAATTATGAAAATTTAGGAAATGCTAAGGAATTAATATCAAAATACTGTGTAAAAATTTCATAAACTTTCTACGTTCCAGTAAAATATGAAAATTCAAACACTACAGCAAAAGTTTCTGTTTTTTTTACACAGCACACATAAAACATACAATGCAAGCATCCTAAGGCAATTCTTGAAACTTTTTATTGAAAAACAATATTATAAATAACACCTAACAGATAACAACAAAAATAAAATTACTCTCCAAGAAAAACTCATATTATGTGACGAATAAAAATATAGCTCCAAGTAAGATATACCGATAGTGTTGAAGACGAAAAAGGGGATTCCTTCCGGGGCATCCCCAAGCTTAGACGCTTGAGTGTTCCTTTAATATTACCTTGGAGGTGCCTTGGGCATCCCCAATCTTGGGTTCTTGTCGCTCTTTATTCCCCTCATATCGGTATCTCACCCAAAACTTGAAAACTTCAATCACACAAAACTTAACGGAACTTCGTGAGAAGGGTTAGTGTAATAAAGATAAATCATTCACTTAAGTACTGTCAGGACAAGATTAATAATTGTTAACCCATGATACCTAATATATTATATCACTCCCATAATTTATATTACTCAATATAATCTATAGGAACACTTGAAACAAGCAAACTATGCATGCAAAACAGAATCTGTCAAAAACAGAACAGTCTCTAAAGATCTGAATGATCACCATAATTCCCTGACTCTAAAAATTTATGAAACATTAGTACATATCACATCATTTGAATAGAAATGTTTTGTAAAAAATTTAGAATTTTTTGACTCTCCATTAAAATCAGATAATTCAAATACTGGACGTAAGACTTTCTGTTTTTGCACAGAATCAAACAAGCAAATATCCATACTATCCCAAAGGCTTTACTTGGCAATTTATTGAAATGAAAGGCACAAAAATAGTTAATACAGTATCTTAGTCATGTTAACACATCAAAACAGAAATTAAAAGTGTTGGGTTGTCTCCCAACAACCGCTTTTCTTTAATGCCTTTTTAGCTAGGCATGATATTTCAATGATACTCTTCCAAGTCAAATTACGATGATCATTATATTCATACTCTAAAAGATATAAGTTAAGTTCATAGAGCATTCTTAATTAGTATATATTAACCAACATCCAAGCTCAAAATATATAAGTGAAGCATACGAAGCATTCTACAAATCCATACTCAAAAGATTTAAGTGAAGCACAAAGAGCATTCTATAAAGCCATACCCAAAAGATTTAAGTGAAGAACAGAGAGCATTATACAAATCCATCAAGTACTATCTCATACTAGAAGGGGTCATAAAGGAAAAGACAAACATTAAAGACACATGTCATGTGAACAAAACAAAAACCGAGGTATACCAATAATTGTTGAAGAATAAAGATGGGATGCCTTCCGGGGCATCCCCAAGCTTAGGTGCTTGATTCTCCTTGAAATATTTACTTGGGGTGCCTTGGGAATCCCCAAGCTTGAACTCTTGTCTCTCCGTATTCTTCTTATATCGATACCTCCATGATCTTCGAACACTTCATTCACACAAAACTTAACAAAACCCTCGTGAGATCCTTTAGTATAATAAAGCAAATTACTACTTTAAGTACTTTTGTGAACTCGTTCCAAATTCATATTAGCATTATATCTACTGTAGTCCCACTTCACCATGGTTCATACCCCCGATACAAGCCATAGATTCATCAAAATAATAGAACAATGCATAGAAAATAGAATCTTTTAAAAACAAGACAGTTTGTAGTAACCAGGAAACTTCGTATGCTTCTGTAACTCAAAAAATTCTGAAAATTTAGGAATAATTAAAAAAATGCATAGCAGTACTGTGCAAAAATTTGAGAAACTTTTGACCTTCCAGTAAAAAATGTAAATTCACGCACTATAGCCAAAGTTTCTGTTTTTGCACTTCACACACCAAACAAGCAATCTAATCATCCTAAAATTAAATTTTGGCACATTATTTTTGTAATAAAATGGATATATAGAAGGTGATAATTATTTTATAGAAGCTTCCATGAAAAATTCTACATGTTTTCCATGAGCATGAACACAAGTGTTCAAGGTCGACCCTCACTTCTCCAATGCACAACCTTCCAATCACTTCTCTTTTTGCAAAACTTCTTAGGCATAAGAGGCAAGTAACTCTTTTTGTATTTTTAATTTTTTTAATTTTTTCTGTTTGTTTCACCCACAACTAAAGAAAGCAACAAAGGAAAAACAAAATCTATATAGTGAAGACAGCAAACAAGCACACAGGAGAATATCAACCCCACGCTATTGCTCCCCGGCAACGATGCCAAAAAAGAGCTTGATAATCCCCAAGTGCAAGGAATCATCGTAGAAATTTCCAAAGGTGGAAGTGATAAGTATGAAGTGTCGAACCCACAAGGAGCTAAAGGTAAGATCAATATTCTCTCAAGTCCTATCTGCCACCGATACGACCCTACGTACACTGAACGTTTGCTTCCATCTAGAAACGAGAAATAAAACTACGTTGTGGGTATGAAGATGATAGCTTTGCATGATATCGGAGAACTAAAATATAAAAATAGTTTCTGTTATCATAATATTATAATATATTACAAATAGTGAGTGTGGAATAATGATGGGTCGGTGTGCGAATTATCCTAAGAGATAGTTAACAAGATCGGAAATCATTATTGCAATTTTATATGACGGAGAGGCATAAGCTAACACACTTTATCTACTTGGATCATATCCACTTATGATTGGAACTATAGCAAACATCCGCAAATACTAAAGATCATTAAGGTAAAACCCAACCATAGAATTAAAGCATCAAGTCCCCTTTATCCCATACGCAAACAACCTACTTACTCGAGTTTGTGCTTTTGTCACTCACGCCACACACCATAAGCGAATCATAAACATATTGCAAACCCTACAGCGGGGATCCCTCACGTGTCCGCGGAACGGAAGGCACCACAGGACAGCACCAATAATAAAACATGCAACTCAAACCAATCTAGATCATCAATGAACCCAAAGGACAAAAGCAATCTACTCAAAACATCATAGGATGGCAACACATCATTGGATCATAATATGTAGCATAAAGCACCATGTTTAAGTAGGTGATTACAGTGGGGTGCGAGAGAGTGGACCGCTAAAAGGAGATGAGGATGGTGATGTTGATGAAGACGATCACCACGGCGATGGTTCCCCCGATGGCACTCCGGCGCCACCGAGAGAGAGGGCGAGAGGTTCTTCCCCTTGTGCTTCCTCCTCCATGGCCTCCCCCTCTGTGGGGAGAGGTTCTCCCTCTGGTACTTGGCCTCCATGGCGTTGATGGCCCCTCCGGGACGATGAAGATGTCCTCCGATGATGGTGACCCCCTCTGATAGGGTGCCGGAGAGGGCCAAGATTGGTTTTTCGTGGCTCTGGAGGTGTCCGGCGGCGGAACTCCCGATCTAGGTTTCTTTTTGATGGTTTCTAGATTTATAGGAATTTTTGGCGTTGATCCCACGTCAAGGGGGTGCTCGAGGGGCCCACAAGCTCGCTAGGTGCGACCAGGGGGTGGCCGCGCCCACCAGGCTTGTGGCCTCCTCGTCCACTTCCTGGCCCAGCTATTCACTCCAATATTTTTTATATTTTCCAAAAATATTTTCCGTAAATTTTCAGCCCATTCCAAGAACTTTTATTTCTACACAAAAAACAACACCAAGGTAGTTCTGCTGAAAACAACGTCAGTCCGGGTTAGTTCTAATAAAATCATATAGAATTATTGTAAACATGGCATGAATACTTCATAAATTATAGATACATTGGAGACGTATCAATGATTTTGAATTGGTGAATCTGGCATTGACCACAGTGTCTTCGGACTCACCGCCGTTGTGCCAGCGCTTGTTCTTACTAGGTCGTGGCTTTCCGTTGTCGTCCCGCACTTCAGACGTGCTGGGGTTTCCGAGAGGGTTGTTTCGATGGGCAAGCCAGCTATCATCACCCGCACAAAAGCGGGTCATAAGTGAGGTAAGGGCAGCCATTCTTCTTGGCCTATCCTGCCCGAGTTGACGGCTAGCCATTTGTCCCGGATATTGTTCCTGAAGGAGGCCAGTTCCTCGGCATCCGAGAAATCGACAATTTGATTTTTCTTGGTCAGTAATTGGTTCCAGAATTGTCGGGATGACTCGCCGTCTTGTTGGACGATGTTTCTCAAGTCATCGGCATCCGGGGGCCGAGCATAGGTCCCTTGAAAGTTAGCTCAGAAAGCATCCTCAAGCTCTTCACAACTCCCAATGTAATTTTCAGAGAGGCTATTAAGCCAATGCCTTGCTGGTCCCTTGAGATTCAATGGTAGTATTTTATGGCATGGAGGTCATCTCCTCAAGCCATGTGTATGTGGAGAAGGAAGTCCTCAATCCACATGGTTGGGTTTGTTGTCTCGTCATATTGTTCTATGTTTATGGGTTTAAACCCTTCCGGGAACTGATGTTGCATCACCTCGTATGTAAAACACATTGGGTGAGCAACACCTCTAACCCTGGCTACCTCGTGCTGGAGGTCGGGTGGCAGCATGTCCCGTTGTTGTCCCTGAAATCTATTGTTCTCGCCGAGCCGAGATTAGCACCCATCCCATCTAGCGGAGGTTCGCCCTCTAGACCCATAGATGGATCTTGGCTGGCCTGTTTTAGGATACAGGTTGTGTCGTAGGTCGAACTGGTCTTCCGGCTACGCTGGCTCCTTCCCTCTTCTGCGGGGGTGTTCGAGTTGGTCTCTGGCTTTTCCAGCCACCCTATCCCATCCTTGAGGGGGAGGGTGTTCTGGCTGGTCGCCCTTAAACCGTCTAGGCGGTGCAGGCTCATGGGCCTCGTCTTCGAACTCTTGTAGTAATCGACGGCGTGGGTAACTTTTATTTTGTCCCTGTCATTCCTGGGCATAATCTTCTTCAGTGGGCAGGACTTGCGCCCATCGATCGTTAATGGTGCCTTTTTCGGCCTTGATTTGTTGTTGTTTTATCTTGAGGCTTCGACCAGTAGCAATAAGATGTTGTTTGAACCATTCTTGATCTAGCGGATCTTCAAGGACAATGAAATCCTCGTCTCCGAGATTTTCCTCATCCTCAAAAAGAGGGAGGTAGTTACTGTCTTCGGAATCGTCGTGGTCCTCAGGTCCTTCTGGATTCGTACGGCCCTCCGAATCATCGGGATTGTGTTCGGGAGCAGTGGGGTCGACAAGGTTTTCTGGGTCGTCCGGGGTAGCAGTTTCTTTGGTGCCCGTGATGCTTTCCCTGCCCTTGCGCGCCTTAGTTTTTTTGCACTGATGCTGGTTCTTGGATGAAACACTCTTCCCGCTGTTTTTATTGGCCTATCAACATCGCTCTTCCCTGTGGTGTCATCTTTAGGGGGTCCACCATGTACACATCATAGGTAGAGCTGGTTGTCCACAGCCCAGTTCAGGGAGGAGTAGTTGCGTCGACATCCGCATATGCATCTTCGGCCTCATCCGAGAAGAAGTCCAGCACATCGGTTAAATCTTCGTGGCTAACAAGTGAGTGGTGGGTGGGAAACAAAAATCCCTGTGACCTACCTTGAGATTGATCTAAGCATGGATCTAGGTCACGTCGTCTGTAATTTTCAAAGTTTGAATCCGGGCCAACATCTCGTTTAATAGTGAGCGATTGGCCAGA
Source organism: Hordeum marinum (assembly GCA_022496015.1). Classification (NCBI taxonomy): domain Eukaryota; kingdom Viridiplantae; phylum Streptophyta; class Magnoliopsida; order Poales; family Poaceae; genus Hordeum; species Hordeum marinum. The sequence continues at coordinate 437,248,140 of CM039672.1, read as the reverse complement.
CTAGCCTTCGAAAGTTTGGTGGAGTTGATCTCCGAGGCATCGGCACGAAGAGTGTGCTTGACCAAGGTTAACCCCTGACCTTCAGATGTCATGCCCGAATCCATGCTCGAGGCCGGATCAGAAGCGGGTATATCATCCCGGACATGAGGTCGGGATGGGGACCCGAAGTCAAGGCTTCGGGTTTCCCAAGCTCATCTGATGTAGCCGAAAACCTAGTGAGGACTAGATCGCCTTGCGCATCGGAGACGTAATCGAGGCTGCCAAACTTGATTCCTTGACTTGGGGCGAACCCGGTGATCTAATCGGGTTGACCAGCCACCTCGACATGCGGAACAATGAACGCAGGAAGTTGGTCGGGGACTAAGATGTCCCTAGTGCAGATGCCATCGTTGCTGACCAAGCGAGCCATCGATCCTTCTGGCGATCCTGTAGGGGAACTCTTAATGAAAGTATTGATTTCGGTGTCAAAACCGGCAGATCTCGGGTAGGGGGTCCCGAACTATGGATCTTGGATAGATGGGTTACAAGAGACAAGGGAGACGATGTTTACCCAGGTTCAGGCCCTCTTGATGTAGGTAATAGCCTGCGTCATGTTTTGTTTGTATTGATGATGGTGTATCGAGTACAGAGTTGATTTACCTCGAGATCGTATGTTGTAGTCTAAACCCTAAGAGTTATGATCGTAATCTGGCCTACGGACTAAAATCCTCTAGTTTATATAGATACCAAGGGTGCCTAGGATTACATAATGTCGGTTACATCAGAGAAGGAACATGTCGAATCTTTCATCTTGTCGATGTAGTATACGCCACGGCTTGGGAAGTTTTCATCCTGGATACGGCAGTTCCATAGTCTTCGGTTCTTAAATGACAGTCATAGATCGGCCCACTGCACGGCCCAATAGATAGGCCGGCGTCCCGAGGACCCCTTAGTCCAGGACTCCCTCACAAGCATAACCCTAACAAAGTACAACAAAAACATACATATTTCAAAATTCATGAACAACTAGGGATTGCTCAAACTTGCAAAAAAGGTGAGCAAATGAGATCATTTTTTTGGATGAGGGGGAGGGAATCGGGAAAGATTACCTTAAGGAAGGGATTGGGATCGAAATCCCTGGACCAAACCTTCAAATCTACTTGATTTGGGGAGGGACTTGAGAAGGGGGCAAAGAGGAACTAGGGGCGTCGGAGCTGCTGTTATTGAGATGTGTGGGGGTTGGGGATGGGGGAGGGTTGGGCCGCGAGGACATAAGTCAAAGTGTGGTGCCTAAAAGCTAATGTGTGGCGCCTTGGCCTTAGGGCTGCACTGCAGCGACGGGGTCTAGCCTGATACGGGGTGCCACACTGATCGGTGATATAGCGTGTGTGTCTCAAGTGCTACATAGTGTAATGTGATCGTCTGGCTTTCGGACCCTACACAGAAGTTTTAGACGAGCGAAATTGTTGTGAATGTGAATGTGCATGTCGCGTCTTCATGGATGCAGGTTGCATGCAGAGGTCGTGATTGTACCAATGTATCGTAAAATCATATGTGCATGTGCATGTCTTAGCATCCTCTTGCTTTTTGAAGGTAAAAGGCGCTTCCGCTAATCAATCCTTGTAGTAGCTGGTTTGCCACAGGTGGTCGATCAGAAGAAAATCGGTGGCGATATGATATGCAGTACCGGGTGAAGGAGAACCTATCTATCTATCTCTATAATTAATGGCATAATGTTGTACGTATACGAAATATGACTACATATGATGGATGAATGGATGGAGACGGGCATACTCCTCTTCCTGTTGAAAAGCCACAGGAGCATCTGGTCCATCGAGACGAGACGGACATACTTTCCCTCTTGGAGAGCTGTGTGGGGGGAAAGGCGCCTTCTCCAGTACGAACGGCAGCCACCGCCGTGCCGGGCTTATCCTGCCCGAACATTTTTGGAACCATACTTTGCTTGCCCGCTCCCTGTCTCTTCCTTCCTTCTTCGGAACTTAAATATCTCACACCAAAACAACTGGAGTGTGTGTGTGTATATATATATATATATATATATATATATATATATATATATATATATATATATATGCGGCTATCATCGTCGTTGTCAACTAGGAGGACTTCGTACACTTGTAATCTAGAAACCGGCGGCGTGCGTGCGCCGTAGATTCCATCCAATTGGAGTATTATTGGTCTGTCATTTTTCTACATTTTCGTTCTTGTCAAAGTCTCAAATCAGCTGAACATTCCGCTGTTCTCGTCAGGTGCCAAAATTCGCAACGAACGAATAACCTTTATTGATAATCATTGCAGCACCTTTTGTATTTGATGCACACGTCTGATAATGGACGAACAAGCCATGTATGAAACCACCTGTATTCAGAGAAAACAAATCATGCATGCATGCATGATGTTGTAGCAAAAACGCATCTAGCGCCGGCCAGAAGGGACTCGCGATGGCGATCTATCGCCGCTGCCAGATCGCTCCTTCGCAGCCACCTCAAACCGACACCTCTTCGTCCCCTGCCGCACCTTCCTCCCCTCTGCCGCTCTGCGTCACCAGAGGCACCCTCCGACAAAGTTTGGATGGCTCCGAGAAAGACCGCGGCAGAGCCCTTCTCCGGCTGCTTGGTATTAGAGTATAGGTTGGTTATTATGGCCGACCGGTTTTGATTGTAATTCTATTTTTACTAGTTTTGGTATTCAAGTTTTGTAATCTATATAACAGTCATTTGAGGTCCCAATCAATACAGTTATTATTCTTTAATTATCCAATCATCATGATATCAGACGTCTAGGTTTTTCGCACCTGGCATGCCATCGCCAGCCGCGCCGACTCGGCCCCTCTTCTCCATGGCCGAGTTCCGTGCTGCCGATGCCCCTCCTTCTTCTTCCTCCTCCACAACCACCCAACCAAACTATCCACAACTCCCAATGATCTCCCTAGCCAACACCATTGCCGACGTCTCCCCCTTCATCCTGATCTCCTTAGATCTCGGTGCCCACAACTACTACCATTGGCACCACCTCTTCAACATCCACCTCGGCCGTTGCGGCCTCCGCCACCACATCAACCCATCCTACCTTCCGCAGCATGCCGATCCATGCTGGGTGAAAGATGATCTCACCATCATCCAGTGGATTTACACCCGCATATCCACGGAGCTCTTCAATCTGGTATCCGACGACGACGCAACCGCTGCCGAGCTTTGGGCCTCCCTCCAGCAGTTGTTCCAGGACAACTCCGACGCGCGCATCAACGCCCTCAACACCGAGCTCCGTACGACCGTCCAGGGAGATGCCCCGGTCACCATCTTCTGCCAGCGGATCATGGCCATGGCCAACGAACTTCGTGAACTCGGTGATCACGTCGACGACCGCACCCTCATCAACGCCCTCCTCATCAGCCTCGGTGAGTAGTTCAAGAAGCAGCAGACCTTCATCCCCATGCTCAATCCATACCCCACCTTCAAGGAGGTCCGCTCCCTCCTCCAGCAAGAATAAAAGAACCAAGCTCGCAAGGCGCAACGGCCACCGCAGGTGTTTCATGCCACTCCTGCCGCGGCCGCGGCTCCCGCGCTCGGGCTGCCACGCCAATCTGCCGTAGGCCCGGTAGACCCAGCAAATCCAACAAGCCCGACAGGCTCAACATCTGCTCCTCCACCGCCCCCCGGCTGGCGCCCGAGCCCTAACTACCGGGGCAAGAACCTGATCTACCGGCCTCCTACACCTCGCACTGCCGGCACTGCACCAGCTCCGCCATCGGCCGCTCCATCGCCACCAGCTCCTCAGCACGATCCTTGGACTGGCCCTATCCAAGCTTGGCCGATGCCCTGGTCGGCTCCTTCGTCGTACGGTGCCTTGTTCGCCAATTTTGCATTGACAATAAAGTTATTTTGGCTTTTGACCCTTTTGGTGTGTCTATTTCATGCATTGGCGATGGCATGGCGGTTGCGATCCACGAGGCTTCCCCATTCGAAGGAATGGTGGGGCGGGTGGGCTGCCGGGTATCAGACCGGATGGTGGGCGATTCACCGGCGGATAGTGACGCGGCTTGTCACCTTGGTGACCAATGGCGCCGAGCTACTCCTTCCTTCAACCCATGTTGCGTGCACTCCGTTTTACCGGACATAGCCATGCTGCTAGCCGGTAACTGGGTTTGGACGGAGCATGAGATGGGGATTCAGATTGGGATAATTCCCAGGTCGGCTCCTGCTGCCGGCCACAATGGCAACGACACTCGCGGGTGTCGTTTTTCTTCCTAGAGTTGTCATTGGGTTCGCCCTACCTTTTCTCACCTCACGGTCTCTCAGATGGAAACCCTAAGGCGACGACGACGCTTTTGGCGCCGTTTCCTTATTGAAGGCGTTGTCGTGAGAGTTATGTGGCGGTGGGCACTGCTTGGGTGCGTCGGCAATTGCAGATGGCACACCCCTCTTCCTCTAGGTGGTAGATGTTCTGAGGAAACCCTAGATCTGGGTGTTCTGGATTGGACTAAGACTTTGTTATCGTTCTCCCTCCTGGGGCCATCGTCTTGGAGCACTGGTTCTCTAGGAAGGCCAACAGGTGGAGCGGTGTTAATCGACCGCATTGATGACAGTGGGTCTCGGCGGCGTGGAGCATTGGAGTCTCAGAGTTGGACGTAGATTGATCGACGCACGCAGGCTGGTGGCGTTGTCTGGTGTCGTGATTACGTCAACGACAGATGAGACTGGCAAGATCTATGCAATGACCTACTGAAGACGTGATGGTGGAAGATGGCGGCGGCGGATCTTAGAGCGTGCTCAGGCAGTGCACGTTTTGAGACGCCAAGACCGGATGGTCTGCAATTCATTGAATTAGATCGTATGTGTTATGCAGACATGGCACATATGTATATTTATAGGTGTAGCGACTTTGTTTGCCTATATGGAGGCTTCGGATTGTTCCTTGTATCGTGTGCATCATGTTAATGCAGAAGCCGTAGTTTTTTTGTTTTGAAAAACAAAAGTAAATACACAGGATCGTGTGGTTCTAAACTCTTTAGATCAGCGTCATTTGACTAAAGACTGAAAACTTTTGAATGGATCTATCAAGCTTCTATATATGACCTCTAAACTCTTTAGATCAGCGTCGTTTGACTAAAGACTGAAAACTTTTGAATGGATCTATCAAGCTTCTATATATGACCTCTAAACTCTTTAGATCAGCGTCGTTTGACTAAAGACTGAAAACTTTTGAATGGATCTATCAAGCTTCTATGACCTGCAAAGGTTGACTAGAACGGACATCTGTGCACCTGTGCTGGAGACATCGCCCACATGAAGGCGGAGAAAAATCACGAGCTTAGCCTGACAGTCTGACACGACGACTTGGACTTTGCACTTGTAAGTTTCTTTGCCCCGAAGGCTAAGGTGAATAGTAGTAGTAGCACTCACTGCCACGAAACGTTTCTCCGCCGTGGTTGAATTGTGTCAAATTTACTTCAAAATTTCTAGAAATAGATTATGATTAACTATGTCTGCAATCTCCTGCTTGTTTGAAGAATTGTTGACGACCAGGTACGTATGCGATTAAAACTATCATAAGCAGAGATATACTGTCCACCGTACGTGGCCCCACTTAGTAACAATGCCCGGCACCTTGCTAGGCTGTCGCTGTTGGTGTTGCTTGAGAGTTACTCTCCTATCTAAAGTCTGAACTCTCTGCCCGGCACCTGATGCTAGCTTGCAGGAACACAACACAGAGACGGGCATAATGGGGGCGCGCATGCATGCATCCATCGCTTCCTCGATCGACAGCTAGCTTCCCTTGTTGTACCCAAGATGCGTGAAGCTGCTGCAGACGGATAGCGCCATTTTATTCTTCTACGGAGAAAAAGAAGCGGTCGATGCCCCTTGTGTCTTTGTAACACCAAATTAGGCTGGAGCAGATCAGCATTTTTCTTTGATGAATGCAGCTGCGTGTTGATGGGCGAAATACCGGGTCACTGTCATGTCATCTGTTTAGGACGGCGTGGATACAGAAGATCAGTTGACCGCGATTGAATTGTTTGACAAATCAAGCTGGTCGACAATGGAGTTATTTAATTACGGCTGCATTTGTTTGTTAGTAGTAATTCGTATACGATTTCTCCTTGGAGAAGACATGCGAGGGCACGCACCATGTTCTTCCCAGTGCAAAAATCAACGCTGCTCTGTCAGTCAGACAAAGGGAAATCGATTCCATGGGCTAGTCCTTGTCATAAAAAACCCAGCCCGACCTTACCCACGGACCGGACTTGGGCCTAGATTTTCAGCCCGATGGTCATGTCGAACAGGGCCCGGGCCATTGTTTTCGTGTTTCAATGAAGAGGCCATCCCGAGGCTCGTGGCCCGTGGGCTTTTACACTTTCGGGCTGGGTCCAGGCCTGAGTTTTCTACTTCGGGTTTGGTCCGGCCCGGCCCGACCCATGGGCAGGTATACGATGGGTGAATGATGGTGGCCTGGTGGGGCTGTACTAAATTAATTAAGCATTTGACCAAGTTTGCTCTGATCTGCTGTGACGTGATAACGTGGGCATGGGGTGTCTAAGTTTGACGACTGTCCACTCCATCCAATGGCATCCCATGCTCTCCCAACATATATGCATCGTGCTTATCCTCTGACCTTATCCCCGCGATTTTTCTATCAGATTTATATATATGGTGCCTGCCAGAACCAACAAAATAAGTATACTCCAGCTTGCTGCATACTTCCTTCGTTTCAAAATAAGTGTTGTTGTTTTAATACTAAATTAGTATTAAATTTACGATACTTATTTTGAGACGGAATGAGTACGTACGAATGTGGAGAAGGCAGAGTAAAACCAACTGGCTTGATCCGGAACTTGTCTTAAAAATAAATGTATCTAGACATATTTTAGTTATAAGATACATTTATTTTATTTATCTGTAGGACAAGTATTTCCAAACAGAGAAAGTACATACTATCAACTAAGCAATACTTACACTTGAGCCAGAGTGAAATTATCAGGGTCAAATATGGCTCCTCGGTCCTCGCTGACTCTGGCCTGTCGCAGAAAACCGTCAAGCTATGCGATGGGGCGAGGGGTTCCCACCACAAGAGGCACAGAAAATGCATTTGTGAAGAAGACCCTGCGACTGAAGAACGGCGACCGGCGCGTGGATCTGAGCCACCCATGGAGTCGGCCGGGACCTGCAAAGCTTACGGAAGGTTGACCCGTCCTTCATTATTGGAGATTTTGGACGAGCTCGGCGGCATGCAGCGGCAGTATCCTGGGTTCACTTTCGTGGTGTCGCGGTATCATCTTCGTCGTCACGAGACCAACGTGCATGCGTTATCTATCTGATGATGCACCGGCGATATGATGAACCTCCGGCGTTCCAACCGCGGCCACTGTTGCCAACTTAACCGAGATAGGTAGCTAGCTAGCCGGTCCCCTGACTCTGACTCCGATGTCTTTTTTTTTCAACCGGGCTCATAGCCCTTTTTATTAATCTCTTAACGGAAATACATCAGTCATAAGTTGTTCTTTTGTCCCAAGGACCATACTACTGAAAAGGAATCTCAATCCGAGAGACTAGCAAGGAAACTGAAAGGGGAGAGCGAGTTGGGGCATCATCAGGAAACCCACTGTAGGTACCTCTAAAACGAAGTACCAACTGTGAGGCAAAAACCTGATGACACCAATTCATCTCATCCTCAGCAGCAAAAGCTACGACAAGACCTGAGAAGGTATATAAGCACTACCACCACCCAGAGAGATACAACTAAACTCAGCGGGCATCAGACCCCAGTGAGATGCTAAGAGCAAACGATCCCAGTAACCTCAGACCTTAGTTGAAGTGGATCCAACACCGTGCTCCAGGGTGATTCTTCGGCGAGGAGGAGAGCGATCAGCCAAGGACGCCGCCACTCGCACCATCATCTGCACTCCAGCCTGAAGCTTTGTCTTGTCATCTTCTTTCATCAGACCTGATCAATACATCATAAAAGCACAAGCAGTGAAAACAGCTTCTAAAGGGGATCGAACAACATGTTTCTCAAATGTCACTTTGTTGCGAGTGCACCAAATACTCCAGCATATGGCCGCTATGATCACCATATAGTATTTCCTCTCTCCAAGCAGATATCTGTAGAGCCATGCCCAACTTTGCCATAGAGAAACAGGACAACATGATGCCCCTAGCCCTTTACCAAGAGTTCCCCACACCGTGCGAGCGAAAGAACAGCCAAAAAACAAATGATTAGAGGATTCAATATTTTGACAGAAAGAACAAGAAGGATTTCTAGGCCAATTCCCTTTGTGCATGTTATCCCTAGTAAGAACAGCATTTTGAAACAGCTGCCACATGAAGATTTTAATTTTTAAAGGGATCTTTGCTTTCCATATCCTTTTATAGTCAGGTCCCGAAATATCTTTTTCCAACCACTCATACACAGATTTAGTTGTAAACAACCTGTTAAGAGTGTGCTTCTAGCCAACCACATCTGGTTGCTCATTAATAAGGAAATTCTTGGCCCCATCTACCACCGCAGCCCACTGAGAGGCTAGCTCATGAAACATGCGTCGCCTAAAGCGCATCTCATAGTTATTATTGACAAACGACTCTAAAGTACCTTCTTTGTCCATGCATATATCAAATAACATGGGGTATTATGTTTTCAAGGGAACATCCAGCATCCAGGGATCATGCCAGAGTCTCGTCAGGTTTCCTCTATTAATTTTGATCTCCCTCCCTGCCAGATAAACATCTCTGACTTTCATGATTGCTTTCCAACAAGGAGAATCATTGAAACGGGGTTGGACATTGGTCACATATTTCCTTTTCAAATATCTGGCACGAACAATGCGTTGCCATAAGCCATCTTCAGACTCAAGTTTCCACCACCACTTCGTTAATAGGCTCAAATTTTGCTTATGCAGGTCTTTGATATCCAGCCCACCAATTTTCTTAGATCCATAGACCCTAGCCCACTTGATCATATGGTAAGCTCATTTTTTCCTCTTTTTCCTCTAGAAGAATTGTCTCCTATGGGCATTCATTTTTTCAATGAAAGTTTTGTTTAACATGAACATGGACATGAAGTAAGAAGGGATCCCATCTAAGGTAGAATTAAGCAGAATAGCCTTAGCGCCCCAAGAAGTCGTATAACCTATCCACGCTACTAGCCTTTTAATCAATTTCATATCTAGGAAATCCCAGTCAGCAGTCTTGAGCATGGAATAAGTAACAGGGACACCTAGATATTTCATAGGAAGTTTACCCACTTGACAATTAAACATGTCCGAGTATATTTGGTCCATAGAATTACCCCCCCCCCCCCCAATCGTGAACACCTCACTTTTATCAAAATTGATTTTCAGACCTGACATCAATTCGAATAGATAGAGTAGCAACTTAACATTGGTCGCTTTCTCCACATCGTGCGAGAAGCAAATAACAATCATCAGTGTACTGCAAGATACTCACTCCCCCTTCTATCAGATCAGGAGCCAACCCTTCAAATAAACCATTTTTCTAGGCAGCTAACACCATCTTAGTGAGACATTCGGCCGCTAGGTTGAACAGAAAGGGGGAGAAGGGATCCCCCTGACGAACCCCCTTAGCACTTTGGATATAAGATCCAATCTCGTCATTTATTTTAACACCCATCGTCACATTGCGAAGAATTTGGGCTACCCATCCGCACCATTTCTCATTAAAACCTCTTTTCACATGGCAATCCAAAAGGAAGTCCCAATTGACTTTGTCATATGCTTTCTCAAAATCGAGCTTAAGCACTATTCACACACGTTTTTACAATGAGTATATTGCATGATCTCATGTAAGGTCATGATCCCATCCATGATGTTTCTACCTTTGATAAAAGCATTCTCTTGAATGCTGAATAATTTGGGAGCATAGATACCCACTCTCCTATCCATGACCTTTGTAATTAGTTTGTAGGGGCAACGCAACAAACAAATGGGCCTGTACTGCTGGATCTTATTCGCATGGGAAGTTTTAGGAAGCAGAGTAATAATACCATAGTTCAATCTATGCACATCTAGTTTCCCTACATAAAACCATTCAAACAGCTGAAACAAGTCAGCACTAACCACCTCCCAACAATGCTGATAAAACTCAGCAGGGATGCTGTCTGGGCCAGGAGCACAATTAGGCTTCATATCAAATAAGGCAGCTTTAATCTCCTCCAGAGTAAAAGGTCTAGTAAGGTCATCATTATCACTAGAGTTTAAGGTTTCCTCACTGGACCACATGGAAGCATCAATGTGGCAAATATTGCCAGGAGCAGGACCAAATAGCTCTTTATAAAAACTGGTAGCATGGGACAAAAGGTTTTTTGTGCCTTCAATACTGGTGGTACCACATTCTAGAGAATGTATAACATTTTTTCTACATCTCCTGTTGGCCACCTTATGAAAGAAGTTAGTATTATTGTCCCCTTTTAATAACCATCTTTCATTAGATTTTTGGTGCCAATATAATTCCTCATTAGCATATATGTCATTGAGTTCAATAAGGATGTCCACCTTCCTAATGTAGGCCCTACCACAAAGGTCACCTTTCTCCTCCAGCAACTCCAACTCTTGGAGTTCCAATTTTAACATATTTTTCTTAATCCTATTGCTGCCAAAGTTATTAGAACCCCGTCCTTTGAAAAACTTCTTAATCCTTTTCAGCTTAATGTTAAGGATATCAATAGGATCATCAGCATAAACATGTTTCCCCCAAATGTCAGCCACCAGAGGTAGGAAATCAGCATTATTCATCAAACTTGAAGCATCTGCAGCCTCGTGCTCTAGCTGAAGCTGCCCCCCCATCTAGTAATAAAGGGTTATGATCAGAAAGCTCTTTTACTAATTTTTGGACACAAACTAAAGGGTAAAGATCTTCCCAGTCCGAGGACATCAGAACTCTATCCAATTTTTCTAAAGTTGGATTTTCTTGTTTGTTAGACCATGTGAAACATCCACCAGACATATGAATCTCCCTGAGCCCAAGGAGGTGAATAATGGAGTTAAACACATCGGAGAAATGTGATAAGGGGGTTTGCTTGTTTTTTCACCACTGTGTCTCATGATGTTGAAATCCCCTCCAATGAGAAAGGGGGTATCAACCTTGTTACAGAAGGAGGATAATTCAGCCGGGAACTCAGGCTTTTTATCATCATGGGCGGCTCCATATACTACCATAAGAGCCCAATTGCAGTTTTTGGTTTTGTCCAAAATGTTAATCTGCAGGATATATTTGCCATGAACAGAATTGATGACATCCACCGTCTCTATACGTACCCCACACAAAATCCCACCAAATCTACCAACCGAAGGGACATGAACCCAATGAAATTGGGATGAGGGGTCTAGTTTCCTAAAAAAAGAAGGATTAAAATTTTCTTTCTTGGTCGCTTGAAGACCAATAAAATCAACCTCATTGACACTCATGATATCAGTAAGGCAGGAAGACATGCCCTTCTTCCCAATCCCCCTACAGTTCCAGAATATGCCTTTCATTTATAATGATTAGGTTTGTCTCTCACTCGGGAAGGTCTGCCAGGATCCAAGGCAGCCCTGTCCTCAAAATCTTTCTTGTGCTTCCTAGTAACAGGTCTATTGGTAATAACAGGGGAAGAAGTACCAGCACTTCTTCTTTTAGCTTTTTGTTTTTTCTTACTTCTAGGCTGCACTAGGATAAAAGGTTCATCATCTCCCTCACTCTGGTCCCCCCAGGTTAGAGATAGAGGAGTATTCTTCCCTAAGTAATCAATGACAGAAATATTACCAGATTCCACATTTTTCTCACACAACTTTTGCCTGGATGTTTCTAATTCACGAAGCAAATTAATCGGAGCAAAATTATCATCAGGGATATCCACCCCCATAAGAGAAGCATGTAAAATGATGGCATCATTGGACAACACAGAGAATTGATTATGAGCAAGGGAATCAGTGGTACCTTCAAGGTTGTGTTTCCTCATCCTTCTTGTCGCCATCTCATCCACCCTAGCAAGCTTCTGATACTAATTGCGACCAGTGACCCCCATTTTTTTCAGACGGTACATCCTCGCGCCCAGGAGAGTTTTCTGGTGACTCAATATGTAGGTGTTGTGGCTCACACCACCTTCCATACATCCATCATCGAGTTCCACTACCCGAGGTAGAGCCGGCCACACAACATAATTGGACGGATGTGTTAGGTTATCTTTTCCCATATCAATAGAATTTTCCAAATATATAGGAGAGGGAGGAACAGGAGTAACAACCCATGCACCTGTCTTCAAAGACTCCACGGGATTAGGTGAGACATAAGCAGAAGTAACAACATCTAGCCCTTGGCTATCACATTCAACACTCATCTCATCAGGAGGGGATTTATGTTTTGAGGAATTAAGTGTCTGTTGTTCTTTGGCCATGGAATGAATCAGGAGCTCAGTATGGTTCCCCTCATCACTTTCTTCTTCCTCATCAAATTCAGACACAGTAGGCAGTCTGGAGCTACCTGTGTAGTTCTGAGCCGAATTGCCCATAACAGAAGCACTAGTCCCTCCTTTATCAGAAGAGAACTGCGGGCCATGATCATATTTAGTTCTCTTCATCACAGAAGGCGACGCACTACTATCCACAAGCACAGATGATTGACTTCTATCAGGGCCCCCACCACAACTCTCTCCACCTCATAAAAGAAATCATAAAACTTCCCTTCGAGAAGGCCTTCAGCCAGAGGAGGAATATTATTCACATCCCTGCATCCCAGCAGAATGCGAGCATACTCAGGTTTGTGTAGAGTTGCTGCATCCACTTCCAAAGTGACCCCAACCAGTCCACCAGCATAGGAGACATATTCCACACACCGTTTCTCTAATGGTACATTGTGCACTCGGACCCAAGCTTTTTGAAGATCAGCTTTAGCTCCAACGGATGCTGACCATGAAGATATGCCAACTAGCACTGAACCATCTAAAATGGGCAGACATTTACCATAACAACAAGCTCTCTCAACCTCTTGAGCATTAGGAAACCTCATGACAAACTGAGTAGGGCTAATCTGACGAGCAGTGCAGTGCTATTTCTTAGGTTTTTTCAAAAAGAAACAATTGAACTCATTTTCAATATCTTTCACAGATGCAGAACCCTCAAGGATAGTAATAACCACGGTATTCTACTTCTCACTAGCTTGCTTATTGTAACCACAATCAGGGATGGAGAAGAAACCCTGCCGAGGAGATTGAAAACCACACAACAGCGGGATGCATTCCCACGGGCGAGGAGACTGGCACAATTGTGCCATATGCCCAAGCTTGCTACATCTCTCACACCTAATAGTAGGGCAACGTGGAGCAAGTGAGCTGGGGTATTGCAGTTGTGGCAGATCTCGCCATTCCCTTTGTTGACGTGCGTCTGCGGACCAGGGGAACAGGCAGAGGAGCTTGGTCACCTCCTTTCGCCATCGGCTTGGTCGCCGGATCTGGCCAAGCCTCCCTGGATCCACCCCCGAGTGCCTTTGCCGCCACCTCCCATCGATCCCCATCCGCCGCGCCTGCAGATCTGGGAGGAGGGGGCGGATCTGGGCGAGGATCTGGGCGTTGCCACACCAGATTGCGTTGGCCGCCCCCCGCCGAAGTTGCCACGTCCCGTGCCCTCATGACGCCCTCCGAACCTTCCGCCGCCGCGGTTCGCCATGGATGTCGTAGTAGTAGGTCGACCGCCTCCCACCGCCACCTGAACGAACGACCTCGTGTCACCGCCCACTTTCCTCGGCCAAATGGAACGAATCAGAGGAAGGGGGAGGAGAAACCGTAGGTCTAGACCAAAAATGCCCAAAGAAGTTTGCTAGATGCGAATCGGCGCTCTCGGCCGCGGAATAGGGGCGGGTGGGTGGGAAATCGCTCTGCGGGGCCTTATATCGCTCGTGCTCGAGGTCCACACCGGGTCCCTCATGGCGATCACTCTGCCATGGCCCCGTGTTTTCTATCCCAACACCCGCGCCAGCTGTGCAAACCTGAGTGGTTGCATGCATCCATAGCCCCTCTCCACCCCGGGAGGCCCCCTGCTCAATGGGATCCATGCATGAGGGAAGTCGCTAATCCACCTGCACCATGTGACACGGAACCCCCAACACGCCTCCCTCGAACACCTCCTCGCCGTCGCGCACCGAGCGCGTGTCCACCGTCTGCCCGTCCTCATCGAGCAGGACCAGACGCATCGCCTCCCGCCGAAAAAGGAGCACACCCGGCATGAACGTCACCGTGCACCGCGTGCGTAGATCCGGTGAGAACGAGGCCTTCCATCTCGCATCGCCGGGGTCGCCCGAGACTGACGACGTGCTTGCCCGAGCCATCTTCCAAACCTTCCAGCCGCTCTCCTCTTGGTAGTGCAGTATTACCGGACGGACGGGCGGGCGGAACCTGCTCTTGCCCTCCTAACCATTCCTTCTGCCCCTGAAGAAAGATGAATAGTATATTAGGAACCCCAAACTAGTGGCTCCACTGACTCCATGTATGGATCTCTGAATGCTGACCTACTCGTATGTTTCAACTTTTCAACGCGAAGAGATCGATCGAGTGCCATGATTTGTCAACGGTCGCCGAAGTCGGGCTGGCCTAGCTGTCCCCACGCCCATGGATCGGTGTGTCGGGTCGAATCGGGGACCCTCGGTCTGCTCGATGAATCGAGCCGTCGCTGCCGTGTGTATACATCCCGTGGTCGTCGTCGCCGGCGGAAACTTCCAAGAATGGACAGTGAACCGACATAGATCTGGACATCTGGTACACATACTAACTGGCCTGTGAAGTTAGCTAGCACATGAATGTATCGATCCTGGTCCATTTTCACCGTCGTGTGAGGTGCTACCACTACATCATTATTCATTATCTGACACAGGCCGGGCGAGACTAACTAAAAGGAAAGACTTGGGACGCGTCGAGACGTGGAAGGTACTACGTGCATGTGGACCGTATAGGACATCGCTGGATCACGTGCTTCGTGTCTCCATGTATGCGTGACTGGTTCCATGCAGGCCGTGGTTGTTCCGATGTGCATGCGCATGCATCCGCTTCCTTTGCGTTTTGAATGAAAAGGGCGCGTCCGTTAACTAACCCTTGCAGCTAGTTTGCCTTGCCACAGCCCACAGGTGGTCGATCAGAAGAATATATCAGATGCCGATCGAGCCGCATGCATTACCTGCTCAAGGATAAGATATGACTAGTGGCAAAATGTAGTCTGAACAAATACTATATGATGGATCATGGGTGGATGGAGACGGGCATACTCTTCTTCCGGCTGAAACGGAGCCACAGAGGCATCTGGTCGACCGAGACGAGACGGATCGATATACTCTTCCTCTTATCCTCTTGGAGAGCCGTGTGGGCGCCTTCTCATGTACAAATGGCGGCCGTAGTTTATCACTTTATCTCTTAATTCCGGCGTGGATAGGATGGTTAGAAATAGATATGGATCGGCCGGTCACTACCAGAATAACTGCTTACGCAGACGGCCTAATCTACGCTGACGGCCACCGTCGGCATAGAGAGAGGTATGCCGACGGCCTAGGCGAAGCCGTCGGTGCAGAGAAGTCGTCGGCGTACCTAGAGATATGTCTACGGTGGCCGTCGGCGTAGCCAGGCCGTCGGCATATCGTAATATATGCCTACAGTGGCCGTCGGCATATAAGGGCCATCGGCAAATATGTGGCCCCACCAGTCTTCGTCCACCGGGAGTCTGACGTCGTCATGTCTATGCCGACGGCCCTGACGGCGGCCGTCAGCATAGCTATGCCGACGGCAAGGCCGTCGGCGTAGGTGTGGTCCACGTCACCGATCCGTGACGCGTGCCACGTCATCGATCCAAGGCCTGCCAGTCGATTTGTAATGTGTTTATTATTATGCTTTTTCCTTCATTATTAATGTACTAATTGCTTATTTTATTTTCAATGCAGGTTCGTGTAACATGGGCAAGGGGAAGGCCGACGGCGCGGGTTTCATACGCAAGGTCGTCGACATTGCTAGTCGGAGTGGTCGAGCATGTACCGTTACCCCCCAACTACTTGAGGATTGTTGGGAGACGTAGTAGTAAATCAAAATTTCCTACGTGTCACCAACATCTATCTATGGAGAAACCAGCAACGAGTGGGGAGAGATTGCATCTTCATACCTTTGAAGATCGCTAAGCGGAAGCGTTACAAGAACGCGGTTGATGGAGTCGTACTCGCAGCGATTCAGATCGCGGTGGATTCCGATCTAAGCGCCGAACAACGGCGCCTCCGTGTTCAACACACGTGTAGCCCGGTGACGTCTCCTACGCCTTGATCCAGCAAGGAGGAAGGAGAGGTTGGGGAAGGGCTCCAACAGTAGCACGACGGCGTGGTCGTGGTGGAGTAGCAAGGTATTCCGGCAGGGCTTCGCCTAAGCGATGCGGAGGAGGAAGAAGAGAGGTAGGGCTTTGCCGTGAGAGAGAGAGTTCAGAACTGTTCTCAAAAGGCTAAACCTCAAGTATATATAAGAGGAGGGAGAGGAAGGGCTGGCTTGGACTCTCCTCCAAGGAGGAGAGCTTCGGCCGAATAAAAGGGAGAGTCCACCTCCCACAAGGGAGGTGGATCTCCTCCTTTTCAAACTCCTTTGCCCTTATCTCTACTCCTCCAGCCGCATGGGCCTTTGTAGAAGGTCTTGGCCAGCCCAATAATGGCTGGCACACCTCCTCTAAGGGCTCACAAAGTTCTATGGTCGTCACACCCCTCCCGGGGGGTCCTCCCGCACCCTCCCGGCACTCCCGGTACAATACCGATGAGCCCGAAAACTTTCCGGTGACAAAAACTGGACTTCCTATATATCAATCTTTACCTCCGGACCATCCCGGAGCTCCTCGTGATGTCTGGGATCTCATCCGGGACTCCAAACAACTTTCGGTAATCACGTATACCATTTCCCTATAACCCTAGCGTCATCGAACCTTAAGTGTGTAGACCCTACAGGTTCGGGAGACACGTGGACATGACCGAGACACTTCTCCGGCCAATAACCAACATCGGGATCTGGATACCCATGTTGGCTCCCACATGCTCCACGATGATCTCATCGGATGAACCACGATGTCAGGGATTCAATCAATCCCGTATACAATTCCCTTTGTCTATCGGTATGACACTTGCTCGAGATTCGATCGTCGGTATCTCTATACCTTGTTCCATCTCGTTACCGGCTAGTCTCTTTACTCGTTCCGTAATACATCATCCCGTGGATAACTCCTTAGTCACATTGAGCTCATTATGATGTTGTCTTACCGAGTGGGCCCAGAGATACCTCTCCGTCACACGGAGTGACAAATCCCAGTCTCGATTCGTGCCAACCTAACAGACACTTTCGGAGATACCCGTAGTGCACCTTTATAGCCATCCAGTTACGTTGTGACGTTTGGCACACCCAAAGCATTCCTACGGTATCCGGGAGTTGCACAATCTCATGGTCTAAGGAAACGATACTTGACATTGAAAAGCTTTAGCAAACGATTTACACGATCTTGTGCTATGCTTAGGATTGGGTCTTTTCCATCACATCATTATCCTAATGATGTGATCCCGTTATCAACGACATCCAATGTCCATGGTCATGAAACCGTGACCATCTATTGATCAACGAGCTAGTCAACTAGAGGCTCACTAGGGACATGTTGTGGTCTATGTATTCACACATGTATTACGGTTTCCGGTTAACACAATTATAGCATGAACAATAGACAATTATCATGAACAAGGAAATACAATAGTAACCATTTTATTATTGCCTCTAGGGCATATTTCCAACAGTCTCCCACTTGGTTACATTGTGATGAATCGTACACCCATAGCATTCTGGTGTTGATCATGTTTCGCTCGTGAGAGAGGTTTAGTCAAAAGATATGCGACTCAGATCCGTATGCACTTTACAAATATCTATATCTCCCTCTTGAATGTAATCACGGATGGAGTTGAAGCGGCGCTTGATGTGTCTTGTCTTCTTGTGAAACCTAGGCTCCTTCGCAAGGGCAATAGCTCCAGTGTTGTCACAGAATAGAGTCATCGGGCCCGACGCACTTGGAATTACTCTTAGGTCGGTGATGAACTCCTTCATCCAGACTCCTTCCTTTGCTGCTTTCGAAGCAGCTATGTACTCCACTTCAAATGTAGATGCCGCCACGAGGCTTTGCTTACTGCTGCACCAGCTGACTGCCCCTCCATTCAAAATATACACGTATCCGGTTTGCGACTTGTAGTCGTCCGGATCTGTGTCGAAGCTAGCATCGAGTAACCCTTTACGACGAGCTCTTCGGCACCTCCATATACGAGAAACATGTCCTTTGTCCTTTTCAGGTACTTTAGGATATTCTTGACCGATGTCCAGTGTTCCGCTTCGGGATCACTTTGGTACCTACCTACCATACTTATGGCAAGGTTCACATCAGGTCTGGTACACAGCATGGCATACATAATAGAGCCTATGGCTGAAGCATAGGGGATGACACTCATCTCTTCTCTATCCTTTGCCGTGGTCGGGTATTGAGTCGTACTCAATCTCACACCTTGTAACATAGGCAAGAACCCCTTCTTGGGCTGATCCATATTGAACTTCTTCAATATCTTATCAAGGTATGTGCTTTGTGAAAGACCTATGAGGCGTCTCGATCTATCTCTATAGATCTTATTACCTAATATGTATGCAGCTTCTCCAAGGTCCTTCGTTGAAAAACACTTATTCAAGTAGGCCTTTACACTTTCCAAGAGTTCTATATCATTTCCCATTATCAGTATGTCATCCACATATAATACGAGAAATGCTACAGAGCTCTCACTCACTTTCATGTAAATACAGGGCTCTCCATAAACCTATACAAACCCAAACGCTTTAATCACTTCATTAAAGCGAATGTTTCAACTTCGAGATGCTTGCACCAGCCCATAGATGGAGCGCTGGAGCTTGCATACCTTGTTAGCATCTTTAGGATCGACAAAACCTTCTGGCTGCATCATATACAGTTCTTCCTTGAGGAAGCCATGAAGGAATGCCGTTTTGACGTCCATTTGACAGATCTCATAATCATAAAATGCGGCAATTGCTAACATGATTCGGACAGACTTTAGCATCTCTACGGGTGAGAAAGTCTCATCGTAGTCAACTCCTTGAACTTGTCGATAACCCTTAGCGACAAGCTGAGCCTTATAGACGGTCACATTACCATCCGCGTCAGTCTTCTTCTTAAAGATCCATTTATTTTCAATGGCTCGCTTATCATCAGGCAAGTCCACCAAAGTCCATACTTTGTTCTCATACATGGATCCTATCTCAGATTTCATGGCTTCAAGCCATTTGTTGGAATCCGGGCCCACCATCGCTTCTTCATAGTTCAAAGGTTCACCGTTGTCTAACAACATGATCTCTAGGACAGGGTTGCCGTACCACTCTGGTGCGGAACGTGTCCTAGTGGACCTTTGACGTTCAATAGTAACTTGATCTGAAGTTTCATGATCATCATCATTAACTTCCTCTCCAGCCAGTGTAGGCTCCATAGAAACAACTTCCTGTGCTACGCTACTCTCCGGTTCGAGTGGAGGTACAATTACCTCATCAAGTTCTATTTTCCTCCCACTTACTTCTTTCGAGAGAAACTCTTTCTCGAGAAAGGATCCATTCTTGGCAACAAATACTTTGCCTTCGGATCTGAGGTAGAAGGTATACCCAATAGTCTCTTTGGGATATCCTATGAAGACGCACTTTTCCGCTTTGGGTTCGAGCTTCTCAGGTTGAAGTTTCTTCACATAAGCATCGCATCCCCAAACTTTTAGAAACGACAGCTTAGGTTTCTTTTCAAACCATAATTCATATTGTGTTGTCTCAACGGATTTTGACGGTGCCCTATTTAAAGTGAATGCGGCAGTCTCTAATGCATATCCCCAAAATGATAGTGGTAAGTCGGTAAGAGACATCATAGATCGTACCATATCTAATAGAGTGCGATTACGACGTTCAGACACACCATTTTGCTGAGGTGTGCCAGGCGGCATGAGTTATGAAACAATTCCACATTTCCTTAGTGCGTGCCAAACTCGTGACTTAAATATTCTCCGCCACGATCAGATCGTAGGCACTTTATTTTCCTGTCACGTTGATTCTCTATCTCACTCTGAAATTCCTTGAACCTTTCAAAAGTTTCAGACTTATGTTTCATTAAGTAGACATACCCATATCTACTCAAGTCATCAGTGAGGGTGAGAACATAACGGTAGCCACCACGAGCCTCGACACTCATTGGACCGCATACATCGGTATGTATTATTTCCAACAAGTCAGTTGCTCGTTCCATTGTTCCGGAGAACGGAGTCTTGGTCATCTTGCCCATGAGGCATGGTTCGCACGTCTCAAATGATTCGAAATCAAGAGACTCCAAAAGTCCATCAGTATGGAGCGTCTTCATGCGTTTGACACCAATATGACCAAGGCGGCAGTGCCACATGTAAGTGGGACTATCGTTATCAACCTTACACTTTTTGGTACTCACACTATGGACATGTGTAATATCACGTTCGAGATTCATCAAAAATAAACCATTGACCAGCGGGGCATGACCATAAAACATTTCTCTCATATAAATAGAACAAGCATTATTCTCAGATTTAAATGAGTAGCCATCTCGCATCAAGCAAGATCCAGATACAATGTTCATGCTCAAAGCTGGTACTAAATAACAATTATTAAGGTTTAACACTAATCCCGAAGGTAGATGTAGAGGTAGCATGCCGACGGCGATCACATCGACCTTGGAGCCATTCCCGACGCGCATCGTCACCTCGTCCTTTGCCAGCCTCCGCTTATTTCGCAGCTCCTACTTGGAGTTACAAATGTGAGCAACTGCACCGGTATTAAATACCCAGGAGCTACTACGAGCGCTGGTTAGGTACACATCAATAACAAGTATATCACATATACCTTTAATGTTGTCGTCCTTCTTATCCGCTAAGTACTTGGGGCAGTTCCGCTTCCAGTGACCGGTACCCTTGCAATAAAAACACTCAGTCTCAGGCTTGGGTCCATTCTTGTTCTTCTTCTTCCTGGCAACTTGCTTACCGGGCGCGGCAACAGCTTTGCCGTCCTTCTTGAAGTTCTTCTTACCCTTGCCTTTCTTGAAACGAGTGGTCTTATTCACCATCAACACTTGATGCTCCTTTTTGATCTCGACCTCTGCTGATTTCATCATCGAGTACAACTCAGGAATGGACTTCTCCATCCCTTGCATGTTGTAGTTCATCACAAAGCTCTTGTAGCTAGGTGGAAGCGACTGGAGGATTCTGTCAATGACCGAGTCATCCGGGAGATTAACTCCCAGCTGAGTCAAGCGGTTGTGTAGCCCAGACATCTTGAGGATGTGCTCACTGACAGAACTATTCTCCTCCATCTTACAGCTGAAGAACTTGTCGGAGACGTCATATCTCTCGACCCAGGCATGAGCTTGGAAAACCAGTTTCACCTCTTGGAACATCTCATATGCTCTGTGTTGCTCAAAACACTTTTGGAGCCCCGGTTCTAAACTGTAAAGCATGCCGCACTAAACAATGGAGTAATCATCGCAGCGAGAATGCCAAGCGTTCGCAACGTCTTGCTCTGCTGGGAGAAGGGGTGGGTCACCTAGTGGTGCATCAAGGACATACAATTTCTTGGAAGCTATGAGGATGATCCTCAAGCCACGGACCCAGTCCGCATAGTTGCTTCCATCATCTTTCAGCTTGGTTTTCTCTAGGAACGCGTTGAAATTGAGGGTGACATTCGCGTTGGCCATTGGATCTACAATATAGATTGTAAAGATAATTTTAGACTAAGTTCATGATAATTAAGTTCACATAATCAAATTATTTAATGAACTCCCACTTAGATAGACATCTCTCTAGTCATCCAAGTGACACATGATCGATGTCAACTAGCCCGTGTCCGATCATCACGTGAGACGGACTAGTCATCCATGGTGAACATCTCCATATTGATCGTATCTTCCATACGACTCATGTTCGACCTTTAGGTCTTCCGTGTTCCGAGGCCATGTCTGTACATGCTAGGCTCATCAAGTCAACCTAAGTGTTTTGCATGTGTAAATATGGTTTACACCCGTTGTATGCAAACGTTAGAACCTATCACACCCAATCATCACGTGGTGCTTCGGAACAACGATCCTTAGCAACGATGCACAGTTAGGGTGAACACTTTTCTTGAAATTTTAGTGAGCGATCATCTTATTTACTACGGTCGTTCTAGGCAAATAAGGTGTAAACATGATAAACATCACATGCAATCAATATAGTGACATGATATGGCCATTATCATCTTGATCCTTTGATCTCCATCTTCGGGGCACCATGATCATCACTGTCACCGGCACGACACCATGATCTCCATCACTGTGTCTTCATGAAGTTGTCTCGCCAACTATTACTTCTACTACTATGGCTAACGTTTATCAATAAAGTAAAGTAATTACATGGCGTTTATGATTGACACGTAGGTCATACAATAAAATAAGACAACTCCTATGGCTCCTGCCGGTTGTCATACTCATCGACATGCAAGTCGTGAATCCTATTACAAGAACATGATCAATCTCATACATCACAATGCATCACATCACATCCTTTGGCCATATCACATCACAAGGCATATGTTGCAAAAACAAGTTAGACGTCGTCTAATTTGTAGTTGCAAGTTTTTACGTGGCTGCTATAGGTTACTAGCAAGAACGTTTCTTACCTACGCCAAAACCACAACGTGATATGCCAATTGCTATTTACCCTTCATAAGGACCCTTTTCTCGAATCCAATCCGACTAAGGTGGGAGAGACAGACACCCGCTAGCCACCTTATGCAACAAGTGCATGTCAGGCGGTGGAACCAGTCTCACGTAAGCGTACGTCTAAAGTCGGTCCGGGCCGCTTCATCCCACAATACCACCGAATCAAGATAAGATTCTACGCCCACAACTGCTTTGTGTTCTACTCGTGCATAGATTCTACGCATAGACCTAGCTCTGATACCACCGTTCGGAGACGTAGTAGTAAATCAAAATTTTCCTATATGTCACCAAGATCTATCTATGGAGAAATCAGCAATGAGTGGGGAGAATCTTCATACCTTTGAAGATCACTAAGTGGAAGCGTTACAATAACGCGGTTGATGGAGTCGTACTCGCAGCAATTCAAATCGCGGTGGATTCCGATCTAAGCGCCGAACAACGGTGCCTCCGCGTTCAACACACGTGCAGCCCGGTGACGTCCCCTACGCCTTGATCCAGCAAGGAGGAAGGAGAGGTTGGAAAGGGCTCCAACAGCAGCACGATGGCGTGGAGGTGGTGGAGTAGCAAGGTATTCCGGCAGGGCTTCGCCTAAGCGCTGCGGAGGAGGAAGAAGAGAGGTAGGGCTTTGCCGTGAGAGAGAGAGAGAGTTCAGAACTGTTCTCAAAAGGCCAAAACCTCAAGTATATATAGGAGGAGGGAGAGGCAGGGCTGGCTTGGACTCTCCTCCAAGGAGGAGAGCTTCGGCCGAATCAAAGGGAGAGTCCACCTCCCACAAGGGAGGTGGATCTCCTCCTTTTCAAACTCCTTTGCCCTTATCTCTACTCCTCCAGCCGCATGGGCCTTTGTAGAAGGTCTTGGCCAGCCCAATAATGGCTGGCACACCTCCTCTAAGGGCTCACAAAGTTCTATGGTCGTCACACCCCTCCCGGGGGGTCCTCCCGCACCCTCCCGGCACTCCCGGTACAATACCGATGAGCCCGAAAACTTTCCGGTGACAAAAACTGGACTTCCTATATATCAATCTTTACCTCCGGACCATTCCGGAGCTCCTCGTGATGTCTGGGATCTCATCCGGGACTCCAAACAACTTTCGGTAATCACGTATACCATTTCCCTATAACCCTAGCGTCATCGAACCTTAAGTGTGTAGACCCAACAGGTTCGGGAGACACGTGGACATGACCGAGACACTTCTCCGGCCAATAACCAACAGCGGGATCTGGATACCCATGTTGGCTCCCACATGCTCCACGATGATCTCATCTGATGAACCACAATGTCGGGGATTCAATCAATCCTGTATACAATTCCCTTTGTCTATCGGTATGATACTTACCCGAGATTCGATCGTCGGTATCTCTATACCTTGTTCAATCTCGTTACCGGCAAGTCTCTTTACTCGTTCCGTAATACATCATCTCGTGGCTAACTCCTTAGTCACATTGAGCTCATTATGATGATGTCTTACCGAGTGGGCCCAGACCCAGAGATACCTCTCCGTCACACGGAGTGACAAATCCCAGTCTCGATTCGTGCCAACCCAACAGACACTTTCGGAGATACCCATAGTGCACCTTTATAACCACCCAGTTATGTTGTGACGTTTGGCACACCCAAAGCATTCCTGCAGTATCCGGGAGTTGCACAATCTCATGGTCTAAGGAAACGAAACTTGACATTGAAAAGCTTTAGCAAACGAACTACACGATCTTGTGCTATGCTTAGGATTGGGTCTTGTCCATCACATCATTCTCATAATCATGTGATCCCGTTATCAACGACATCCAATGTCCATGGTCATGAAACCGTGACCATCTATTGATCAACGAGCTAGTCAACTAGAGGCTCACTAGGGACATGTTGTGGTCTATGTATTCACACATGTATTACGGTTTTCGGTTAACACAATTATAGCATGAACAATAGACAATTATCATGAATAAGGAAATACAATAATAACCATTTTATTATTACCTCTAGGGCATATTTCCAACAAGGATGACTCCTCATAGGAAGAGAGAGGGAGAGGTTCCCCTAGAGGAGGAGGGGGCGGGAGGAGAGCCCATGGAGGGCAAGGGGGTGGTGAGAAGCACGCAATACTATCACGACTATCTTGGTATGAAGATGACCAAGGAAGGAGCGAAGGCGCGACACATTACCTTGGAGAGGTACGAGTACTTGTCAGTAAGTATTAATGATTTTTCATTCCAAAGTTTGTGGTAAATTTCATCGTTTCATGTTAGACATGCCATTATGCTTTATATTATGTAGGTGTGTCCAAATTGGTGTTATGGAAAAGACGAGTCCTGGGCGGCATTGGTGGACCTGTGGTGTGGTCAGGATGAAGCCTGGGCGGCTACTAGCAGCAAAAACAAGGCTAACCTAGGGAAGGAGGGAGTACATGCTCAGGGAAACCCAGAACCACTTTCTCCACAAGGCACTTCATGTATGAGTAACCTCATTAAACAATATTCTTCTATTTACCTTCACTTTTTTATGTATGACTAACATATGTTTGTTGGTGCAGGAGGAGAAACTCAAGCGGCTGCTCTCACACATGGAGGCGTGGGAGATCGCCCATACTCGGAGGAAGCCCAAGCCTGGGGAAGACAAGTACTACGGCAAGACCGCGGAGAAGAAGAAGAACTACTCTGCGGCGTATCTGAATCTACATCCTGACACACCTGACCCCATGACGGCGCCTTTGGACAACATGGCGGTGGTTGGCATGGGGCCGAAGGCTCATGGTCGACAGCCGGTTCTGGATGATGTGGTCACTCCTTCTATCTCCTACACGCAGCTCCGAGCTACCGACCCAAGCCTAAGACAGCGCACGCCCACGACCACTGCGCAGTCACAGTCCCTCCTAGCCGAGCGGCACTCTGTAAGTATTTTTCCCTCTTACCTTCGTTGCTCACTTTATTTCCCGCATTTAGATGTTTAATGAGTTCCATCATGTCATATTGTAGGCCTACATGGAGTACACACGACAGGAGAACATGGCGTGGAGCGGGAGAGTTGCAGCCGTCTAGGACCACAACACTCCCATGATGACGGTTAGTTTAGCCCCTTTCATTTCATTTCCATATTGATACTTTCATTTCTTCTGATATTGGTGTTTGCTTTGTCAATTAACATGCAGCTCGTGTTTGAGAGCATGAGGAACGGCACGATTCCTGAAATGGAACCAGCACCACCAGCTGCAGGACCACAACCAGTGCTTCTTACCTTTGAGGAATTTCTAGCACAACAATCGGGGACAACGGTGGTTAGTACATCTCCAAACTATTCAACCAACGCTTACTATTTATTCAACACAATATCATTCACTCAACATGTCTTTTCAAACATCCAAGGAACCGGTAGATCATCCATTGGTGGTGGTGCCGGTGTTCACATCAATACCGAGTCACGGAGCCCGGTCACTCCAATCCACCGAGGCGGTAGCGCTGCCGCTAGCAGTGAAGACCTGGGATTTGGCGGACTTGGCGTCGACGACCTTGGAGGTGGACGTACTGGCGCTCCTTAGATGGCTTGTGCTCTTTTTATGCTTCTTAGATGACTTGTATTTTGCAACTTATATTTCGGAGCTCCTTATGTTGTTGGTTGTGAGGATGTGATGGTGATGGTGTTGATGACGTCCGTCTGTTTACGCTACTTATATTTATGATGCTCTTGATGGTGCTACTGTGCGTTTATTTTTCATTGTATATACCCTGATATTTTGAATTGAAATGAATTTGTATGAAACAGGAAAAAAACAGCACAAAACTACGCCGACGGCTAAGCCGTCGGCATAGAGGGCGTTCGAGTTACCAGCGGCTGCCACGTGCCAAGCTATGCCGACGGCTAGGCCGTCGGCGTAGCTTTTTAGCCTATGCCGACGGCCTGAGCCGTCGGCATAGGTACGCCCTAGGTACTACCAGCGGCCGCCACGTGTCAGAGTGTGCCGACGGCTATGCCGTCGGCGTAGCTTCGGACCTATGCCGACGGCCGAGCCGTCGGCATAGAGCGACACGTGGCCGTCCCTGGATGCGTCGCTCTTAACGGTAGCTCTGTCGGACGCCGTTTGCCATGGAGCTATGCCGACGGCTGGGGCCGTCAGTATCGATGTACGGACACCGTCGGCATAGCGTCTATGCTGACGGCATCCTGGGGTACGCCGACATATATGATGCCGGTGCTACGCCGACAGGAGCCGTCGGCATAGGCCTATGCCGACGGAAATCTAGGCTATGCCGACGGCCCAGGCCTTTATCCTGATAGTGGGTGAACCTGGTCACAAACCACGGCCTGCGCACGCTATATTTGCTACCGGTCGAGCTTATCTTGCCCGAACATTTTCGGAACCATGCATAGTTTGCCGGCTCCTGTCTCTTCATTCCTTCCTAGGAATTTAAATATCTCACGTACGTAAAAACTGCCACTAGTGCATATATATTGAGGCTATCATTATCATCGACTAGGTAGGACGTCGTACACTTGTGCTCTAGAAACCGGCGTGCGTGCGCCGTAGATTCCATCCAGCTTGGATATTATTGGCCTGTCCTTTTCTACATTTTCCATCTTGTCAAAGTCTCAAAAAACGGTGAACATTCCGCTAGCTGTTCTTCTCACGCACCAAGATTTGCAACGAACGAATCACCTTTATCGATTATCATTGCAACATATGCACACGTCTAAGAACAAACGAGCAACCCGTCACAACCCGAGTTTACAGAAAACACGGTAAAGTTTTTCTTTTTTACGGTTACAAAGAAGAAACACATAAAACCCACACAGTGCGCGGCCAAACCATTTTTTTTTTGAGACCTCCAAACCATAACTACTAAGACACTGACAGCAGATAAATCTGTGAATCTCAATGAATTCCTGTGTTGAACCCACCAAGGGTGTGTGTAAATGTGAGTGCCGGATTTAAACCTTAGTGGGTGGAGTCAGTGACGCAGCTAAACAATATGGTCCAATCGACACAGTTTTGTTTTACGGATAGAAAAAAGGCAACAAAATAGATTAGGATTTAGCAAATCTTCCGATCAGACTAGAATTTGCATAAAGGAAATGCAAATGCATACTTCAAAGGAGATTAAAAGCATTTGTTCCTTTGGTGCTCCCTATTCAGCATGTTGCCCACCGCCACCCGTTGGAGGCCTACCTCCACCCGACAAACACCACTGGGCGCCACCACCTACCTTTGCTTGCCACACACCACTGATCGCCTCTCGTGTTGCTGAGCTCTGTCAGCTATGGTTCAGGAGGAATCGACAATGTCAGAAGCGTTACACCTTTGTTCGAGTCAGATTATAATGTTCGAGTCAGATTATAATTAATGTCGTACTAAGAATTTAAGGGAACAAGGAACATACTATTTGTCAAGCCAAATTTGAGTCATATGGGTTCAGGTAGTTGGGTGGTACTTCTCTTTGGGCTGAAGTATATGAGTCGGTCATAAAATCCCCACCATGTAGCTCCGCTTCCGGGTCTAGTTGCGTACACAACGCTATGACCATCACCCTAACAAGAGGTCATTTTCAACTAATAATTTCATTAACATAAAAAAACTTCCATTTTCTAAAACCAATGGTCAATCTACTACAACCTTCTAATTCAGGTGGTAATTTAGTCACATAGTTTCCACTGAATTTTCTCGATGCCATGCTTTACCAACATCGCAGTAACACTTTTGCTAACTCAGAGTTGTGTGCTTTTTATTCAAAATCTCTTTCATCTAAGCTTGCACATCACAAAAAACCGAACTCTCTATTAGTGTTGTGAAGCACTAGTTTTATATTTGTATAATTTTAGTTTGAATGTTATATGGAAGGGGGTGATTTGTGTGATCTGTCCTATGTTTGCGCCCTGTTTTTGACGGGTGTAGCATTTCGTTATGTTTTTTTGTATTGTACCGGAGACATGTTTAGCACTTTGATACTTGCTTCGCTTTAATAAATGGTGATGTACATCGCTTGATGCAGAGGCCGGGTGGAATTTTCATTTTCACAAAAAAGTGAGAAATGGTAATTTTACAATGTACCATGTAATCAATGTAGATGTAAACCGTATCTGTGAGAGAAACTGCAGGAGTCTGTTGTGCATATGTGTTGTACCTAAAATCTTGTAAAAAATCTGCATGATTTCGTTCATAGTTGGCATGAATGGCTTTGATGGCGGGAGATGGTGGCGCCTTTTGCATGATTAGCTCAACGGAATCATGAGCTATGTTTAGAGTCCCCACGGGTCTAGAGAGCAGGTACAATTGTGGCATGAAATATAACAATTCTCTCATGGCTTCGCACAGTTCAGGTGTTGCACCGATCAGATGGTGACGGGGAGCTAAAAAGGCACATTTTCACAAGTTCCAAACGTAATGGGAGATGTTGGCATCCTAGTTTTGGTTTAGACTGAGTAAAGTTATCTTTTTTCTTCCCGAAATGGAGGCAATGTTTTTGCCTCATCCATTAAATAAGAGGTGAACAGAGTTTGATACATTACAAATTACTGTAACCTAAAAATTGCATGACAATTACTCTCCTACAACAATACGCTCCTGTTTCTTAGCACCCGCAGTAATCCAAAGGTTTGCCTATAGCGTGATATTTTGGAAGAGAATAGGCGGCGGTGCATTCTTATGACTAAACACCCTGGCGTTTCTCTCATTCCAGAGAGTTCAAGAGACTAGCATGGTGAGGTAGGCTATCACGCGTCTATCGGGGTTTCGCCTGTCGGTTCGTTTATCCCACCAACGCATAAGGGAGTCATCAAGGTGCCAATCAGAGGTGTCAATGTATGCAAGACCGAGCCTATGAATGACCAATCGCAAATGTGTAATGGAGAAGCGGCACTTGACAAAAAGATGGATTTTCGTTTCTTGCTCCCTTTTGCAAAGTTGGCACAGCCCACAATTGTCCCAACCACGTCGCTGCAACCGGTTTGCAGTCCAAATCCGATCTTGCAATGCCAGCCAAGCGAATAATTTGACCTTTGGGGGGGGGGGGGCAGGCTTTCCAGACCATGTAGTGATTTGGCGAGAGGGTCAGACCAAGGAATTGTGCCTTGTACGACGTGGCCTCCGAGTATATTCCATCAACAACATGCTTCCAAGCAATGTTTTTCTCAAGCTGGCCGCCAGGATGAAAGTTGTGCACAAGTGCCCAAAGCAAGATGAACTCCCGGACATGGGTTCCCTTGTAGGGCTTCTCGAAGCTTCCAACCTTTCCTTTTCGAGGCCTGAAAAAATTAGCGGGGCAACATCCTTGCGCTTGATGTTTACTCTTTAGTATCGGAATCACGCATGACAATTCCTATCCCAATTGATATGCTTTTACTAGTACACAGACAAGAACCGTGGGAAATTAGTACTAGTAAAAATTGAGCCCGATGAAATGTAGTAGCTGCCTACAGATTGTCCCGGCCAGCCAATCGTCTTCTATGGCACAATGACTTCATGTTTATTAGTCCAAGTCAATGGAGGAGTTTTTGTGTCTCTCAAATAATTAGGAATATCACAAGGTATTTGATTTATTTTATGAATTAAGATCGACATGTGAAAGATTGTTTTTCAAATAAATTACATGGGAATCCTGGAGGATTGAAATCTTGAAAAATCTTTCCTGCTTGTTTGGTTTGTAGGATTGGAGACCATAGTATTTCTTTTCTATGGTATATTTACATGCAACTCTAATGGAAAATTTAAAAAACCTGCAAAAGTATGGAAGTGGAAATTTTCATTGAGACCAGTGTCATGTATTTGTTTTCTGCTTCAATAAAAAATATGGCATACATCTAATCTGTCACACTAATGTCAATGTTCTTCCTCCAACGCAACCAACACCTCAGGGAAGCGAAAATTTTCATTGAGACCAGTGTCATCCATTTGTTTTTTGCTTCAATAATAAATATGGCATGCATTTAATTTGTTAGACTAATCTCAACGTTCTTCCTTTGGCGCAACCAACCCCGCAAATGTGTGGAAGCGGAAATTTTCATTGAGATCAGTGTCATGAATTTGTTTATTTGCTTCAGTAATAAATATGGCATACATCTCAACACTCTTCCTCTAACACAACCAACCAACCAACATCTAGTTTCATGTCCCAGTGTTTTCAATTCTTAGGCCCTTCCCAATGCTCCAAGGTGGACAAGTGCTAAGCATGCCACATAAGCAAAAAAATGACATGGCACAATAATTAATGAGGAAAGAGAGTACTTTGGTGATCCCAGGAAGAATCAACGCCATACACGTGAATCTAGGCAAACTACTTAAATGAAAGAAGATGACCAATGCATGGAAGAGTTTAGATGCTAAATATTAAATAGAGTGAGCTTAGCAACAACAAGTTAAGCACCTATGCATTGGGGAGTTAAGTTGCTAAGCTATTTAATGTTCTTAGCACCTCACCTAAGCACCTTTGCATTGGAAGCAGTCTTATAAATCCAACTATAGCACGTCATATGTACCCCCCCCTCCATGTCCATGTTTTTTCCACATCATGCATTCATCAAATAGACGCCCTTAGCTTTCCGTCTGTGGCCTGCTGTTTGGTTATGTGGTTCTAAGACCTCTTTCAATGCATCGGTGTTTAGGTAAGGTGGTAAGATCATTAAAAGTTTTAGCATCTAATGTCTCCAATGCATGTGTTTTTCCTATTTATTCATTTTAGAAACCCGAAGGTTCAATGGAATCATCACCATGCTTCTAACAACGACCTGCAGAGGTTGACTAGAAGGGAGTTGTGTGCACCGGTGTTGGAGACATCGCCCACATGGAGGCAGAGAAAAAACGCGTGCTTAGTCTGACACGGCGACTTAGACTTTAGACTTCTAAGTTTCCTTGCCCCGAAGGCTAATTAAGCTGAATAATAGTACTAGTACTCACAGCCAGCAAATATTTCTCTGTCGTAGCTGAAATGTGCTATCTTTTCTTCAATAGTACACGTAGTAGTAGTACATTATGATTATCCTTGGCATTCATGACTAGGCAAAAATTACTGTTAACCATGCGTGGTCCCACTTGCCAGTGACAGTGTCCCAAGTAGGCGGTCGCTGTTCGTGTTGCTTTCTCTGAAGCCTGCACTCCGTGCTTGGCACCTGATGCTAGCTTGCAGGAACAGAACACCGAGACGGACAAAAGGGTTGGACTTTTGTTTTAGGTCGGTAGGAATATCTCTGGATGGCTACGGGAGTGGACGGAAAATTCTTGAGAATTTTGGCTGGCACACTGCTTGCTTCCTCGATCGACAGCTAGCAGTAGACGTATCTGCAGAAAAACAAGCGGTCGATGCCTGCCACTTGGTTCTAAGTTTTTAACATCAAATGAGGATGGAGCAGAGTTGCCTTTGGTTCTCTGAATGCTGATGGGCGGTAGGTATACATGATTCCATTCCGTGGATGTTCGTCAGCAACGTACGTTTGTGCTCGGTCGCCAGATGTTAATCTGGAACGCTACCTCATGATTATCTGCCGAAAGCACATGAGGCGAGAGGGTCACTGTCAAACCAGCTTTGAAGAAACGGATCGGTTCCGTCATCTGTTTAGGACGGCATGGAAGTAGAAGATGGGCGCCAACAGTTGTCAGGCTGGGAGCAATCTCATGTTTTTCCTGGAGGAAAGTGAGATTTCTGTAGCTGGTGTGCCCGCGGCCGGAAAACTGAGATGTTTCGTGTGCGAGCTTTGCTGAGCGTCTGGTGCTCCTTTTCTCGAGAAGAAAAAGCTGACCGTGATTAAATTGTTTGACAAGTTAAGCACTTATTTACCCCTGAACTTGTTTCTTACTACCAGTAATTAGTATATATTTTCTCCTTATTTAGAGAAAGTATGGAATGACATAGGGTTGATCATGTGCATTTTTCTTCCGACCAAATCATGTAGTACGTAATAGAAAGTACAACACGTATAATCGATTCGATGGCTGAATATGGTGGTGGCCTAGTGGGGTGTACTAAATTAATTAAGCATTTGACCAGGTTCTGAACTGATCTGCTATGATGTGGTAGTAACATGCTTGGGCATGGCGTAGCTGTCAAGTTTGACGAGTGTCCGCTAGCTACACCCAATGGCGCTCCATGCCCTCCCAACATATATACACCCACCACACCACACCACATGTCTACGTGCTTATCCTCTGACGTTATCCCTCCGATTTTCTTATGTCAATTGTTTAATTCGTGCGCCCCAAGAACCAACAAAATTTACTCCAACTTGCTGCATACTTGCTACGTACTACCAGCTGGGTTGCTTGTTGATCCGGCTAGTAGTATAGAAACCGTGTAGAGGTAATTAGCTAGGTTATATAATAGAAATCAAATAAAAAGCATTAACACTTGAGCCACAGTGAAATCATCTGTCTCGAATACCAGTCCTAAGTCGTAGCTCGCTGTCACTCACAAAACCGTGAAGCTACAGGAAATGTATTGTGGAGATGACCCTGTGACTGAAGATCGGTGGATGTGAGCTACCCACGGAGCCGGGCCGGACCTGCAAAGGATGGAAGGTTGATTCGTCATAATTGGAGACCTTGGAGGGAGCCAGGAAGGCAGCATGCAGCAGTATCCTGGGTTCTCTCGCGCGGTATCGCGGTATTACGGTCTCCGTCGTCGTCATAACTGAGATAGGTCCCCTGACTGTGATCTCTGAATCCTCATCTGCTCGTATGTTCCGGCATTCAACGTGCAGAGATGGAAAGCTAGGAGAAGTTTATCCTTTATAATTTGTCAACGGTCGCCGAAGTCGGGCGAGCTAGCTGTCCCCGCGCCCCTGGATCGACGCGCTGCGTGTGTCGGGTCGGAGCGGGGACCCTCGGTCGAGTCGGAGTCGGGTGCGTCGCTGCCGTGTGTATGCATGATGCGGTCGTCGTCGCCGGCAGAAACTTCCAAGAATGAACGGTGCTGATCACCTAGCATGTGAAGTTGGATGCCAATGGCATCGATGGATCCTGCTCCACTTTCACCGTCGTAGTTACTACTGGTACCGCTAACACGTTATATTCGTTCTCGATCTGACACTGCCGGTGACTAACTATCAAAAGGGAAGACTTGGGACGCGTCGACATGTGCAAGAGGTACATACGTGTGGACCATATCACGTGCTTCGCATTTCGATGTACTATGTATATATCTATGTATGTATGTATGTATGTACGTATGTATGTATGTATGTGTGCCTGTTAATGTTGGCATGCACGTCGTGGTTGTTCACATGTACAACATGTTCCGTCTCTAAATATAAGTTTTTTAAAAATATTTCACTACAAACTACATACGAAACAAAATTAATGAATTTACACTATAAAATATAACTATATACATCCGTATGTAGTTCATAGTAAAATCTCTAAATACGGATGTTATGCTAGTTCATAGTTATGCTAGTGTTGATTTATGAATGAAGGGAGTAGAATCATAGGAAACAATCACATAAGGCACGACACCGAGATTTGTTAATGAGTTTCACCGACGTGGCTACATTTTCGGGGCTCTATATGGTTGTTTCTCACATGACACCGCTATAATACCGCACCCCAACCATCCGGGTGCCGGCACACCCTAGCGGCTCCCCTGTGTGCATGTGCTATTATGTTGGCATATATTACATCGTGTGTGTACCCCTTATTAAATAAGAGGTCTAGGGATACAAGTGTTCTTGGACACGACTCCTATCCTATATATACACAGTTTAAATCGAAGTCCATTTGTAACCTAACTTATACAAATATTCTGCACAATTCCAACAAACTTCACCTTGGCAAAAAAACTCCATCACCTTGGATTAATCTATGCGTCGAACCTTCATGTACATTGGACCTAGATTATACCATGAGCACCACTGCTACTCCCAAGCTCCAGGTGACTCCAGCTGCAATTGTAGTCCTTTCTTATTTTCTTCACAATCAACACTAGCATAACTAAGTTTCTCATTACTTTACTTTGTGCTCCTAACATCCAGAATATCGGTTCACATCAATCACCGATCTGCGTGAAAATGAACATATTAGAGTTATCCTATCTCAACATCCTACCCTATTCTTGACTAATGTCTGAAACTTGCAGGAATTTCAGCACTGGCCTCTATAACCCTGAGTCAAATCCACAATTGTCTTACTTCTCGTGTGCACTTTGCACATGTGCGTCTGCAGTTTCTTGCGCGTTTGGATGCTGAGGGAGTCCGGGGTTAAGGGGTCCTCGGGCCACCAGTCTATCTCTCATAGACCGGATTGGTGGGCCGCTCTGTGGCCATTATCGGAAGACCGACCTATGAGGCAACTCCGTGTTAATGAAGGAAATCTCTGATGCCCTGGTCTGTCCTCCAAGTCAAGATAGTAGATTTGGCATATTCATTCACTGATGGTTATCGACCATGTGTAATCCTAGGTACACCTGGTGTCTATATAAATCAGAGGGTTTTAGTTCATACGGCAGAGGACCATCATCATACTCATCTAGGGTTTAGTTCATCTGATCTCGTGGTAGATCGACTCTGTAATTTTCATACACGCATCTATACAAATCAAGAATGATGAGGGTATTACCTCCTCGAGAGGGCCCGAACGTGGGTAAACACTATCCCACCTAAATCCAAGGACCAAGCAATAACAAATGGCACGACACCGGGATTTGTTAACATGGCTACATCCCGGGGGCGTCACTATGGGTTGTTCACCCCATGACATCGCTAAAATACCGCACTCCAACCACTCAGGCGTTGGCACACGTTGTCGGCTCATCCTGCGCACTAGCAACCGCGTGTGGTGCCTCACACACATTTTTTTATAATATGTGTGTGATATTGCCTACATCACACAAAATTTTAAAACTGCAACTGTATGTGATGCATTGCATAACATTTTTTCCAATAAAATTAATTTTGGCAGTAGGTTTGAAGGCGGATTGGCATTTGCTTCATCATTTGATCTTGATTTTTTTATGCCCAACATGACCATATCACTAGTCATGTTCAAGTTATGCACCTTTTCAGGTTAATTTTGCTATATTAAAGTCATTAAACACATTTTTTGCCATCTAATGAATATAATTCAATTTTGAACTATGAGTATGCTAAATATTGTATAAAAATGGTTTGGAAAAGCATGTATACGGACTTGAGTATATTCATATAGCTTATCCATGAAATGAGAAGAAATATCAAGATCTCTATGGTAAGAGTCAACCAGACACATGGAGATTTAACGTTTTTAATAAAAAATGTAAATAAAGTCCAAACATATGAAAATTGACATGGTGTCATGATATGACCCCAGTATGACGTCAATTTTTTTCTAGAAGTTTTCACAAGCGTTTTGATGTAAAACTTTTTAGAAAATGAACTATCTTCGAGGAACAACCCTGGTTTCGAGAGTGATTGAACCAGTTCAAAAGGGGAGTTGACATATGCCTCATCGTTTGACCTTGAATTCCTCTTTACACCTAGCACATGCGATATCATCATTAATGTTCACATTTCACACTTTTCGGGTTCATTGATTAGATCTAAGTCACTAAGTGCATTTGTAGGCATTTAATGCATATAATTCAAACTTGAACTATGAGTATGTGAGTATATTTGTATGCCTTGTACAAGAAATGGCAAAAAAAACATCAAAGATCTTTGTGGCTAGAGTCAACCACAAGCATGGAATTCATTATTTCTGAATTATAAAAATGTAAATGAAGTCTTAAAAACATAAAACCTAGGATGGTGTCATGATATAAATTCCATACAATGTGACGAAAATTTGAGAATGTTTCACAAAAGTTTTGACGTACACTCTTTAGAAATCGACCCATCTCCGAGGAAGACCCATGTGTTTGAGAGGGATTGTGTCGGCTTTGAGGCGGAGTTGACATTTTCTTTATCATTTGACCATGAATTGTTTACAACACTCAACATGCATATCCCAGCATTTATTTTCTACATTTAAGTCATTAAGTGCATTTCTAGACATTTATTGATTATATTCAATTTTGAACTATGAGTAGTTTAAACAGGACACAAACATGGTTTGAAAAAACATGTTTAGGGTATCAAGTATATTTGTTTGCCTTATACAAGAAATGACAAGAAATCTCAAAGATCTCTATGGCAATAGTCAACCTAAACATGAAGTTTAATGGTGTGTGAATTCTAAAAGGTAAATGAAGTCTGAAAAATATGAAACATGAAAAGGTGTTGTGATAGGACCTCACTATGATGTGACCAAAATTTCAGAAGATTTTACAAAGGTTTTGTTGTACACTCTTTAGAAATCGAAACATCTCCGAGGATGAATCGTGGTTTTGAGAGAGATTGCGCTAGCTTTGAACGGGGGTTGACGTGCTCTTTACATTGGGCCATGATTTTTTTTACTACACTCAAAAATACACCATATCATCATTCATGTTACTATTTTCCTACTTTTTCGCATCCATTTGTTGTTTTTATGTCATTAAATGCATCTCTAAGCATTTTCTGGCTATGATTGAAACTTCAACTATGAGTAGATT
Organism: Hordeum marinum; assembly: GCA_022496015.1. Taxonomy (NCBI): domain Eukaryota; kingdom Viridiplantae; phylum Streptophyta; class Magnoliopsida; order Poales; family Poaceae; genus Hordeum; species Hordeum marinum. Next base: position 437,210,895 of record CM039672.1, on the reverse strand, counting down.
AAATAGTGCACACACGTATTTTCAAAACTCACATTTAGGATACTAAGTATATTTGTGTGGTTTATGCAGGAAATGACAAGAAATCTAAGCTAACGTACATCTTGAGATTGATGAAGTCGAAAGTCTAAAATAAAATAAATTTATAAAAATGCAAGCATCCATGTAAAATTTAGGACAGTGGCCTAGCTCCATCAATAGGAACTAATCATCTGAGTGTGGGCTAGCTCCACCAAAAGCAACTAATCATCTGAGTTACACTCGGTTGATGCACGTTTCTAAACTAGGGAGATATAATTAGTGACGTAATAAGGTAGGAAATGCTTATATATTTGGTCGATGGATGGAGACAGGCGTACTCTTCGACCGGGCGATAAAGGAGCCACAGGCGCATTTGATCGATCGAGACGGATATATTCATATATTCGTCTTCTTTGAAACTAGAGCCGTGTGGGCGCCTTCTCCTGTACAAATGGCAGCTGTAGTTTATCAGTAAATTTCGGCCTAGGTGGACAGAAGATTGGAGTACATAACTGGAGTCGACCGGTGAACCTGGTCACAAACCACCGCCAGACTTATCCTGCCCGAACAGTTTGGACCCACAGTTTGCTCGCTCCTGTCTCTTCCTTCCGTGGAATTTAATTGGCTCACGCCAAAACTACTTGCGTGTGCCTATATATATAGTAGTACACACGGAAATCCCTTTTCGGCCTCCAAATTCAAATTTGAAATTTCATCGAAATTCATATTTTTACATTTCAAAAAATTCTGAAAAAAATACAGATATACATGAAGACATAACACACACGTGGGTAAATTTTCAGTTCAAAATACATTGAAATGAGGGCTATGCAAAAAAGACAAATCTAGGGTTGTTTAACACATGATACTATTCATCCTCTCAGGCCATGAATTTATCTTTTTTATACAAGTCGCAACTCAAGGTATTTCATTATGAATTTTTACACACATGTGGGTTACATCTTTACATACACGCATATTTTTTTTCAAAATTTTTTGAACCATAAAAATTTGAATTTCAATTTTTCAAAAATAAAGGCCTCCATGGAGCTCGGCCTCCAAAACGCCTCTCTCGTAGTACACACCATTATATTGCGGCTATCATCATCGTTGTCAACTACTCCCTCCCTTCCTAAATATTTGTCTTTATAGAGATTTCACTACATATCACATATGGATGTATATAGACATAATTTAGTATGTAGATTCACTCATTTTGTTTCGTATATAGTCCGTAGTTGAATTTTTAAAAAGACAAATATTTAGGAACGGAGGGAGTAGATGGGACGACCTACACTTGTATCCTAGAAACGGCCGTGCATGCGCCGTAGATTCCTTTCAACTGGAGAATTATTGGTCATCCTTTTCTACATTTTCATTCTTGTCGAAGTCTCAAAACCGGCCAACATTCCCTTTTCTGATCAGGTACCAAGATTCTCAAGGAAGGAATAATCATCTTTATGGATTATCGCAACACATTTGCATTTGGTGTGCATGTCTGACAACAAGCGAACAAATACACCAGCATCTGCGTCTAGAGAACACAAATCATGTACTCCAACATTGTATACAAGTTGTGGCAATTAATCCGGATCGGAAAGAGTACGTAGTATTTGTATCAAAAACACAGGTACTAGGATTTTTTCTTAAAACACATCGTGACCCGAACATGATCTGGAAGGCCAGGAATTCTGCTAATTTTTAATAGGCATCGATTATCTAAACTGAAATATTGTCTCAGATTTCTTAATTGTTGTGCTAAAACTCAGAAAAGGTGCAACCCTATGGAACAAAATGGCCAATTGAGATTTTTTATCAGAGAGAGCAATGGGGGACTTATGGTGAGAAGGGTCACTGGTTGATGCGGCTTACCTTTGTTCTTCCTTTGATACTTAGATAGTTCCGGTTTTTTGGCTGTTGACGCAAATTTCCAACAAATATTTTAGCCGTGCTGGTATAGTGTTTTCATAGATGAAGCATCTTCATAATGTACTTTGTCAATGTTAGCTTGTTATTGTACATGGTAGCTAGCTTTGTGTCAGCCCGATGTAAACGATCCTTTTATCAGTTTCATTCTAAATGAATTTGGAGTGATGCCTTCATCGAAATAAATGAGGATACACAGTGATTAATAGCCTCTAAACAACATATAGTAAGATGCAGAACACAGATAAATTTTCGGGTCCCACTAAAACCGAGTTGAATGTGAGCACCAAATTCAAACATTAAGTGGGTAGAGTCATCTACACAACTCTTATCACCATGCCAAGAATGTGGCTCTCAACTAACAAATCCATTAGCATAGAATCTTCCGTCTTTCAAACAAATGGTAAGCATACTAGAACTTTGACATGAAGGAACGCAACCGCTTGCATAGTGGTATGTGATCACATAGTTTCAATTCTATATTATCTCTCTGTGCTCCATTATCTCTAAGCATGAAAATTACATGCATTCTCCGATAATGTTGTAAAATATTAGCGTAGTTTGTAGGTTCACATCAAATTAAGCTTGACGACGATGATGATTTGACGCCAATCCAATCGCTTAAAAATGATGTGAACACTTTGATCTAGAAAAAATTCGAGCAAACGGATGAATAGACAAGCACGTGTAGCCACAATAATGTTTCCCTAACATTATTCCCCTGTTGCTAGCTAGAGCTCCTAGCCCTATCCATCTCCCTCTCCCACCTGTCACATACACACAGTACCAGTGCCCACTTTAGTTTCCTGGTGTTGCTAAGTAGAGCATATAGAGATCGGCCGTATCACATCCATCGCCATTGGCCATATATCATATCATGGCCAGGTGAGGTGCATGCATTTGCATGCATACAATTATGGGGCGGGGATCAGATAACTCCCGGCGAGAGCCTTTCTGGTTTCTGCACTTGCCACATGCATGCACCTGGCCTGGACCGTCGCCTGTAGCACGCGTCGCAGTCCTTTCAACCCACATGACATGAGAAGAGCACCAAAACGAGAGGGTCAAATCGCAACATGTAGCCGCGAAACCGACCTCTCCTTTCATCACTGTTTGGGAGAAGAAGAAGTGAAGGGGATAGACGAAAAGCTCCAAATATGCATAACATATTGCTAGCTCTTCCGGCATGGAGTAGCCATCCAGATCTCCCTCTTCTGAGATATCTAGGGCATAATTGGTAGCATTTCTTCAGTGTAAACTTGCCATTTCGAGAACAGGCTTAATTTACAGTAGATTAACCAAAGAAGATTAGATTTAGAGCTAACTTGTGTATGAGAAGAAGAGGGGAAAAAAGGCAAACACTTGGATCGATCAAGAACTCTAAGCTACCACCATGGAAATTTGGAGGCAAGCGAAGCAACCATGGAGGGAAAACGCTAGCTAGCTAGGTCAGCGCCAAGTCTATGCACCGCTTCTTCCAGACCGCGTGCGCCGCTACGCTGGCGTCCATGGATCTCTTATTTGTCTTGGCCGTGCCGCAGTCCTCGTGCTCGGAGGCGTGCCTAGGCGCCGGCGCCGTGAGAAGGTCGACACCGAAGAGACGCACGGTCCTCATCACGGGTGCCGGCGTTGGGGTGGTCACCGCCTCGTTGACGAAGGTCGTCGTCTTCGTGGTCTTGGACCGGAGCTTGCAGTCGATGAAGAGCTGGTTGCTGCCGGAGGCGGCCCGGTAGAACTCGACGGCGTCGCCGGCGTGCAGGCCCTTCTCCTTGACGAAGCGGCTCCAGCCCTTGGTGAGCACGTAGCTCTGGCTGCTGTTCCAGTAGGAGTACCGGAACCTCCACACCTTGCCGGCCGTGTCGTCGAAGTTGAGCAGCATGCCCTTGCACTCGCCGGACACGGCGGCGCCAGCGGAAGGGAGCTGGAGTGGGAAGTGCTTCTCGGCGTGCTGCTTTGGGATCACCAGCCGATTCAGCTTCCCCACGTCGCTTGGCGTGACCGTTTTGTCGAACAGGTGCTCGCGCGGCGCCGCCGGCGAGGGCGCGGGCGCGGAAGAAGGTGACGAGGCCGGAGGCAACGACGACGATGTAGGGGAGGACGCGGCAGCGGCGTCGAAGTAGGCGCGCTTGTGCTGCGTGAGCTCGTCGGGGTAGGTGTGCTTGCGCAGCAAGTCCACGACCTCGGCCTTGGAGCGGGCGGCAAGGAAGCGAAGCTCGGCTGCGTCATCCGGGTCGGACTCAGAGAGGGGGCGGAAGTTGGTGACGGCGTCGCGTCCGCGGAAGCGCTGTGCCGCCGCGTCGTAGGCGCGCGCAGCCTCGGCCTCCCCCGTGAACGTGCCGAGCCAGACGCGCTGGTGACGCTCGTAGATCTGCGCGCCCCACCGGCCGTTGGGCTGCGGCACCACGCCCTTGTACTTGGACGAAGGCAGCCGCCCGCCGCGGCCGGAGTCCGCCTCCGCGCCGGGCTCTGGGGCGTCCATGACCGTGCTGGCCCCGCTGCCCACGCGCTGTAGCGGCATGGTCGCCGGAGCGGCCGGGGACGGAGACGCCTTCTTGCCCGTGGACGCGCCGCTGCTCACGTCGTCCACGAGGCAGCTTCGCGCGCTGTCCATCCGAACCCGATCACCGAGAAATGAAGAAGATGCTTAGCTAGGGAGAGAAGTAGAGCTTAGCTAAAGGCTGAAGCTAGCTGTGGTGGGAATGGAGGCAGTGGGTAGAGGATCAGCAGAGGCAAGTGCGTGTGTTATATAGAGGATGGAGGAGGTGAGTGTGAGTGTGGCTAAGCTAGCTGGTGCATACATCAACCACACCATACCATATTCTATTGTTCCATATACTATTTCTACACATGGGCTTATGGTTTTGTTTTTGTCTTTCATATGTATATATGTGTGTTGTAGTAGATAATGCATGCATATACTCCATGATGGTGTTTCTTTTTATTTATAAATTTTACATGCATATACATGTTCGTGTTGTTTTATATTTGCATAGGAGATATTAGTATTGTTGTAAATTTATATTTTGGACATGATTCCATTTGTGTGTATTAGATATTTATATAGGCCTTGGTGTGGTTCAACTAGTAGATATTTCATGGCATTCATGGAAAGGACATAAAAAAAATGAAAAGATCAAAGACGACGACGATGAACTCAGAGTGCGACGCACGCAGTATGATATGGTACGGTTGCGTGGGAAACTCATAGTGCCATCCCTGCATTTCCTTTTGTTGCCTTCTAGTTTTAACTTTGTTTGGGAGCAAGAAAAGTAGTAGCACGCTAAGTAACGCATCTCCTCCTCCTGGTAACGCCTACAAGTGGAGGAGCAAATGTGTGGGAGCTGAGCTAGCTGCTGACCCATTTCTGTTTTGGCGCTCATGAAGCTAGCAGGTAATACGTTGTTGTGTGCCGGTCTCTCATAGTAAACGGTGACGCCGATGGTGCCGTGGAATTTTCAGGAAGTTCTAGATCCATGGGTATGCATGTCCGCGTCGGTCGATCGCTTTGTTGATCCCTATTTGATATTTTTCGATCTTTTACTTGACTATTCACCCCATGCCATGGAATTCCTACATTACCAAAGATACATTAAAAAAATAGATTACCAAAGATAGAAAACAATACTAGCTAAGTGATGATAAGGATCAGGGACCAAACATAAAGAAGGTCAACGGCCGATCCAATTGCAGATATGATGCATGGTTAATAAATAACAGTACAACAATAATATGATGCTCCCTTGGTCTAATAATATAAGATGTTATTACTTAGTATTTGCAATGAATTCGGCAGCTAGCTCTGGATTTTAGCATTTATGGTTGGAACGAACGTTTCAACAAACAATTTTATAGCGAACTAACTTATGATTGAATGGTTAGAGGAACAGTGATATCTACAACCCATCAAGATTTATGTCTTGATGCTCGCATTACCGTTGGATTTATTTCATGATTTCAAGTGATGCGCATTTAGTGGGAGGAGATGTTTCCATCGAGGACGAGAGGAGCCTATGGTGACTTCGTAGATCTCAAGATGATATGTCAGTTCGGTCTCTTGAAAATGATCATAGAAATAAGGTGTACGTATGTGTGCATTTATAGGGATGAATGTATGCGTGTACATACGAACGCTTGATAATGTGTTAAAAAACAGACAATTTTATATGTATTTGTATGTTTGTGTATTTATATAGTTTGGAACTAGTTGAGTCATCAATTACAAGGACAATAAAGTTGACAGATACGTACAACCTATGTAGCTGGATAGTATACATGAGCCCACAGAGTTTAATCAGTTCATAGTCTCAAGATCTATGGTCGAAATATATATTATACAACCACGAAAAATTGATACAAATACGAGAAAATAAATAAATCATCCAGCTGCATGCATGGTCAAACTTGTTGCTACGTATCCGTGCGTGCTTGCGCTGTCACGTGGTGACCATACGTGCAAGTTGGTGTGAGGAGCACCGGAGCAGACGAGTAATTGCCACAGACAACGACTTGGTGCAAGACTTGGCTTCGCGAAGTCCACCTCAAGGCTCGTGGAATTAATCGAGTGGACTATAAAATATCTTTGAATTATAAGGATATAAAAGACGTACTAAAGACAGCAGGCGTCGATCCAGGGCCTAGCTAATTAATCCAGACCAGAGACTTTCTTGCATGGATGGACAAGGAGTGGGACTGCAGTGCACACTCATTAAATTCCGGTCTCTAGAAAAATTGGAACTTGTCAATGAGAAGTTGTCAATCAATGAGAAGTAGGCAAAAAAAAAAGTACGCAATCTTTTTAGCAACGTATAGAAAATGCTAGACTTACGTAACGCTGAGAACACATTGAGTGCAATCCCTCCCGAACGAGGCGAGGCTGGCGTGCAACGAACGGAAGGACAAAACAAGACCCCCCTCCATCCCCGCGTCGGTCCCGAGGGTGACCGCGGGAACCCTAGCACTGCCACCTCTCGTTTCCCTCCTCCGAGCTCTCCTCCCCCGCCGTCACCCGGAGGCGTCGTTGGCCAAAGCCCGGCCGGCGAGGGTTGCGGCGGGGCGTCTCTCCCTCTCGGCACGTGCGGTGCTAGGCGCGGGTCTGCGGTGGTGTGGCGATGCTTTGGGCTGCGACGACGCGCGGCGGCTGCGGGTGGTTCTCTCCAGGTGGTGGCGCGGGGTTAGCTGCGTCTAGATCTGACCGGATTTGGTACCGATGACCCGTCGACTGGCCAGGGCTGCGGGCAGGGAGGTACATGGCTGTCCCCTACCTTGCTGTTAATTAGTTGGGGTTGGGAAACGTGGTGGTGGCGGTGGTGGTGCGGCCTTGGGGCGGACGGTCGGCGAGGCCCTGCCTACGGCCCCGGTGGCCACGAGTTGCGGGGTGGCTTGGGCCATGGTCGGGGGTTCCCTCCTTGCCGATGGACGGAGCTAGCTGCGGTGTGGTGGTCGTGGTGGCGGTGCGGACCGGAGCTACCTTGGGCGATTGTTGCGGCTGGGGCAGCTGTCGGGTGGCACCGGTTGCGGTTCGGCTTGGGCCGTGGGCGACGACCTCCTCCTTGCTCTTGGGCGGAGGTGGCTGCGGCGTGGTGGTGGTGGTGCTGCCCTGCGATGTTGGGAGGCAGTGATGATCTTCAACCGCGGGCGCATGGTGGCTTGGTACTGTAGGTGGGAGCGGTGGCCCTCGGGTGTGGTGTTAAGGGGTGAAGCATGTCGCGGGGATCCGACGGAGTTGGGTGATTGACGATCGGAGGTATCGGCTACCACCGGGTGGCCGGAGGTGTCGGATGCCATGTGGTCCCCCTGTCTAGATCTGGAGGTGTCGGATCTGATGGAGCGACCCCCTCCTCTCCCGGTAGCGCTAGTTGGCAGTTGGCCGACGGCGTGGGCTGGCCGCCAATGCAGGGTTTGACTTGGTCCCCCAACCGCGGGGATGGTTGCTATCTTGCGTGTGTCTCATCCTTCTCTGTCCCAGTCGAGGTGGAGGCTCGGGGCTTGGTTGGTGAGGCGGCCGCGTGTATTGGCGTTGGTGTTGAGTTGTCGAAAGAAGCCGAGACGGCGGCCCTGGATGACGGGCTCCACAGTGAGCTTTCTAGCAGGCTTTGTGGTGACGGTGGTTCCTACGCCTCTCAGCCGTATGGGAGGCAGGGGGTAGGGATGGAAGACTCTGGCATGCTCTGTTCGTGCTCGGATCTGGCTTCGCTGGCCTGACTCTCGCGGTGGTGGCAGCGGCGCCTTCCGGTGATTTTGGCGAGTTCCCGAGCGAAAGATTAGCGCTTGGCGCCGGCGCCGGCGGCACCTGTGGGTGTTGTTCCTTCTTGAAGGCGTAGTCGTGGGTCTCGTTCTTGTGTCAGGGCTCCGGGTGAAAACCTTTGTCTGTTCTCAGTCTCGACAGTGGCGACACATCGTGCCGTCACCCTCTTGGGGGCGTTGTCGCGGAGTTTTGGTGTCGTATGTTGGTCCTAGGCGAGTTGTCATGCTACCTCTAAGCTTCTTGTTGTATCTTGCAATCTGCTTTGTAAGAGAGTTTTCTCTTCACCTTATATCGTTCGGCCGTATATTGTTCGTTGTGTTGCTTTATATGTAAAGCGGGACGAAAGGCTGTTTCGAGAGGCGTAACGTTGGTAGATAACCTACGCACACTTTCTTTCCCTCTAACCAAACACCCCCACCACACCCTGAGTTCCAGGGTGGGCCTCAGCCCTCACTAAAGCCCAGTTAAAGACTACCAAATCATCTCATACATATGGTACGAAAAATCCTCTTGGCAGATGTAGCATTGCTGATGTATGTACTACCACACATGGTCTACACTACTCCACTAATTTTGCTTCACAAACACAATGAAGCAAATGCGGGGAGGTCCGAGGTTTTAATTTTGATTTTCGAGTTGGAGCAAGTTTATCCTTGGAGAACGATTCATGCACAAATTTGAAAAACTAATGGTTCCTCTATACATATGTATATAGCAAAGCCGCAACAATTAAATATTTCAAGTGGTGCCATAATATTGGCTCACTCTTGGAAATGTGCATCTACAAATCCGGTGCACTACCCGAAAACACATATGCACGATACAATTGGCAAACTCAGAGAAGCTACCCCCCTCCCCTTCCATTTCTCTCTCGACTGTCTCCCATGTGGATTACCATTGCGACTCGGCTCGCTCCCTTTGATTTTCGACAACATCATCGACTTGTGTTAAACCAGCGAGGAGCACAAATTATCATTGTTTATTTATAATATGCCCGAGGATCATGTTTCCTTATAGGCATATGGCGTGATGCTAGTCTAGCGCGTGCAATCGATGGATGTGAGCTCCACGTGGTGTTTAAGGTGGTGGCCTTGTTGGTTATGGTTGTGGGTAGCCATATGCAGCAAGAGTGGCAAATGGCAGAGACTCCTATAATAAGGTTGCGGGTTACCCTAATCTCGTTGAGAGCCCTCGCTTGTACATCTCTCGATGCCACCATGGTTGTCGATGAAGAGCAAGTGAGAAGTGGAGACCTAGATTTTGCTGACTGGGTAGGGTCATTGCAGTGGCGTATTCTTGGAGAATCTACAACACTCGTGGCAACGGCCAATTACTTGTATTCACCACCCATGGTTCTTTTGGTCGAAAGCAACTCGGCTTTAGTTTGGAGTCCATGGCATGCCAGACGTGTTGTTGTGGAGCTCATGGTCTCGCGCCCAACTATGGCAAGACTAGATCCATGCAAGAGCTGGTTTGGATCCGGTTGTAATCTTCATTCTCTTTTCCAACCCTCTTTGTAAAATTCAGCGACTATTTTTTTATTTTTATTTTGTATGCCCTGTTGTAAGACGTATTTTGTCACCGCCTTATGTTTAGTGAAGCACCGGGGCCCTTCCCCATTCGAAAAGAAAGAGGAACAATATACACATTGCTACCGTTGCTTGTAGTGCTACTGTTTCTAAGTCAAAAAAATGGTGAGCAAAAATGTGATGAAATTTTACCATAGAATACAAGTATATTGACACTCGTTTTTCAGACATCTGAAACGCTAAGCAAACTTAAATTCGAGAATTTGAGTATACACTTTGAGAAATGTCTAGTTGTGAATAGTAATAGAAAGGACAACATTATCGACGACCAAACTGAATTTAGTAATATCAGGGCATGTCTAATGCGGATCACCAAAATCCCCTAGCCCAGAACCAAATTTGGAGAAGCAACGTCTCAATACAGCCTAAGTGTTCGAGGGACACCGTTGAATGGCTAGGCTATCAACGAACACATATGGCCATGACGTGTCCACAAACTCTCTTTTTTTATACTCTCGTCATCCCAAAATAACAGTCGCTCACTTAGTGTAAAATTTGTACGAGAGTTCAGTTATAAATTTACGACATTTATTTTAGGACGAAAAATATATTTGATAAGGTCTATTTGGTGATTTGTGTTGCAGGCGACCTTATTGGTTGTATATTTATTTGCTGCCCAATGAAAAAAAATTGGAGTTAAAACCGAGCGTGATCATTGGTCATTGATATATCTTTTGCCAGTATGCTTTACTGTTTGGTGGGGGAAAAACATGACATGACAATTTTGGACACCTTCACGTGGTAAAAAGCAGACACTAACATAGTCATGATAATTTGACGTAGCCCCAAGATTTACTCTGCGATGATTAGCATGATCGATCTGGAAAATTCCTTTCGATGACGCCGGACCGTACTAGGCCGCGAAAGCGCACGAGCCGTAATATTTCGCAGATCCGTTACGAGGCAGGCCCTATGGGGCGGCAACAGGTGCCACCACATGCCAATGATTGTGCGCGTCAGAGCCGGCCAGCAGCATACAGCAAAACCATCTGAGTTGCACCGGTACGGCGTGCCTGAGCGTGACGTGTGTGTGTGTGCCCGCCAGTGGTGAGTGGAGGAAAAGCTGTGTGGAAGGGAGCAGGCGCGCGAGGGAGTCGCGTGGTGTTCACATGAAGCGCGGGGGCCACGTACGGTCACCGCCGCGGCAGTGACGCCACCCGGCTACCCCATGCCGATCCTCTTGCCGATCAGGTGCATTCCCCCCTGAGACGAATGATGGTCACCCAGCCGCGCGTTGCGGCCGCCATACGTACATAGTGCCACAGTGCTCCCCAGCAACAGCTCGCGTTGCCCCGCCCATCGTCTTCCTGACACGCGCGCACTGTTGCCATTTTGCCAGCACTGCGTGCTACTCTTGCTTCTTCTTCTTTTCAAACATTTTCGAAACAAGGTAAAGGTTTATTTGAGCGTCGCAAGCGCACGTACTGCTCTATTTGATTTTGGTATATCAGCAGAGAGGAACAGTCATATTGGGACCTGCAGCGTGGTGGAGATTCTCAGTAGCATATGCAATAGACTTCCCCGTCGATTGAGATTACCCCTCTAGCTAGCTCGATTAAACATCTTTGTTTTTCTTTCCTCCACATTTTAGTTTCTTATAGCATCTACACTTGGACCCCTCATACCTCCTTTTAACGTCCGGACATGCCGTCCTATCACTGACCGGTCATAAAAAATCGACCCCCTTAAACATGCTTCAAATGCCCAGTCTTATCGGCACCCTCATATCCAGCCCAGATATGGGGCGAATATGGAGAAGTCCAGGCGCGGCCGCCTGTTCCGCACTAGCCCACATCGACCCCATATATATTCGTCCTCATCCGCTCTCCGGGCCAAACCCTAGACACTTCATTCCACTCCCATCCGCCACCCGAGCTCACCCCCAGCGATCTCCCACCTTTTTCGCCATGCCGGGCAGCAGACCCGAGTCCTTCACCTCCGGATCCGTCGACCACGATCTCATCCCACGCGGCCCCGAGAAGAAGATGGTTGTCCGATGTCGGGGATACACAAAATGGTAGGCCCATTAAGGATCGAAATATCATAACTGCATGGGGTCCACATTTCAGGTGGGTCCAGACAAATACATTCATACTATCCACTCGACAGTGCAAATCACTCGGCAGTACGGCTCACTCGGATATGATAGGACCAACAGTCGGCAAGCCAGTCGAAGCTTAGAGAAGGTTATGCAGTGGGCCGACATTATGACATCAATGCCCCATCTTGTAACATAGGAGGTGAGGGGGTGGCGCACTCTATATAAGCCGCCCCCCACCACATAGCTCAAGGTAGCTTCTTCTCCCTTAGCTCTCTCGCCATTAGTCTCAGAACTTAGCTCAGGCATGGAGATCCGTTCTCCTTTCTCCCTCTCAAATACACCATGTAACTCATGTTCATGACGAATAAGCAAAGCCTCTCCGGAGCACGAGACGTAGGGTTGTTATCTCCATCGTGAGAGGCCCGAACTCGCTAAAACCACCGTGTCACCCATTTGCATCTTGATAGATCATACTCTGTTATCCTACCCCTCTCTAATGTCAGAATCACCCCCACGACATTTGGCGCCTACCGTGGGGTATGACATCTATCGAGCCATGTTGCTTATGGTTTTCTGATCCACCGGCGTGGTCCGTCTCGTCGTCTTCGGCGACATCATCGTCGAGCCCCTGCTAACGGCCACTGGCGCGGCCCATCCCACCTTCTCCGGCCTCCTCTACGACATTATCGTCGAGCTCCTGCAAACGGCCTCCTGCGTGGTCCGTCCCGTCGTCTCCGGCCTCGGCTACGACGCCATCGTCGAGCTCTTGCGAACGGCCATCGGCGTGGTCCGGCCCATCGTCTCCTGCCTCGTCTACGACTCTACCTTCGAACTTCTGTTTTGTGGCATCGCCCATGCCTGCAACCGTTAGTGCAGCATCTCAGCGATCAGATCCCTGCATTCTACACAATATTTTCTGTCTTGCATGCGTACAATAATTTTTTCCACCAGACCTCACATTATGCGTGGAGTAAACGTCTTCAGTTTCTCATGCATGGAGTAAATAGCATTACCTCACATTATACATGGAGCTACTAGCTATTAACGTCTTCAATTTTGCATGCGTAGACTTAATTCCTTCGATTTTGCATGCATGAAGTTACTAGCTATTATCGCCTTCAGTTTTGCATGCATAGACTTAATTCATTTAGTTTTGCATGCATGGCGTAACTAGCTATTAACGCTTTCAGTTTTTGCATGCATGCTCTAGCTAGCTATGTCGCGTGCCATGCATGGAGAAATCACCATCCATTTCACATGCATGGAGTAAACAGACGCATGTCTGGACACTCCGCGCGTCGCAATTCGGCGAGACATGACTTCGTCATTTGACGCAACACGTCGCCATCACCAGTCGACAGCTCCGCGCGCCGTCACTCTACTGAACGCGTCGTCATCACTCGGCAGCTCCGCGCATCGCCATTCAACCAGACGCTCCATCACCAGTCGACAACTCCGCGCGTCGTCACTCTACTGGATGCGTCGTCATCACTCGGCAGCTCCGCGCATCACCATTCAACCAGACGCTCCATCACCACTCGGCAGCTCCGCGCACCGTCACTCTACTGGACACGTCGTCACCACTCCGCCGCCCTACGTGACGCCACTTCGACGGATGCGTCTTCATCACTCGACCGCCCCGCGCGTCGCCACTCCGACGGATGCATCTTCATCACTCGGCCGCCGCGCGTGTCGCCACTCCGACGGATGCGTCTTCATCACTCAGTTGCCCCGCGTGTTGCCACTCCAATGGATGTGTCTTCATCACTCGGCCGCCTCACGCGTCGCCACTCCGACAGATGCGTCTTCATCACTTGGCCTCCCTGCGCGACGCCACTCCGACGGATGCGTCTTCATCACTCGGCCACCCCGCGCGTCGCCACTCCGACGGATGCATCTTCATCACTCGGCCGCCCCGCGCATCGCCACTCTGACAGACGCGTCTTCATCACTCGGTTGCCCCCCGTGTCGCCACTCCAATGGATGTGTCTTCATCACTCGGCCGCCCCACATGTCGCCATTTCGATAGATGCGTCTTCATCACTCGGTCGCCCTGCGCGACGCCACTCCGACGGATGCGTCTTCATCACTCGGCTGCCCCGCGCGTCGCCACTCCGATGGATGCGTGTTCATCACTCTACAGCTCCGCGCGTCGTCACTCTACTAGACGCGTCGTCATCACTCGACACCTCCGTCCATCGCCGCTCAGTCGGACGCTCCATTGTCACTCGGCAGCTCCACGCGCTGTCACTCTACTGGACGCGTCGTCATCATTCGGCAGCTCCGCGCATGGCCATTCAGCCAGACGCTCCATCGTCACTTGGCAGCTCCGCGCGCCGTCACTCTACTGGACGCGTCGTCATCACTCGGCAGCTCCGCGCATCGTCATTCAGTCGGACGCTCCATCGTCACTCGGCAGCTCCGCGTGCCGTCACTCTACTAGACGCGTCTGTTGGAAATATGCCCTGGAGGCAATAAATAAAGTGTTTATTATTGTGTTTCCTTGTTCATGATAATCGTTTATTATCCATGCTATAATTGTATTAATTGGAAACATGGATACATGTGTGGATACATAGACAAACACAATGTCCCTAGTATGCCTCTAGTGAACTAGCTCGTTGATTGAAAGATGGTTAAGGTTTCCTAGCCATGGACATGAGATGTCATTTGATAACGGGATCACATCATTAGGAGAATGATGTGATGGACAAGACCCAAACTACAAACGTAGCTTATGATCGTGTCAGTTTATTGCTACTATTTTCTGCATGTCAAGTATATGTTCCTATGACCATGAGATCATGCAGCTCACAGATATCAGAGGAGTACCTTGTGTGTATCAAACTTCGCAACGTAACTGGGTGACTATAAAGGTGCTCTACAGGTGTCTCCGAGGGTGTCTGTTGAGTTGGCATGGATCAAGACTGGGATTTGTTACTCCGTGTGACGGAGAGGTATCTCAGGGCCCACTCGGTAATACAACATCACAATAAGCCTTGCAAGCAATGTGACTAAGTGTTGGTCACGAGATCTTGTATTACGGAACGAGTAAAGAGACTTGCCAGTAACAAGGTTGAACTAGGTATGGAGATACCGACGATCGAATCTCGGGCAAGTAACATACCGAAGAACAAAGGGAACATCATACGGGATTAACTGAATCCTTGACAAAGAGGTTTGACCGATAAAGATCTTCGTAGAATATGTAGGAACCAATATGGACATCCAGGTCCCGCCATTGGTTATTAACCGTAGAGGTGTCTCGGTCATGTCTACATAGTTCTCAAACCCGCAGGGTCTGCACACTTAAGGTTTGGTGACGTTTCGGTAGTGTAGAGTTATGTATGGTGGTGACCGAAGTTTGTTCGGAGTCCCGGATGAGATCCTGGACGTCATGAGGAGCTCCGGAATGGTCCAGAGGTAAAGATTCATATATAGGAAGTCCTGTTTTGGTCGTCGGAAAAGTTCCGGGCTTATCGGTAGTGTACCGGGAGTGCCGGTAGTGTACCGGGAGACCCTCGGGAGGGGTATTTCGACCCAAGAGGCTTCATGGGCTGTGGGAGAGTGAATATCAGCCCTTAGTGGGCTGGTGGAAACTCCCACACAAGGCCCATGTGACTGGAGAAGAAAACCCAAAAGGAAAAAGGTGGAAAAAGGCAAAAAGGGAAAAAAAGGATGAATCCTAATCCTACTAGGAGTGGAGGAGGTGGACTCCTCCTCTCCTAGTTCGGTCGAAGCCTATGAGGCTTGGAGGCCAATCTGCCTCCTCTCCTCCTCTCCTCCTATATATGCTGGTGGTATTGAGGGTTTTTGCACTAGATTTTCAGCCATGTGCTACCCGTTCCTCTAGTGCATAGTTTCTCCTCTAGATCGGTTTTCTGCAGTGCTTAGGCGAAGCCCTGCCGGAATTGCTCCACCACCATCGCCGGAGCACCGTCAGGATGCCGGAGAACTCTTCTTCCTCTCCACTCCTTGCTGGATCAAGACGGTGGAGATCGTCATCAAGCTGTACGTGTGCTGAACGTGGAGGTGCCGTCCGTTCGGTGCTAGATCGGAAGGATCGTGATCAAGTTCGTGAGACAGATCGTGATCAAGTTCGTGCGACGGATCGTGATCGGATCGCGGGACGGATCGTGATTGGATCGCGGGACAGATCGTGATTGGATCGCGGGACGCACGGCGATTTGGATCGCGAAGACGTTCGACTACACCAACCGCGTTTCTTAACGCTTCCCGCTTAGCGATCTACAAGGGTATGTAGATCCACTCTCCCTCTCGTAGATGCTCATCACCATGGATAGATCTTCGTGTGCGTAGGAATTTTTTTGTTTCCCATGCGACGTTCCCCAACAGTGGCATCATGAGCTAGGTCTATGTGTAGATGAGATCTCGAGTAGAACACAAAAGGTTTGTGGGGGTTGATGCTTAGATTGCTTCCTCCCTTGGTCGGATTTTGGTTCAGCAGTATTGTGAGATGAAGCGGCCCGGACCAACATTACTCATACGCTTACGAGAGACCGGTTCCCTCGACGCAACTTGTTGCCTAGATGGCTTGCGGGTGGCAGTTTCTCTCACTTTAGTTGGATCGGATTCGACAAAGGCGGTCCTTGAGAAGGTTGAAAAGCAAATTATGTATCACCGTTGTGGTTTATGCGTAGGTGAGAATCGTTCTTGCTAGAAACCCATAGCAGCCACGTAAAACATGCAACAACAATTAGAGGACGTCTAACTTGTTTTTGCAGGGTATGTTGTGATGTGATATGGCCAATTACATGATGTGATATATGTGATGTATGAGATGATCATGTGATGTATAGAATTTCACGAGTTGCATGTCGATGAGTACGACAACCGGTAGGAGCCATAGGGTTGTCTTTAATTATTGTATGACCCGTGTGTCAATCATTAAGCGCTATGTAATGCTTTATTTTATCGCTAAACGGTAGCAATGGTAGTAGAAACATGCAGGGCGTGACAACCTCGATGGCGACACGTTGATGGAGATCATGGTGTCATGCCGGTGACGATGAAGATCATGCCAGTGCTTTCAAGATGGAGATCTAAAGCACAAGTTCATGGCCATATCATGTCACTTATGAATTGCATGTGATGTTAATCCTTTTATGCACCTTGTTATGCTTAGTACGACGGTAGCATTATAAGGTGATCCCTCACTAAAATTTCAAGATAAAATTGTGTTCTCCCCGAGTGTGCACCGTTGCGAAAGTTTATCGTGTTGAGACACCACGTGATGATCGGGTGTGACAGATTCTACGTTCACATACAACGGGTGCAAGCCAGTGTTGCACGCGCAGAACACTCGGGTTAAACTTGACGAGCCTAGCATGTACAGACATGGCCTCGGAACACAAGAGACCGAAAGGTCGAACATGAGTCATATAGTAGATATGATCAACATAATGATGTTCACCATTGAAGCCACATCAACTCACGTGATGATCGGACTTGAGTTGGTGGATTTGGATCATGTGACACTCAGATGACCTGAGGGATGTCAATTTGAGTGGGAGCTTTAGTAATTTGATTAACTAAAATCATTATCTTGAACAATAGTCTAAGTGAACTTTGCATATTTATGTTGTAGATCAATGGCTCGCGGAGTAACACCCCTGAATTTTAATGCGTTCCTAGAGAAAGCTAAACTGAAAGATGATGGAAGTAACTTTGTTGTCTGGGCCCGTAATCTGAGGATTATCCTCACAGCTTCCCAGAAATCATAAGTCCTTGATGCACCGCTTGGTGACCAACTAGAAGACATGACCTCCGAAGACATTAAGAACGCTTGGGAGGCACGTACTGGAGATTACTCAATAGTTCAGTGTGCAATATTGTATGGCTTAGAACCGGGACTTCAAAGACGTTTTGAACGTCATGGAGCATATGAGATGTTCCAGGAGTTGAAGTTTATCTTTCAGAAGAACGCCCGGATCGAAAGGTATGAAACCTTCGATAAGTTCTATGCTTGCAAGATGGAGGAGAACGGGTCTATCAGTGAACATATACTCAGAATGTCTGGATATTCAACTCGTCTAGCGGAGTTGGGAATTGCCCTTCCGCCAAAGGCGATCACTGATAGAGTTATTCAATCACTACCACCTAGTTACAAGAGCTTTGTGATGAACTATAACATGCACGGGATGAACAAGTCAGTCGCCGAGCTGTTTGCGATGCTAAAAGTCGCTGAGTCTGAAATCCAGAAAGAACATCAAGTGTTTATCGTCAATAAAACCACTAGTTTCAATAAAAATGGCAAAGTTAAGGGCAAGGGCAAGAAGGGTAAAACCAAGAAGGATGGCAAAGCAGTTGCTACTCCTGCAAAGAAGCCCAAGCATGGACCCAAGCCAGAAACCGAGTGCTTTCATTGCAAAGGAACTGGCCATTGGAAGCGGAACTGCCCCAAGTACCTGGATGACAAGAAGGCGGCCAACGATAAACAAGGTATATATGATATACATGTTATTTATGTGTACCTTACTAGTTCTCGTAGTAGTGCCTGGGTATTTGATACCGGTTCGGTTGCTCACATTTGCAACTCAAAGCAGGAACTACGGAATAAACGAAGGCTGGCTAAGGACGAAGGGACGATGCGCGTGGGAAATGGTTCCAAGGTTGATGTGATCGCCGTCGACACGCTCTCTCTTTGATTACCATCAGGATTAATGATGAACCTGAATAATTGTTATTTAGTGCCTACGTTAAGCATGAACATTATATCTAGATCTTGTTTATTGCGAGACGGTTACTCATTTAAATCAGAGAATAAATGTTGTTCTATTTATATGAGTAATATCTTTTATGGCATGCACCCAATGTTAAGGGTTTATTCATATTGAATCTTGATAGTGATGACACACATGTTCATAACATTGATGCCAAAAGATGTAGAATTGATAATGATAGTACCACTTTCTTGTGGCACTTCCGTTTAGGTCATATTGGTGTAAAACACATGAGGAAGCTCCATGCTGATGGACTTTTGGAGTCACTTGATTTTGAATCACTTGACACATGTGAACCATGCCTCATGGGCAAGATGACTAAAACGCCGTTCTCTGGAACAATGGAATGGACGAGTGACTTATTGGAAATCATACACACTGATGTGCGCGGTCCAATGAATGTTACATCGCGTGGTGGATATCTTTATTTTCTCACCTTCACTGATGACTTAAGTAGATATGGGTATATTTACTTAATGAAACACAAGTCTGAAACGTTTGAAAAGTTCAAGCAATTTCAGAGTGAAGTTGAGAATCATCGTAACAAGAAGATTAATTTCCTGCGATCTGATCGAGGAGGTGAATATCTGAGTTATGAGTTTGGCAGTCACTTAAGACAATGTGGAATTGTTTCACAGTTGACACCGCCCGGAACACCACAGCGTAATGGCGTGTCTGAACGTCGTAATCGAACCTTATTAGACATGGTGCGTTCTATGATGTCTCTTGCTGATTTGCCACTATCGTTTTGGGGTTATGCATTCACTTTAAATAGGACACCATCAAATTCTGTTGAGACGACGCCATATGAACTGTGGTTTGGCAAGAAGCCAAAGTTGTCGTTTCTTAAAGTTTGGGGATGTGATGCTTATGTCAAAAAGCTTCAGCCTGAAAAGCTGGAACCCAAAGTGGAGAAATGCGTCTTCATAGGATACCCGAAAGAGACAGTCGAGTATACCTTCTATCTCAGATCCGAAGGCAAAGTGTTTGTCGCTAAAAACGGAACATTTCTTGAGAAAGAGTTTCTCTGGAAAGAATTGAGTGGGAGGAAAATAGAGCTTGATGAGGTTATTGAACCTTTACTTCAACCAGAAAGTTGCGCAGCGCAGAAAGATGTTTCCGTGGAACCTACGACGGTAGAAGAGGAAGTTAATGATGATGATCATGAAGCTTCGGATCAAGCAGCTATTGAACCTCGTAAGTCGAGAAGGCTGCGTACTACCCCTGAGTGGTAGGGCAACCCTGTCTTGGAGGTCATGTTGTTGGACAACAATGAACCTACGAGCTATGGAGGAGCAGTGATGGGCCCGGATTCCAAGAAATGGTTAGAGGCCATGAAATCGGAGATGGGATCCATGTATGAAAACAAAGTATGGACTTTGGAAGTATTACTTGAAGGGCGAAAGGCCATTCAGAACAAATGGATCTTTAAGAAGAAAACAGACACGGACGGTAATGTCACCGTCTATAAAGCTCGACTTGTGGCAAAGGGTTTTTCACAAGTTCAAGGAGTTGACTACGATGAGACTTTCTCACCCGTAGCGATGCTTAAGTCTGTCAGAATCATGTTAGCAATAGCTGCCTTTTTCGACTATGAAATTTGGCAGATGGATGTAAAAACAACGTTCCTCAACGGTTTCCTTGAGGAAGAGTTGTATATGATGCAACCCGAAGGTTTTGTCGATCCAGAGAATGCTGACAAAGTTTGCAAACTCCGGCGATCCATTTATGGACTGGTGCAAGCATCTCGGAGTTGGAATAAGCGCTTTGATGAGGTGATCAAAGCGTTTGAGTTTATACAAGTTTACGGAGAAGCTTGTATTTACAAGAAAGTGAGTGGGAGCTCTATAGTGTTTCTAGTATTATATGTGGATGACATATTGCTGATTGGAAACAATATAGAAATGCTGGAAAGCGTGAAGGAATATTTGAACAAGAGTTTTTCAATGAAGGACCTATGAGAAGATGCTTTCATATTAGGCATTAAGATCTATATAGATCGAGACGCTTAATAGCACTTTCACAGAGCACATACCTTGATAAAGTTTTGAAGAAGTTCAAAATGGAATAGTCCAAGAAGGGGTTCTTGCCTGTATTACAAGGTGTGAAGTTGAGTAAGACTCAATGCCCAGTAACTGCAGAAGATAGAGAAAAGATGAGTGTCATCCCCTATGCTTCAGCCATAGGCTCTATCATGTATGCAATGCTGTGCACAAGACCTGATGTCAGCCTTGCCAAAAGTATGTCCGGAAGGTTTCAAAGTGATCCTGGAATGGAGCACTGGCAAGCGGTCAAGAATATCCTTAAGTACCTGAAAAGGACTAAGGAAATGTTTCTCGTTTATGGAGGTGATGGAGAGGTCTGCGTAAAGGGTTACGTCGATGCAAGCTTTGACACTGATCCGGACGACTCTAAGTCGCAAACCGGATACGTATTTATTCTTAATGGGGGCGCGGTAAGCTGGTGCAGTTCCAAGCAAAGCGTGGTAGCTGATTCTACGTGCGAAGCGGAATACATCGCAGCCTCGGAGGCGGCGAAGGAACGTGTCTGGATGAAGCAGTTCATGACAGGTCTTGGAGTAGTGCCCAGTGCACTGAATCCAATGAACCTGTTCTGTGACAACACTGGTGCCATTGCTCTGGCCAAGGAACCAAGGTTTCACAAGAGGACTAGCCACATAAAGCGACGCTTCAACTCCATCCGCGATGACATCTTGGAGAAAGACATAAATATTTTGCAAAGTGCACACGAATCTGAATTTTGTAGACCCGTTGACTAAACCTCTTCCAAGGGCTAAACATGATCAACACCAGAACGACATGGGTGTTCGATTCATTACAATGTAAATCACATAGTGATGTGAACTAGATTATTGACTCTAGTGCAAGTGGGAGACTGTTGGAAATATGCCACTGGAGGCAATAAATAAAGTGTTTATTATTGTATTCCTTGTTCATTATAATCGTTTATTATCCATGCTATAATTGTATTAATTGGAAACATGGATACATGTGTGGATACATAGACAAACACAATGTCCCTAGTATGCCTCTAGTGAACTAGCTCGTTGATTGAAAGATGGTTAAGGTTTCCTAGCCATGGACATGAGATGTCATTTGATAACGGGATCACATCATTAGGAGAATGATGTGATGGACAAGACCCAAACTACAAACATAGCTTATGATCGTGTCAGTTTATTGCTATTGTTTTCTGCATGTCAAGTATATGTTCCTATGACCATGAGATCATGCAACTCACAGATATCGGAGGAGTACCTTATGTGTATCAAACGTCGCAATGTAACTGGGTGACTATAAAGGTGCTCTACAGGTGTCTCCGAGGGTGTCTGTTGAGTTGGCATGGATCAAGACTGGGATTTGTTACTTCGTGTGACGGAGAGGTATCTCAGGGCCCACTCGGTAATACAACATCACAATAAGCCTTGCAAGCAATGTGACTAAGTGTTGGTCACGGGATCTTGTATTACGGAACGAGTAAAGAGACTTGCCAGTAACGAGGTTGAACTAGGTATGGAGATACCGACGATTGAATATCGGGCAAGTAACATACCGAAGAACAAAGGGAACATCATACGGGATTAACTGAATCCTTGACACAGAGGTTCGATTGATAAAGATCTTCATAGAATATGTAGGAACCAATGTGGACATCCAGGTCCCACCATTGGTTATTGACCGTAGAGGTGTCTCGGTCATGTCTACATAGTTCTCGAACCCGCAGGGTCTACACACTTAAGGTTTGGTGACGTTTCGGTAGTGTAGAGTTATGTATGGTGGTGACCAAAGTTTGTTTGGAGTCCCTGATTAGATCCTGGACATCACGAGGAGCTCCGGAATGGTCCGGAGGTAAAGATTCATATATAGGAAGTCCTGTTTTGGTCGCCGGAAAAGTTCCGGGCTTATCGGTAGTGTACCAGGAGTGCCGGTAGTGTACCGGGAGACCTCCGGGAGGGGTATTTCGACCCAAGAGGCTTCATGGGCTGTGGGAGAGTGAATATCAGCCCTTAGTGGGCAGGTGGAAACTCCCACACAAGGCCCATGTGGCTGGAGAAGAAAACCCAAAAGGAAAAAGGTGGAAAAAGGCAAAAAGAGAAAAAAAATGATGAATCCTAATCCTACTAGGAGTGGAGGAGGTGGACTCCTCCTCTCCTAGTTCGGCCAAAGCCTAGGAGGCTTGGAGGCCAAGCTGCCTCCTCTCCTCCTCTCCCCCTATCTATACTGGTGGTATTGAGGGTTTTTGCACTAGATTTTCAGCCACGTGCTACCCGTTCCTCCAGTGCATAGTTTCTCCTCTAGATCGGTTTTCTGCAGTGCTTAGGCGAAGCCCTGCCGGAATTGCTCCACCACCATCGCCGGAGCATCGTCAGGCTGCCGGAGAACTCTTCTTCCTCTCCACTCCTTCTTGCTGGATCAAGATGGTGGAGATCGTCATCAAGTTGTACGTGTGCTGAACGCGGAGGTGCCGTCCGTTCGGTGCTAGATCGGAAGGATCGTGATCAAGTTCGTGAGACGGATCGTGATCAAGTTCGTGGGACAGATCATGATCGGATCGCGGGACGGATCATGATTGGATCGCGGGACGGATCATGATTGGATCGCGGGATGCATGGCGATTTGGATCGCGAAGACGTTCGACTACACCAACCGCGTTTCTTAACGCTTCCCGCTTAGCGATCTACAAGGGTATGTAGATCCACTCTCCCTCTCGTAGATGCTCATCACCATGGATAGATCTTCGTGTGCATAGGAATTTTTTTGTTTCCCATGCAACGTTCCCCAACAGTGTCGTCATCACTCAACAGCTCCGCGCATCGCCGTTCAGTCGGACACTCCATCGTCACTCGGCAGCTCCGCGCGCCGTCACTCTACTTGACACGTCTTTATCACTCGGCAGCTCCGTGCATCCCCATTCAGTCGGACGCTCCATCATCACTCGGTAGCTCCGCGCGCCATCACTCTACTGGACACGTCTTCATCACTCGGCACCTCCGTGCATCGCCATTCAGTCGGATGCTCCAATGTCACTCGGCAGCGCCGCACATCGCCACTCGATGAGACACATCTTCGTCACTCGGCAGATTCGTGCATCGCCACTCAGCTGAACGTGTCTACTTCGCCCGACCGCTCTTGCACCATCAGACAACTAAGTCATTCGTCATATGCTGCATTCAATTAAATAGTTGTTTCCGCATCACCGAGTGTCGAGGAAGTCACACATGACGTTCACTTGGAGGCCACGCCACCTAGTGTACCTCTGCGCTCGGTTGTTTATTTTTATGTGGAAACACTTCACTTCTACTTCTTTTGAGTCAAGTACTCAAACGAGTTCAATGGGATCTTGCACTCTATTAGACCCTTACCGGTCCCGAACCAACAAGCACCTGGCACACCCAGCGGGTGTCTATAGGTGTTATTTACACAAATTATTTCAGCAAATATCTGGTTACTTCAAGACCTTTTTATGTTGGCTTGTGCTATTTCTTGTACACAGGTTACGTGTTCACACGACGCATCTGTGCACCATCTTCATCGCTATTCAGGGTCAGTCGCCGCGACGATCATTTGTGTGTTTCCACTTATTCAAACGCCTCCTTGATGGCATGATGGACTTGGCTGCCCCGCGTGCCGCCTCTTGATCGGCTATCTGTTCGACGACAAACTCGACTCGGCCTGTTGGAAATATGCCCTAGAGGCAATAATAAAATGGTTATTATTGTATTTCCTAGTTCATGATAATTGTCTATTGTTCATGCTATAATTGTGTTAACCGGAAACCGTAATACATGTGTGAATACATAGACCACAACGTGTCCCTAGTGAGCCTCTAGTTGGCTAGCTCGTTGATCAATAGATGGTCTCGGTTTCATGACCATGGACATTGGATGTCGTTGATAACGGGATCACATCATTAGGAGAATGATGTGATGGACAAGACCCGATCCTAAGCATAGCACAAAGATCGTGTAGTTCGTTTGCTAAAGCTTTTCAATGTCAAGTGTCATTTCCTTAGACCATGAGATTGTGTAACTCCCGGATACCGTAGGAATACTTTGGGTGTGCCAAACGTCACAACGTAACTGGGTGGCTATAAAGGTACGCTACGGGTATCTCCGAAAGTGTCTGTTGGGTTGACACGAATCGAGACTGGGATTTGTCACTCCGTGTGACGGAGAGGTATCTCTGGGCCCACTCGGTAAGACATCATCATTATGAGCTCAATGTGACTAAGGAGTTAGTCACGGGATGATGTATTACGGAACGAGTAAAGAGACTTGCCGGTAACGAGATTGAACAAGGTATGGGGATACCGACGATCGAATCTCGGGCAAGTACCATACCGATAGACAAAGGGAATTGTATACGGGATTGATTGAATCCCTGACATCGTGGTTCATCCGATGAGATCATCGTGGAGTACGTGGGAGCCAACATGGGTATCCAGATCCCGCTGTTGGTTATTGGCCGGAGAGGTGTCTCGGTCATGTCTACGTGTCTCCCGAACCCGTAGGGTCTACACACTTAAGGTTCGATGACGCTAGGGTTATAGGGAAATAGTGTACGTGGTTACCGAAGGTTGTTCGGAGTCCCGGATGAGATCCCGGACGTCACGAGGAGTCCCGGAATGGTCCGGAGACGAAGATTGATATATGGGAAGTGAGGATTTGGTTACCGGAAGTGTTCTGGGTGTCACCGGTAGTGTACCGGGACCACCGGAAGGGTTCCGGGGGTCCACCAAGTGGGCCCACCTGCCCCGGAAGGTTCCGTGGGCTAAGAGTGGGAGGGAGCCAGCCCCTAGGTGGGCTGGTGCGCCTCCCACCCCAGCCCAAGGCGTGGCAAAGGTGGAGGGGGGCAAACCCTAGGCTTAGATGGGCCTTAAGGCCCACCCTAGGGCGCCCCACCTCTCCCTTGCCCTAGCCGCCGGCCAGATGGCATCTGGTGGCTGCCGCCACCCCTAGGGTGGAACCCTAGGGCGCAGCCACCCCTCCTCCCTCTCTCCTATATATAGTGGAGGTATTTGGGGCTGCACAACACACGGTTCTCCCTCTCTCTCTGGTGCAGCCCTACCTCCTCCTCCCCTCGTTCTCCGTAGCGCTTAGCGAAGCTCTGTCGGAGTACCACGCAGCTCCACCGCCACCACGCCGTCGTGCTGCCGGAGCTCTCCCTCAACCTCTCCTCCCTCCTTGCTGGATCAAGGCGTAGGAGACGTCACCGGGCTGCACGTGTGTTGAACGCGGAGGTGCCGTCCGTTCGGCACTTGATCGGATCTACCGCGATCTGAATCGCTGCGAGTACGACTCCATCAACCGCGTTCTAGCAACGCTTCCGCTTAGCGATCTTCAAAGGTATGAAGATGCAATCTCTCCCCTCTCGTTGCTGGTTTCTCCATAGATAGATCTTGGTGACACGTAGGAAAATTTTGATTTACTACTACGTCTCCCAACAGTGGCATCATGAGCTAGGTCTATGCGTAGAATCTATGCACGAGTAGAACACAAAGCAGTTGTGGGCGTCGATTTTGTTAATATGCTTGCCGTTACTAGTCTTATCTTGATTCGACGGTATTGTGGGATGAAGCGGCCCGGACCAACCTTACACGTACGCTGACGTGAGACCGGTTCCACCGCCTGACATGCACCAGTTGCATAAGGTGGCTAGCGGGTGTCTGTCTCTCCCACCTTAGTCGGATTGGATTCGATGAAAAGGGTCCTTATGAAGGGTAAATAGCAATTGGCATATCACGTTGTGGTTTTGGCGTAGGTAAGAAACGTTCTTGCTAGAAACCTATAGCAACCACGTAAAAAACTTGCAACTACAAATTAGAGAACGTCTAACTTGTTTTTGCAGCATATGCCTTGTGATGTGATATGGCCAGAAGGATGTGATGTGATGCATTGTGATGTATGAGATTGATCATGTTCTTGTAATAGGGTTCACGACTTGCATGTCGATGACTATGACAACCGGCAGGAGCCATAGGAGTTGTCTTATTTATTGTATGACCTGCGAGTCAATCACAAACGCCATGTAATTACTTTACTTTATTGCTAAGCGTTAGCCATAGCAGTAGAAGTAATAGTTGGCGAGACAACCTCATGAAGACACAATGATGGAGATCATGATGATGGAGATCATGGTGTCATGCCGGTGACAATGATGATCATGGTGCCCCGAAGATGGAGATCATAGGAGCAAGATGATATTGGCCATATCATGTCACTATATTGATTGCATGTGATGTTTATCATGTTTACATCTTATTTGCTTAAAACGACGGTAGTAAATAAGATGATCTCTCAATAAAATTTCAAGAGAAGTGTTCACCCTAACTGTGCACCGTTGCTAAGGATCGTCGTTCCGAAGCACCACGTGATGATCGGGTGTGATAGGTTCTAACGTTCGCATACAACGGGTGTAAGCCAGATTTACACACGCGAAACACTTAGGTTGACTTGACGAGCCTAGCATGTACAGACATGGCCTCGGAACACGGAAGACCGAAAGGTCGAACATGAGTCGTATAGAAGATACGATCAACATGAAGATGTTCACCATGGATGACTAGTCCGTCTCACGTGATGATCGGACACGGGCTAGTTGACATGGATCATGTGTGACTTAGATGACTAGAGAGATGTCTATCTGAGTGGGAGTTCATTGAATAATTTGATTATGTGAACTCGATTATCATGAACTTAGTCTAAAATTGCCTTTAATATCTATATTGTAGATCCAATGGCCAACGCAAATGTCAACCTCAATTTCAACGCGTTCCTAGAGAAAACCAAACTGAAAGATGATGGAAGCAACTATACGGACTGGGTCCGTGGCTTGAGGATCATCCTCATAGCTTCCAAGAGATTGTATGTCCTTGATGCACCGCTAGGTGACCCACCCATTCTCCCAGCGGACCAAGACGTTATGAACGCTTGGCAGTCGCGCTGCGATGATTACTCCCTTGTTCAGTGCGGCATGCTTTACAGTTTAGAATAGGGGCTCCAAAAGCGTTTTGAGCAACACGGAGCATATGAGATGTTCCAAGAGCTGAAACTAGTTTTCCAAGCTCATGCCCGAGTCGAGAGATATGACATCTCTGACAAGTTCTTCAGCTGTAAGATGGAGGAGAACAGTTCTGTTAGTGAGCACATCCTCAAGATGTCGGGGCTTCACAGCCGCTTGACTCAGCTAGGAGTTAATCTCCCGGATGACTCGGTCATTGACAGAATCCTCCAGTCGCTTCCACCTAGCTTCAAGAGCTTTGTGATGAACTACAACATGCAAGGGATGGAGAAGTCCATTCCTGAGTTGTACTCGATGCTGAAATCAGCGGAGGTCGAGATCAAAAGGGAGCATCAAGTGTTGATGGTAAATAAGACCACTAGTTTCAAGAAAGGCAAGGGTAAGAAGAACTTCAAGAAAGACGGCAAAGCTGTTGCCACGCCCGGTAAGCAAGTTGCCGGGAAGAAGAAGAACAAGAATGGACCCAAGCCTGAGACTGAGTGCTTTTATTGCAAGGGTACCGGTCACAGGAAGCGGAACTGCCCCAAGTATTTAGCGGATAAGAAGGACGGTAACGTTAAAGGTATATGTGATATACTTGTTATTGATGTGTACCTAACCAGCGCTCGTAGTAGCTCCTGGGTATTTGATACCGGTGCAGTTGCTCACATTTGTAACTCCAAGCAGGAGCTGCGGAATAAGCGGAGGCTGGCCAAGGATGAGGTGACGATGCGCGTCGGGAATGGTTCCAAGGTCGATGTGATCGCCGTCGGCACGCTACCTCTACATCTACCTTCGGGATTAGTTTTAAACCTTAATAATTGTTATTTAGTACCAGCTTTGAGCATGAACATTGTATCTGGATCTCGCTTGATGCGAGATGGCTACTCATTTAAATCCGAGAATAATGGTTGTTCTGTTTATATGAGAGAAATGTTTTATGCTCATGCCCCGCTGGTTAATGGTTTATTTTTGATGAATCTCGAACGTGATGTTACACATATCCATAGTGTGAGTACCAAAAAGTGTAAAGTTGATAACGATAGTCCCACTTACATGTGGCATTGCCGTCTTGGCCATATTGGTGTCAAACGCATGAAGAAGCTCCATGCTGATGGACTTTTGGAGTCACTTGATTTCGAATCATTTGACACATGCGAACCATGCCTCTTGGGCAAGATGACCAAGACTCCATTCTCCGGAACAATGGAGCGAGCAACTGACTTGTTGGAGATAATACATACCGATGTATGCGGTCCAATGAGTGTCGAGGCTCGCGGTGGCTACCGTTATGTTCTCACCCTCACTGATGACTTGAGCAGATATGGGTATGTCTACTTAATGAAACACAAGTCTGAAACCTTTGAAAGGTTCAAGGAATTTCAGAGTGAGGTCGAGAATCAACGTGACAGGAAAATAAAATGCCTACGATCTGATCGTGGCGGAGAATATTTAAGTCACGAGTTTGACACACACCTTAGGAAATGTGGAATTGTTTCACAGCTCACGCCGCCAGGCACACCTCAGCGAAATGGTGTGTCTGAACGTCGTAATCGCACTCTATTGGATATGGTGCGATCTATGATGTCTCTTACCGACTTACCGCTATCATTTTGGGGATATGCATTAGAGACTGCCGCATTCACTTTAAATAGGGCACCGTCTAAATCCGTAGAGACGACACCGTATGAATTATGGTTTGGAAAGAAACCTAAGCTGTCGTTTCTAAAAGTTTGGGGATGCGATGCTTATGTGAAGAAACTTCAACCTGAGAAGCTCGAACCCAAAGCGGAAAAGTGCGTCTTCATAGGATATCCCAAGGAGACTATTGGGTATACCTTCTACCTACGATCCGAAGGCAAAGTCTTTGTTGCCAAGAATGGATCCTTTCTCGAGAAAGAGTTTCTCTCGAAAGAAGTAAGTGGGAGGAAAATAGAGCTTGATGAGGTAATTGTACCTCCACTCGAACCGGAGAGTAGCGCGGCACAGGAAGTTGTTTCTGTGGAGCCTACACCGGCTAGAGAGGAAGTTAATGATGATGATCATGAAACTTCAGATCAAGTTGCTATTCGAAGGTCCACTAGGACACGTTGCGCACCAGAGTGGTACGGCAATCCTGTCCTAGAGATCATGTTGTTGGACAACGGTGAACCTTCGAACTATGAAGAAGCGATGGCGGGCCCGGATTCCAACAAATGGCTTGATGCCATGAAATCCGAGATAGGATCCATGTATGAGAACAAAGTATGGACTTTGGTGGACTTGCCTAATGATAAGCGAGCCATAGAAAACAAATGGATCTTTAAGAAGAAGACTGACGCAGACGGTAATGTCACCGCCTATAAAGCTCGGCTTGTCGCTAAGGGTTATCGACAAGTTCAAGGAGTTGACTACGATGAGACTTTCTCACCCGTAGCAATGCTAAAGTCTGTCCGAATCATGTTAGCAGTTGCCGCATTTTATGATTATGAGATCTGGCAAATGGACGTCAAAACGGCATTCCTTAATGGCTTCCTCAAGGAAGAACTGTATATGATGCAGCCGGAAGGTTTTGTCGATCCTAAAGATGCTAACAAGGTATGCAAGCTCCAGCGCTCCATCTATGGGCTGGTGCAAGCATCTCGGAGTTGGAACATTCGCTTTAATGAGGCGATTAAAGCGTTTGGGTTTGTACAGGTTTATGGAGAACCCTGTATTTACAAGAAAGTGAGTGGGAGCTCTATAGCGTTCCTTATACTGTATGTGGATGACATGCTGATAATGGGAAATAATATATAACTCTTGGAAAGTATAAAGGCCTACTTGAATAAGTGTTTTTCAATGAAGGACCTTGGAGAAGCTGCTTACATATTAGGTATTAAGATCTATAGAGATAGATCGAAACGCCTCATTGGTCTTTCACAAAGCACATACCTTGAAAAGATATTGAAGAAGTTCAATATGGATCAGTCCAAGAAGGGGTTCTTGCCTGTGTTGCAAGGTGTGAGATTGAGTACGACTCAATGCCCGACCACGGCAAAGGATAGAGAAGAGATGAGTGTCATCCCCTATGCTTCAGCCATAGGCTCTATCATGTATGCCATGCTGTGTACCAGGCCTGATGTGAACCTTGCCATAAGTTTGGTAGGGAGGTACCAAAGTGATCTCGGAGCGGAACACTGGACAGCGGTCAAGAATATCCTGAAGTACCTGAAAAGGACAAAGGACATGTTTCTCGTTTATGGAGGTGCCGAAGAGCTCGTCGTAAAGGGTTACGTCGATGCTAGCTTCGACACAGATCCGGACGACTCCAAGTCGCAAACCGGATACGTGTATATTTTGAATGGAGGGGCAGTGAGCTGGAGCAGCAGCAAGCAAAGCGTCGTGGCAGCATCTACATGTGAAGCGGAGTACATAGCTGCTTCGGAAGCAGCAAAGGAGGGAGTCTGGATGAAGGAGTTCATCACCAACCTAGGAGTGATTCCGAATGCGTCGGGCCCGATGACTCTACTCTGTGACAACACTGGAGCTATTGCCCTTGCGAAGGAGCCCAGGTTTCACAAGAAGACAAGACACATCAAGCGCCGCTTCAACTCCATCCGAGATTACATTCAGGAGGGAGACATAGATATTTGTAAAGTGCATACGGATCTGAATGTCGCAGATCCGTTGACTAAACCTCTCTCACGAGCAAAACATGATCAGCACCAGAATGCTATGGGTGTTCGATTCATCACAATGTAACTAGATTATTGACTCTAGTGCAAGTGGGAGACTGTTGGAAATATGCCCTAGGCAATAATAAAATGGTTATTATTGTATTTCCTAGTTCATGATAATTGTCTATTGTTCATGCTATAATTGTGTTAACCGGAAACCGTAATACATGTGTGAATACATAGACCACAACGTGTCCCTAGTGAGCCTCTAGTTGGCTAGCTCGTTGATCAATAGATGGTCTCGGTTTCATGACCATGGACATTGGATGTCGTTGATAACGGGATCACATCATTAGGAGAATGATGTGATGGACAAGACCCAATCCTAAGCATAGCACAAAGATCGTGTAGTTCGTTTGCTAAAGCTTTTCAATGTCAAGTGTCATTTCCTTAGACCATGAGATTGTGTAACTCCCGGATACCGTAGGAATACTTTGGGTGTGCCAAACGTCACAACGTAACTGGGTGGCTATAAAGGTACGCTACGGGTATCTCCGAAAGTGTCTGTTGGGTTGACACGAATCGAGACTGGGATTTGTCACTCCGTGTGACGGAGAGGTATCTCTGGGCCCACTCGGTAAGACATCATCATTATGAGCTCAATGTGACTAAGGAGTTAGTCACGGGATGATGTATTACGGAACGAGTAAAGAGACTTGCCGGTAACGAGATTGAACAAGGTATGGGGATACCGACGATCGAATCTCGGGCAAGTACCATACCGATAGACAAAGGGAATTGTATACGGGATTGATTGAATCCCTGACATCGTGGTTCATCCGATGAGATCATCGTGGAGTACGTGGGAGCCAACATGGGTATCCAGATCCCGCTGTTGGTTATTGGCCGGAGAGGTGTCTCGGTCATGTCTACGTGTCTCCCGAACCCGTAGGGTCTACACACTTAAGGTTCGATGACGCTAGGGTTATAGGGAAATAGTGTACGTGGTTACCGAAGGTTGTTCGGAGTCCCGGATGAGATCCCGGACGTCACGAGGAGTCCCGGAATGGTCCGGAGACGAAGATTGATATATGGGAAGTGAGGATTTGGTTACCGGAAGTGTTCTGGGTGTCACCGGTAGTGTACCGGGACCACCGGAAGGGTTCCGGGGGTCCACCAAGTGGGCCCACCTGCCCCGGAAGGTTCCGTGGGCTAAGAGTGGGAGGGAGCCAGCCCCTAGGTGGGCTGGTGCGCCTCCCACCCCAGCCCAAGGCGTGGCAAAGGTGGAGGGGGGCAAACCCTAGGCTTAGATGGGCCTTAAGGCCCACCCTAGGGCGCCCCACCTCTCCCTTGCCCTAGCCGCCGGCCAGATGGCATCTGGTGGCTGCCGCCACCCCTAGGGTGGAACCCTAGGGCGCAGCCACCCCTCCTCCCTCTCTCCTATATATAGTGGAGGTATTTGGGGCTGCACAACACACGGTTCTCCCTCTCTCTCTGGTGCAGCCCTACCTCCTCCTCCCCTCGTTCTCCGTAGCGCTTAGCGAAGCTCTGTCGGAGTACCACGCAGCTCCACCGCCACCACGCCGTCGTGCTGCCGGAGCTCTCCCTCAACCTCTCCTCCCTCCTTGCTGGATCAAGGCGTAGGAGACGTCACCGGGCTGCACGTGTGTTGAACGCGGAGGTGCCGTCCGTTCGGCACTTGATCGGATCTACCGCGATCTGAATCGCTGCGAGTACGACTCCATCAACCGCGTTCTAGCAACGCTTCCGCTTAGCGATCTTCAAAGGTATGAAGATGCAATCTCTCCCCTCTCGTTGCTGGTTTCTCCATAGATAGATCTTGGTGACACGTAGGAAAATTTTGATTTACTACTACGTCTCCCAACACGGCCGCCCCGTGCGTTGCCATTCTGACGGATGCACCTTCATCACTCGGCCGCCTCGTGTGCCGTCACTTTGTCGACTTCACTCCGATGGATGCATCTTCATCACTCGGCCGCCCCACGCGTCGCCACTCCGACGGATGCGTCTTCATCACACGGTTGTCCCGCGTGTCTCCACTCCAATGGATGTGTAGTGTCACCACTCTGACGGATGCGTCTTCATCACTCGTCCGCCCTGCGCGATGCCACTCCGACGGATGCGTTTTCATCACTCGGCTGCCCCGCGTCGCCACGCCGATGGATGCGTCTTCATCACTCTGCCGCCCCGCGCGTCGTCACTCCGACGGATGCATCTTCATCACTCAGCAGCCCCGTGCATCGCCACTCCGATGGATGCGTCTTCATCACTCGTCCGCCCCGCGCGCCGCCACTCCGATGGATGCGTCTTCATCACTCGGTTGCCCCGCGTGTCGCCACTCCAATGGATGTGTCTTCATCACTCGGCCGCCCCGCGCGTCGCCACTCCGACGGATGCGTCTTCATCACTCGGCCGCCCTGCACGACGCCACTCCGACGGATGCGTCTTCATCACTCGGCCGCCCCGTGCGCTGTCACTTAGTCGACTCCACTCCGATGGATGCATCTTCATCACTCGGCTGCCCCGCGCGTCGCCACTCCGACAGATGCGTCTTCATCACTCGGTTGCCCCGCGTGTCGCCACTCCAATGGATGTGTCTTAATTCTTGGAAATATGCCCTAGAGGCAATAATAAATTAGTTATTATCATATTTCCTTGTTCATGATAATCGTTTATTATCCATGCTATAATTTTATTGATCGGAGACTTAGATGCATGTGTGGATACATAGACAAAACCATGTCCCTAGTATGCCTTTAATAGACTAGCTCGTTGATCAAAGATGGTTAAGGTTTCCTAGCCATTGACATGAGATGTCATTTGATAACGGGATCACATCATTAGGAGAATGATGGGATGGACAAGACCCAAACTACAAACGTAGCATATGATCGTGTCAGTTTAATGCTACTGTTTTCTACATGTCAAGTATCTGTTCCTATGACCATGAGATCATGCAACTCACTGACACCGGAGGAGTGCCTTGTGTGTATCAAACGTCGCAACGTAACTGGGTGACTATAAAGGTACTCTACAGGTATCTCCGATGGTGTCTGTTGGGTTGGCATGGATCAAGACTGGGATTTGTTACTCCGTGTGACGGAGAGGTATCTCAGGGCCCACTCGGTAATACAACATCACAACAAGCCTTGCAAGCAATGTGACTAAGTGTTAGTCACGGGATCTTGTATTACGGAACGAGTAAAGAGACTTGCCGATAATGAGGTTGAACTAGGTATGGAGATACCGACGATCGAATCTCGGGCAAGTAACATACCGAAGAACAAAGGGAACATCATACGGGATTAACTGAATCCTTGACATAGAGGTTCAACCGATAAAGATCTTCGTAGAATATGTGGGAACCAATGTGGACATCCAGGTCCCGCCATTGGTTGTTGACCGTAGAGGTGTCTCGGTCATGTCTACATAGTTCTCGAACCCGCAGGGTCTGCACACTTAAGGTTTGGTGACGTTTTGGTAGTATAGAGTTATGTATGGTGGTGACCGAAATTTGTTCGTATTCCCAGATGAGATCCCGAAAGTCAAGAGGAGCTCCAGAATGGTCCGGAGGTAAAGATTCATATATAGGAAGTCCTGTTTTGGTCACCGGAAAAGTTTCGGGCTTATCGGTAGTGTACCGGGAGACCTTCGGGAGGGGTATTTCGACCCAAGAGGGTTAATGGGCTGTGGGAAAGTTATAACAGCCCTTAGTGGGCTGGTGGAACAACCAAAATAGGCTCATGTGGCTGGAATAAAGAAACCCAAAGGAAAAAGGTGGAAAAAAGGCAAAAAGGAGGAGTCCTAGTCCTACTAGGAGTGGAGGAGGAGAGTCCTCCTCCACCTCCCACTTTGACCGAAGCCTCCAAGGCTTGGAGGAAAGCCTGCCTCTCCTCCTCCCTCCCTCCGATATATACTAGTGGATTTCTAGGGTTTTGCACTAGTTTTTTCAGCCATGTGCAACCCTAATCTCTAGTGCATAGTTTCTCCTCTAGATCGGATTTCTGCAGTGCTTAGGCGAAGCCATGCCGGAATAGCTCCACCACCATCTCCGGAGCACCGTCACGCTGCCGGAGAAATCTTCTACCTCTCCGCTCCCTCTTGCTGGATCAAGAAGGCGGATATCGTCATCGAGCTGTACGTGTGCTGAACGCGGAGGTGCCGTCCGTTTGGCGCTAGATCGGAAGGACCGTGACGAGATCGTGGGACGGGTCATGATGAGTTCGCGGGACGGATTATGATGAGTTCGCGGGACAGATCGTGACGAGATCGTGGGATGGATCGTGATTGGATCGCGGGACAGATCGTGATTGGATCGCGGGACGGATCGTGATGAGATCGCGGGACGCTCGGCGATTTGGATCGCGAAGACGTTCGACTACACCAACCGCGTTTCTTAACGCTTCCCCCTTAGCGATCTACAAGGGTACGTAGATCCACTCTCCCTCGCGTAGATGCTCATCACCATGGATAGATCTTGCGTGTGCGTAGGAATTTTTTTGTTTCCCATGCAACGTTCCCCAACAGTGGCATCATGAGCTAGGTCTATGTGTAGATGAGATCTCGAGTAGAAGACAAAAGGTTTGTGGGCGTTGATGCTTCGATTGCTTCCTCCGTTAGTCGTATTTTGGTTCAGCGGTATTGTGAGATGAAGCGGCCCGGACCAACATTACTCGTACGCTCACGAGAGACCGGTTCCCTCGACCGCAACTTGTTGCATAGATGGCTTGCGGGTGCCAGTTTCTCTCACTTTAGTTGGATCGGATTCGACAAAGGTAGTCCTTGAGAAGGTTGAAAAGCAACTAGTGTATCAGCGTTGTGGTTTTTGCGTAGATGAGAATTGTTCTTGCTAGATACCCTTAGCAGCCACGTAAAACACGCAACAACAATTAGAGGACGTCTAACTTGTTTTTGCAGGGTATGTTGTGATGTGATATGGCCAATTACATGATGTGATATATGTGATGTATGAGATGATCATGTGATGTATAGATTATCACGACTTGCATATCGATGAGTACGGCAACCGGCAGGAGCCATAGGGTTGTCTTTAATTATGTTATGACCTGCGTGTCAATCATTAAGTGCTATGTAATGCTTTACTTTATCGATAAACGGTAGCAATAGTTGTAGAAGCATGTTGGGCGTGACAACCCCAATGGCGACACGTTGATGGAGATCAAGATGATGGAGATCATGGTGTCGTGCCGGTGGCGATGGAGATCATGCCGGTGCTTTCAAGATGGATATCAAAAGCACAAGTTCATGGCCATATCATGTCACTTATGATTTGCAGGTGATGTTAATCCTATTATGCACCTTGTTTTGCTTAGGACGACAGTAGCATTATAAGGTGATCCCTCACTTAATTTCAAGATAAAATTGTGTTCTCCCCGAGTGTGCACCGTTGCGAAAGTTCTTCGTGTCGAGACACCACGTGATGATCGGGTGTGATAGACTCTACGTTCATATACAATGTGTGCAAGCCAGTGTTGCACATGCAGAACACTCGGGTTAAACTTGACGAGCCTAGCATGTATAGACATGGCCTCGGAACACAAGAGACCGACAGGTCGAAGATGAGTCACATAGTAGATATGATCAACATGATGATGTTCACCATTGTAACCACCTCAACTCACGTGATGATCGGACTTGAGTTGGTGAATTTGGATGTTTGAGTGGGAGTTCTTAAGTAATATGATTAATTGAACTCATTATCATGAACATAGTCAGTAGTGTCTTTGCAAAATTATGGTGTAGATTACTAGCTCACGCTGTAGCTCCCTTGAATTTTTATAAGTTCCTAGAGAAATAGAGTTGAAAGTTGATGGTAGCAATATTGCGGACTGGCTCCGTGATCTGAGGATTGTCCTCATTGCTGCACAGAAGGCTTATGTCCTTAATGCACCGCTCGGTGCACCAACCCCTCTAACGTCGTTTGTAGATGTTGTGAACATCTGACAGGCACGTTCTCATGACTACTTGATAGTTTAGTGCGTCATGCATTACGGCTAAGAATTGAGGCTCCGAAACATTTTGAATGTCACGGAACATATGTGATGTTCTAAGAGCTGAAATTAGGATCTCAGGCTCATGCCCGTGTTGCGAGATATGAGATCTCCAACAAGATTCTTTGCCTGCAAGATGAAGGAGAATATCTCAATCATTAAGCATGTGCTAGATTGTCTGGGTGCTACAATCGTTTGAATCGAGTGGGAGTTGATCTTCCCGATAAGATAGTGATATATATAGTTCTCCAAGTCACTGTCACTAAGCTACTAGAACTTGGTGATGAACTATAAAATGCCAGGGATAGAAATAATGATCCCTGAGCTGTTCGCGATGTTTCACACTGCGAAGGTAGAAATCAAGAAGGAGCGCCAAGTGTTGATGGTTAGTCAAACCACTAGTTTCGAGAAGGGCAAGAGCAAGGAGGGAAAATTCATGGATAGCAAGTCAGTTGCTGCTCCAGTGAAGCAACCCAAAGTTGAACCCAAACCCGAGACTAAGTGCTTCGATAATGAGGAGAGTGGTCGCTGAAGCGGAACAACCCTAGATACTTGGTAGATAAGATTGGCTGGCAACGTCAACAAAAGTATATTTGATATACGTTGTAATGATGTGTACCTTGCGAGTACTCCTAGTAGCACCTGGGTATTGGATACCGGTTCGATTGCTAAACATTAGTAACTCAAAATTAAAGCTACAAACGGAGCACTAGCTAAGGGTGAGGTGACGATGTGTGTTGGAAATGTTTCCATGGTTGATGTGATCAACATCGCACGCTCTGTCTACCTTCGGGATTAGAGACAAACCTAAATAAATGTTATTTGGTGTTTTGCGTTGAGCATGAACATGATTAGATCGTGTTAATTGCAACACGATTATTCATTTAAGTGAGAGAATAATGGTTATTTCGTTTACATGAATAATACCTTCAATGGTCATGCACCCAGTGAGAATGGTTTGTTGAATCTTGATCGTAGTAATACACATGTTCATAACATTGATGCCAAAAGATACAACGTTAATAATGATAGTACCACATACTTGTGGCACTGCCGCTAAATGTCATATTGGTATAAAGCGCATGAAGAAACTCCATGCTAATGGATCTTTGGACTCATTCTATTTTGAATCGGTTGAGACATGCGAACCATGCCTCTTGGGCAAGATGACTAAAGGACCCCGTTTCCAGATGGATGGAGCGGGCAAGTGATTTATTGGAAATGATACATGTTGATGTATGCAATCCAATGAGTCTTGTAGCGTGCGGTGGATATCATTATTTTCTTACCTTCACCAATTATTTGAGTAGATATAGTGTATATTTACTTAATGAAACACAAGTCTGAATTGTTTGAAAGGTCCAAGCAAATTCAGAGTGAAGTTTAAGATCATCATGACAAGTAGATAAAAATGTCCGCGATATGATCGTGGAGGTGAATATCTGAGTTACGAGTTTGGCATACAACTTTAGACAATGTGAAGGTTGTTTCACAACTCATGCCACCTGGAACACCATAGTGTGATGGTGTGTCCGAAGGTCATAGTCGTGCTCTATTGGATATGGTGCGAATTATGATGTCTCTTATCCTTTTACCACTATCGTTTTGGGGTTATGCATTAGAGACAACTACATTCACTTTAGATAGGGTACCATCTAAATCCGTTGAGATGACACCGTGTGAATTATGGTTTGATAGAAACCTAAGCTATCATTTCTTAATGTTTGGGGCTGCAACACTTATGTGAAAAAAGTTTTTCACCTAATGAGCTCGAACCCAAAGCGGACAAATGCATCTTCATAGAATACCCTAAAGACAGTTGGGTAAACCTTCTATCTCAGATCCAAGCATAAAATGTTTGTTGCTAAAACCGGGTCCTTTCTCGAGAAAGAGTTTCTCTCGAAAGAATTGAGTGGGAGGAAGATAGAACTTGATGAGGTTGTTGAACCTTTGTTCAACCAGGGAGTAGCGCAGCACAGGAAGATGTTTCTGTGAAGCCTACGTTAGTTGAAGAGGAAGTTAATGATGATGATCATGAAGCTTCGGATCAAGTTACTATCAAACCTCGCAGGTCGACAAGGACGTGTACTGCTCCTGAGCGGTATGACAACCCTGTCATGGAGGTCATGTTGTTGGACAACGATGAACCTACGGGCTGTGGAGAAGCGATGATGGGCCCGGATTCTGACAAATGGTTAGAGGCCATAAAATCCGAGAAAGGATCCATGTATGAAAACCAAGTATAGACTTTGGTAGACTTGCTCGTTGGATGGCAGGTCGTTGAGTACAAATGGATCTTTAAGATGAAGACAGACGCTGATAGTGAATGTCACCATTTATAAAGCTCGACTTGTCGCAAAGAAGTTTCTACCAAGTTCAAGGAGTTGACTACGATGAGACGTTCTCTCGTAGGGATGCTAAAGTCTGTTAGAATTATGTTAGTAGTTGCTGCATTTTTCAATTATGAAATCTAGCAGATGGATGCCAAAACATCATTTCCTTTCTTGAGGAAAGGTTGTATGTGATACAACTAGAAGGTTTTGTCAGTCCTAAGGATGCTAAAAGGTGTGCAAGCTTCAGTGATCCTTCTATGAACTGAAGCAAGCATCTCGGAGTTGGAATATACACTTTGATGAGGTGATTAATGTTTTTGAGTCTATACAAAGTTTACGAGAAACTTGTATTTACAATAAAGTGAGTGGGAGAACTGTAGAGTTTCTGATAAGCATATGTGGTTGACATATTGTTGATCGGAAGTGATATAGAATTTCTGGAAAGCATAAAGGGTTATTTGAAAAGAGTTTTTCAAAGGA
This sequence comes from Hordeum marinum, assembly GCA_022496015.1. NCBI lineage: Eukaryota > Viridiplantae > Streptophyta > Magnoliopsida > Poales > Poaceae > Hordeum > Hordeum marinum. The sequence goes on along the minus strand of CM039672.1, from coordinate 437,170,831 downwards.
AGACCTGGATAAAGCTACCTAATTGTTGAGCATCAAGATCTATAGAGATAGATCAAGATACTTGATCATACTTTCAATGAGTACATACCTTGACAAGATTTTGAAAGAGTTCAAAATGGATCAGTCAGAGAAAGAGTTCTCGCCTAATTTGTAAGGTATAAAGTTGAGTAAGGCTCAATGCCTAGTGACTTCAGAAGATAGAGAAAATATGAGTGTCATCCCCTATGCTTCAGCCATAGGCTCTATCATGTATGCAATGCTGTGCACAAGACCTGATGTCAGCCTTGCCACAAGTATGGCCGGAAGGTTTCAAAGTGATCCTGGAATGGAGCACTGGACAACGGTCAAGATTATCCTTAGTAACTACAAGACTATGGAGATGTTTCTCGATTATGGAGGTGATAAAGAGTTCGTCGTAAAGAGTCACGTCGATGCAAGCTTTAACACCAATCCGGATGACTCATAGTAGCAATCTGGATACGTATAGTGGAGCAGCCATTTGGAATAGTACCAAGTGGAGTGTGGTAGTAGTGTTTATGGTTTGACATAGAAATTTGTAAAGTACACACGGATGTGAATGTCGCAGACCTGTTGACTATAAGACCTCTCTCACATGCAAAGCATGATCGAGCCCCAGAACTCATTGGGTGTTAGATGCATAACAATGCAAATCACAAGGTGATGTGAACTAGATTATTGACTCTAGTGCAAGTGGGAGACTGTTGGAAATATTCCCTAGAGGCAATAAAAAATTAGTTATTATCATATTTCCTTGTTCATGATAATAGTTTATTATCCATGCTATAATTGTATTGATCGGATACTTAGATGCATGTGTGGATACATAGACAAAACCATGTCCCTAGTATGCCTCTAATAGACTAGCTCGTTGATCAAAGATGGTTAAGGTTTCCTAGCCATTGACATGAGATGCCATTTGATAACGGGATCACATCATTAGGAGAATGATGGGATGGACAAGACCCAAACTACAAATGTAGCATATGATCGTGTTAGTTTAATGCTACTATTTTCTGCATGTCAAGTATCTGTTCATCTGACCATGAGATCATCCAACTCACTGACACCGGAGGAGTGCCTTGTGTGTATCAAACGTCGCAACATAACTGGGTGACTATAAAGGTGCTCTACAGGTATCTCCGAGGGTGTCAGTTGGGTTGGCATGGATCAAGACTGGGATTATTTACTTCGTGTGACGGAGAGGTATCTCAAGGCCCACTCGGTAATACAACATCACAACAAGCCTTGCAAGCAATGTGACTAAGTGTTAGTCATGGGATCTTGTATTATGGAACAAGTAAAGAGACTTGCCGATAACGAGGTTGAACTAGGTATGGAGATACCGACGATCAAATCTCGGGCAAGTAACATACCGAAGAACAAAGGGAACATCATACGGGATTAACTGAATCCTTTACATAGAGGTTCAACCGATAAAGATCTTCGTAGAATATGTGGGAACCAATGTGGACATCCAGGTCCCGCCATTGGTTATTGACCGTAGACGTGTCTCGCTCATGTCTACATAGTTCTCGAACCCGCAGGGTCTGCACACTTAAGGTTTGGTGACGTTTCGGTAGTATAGAATTATGTATGGTGGTGACCAAAATTTGTTCGGTATCCCAGATGAGATCCTGGATGTCACGAGGAGCTCCAGAATGGTCCAGAGGTAAAGATTCATATATAGGAAGTCTAGTTTTGGTCGCCGGAAAAGTTCCGGGCTTATCGGTAGTGTACCGGGAGTGCCGGTAGTGTACCGGGAGACCTCCGGGAGGGGTATTTCGACCCAAGAGGCTTCATGGGCTGTGGGAAAGTAATAACCAGCCCTTAGTGGGCTGGTGGAACAACCACAATAGGTCCATGTGGCTGGAAGAAAGAAACCCAAAGGAAAAAGGTGGAAAAAAGGCAAAAAGGAGGAGTCCTAGTCCTACTAGGAGTGGAGGAGGAGAGTCCTCCTCCACCTCCCACTTCGGCCGAAGCCTCCAAGGCTTGGAGGAAAGGCTGCCTCTCCTCCTCCCTCCCTCCTATATATACTAGTGGATTTCTAGGGTTTTGCACTAGTTTTTTCAGCCACGTGCAACCCTAATCTCTAGTGCATAGTTTCTCCTCTAGATCGGATTTCTGCAGTGCTTAGGTGAAGCCCTGCCGGAATAGCTCCACCACCATCTCCGGAGCACCGTCACGCTGCCGGAGAACTCTTCTACCTCTCCGCTCCCTCTTGCTGGATGAAGAAGGCGGAGATCATCATCGAGCTGTACGTGTACTGAACGTGGAGGTGCCATTCGTTCGGCGCTAGATCGGAAGGACCGCGACGAGATCGCGAGACGGATCGTGATGAGTTTGCGGGACAGATCATGATGTGTTTGCGGGACGGATCGTGACGAGATCATGGGACGGATCGTGATGAGTTCGCGGGACGGATCGTGATTGGATCGCGGGACGGATCGTGATGAGATCACAGGACGCTCGGCGATTTGGATCGCGAAGACGTTCGACTACACCAACCGCGTTTCTTAACGCTTCCCGCTTAGCGATCCACAAGGGTACATAGATCCACTCACCCTCTCATAGATTCTCATCACCATGGATAGATCTTGCGTGTGCGTAGGAATTTTTTTGTGTCCCATGCAACGTTCCCCAACATTCATCACTCGGTCGCCTCGCGAGTCGCCAGTCCGACGGATGCGTCTTCATCACTCGGCCGCCCTACGCGACGCCACTTCGACGGATGCGTCTTCATCACTCAGCCGCCCCGTGCGTCGCCACTCCGATGGATGCGTCTTCATCACTCCGCCTCCCCATGCGTCGCCATCCGACGGATGCGTCTTCATCATCGACAACCTCGCATGTCGCCACTCCATGTGGCACGTCTTCATCATTAAGCCACCTCACGCGCCATCGCACGGCTTCGCCGCGATTCCGTATCGCCTAAGTCGAAAACTACTCTGAGTGCGGACATGCTCCACACTCGGGGGCTTAGCTGCGATTCCGTATCGCCTAAGTCAAAAGCTACTCCGAGTGCGGACATGCTCCACACTCGGGGGCTTAGCTGCGATTCCGTATCGCCTAAGTCAAAAACTACTCCGAGTGCGGACATGCTACACACTCGGGGGCTTAGCTGCGATTCCGTATTGCCTAAATCAAAAACTACTCCGAGTGCGGACATGCTCCACACTCGGGGGCTTAGCTACGATTTCGTATCGCCTAAGTCAAAAACTACTCCGAGTGCGGATATGCTCCACGCTCGGGGGCTTAGCTGCGATTCCGTATCGCCTAAGTCAACAACTACTCCGAATGCGGACATGGTCCACACTCGGGGGCTTAGCTGCGATTCTGTATCGCCTAAGTCAAAAACTACTCCGAGTGCGGACATGCTCCACATTCGGGGGCTTAGCTGCGATTCCGTATCGCCTAAGTCAAAAACTACTCCGAGTGCGGACACCCTCCATAGTCGGAGGCTTAGCTATGATTCCGTATCGTCTGAATCAAAAACTACTCCGAGTAAGGACATGATCCACACTCGGGGGCTTAGCTATGAACTTGATTCGCCTAAGTTAGAAGCTACTCCGAGTGAGGACAACATCCACACTCGGGTACTTAGCCATGATCCAGAAATCATATAAGGTAGACTCAATAAACATTCAGCATGCCAAGCACACGAAGATTTTCCCGACTGGCCCAGTTCTAGGTTACATGTATTTACTGTGCGCAGTGCACAAGGATCAGTTCGACTGATTCAGCTCCAGATTGCAAAAAATTACTACGCCAAGCGCATCAGAGTTCACCTGTTTAGTTTAGTTCCGCACTGGAAGACAAAAACCCTTTGCTTGACTCATCTAGTCCGACAGAGGCTCGGGGACTACACCCAGTGGGTGCACTTAGTGTGCCCCCACTAGAAGAGAAATAAAAGAAACATTATGCTCGGTCAGGTTCGACAACAACATTCAAGTTTAAATAAGCTCTATAGAATCCAACCGACCGCCAGCAGTCAGTCAAAGTCTTAGGGGCTACTATCGGGGATACACAAAATAGGTAGGCCCATGAAGGGTCGAAATATCATAACAACATGGGGTCCACATTTCAGGTGGGTCCAGACAAATACATTCATACTATCCACTCGGCAGTGCAAACCACTCGACAATACGGCTCACTCGGCAGTACGACTCACTCGGATATGATAGGACCAACAGTCAGCAAGCCAGTCGAAGCTTAGAGAAGGTTCTGTAGTGGGCCGACATTATGGCATCAATGCCCCATCTTGTAACATAGGAGGTGAGGGGGTGGCGCACTCTATATAAGCTGTCCCCCACCACATAGCTCAAGGCGGCTTCTTCTCCCTTGTCTCTCTCTCGCCAGTAGTCTCAGGACTTAGCTCAGGCTTGGAGATCCGTTCTCCTTTCTCCCTCTCAAATACACCATGTAACTCATGTTCATGACGAATAAGCAAAGCCTCTCTAGAGCACGAGACGTAGGGTTGTTATCTCCACCGTGAGAAGCCCGAACTCGCGAAAACCACCATGTCACCCATTTGCATCTCGATAGATCATGCTCCGTTATCCTACCCCTCTCTAATGTCAGAATCGCCCCCACGACATCCGACTTGCACTCCGCCGATGCTGGGAGGCGGCCGCCCGATGGCAGCGCTCGGACTCGCAACACCGGGAATCCATTGCGTCGGCACAGCCAATGCTTGGATTTGGCGTCTCTGCGTCACCGAAGGCGTTGCAGTCCATCTGGCGTCCAAATGCCTTGGCGGAAGCACAATCCTTCATTAGCACGCCGAGCACGAAGCATCGCTGTCCTCGAATGAAATCATGGCATGACGTGTCCGTCAAGCAAGGCATCGGGCACGGGAGGTGGCATAGGCCCTCGCGATGGTGGACGTTGGAGAGGCAGAGTCACACTCTCCGGCGCCTTGTAAGGTGCACTCGTGCGGGCGCCACAACCGCGTTGTGATGGACTTGGCCTCCTCCTACGAAGGATCTGTCATCAACCTCATGTTGACCGACATCGTCCGGGTTATGGGATCCACGAGGAAGAGTAGGGCATGGGAGACGGTGGGAGATCGAGTCCCCTGAGCCGACCAGTCCCATGTCCTACTCTACCTCGGTGGCGACCGGACAAACACTACGAGGGGCGTAGCCAGTCGTCGGACATGGGAACGGCGGAGCTGGACGACCTTCACTTAGTATTAGGTTTACGTTGCATGTAATAATATGGATTTGAGGTTTCTAATTTGAGGTATCCGTATGTAGAATGCATTATTTGAGGCCTGACCAGTCAGTGTCCGTGGACATGCCCAGGCACGTTCGCGGGCGTTTAAGGGACCGGATTTGGCTCTAGATGCTCTTAAAGGTTCATATGATCCCGCTATTTTGCATATATATATATAATATTGCTAAAATATTAACAGACACATATATTAGCGGCTAATTTTTTTGGTGAGTATAACGACATCTCCAATGCTAACTCTCAAATTGTCTGCTTCCGTTCAAACTGGATGGTCTGAACATGAACTGGCATTCAACATGGTACCCCATCGATTTGTGGCCCGGTCTGTACGTCTGTTTTTTAGCAAACCATAGGGGGGGCTTTGTGTGCATCTAGACATGCATTCCCATCCAGCACGTTATCCCATAGGTCCGTGCACGGGTACGAACATCTATTTCCCCGCAAACCGTGAGGGGACGGGAGCTTTGTGGGCGTCCGCACCGGTGCCACACTTGCATTCGACACCCCAGCCATGCCCAAAAATCTCGCCCTCACTTGCGACCTCCACTGTGCCAAGCGGTTGTCGCACATTTTTGCCAATTAGCCTTGCTCCAGAGTAGACGTATATTCATGACATTGATGCAGGTCAAACTCAGAAGCCTACGTGGCAACCGAGAAGCCTACTTCAGCCATGAGGCACTAGTAGAAAACATGGCTTTGAAACGGGCCAGAATATTGCATTAGTCCTGGCATCAGTCCCGATTGATGAGGCCAGGGAGCCGGCCGGGCCTCGGCAGGAACCAGTCCTATTCGTGTGACCCCTTTAATCCCGGTTCCAGACACGAACCGGGACTAAAGGGACTCGCTCCTGGCCTAGCCCCTTTAGTCCCGGTTGGTAGCTGGAACTGGGAGTAAAAAGATGCCTATATATAGGCTTGCCCCTGCTCGCTCACTCCTTTGTTTTTGTCCGGTCGGCGCGTCGGAGGTGTGTCCTGCTTTACTCTCACCTACTATGCAACCGAGGTGCTTGATGAAATGCCATAGCCATGCTTAAGCTTTCTCCACTCCAAGCTCGACCTCCAATCTCCATTTTCCCAAGATTTGTCTAGGTTTGGCAGTCCATGACGTCCCATCCCTATCCTCACCATCGTCGATCGCCCGCGCCGATCTCGTCGCCGGCACCACTATGGTGAGCCTCTTGTTCTTATCTTGTTTTAAAACAAAAAAGTTCTAGTTTGTATGATTTACATGGATACTTGTATAAACTTCTTAATTTTATTATTGTTTGCTATTATATAGGTCCATGGTTCTGGTATCCGCCCACGTCGGCCCTGGTCTGGTCTATGATTCAGATATGGTATATTATCTTTTATAAATATTTGCTTCATTTAGTGTTTATGACAATTATGCCGACCAACGTAACATAGATGTGTTTATCTAGGAGGTATGTGAACCGGAAATTCCAACCGCCCCTCTTGTCGAGAGGTTAAATTTAGTTGAAAAAGAAAACGAGGATTTGAAAGAAAAATTGAAAAGAATTGAGGGGGAGAAGATGAAATTGGAGTTGCATGTTGCTGATTTCGTCGATGACCACAAGAACAAGATGGATGCAATGCGCTCGAAGATTAGAAAGATAAGAAAATATGCCATTGATAATGAGGCTTGGTATCATTATGTTGTTAGATCAATTGTTACCTTACTTGCGATTATGATCACATTTGTTTTTGTATTTAAATGTTTCACATAGTTGTATGTTAGTTTCAATTTATGTTTTAATTAGATGCCCTAGAGAGCTATATGTTGTTCTATGAGAACTATATATGAACTTTATGTATTGTTAATTCAGTAATAACATTTGATCACTACTGTATTTTGGTTTTAACGTGATGATGAACTTGTATTAATATGGTCACTTTTCTTTTCATGATGTTCTGTAATGGTTTTTGATACATTAGCTCATGCTAAGTGGGTGAAATTATGATACCATACCAACTTTCAACCATTCCAGAGTTCATTTGCATTGCTTTTCAATTTCACGGTCATTTTAGCTCAAAATAAATCATGAAATGCATGAAAAATAGCAAATGAAGTCAGAAAAGGTTGAATAAGTGATGGTGTGGCTTTGACTGGTGAATATTGAATGCAGTAAAAGTCTCAAGTTAAAATAGTAATTAAAAAATTGAATTCACTTTGTAATAGACGACTTTTCGTTCGAAACCGTAATACTTCGAAGGAGATTGTCCAGTTTGTACACGAAGTGCATCCAGTATTTCTCATAACCCTCTCAACTTTTTAGCACATGTTATGTGGTTGAAATAATCATGCCATGCCAACTTTCAACCATTTCAGAGTTCATGTGTAGTACTTTCCAATTTTAGGGTCGTTTTAGGTCAAAATAAATCAAGAAATGCATGAAAAATAGGAAATGAAGTCAGAAAAGGGTTGAAAAGTGATGATGTCGCTTTGAATGGTGCATATTGAATGCAAAAAAAATCTTGAGTTAAAATACTAATTAAAAACTGAAATCCCTTTGTAATAGACGATTTTTCGTCTCAAACCGTGATACTTCGAAGGAGATTGTCTAGTTTGTACACGAAGTGCATCCAGTTTTTCTCGTAACCCTCTCAACTTTTTAGCACATGCTATGTTGCTGAAATTATGATACCGTGCCAACTTTCAACCATTTTAGAGTTCATTGCAGCGTTTTTCTATTTGAGGGTCATTTTAGCTCAAAATAAATCATGAAATGCATAAAAAATAGCAAATGAAGTCAGAAAAGGGTTGAAAAGTGATGATGTGGCTTTGAATGGTGCATATTGAATGCATAAAAAGTCTTGAGTTCAAATATTTTAAATAATGAAACCCCTTTGTAATAGACGAGTTTTCACCCGAAACCCTCATACCTCGAAGAAAATTGTCCAGTTTGTACACAAATTGTATCAAGTTTTTCCCTTAACCCTCTCAACTTTTTAGCTCATGATGTGTGGGTGAAATTATGATACCATGCCAACTTTCAACCATTCCAGAGTTCATTTGTAGTAATTTTTCAATTTCAGTGTCATTTTAACTCAAAATAAATCATGAAATGCATGAAAAATAGCAAATGAAGTAAGAAAAGGGTTGAAAAGTGATGATGTGGCTTTGAATGGTGTATATTGAGTGTAGAAAAAATCTTGAGTTAAAATATGTTTTTAAAAATGAAATCCCTTTGTAATAGACGACTTTTTGTTCGAAACCATGATACTTGGAAGGAGATTGTCCAGTTTATACACGGAGTGCATCTAGTTTTTTCCGTAACCCACTCAACTTTTTAACATATGCTATGTGGGTGAAATTATGATACCACGCCAACTTCCAACCATTTCAGAGTTCATTTGCAGTCTTTTCAATTTTAGGGTCATTTTAGCTCAAAATAAATCGTGAAAATGCATGAAAAATAGCAAATGAAGTCAGAAAATGGTTGAAAAGTGATGATGTGGCTTTGAATGGTGCATATTGAATGCATAAAAAATCTTGAGTTAAAATATGCAGAAAAAGTCTTTTGTAAAACTGTAATAGCACAAAGAATGACCTAAAAAGAATCAATTAAATATACTATTCTTCATTAGCAAAAACAACATAAATAATATTAAGTAAAATTATCAAAGTATTTATTTGTTAAAAACTTTAATAGTAAGACGAACATAAAGTATATTTTGTTACAAGCTTTAATAGAAACCAAAAAGGTATTATAAAACTCTAATAGTAAAAGGAGTCAATAAAATATAAAACTTATGAAACTAAAATTATATAAAATTTATGCAAATAAAATTATATAACTAAAAACAACATATGCAAAAAATAACATCAATTTTTTTAAAAACATAATATATGCAAAAAGGCCTGCCTACTAGGCACCACGGCCTACATACGACTAGAAACCCTAGAAATGTGCTAGGATACAGGCCCGTAGTGCTAGAAGGCCCAACAGGGCATCAAATAGGCATGTACCGCTTGCATTCAACAGGAGCTCGAGAGGTCAGTGGCAGCAGCGCTTATAAACCACTCTGAGCCCCTCTCGACTAGCGAGGTGGGGTTAAGCTTGTTGCTACAGGAAGCACGACCCTTTAGTCCCAGTTCGTGGTACCAACCGGGACTAATGCCCCCCTTTAGTCCTGCAACAGTGACTAAAGGGCTCTCCTTCCTGCCCTTTGGGATGCTGAAAAGTGACCTTTAGTCCCTATTGGTGGCTCCAACCGGGACTAAAAGGGGGCATGAGTCCCGGTTGGAGCCACCAACCGGGACTAAAGTGGGGACTATATAAATGGCACTTAGAGAATTTTCCAATCCATTGCAGTTTCTTCTCTCCTCTCCCCGTCAGCGCCAACAACGACCTCGACACCGCCAGGCTGCCAGATTTTGTCGTCGCCCTCGGCGAAGCCATGACGTCCCCGAGCCCACTGACTGTCGCCGGCGACGGACCTCCTCGTGAGCCCTCCTACCCGTCGCCGTTGCCGCGCCCTGCCCAGCCCCGCCATCGCCGTCGCCTTGTACTACCCCATCGTCGCCGCGCCCCTGCCCTATGTTATCGTCGCCATCGCCGCGCCCTGCCCCAACGTCGTTGTCGCCGTCCCCGTGCCCTGCCCGGCCATTGCCGTCACCTCCGAGCCATCCCTGAGCCTGCTCCTTCTGGCCTGACTATGTTAATGATGGATGGATGGATGCATGGATTTGTTTTTGTTCATATAATTTTTATGTTCATAGAATTTTCATATGTTGCTGTATGGATCGATTTGTTCATAGAATTTTCATATGTTCATAGAAAATGTTGATATGATGAATTTGTTTTTATTAATAAATTTTTTTATGTTCATAGAACTTTCACATGTTGATGTATGGATGGCTTTGTTCATAGAATTTTCATATGTTCATATGTTAATAGAATCTACTCTGCTCAAGATCGATGGATGCATGTATGTATGAAATTTTTTATGTTCATAGAATTTTCACATGTAGATGTATGGATGGATTTGATCATAGAATTTTCATATGTTCATAGAAAATGTTGATATGATGAATGTGTTTTTGTTCATAGAAGTTTTTTATGTTCATATTCATATGTTGATGTATGGATGGATTTGTTCATAGAATTTTCATGTGTTCACAGAATTTTCATATGTTCATAGAATCTACACTGCTCAAGATCGATGGATGAGATGTATGAATTTTTTATGTTCACCAAATTTTCATATGTTGGTGGATGGATGTATATATATAGAAAATGTTGATATGTATGTATGTATAGATGGATGGATTGATGTATATAGAAAAAGTTGATATATATGAATTGATGCTATCTTGTAGATCACAGGAGCGTGATCCATATTGAGACAAGGCACTAACCCATATGATGTACAGAACAATAGTTGTAGCCTTTGGAAAACAACTAAGTGATGTTTAAAGCTAAGGAATTCTCAGACTTAGCAAAATTGTAGGAATTTTCAGGATATTGGTAAAACTTTAGAAATCCATAAGAAAAATATGATGAATCCGAATATGTCCTCCGTTCGTGTGTCGCAAGCAGCTAGCATAGTGAACCTGGAACCGTCCCCCTCCGCTTCATCTTGCCGCAAATGCAGACTTCAGGAAAACATTCCCGGATGTTATCCCCCTTCACCTACATTGTGTAGTGCCATGTTAGAACACCCCTAACTCTCTTGTGGATTCAACATATCCCCGATAACTTCGACATGAGCGAGGGTGGGGGTCCTCAAGTATCCTCGACGACCATGACAGAGGGGGTCGCAAGGTATCCTCTCTCGAAAGATAGAACGACTCATCAGAGATGAGGGGGGAGGAGTCCTCGACGATCGTCTGGAAGTGACTGTTATAAAACTTGTGAACTTTGCATGATTTTTCTCACTTATCCATTGCCTATATGCATATGATTCCTTGTTGTGATTAAGTCTAGGTTTGCCACTAATCCATCTCTCATGGTTGTATATTGCCATGTCAAAATATTCACAGAAACTATGGACAGAGACTTAGAAAAAGAAGTGTTTTGGGGGGATATAATCCTAGCCGGAGGTGATATCCATATCAACACCTTGTCGTTTCTCAACGAGACAGATGGTGAGTAAAGAGAGGATGGCGGATCTAGTGAGTACAAAGGAGATCATGACGGCTTCGGTGATCGAATGGAGAAGGGAGCCTTTACTACTTCAAAGTCCGGCTAGGATTAATCCTCTACTGACTAGATGCATTAATTGTTTTGTATGTACATATATTAATGTTTCCTTCTTCTTTTAGTTAGCCATCCGGATCGAGCTCCACTTCGGAAAGGAGACGAGGCCCGAAGAGAAGGTTGGACCCGGAAGAAAGGTTCATGATCAAAGAAGTCTCTCCAGAAGTCCAACCGATTGCTCCCAAGAGGACCAAGGGAAAATTTATACATTAATGCAGAGTTATTGTGAGGGACAGCGTCACGATCAGCATCCAATAATGGAAAAAGAAGAAGAACCCTGAAGTTCCTTATGTCCACGATAGATTGAAATATGATCTTTGGAACACGCTAATGATAAATTTCAGCCTACTGCCAAAGGAGGATCCGAATATCCTAGTTATACAATGAAAGATCAAGGCGTTTGCTTTTAAGAAGATGGGAGAACTATTCAAGATCTGGAAGAAAGTATTGAACAGAAAGTTTGTCGAGAAAGACAAGACCCCAGAATTCTAAGGTCAATACTTGAAGATGAAAGATCACTGGCCCGCATTTGTGGATGATATCTACTACAGAACCTTGTTCTTGTAGACTCGTGTTGGGCCTCCAAGCGCAGAGTTTTGTAGGACAGTAGCAATTTTCCCTCAAGTGTATGACCTAAGGTTTATCAATCCGTGGGAGGCGTAGGATGAAGATAGTATCTCTCGAGCAACCCTGCAACCAAATAACAAAGAGTCTCTCTTGTCCCCAACACAACATAGCAAAAGATCTGAGTATTATATTTAAACAGCAAGCAAAATAAAAATAGCACTCCAAGAATAGCATGCATCATGTGAACGAATTAAAATTTAGGCTCAACATAGGCTAACCGATAATTGTTGATGAAGAGAGATGGGATGCGTAGCATCCCCAAGATTAGATGCTTTAGACTTCTTGAAATATTTACTTGGGGTTCCTTGGTCATCCCCAAGATGATCTTTTGTATCTCCTTCAATCCTCTCATATCATGGTTTCACCTATTCTCAAAAACTTCATCCACACAAAACTCGAAAAGAACTCGTGAGATAGCTTAGTACACATAATAATAAATCAACTCTTCATGTACTGACAAGACAAGTTGCACAATAATTTTAAAACATTAGGTACTGTATACCATCATTTCCACAATTTATATCTACCAATATAGGCTATGGAAACTATAGGACAAGTAGATAACAAAACTATGACAACAATCTGTCCTAACAGAATAGTCTGTAGAAATTTATGAAAACAGTGGACTTTTGTAACTCCAAATATTAGGAACATTTAGGAAATTCTATAAAATTTATATGAAAACACTGTGTAAAAATTTCAGAAACGGTCCATGTTACAGTAAAATATGAAAAATTCAAACACAACAACATAAGTTTCTGTTTTTACCCAGCACATATCAAAACATGCAATGCAAGCATCCTAAGGCAATTAATGAAACTTTTTATTGATAACACCTAACATAAAACAACAAAATAAAATGAGTCTCCAAGCAAAACACGTATTATGTGATGAATAAAAATATAGCTCTAAGTTAGATATACTGAGAGTGTCGAAGACGAAAGAGGGGATGCCTTCCAGGGCACCCCCAAGCTTAGACGCTTGAGTATTCCTTGAATATTACCTTGTTGGTGCCTTGGTAATCCTCAATCTTAGTTTCTTGTCACTTCTTATTCTACTCATATCGGTGTCTCACCGAAAATTTGAAAACTTCAATCGCACAAAACTTAACGGAATTTCGTGAGAAGGGTTCGTGTAGTAAAGATAAATCATTCACTTCGGTACTGTCAAGACAAGATTCATAATTATTAACACATGATAACTACTTTATTCCATCATTCCCAAAATTTATATTACTCGATATAAGCTATAGGAATACTTGAAACAAGCAAACTATGCATGCAAAACAGAATCTGTCAAAAACAGAACAATTTGTAAAGATCTGAACGATCGCCATACTTACCTGACTCCAAAAATTCTGAAAAATATGACAACTCAAGGAATTTTCATATAAACGTTTTGTAAAAAAAATATAATTTTTTGACGCTCCAATAAAATCAGATAATTCATATACTGGACGCAAAACCTTCTGTTTTTGCACAGAATCAAACAAGCAAGTATCCACACTATCCCAAAGGCTTTATTTGGAACTTTATTGAAATAAAAGACACAAAACATGATTACTACAGTAGCTTAATCATGTGAACACAAAAAAAGAAGGTAAAAGTGTTGGGTTGTCTCCCACCAAGCGCTTTTCTTTAATGCCTTTTTAGCTAGGCATGATGATTTCAATGATTCTCGTATAGGAATAATATTTGAAACATGCAAAAGAGCATCATGAATCTCATGACAAGCATATTTAAGTCTAACCCACTTCGTATGCATAGGTATTTTGTGAGCAAACAATTTATGGGAGAAATAATCAACTAGCATAGGAAGGCAAAACAAGCATAACTTCAAACCTTTGAACACATAGAGAGGAAACTTCATATTATTGCAATTCCTACAAGCATATGTTCCTCCCTCATAATAATGTTCAGTAGAATCATGAAGGAATTCCACAATATAACCAGAAAATAAATCATTCTTTTCATGATCTACAATCATAGAAAATTTATCACTCTCCACATAAACAAACTACTTCTCATTCATAGTACTCGGAGAAAACTCAACAAAATAACTATCATGAGATACTTGGTTGACATAACCACTTTGAATATTAAAATCTTGATGACAAGTTTCATCATTGTCATTACTATTTATAGCATACATTTCATCACAATAATCATCATATATAGGAGGTATGTCATAATCATAGTAGTTTTGCTCATCAAAACTTGGGGGACTGAAAATATCTTCTTCATCAAACATAGCATCCCCAAGCTTGTGGCTTTGCATATCATAACATCATGAATATTCAGATAATTCATACTAACAATATTGAAATCATGCTCATCACTGAAAGATTTAGTGCCAAACATTTTGATAACTTCTTCTTCTAAAACTTGAGCTCAATTTTCCTTTCCATCATTTTCACGAAAGACATTAAAAAGATGAAGTATATGAGGCAACCTCAATTCCATTTTTTTGTAGTTTTCTTTTATAAAACCAAACTAGTGATAAAACAAGAAACTAATTGATTCAATTGCAAGATCTAAAGATATACCTTCAAGCACTCACCTCCCCGGCAACGGCGCCAGAAAAGAGCTTGATGTCTGCTACACAACCTTCTTCTTGTAGACTCGTGTTGGGCCTCCAAGCGCAGAGTTTTGTAGGATAGTAGCATTTCTATCAAGTGGATGACCTAAGGTTTATCAATCCATGGGAGGTGTAGGATGAAGATGATATATCTCGAACAACCCTGCAACCAAATAACAAAGAGTCTCTTGTGTCCCCAACACACCCAATACAATGGTAAATTGTATAGGTGCACTAGTTCGGCGAAGAGATGGTGATACAAGTGCAATATGAATGGTAGATATAGGTTTTTGTAATCTGAAAATATAAAAATATCAAGGTAACAAATAGTAAACAGCGAGAAAAACGTTGTATAAATGTTTGGAAACAAGGCCTAGGGTCCCTACTTTCACTAGTGCAATTTCTCTCAACAATATTGACATAGTTGAATCATATGTGAGTCCCTCTCGTGCGGCAAATAGTTCACTCCAAAGTCACAAACAGCGGAGAACTAATGAAGAAATTATTGTAGGGTACAAAACCACCTCAAAGTTATCTTTTCCGATCAATCTTATGAGGTATCCCTATAAGTGTCACGAACATCCCTAGAGTTCGAACTAAAATAACACCTTAAGATACACATCAACCGAAACGCTAATGTCACCTAGATACTCCAATGTCAGCACAAGTACCCATGGGCTTGACTATACGATATGCATCACACAATTTCAGATTCATCATGTTCAATCCAACACAAAGAACTTCAAAGAGTGCCCCAAAGTTCTACCGGAGATTCAAGACGAAAACATGTGCCAACCCCTATGCATAGATTCCCAAGGTCATGGAACCCACAAGTTGATCACCAGAACATACATCAAGTGGATCAATAGAACATCCAATTGTCACCACGGATATCCCATCGGAAGACATGCATCAAGTGTTCTCAAATCCGTAAAGAATCAACCCGATAAGAAAACTTCAAAGGAAAACTCAATTCATCACAAGAAGATAGAGTTGGGAAAACTCCATATGATTCAAGCTATATCAAAAAAGCTCGCGGTACATCAAAATCGTGTCATATCAAGAACACGAGAGAGAGAGAGAGAGAGATAAAGAGAGATCAAACACATAGCTACTGGTACATACCCTCAGCCCCGAGGGTGAACTACTCCCTCCTCATCGCGGAGGCCGCCGGGTTGATGAAGATGGCCTCCGGTGATGGTTTCCCTCTCCGACACTGTGCCCGAATGGGCTCCCGATTGGTTTTCGTGGCTCCCGATCTAGGTTTCTTTTCGGAGGTTTATATATTTATAGGAACTTTTGGTGTTGGATTCACATCAAGTGGCACCACGAGGCGGTGACAAGCCTGCTAGGCGCGGCCAGGAGGGGTGGCCGCGCCTGGCAGGTTTGTGACCTCCTCGTGGATCTTCTCGCCTGACTCCAATGCTTCGGGGGTCTCTTTTGGACCAAAAGTAATCATACTAAATTTTCATCCCATTCTAAGAACTTTTATTTCTGCACAAAAAACGACACCATGGTAGTTCTGCTGGAAACAACGCCAGTCCGGGTTAGTTTTAATAAAATCATACCAAAATCATATAGAATGATTCTAAATGGCATGAATACTTCATAAATTATAGATACGTTGGACACGTATTAGTGGACTACAAGAAATCGGACAAGGCTAAGAACAGGTCACTTACAAATAAGAAAAATGCTGCAAGGAAGGACTATCACCATGTTACGGGGTCAGGTGGCTACAATAAAGACCGGCCTGCGTGGGACAAAGCTGAGCAAGACCTGCTTGCTAAAGATGTCCAACGAGTGACATTGCACTGGTCAGATTGGGCAAGGACTTGGTTCTTCGAGGTTGGAGGAACTTTGGACCCAGAAACAGGGAAGTGTGTCTAGACAAAAGCTCAACTTGAAGCACCCATCAAAAATCTTGAGTAAGCAATCAAGAAATTGCAGGAAGGGATATTCGTTCCCGATAGAGAGAAGGACGAGCTATCATTGGCCCTCGGGAATCCTGAACACCCTGGACAAACACGAGGCACGTTAGGCTCCGTTCCGTGGAAGGTTGGGTTTCCCGACAACACTGGTTATAGAAGCCTACATAGAAAGAGGAAAGAGGAAGAAAGCAAAATGCAGAAGATGGATGAAAGATTAGTGAAACTAGAGTCAGTTGAGAGCCAGCGAGCTACCGGTCAACCATCTCAGTGACACGAAGATCCTTCATTGGAGACTACACACGATGCTACCCCAGCATCTTAGCGGAGAAGCAACATGGCTTCCATGGATCTCTTCCATCCTTATAGGATGACTCCTCTCTACCCCGTGGATGGTATCACGAATAATGAACATTGTGTGCTAATGGCGAAATGCCATAACCTGACCTTGAAGGCGGCGGTCGGCTATGTCTTACCTCCTCGACCTGAGGCAACTTTCCACTGCACTCCGATTTTGTTGGAAATATGCCCTAGAGGCAATTAGGAGAATGATGGGATGGACAAGACCCAAACTATAAATGTAGCATATGATCATGTCAGTTTATTGCTATAGTTTTCTGCATCTCAAGTATATGTTCCTATGACCATGAGATCATGCAACTCACTGACACCGGAGGAATGCCTTGTGTGTATCAAACGTTGCAACATAATTGGGTGACTATAAAGGTGCTCTACAGGTATCTCCGAGGGAGTCTACTGGCTTGGTATGGATCAACACTGGGATTTGTTACTCCGTGTGACGGAGAGGTATCTTAGGGCCCACTCGGTAATACAACATCACAATAAGCCTTGCAAGCAATGTGACTAAGTGTTAGCCACAGGACCTTGTATTACGGAACGAGAGAAGAGACTTTCCGGTAACGAGGTTGAACTAGGTATGGAGACACCGACGATCGAATCTCGGGCAAGTAACATACAGAAGAACAAAGGAAACATCGTACGGAATTAACTGAATCCTTGACATAGAGGTTCGACCGATAAAGATATTCGTAGAATATGTAGGAATCAATATGGGCATCCAGGTCCCGCTATTGGTTATTGACCATACAGGTGTCTTGGTCATGTCTACATAGTTCTCGAACCCGTAGGGTTTCCACACTTAAGGTTCGATGACATTTCGGTAGTATAGAGTGATGTATGGTGGTGAACGAATGTTGTTCGGAGTCCCGGATGAGATCCCAGACGTCACGAGGAGCTCCGGAATGGTCCGGAGGTAAAGATTCATATATATGAAAGTGTTGTTTGAACTCCGGAAAAGTTTCGGGCATTTCCGCCAATGTACCGGGAGTGACGAACGGGTTCCGGGGACCACCAAGTGGGGCCCACATACCCCAAGGGTCCACGTGGGCCTTAGAGGTGGCGCACCATCCCTTGGTGGGCTGGGAAGCAAGCCCAAAAGGCCCTATGCGCATAGGGAAAGGAGGAAGAGTAGGGGCCACGTAGGGAAATGAGTCCTACTAGCAGTCCACCTCCCATGTGGAAGGTGGAGTCCTCCCCTCTTGCCTTCGGCCGAAGCCCTCCTTTTAGGAGCGGCAAGGCTGCCTCCTCTCCCCTCCCTCCTATATATACTATAGGATTTTGAGGGCCGACCTAACCCTAATTGCCACGTGTTGTCCTCTTCTTCCTCTAGATCGTTTTCTCCCCTAGATCGGTTTTCAGCGGTGCTTACGCGAAGCTCTGCTGGACTTGCTCCAAAACCATCGCCACAAAGCCGTCACGCTTGTGGACAACTCATCTATCTCTCCGCTCCCTCTTGCTGGATCAAGAATGCGGAGATCATCATCAAGCCATACATGTGCTGAACACGGAGGTGCCGTCCGTTTGGCGCTAGTTCGGGACATCTCGTGATTGGATCGCGGGACGCTCGGCGATTTGGATCGCGAAGACGTTCGACTACATCAACCGCGTTTCTTATCGCTTCCGTCTTAATGATCTACAAGGGTACGTAGATCCACTCTCCCCTCTCGTAGATGCTCATCTCCTAGATTGATCTTGGTGAAGCGTAGGAAATTTTTTGTTTCCCATGCAACGTTCCCCAACAGTGGCATCATGAGCTAGGTCTTTGTGTAGATGAGATCTCGAGTAGAACATAAAGAGTTTGTGGGCATTGATGCTTAGATTGCTTCCTCCCTTGGTCATGTTTTTGTTCAGCGGTATTGTGGGATGAAGTGTCCCGGACCAACCTTACTCGTACTCTTACGAGAGACCGGTTCCATCGACTGACGTGTAACTTCGTTGCACAAAGATGGCTGATGGGTGTCTGTTTCTCCTACTTTAGTTGGATTGGATTCGACAAAGGCGGTCCTCGAGAAAGTTTAAAAGCAACTTATGCATCACCATTGTGGTTTTTGCGTAGGTGAGAATTGTTCTTGCTAGATACCCGTAGCAGCCACGTAAAACTTGCAACAACAATTAGAGGACGTCTAACTTGTTTTTGCAGGGTATGTTGTGATCTGATATGGCCAATTACATGATGAGATATATGTGATGTAGGGGTTGATCAGTGTTGTATAGAATATCATGACTTGCACGTCGATGAGTACGGCAACCGGTAGGAGCCATATGGTTGTCTTTAATTATTGTATGACCTTTGTGTAATGGTGGGCTATGTAATGCTTTACTTTATTGCTAAACGGTAGCTATAGTAGTATGAGCATGGTGGGCACGACAATCCCGATTGTCGTGGTTTTATCACGGCAGATGTCCGGGTGAATGGACTTGGATACGAGGCCATCGCTTAACGGGGTGGACTCAAAGGGGTTAGTTTGGACGAAAGACACAGATTTACCCAGGTTCGGCCCCTCGAGTCGAGGTAATAGCCTACGTCATGCTTGTGTTTGTATTAGTTGTGTATCGATTACAAGGAGCTAGAAGCTTGACCTAGTTCTCGATCACCTACCTCTAAGTCGCCCCGGGTCTGCCTTTATATAAGAGGTCAGGACCACCGGGTCGTTACAATTGCTAACCGAGTCTCTTTCTATCTTCCTATCCAAGCCGTCTATGAGTCGGCTTGCACGCCCGGGTCTTCTCCGTCCGGGCCGTTTGTACGGCCCACACCTTGAGCCGCCTCTCTTCATGGGCCACCAGTCTTACAACTCACCTTTGAGCCGACTCACGAGCCAGCAACATGACCCGAAGCCTCCGAGGCTGGTCATATCGTGGGGTCATATCCCCAACATTAGGCCCCAGGTTGAATTGAGCTTGCTCACTTCATCCTTCTCTTCCGTTTTTTGGCAAGTCGCCCAGAAATGACCCGGCGTGACGTCATGAGATCTGCTGACGTTCACCAAATCTTTCATTAACTATTATCCCGAGAATCGAGGCGTCCGCCTTGGTCAAACGGTGTCATCGCCTGGATTTTCGCGCCTTCCTTAACCCCCTTTTAAATATGACCCATGCGGATCAGAGTTTCCCATCCTCCCGCTCGTGCCTCTTCTTCTTCGTCTTCTTCCTGTCACCGCCCCAGCGTCTTCGAGCTTCGCTCTGGCGCTGTCCGTATGTCGTCCCCAACTTGGCCGCTGCATCACCCTGAACATACCAGAGATTCGTCTGCCTCTGCTGCGCCATGTCCGGTGAGTTCTCCTGCTCCTTAGATTGCCGCTGCCGTATTAGGGTTTTCACCGGGGGTTCCGCCGCCGCCGCTCGGGCTCCGGCACCACCATCGCGAGTGTATCTCGACGCCGCTAACGCCTTTAAAATGCGCTCTTGCTTCGCCGCTGCGCGCGGGCAGTCCATTTCCTTTTCTTCCGTTGTTCATCGCTAGGTCAGGATAAAATTTATTTTCTCTGCTTTTGTAGATCCATAGACATAGTAATATTTTGCGGAATCTGTTTTTTAGGACTTAGCCAATTTTCAATGTTCCTTCCCCTGGATGAGTCGCTAAGCCTCGTCCGGCTCTTGTCACCCGGACAGAAGCATGATATCATAGAGTCCTTAAAATTGTAAGCCGCCGCAGATTCCTGCTTGTTCTTGATTTGCCGTCTTTATCTCCTTTGTACAATAGTTAAGCCGCCATCATGTCTCGTGCGTCCAACTCATGCAACTGGGTTGGCTCCTGCGTCACGGAAGAATATTTAGCAGATCTTGTCGAAGCGGGCACTCTCCATCCCAAAGAGGTTCTTCATTGGCGAGCTCCGGGTAATGAGACCCGGCCTACACCCAAAAAAGGAGAAGTAGTCATTTTCACCGACCACATTGAGCGAGGGTTCATGCCGCCCGACTCTAAATTTTCCGGGACATTCTCCATTTGTATAAGCTGCACCCTCAAGACTTGGCTCCCAACTCTGTTTCAAATATATGCAACTTCCAAGTGCTCTGCGAGGCTTATTTGCAGTCCAAGCCGTCTGTGGGGTTCTTTCGGGAGTTCTTTTATGCCAACCGCCAAACCAAGATGAAGGGCAGTCAAAGTCTGGAGCTTGGAGGGATCTCTATTCAACGTCGTAGAGACATCATTTTTCCGGCTACTCAAATGCCGAGTCACCCAAAGGACTGGAATAAAACCTGGTTCTACTGCAAGGATACCTCTCCTGAGGGTGAACGCCCCTTGCCGGGCTATCGTCCTTCCCGACTCAATACATATTTAGAGCTTCCGGGCCGGCTCTCAGCCTCGGAGCATGCCAGATTTGAACCTGCTCATACCAAGCTCAAGGCGCTCATGGCCAATGGACTAACAGGAATAGACTTGATCTGCTGCTGGGTTTCTTGGCGGGTCATGCCCTTAAGCCACAGGGGCTGGCTTATGTGTGAATACGAAGGCAAGTACGACAGTTCCTTGTGCTTTAGTAAATCAATTTTGACCGAAGATGACATCACTATGACCATCCGGAGCCTTGTCCACGAAGCCTCCGGCTCTTGCAGCACCATCGGGCTGGCGCCATTCTGCGTCAATCATCCGGCTCCGGACGTAAGTTAATCTCTTCCCATATGTCTCTTGGATGTTGCTTGTACTTTGCTGATTTATTACTCCTTCCCCGGGTCACTCCTGTAGGCCGACTCAGACTTCTGGAAGAAGGAATATGTTGCCCCTCCGAAGAAATCCAGGAAGAAGGTCGCGACGAAGAGGGCTAAAAGAGATGCCCCTTAAGATAATTTGCTTGACCCGCCAGCATCATCCAGCTCAGAGCTAAATTTTAACTGCTTTGTTTGATATTTTTACCCTCCTGCTTTATTAATGCTTGTTTTACTCGCAGGATGAAGTGGAAACCAGCCGTGCCAATGCTCCTGAGGTAAATTTCGTTTCTTCCGGCTCAGAATGTTTCGTCCCCCGAAAGCCGTGGCGGGTTATCAGAAAAGTACCTCTTTCTCACCCTCTTGTTTACCTGGCTCCCGATTTTCTCTTAAAAAAGCAACAGCAAGTCGAGCGTCGACAGACTCGAAGCACCGGCTCTACTGAGCTCATGTCCGGGCTACCAAACTCTCCAGCTCCAAAGAAACGCCCCGCCGAGGCTTAAGTCTCTACTTTTCTTTTGACTTTCCTTTCTAAACTTGATACTTTCTTCACCTTTCTGTTATATTCTTTTTAGAAATCCCCTTCCTCCGGCGACTCTAAGGCGTCAATTCTACCGCTGCCCAAGATCAATCTGCTATAAGCATTCCTTACCGTGATATCTGGATCTCCGGTTGTTTAATATGATAGCAACATCTTCAACTGCTGATCCTTCTATTTGCAGTGCTCAAGCTAAACGTCGCAAAACCAACAAGCCCTCCTCTGGCCCAGTTATGGAAGAGCTAGAGCCTAAGCAACCGGAGGAGACTCAACATGAAGAAAACCCGCCGGCTGCCTCCACTGAGCCGGCTGCTGAAGATGTCATCACGGAGAGCCCTCCAAGGGCTCCTTCAAAGTCGGCGACTCCTGCCAAGACCCCTGAAACTCCAGATGTTGTTATCACCGGGTCTGGCCATCAAATGCCTCCGGCTCATGTGTTAACCAAACATACAGAGCCGACTGAAGCCTCGAAGAAGCTGAACTTTGACTCTTCGTATGAGAAGATGACAGCCGAAGAGCTCCACGCCGGGTATATAAACCGGGTTACCACCAGCCGGGATCTGGAACTTCGGTTGGTCTCTTCAATGAAGACAAAATATGAGGTACCTTTCCTTCTTACCATATCCTTACTTAGCCCCCAAGAGCCGGTTTAACGTACTCAATCATTGAGCCGGGTCTTTGTATGACCTCTCTAGATATTGTCATGCCAAATTCCCTTAGAATTGCTTTAGCTTAGTACTGTGGATAAAGTGAACCGCTAATCGTAGCCCCCAAGGACCGTCTCAGATTATATTTGAGTCGGGTCTTTAATATAGACAGCTTGAAGATCTAATCATAGCCCCCAAGGGCCGGCTCAAACTTGATCAAGTTGAGTCGGTACATTCAAGAGCCATAGTGTAGCCCCCAAGTTCCGGATTAGCTTCGAAGGAGATGAACTGGAACTGCATTGCATACTCTTTGAAAGATCAAATATACATTAGCCCCCAAGTGTCAAATATATTGCTTGCAATCTGTTTGAGACTTGCATAAATTTGCTTTTAACACTTGTCCTATGTTTTGATGACTTATCCTGTATTTTGATGTATTATAGGAAGCTTTAAATGAAGCCGGCTCTCAGTTGACGGATCTGAAGGCCAATTTGGCGGCTCAGCAAGAAGCCCGAAGCATTGTTGACGAAAAGTGCCAACTTCTCTTTGAGGAGCTGGCCAATGTCACTGCTGAGCTTACCTCCTTGAAAGAGATGGCAGAATCTGAAAAGGCCGCTCTGACCAAACGGGCGGACGACGCCGACCAGCGGCTTATAGCTGTGGCGGAGGAACTCCAAGGCGTGAAGCAGCAGATAGAGAAGATGTCAGCCGCCCTATTTGGTAAGCTTCTGTTTTACTTTGTATTTTAACCTTGCTATTGAAAATTGGCGACTCATTAGCTTTATCCGGCTTATGCAGGTCCCAGGAGCCGGCAGTTGGCTTCTGATAGCCTTCTGCCACTGAAGGCCATCTACACCTTTGCGGAACAACTATATTGCGGTGCCATCTTCACAATCAAGAGTGTTCAATATAAGGAGAAGATCCCCACCACTCTGAAAGGGGTCTTGGAACTCTTCTCCACCATGCCAAAACAGATTGAAGAACTGAAGAAGTCCGCCTTCCGCCAAGGAGCCGTCGCTGGATTGAGCCAGGCTCCGGCCTTCGCCCCCGAGCTAACGCCGGCTGAAATGATGGATGGTTACCCGTCCAAAAGAGATGACGCTCAGAATTCACCAAAGAAGATTACATCCGATGTGTCAAAGAGTCGCGTTATCTGGCCTCTGTACTGGCGGATGAAGCTGACTTGAGTGGAAAAGAGGATCCGCGGGCCTCTCTACGAGTGGAAGGATCTGACACCCGCCCGCAGTAAGGACCTCTTCCCTTGTGAGCTTGACGCATCCCCATTCCTTGAAGGGTCTTTCGCTGCCCTGGCTGACTGTAATTGGGAATTGGGAAATCTCCAGATAAAGCCAGCGGAAGAACTGGAGCCGGATGAGCCGGCCAATAGCTGAAAGTTGTTCTTTTAATCTTTCTGAGCACTGACTCATGTACCGACTCATGTAATGACCCGCCGTGAGCGGGATGGCAATGCCTTTTGCTCCTTCTGAGAGTAGTTTTTCTAAAGCACGACCCTGCCGTTTGGCGGCTGTATAAATTTTTCACCTCTCTGTGTGCACTTTCCGTCTCTGTGTGTGCACTTTCCTTCTCTTTGTGTTTCAATTTTAATGTGTTGTCGGCTCTCCATGGATATACCTTGAGCTTTTCCGATGAGGGGTGTCTGTCTTTGAAGACGCCATTCCTTCTCCAGAATATTAGAGCCAGATAATCTATTTGAAGAACTCAATTTTTGTCAACCGGAGCCACATGGCTCCGATTCTTGTCGGATGAATGCATTAAGGAGCCGATTGTCGTAGGATAATGTAAGCTATAGCTGATGGTAAGAAGCCTCTATCGACAACTGCGGCTATTGATGAACCGGAACTTTTTGACGAGAATTGCGGCTGTGTAGACCCCAAGTGCCGGGTAGTTCTGCCTGCAGCAACCTGGGACTTATAATTGCCTTGCTCTGACCCGGCTTGATAAGCCGGCATGATACAATATGTGATGATGCTCTTTCTTTCCTCAAAAAACCCATATGATGGCTCTTCTGTGTGGATTCGAATGGTTGAGCTCATACCAGTTCAGGGTCTCTATCGAGATTGGCCATCAATTTCTTGAACCGGCTCAGGGTCTCTAGGCGAGATTGGCCGTCAATTTCTTGAACCAGCTCAGGGTCTCTAGGCGAGATTGACTGGTAAGAGTGCAGCGAATGCCGGCTGTCGATGGGAGATGTAATCTATACCCCAAGGCAAGAAGCCTCCAACAACAGCCACGGCAAACACATAGCCTGAGACAGCATAAAGCCGGCTGTTTGAAAGGAGATGTAAGTTATACCCGAAGGCAAGAAGCCTCTTTCAACAGCTACAGTTGATAAGCAACTGAGGTTTGGCGTAAATGCCGGTTGTTAGGGTGAGATAAGCGAACCCGTCGGTAAGAAGCCCCCTTCGACAACCGCGGTTAATAAGTAACCGGAAGTGGCATAAAGCCGGCCATTAGGGTGAGATAAGCGATACCTGTCGGTAACAGGCACCCTTCGATGGCCGTAGTTGATAAGCAACTAGAATTTGGTGTACACGCTGTTGTCTTAGGGTCCTGTAAGCTATACCAAGGTAAGAAGCCTCCATCAACAACAGCGTTTAATGTAACCAAACTAGGCATAAAGCCAACTGTGCAAGGGAGAAGTAAGCTATACCCGGAGGCAAGAAGCCTCCTTGCAACAGTTTAATAACAGCTGGCTGTGCAAAGGAGAAGTAAGCTATACCCAAAGGCAAGAAGCCTCTTTGCAATAGTTTAATAACAGCAGGCTGTGCAACGGAGAAGTAAGCTATACCCGAAGGCAAGAAGCCTCTTTGCAACAGCGCTTGATAAAGCATAAAGCCGGAGCAGCCATTTTGACGGCGAATAAACCACTTTAACTCAAATTTTTGAGCCGGAAAAATTTCATGTTGATTGCACAAAGGTATACATAAGAGCGGAGGCCCCTGTCTTTGTGGGGATGCTAGATTTTACTCATGTAAGCATGATATATACAATGATAGTGGCTTTGAATGCCTGCTAAGTAAAGTATGGTCACAAATGTGCGATATTCCATGGCCGCAACGTCTCTTGACCCGCGGTTTCCGATTCTTCTCGGATATCAATGAGGTAATATGACCCATTGTTAAGGTTTCTGCTGATCACAAAAGGCCCCTCCCATGGTGGAGATAACTTATGCATTCCAGATTGGTCTTGAATCGGCCGGAGCACCAGGTCACCCTCCTAGAACGTCCGGGTCTTCACCCTGCGGCTATGATAGCGTCGCAGGTGTTGTTGATAAATTGCCGACCTGGCTGCTGCTAACTCTCGTGCTTCATCCAAGGCGTCTAACGCATCTTGGCGTAATACCTCATTGTTCGTCTCAACATAAGTCGCCACCCTTGGTGAGTCGTGCCGGATATCGCTGGGTAGAACCGCCTCAACACCATACACCATGAAGAAAGGCACGAAACCTATAGATCTGTTAGGGGTAGTTCTGATGCTCCATAAGACGCAAGGCAACTCCTCAACCCAGCATCCGAGTGTCCGCTTTAAAGGAACCATAAGCCGTGGTTTGACTCCTCTTAAAATTTCCTGATTGGCTCGTTCCGCCTGACCATTAGACTCTGGATGTGCCACGGCTGAAACATCAAGCCGGATATGCTCCTTCTCACAAAACGCTTTCATAGCTCCTTTGGGTAGATTTGTTCTATTGTCCGTAATGATATTGTGCGGGTAACCAAAGCGATAGATCAACTTCTTAATAAATTGAACCACTAGAGCTGTGTCACATTGACTGACCGGCTCTACCTCTACCCACTTAGTAAATTTATCAACCACCACCAGAAGGTGTGTTTTCTTATCCTTGGATCTCTTGAAAGGTCCTACCATATTGAGCCCCCAGACCGCAAATGGCCAAGTAATTGGTATCATCCTCAACTCTTGAGCCGGAACATGAGCACGCCGGCCAAACTTCTGACAGCCGTCACACTTACGGACTAAGTCTTCTGCGTCCTTGTGAGCCGTCAACCAGAAAAACCCATGTCGAAAAGCCTTGGCCACTAAAGATTTTGACCCGGCGTGATGTCCACAGTCGCCAACATGAATTTCACTCAAGATCTGCTGGCCCTCCTCCGGTGAGACGCAGCGCTGAAAGACACCTGTCACACTACACTTATGTAACTCACCATTGATAATCGTCATAGACTTAGAATGCCGGGTGTTCTTCCTGGCCAGATCCTCCTCCTGAGGTAACTCGCCGCGTGTTAGATACGCCAAATAAGGAATAGTCCAGTCTGGGGTAGCATGCAGAGCCGCCACCAATTCTGTTCCAGGTCAGGAATAGCCAGATCCTCCTTAGAGGGTATCTTGACAGTCGGACGATGCAATACATCCAGAAAAACATTAGGTGGTACCGGCTTTCGTTGAGAGCCTAACCGTGACAAAGCATCAACCGCCTCATTCCTGCGACGGTCAATGTGATCCACTTGGTACCCCTTGAAGTGACCGACAATGATATCAACTTCGTGTCGATAAGCCGTCATCCGCGGATCCTTGGAGTCCCAAGTACCTGAAACTTGCAGAGCCACCAGATCTGAGTCGCCTAAACACCTGACCCGGCTTAAATTCATTTCTTTAGCGACTCTGAGACCATGGAGCAGTGCTTCATACTCAGCTGCATTATTAGTACAAGGGAACATTAACCGGAGCACATAACAAAACTTGTCACCCTTGGGGGAGGTTAGAACAACTCCTGCGCCGGACCCCTCTAGCTGCTTGGACCCATCAAAGTGTATAGTCCAATACGTGTTATCCGGCTTCTCTTCGGGGGCTTGACATTCAGTCCAATCATTTATGAAATCCACCAAAGCTTGAGACTTAATTGTTGTACGAGGAACATACTTGATGTTAAGAGGACCCAGCTCTAAGGCCCACTTGGCAATCCTCCCTGTAGCTTCTCTATTTTGAATGATATCTCCCAACGGGGTGGAACTGACCACTGTTATTTGGTGCCCCAAAAAGTAATGTTTTAACTTGTGGCTGGCCATGAAAACTCCGTATACTAACTTCTGCCAATGCGGGTACCTCTGCTTAGATTCTGCCAAAACTTCACTAATGTAATAAACCGGCCTTTGCACAGGATACTCCTTCCCTGCCTCCTTGCGCTCAACCATAGTTGCTACACTGACCGCTCTGTTGTTAGCCGCCATATAAAGGAGTAATGGCTATTTCTCAACCGGAGCAGCTAACACTGGCGGCTTAGTCAACTATTTTTGAAGAGCTTCAAGTGCTTCGGCCGCTGCTGTGCTCCACTTAAACTTGTCTGTCTTTTTCATCATCTGGTATAAGGGAATGGCTTTCTCCCCAAGCCGACTTATGAAGCGGCTCAATGCAGCAATCCGTCCTACAAGGCACTGAACATCATTAATGCACGTCGGCTCCCCTAAAGAAGTGATAGCCTTAATCTTATCCGGGTTAGCCTCGATGCCCCGCTCAGAAACCAAGAAACCCAAAAGCTTTCCTGCTGGAACACCAAAGACACACTTCGTCGGGTTAAGCATCATGTTGTAGACCCGGAGATTGTCAAAGGTTTCTTTCAAATCCTCTAAGAGAGTTTCCTTCTTTCTGGATTTAACCACGATGTCGTCTACGTAAGGATGAACATTTCGGCCAATCTGACTGTGGAGGCAGTTCTACACACATCGTTGGTAAGTCGCCTGGGCACTCTTGAGTCCGAAAGGCATGGAGACATAACAGAACGCCCCAAAAGGTGTAATAAACGCCGTCTTCTCCTGATATTTCGTTGCCATCTTAATCTGATGATATCCTGAATATGCATCCAGGAAGCATAAACTTTCACATCCGGTTGTAGCATCAATAATTTGATCGATACGAGGGAGTGCAAAAGGGTCAGCCGGGCAAGCCTTGTTAAGGTCCGTGTAATCTATACACATACGCCAAGTGCCATTCTTCTTTAGCACTAGCACCGGGTTAGCCAACCACTACGGGTGAAAAACTTCCACTATAAAGCCTGCGGCCAAGAGCCGGGCAACTTCCTCCCCAATAGCTTTACGTCTCTCTTCGTTGAACCGTCGTAGAAACTGTCTGATCGGCTTAAACTTTGGATCCACATTAAGATTGTGCTCAGCGAACTCTCTCGATACACCCGGCATGTCAGAAGGCTTCCATGAAAAGATGTCCCAATTCTCACGGATGAATTCGATGAGCGCGCTTTCCTATTTAGGCTCCATGTGAGCCCCAATGATGAACTGCTTGGATGAATCGCCCGGATTGAAATCTACTGCCTTGGTATCATCCGCTGAAAACTTGAGTGGCGGCTCAACTTCTGTCGTAGGCTTCTTCAGCGGGGTCATATCCTCCGGGTCAACGTTCTCCTTGTAGAATTTCAGCTCCTCCTGAGCACAACTAGACTCTGCATACGCCGCATCTCCTTCCTCGCACTCGAGAGCCGTTTTCCTATTACCGTGAACGGTAATTGTACCATTTAAGCCGGGCATTTTGAGTTGCAGATAAACATAGCAAGGACTAGCCATAAATTTGGCATAAACAGGCCTCCCAAATAGTGCATTATAGGGACTTTTGATTTTCACCACCTCGAACCACAAGGATTCCACCCTGTAATTATGCTCATCGCCAAAAGCTACTTCCAATGAAATCTGGCCCACCGGGTATGCTGATTTACCTGGGACCACACCATGAAAGACGATGGAGGAAGGTTTAAGATCTTTGTCAAGCAACTTCATCCGCCGAAAAGTGTCATAGTAAAGGATGTCATGGTGTTATGCTGGTGCTGATGGAGATCATGCCGGTGCTTTCAAAATGGAGATCAAAAGCACAAGTTCATGGCGATAACATGTCACTTATGATTTGCATGTGATGTTAATCCTTTTATGCACCTTGTTTTGCTTAGGACGACGGTGGCATTATAAGGTGATCCCTCACTTAAATTTCAAGATGAATTATGTTCTCCTTGAGTGTGCAC
This sequence comes from Hordeum marinum, assembly GCA_022496015.1. Lineage (NCBI taxonomy): Eukaryota > Viridiplantae > Streptophyta > Magnoliopsida > Poales > Poaceae > Hordeum > Hordeum marinum. The sequence goes on along the minus strand of CM039672.1, from coordinate 437,141,055 downwards.
CGTTGCGAAAGTTTGTCATGTCGACACACCACGTGATGATCGGGTGTGACAGACTCTACGTTCACATACAACAGGTGCAAGCCAGTGTTGCACGTGCAGAACATTTGCGTTAAACTTGACGAGCCTAGCATGTACATACATGGCCTCAGAACACAAGAGACCGAAAGGTCCAACATGAGTCATATAGTAGATATGATCAACATGATGATGTTCACCATTGAAACCACCTCAACTCACGTGATGATCGAACTTGAGTTGGTGAATTTGGATCATGTATCACTCAGATGACCTGAGGGATGTCAATTTGAGTGGGAGCTTTAGTAATTTTATTAACTAAACTCATTAGCTTGAACAATAGTCTTAGTAACCTTTGCTTATTTATGTTGTATATCAATGGCTCGCGCGGTAGCACCCCTGAATTTTAATGCGTTCCTAGAGAAAGCTAAGTTGAAAGATGATGGAAGTAACTTTGTGGACTGGGCCCGTAATCTGGGGATTATCCTCACCGCTTCCCAGAATGCATATATCTTTGATGCACCGCTTGGTAACCAACCCGCAGACTTGTCATCCGAAGACGTTAAGAATGCTTGGGAGGCACGTTCTGGAGATTGCTCAATAGTTTAGTGTGCAATATTGTATGGCTTAGAACCGGGACTTCAAAGACGTTTTGAACGTCATGGAGCATATGAGATATTCTAGGAGTTGGATTTTATCTTTAAGAAGAATGCCCGGATCGAGAGGTATGAGACCTTCGATAAGTTCTATGCTTGCAAATGGAGGAGAACGGGTCTATCAGTGAACATATACTCAGAATGTCTAAGTATTCGACTCGTATGGCGGAGTTAGGGATGCCTCTTCCGCCAGAGGCGATCACTGACAGAGTTCTCCAATCATTTCCACCATGCTACAAGAGCTTGGTGCTGAACTACAACATGGACGGGATGAACAAGTCAATCGCCGAGCTGTTTGCGATGCTAAAAGTCGATGAGTCTGAAATCCAGAAAGAACATCAAGTGTTGATGGTCAATAAAACCACTAGTTTCAACAAGAATGGAAAGGGAAATAAGGGTAACTCCAAGAAGGGTGGCAAAGCAGTTGCTCCTCCCATGAAGAAACCCAAGGCTGGACCCAAGCCAGAAACTGAGTGCTTTCATTGCAAGGGAACTAGTCACTAGAAGTGGAACTGCCCCAAGTATCTGCCTGACAAGAAGGCGGACAACAACAAACTAGGTATATACGATATACATGTTATTGATGTGTACCTTACTAGCTCTTGTTGTAGTGCCTCGGAATTTGATACCGGTTAGGTTGCTCACACTTACAACCGAAAACAGGAACTACGGAATAGACGAAGGCTGGCGAAGGACGAACTGACGATGCACGTGGGAAATGGTTCCAAGGATGATGTGATCGCCATCGCCACGCTCTCTCTTCGGTTACCATCGGGATTAGTGCTGAACCTGAATAATTGTTATTTAGTGCCTGCGTTAAGCATGAACATTATATTTGGCTCTTGTTTATTGCGAGACGGTTACTCGTTTAAATCAGAGAATAATGGTTGTTCTATTTATATGAGTAATATCTTTTATGGTCATGCACCCAATGTGAGGGGTTTATTCATATTCAATCTTGATAGTGATGATACACATGTTCATAACATTGATGCCAAAAGATGTAGATTTGATAGTGATAGTACCACTTTCTTGTGGCACTGTCGTTTAAGTCATATTGGTGTAAAACGCATGAAAAAGCTCCATGCTGATGGACTTTTGGAGTCACTTGATGTTGAATCACTTGACACATGTGAACCATGCCTCATGGGCAAGATATCTAAAACGCCATTCTCTGGAACAATGGAACGGGCGAGTGACTTGTTGGAAATCATAAATACCGATGTGTGCGGTCTGATGAGCATTGAGGCGCGCGGTGGATATCGTTATTTTCTCACCTTCACAGATGACTTGAGTAGATATGGGTATATTTACATAATGAAACACAAGTCTGAAACGTTTGAAAAGTTCAAGCAATTTTAGAGTGAAGTTGAGAATCATCATAACAAGAATATTAAATTCATGTGATCTGATCGAGGAGGTGAATATCTGAGTTATGAGTTTGGCAGTCACTTAAGACAGTGTGGAATTGTTTCACAATTAACAATTCCTGGAACACCACAACGTAATGGTGTGTCCGAACGTCGTAATTGAACCTTATTAGATATGGTGCGTTCTATGATGTCTCTTGCCAATTTGCCACTATCGTTTTGGGGTTATGCATTAGAGACAACTGCATTCACTTTAAATAGGGCACCATTGAAATCTGTTGAGACGACGCCATATGAACTGTGGTTTGGCAAGAAGCCAAAGTTGTCGTTTCTTAAAGTTTGGGGATGTGATGCTTATGTCAAAAAGCTTCAGCCTGAAAAATGGAACCCAAATTGGAGAAATGCGAATTCATAGGGTACCCAAAAGAGACAGTTGGGTATACCTTCTATCTCAGATCCGAAGGCAAAGTGTTTGTCGCTAAGAATGGAACATTTCTTGAGAAAGAGTTTCTCTCGAAAGAATTGAGTGGGAGGAAAATAGATCTTGATGAGGTTGTTGAACCTTTACTTCAACCAGAGAGTAGCATAGCACAGGAAGATGTTTCTGTGGAGACTACAATAGTTGAAGAGGAAGTTAATGATGATTGTCGTGGTTTTGTCACGGCAGATGTCCGAGGACTTAGATTCGAGGCCATCACTAAGTTGATGGACTCAAATGGATTGATCAGGACGAAGGACACGGGTTTACCCAGGTTCGGCCCCTCAAATAGAGGTAAAAGCCGACGTCCTGCTTGTGCTTGTATTGCTTGGGTATTGATTGCAAGGGAGCGGATTGCTTGGCCTAGTTCTCGATCAATTAGTCTCTCTCTAAGTCGCCCCGGGTCTCCCTTTATATAGGAGGTCAAGACCACGGGTCATACAAGTCGTAACCGACTCTCAAAACATGTCTGAGTTTATCTCTACATTGTCTTGCCTTCTTGAGCAAGCTGTCTCTGGGCGGCTCATCCGCTCGGGTCTTCATACGTTCTCCGTCTGGGCCTCACCTTAGCCCATCTTGGCAAGCCACCAAACGTCTTGGGCTTGAGCCGTCAAGGCCCGTCCTTGGGCCAGTCCATGAGCCGCCAGGTGTGACCCGTAACCTCCTGGGCGGGTCTCACCACGGGGTTATATCCCCAACATTAGGCCCTAGGTTGATTTGAGCTTGCTTCATTTCAACCTTCTTCTCACTTGGCGGCGAGTCTCGCTTATCACCACCTGAAAAATAAAAATGACCCGCCACGACGTCATATCAGGCGTGTCAAAAAACTTCCTTAATAACCGCAATGGATCTTTCTCTATAAACTGATATCCCAACAATCAAGGCGTCCATCTTGGTCAATCACTCTCCGTCGCCTGGATTCTCGCGCCGGTTTCCGCTTTTTGATCCGTTAAATAGGAGCGTGAAGGGGGTTATTCTTTTCCTTCCCCACTTCACTCTTCTCCTTCCTCTCGACGATGCCGCTCCAGCGCCTCTTGCTCCGGTGACACTTCCTCACCGTTGTCGTTGCCAGGACGCTGCATCAACCTGACCGTTCTAGAGACCCGTCTGCGTCCACCGCATCCTCTCTGGTAAGTTCTTTTCCCCCTTTAGATCGGTAGCTCTTAGGTAGGGTTTTACGGAGCTTTTGTGCTGCTAGAACACAAACTATATGGAATGCTAGATGAGACATAGGTCTTTAGATTTGAAGACACCCTCTTTTCCATTGCGGTAGATCACAGGTAGTTTATAAGGGCATAATAGCAGATCTGTAGTCACCCCTAGCACTGTCTTCCGACATTACCTATTCGACGGTTCATCGGTTAGGTCTAGAAAGAACTCAATTTTCCCTGTTTGATAGATCCATAATCGCATAGATAGTCTATGAAACTTGTTTCCCACACTTAGTAGCATTTTCTTCGTCGTCCAACAGATTTGACCTACCAGTGAAACTCCGGATCTCTTCAAATTTATTCTGACGACTTAGGTTGATAAGGTTTCACACTTTAAGTCACCCCTTGTCATTGGGACTCTCCTATTGCGCCGCATATTTATCACCTTGCGCAGTCTTAAACCGCCACCATGTCTCGCGCATCCAACTCGTGCAATTGGGTCGGCTCTGCAGTTACTGAGGGATACTTGACGGATTTTGTAGACGCGGGGACACTTCCGGCCAAAAACGTTGTATATTGGCGGGTTCCAACCAACGAATTGAAGCCCCTTTCTCGGGAGGGTGAGGTAGTCATATTTACCGATCACCTCGCGCGCGGGTTTAGCCCACCCGGCTCAAAGTTCTTCCGGGATGTTCTTCACCTTTTCAAACTGCACCCTCAAGACCTGGCCCCCAACTCCGTCTCCAACATATGCAATTTCCAAATACTTAGCGAGGTCTACTTACAAGAAGAGCCGTCAGTGGACTTGTTCCGTGAATTCTTTTACGCGAACCGCCAGACAGAGGTGAAGGCAGGCCCAAGCTTAGAGCTTGGCGGAATTTCCATTCAGAGACAACGGGACATGACCTTTCTAGCTCTTCAACTGCCAAGTCATCCTAAGGATTGGAACAATACTTGGTTCTATTGCAAGGACACCTCCCCTGAAGGAGAACATCCTCTGCCGGGTTATCGCCCATCCCGGCTCAATACAACACTTGAGCTCCCTGGCCGTCTGTCAGCTTCCAAGCGGGAAAAGTACGCTGCGGCTCTCGCGAAGATCAAAGCTCTCATGGCCAATGGACTGACAGGCCTGGACTTAACTCGCTGCTGGATTTCTTGGAGGGTCATGCCCCTGAGCCGGCGAAGCCACCTCATGTGTGAATATACGGGCCATGCCAACGACCCCCTTTGCTTTAACTCGACAACATTACTAGAGGATAACATCATGGCTGCCGTTAAGAGCCTTGTTCATGAGTCTTTAGAAGCTTGCGGTGCCATAGGGTTAGCACCTTTGTGTGCTACAAACCCAGCCCCAGTTGTAAGGGCGACTCTTGGTACCTTTATCTCTATATTAGCAATACTTAGCGCTTTTTCCATCCTTCACATGTTTATACTTTCAGGCCAATTCTGACTTCTGGAAGAAGAAGTACGTTCCTCCCCCAAAGAAGGCAAGAAAACCACAGGTCGGAAGAAGAAATCCAATCCTCAGGAAGAGCCGGAAGAACAACCGGAATCTGACGATTCAGAGGTATAAGTTAACTCTCTTTTGTTGTCTCCCTACTCACCAGATTAACAACAGTTTTTCATAGGGAGAACCAGAGACCAGCCACGCCAACGCTCCAGAGGTAACTTATGTTTCGTCCGACTCAGACTATATCGTACCCCGGAAGGAACAGCAGGTCATTCGAAAAGTCCCACTTTCTCATCCTCTTGCTTACTTAGACCCCCAATTTCTTTTGAAAAAGCAACAGCAAATCTCCCGATGCCAGACCCGGAGCGCCGGCTCTACTGCTCTCATGGCCGGATTATCTAACTCTCTGGCTCAGAAGAAGCGTGCGGCTGAGGTATCCATTCCTTCTTTGCCTTACTTTACCAATCTTGCCTTTGTGATTCAAAAATTGTCTTATATTGCTTGAACTGCTTTTTAGGAATCACCTCCTTCGTCTGGCAACTCTACGGCGACTGCTCTGCCACCTCCGAAGATTAATCCTATGTATGTGTTTTTCCGGCTTATATCTGAGTCCTTTGCAGTTGTAAACTTTGGATTCGCACCCTCTGTGCTCTTCAGGGGTCAAGCAAACCGAAGGAAAACCAACAAGTCCTCCTCTGGCCCTAATGCTTAGGACCCAGAGCCTGCTAGGCTGGATTCTCCCATACCGGATGTTGATCCCTCGGCGGCTTCCCAAGAAGCACCGGAAGAGGCTTGCACTTCTGCAGAGCCGGCGGCCGACGATACCACTCCTGAGAGTCCTCCAAAGGACTATTCCAAGCCGCCAAGCCCTGCCAAGGCTACTGATGAAACTACTACTCCGGTCGTCTTCATTACTGGCACCGGCTTTCATTCTCCTCAACTCCGTGTGCTGACAAAGCATAGGGAAGCGACTGAATCTTCCAAGAAGCTGGAGTTTGAGCTCCCTGCGCTCGAGAAGCCAACAACTAATGAGTTTCACGCTGGTTATCTGAACCACCTGTCTACGAGCCGGGACCTGGAGCTCAAGCTTGTCAACTAGATGAAGAAGAAGTATGAGGTATGCTCACTCTCCTTATATCCTTACGTAGCCCTCAAGGGCCGGGTTATCAGTAGCTGATAGTAATTCGGGTCTTCAACACGCACTAGAAATAGACATGTTTAACCTGTAAGGCTCAACTATTTAGAAGCAAATGAAAATCATGGTTCATAGCCCCCAAGGGTCGGGTCAACTCTGATAGAGTTGAATCGGAGCTTCATTGTAGATAGTGTAGAGCTTATTGTAGCCCCCAAGGGCCGGCTCAACGTCGTCGCAGTTGAGTCAGAGCTTTTGTTGTAAATAACATGAAAAACCAGCCTATAGCCCCCAAGTTCCGGGTTAAATTGCTGAAGATGATCCGGAACTGCAGTGTAATCTTTGGAGATCGAATAGACATTAGCCCCCAAGTGTCAAACATATTGGTTGCAATCTGCTTGAGACTTGCTTAATCTTCAAAAAATGCTCACCGGACGACTTATTGCGTATTTCGATATATCACAGGAAGCTTTAAACGAAGCCGACTCTGAATTAACCGGTCTGAAAAGCCAACTGGCCGCTCAACAAACCGGCCGCTGTGAAGCTGATGAGAAGTGTCGGATCCTCTTTGAAGAGCTGACAAAAATGAAAGATGAGTTTGACACCTTCAAGAAATCGGCTGAGACGAAACAAGCCGCCTAGCTCAACGTGCCAATGATGCTTACTAGGAGCTCGTGGCCGTTTCAAAGGTACTGAACTCTTTGAAGCGGCATATTAGGAAGATGATAGCCACCATATTCGGCAAGCATTAAAATAATAACTCAAAAATTTGCATGAATATCTGTACTGGCGACTTATGATGGATATCCATCTTACGCAGGTCCAAGGAGCCGTCAACTCGCCTTTGATAGCTTGCTGCCCTTAAAGGCTATCTATACGGAGCAGCTGTAATGTTGTAGGATCGAAAGTAGGTATAGAGGGGGGGGTGATTACACTACTTGACCAATTAAAGGTTTTGCCTAAACCAAATTTTAGGGTTGACGGTTTTTAGCATTTCATGGCAAGTCAAGTACACCCTACACATGCAAGTCTAAGAGTATATAGCAGCGGAAAGTAACAACAAGCATGTATAGAAGGGATAGGGTAGGAAGATCACACGCAATTGTAGACACGATGATTTTTCCCGTGGTTCCGATAGGTGGCGCTATCGTACATCCACGTTTATGGAGTCTTCAACCCACGGAGGGTAACGGTCATGAGACTCCATGAAGGGCTCCACCCAAAAGGGTCCACGAAGTAGCAACCTTGACTATTCCATACGGCTTCCGTCCACGAAGGACTAGACTCGCTATGGGGTAGATCTTCACGAAGTATGCGATCTCCTTTCCCTTACAAACTTCTTGGTTCACTCCACAACATGAAGTAGGAGGCTCCCAAGCGACACCTAACCAATCTAGGAGGCACCAACCTCCAAAAGGTAATAGGCTCGGTAATGACGATGAACTCCTTGCTCTTGTGCTTCAAGATGATAGACTCCTCAACACCCAATCACTCTGGCACAGATTTGACATGGTGGAAGAGATGGGATTGGTGGAAAGCTACTTGGGGAGGCTAGAGATCAAGATCCATATGATTGGAGTGGAAGATCTTGACCTCAACATAAGGGTAGGTGGTTCTCTCTCAAATAATCTGATAGGATAGGTATGGAATAGTTCTGAGTGCTTCTCTTTCGAGTAGGTGGTGGTGAAGGGTTATATATAGGCATCCCCAAAAATCCAACCGTTACACACAAAATGACCAACTCGGTGACACCGATGTGTTAATCTCGGTGGTACCGAAGTGACCAAAAGGTGGCAACTTTTGAATCTCAATGAGACTGATATAGGAAACTCGGTTGCACCGATAAGGTGACCAACGGTCAGATTTCCAATATCGGTGACGCCGATCCAACATTCTCGATGGGACCGAAAATGTGAATTTGCGTAACATAAAGTTGGCAACCTAAACTCGGTGGCACCGGTATGGAATCGGTTGCACCGAAGTGGCTAGGGTTTGGCAGAGTCTGTCTAGGTTCTAGAATCGGTGGCACCGGTATTGGAAAGTTGGTTGCACCGATTTTGAGTGTTGGGTATAGAACAGACTTTGGTGGGAGAGTTTGTGGATGTTTTTGCTGACTATCACGTGTGCACGTTTGAGCATATTGTTCACCAACAAGACCTTACCCCCTTTTGATAGTATTGGCTTTCCTATGACTCAAAGTGATTTCTCACAAATATAAAATGTAGAGTCCTCTTTCTTGAAGCTGGCCAACCTATTTCCTTGCATCTTGGGCATTCTCCACAATCTCCTTTTGCCAATCCTCTCTTTGAACATTTCCTGAAATATACTGAGTGGAAACATTAGTTCAATGACTTATATGTTGTTATTTATGACCAAAACCACCAAGGGAGCAAATGTGCTTTCAATCTCCCCGTTTTTGGTAATTTATGACAATATATAGATCAAAGCTTCGACATATGATAAAATCAAGGAGTATAATCGTCCCTTTGAGAGGTATGTGATAAGCAAGAGCTCCCCCTAAATTTGTGCATTATTTTGAATTTGCGTTCGAATGAGAATGCACAATCGATTAGGCATATGGGGCACTTCTTCCATGTCACATACAACTTGGTGGTGTGCGAGAATAATTAGAGTGAATAACATGGCACAACACACATAACTAAGGGTGAATGATCATCTCATGAGCATTAAGATGATAGAAATAGTAGCATCACCCATAACATAGTAGCATAACACAAACAAAAAAGTATCTCACATCAAATCAAAAGAACCAAATGTTTTTGAAAAGCAAGTAAAAAGACAAATCTCTCTCTCGCTCGAAGCCTATAGATCTATATACACTTTTCCCCATTTGGCAACAAGTTACCAAAAATTTCAAATGCATATATCTAAGCGTTCTTGGCCACATCTCCTACGGTTGTTGATGAAGGAGTCGAGATGACGGCGTCGGCGAAGATCTCTGCAGATGTCGTAGATGGAGCTGGAGTGGTCACTGATGGAGCTGATGTTGATGGAGCTGATGGAGCTGTTGGAGCTGGCACTGTGGCTGATCTGGCCTGAGTAGTGAACTGAGTGCTTGGCCCTAGAGGTGATTCCTCCTCCTCCTCCTCCTCATCCTCCTCCTCCTCCTCATCTAAAGTAGAAGAGACCCGAGGGATTTTCACGGAGTCAACTTCTTGCCGAAGTTATGTGACTATCTTCGTCAACCCGTCCACCTTATCAGTAAGGGTCTTGATTCTGTTCTCAAAGATTCTAACAAGACTGTTCTGGTTGGCCAAAATCCCCTTAATGTCCTTTTGCATGCCCTGGACAGATGATTTTAGCAAATCCATTTGCTCGCTCCTGGATCAAGGGGCTTGAGCACTAGCGGCTCTCACTGTCTCTGCTTCTTCTTGAGCTGCAACTAAAGTGGGATGATCAGCATCCATCACCACAACATTGTCCTCGAGATCTGGCTGTAGGGGAAAATGTGGGTGATCCAGGGCAAAGATGTGCTTCTCTAGTGTTGAGTTTATGAGCATCTGGATGTAGGGTGCATCACAGCATGAGCGCTTCTGATCAGCAGCAACCCTCTTGATTGTCTCTACAATCAAGTCCATGACTCTGATCCTGGTGTGACTGTCAAGATGGATTAACAAGTTGATGGAGTGGCCTCGGATCATCTTATCATCTCCGGACTTGGGCATCAGGGTATGCCTCAGAATGGTGTTGATAGTGCATAGGCCATCCTAGAGAAAGTAAATGGACCCTAGCTGGTGAGACTTCACTTTGTCAGCAGGGATCTCATTGTACATATTTGCCATAGCATTGTGGCTCGCCTTGGATTCTGAGTATACATCCAAGTCACCATCGTGTGCTTCAGGAACTCCTAAGATAGCATCCCATTCTTCAACAGTCCATTCATACCTTGCTCCTTCAGTCATCCATACAATTCTACCATCTCCATAGAAATGTGTAGTGGAGTAGAATTGCATGATCATCTCATCGTTCCAAGCAGTGAATTCTCTACCAACAAACTCATCTAAACCTATGCAGTGGAAATTGTCTTGGACACTTGGAAAGTAGTCCTCATTCTCCTTAATGAATTTCCAATCAACATATCGCATATCACTAACAGTTGGGCTCTTGTCAACAAGCACAATCTCATAGAAATCATGTTGCTCTTTGGTATAAAATATGTAGTCCACAGCTATCCTCTTCCTCTGGGCGTATGGATCTATAGCTCTCCAAGATCTCAATCCTGAATCCTTCCTCTTGTTCATATCTTCAGCTAGTGGGTAGCTGGCATTCTGTACTGGAAGATGTGGTCTGAGCTTCATCAAAGTAGTCAAGTCATCATCATCTTTAACTTTGGAAGCAGTCCCTTTGTTCTTCTCAGAAGCTGGGATCTGCCTAGATGTCCTCTTAGGTTTCTCAGCAGCAGCCTTCTTGGATGTGCCAGTCTTTGGCATAGTATCAACCATAAGCTTCTTTTGCTTTTTCTTGGGGGGGGCCTTCTCAACATGCTCTTCCTCCTCTTCAGCATCAGCACCAGCAACTTCTTCTGGATCCTCATACATGGAGGTAGGCCTGCCAGTCACATGAATGATCCTCTTCCTGGCCTTTTTCTCTGCTGCCTTCTTGGGCATAGCTCTCTTGGGGATCTCAATAGACATAGCTGCTATGGCAGCCTCATGAACCTTGAAGGTATAAGCTGGTGCATAGATCTTGCTGACAACTCTCCTGGAAGAAGTGGCTTCAGTAGCAGACTTCTTAGCAGCTTTCTCTTGCTTCTTAACAAGAATCTCCTCAGGGATAAAGTCTGAATCCTCTTCATCTGAATTCAGCTTCTTTCTGGCCCTCGTAGCAGCCTTCGGCAAACCATGGGAACTGGGAGTGCCTGGATATGAAAATGAACTGGGCTCTAGGCTTGTGCCTGAATTCATGTCTGCACCCTGCTCTGGCAAGTTCTGACTCTCCTCTGCATCTGACATACTGACCCTGTGAATGGAATATAGATGAGCAGAAGTAGATGAGTCATCACAAAATTATTAGCTGGTTTTTGAAATTTTGAACAAAATGTTTTCAAAGTTTTGCATTCTGTCAGAAACAAATCGGTAAGGCCGAAGCAAAAAAATTTGGTGACACTGAGACTGACTGTCCCTTTTAGCAGAAACTTGGCACCCTTTTCGGTGAGACCGAAAAGGAGTTCTCGGTTTCACCGAGACAGTTCCCAGCAACACAGAAACAAAAATCGGTGGTAAAGATTTCTTGATTCGGTTCTACCGAGTTGTGTTGGGTGGAAGGCAAAACCCTACAAAATCAATGGTTCGCTAGCCTATGGGATTTTGTGTGGATAGGAATACGTGCAATGAGTGGATTATAGATAAAATCAAATCCAATGCGCAAGAATCAGAAGGGAGCGCAAGGGAGGTCGAATATGTACCCTAACTTGGTGTGGACCCGATACGGCGGCGACGTTGGTGAAGATTACGTCGATGGAGGTGATTCCTAGCGGCGAAGGAGCGCAGGAAGACAAGGGCCATGACTAGGGGTCTCAAAGTGGCAGCTTAGGGTTCTGAGGCGCGAGGTTTGAAGATACAATTTCAAATCATCGGGGTCCATAGTATATGTACCCTCCACTGTCGGTGATACCGATTTTATGTTTTCGGTGTCACCGAGTTCCACAACTGTCAGCTGACAGGGAAACTCGGTGTAACCGAGAATATGAAATTGGCAGTACCGAGATTGGAAGACAGATCAACCCTAGGCATTCGATGAGACCGAGATTCTGGGGTTGGTTCCACCGAGATGCACTTGAGAGGTTTTAATGGTTAATCCTTGTCGATACGGAACTCCGAGTTCTCCACACACAGAGCAATCGAAAAGCACTTGTTCAGATTTTGTGATGCGACATGAATGGAATATGAGGTGAGAAAGCATAGATAGATAAAGAGTGGTCCTAGGCATTCTTGTCCATCCAATTGTCAAAAGAGAAAATCAATAACCAAATAGCAACAATTGGATTTCCTTGAATGAGAAAAATAAATGCAGACCAACATGCTCACACAATAAGATGCGAAAAGAAATCATGACAAACATGCACAAATACACTAGCATCTAACAAGCACTTGGGCAATGGCGAAGTCATCTATATATGAGTATTTGACTTAGGAGCCAAGTAATAGTACTTGATCATAGGTCATACTCATCGTTTAAGCACAAGTGGGATTACCACTTTTACATAAAGCATTTAATGTTGTCACATACTAAGAGATTCTTTGACTCAAGTTTTAGAGTAAAGCCCCCCCCCCCCTTAATGTGACATCCCCCCATAAGAGGGGTAAACTAACCTTGCGTTTTGTCGATGAAGACTTCATGTTGGTGTGGTAGTTGTGGATGCTCAATGTTGATGAAGATCACCAAGAGTTGGGAGCATCCTTGTTGTTTCCTTACTCCTCTCACCTACATGGGTTAGTCCCAACACACAAGAGACAAATAAAAGGATATCTATGGATATGGAGTGCAAAGCATATGTTATGATGTCCATTGATTAGTTGATTACCTTGTCCCATGCTTACCTTTGAGGGAATGTATGACTCCTTGAACTATTGCATTGAGTTGATGTTGAGTGCAAAAAGTCCTTGCCAATAATGAATGTGAGTGAGTTTCATTGGCGGAGTCATCCCTCAAGAACTTACAAGTTCTTCTTATTGGGAACCCACATCAAGTTGATGGGGATCCTTGGTGTTGAAGTAGCCTTTGTAGTGGTTGAGCTTGAAGTAGCCTTGGGAACCCACTCCACCAAAGCTAGGGGTTCATCTTCATGTGAGTCAATGTCCTCTTGAAGCTTGTTCTTGCCCTTGAGCTTGTGGTCTTGTGGTGGAAGGTCATCTTGAGTGTTTGTCCCCTTGGGAAGAGTATTTTTCATACTTCTCCTTTTCAGGAACAAACTTGGACTTGGGATATTGACCTTCTTCCCACTCAAATCCATTAGCGTTGAAGTAGCCAACACCATGATTCTTCCGATATCCTCCGTGCTTGCGTACAATTTCCTCAAATTGCTTACATCCGGCAAGACTCTTGTAGATAACTTTTTCTATAATTCCTTTCAATAAAGCATTTTCTTTCTCAAGTGTAACTTGGCTAAGAGAAACATCATTAGTGGTATGAATAGAACTACTATAAGCAACATCATTGGATTTATCACTTTTATTGTTGCTACTAGATGAAGGATCTTTCTTGCCTTTTAACTAGATTGCCTAGTTTTAACTTGAGGCATGAAAGTAGACAAGAGTAGTCGTTTGGCTAGAAAAGATGAGGTCTTCTTTAGAAGATCATCATTGATAGCTTTGAGAAACTCATGCTCTTGCTCCAAGTTAACCTTCTCGAAGTGTAGCTTCTCATGAGTTCTCACAAGCTCTGTATGATCTTCGAGAGTAGATTCATGAGCTAACTTAAGAGTGTTTAGTTCTTTAGTTAGTTGTTCTATTTTCATCTTATCATCATCAATTGACTTATCTTGACTAGCATGAGAATTATCAAGTTCATTTTGATCAATATCACTAGTTTTATCACAAAGCAAGTCATCAACACAAAGTAGATCATCTTCATCACTATCAAAATCAAGATATTCGGGGTGTGATACATTGGGGCCTTTAGCCATGAAGCAACTTCCACTCCCTTCACTTGGTGAATCAAATAGATCGTAGGAGTTGGTAGTCACTAGAGCAATTCCGGCAACACCATCATCTTGACTATAGTCGGAGTCGGAGTGATAGCTTCTCTCAGAGTTGTCAGAGTTGGAGCCGGAAACCCATTCACCAACATGAGCTTGATGTTTTTTTCTTGTGTAGCTCTTGGTGTACTTGTCCTTCTCCGAATCTCTACTTCTCCTTGAGTGTCTTCTTTCATAACGATCATATCTACTCCTTCTCTCTCTTTGTGGTGATTCATTCTTTGAGCTTCGTCTTCGAGGTGACTCTTCTCTTCTTTTGTAAGGAGTCGTGCACTCATTTGAGTAGTGCCCGGGCTTCCCGCAATTGTAGCAATTGCGGTCATGACTTGACGAACGCTTCTCTTCATATCTTGAGTTGGAGTTTCTTTCTTTGCTGCTATTCTTGTAGAACTTGTTGAATTTCTTGACCATGAGGCTTATTTCTTCATTGGTGACAAGGTTGTTACTTGAAGTTGCGGGAGCATCACTTGTGGCATTGTAAGCACCGCTAGACTTGTGATGAAGCTCTTCTTTATCTTTGAGTATCATCTCATGAGCAACAATCCTTCCAATGACTTCCGTAGGCTTGAGATCTTTGTAGTTTGGCATCATTTGGATCAATGTGCACACGGTGTCATATCTCTCATGTAACATCCCAAAATTTCATTTTGGAATGTTATGAAATATAGATATGCATCATCATCATATTATTTGAATGATATTAATGGATGAAGTGTTTCTTTTGAATTTCTGAAATGCACTTTCATCTTTCCCCTTTTCTTGTTTCACCTATTTGAAAACTTCTGGAAAAGTTCAAAGAAAAGAGGGGAGTAACATGACACTCCACACCAGGGTCATCTTGGTGATATATTTGAACAATAAGAACCAGGGGAGTCTTTTCAAAAATATTTGCAAAAGGTTTTAAAACCAAATAGGCAATTTCTAAAAATAATTATTTTTCAATGTATTCAAATGACAGAGGAAAAATGTTCATTGAATAGCACTAATTCTCCAGATCATTTTGATATATATATTTACTATATTTGTAAATGTTTTGAATGCTTTTAAATGAGTTTTACTGCTCTGGTTATTAAAAAAGGAAATTTTTTAATTCTAAACGGGCCGGCCCACGGCAGTTATTTCCCGAAACTGCTCCGAGCCGACCGACCGACGCGCTGACGCCGCCCTCTCTCTCTGATGCCCTGGCCCCACCGTCCGATCCCGAAGACGCCGCGGTCGCCTTCGTCCTCGCGCGCGCGCCGCCGTCGCTGGAGATCCCTTTCCCGGATCTCCCTCCTCTTTCCTTCCCCGACCACCGCTCCGGCCCTATAAGTAGCCCCGACCCTCCGCTCCTCATTCCACCCCGAGCCCCCACTCTACTTCGCCAGAACGCTGCCGAACGAGCTCGCCAGAGCTCTACCAACTCCGAATCTCCCCACGCCACTGCTCGTCGCTCCGCTCCACCCCACGCCTCTCCGACACCACCAAAGCTCGCCGGAGACCCTCCGCCGTCGTTTGAAGCTCTCGAACGCCGTCCCCAACCACCGGAGCGCCACCCCCAACGACCTCGCCGCGTCGGCCTCGCCGGAGAACTCCATCGCCGGTGACCCTTTCTCTGTAAGCCACCGAAACCCTCCCTGTCCGTTCAATCGAAGATCAACGCGTCAGATTAGATTGTTTTAAAACCCGAACCGGTACGTGCTCAGCTTCGGTCACCCGCTCGCAAACGCCCGCGTGCACACCCTCTCGGCCAACCATGACCCGCCGCGTAGCCCCTGTCCGATGAGTTTTATTTTCTCTTTTTCTGATTCTGTTTTAGAAAACAGAATGTTTTCTGTTTTTGTTTTTGTTATATCTTTTAAACTATTTAGTATTTTTAGTTGATTATTTTTGCATTAGTTCACATATTTAATGTAGTTTATATATCTATGCTTAGATTTCAAATTTGAGCTTTAAATTTTGAATCTAATCAAATTTGTTCAAATTACTAAAATCTGTATAACTATAGTTTTAAAATATATTTTTGAGTGAATATTTTTGCCACTGTTTAGTATTAGTTAAACCTATCATTCTACATGATTTGAGTAATTTTTGAATAAATTTAGTTACTGCTTTAACAAAAATTGAATCTGTTTAGTTCTTATTGTAGTTTAGTTATCTTAATTTTAATTTAATTTGAACCTGAATTAGTTTAACTTTGTTAATAGTTTTCATTAGTTTTAGTTGTTTCAAACATTTAGGTAACATTACTTGCTAATATCTAAAATGATTGTTTAGTTTTATACCATGTTGTTATAGGAATCTTTATATCTTTTTCATTAGGTATAGTTTTATAAAACAATATAGTTTTACTTTCACAAACTAGTTAGATGATTTAGTTAGATTTCTAATAAATAATGTTAGTAAATCTATTCTGTTAAGTAATATGATGATAATAATATTAGTGTTAATAATATTATTGTTTTGGTTTCCTATTCCAAAGTTATAGTAACATTCTAGTTATTTTCATTTTAGTAGTGTTTCTTTACACAAAAGCTTTAGTGAAATTTATTGTGTTTACTAAAATTTATTTTCTTACTAATACTTTTTCTACTAGCTATTGCTTGGTTGTTTGTCTTGAAGTAGTAGTAGTAGAAGTTTTTGACACTAAAAATATTTTTGAGTCAAAATATTTTTTTTTCTTTCTCTTGATTGATTCTATTGAATGGTTTTAGTATTGTATGTTTAACCTTGCTGAATTGTGTGATTTGTTTTGTGTTTTTGCTTATGGTGTGCTCCTGTTTGATTTGTTAGATCATCCGGAGTGCGAAGCTTGTTATCTAGAGTCACTCGAGTATGAGGATCGTCAGCAAGGCAAGTCACTTTGACCATGTATACCTATGTTTTATTGCATTAGTTCTTCCATCACCCCAATTGCATGCAAAGTAGGTAAATTGGAAACTTGGTTACTTGTTCTAGTATCATGTGGTAGGTACCCCTCAACCCTTTGACACATTGGCCCCGGGGAAATGTTGTTTTACATTTTGCTATGCTATTAGTAGACGGGGTTGGTTGTGTGATTCATGAGAGTTGAAAGAGTTAATAATTTCAAGACCTACAGGATGATCAAGTCTTCAAGACTTCAAGTTTTCAACTTACCTCTGGGGGGATGATGGTTGAACGGCGCCCTGGAGAAACCAGTGGTTAGCCTAGATGATGCTAGAGATGTGCCAGTATTCATGCGGAAAGGTCCACCCAGGCACAAAGAGATGGATGGATGCTTCAAGACCCAAGGCTTACCTGCACAGCCACAAGTCATTATGGGCTCTGGCTTGGTTGGATATCGTGGTGACCCTGGACAGGCGGTGCTACGAGATGTAGAAGAACGGTAGGAAAGGATGGGCACCGACAGAGTCTCATGGAAACCCTTTAGAAGACCATGTTTTGGTGATCCGTTTCTCAAACACCCTGAAGTGCGAGAAATCAAACGGAGGCGACCAAATCTTGTGGGGAACGTGTGCAAAACTCTGCAGAGTACCCAAACCTAATCGATTAGCCGTGTCCACGGTCATGGACAATTTGAGCCAAATGAACTAAAACTATCTGAAACTCTCAACACAATTAATTATATTGATGTGGGTTATTAATGACAACTTGGGTATGTGAATTGGTTGGTGGAACCATCTCATTAATCAACCAACATTGTAGTAATTATGCCTTTGCCCTCTCTTGTTGTAGGAAAATTTTGGCTTTATGCAAAAACTTACTACTCCACCTGCCATAATTGCATATAGACTAGATGATTATTTTCCCCCCTCTCTTGTGACTTTTCCGGCATATTCAATATGCTTACCTATACGGCTGCAACGTATCATGTTGCAGAGTACTTTTTCGACCAGGAGTGAGGATACGCTCTACGCTCGGTGAGATGCCCTTGGAGTCACATGGACTCATCTACCTTCGATGCTTCCGCAAGTTTATGCTTTAGTTTATCTCATGAGTTGGCCTTCAGCCACTTTATTGTAATCATTATTGTAATAAAGGACTCGATATGAGATTTCGATTAATTTATGCTGTGTGATTTCCCTTTGATATATACATTGATGTACCATCTGCGTACCAGCATGATCTTGGGATGGTACAGAAACACCGGAGATTCGACCTTTCAGGTCGGGTCGCTACATCTCATCCAAAGCTCTAAGTATCTTCTTGATGATGAATTTGTCAGTCATTTCTTCGCTTCCTAAGCCGGCAATCTCATTTGTGATGAGAGCTATCCTAGAGTACATCTCTGCGACTCCTTCACCATCCTACATCTTGAACTTGTCAAGATGTCCTTGAAGAACATCTAACTTGGATTCTCTCACGAACTCGGTTCCTTTGTGCATATCAACCAAAGTATCCAAAATCTCTTTTGCATTCTCAAGACGGCTGATTTTGTTGAATTCTTCAGGGCATAAGCAGTTGAAGAGAATGTCACATGCTTGAGCATTGTATTGCAACATCTTCAATTCATCCACGGTCGCTTCACGATCCGGTTCCCGTCCATCCGCAAAGAACTCACCTTGCAAGCCAACATGAACAACAGCCCAAAGGGTGGGGTTATGAGCAAGAATATGCATTTTCATTTTATGGTTCCAACTAGCAAAATTAGTGCCAGCAAAGTACGGACCTATACGGTGATAACTTCCCTCACTAGACGCCATACTTCTCCTAGGTTGTGAGACCTAAGCAATGGAGACCAAGGCTTTGATACCACTTCTATGATCGAAACTAGGTCTAGAGGGGGTGATTAGACTACTTGACCAATTAAAGGTTTTGCCTAAACCTAATTTTAGGGTTGTCATTTTTTAGCATTTCATGACAAGTCAAGTACACCCTACACATGCAAGTCTAAGAGTATATAGCAGCGGAAAGTAACGACAAGCATGTATAGAAGGGATAGGGTAGGAAGATCAAACGCAATTGTAGACACGATGATTTTTCCCATGGTTCCGATAGGTGGTGCTATCGTACATCGACGTTTATGGAGTCTCCAACCCACGGCGGGTAGCGGTCACGAGAGTCCACGAAGGGCTCCACCCAAAAGGGTCCACGAAGTACCAACCTTGACTATTCCATATGACTTCCGTCCACGAAGGACTAGCCTCACTATGGGGTAGATCTTCACGAAGTAGGAGATATCCTTGCCCTTACAAACTTCTTGGTTCACTCCACAACACGAAGTAGGAGGCTCCAAAGCGACACCTAACAAATCTAGGAGGCACCAACCTCCAAGAGGTAATAGGCTCGGTAATGACGATGAACTCCTTGCTCTTGTGCTTCAAGATGATAGACTCCTCAGCACCCAATCACTCTCTCATATATTTGGCATAGTGGAAGAGATGGGATTGGTGGAAAGCTACTTGGGGAGGCTAGAGATCAAGATCCATATGATTGGAGTGGAAGATCTTGATCTTGGGTAGGTGGTTCTCTCTTAGAAAATCTGATAGGATAGGTATGGAATAGTTCTGAGTGCTTCTCTTTCAAGTAGGTGGTGGTGAAGGGGTATATATAGGCATCCCCAAAAATCCAACCGTTACACACAAAATGACCAACTCGGTGACACCGATGTGTTAATATCGGTGGTACCGAAGTGACCAAAAGGTGGCAACTTTTGAATCTCGGTGAGACCGATATAGGAAACTCGATTGCACCGATAAGGTGACCAACAGTAATATTTCCAATCTTGGTGACGCCGATCCAACATTCTCGGTGGTACCGAAAATGTCAAGTTTGCGTAACAGAAAGTTGGCATCCTAAACTCGGTGGCACCGGTATGGAATCGGTTGCACCAAAGTGGCTACGGTTTGGCAGAGTCTGTCTAGGTTCTGGAATCAGTGGCACCGGTATGGGAAAGTTGGCCGCACCAATTTTGAGTGTTGGGTATAGAACAAACTTTGGTGGGAGAGTTTGTGGATGTTTTTGGCGACTATCACTTGTGCACGTTTGAGCATATTGTTCACCAACAAGACCTTACCCCCTTTTAATAGTATTGGTTTTCCTATGACTCAAAGTGATTTCTCACAAATATAAAATGTAGAGTCCTCTTGCTTGATGCTTGGCCAACCTATTTCCTTGCATCTTGGGGTTTCTCCACAATCTCCTTTTGCCATTCCTCTCGTTGAACATTTCCTGAAATATACTCAGTGGAAACATTAGTTCAATGACTTATATGTTGTTATTAATTACCAAAACCACCAAGGGATCAAATGTGCTTTCAACTATGGAGCCGTCTGCACGATCAAGGTTGTGCTCTACAAAGACAACACCCCTTCAACCATAAAAGGGGTCTTAGAACTCTTGTCCACACTGCCAAAACAAATCGTGGAATTAAAGAGATCAGCCGCCTGACAAGGAGCCATCGCAGCTATAAGCCGGGCATTGGCATTTGCCCCAGAGCTGACCCCTGAAGACATGATGGATGGGTTTCCATCCAAAAAGGATGACGGCTCAGACTTCACCAAGCTGACTATGCTGAGTGCATGAAAGCTTCCAAGGTTCTCGCTCCGTGTTAGCAGAAGAGGTGAACATATCAACCTATGAGGCGGCTTATGACGCCAATCAGAAAAGAATCCGGGGCCCCCTTTTTGAAGCCAAGGACTTGCCACCCACCCGTAGTAAGATCCTCTTTGCTTCTGAACTTGACCAGTCCCCCTTCTTGGAGGAAGGAAACTTTGCAGCTTTAACCCACTGCAACTGGGACTTGGACAATCTTCAGATCAAGGCGATCGAAGAACCGGAGCAGGGTGACCCGCTGGCAAACTGATGAATTTGTTTAAATGCCGTGGATGAACCGGCTTATGTGACCCGCCATGAGCTTATGTGAATCACTTTTGGTCTCTAGAAAGAGCGGTTGTAATAGCCTTATAGTAAAACTTGTGTCTTTGCCAGAACTATGCCATCATGCACATGTTAAGGTAGTCCGGCTGTAATATATGACATCTTTATTGCACTTTCATATTGGATGTTTTGCCGACTCTTGGCGGCTTTAAGCAACAAAAATATAGAAAGGCCGGCTCAACTCCTTGAGATAATAGGGTCTTGCTGACAATGTAATGATTTGAAAACCGGCTTGCATTAGCCCCCAAGTGTTGTGGTGCATGCTTGCAGCAACATGGGACTTGCATACTTGCTATAAATTGTACTTTGGATGATGTAGCCCCCAAGTACCGGGTTGTGTGCCTGCGGCGACTCGGGACTATTAAGAATAATATGACTCACCACAATTTGTTGAATGAATCCTTGATCGTGGTTGCAATATAACCCGGAATGAATATCTTGGAATAATTCCTTTTGTCTTTGACATGAAATCCCTGCTCATGGTTGCGGTGCAACCCGGCAAATATGTGTCAGAGAAATCCATGAGTGTTGTAGATTACTACAGAGCACAATCCGAGAACCGGTCAATTAGATGACACGGTATTATATATTATAGGGCGGCTCTTGAAAAATAATGAATTTCCCCGAGCTGGTATGAAAACCCCAATCAGTTAGTACTAGTTATGATAAACCATGAAGATCCAGCCAGGTTGGCTATGAAAGATCCATTTGCTCTTGCAGAGTACTTAACGGCGGCTCATCTTAAGAGATAAGACCTGCAAAAAATAAACAAGACAGAATATATTCTGCATTGTTGTAAGGGAGGCTTGAAAAGCACAACTCGAAGATGTTTAGATCTTTCATAACATTGCTCCTTGTTTTCGTAATCTTGCTCTGACCCGGCTTGATAAGCCAGATGACATGTAAATATGATGCAATATATGATGCAATGCAATGTATCATGCAATATGTGATGTAATGCATGATGATCTTGTTTTTCCTGACTTGCTTTTTCATAACAGCTCATGTGCCGGTTCTACTGGATTGACTCGCCACTTAAATCTCCTTAGCAGTATAGGGTCTCTGTGGATATAGGCCATTAAGTTCTTTGAACTGGCTCAGGGTCTCTAAGCGAGATTAACTGAAAGGAAGTGGGACGTCACAGAAGAGACATGGTAGGGCATGAGCACCCTGATAGCCCAAAAAACTACCTCTCATGTGACATAAGTCTGTCGTTTTAACCTTAAAAAGTACAGGGTCCTCAAGGATTAACTGTCTAAGAGTACGAACGGGCCACATAGCGGAGAGTTGGCACTAGATGTGAGAGTTTATCCTTGCTTTTCGTAAGCCGGCCCTCTCGTGACAAGAGCCGCTGTTTTAACCTTAACTAGTACAGGGTCTCTATGGAGATTGGCCGTCAATTTCTTTGAGCCGGCTCAGGGTATCTAGGCGAGATTAACTGGTAAGAGTTCGGCGGGTCACCTAGCGGAGTAGCATCAGCATATAGGCAGGTTTAACCCTGTTTGGCTTAAGAGCCAATCAAGAGGGTGTGTAAGCTACACCCGGTGGGTGGGAAACCCCCAAGTGACCTTTGTTGATGGAATCAACTGTTTGGCATAAGAGCCGGCTGATAGGGTTTGATAAGCTACACCCGGTGGGTGGTAAGCCCCCTCGACGATCATGTTGACGGAGTCAACTATTTGGCTTGAGAGCCGACCGATAGGGTTTGATAAGCTACACCCGGTGGGTGGGAAGCCCCATGGACGATCATGTTGAGTCTTTTTGCACAGATTGAAATATGCGAAATGGCAGAGGCCCCGGTTTACAGGGATGCCAATTTTTAATATGATATGTACAATGATAGTGTACAATGTCGAGTCTCAACAACTTAGGTATAATAAGGTCGTAGATGCGCTATGTTCCATGGCCGGCGGGTCTCCTGCCCCGAGGTATTTGAGTCGTCTCGGATGTCAATGAGGTAATATGACCCGTTGTTGAGATTTGTACTGACCACAAAAGGTCCTTCCCATGGAAGGGATAACTTGTGTGCATCTGTCTGATCTTGAACCACTCGTAGCACTAAGTCGCCTTCTTGAAATGTTTGGGTCTTGACTCTACGGCTGTGGTAGCGGCACAGGTCTTGCTGGTAAATCGTCGAACGAGCCACCGCTAGATCACGTTCCTCTTCCAAGGCATCCAACGTGTCTTGGCGCTCTGTTTCATTGTCAGCCTCAACATAAGCCGCCACGCGGGGCAAGTCATGACGGATGTCACTTGGTAATACAGCTTCTGCACCGTAAACCATGAAGAAAGGTGTATAACCCGTTGACCTGTTGGGAGTGGTTCTGATGCTCCATAAAACGGATGGTAATTCCTCCACCCAACAACCCGGCGTTCGCTGCAAAGGAATCATGAGCCGGGATTTGATACCTCTCAAGATTTCTTGATTAGCATGCTCCGCGTGACCGTTTGACTATGGGTGCGCAACCGCAAAAACATCAAGCCGGATGTGTTCACTGTCACAAAATGCTCGCATAGCCCCCTTAGATAAATTTGTACCATTGTCTGTGATGATACTGTGAGGGTAACCAAAATGGTAGATCAGTTTCTTGATGAACTGAACTGCCGTAGCCGCATCACACTTGCTCACCGGCTCAGCTTCTACCCACTTGGTAAACTTGTCAACCGCCACCAGGAGGTGGGTCTTATTGTCCTTAGACCACTTGAAAGGCCCGACCATATCAAGCCCCCAGACTGCAAACGGCCAAGTAATTGGAATCATGCGCAACTCTTGAGCTGGAACCTGAGCCCGCCGGCCAAACTTTTGACAACCGTCACACTTGCGCACTAAATCCTCTGCATCTTTGTGAGCTGTCAACCAGAAGAAGCCATGCCTAAAGGCCTTAGCCACCAATGACTTTGAGCCGGCGTGATGTCCATAGTCACCAGCATGAATTTCATTAAAAATCGCCTTGCCCTCCTCAGGTGAGACACAACACTGAAACACACTGGTGACACTACATTTATGCAACTCGTCATTGATTATTGTCATAGACTTGGACCGTCTGACGATCTACCTGGCTAGATTTTCATCATTAGGTAACTCGTCACGAGTCAAATATGCCAAGTAAGGCATAGTCCAGTCCGCCACCAGCTATCCCTCTGGGTCAGGAATAGCTAAGTCTTCCTCTGAAGGTAACTTAACTGACGGGTGATGTAAAACATCCAAAAATATGTTCGGCGACACCGGCTTTCGCTGAGAGCCTAACCTTGACAGGGCATCAGCCGCCTCGATCTTGCGACGATCAATATGATCCACCTGATAGCCCTTGAAGTGACCAACAATGACATCCACCGCCTGACGATAAGCTGCCATCCGTGGATCCTTGGAGTCCCACATGCCTAAAACTTGCTGAGCCACAAGATCTGAGTCGTCGAAGCACCTAACCCAGCTTAAGTTCATCTCCTTAGCCACCCTGAGACCATGGAGCAAGGCCTCGTACTCAACTGCATTGTTAGTACAAGGGAACATCAGCCGCAACACATAACAGAACTTGTCACCCTTGGGGGAGGCTAAGATAACTCCTGCCCCTGATCCTTCCAGCTGCCTGGATCCATGAAAGTGAATTTTCTAGTATGTGTTATCCGGCTTCTCTTCGGGCATGTGACACTCTGTCCAATCATTTATGAAATCCACCAGTGCTTGGGACTTGACAGCCGTACGAGGTACGTATTTCAGATTGAGAGGTCCAGGCTCCAACGCCCACTTAGCAATCCTTCCAGTGGCTTCTATGTTTTGAATTATGTCTCCCAATGGGGCAGAGCTGACCACGGTGATCTGGTGTACTAAGAAATAGTGCTTGAGCTTGCGGTTGGCCATGAATACCCCATATACTAGCTTCTGCCAATGTGGATATCTTTGCTTGGACTCTGTCAAGACCTCACTGATACTCCCTCCGTTCCTTTATATAAGGTGTATTTGTTTTTTCAAAAGTCAAATGAGTGCATGTTTGATCGAGTTTTGACAAAAATATATCAATATAGACAATACAAAATTTATATCATTTGATCCATCATGAAGAGTAGTTTCACATTTTATTTATTAGGTAATGCAGATGTCGTTCTTTTGTTCTACAATCTTGGTCAAACATTTAAATGGTTGACTTGCACAGAAACCAATACACCTTATATTCTGGAACGGAGAGAGTATAATAGACCGGCCTCTGAACCGGATATCCCTTCCCTGCCTCCTTGCGCTCGACAACGATAGTCGCGCTGAAAGCTCTATTGTTAGCCGCCACGTACAAGAGCAAGGGTTCTTTCTCAACCGGAGCGGCTAATACCGGCGGCTTAGTAAGATGCTTCTTGAGCGCCTCAAACGATTCAACCGCCGCCGCACTCCAGACAAAATTGTCTGTCTTTTTCATCATTTCATACAGAGGGATGGCCTTCTCACCAGGGCGGCTTACAAACCGGCTCAACGCGGCAATCCGTCCTGCCAGGCGTTGAACATCATTGATGCATGCCGGCTCAGCCAGGGAGGTGATAGCCTTGATCTTGTCCGGGTTAGGTTCAATGCCACGCTTTGAGACCAGAAATCCCAAGAGCTTGCCTATCGGAACACCAAAGACACACTTCGCCGGGTTAAGCATCATCTTATAGACCCGTAGATTGTCAAAGGTCTTCTTTAGGTCGTCAACCAGAGTCTCTTTCCTCCTTGACTTGATCACAATGTCATCTACATAGGCGTGAACATTGTGCCCAATTTGGCTGTGAAGACAATTCTGCACACAGCGCTGATAAGTCGCCTAGGCACTCTTGAGCCCGAAAGGCATAGACACATAGCAGAAGGCACCAAAAGGCATGATGAAAGTTGTCTTCTCTTGCTCCTTGACTGCCATCTCGAATTGATGATATCCTGAATAAGAATCCAGGAAGCATAAACTCTCACAACCCGCCGTAGCATCGATGATCTGATCAATGCGAGGGAGAGCAAAGGGATCAGCCGGACAGGCCTTGTTGAGATCTGTGTAATCCACACACATATGCCACGTGCCGTTCTTCTTGAGCACGAGCACCGGGTTAGCAAGCCACCCGGGTGAAACACCTCGATGATGAAACCCGCCGCCAAGAGCCGGGCAACCTCTTCCCTGACGGCCTTGCATCTCTCCTCATTGAACCGCCGTAGAAAATGCTTGATAGGTTTAATTATGATCCACATTAAGGTGATGCTCAACAAACTCTCTCGGTACACCCGGCATGTCAGAAGGTTTCCATGCAAAGATGTCCCGATTCTCCCGGATGAATTCGATGAGCGCGCTTTCCTATTTGGGATCCATATTGGCCCCAATAGTGAACTGCTGAGATGAGTCGCCCGGATTGAAATCCACCAACTTGGTATCATCCGCCGAAAATTTCAGGGGCGGCTCAACCTCTGTGGTAGGCTTTTTCAGCGAGGTCATGTCCTCTGGGTCAACATTTTCCTTATAAAACTTAAGCTTTGCCTCACCACAACTTGATTCCACATAAGCTGTGTCTCCTTCCTCGCACTCAATAGCCATATTCCAATCACCATGAACAGTAATTGTTCCTTTTAACCCGGGCATCTTGAGGTGCAAATAACATAGCAGGGCCTATCCATGAACTTGGCGTAAGCCGGCCGCCCAAATAAAGCATGATAGGGGCTCTTGATTTTGACTACTTAAAACCACAAAGATTCCCTATAATTGTGCTCATCACCAAAGGCAACTTCCAAAGAGATCCTACCCACGGGGTAAGCCGACTTGCCAGGCACCACACCATGGAATACCATCGAGGAGGGCCTAAGGTCCGTGTCAACTAGTTTCATCTGCCGAAAGGTGTCATAGTATAGGATATTGATGCTACTGTCACCATCCATAAGTACCTTATTTAACATGTATCCTCCCACTTGGGGGGCGACTACCAAGGCTAACGCCCCGGGTCATCAACACGTAGCGGGTGATCCCTCCGGCTCCATCTTATGTCATACTCAGACCACTTCAAGTATTGCGGTAGAGCCAGTGCGACCGCATTAACCGCCCGCTTGCGCAACTTCTCATCCCGCTTGTTGAGGCTAGTTGTAAAAACGTGATACTGGCCTGAACTGAGCTGCTTTGGGTTGCTCTGGTACCTAGACTGATTATGATGTTATTGATTGTTACCACTAGAGTGCTGATGATGTCCTCCTTGGTTGGCTTGGCCATGATGACCGGACCCTGAGCCACCGGACGCAAACCCGGATCCTGACCCGCCTGGTCCAGAACCGCCTGGCGGGCCACCACCAGCGTTGTTATGCTGTCCCATGCAATAGTCCTTGAACTTCTGCATGATGTGGCAGTTGCCCCATGTGTGACCCGACGGTCTGTCAGGCCGGCTGTGCTCCGGACAAGGCTTGTTAAGCATTTCCTCCAAGTTGAAGGGAGTCTTACCCTTATTAAAAAGTGGTCTAAACTTCCCATTGCCTTTAGGACGATTGTTGCTGGTGCTGGCGTTGGCCACCAATTCTGACCCGCCATCCGGGTTCTTCCCCGAGCTTTGGTTACCATTACCCACCACACCCTTCCCATGGTTATTCTTTTTACCTTGGCTAGTTTTCTCCTCATCAGAGCCTGGATCCTTCGTATTATCCGAGTCGGCATATTTGGTGAGAGCCGCCATGAGCTCCCCCATGTCTTGACACGTGCGCTTGAGCCGGCCAAGCTTCTGCTTCAAAGGTATAAAGTGGCAATTCTTTTCCAAGATTATAAACGCTTGAGCCACTGTGATCTGCTTAGACGAGTGGATGATAGTCGAAACTCGCCGGACCCAATGATGAGCCGACTCATTTTCCTGTTGCACATAGTGATCTAAATCCACAATCGTCATGGGCTGCTTACACGTTCCTTGAATTTTTTTGATGAACTTCGCCTTCAACTCGGCCCAGGAGTTGATGGTGTTGGGTGGCAAACCCTTCAACCACGTGCGAGCCGGCCCTTCCAGCATCATGATAAAATATTTGGCACATACTACATCATTGACGTCCATCATCTCCATACCCAGCTCACAGCTTTCGATCCAGGCCTCTGGAGGTAAGTCGGCGGTGTAATTCGGGACCTTGCAAGGACCTTTGAAATCCTTTGGCAGCCGCTCGTTTCGTAGAGCCGGCACCAAGCATGGCACGCCCACAGCCTGAGTAGTCACTCCCGCTCCAACTGAGACGGAAGGCGCGGGCTCTTGGTGAGCCGCCGCTATCAGAGCCGCCGTCTCTCGCTGCCCTCTCACCCGGTCTACGAGCGCCTGTGCATCTAGAGCCGCCTGATCATCCCTTGGAGGGCCCCGATGCCGATCGCTGCTAGAAACCACCGGCAACTCATAGCGCTGGCTAAAGCTGCGGCTGGGGAGGGTGGTTGAATGGACGCGGCTTCAACTATAGGCATATTTCTCTTGCTGGGCCATCGCCGTTTGAAGGAATCCGATGGTGTTCCCACCTCTTCTGCAAAGGGCACCTCATCAGGAATAGGGATTGTTGCGAGCCGGGTTGGAATAATGACCCGCCGGCATTGGAAAAGCCACTGGTGAGGCCTAGTTTCGTCGGGGCGGGTTAAGCTGTTGTCGAGCCGCTGGCTGACCTTCAGGCGCATCCGCTCTCCATCCTGTTCCTGGCGTGTTAAAGAGATTCCTGGCCTCATACTGTTCTGGTAAGTGAGACTGATGTCTCATCCGCTGCACCGCAGCTGCTGACTGTTGTGCTAGCTCAAGGCGGAAAGCATCTGTCTTAAGGCGCTCTGTCTCCGCATCCATCTGAGCCTTTAACTCGGCAATCCCCTATTGGACTTCCGTCATCCGGTCCTTAAGCCTTGCGATCTCTAAGTTCTGGGCGGCTTGATTATCTGGTGCGACTTCAGTGGCCATCAGGGTTGCGAGCTCGTTCATTAGATCCAGAAGAACCTGAGCCAGCGGCGGCGGGTCAGCCTCCGTGTCTGCTGCTCCGGCAGCTGTGCTGCTAATGCCCGGCGCTGACCCCGCCATGAATACGGCCGCATGAATCGGCAGCCCATGATTGTCTGGCTCAAAACACGCTGACTCAGGGTAAAGCTCGTCGTAGCCCCTGAGCCCGCCATTGTGCAACTGGTAGATCGATTCCGCCTCTCCGCTCGAAGACCCGTCCTCCGAATAGACGAGAGTCTCCTGTGACATAGAAGCCTCAAGATCCAT
The DNA here is from genome assembly GCA_022496015.1 of Hordeum marinum. NCBI lineage: Eukaryota > Viridiplantae > Streptophyta > Magnoliopsida > Poales > Poaceae > Hordeum > Hordeum marinum. The sequence goes on along the minus strand of CM039672.1, from coordinate 437,112,053 downwards.
ACCTTGAGAGAATCCCACGAAGACACGCTTCCGGCACGGGTTAGCATAGGCGGGTCACACGTGTTGGGCGGGTTGCGCGCGCCGAGCTAGCTCGACGATGTTGGTGCAAATGTCCGGCCCAGGTGTAGATCCATCAACCTTGCCGATGAAGACATGGATTCCGCCGAAGGGACCCAGAATCCATATTCGACAGAGTCGGCTTCAGGTCCCTAGCCGGCGGCGTCGATGTAGAGCCGGCCGCGGCGACTCTTGCTCATCCTTCTGACCATGTATCCCTCGAACCCTGGAAGAGATCCCTTTGAGAACTCAACACCACCGAGCGCTAGCCCCAAGGTGGGCGCCAACTATCGTGGTTTTGTCACGGTAGATGTCCGAGGACTTAGATTCGAGGCCATCGCTAAGGTGATGGACTCAAAGGGGTTGATCGGGACGAAGGACATGGGTTTACCTAGGTTCGGCCCCTCAAGTAGAGGTAAAAGCCTACATCCTACTTGTGCTTGTATTGCTTGGGTATCGATTACAAGGGAGCGGATTGCTTAACCTAGTTCTCGATCAATTAGTCTCTCTCTAAGCCGCCCCGGGTCTTGCCTTTATATAGGAGGTCAAGACCACGGGTCATACAAGTCATAACCGACTCTCACAACATGTCTGAGTTTATCTCTACATTGTCTTGCCTTCTTGAGCAAGCTGTCTCCGGGCGGCTCATCCGCCTGGGTCTTCATACCTTCTCCATTTGGGCCTCACCTTAGCCCATCTTGGCAAGCCACCAAACGTCTTGGGCTTGAGCCGTCAAGGCCCGTCCTTGGGCAGGTCCATGAGCCGCCAGGTGTGACCCGTAACCTCCTGGGCGGGTCTCACCACGGAGTTATATCCCTAGAAATAATGATCATGAAGCTTCGGATCAAGTCACTATTGAACCTCGTAGGTCGACAAGGGCGCGTATTGCTCCTGAGTGGTATGACAGCCCTGTCTTGGAGGTCATGTTGTTGGAAAACAATGAACCTACAAGCTATGGAGGAGCGATGATGGGCCTAGATTCTGAGAAATGGTTAGAGGCCATGAAATCCAAGATGGTGTCCATGTATGAAAACAAAGTATGGACTTTGGAAGTATTACCTGAAGGGCGAAAGGCCATTCAGAACAAATGGATCTTTAAGAAGAAGACGGACGCGGACGGTAATATCACCGTCTATAAAGCTCGACTTGTGGCAAAGGGTTTTTCACAAGTTCAAGGAGTTGACTATGATGAGACCTTCTCACCCGTAGCGATGCTTAAGTCCGTCAGAATCATGTTAGCAATAGCTGCATATTTCGACTACGACATTTGGTAGATGGATGTGAAAACAGCATTCCTCAACGGTTTCCTTGAGGAAGAGTTGTATATGATGCAACCAGAAGGTTTTGTCGATCCAGAGAATGCTGAAAAAGTTTGCAAACTCCAGCGATCCATTTATGGACTGGTGCAAGCATCTCGGAGTTGGAATAAGCGCTTTGATGAGGTGATCAAAGCGTTTGGGTTTATACAAGTTTATGGAGAAGCTTGTATTTACAAGAAAGTGAGAGGGATCTCTATAGCGTTTCTAATATTATATGTGGATGACATATTGCTGATTGGAAACAATATAGAAATGCTGGAAAGCGTGAAGGAATATTTGAACAAGAGTTTGTCAATGAAGGACCTTGGAGAAGCTGCTTTCATATTAGGCATTAAGATCTATAGAAATAGATCGAGACACTTGATAGCACTTTCACAAAGCACATACCTTGATAAAGTTTTGAAGAAGTTCAAAATGGACCAGTCCAAGAAGGGGTTCTTGCCTGTGTTACAAGGGGTGAAGTTGAGTAAGACTCAATGCCCGATGACTGCAGAAGATAGAGAGAAGATGAGTGTCATCCCCTATGCTTCAGCCATAGGCTCTATCATGTATGCAATGTTGTGCACAAGACCCGATGTCAGCCTTGCCATAAGTATGGTCAGAAGGTTTCAAAGTGATCCTAGAATGGAGCACTGGATGGCGGTCAAGAATATCCTTAAGTACCTGAAAAGGACTAAGGAAATTTTTCTCGTTTATGGAGGTTATCAAGAGCTCATCATAAAGGGGTGCGTCGATGCAAGCTTAGACACTGATCTGGATGGCTCCAAGTCACAAACCGGATACGTATTTATTCTCAACGGGGGAGTGGTAAGCTGGTGCAGTTCCAAGCAAAGCGTGGTAGCCGATTCTACATGCAAAGCGGAGTACATCGCAGCCTCGGAGGCAGCGAAAGAAGGTGTCTGAATGAAGTAGTTCATGACAGATCTTGGAGTAGTGCCAAGTGCACCGAATCCAATGACTCTGTTCTGTGATAACACTGGTGCCATTGCTCTGGCTAAGGAACCAAGGTTTGACAAGAGGACCAGACACATAAAGCAACGCGTCAATTCCATCCGTGATTACATCGAGGAGAAGGATAGAAATATTTGCAAAGTGCACACGAATCTGAATGTTGCAGACACATTAACTAAACCTCTTCAAAGGGCTAAACATGATCAACACCAGAACTGCATGGGTGTTCAATTCATTACAATGTAAATCACATAGTGATGTGAACTAGATTACTGACTCTAGTGCAAGTGGGAGACTGTTGGAAATATGCCCTAGAGGTAATAAATAAAGTGTTTATTATTATATTTCCGTGTTCATGATAATTGTTTATTATCCATGCTATAATTGTATTGATTGGAAACACATTGCATGTGTGGATATATAGACAACACCTTGTCCCTAGTGTGCCTCTAGTAAACTAGCTCGTTGATCAAAGATGGTCAAGGTTTCCTATAAATTGACATGAGATGTCATTTCATAACGGGATCACATCATTTGGACAATGATGGGATGGACAAGACCCAAACTATTGTTGTGGAACGTTGAATGGGAAACAAAAAAATTCCTACGCACACGCAAGATCTATCCATGGTGATGAGCATCTACGAGAGGGAGAGTGGATCTACATACCCTTGTAGATCGCTAAGCGGGAAGCGTTAAGAAATGCGGTTGATGTAGTCAAACGTCTTTGTGATCCAAATTGCCGAGCGTCCCACAATCCAATCACGATCTATCCCGATCAAGTACCGACCGGACGGCACCTTCGCGTTCAGCACATGTATAGCTTGATGACGATCTCCGCCTTCTTGATCTAGCAAGAGGGAGCATAGAGGTAGATGAGTTCTCCGGCAGCGTGACGGTGCCGCGGTTGTGGTGGTGGAGTAATTCCGGCAGGGCTTCACCAAAGCACTACAGAAAACCGATCTAGAGGAGAAACTATGCACTAGAGAATAGGGTAGCACATGGCTGAAAATCAAGTGCAAAAACCCTAAAACTGTTGGGGAACGTCGCATGGGAAACAAAAAATTTCCTATGCACACGCAAGATCTATCCATGGTGATGAGCATCTACGAGAGGGAGAGTGGATCTACATACCCTTGTAGATCGCTAAGCGGGAAGCGTTAAGAAATGCGGTTGGTGTAGTTGAACGTCTTCGCGATCCAAATCGCCGAGCGTCCCGCGATCTCATCACGATCCGTCCCGCGATCCAATCACGATCCGTCCCGCAAACAAATCACGATCCGTCCCGCGATCCAATCATCATCCGTCCCATGAACTCATCATGATCCTTCCTGCGATCCAATCACGATCCGTCCTGTGAACTCATCATGATTCGTCCCGCGAACTCATCACGATCCGTCTCGCGATCTTGATCACGGTCCTTCCGATCTAGGGCCAAACGGACGGCACCTCCGCGTTCAGCACACGTACAGCTCGATGACAATCTCTGCCTTCTTGATCCATCAAGAGGGAGCGGAGAGGTAGACGAGTTCACCGACAGCATGACGGCACCGCGGTGATGGTGGTGGAGCAATTCCGGCAGGGCTTCGCCTAAGCACTTCAGAAATCAGATCTAGAGGAGAAACTATGCACTGGAGGAAAGGGCAGCACGTGGCTAAAAATTCTGTGCAAAAACCCTAAAATCCTCTAGTATATATAGGACGAGAGGACTTGGCGCATGGGCCAAGCCTCCTTGGGTCGGCCGAAGTGGGGAGGAGAGGAGGACTCCTCCTCCAATCCTAGTAGGACTAGGATTCCTCCCTTTTTTTTTGCCTTTTTCCACCTTTTTCCCTTTGGTCTTTTCTTCCCAGACGCATGGGCCTTGTGTGGGACTTCCACCAGCCCACAAAGGGCTAGTATTTACTCTCCCACAGCCCATGTAGCCTCTTGGGTCAAAATACCCCTCCCGATGGCCTCCTGGTACACTATCGGCACTCCCGGTACACTACCGATTAGCCCGGAACTTTTTCGACGACCAAAACAGGACTTCCTATATATCAATCTTTAACTCTGGACCATTCCGGAGCTCCTCGTGACGTCCGGGATCTCATCCGGGACCCTGAACAACCTTCGGTCACCACCATACATAACTCTATACTACTGAAACGTCACCAAACCTTAAGTGTGCAGACCCTACGGGTTTGAGAACTATGTAGACATGACTGAGACACCTCTACGGTCAATAACCAATAGCGGGACCTGGATGCCCATATTGGTTCCTACATATTCTACGAAGATCTTTATCGGTTGAACCTCTATGTCAAGGATTCAGTTAATCCCGTAAGATGTTCCCTTTGTTCTTCGGTATGTTACTTGCCCGAGATTCGATCGTCGGTATCTCCATACCTAGTTCAACCTTGTTACCGGCAAGTCTCTTTACTCGTTCCGTAATACAAGATCTCGTGACTAACACTTAGTCACATTTCTTGCAAGGCTTATTGTGATGTTGTATCACCGAGTGGGCCCTGAGATACCTTTCCGTCACACGGAGTAACAAATCCCAGTCTTGATCCATGCCAACCCAACAGACACCCTCGAAGATACCTGTAGAGAACCTTTATAGTCACCCAGTTATGTTGCGACGTTTGATACACACAAGGCACTCCTCCGGTGTCCGTGAGTTGCATGATCTCATGGTCATAGGAACATATACTTGACATGCGGAAAACTGTAGCAATAAACTGATACGATCATATGCTATGTTTGTAGTTTGGTTCTTTTCCATCACATCATTCTCCTAATGATGTGATCTCGTTATCAAATGACATCACATGTCAATGGCTAGGAAACCTTGACCATCTTTGATCAACGAGCTAGTTCACTAGAGGCATACTAGGGACATAGTGTTGTCTATTTATCCACACATGTAATGTGTTTCCAATCAATACAATTATAGCATGGACAATAAACGATTATCATGAACAAGGAAATATAATAATAAACACTTTATTTATTGCCTCTAGGGCATATTTCCAACACTAAAGGCCCTCTAGAACCGGGACTGATGCCCTCTTTTCTACTAGTGAGAGCACCACGGGCGGGGTCGACATTGGGGGCGACGGACCCCCGCAGGTCGATGGAGGAAGTGGCTAGCCAAGACTTCCATGGCCCCATGCCCTTCCGCCGCTGGAAGTACCTCCAACAAAAATGGCAGAGGCGATGGCAGCACGGATGATAATGGCGGTACGTCCAACCGCGGCGGCCACGTGTATGAGGTCATCGTCTGGTACAAGTTACCCACCCCTAGTTGTTTTGAAGTTTGTAGTTAAATGGTCGTAATATCACTCGTTTTATGTAAATTATGTTCGAACTTCGCTGGACTCTTTGATGTTGATGAAACTTTCCTAGTTGATTTAAGTTTATTTTGAAACCGAAGTGCGCGCGATTGGATGACCGCCTCCCACTTCAATATTGTGTCTGATTTGACGGAAACCTCGTAGATGCCCTAACACTTGTATGACTAAACCATGAACAAATTATAGTCAATGATGGACCACAAAGAACCTAGTGAAGTCATAGTTTTACCTATTGTGTGCAAAATTAGCTAAATAATTGGTGATACTGTTTTGTGATCACCTAATATGAGTAATACTAGCTCTAGGAACATTCGTAAGGTTTGTATTTCCATCACCAAAAAATAGTAAACAGATCTATCTGCCTCTAGCTTGGGTCATCTTAGCAGCTTCAAGCGAGTAAATCTCCATTGCTACACGGAGGTCACTCCTCAGTGGCAACACATGAGTGGTGCATTTCTTTTTGCATGCAATGAGTATTGCATTTCGACAAGATAAACTAAAATATGGTATCTCACCAAACTCCCCTTTGCTTCTTTGGTTAAATTTGCATTTTACCCTCTAGTGTGTGACATCGAGAAATTTAACCACCTACTTTTAATATGCATTCCATGTTATACTACTTAGGTCTAATCATGTAATAACCGGTTTTATCCCATTTTTCCATAAAATATAAAATAAATCTTGTTAGGAGGACATACCACTCAACCACATAGACAACTCAGCCATATAGTCATTTGGGGTATTACAAAAATAATTTTAGAGAAAAGGGCCTTGGCCCTGGCTCCATTGCATTACCAACGAAACCGGGCTGATGCAGTCTTCCATACAAGCATGTGGAGGCAAGCAGCACACTGTCTCTGCAAAACGAAATTAATAAGAAGGGAAAAGTCTACTAACTAAACTCATACTCTCAAGCAAACCATAAAAATATAATGGAGTCAAACATCAACACAAACATAAACTCCAATAGCTACTTAGGACAACAAACACACACTTGAGCATCACAATTGACTACAAGCCTACAAGCAACATTGAAATTGTTGAAGTGAGTAGGAATAAAGCAGCTAGATAGGATTAACCCGATTCAGGCCAAAGTAGTAGAGGGAGATATCTTGCAAGATGCTCTAGCTTTGTCGTCACACCCCCTAGTTGTTCTTTGGCAACACCTCGGGAAAGCACCTCCCACAATGAAAAGGCGGAATTGTTGTGCTCCATATAGCCTAAATACCAGACCAAGAGGTGCATTTCTTATTTTCCAAAGAGACTACAAAGCAGCTGCATGTACAACATTAGTAGCTTTGTGGCAATTATTACTTGTCCACCAGTTAGAGATGGAACCCATATTGAGTATATCTCTAAAGTCGGTTAGATTAGTAATAACTCTCTGAGTTTAGCTGCAACAACACATTTAAAAGAAATGTTTTAAAGATTCTAATTGAGTATTAAAGACATAGGTTAGACTAGGTAGATGTTTCCTTTTATTTAAATTATATCTATAGAGAATTTTTTATTAATAAGGAGTCGGAGAAACCCTAAAAAGGAGCAGAAGAAAGATACACACTCTAAGAGTCATGTTTAGTTGCCCAATTACGGAGTGTTGAGAGAGAGGACTTATGAAATTAACAATATTCTAAACATATTTCGCAGTATAAAGTCCATTAGAACTATAATTCCAAACAAGTTCATCATCACTATCATTAAGAAGGGTAGAGTTAACCATATTAAGCGGCTCAAACCACTCATTCAGTTGTTCTGGAGAAAATCTCCTTCTAAAGGGGATTTTTAGGTGAGATCAATCCCATGGTTTATTAATAGTCATATTATGCTCATTACCGAAATAATATAAACCCCAATAGTGGGTATCTACGGAATTAGAGCCAAACCACTAATCTCCAAACAACTTAACTCTCCTACCATTACATGTTTTCCAAGAGTAACCTATTTAGTAGCATTAGCTATCCTGAGGACACCTTTCCAAAAAGGAGATGACTGACATAATAGCAAGCAAAAATATTAGGATGATGGGTTCTATTTTTGGAATCAATAATTTGTTTTCAAACCTTACCATCACCATGATAATACCTCTTCACCCAAGAGGCAAGCAGGCAAAGGCTCATAATAGAGACATTTGTGATGGCTAAGCCACCACATTCCTTCTTTAGATCTAAGGATCTCCAAGAAGATAAATGGTACTTATGATGGCCCTAATAGTCATCCCAAAAGCAGCGAGCTAGTTGAGAATGAATAAGGGATATAGCCCATTTAGGGAATCTCCCTCTCGTGTCCATATGTTTCTTAATAATACTATCTGCTAAAGGTTGCAAATCATCGTTTCCAAGTTTACAATGATGAAGAGTGGCATTAAATTATTTAATAGGGAAAGAGCTCAATTTACATCCTAATTTTTTAGTAGAACATGGGATCTATATCTATCAATATTGGTAAGGACAAGGGTACACTTATGAAATTAATTACCATGCCAAATAAATGCTTAAGGCAGGACAATAGCCATTTGAGGTTTCTGAGTAAGGTGTCATGAACATATTGCGTGCTAACGAGCCCATCATGACTAAAAATAGGGAATAGACCAATAATCGAATTGTTACTAGCAGCTTTAACAAGCACTCTAATGAAAACATGTGCCACCAAATAAAAAAGCCGAGGAGATATGGGTCCCCTTGCCTACACCCCTACCAATAATAAATAAATCACTATTAGTGTGAGTAATCTTCACACCAACATATCCTTTGGAAAGAACAAAATCTATTTTAGACAATCACCTAGGAATAAATTATATAATGTTCATCATATCCAAAAGAAAATATGTACTAACAATGTCATATTTCTTCTCATAGTCCAGTTTCAAAACTAAACAAACTGATTACAAGAGGCAACAGAGTGGATGATCTCATGAGCAACTACAATATTCAACACAATGAATCTACCTTCAATGAAGGCAAACTAGTTGTGAGAGATAAGATTATCACACACAAGACCAAATTTATTGGTACCACATGTAAAAAAATATATAAAACTACACCTAATATAACTAGCGGTCTATAATTTTACATTCTCACATAATTACGTTCCTTAGGAAATTGTGTGAGAAGGGAAAAGTTTAGTCTAAACAGGTCTAGCTCACATTTCTCGCAATCATTAAATAAGTCAAGCAAACTAGGTTAATAAAGTCCTAGAATTGCTAATAAAACAAGAAAGAAAACCCGTCAGGCGAGCCCCCCCCCCCACCTTGGCATATTAGCCAAAGACAACCCTCCTTGATTTCTTGTTTAGGAAAGGGGTTTATAAAATGGAGTTATGTGTCCTAAAAACCAAACTAAAATCATCACAAAAGTCATCTTTGAGATTAATCCATGCTTGGTTGAATAACTAAAAGCTACTTGTAAAACATAACAACAACCTCAGTTATACCTTTTGGATCTTCCACTTGTCCATCCTCACTTTACAACATGATAATATGCTTCTTTCTCCTTTACAACATGAAAATAACCAGTATTAAGTTGTCTCCTTCAAGGATGTCCCTCTCTGTGGATCTCTCTCTAGCCTGGAATTCTTATTTTTCTTCCAAATGTTATTCACCTCACCTGGAATGGATTTCATTTTTTTTAGAATTAGGAGACAATTGTTGAGATTGACCAAAAATTTCCATTCAATTGTATTCATTAATGAATGTTTTCTTATGCTACTTTTGAACTTCAAAATTAGCATTTCAACCTTCAATTTCTTTCCTAGTATGCTCATTTTAAATTACCAAATATTAGTAGCTTTAGTAAAATGACACTTTGTATTCCAATATTTATATACTATGTCTTTAAATCCATCAACCTCAAGCCACCATGTTTCAAACATGAACATTTTCACTCTAGGGATATGAATAGCCCTAGTGTCAACCGCTAAAGGAGGGCGATCACTCGTAATCCTAGGTATAGCTTTAAGTTGAACAGAGGGGAAGATGGCTTCCTACTCAGTGGACATAAAGACTATGTCACCGGTGGCCATAATCAAGTTATCATAATTATTGACCCGGTTAAATTTTCTCCCAACACTATTGAGCTCAATTAGGTTGAATTTATTAACCTAGTCATTAAAGAGGTCATCGCAATGTTAGTTAACCACACTAGTGGAATTCTTTGTGGAAACTCTAACAAGATTAAAATCACCACCAACTAAGGTAGGGCAGTCCAACCAGCTTATTAGATCATGACGTTCATTAATGGAATCAACTTTAACTTCTTCATATTCAAAACCATAAAGAGAGATCAATCTCCATATAATGCCACTTTTCCTACATTTTAATAAACAGGAAAACTGTAAACAATAATGTTGTGATACGTCTCCAACGTATCTATAAGTTTTGATTGTTCCATGCTATTATATTATCTGTTTTGGGTGTTATATATGCATTAATATGCTATTTTATATTATTTTTGGGACTAACCTATTAACCTAGAGCCTAGTGTCAGTTTCTATTTTTTCCTTGTTTTTGAGTATTGTAGATATGGAATATTAAATGGAGTCCAAACGGAATAAAATCTCCGCGATGATTTTTCTTGGACCAGAAGACATCTACCAAACTTGGAGAGGAAGGCAGGAGACCTGCCAGGCGGTCATAGGCCACCCTGGCGTGGCAAGGGGGCGCCCCTGGCTTGTGGCCCCAGCAAGTCTCCTAACCCTAATCTTCAGCCTATAAATTCCCAAATATTCCCCCAATACCAAAAAGAGAAACGAAAATACTTTTACGTCGTCGGAAGCCTCTGTTCCCGAGAGATCCAATCTTGGAGGCTTTTCCGGTAATCTGCCGGAGGGGGGCCCAATCACGGAGGGAATATACATCAACTCCATTGCCCCTCCGATGATGCGTGTGTAGTCCACCACAAACCTATGGGTCCATAGCTAGTAGCTAGATGGTTTCTTCTCTCTATTTGTGCGTCAATACCATGTTCTCCATGATCTTCATGGGGATCTATCCGATGTAATACTCTTTTGCGGTGTGTTTGTCGAGATCCGATGAATTGTGGGTTTATGATCAGCTTATCTATGAATACTATTTGGTTCTTCTCTGGATTCTTATATGCATGATTTCATATCTTTGCAAGTCTCTTCGAGTTATTGGTTTGGTTTGACCAACTAGATTGGTAACTCTTGAAATGGGAGAAGTGCTTAGTTTGGGTTCAATCTTGCGATGTCCTCACCCAGTGACAAAGTAGGGGTCGCGAGGAACATATTAAATTGTTGCCATCAAGGGTAAAAAGATGGGGGTTTCATCATATTGCTTGCGTTTATCCTCTACATCATGCCATCTTACTTAATGAGTTACTCTGTTCTTCATGAACTTAATACACTAGATGTAGGCAGGAATCGGTCGATGTGTGGAGTAATAGAAGTATATGCAGAATCGTTACGGTCTACTTGACACGGACGTGATGCCTATATGCATAACCATTGCCTTGGATATCGTCATAACTATGCGGTTTTCTATCAATTGCTCGACAGTAGTTTGTTCACCCACAGTGTTATTTTCCTTCAAGAGAGAAGCCTCTAGTGAAATCTATGGCTCTCGGGTCTATTTTCCATATTATATTTTCAGATCTATATACCAAAAATACCTTGCTGCAATTTTATCTACCTTTTTTACTTTCCACAATCTTGTACATATATCTCTATCTGATCTAATCCTTGCAAGTAACCATGAAGGGTTTGACAACCCCTTTATAGCATTGGGTGCAAGAGTTTGATTGTTTGTGTAGGTGCATCTATTTGTGACTTACTTGTTCCTCTACTGTATTGATACCTTGGTTCTCAACAACTGAGGTAAATACTTATCTACTTTTCTGCATCACCCTTTCCTCTTCAAGGATAAACCAAGCCAAGCTCAAGAAGTAGCAAAAAGGATTTCCGGCGTCATTGCTGGGGATGATACACATCAAACCTACCAAGTATCTATCACAAAATCATCTCTTGCATTTACATTATTTGCCATTTCCCTCTCGTTTTCCTCTTCCCCACTTCTAAAACGATTTTCAGAGAAAACCAAAAAGATTTGCCTTTTTATTCGCTCTTCTTTCGTTCGCCTCTTCATTTACCTTTTGTTTGCTTGTCTGCTTGATTGCTTGCTTTGTCATGATGTCTGAGAATACCAAATTGTGTGACTTCTCCAATGCTAATAACAATGATTATATTAGTACTCTGATTGCTCCCGCCACTAGTGCGGAATCTTATGAAATTAATGCCACTTTTCTTAATTTTGTTATGAAAGAACAATTTTTTGGCCTTCCTAGTGAAGATGCCGCATCCCATCTAAATACTTTCATTGAGTTGTGTGACATGCAAAATAAGAAAGATGTGGATAATGATATTGTTAAATTGAAGCTATTTCCGTTCTCACTACGATATCATGCTAAAACTTGGTTTTCATCTTTGCCTAAAAATAGTATTGATTCATAGAATAAGTGTAAAGATGTTTTTATCTCCAGGTACTTTTCGCCCGCTAAGGTCATCTCCCTTAGGAACGATATAATAAATTTTAAGCAACTTGATCATGAGCATGTTGCACAATCTTGGGAGAGGATGAAATTAATGAATAGAAATTGCCCCACGCATGGTTTGAGTTTATGGATGATGATACATTTTTTATGTGGGACTGAATTTTGCATCTAGGAATCTTCTAGATTCTGCTGTGGGTGGTACTTTATGGAAAGCACATTAGGAGAAGCTACTAAACAACATTATGGCAAATTACTCTCAATGGCATACTGCTACTTCTCGAGCATGCGTTGGTTTCTTTGAAGAGGAACGGGTGATGCAGCAAAGTAGATAAGCATTTCCCTCAATTGTTGAGAACCAAGGTATCAATCAATAGGAGATATAAACAAGTCCCCAATAGGTGTACCTACACAAGGAATCAAACTCTTGCACCCAACGCTATAAAGGGGTTGTCAATCCCTTTAAGGTTACTTGCAAGGATGAGATATGATAGAGATAGATTGCTTGAACGGAAAGTAAAAGAAAAGATAAAAGTAATGCAGCAAAGTATTTTTGGTATTTTTGGTTTTAGATCTGAAAGTATAAGATGGAAAATAGACCCGGGGGGCATAGGTTTCACTAGAGGCTTCTCTCATGATAGCAAGTATTACCGTGGGTGAACAAATTACTGTCGAGCAATTGATAGAAAAGAGAATAATTATGATGATCTCCAAGGCAATGATTATGCATATAGGCATCACGTCCATGTCAAGTAGACTGAAACGATTCGGCATCTACTACTATTACTCCACACATCGACCGACTCCTGCCCGCATCTAGAGTATTAAGTTCATGAAGAATAGAGTAACGCATTAGGTAAGATGACATTATGTAGAGGGGTAAACTCAAGAAATATGATGAAAACCCCATCTTCTTATCCTTGACGGCAACAATACAATACGTGCCTCGCTACCCTTACTTTGTCACTTGGTGAGGACACCGCAAGATTGAACCCAAAACTAAGCACTTCTCCCATTGCAAGAATTACCAATCTAGTTGGCCAAACCAAACCAATAACTCGAAGAGACTTGAAAAGATATGAAATCATGCATATAAGAATTCAGGAAAGACTCAAATAATATTCATGGATAATCTGAACATAAACCCACAATTCATCGGATCCCGACAAACATACCGCAAAAGAGTATTACATCGGATAGATCTCCATGAAGATCATGAAGAACATGGTATTGAAGAGCAAAGAGAGAGAAGAAGCCATCTAGATGCTAGCTATGAACTCGAAGGTCTGTGGTGAACTACTCACGCATCATCGGAGGGGTAATGGAGTTGATGTAGATGCCCTCCGTGATCGAATCCCCCTCCGGCAGATTACCGGAGAAGGATCCAAGATTGGATCTCCCGGGAACGGAGGCTTCTGGCAGCAAAAAAGTGTTTTCGTGGCTCGTTCTGATAATGATGGAATATTTGGGAATTCATAAGCCGAAGATTAGGGTTAGGAGAGTTGTCGTGGGCCCATAAGCCTGCCCGGCGCGCCCTACATAGTTTGGTCGAAGGGTCTCAGATGCATGTGTCTTCTTAGGACCTTCCTGCAGTAGTGTGAGATTGAGCAAGAATTTCTAACCAATTGTATTCATTAATGATTGATTTTTTATGCTTCTTTTGAGCAGCCTCGGAATTAGCATTTCATCTTTAATTGCTTTCCTAGTATGCTAATTTCAAATTGCCAAATATCAATGAATTGCTTTAGTAAAAGGACACTTGGTATTCCAAGACTTTTATAATATGTCCCTAAATCCATGAATAACCCCCAATCTTAACCAGTAAAGGAGTGTGATCACTCCCAATCCTAGGTAGGGATTTGAGTAGAACAGGGGGAAGATGACTTCCTAGTCACTGGACATAAAGACTTCGTTAGTGGTCGCAAGTTATCCTAATTATTGGCCCATGTTAATGTTTTCCTAGCGTTATTCAGCTCAATTATGTTGAATTAGTTAACCTAGTCATTAAAGAGGCTATCCCAATGCTAGTTAACCACACTAGTAGAGTTATTTGTGGAAACTCTAACAAGATTAAAATCACTGACTACTAAATTGGGTAGTCCAACCAGCTAAAAGGTAAGGACGTTGATTAATGGAATTAAGTTTAAATTCTTCATATGCAAAACCATAAAGAGAGATCAATCTCCATATGATGGCACTTTTCCTACATCTTAACAAACAAAAAATATCGAAGACATGATTTTCGCAAGCAATTTTTTCAAAACAAATATCCTTGGCACCAATAAGAATGTCACCTACAGTATTAATAGGAGGTAACCAATTCCATAGAAAACCACATTCTGAGTTAATGGAGTCTAGTTGACAAACTATAAAAATCAGATTTCTTAGTTTTAAAAATACTAATAAAATTAGGGCAATTGGATCTTAAGGGATTTTACACTCTAACGTTTTTGTTGGAGCGATTAAGGCCTATAACATTCCAAAATAAGCCTATTACTCCTTCATGAATTTATGTTTTTCTTCTACAACTACAGGACTTTTTGTTGGTCACTTATATCCAAGAAGGGTGAGCATCCAAACTCACATTCACACGTGTTTCTTGTGAAGGATTCAAGCCATCAATTGACCCATGAACAGAAGATTTAATTTCTCTCTAGAGACATCAATGAGAGGTGGGAGACACGTATCATGATTGTCCTTATGGAATTTAGCTAATCTATCAACTTCTAGTTGCTTAACAATAGATATGTTTTGGGATATCTGGTCAATGGTGCCACCAAGTTTAATCTCAACATTATCATCATTGTTACTAAGCAGCTCGTTATCCAAGAAAGAAAAAGAGTTATGAATACCATGATCTTTGTTACCTCTAGGATCTCTGGGTTAGTGACCTTCTGCAAGGTCTAATTTGTCTACAATATCGAAATGCACTCTCTATTGATTCTACTTCTCATTCTAGATGCTACAATAGGCTCCCACTTGCTATGTCAGACCTAGGGATCCTAGGCAAGTTGGTTTTGGTTATTATAGCCATGAGAGTGGAAGAATTGCAAACAACAAGATCTTCAAGTTGGGATGGCAGATGAGCACCAGTATTATCAGCAGGTCTCCTCTTAACAATATATAGATAGCTCTTAGAAATGGGAGCTTCTTGAAGTTTGGAAAAGATATGCTTCTCAAGCCCTTGAACTTGAATTGGAGTAGCATTCAAAATATCAAGTTTTGGTCCTCTAGGAGTAGAGGTGGGTCTAGAGACAAAAGACTTTTTGTGGCATTATTACCTTACCCTAAATTCATTTCATCTCCAAGTATATTATCATATTCATCATCCTACTTATCCTCCTTGCCATCATTAGGTGGTGTCATCATCTCGAGTGTCACTAGGGTTATGTGAAGAAGGATGAGTGATATATTTGTCAACAGCGAGGTGAATTCTGACCATTCTGTATTCAGGTATTTTATCAAGATATCCGACAAACACGTGGATCCCCACTAATTCTTAGAAACCTCTGAAAATATCATGTTCGTCATTGACGAGAACACCCAAGTAGAGACCATCTAAGCTATAACTTTCCAAGTGCACCACTTAGGGGGTAAGCCACCATTGACTTCCCATGTTTCATTTAGAATGGCATAAAAAGGAAACTCTACACGCCAATCTTTGAAGTAAATAGCCACTCCATTCTTCTTGAGGTTGATGGAAGGGTACTCAACGAGTTCACGAATCTTCTTGATAGGAGGGAACCTAACAAGGAACTGGTTTCCATCATAAGGTCCAATTTGCCGAGCCCATTTTGATTTTCACATATCATCAAAGTATTCCTCAAGCTCTTCGTTAGAGATCTCTCCTTCCTCAACAACAACAAGAACAACATTTGTAAAATCTAACAAATCAGTCTCACTATTATCTCTAGCTTCAGTATAAAAGAATCCAAGACTATTGTTAACAGTCCCCAATTAATATTGGCACCTGCGTAAGCCTTGTACTAAGAAGGAGAAACACCCATAGGTTGCCCAGGAGTTTTGCAGATGAAACACACTTTGGACACTTGACACATGCCCACAAAGTGTCCACGCATGCCACAATTATAGTAGATTTGTATTTTGGATCCACTGAGAAAATTCTCACAGAATCAGCTTTTTGACTAAACTCGGCAGCTTCAGCAGTAGATTTATGTGTATTGAATTTAGTCCAGGTTGTTACCTCTATTACTTAGTCTTGTTGTTGAATTGGAAGAATGGGAGGTTTTGCGTAGATAGACATAGGTGACGCCCATGGAGGAGGTGGATTTGGACGGGGAAGGGCTGCACTAGTGAGACTTGCAACTCACGGAGAAGGAGGCCTACTAGTTTCATTTCGCCCCTTGGTGGCATTACAAAATTATGTCAAAATTTCTTTGGGTTTCATGAACTTCTAGGAAATAATGTCAATTTCGTGAAACAAGTGTTGCTAGCTATATCACACTGCTCATGTATCATATTAATTATATACAGCCTAGCGAATACGGGTCTGAGTTGTTCGCCTAATTAGCTTGCACATCATCCATACATCTTGACAAATGAATCAGGCATAGAGATGTTATCGAAAGATATCAACCAATGGGTAAAACATCGGCACAAGATAACAGAAACAATTACGTGAAGAATGAAATTCAGTACCCCTCTTCCATTATACAAGAGCGGTTTTTTCACAATAATTTTCTAAGCACGAGATTTTTTCAACCGAAGCATAGCCAGACATTCATCATATTTTTTTTGGCAAATATCGATTGGTTGGTCTCAACAGATGCCTGGATAATTTTGAAAACTCAAAATGATATTAGGATCGACCGGCGTGTACACATATGCGGTACATTGCTTCGCTTTTTCCTTTCCACAAAGCGAAGTAGTCGTCGACGGACAGACAGATATGATGATAGATTATATTTGCCGCGCGTGGGTGTCGATCGCAGCTTCCTGATTTGCCTGGGCGTCTAAAGGTGAGAAGCGATGGATCGATCGATATGGTTGCGGCAGCTACGTCCTTTCTATCCATCTGCGTTGCGCCTAAATGTGTGTCGTCACCCCATAAGCTCCGGCCGTTCAGGGCTCGCGGTTTCCATATACAAAAGACACACGGAGAGAGAGAGACAGACCGCCGACTGTTGGTCATGCTCATGCATGTGGCCGGTAAGCATAAAATACATGCAGCAGGAGCGGTCCAGAGAACCATACATGCGTGCCGCATCCATGCGTGTCCAGGTCACGCCTTTACACGTGATTCGTCCGCGGCTTCTCAATAATCTATGCCAACATGCACCTGTTATCGATCTCCGATCAATATCTGTGTGCACGATCCCTCCAACTCAATCGAACATGCTTACCTCACACACTTGTATATAACTATTATACTATCCTCATCGATTGATCTTTACATATATAGTTTATCACGGATGGATCGATGCATACATGATCGAATATATCACCACGCATCGGCAGGCGCAGCCCAACCGCCTGCTGATCGTATCATGGCCGGAAAGGGGACGCTTTTCTGTGGAGATTACGTCCTTGAGTGCCTGCTTACTCATCCATGGGTTGTTAAAAGTCATCAGATTTTCAGATATATATATATGTGTGTGTGTGTGTGTGTGTGTGTGTGTGTGTGTGTGTGTGTGTGTGTGTGTGTGTGTGTGTGTGTAAATATACTGCTCCTACATGAATATATTCATTGGGTACGTTTGTTACACATGAGCACGTGGGTGCGTACGCAAGCATGCACTAACCCGGTTCTTAATTGGAGATTCGGCGATCCGACGTGCGCGGGGGTTTATCAACTGATGTGGCACTTTGCATCATACGCACTACCTAGCCTGATTGTGGAAAGGCCGGTCTTGTTCGATAGATAGATATGCTCGATATGATTAATATGGGTAACATGTTCGTCTAAAGATCAAAAGACATGCGTCGGGCGTTTATTTCCGACGTCGCAGATCGATGACGATCGATCACATAATTAACTTGATTGTAAGTGATCTATGTTTTTCTATGCCATCTTTGACCAATTTGGGATGATGCTCGTGTCGTGCAGCTCTGCTGTCCACGCATGGTTCGTTCATCTCTCTCTGAGTGCATACTATCGGTCAGCAGGTGATTTGTTTTTACCGCGTCTTGGTGCATCAATGGGAGCGGAAGGACCCATGAATATATGTGGATTTTCTAGGTGTTGACAATCTTAACACCAAACTTACAAGATAAGTGGTAGCTGTTAGTATTGATCATTTATATATCCTTACTTTTTATCCGATATAGTTGCGGATAAGTAGCAGATAAATTCCACACATAGCTACTTATCAGCAGCCAGGCAGGACAGAGCTCATGCCGTGGTACTGGCTGCTGGCTGCTGGCCTGACACTCCCTCGACAAACGAGGAGATAGTTTAATTGGTTTGCAGTACCGTAACTTTGAAACCGATAGGAACTGTGTACGCAAGTTAAGTTATAATGCGTGCCTGCAGCCGGGCTGCTGGGCACATCATTGACTCGCAATTAATTGCCTGAGTAAGCACCACATAACTCCCAGCTGCTAGGTATACACTCTAGCACCGTGGGGTACGTGAGTGTGAGTCGGTCAAGAGTTTGTTGGCTCTTGGCTCTTCCCAAGTTCAACTTGGCCACTCGCGCTCCTATTTTGCGCCGCTGACTCCAGTTGATCTCTTGACCTCGGGCACTGTGTGGTGAGCAAATGTACTCCCTGCTGCTTGTATAGTTGATCTCTTGACCTCGGGCACTGTGGGATGGTGACAAAGTCTACATACAGATTAGATCAGAAATACCAGTGCGGCAGCGGCACGACCGTTTCAACTCGCCCTCCGGCAAGGTGCCGCTGATTCTTCACCCGATCGCCGCAACGTGCAGGCGGCGTAAGAATATGCACAAGTTGCAGTGTCAGAGGTTTGGTGTATGTTGGGGCGATCGATGAGGGGGTCATTTCCGTCTGAACAGGGAGAAAACATACTCTTTACGTACATACGCATGCGCTGCAGGAAGAACCGCGTCGTCGATCCATCACGTGCATGGATGCTCGCGTGGCAGGTCGTGGGCAATAGTACGTGTGCATGGTGAGGAATCGCAAGCTCATTCTTGTGGCAGGTCGTGGTGTACAGCAGAGGCGGAGGCGCGGGGCCAAACACCGACACATTGTCCGGCGAAGTGTCCTGGTAACTTCGCTCGGTCTCCGGCTTCTTTGGCCGAGATCGCCGTGGTCGTACTCCACCGGTACGTGGTAATTCAAAGTTGCCAAGTTGCAGCAGTCGCCATGGCGCGTTCGCTCCGCTTCATGTATGGACTACCCATCCCGTACGCTCTCCTCTTTTATCTCTGGTGGTCAAACTGTGCTGGTCGATCTATCGTTATGAGGGGAAGCTAATAACACTCCGGCTGATTTATCTGCTAAATATGCTAGTACTAGTCTTCTTAGCAGTACCGATTCCTAGATTGATCAAAGTCCGTGGTTTCTTTACTTTGATTGTAACCCACCTGAATATATTTTTCATGATTGTAACCCACCAAATGTTCGATTACAAGGTAAATTACATAAGCACGTGTAGTCGTGATAGGAGATAGAAACGTCATGAGGAGGCGGCCTGTTTTTGCTCCGTTTTGTTGATCCTGTGCGTTCAGAGCATGAGGTCATCAATGATTCTCTTGAGGGTGAAAATGCTATGGTGATTTTGTTGCCTGTAGTCTATGGTTTCTTGTTTTAAAACCCTTGTGACTGATGGTAACCGAATTTCCATTAAACAATAAAGATCCCTGAGTTTCAAGTAAAAAAAAAATATATGAGCTAGTCCATCCACAACTTTGACCTTTACACGCGGTAAGGCTGTGTCTTTGAAATATGATGGACAAGTTTATCATAACCAAATATATGTTTATGCTATTGCATGAAAAGAACATTAGGTACAATGGGAATAACTCACACAGAACTATGGACAACTTGCAGAAAGTACCATCAAAGACCTGTCGAGAACGAAACCTACTTGAATCGCCACCGCAGTAGTAGACCATGGCGTAGGACATTCAATCCAAGCATATCCGTGTGTGTGATGGCAATATCGCTACACAAACACGACATCATACTCGTAAAGGCTAGAGCGAAAGAGGTGCTGAATAAGATGGCATTGTCACCGACTATGGCACAGAGCCATGCCAAAGTATCACAACAAGCACCCACGAGCTCTTTGACAACACCAGACCAACTGGTATCGAGAGGAGATTGAAGACGATGACTTTTATTCAGCAAAAACATCTGAGCAACGTCACCGCAACACTAAAGCCAGAATTAAAGAAATCTTACCACATACCGAACAAGAGAAGAATTTTTTTGTTTCATTTTTATTTTTTACAAATACATGTTCACTCTTTTTATTATACCTTTTACATGGTGCATATTCCGTAGTACATTCTATTACATTTACATATTTCAAATACATGTTTGAACGTTTTATGGAATACATGTCAAATATTTTTAATACATGTGAAACATTTTAAATATACGTTCAACATATTTTAATACATGTGAAACGTTTTTCACATGCACCTTGAACATGTTAAATAATTTTCTACACATGAACATATATTGATATGTCACAAAGATTTTTACAATGTTATGAAACATTTTTTTCAAAATTACGAACATTTATATATATTGTATAAACTTTTTTAAAAAATGGCACAAATGTCTTATTGAAACGTATGAACATTTTTAAAATGTCACATACAATGTTTTGAAGAGTACAAACAAAATTAAGCGAGCAACCTTTTTCAATGCATTAACATTTTCTAATGCATGGCAAATGTATTTATTTTATTTTGAAATATATGTATTTATAATTTTTTCACAAAATATAAAGAAAAGAAAAAATAATGAGCAAAGAAGAAAGAAATGAATGAACGTGCCTGAGGATACTACTGATCCGGCCCGGACGTGGGTAGTGTTGGATTTAGTATTCATTTGGATATTCTTCATGTGTCTATAGGTTAGACCCTTTCGATCCGTTGTTGTATTGATGTCCTTTAGGGACTTAACACGAAAACCTTCTGAGAGATTACTACAATAAGGTTTGCCCGGTCATGGTGAGTGAAGGAAGATGACGACGACGCGTCTTCAGCTTGCTCCGGTGCTTCTAGTTGTCACTAGGAAGTCTACAGGTCTAGTTGCAATTCCTGTTACTTTCGATGTTCTTAATACATGATGTTTGATGAACAGATCGGTACCTATTAGTACTGTGAAAAAAGCGGATTTTTATGGGGCCGGGTTGGTGCGGCATGAGGATGGAATGAAAAAATATCATTTAGTGAATTGGAAATCCTATTGTCGTCCCAAAGAATTTGGTGGACTGGGAATCCTCAATTTAGATATTATGAACAAAGTTTTGTTGGTTACATGGTTTTTGAGGTTGGAAACTGAAGATTTAAGCAAGTCTCGGTCAAATTACACAGTACATGAAAAGAAAAAGAAAATACCTAAAAAAATACTTTGCACAGATCTTCGCATAAGATCAAACAAATATAGCATCGACTGATACATAATCAAGTCTCAATGGACCGAGTTATCAAAACCTGTTTTCTGGAAAGAAATCCCGCTACATATACTGCACTACTATTACGTGAATGTGAGTCGGTCAAGAGTATTTACGCTGCTGATTCCAGTTCATGTGTGGCGAGTGGTGACAAATCTATAGAGTAAATGTAGTCCCTGCCGCTTGTACTCCTAGTTGATCTCTTGACCTCGGGCACTGTGGAGTGGTCGCAATTCTGTAGGTCAGCGCGAAGTCTACGCACCGCTTCTTCCAGACCGCATGCGCCGGAGTGGGCGCCGCTATGCTGGCGTCCATGGATCTCTTGTTTGTCTTGGCCATGCTGTACTCCTCGTGCTCGGGCGCCGGTGTCGTGAGAAGGTCGACGCCAAAGAGTCGCACGGTCCTCGTCACGGGTGCCGGCAACGGGGCTTCCTCCGCTGTCACTAAGGTCGTCGTCGTCGTCGTGGCCTTGGACCGGAGCTTGCAGTCGATGAAGAGCTGGTTGTTGACGGAGGCAGAGCGGTAGAACCCGACGGCGTCGCCCGCGTGCAGGCCCTTCTCCTTGACGAAGCGGCTCCAGCCCTTGGTGAGCACGTAGCTCTGGCTGCTGTTCCAGTACGAGTACCGGAACCTCCACACCTTGCCGGCTGTGTCGTCGAAGTTGAGCAGCATGCCCTTGCACTCGCCTGGCACGACGGCGCTGGCAGAAGGGAGCTGCAGTGGGAAGTATTTCTCGGCGTGCTGCTTTGGGATCACCAGACGGTTCAGCTTCCCCACGTCGCTGGGCGTGACCGTCTTGTCGAACAGGTGCTCGCGCCGCGCCGCCCCGACTGAGGGAGCCGACGAGGCGGGAGGTGACGACGACGACGTCGGGTACGACGACGACGCGTCCGCGGAGGCGAAGAAGGCGCGCTTGTGCTGCGCGAGCTCGTCGGGGTAGATGTGCTTGCGCAGCATGTCGACCACCTCGGCCTTCGAGCGGGAGGCCAGGAAGCGGAGCTCGGCGGCGTCGTCGGGGTCGGACTCGGCGAGCGGGCGGAGGTTCGTGACGGCGTCGCGGCCGCGGAAGCGCTGCACCGCCGCGTCGTAGGCGCGGGCCGCCTCGGCCTCCCCCGTGAACGTGCCGAGCCAGACACGCTGGTGGCGCTCGTAGATCTGCGCGCCCCACCGTCCGTTGGGCTGCGGCACCACGCCCTTGTACTTGGACGACGGCAGCCGTCCGCCCCGGCCTGAGTCCGCCTCGGCGCCGGGCTCCGACGCGTCCATGACCGCGCTGGCCCCGCTGCCCAAGCGCTGCAGCGGCTTGGTCGCCGGCGCGGCCGGCGACGGAGACACCTTCTTGCCCGTGGACGCGCCGCTGCTCACGTCGTCCACGAGGCTGCTCCTTGCACTGTCCATCCGATCACTCAGAGATTAAGAAAATGCTTAACTAGGAGGGAGAGAAGTATCTTAGCTAAAGGCTGTGTGGGAAATGGAGGCAGTTGATAGAGGAGCAGCAGAGGCAAGTGCGTGTGTTATATAGAGGATCGAGGAGGTGAGGTGGAGGGGGAGGTGAGTGTGAGTGTTGGCTAAGCTAGCCAGTGCATACATCAACCACCCCATATTCTATTGTTTGGTATACCATTTCTACACAAGGACATTTGGTATTATTTTCGTCTTTCATATGTGTTTAGTACATAATAGATATATACATGCATATATACTGTTGTTTCTTTTTGTTTATACATGCTAGTATTCTTTCATATCTGCGTTTAGCTAAAATTATACTTCCTTCGTCCCAAAATAAGTGTCGCAAATACTAAATCAGAACAAATTTTATACTAGATCAACGACACATATTTTGAAACGGATGGAGTATTAAAGCAATGACATTTATATTGGGACGGAAGGATTACATATTAGTATTGGTTCAAATTTTGGTTTTGGACTTTGGGTTCCAATTTATGTATTAGATATTTATGTAGGCCTCATGGGCGCTTGTGTTGGTGTGGGTCAACTAGTAGATATTTTATGACGTTCATGGAAAGGAAAACTAAAAAGATCAAAGACGACGATGAAGATGATGATGAACACACCCGTTGGCCATATGCATGTTCTTTCATATCTACATATAGCTGAAATTATACTGAATCAGTGACACTTATTTTGAAACGGAAGGATTAGATATTAGTATTGTTTCAAATTTTGGGTTTGGACTTCGGATTTTCCAATTCAAATGTTAGATATTTATGTAGACCTCATGGTCACTTGTGTTGGTGTGGGTCAACTAGTAGATATTTTATGGCGTTCATGGAAAGCAAAAATAAAATGATCAAAGACGACGATGAAGATCATGATGAACACACCCATTTGGCCATATGTGTGTTATTTCATATCTACATATAGCTACACATGTACTAAATCATCGACACTTATTTTGGAACGGAAGGATTAGATATTAGTATTGTTTCAAATATTAGTTTTGGACTTCGGATTCCAATTCAAATATTAGATATTTATGTAGGTCTCATGGGCCCTTGTGTCAGTGTGGGTCAACTAGTAGATATTTTATGGCGTTCATGGAAAGGAAAAATTAAAAGATCAAAGACGATGATGAGCACACCCGTTGGCCATATGCTACGCACGCAGTATGGAATGGCGTGGTTGCGTGAGAAATTCAGAGTGCCATCCTTGCATTTCCTTTTGTTGCCTTCTTGTTCTAACTTTGTTTGGGAGGAAGAAAAGTAGTATCACGCCAGGTAACGCCTAAAAGAGGAAGAACAAAATTTGTGAGCCGAGCTAGCTGGTGACCCGTTTCTCTTTTGGCGCTTATGCAACAGGTAATACGTTGTTGTGTGCCGGTCTCTCATAGTAAACGATGACCGATTGTGCTGTAGAATTTTCTGGGAGTTCTAGATCGATGGATATGCATGTCCGCATCGGTCGATTGATTTGTAGATTCTCTTTTGATATTTTCGGTCTTTCATTGACTATTCACCCTACGTGCATGGAATTTCTTCATCACCAAAAATTCGAAAAAACACTACTAGGTAACCATATGTTTGATCTTTTAGTTGACTATTCCCCTTATGCACATGGAATTTCTTCATCAGCATCGACAAAACAATACTTAAAAAAAGCATTACGAGTAGCTTGGTGACGATAATATCAGTGACCAAACATAAAGAAGCAGGTCAATGGCCAATCCAGTTGCACGTATGATGTACTCCAGCGCGTCTGGCTCGGGTTGGATTGGCCATATAATTCATCAATTACTCCATTGCAATGAAGTCGACAGCTAGGGTTGGATTTTAGCAGGGAATCGTCGAAACGTTTCAACAGACAATTTTAGCAGGGAATTGCCGGGTAACAAACAAGCGATCGAGAGAACAAACAGCCATCTAGAGGGCCACAAACAGGATGAGGACCCCCGCGGCGCCTCCTTGGCGGCTCGGGGGAAAGAAACCCTAGCCGCCACGGATATCAGCTCCCCTTCTAGTCTCGCCGCCGTCGGAGGGGACCTCCTGCCAAAGGCCAGGCCGGCCCTGAGGAGGATGGCGGTGGGGCACTTGTCCCTGTGGTGGCGCGGGCGCTCGAGGCGTTCGGCGCGACAGCTTGGAGCTGCGGGCGGCGGCGGCCATCGTCTCGGGATGGGCGCAGTGGCGCTCCGGATCGTGACGCGTGATGCCGGTGCGGCCTGGGCGTTCCAGCTCTGCGGCCTTGGCTCAGACTCCTAGATCTAGGGATCCCTTCTTCGATCTGGCCCTGGGTCGGGCTTCCAGGCCAGGTGCGGCCAGGAGGGTTGTGCGGAGGCGGCGGTCGTCTAGGCTGTGCGTTCGCGTGGTCATGGTGGCCGACCAAGTGGTGGCAGCGGGTTTGCTCTCAGATCTGTCCGGTGGTGAGTTTGGAGTGACAAGACAACCAGTGAAGACCGAGACTCGACTATGGTCATGGCGGACGATGATGGTGTACCTTGGCATCGTTACCTTATTGAAGGCATCGTCATAGCATGTCGCGTCGCTCCTTTCAGACTGCTTCAGGGGAAACCCTAGATCTCTTATTGGATCGGACGGTGGCGACGTCTCGCGCCGCGCTCCTTCCTGGAGGCATCGTTATGGAGCAGGTGCCGACTCGAGTGCACAGGTGGTGGAGCGGTCCTTCATCCTACACATTGAGGGTGGCAGATCTCGACGACGTGGTGCAGTGGAGACTCGGTGTCTGATGTGTGGCAATGGACTCGCGCAGGAGGACGACGTTGTCTGGCGTCATGGTGACGGCGATGGCAGAGAGGCCTGGCAAGGTCGATGCATTGGTATCTTCCCTGAAGATGGATCGATGGAAGACGGAGGTGACGGCCCTTGCAGGGAGCGCATGTGGTGCCCACTATGAGTGCGTCGAACCGTGTGTGCCCCAGTCCAAGTGTTGTGGCTTGGTTGGGACATCCGGCTTTAGATGTTAGGATTTGGGACGATGTCTATTTGGTATTAGGCTCGGACATTCGGCACAACTTCATCAAGGAGATAGGAATAGCGACAGGTGTTGTTCAGGCTTACTGATGTATTACCTTGTAAGGTCTTTGTGAATAATTAATAATATGGCTACATGCATCGTTTAGATGCAGAGGCCGAGAGTACATCCTCCTTTTCTAAAAAAAACAGACAATTATATACTCCATCCGTCCCAAAATAACTGTCTTAACTTTATATTAGTTCTAGTACAAAATTGTACTAAGTTTGAGACACTTAATTTGAGACGGAGGGAGTATGTCTTTGTATGTGTGTGTATTTATATAGTTTGGAAGGAGTAGTTGACACTTTGTTCGCAAAAAAACTAGTTGACATTTAAAGTCGAGAGGTACGTACAACCTATGTAGCTGGATAGTATACATGAGCCCACAGAGTTTAATCATTTCATAGTCTCAAGATCTATGGTTGATAAATATACTACGAATACGAGAAAGAAAATAAATCATCTAGCTGTATGCATGGTCAAGCTGGTTGCTGCGTATCCGTGCCTGCTTGCGCTGTCATGTCGTGACCATGTTTACAAGTTGGTGCGGGGAGCAGACACTAGAGTAATTGCCACAGACGACGACTTGGCGCAAGACTTGGCAATGTAAAGTCCACCCTCAAGCCTCGAGGAATTGATCGAGTGGAGTGTAGAAGATGTGATATATATCCAGTTTGCGAGAAAGATCTTTGAATTACAAAGCATAAGGAAAACAGCACGCAGCAATCCAGGGCCTAGCTAATTAACCAGACCGGAGACTTTCTTGCATGGATGGACAGCGAGTGGGACTGCAGTGCATCGTTAAACTCTGGTCCCTGGAGAATTGGAAGTTGGCAACGAGTATCAGCTCGTCTCAATTGGTAGTTTACGTCCTTTTAATACAATACATGGTCAACAGAAACATATTGCTTCAGGAACATGATGGAGGAAATGCGGGATGGACTAAGATTATTTTATTTGATGAGTTGGGGAAATTTTATCCCTGGGAATGATCGGTGCGCAAATTTTAATTTGAAGTTTTTTTGTTGTCGAGGAAATTTGGCTGGGCTTTATTAAACAATTAAAATATGTACATGAATAACCAATTGGTTGTGGGGATTGGCTAACCAAACATGTCTCCCAGGATTGAGAGAGACACCATACCTAGACAAACTACGAGCATCAATCTCTAATCTTTTTCGTGGAATTCCCTCGTAAGCCCCCCCCCCCCTCCCCCTCCCCCTCCATGTATGATATGACCAACCACTAGCTTACAATCTGATGTGATGTAAAATTTACGGATCCCCAAATCCTCCGGCAAAGACATGGCTTCTCGACACACTATAGCTTCAACCGAACATGGATCAAAGAGACCCCGTGTAACGAGCACTAATGAACCAAGGTAATTACCATTCCGATCGCGACGAACTGCAGTAGCTGCACCAACATTATGATCATGTGAGATGCTTGTGTCCACATTAAATTTGACCCGCCCTTCCGACGGGGCTCGCTATCATGGCTGGGTCGTGTTTGCTGGCTATGTTTCGATGGCATGTGTATCGGAAGGTGCATGTGGTTGATTCATCTCTGATATATATCTGCTCACAAGCAGCTGGGTTGAAAGAGGACTCTGGTTGATATACCTTCATGGATGAGTTCCCTTCTAGTCGTCCACACCCCCACAAATGTTACAATCAGCTGAGTTAGATCTTTGTGAGGCAGCACCTCTAGCATGGAATATAACAAGTTACACGCTAGAGGTCCTGTAGTGGCCATCATATGCTCTAGTAGATCTTGGTCCACCAGTGCCCATATACATCTCAACATCGAACACTCAATCAGACCATGCCTTCATGAATCATGCATTCCACACACGGGGCAACTATCTGTAACAGACATATTCCTATGTTTTCTGACATTTTCTTTACATAAAAAGGCTTTTACTAGTCGCCATAAGAAGAATTTTAATTTGGCAATGACCATCACATTCAAGCATGATGAGGATCTCTGTGATGGCACGCGAAGATACATCCAAAAACCGACTGGCTTCGCTAGGCTTATATGATGCACACATGTTGTCACGTTTGCGTCTATTCTCCCTAGATCTCGGATGGTGCTTTTGTGTTTTGTTCGTCTTTGCTTCTTTGTGAGCGTTAAAACTTCTATGATAAGATAGTGATTTATGAGGTCTCGTAGGGTCTTCGTCTCATAGCGTGTGCTTCGAAAGCGAGCACATGCAGTGGGTTTCCCATGCGATGTGTTGGACTCACTTGTCCCATTCCCCGTCTCCTGTACATCTATTGGATTGGCTATATTTCATTTATTCATATAATAGAAAGTTGTTAGGCACAGTTAAAAAAACAAAACAAAACGGCAAAACCTTATTGACAACACGATCTGAATTTTGTACAATATCTTAATGGCTGTATCTGTGTTCACTGCTGAACCTATGGATTGAATTTGGAGTTAAAATCTGGCGTGAAGATAGATAAATCGTTTGCCATTAGGCTTACTCTTCTTCGGTAAAAGAAAAAAGAAAAAAAAAGCATGACATGACATTTTTGGACACTGCCACGTGTTAAAAGCTTCATCGCCAGAATATGGTAGTACATCATGATAATTTGCTGTAGCTCCAAGATTTACTCTCCGATGATTAGCATGGTTGATCAGGAAAAATTCCGTTATATTCTGCTTTTGCACGGGCACGACTCGGGACCCTACTACTAACAAAAACGTACGAGCCGTAATGTAAGAACCAACCCTATGTTTCCCAGATCCATTACGAGGCTGGAAGGCACGGGCAGGGGGGAAGCCCTATGAGGCGGCAACAGGTGCCACACACCACATGCCAATGACTGATTGTGCACGTCAGGGCCAGCCAGCACCCAGCAGCATGCAGCAAAACCATCTGAGTTGCACCGGTACAGCGTGCCTGAGCGCGACGTGTGTGTGTAGGCCGACTAGTTGTGGGTGAAATAAAGCAAGCTGGTGTGGTGTTCACATGAAGCGCGGGGGCCACGTTAGGGCTACCGCGGCCATGCCGATCCTCTGGCCGATCAGGAGCATCCCCCCCGGGGAACGAATGATGGACACCCTCACTCAGCCGCCATACGTACATGGTGCCACAGTTCTCCCTAGCAACGGCTCGCGGCGTCCATCATCTTGCTGACACGCACTGTTGCGTCTAGCCAGCGCTGCATGCGCCATGCTACTCTTGCTCTCTTTTTTCAAACATGCATGCATTTTCAAAAGAAGATAAAGGTTTTTTCAACGTCGCACGCCTACTGATGCTCGGACCCGAGTGGAACAGTGATATCAAAGCCCCCCTCGGTCGAGATTAGCCTCTAGCTGGATTAACAATATTCTAGTTTTCTTCTTCTTCACATTTTAGTTTTTTGAAGGTTGGTAAGATATGCCGTATGTATCTGTTTTGCTAAAAAATCCCGCTGCCCCACATGTCGGTGACGCATGAGTGTTGCATTTTTTTGCGGGCAATGAATGTTGCATTTTTTTTAATACAGTACAATTATAGGTGCTATGATATCCGGCGACACCCCACTTTGTTTCTATTGTATAATTCACCTTCTACCCGCTAATGTGCGACATCAACAACTTTAACCGCTTTTTCTTTAATGCTTTACGTGTTGCACCACTTAGGTGTGACAGGTTTTACCTCATTTTTTGCCCACAAACTAAAAGATGGATCTTCTTGTTAGGAGGACACGTCAACCAACTGTGTAGACAACTCGGACATATATTCATTTGGGGCAATACCAAATTATGTCAAAAATTCCCTGGAATTCATCAAATTGGAATGATGTTATTTTTTTTCAAACAAGCGCCGTTAGCCACATAATACTGTTAATGTATCATATTAATTAGATACATCCTAGCGAATACGGTCCGAGTTGCCATCCCTGCACATCATCCATACATCTTGACACACATGAATCCGGGGTAAAGACATGTCGTCGGGGAGATGCTAACTTTTTTTTTGAGAGAGAGGGGGAGATGCTAACTAGGGGGTAAAAAGATCACCAAAGAGCATCTACAGTCGGGCATCCCAAACCTCCTTAAACATTTGGACACGCCGTTCAATCATTGACCGGTCACGAAATTTTAACCCAAACGGACGTCTCAAACGGGCCTAAAATGATGGGCTAACCAGCGCGCCTCATATCCAGCCTAATTATGGGGCTGATATGGGGGCACGTGGGCTCGCACGCCACGTCAAAGTGATACTTGGGTCCAACACGAAATCACTAGGAAACCCGGAGATCCGAAGCTCGTCTCCTCCGTCGGACCGATGTCGCCGAATTGCGTCGCTCCGGCGGGAACCGTACTCCCTTTCTCGGCTATTTAAGCTGACCATTGGCACTTAAAGCCTACTTTCCACTCCCCGTCCGCCGTCACCGCTCCTAGCCAGCTACAGCTCCTTGAGCAGGTCTAGGCAAGGCCCGAAGCCTGGATCGCCACAGGGCTACCTTCGGATGTAGTGGATTCGGAGGAGGATTTAAAGGAGGAGGAGGAGCCGGAGAGGACGTGGGGGATGCTGGGGACGCGGATCTGCAGGCGGAGCAGCAAGCCATTCTCGACTCCATCCACTTGGAGTTGGATGCGGAGGCCAGACGACGTTGTCGGCAGGAGATGGAGGCAGGACATGCCGCAGAGGAGGCGGAGATGCTTGCTTACCTGGATGAGCTCGAGGAGGAGGAGGAGGAGGAGGAGGAGGAGCCGAAGGCCTCCTACGCACCCGTCTACCTGCCATTTGGCACCGACGTCGTGGACATCTCCGACGATGAAAACTAGGGGTACATAGTATGTAGTACGTAGGATTTTCTTTTGCATGCTTTGTACGGATCTAGGGGTTCAAATATGAAAGACTCGGATGTGGACGAGCAGATTTGAGGACTGGCCGATCAGTACTCACGGACACGTCCGGATGCATCCAATGTAGTAATTAACACTAGTTATAGTCTAAATGTCGCATAGAATCCTAGATGGAGTAGTAAACGGATCGGTTCTTGTACGAGCAGCCATAGACGCACGTGCTTCTCTTCGGCCGGCAACGATCGGATAGATCGACTCGACGGAACCTTGCTTAGCGAACGAAATAACAGGAGCTAAACTGGTATTTTGCGGTGTGTAAACTTGCACTTTTTCACCTTTTCTTCTTACGTATATGTAATAGGGATACAGACGTTGTCGCGTCCAATGCGACGCCGACTCCGCGTCTAACACGACGCAGACTCAGACTCGTACAAACACCAGTCCGTTTACTATTCTATCTATGATTCTATGCGATGTTTAGACTACAACTAGGTTAATTACTACATTCATCTCCTTAACCTTGTTGCTTTGTCTCCATTGCTTGCAGTCCGACTTTCTTCCTCATCTCGATGAACTTTTGTCGGGCGAGGGACTTGGTTAGAATGTTGGCAAGCTGGTCGTTCATGTTCACGTGTTGAACCTCGATCATCCCTTCCTCAATGCACTCCCGGATGTGGTGGAACCGGGTATCTATGTGCTTGCTCGTTTCGTGACGAACCGGATTTTTGCACAATGAGATTGCAACTTGGTTGTCGATCTTCAATGACACCTTCTGCACCTCCCGCTTCGCAAGAATAGCTGGGAGTCTTCTTAGCCACACTGCTTGACAAGCCGTCGTGCTTGCCGCTATGTATTCTGCCTCGCATGAAGACAATGCCGTCGCCTTTTGCTTTTGAGAAGTCCAGCTAATCGGATTCGGACCAAGGTAGAATACCATGCCCGTTGTGCTCTTCCGGTCATCCACATCACCTGCCATGTCGCTATCTGAATATCCACGAAGGATCAATCCTTCCTTTCCCTTTCTGTACGTGCAACCAAGATTAATGGTGCCTTTCACATGGCGCAAGATTTGATTGACCGTCCTCATGTGTTCGGTTGTCGGATTCTCCATGAAACGACCCACGATCCCGACTGAATAAGCCAAGTCGGGTCGGGTATGCACCAAGTATCTTAGGCTGCCCACAACGCTTCGATACATTGTGGTGTCCACCGACGGATTTGAGCTATGCTTGCTCAACTTGTGACGTTGGTCCATTGGAACTTGTGTCTCGTAGCAATCTGTCATGCCACACTTTTCCAACAACTTGACCGCATAAGCCAATTGACATAGGGAAATCTCACCGGAGCTTTGCTTCACTTCGATGCCCAAGTAATAGCTGAGTAATCCCAGATCGCTCATGCTAAACTTGTTCTTCATTTTCGCTTTGAAACGTTCAATTTCTGGTATGTTATCTCCGGTGATAATCAGATCGTCTACATAAACTCCAACTAGCAGGTTTGAGCCTTTGGAGTTCTTTGTATAGACTGCGTGCTCGAGGGGACATCTCTTGAACCCGAGCGAGACCAAACTTCGGTCTAACTTTGAGTTCCAAGCTCTTGGCGCTTGCTTCAACCCGTAAAGTGCCTTCTTGAGCTTGTAAACTTTCCCTTCTTCGCCTTTTTTCTCGTAGCCGAGGGGTTGTTCCACGTACACTTCTTCTGTGAGATCACCGTTGAGGAAAGCGGATTTAACATCCATATGATGAACCTTCCAATTCTCTTGTGCTGCCAAAGCTAGGAGCACCCTCACCGTCTCGAGTCAAGCAACCGATGCAAACACCTCATCATAGTCAACTACTTGACGTTGTACGTAGCCCTTCACGACGAGTCTTGTTTTGTACTTCACAACAGCACCCTGCGTGTCCTTCTTTAACTTGTAAACCCACTTCAAACCTATGGCTTTTTGGTTCGGAGGTCGGGTTACCAAAGTCCAGTGCCATTGCTCTCAATGGCCTTCATCTCCTCATCCATGGCGTGCGTCCAACTAGGACTTTTTCTCGCCTCTACGAAGTTCGTTGTCTCCTCAACTCTGAGCAGACATAGTTCGGAGTACTCGAGCGTAACTGGCTTTGTGTACTTGTAGACTTTCTTGAGGGTCTTGTAGCGACGAGGCCCGGAGGAGTCCATTGAGGCTTGCGAAGGAGGCGACACAAATTGTGTCCGCGTTGATGCACTTGAGGAAGACGGTTGAGTCTCGGGCGTGTCGTCGACATCCGTGTCATCGGCGTAGTCGTTGTGACCGTGACCATCATTTTGATCGTCATTGTCACTATGCGCCTCGTTGTTGACGTCGTCGCCGAGATCTCCACCTGTGTCGCGCACGTCATTGTCGCTATCACTTTGCGACCCATGTGCGTCATCGTCGGTGTTGGCACCATGATGATCACTACCATTGTGGTCACCTTGGTTGGGCGTCTTGCCAACCACCTGGACGTCTTCCCCTGTATCATCATCAGGTGGAAACTCAACTGTGAATATGTTACCGTTTGGAGCATCGTTGGCTGCTGCGCTCCAATTCCACGCTTTGTTTTCTTCGAACACGACGTCGCGTGAAATCCGTAGACGCTTGGTTTGTGGATCATAGAGGCGATATGCCTTGGTGTCAAAACTCCTCTCGTATCCGATGAACACCATCTTGGTGCTATGGTCGGTAAGCTTTGAGGGATGCGGCTCTGCCGTCTTCACATGTGCCACGGACCCGAACGTCCGTAGATGAGATAAATTCGGCTTACGTCCGTAAATTGCTTCATACGGAGTCTTGCCGATCACCGCCTTCGTTGGAGACCGGTTGAGAAGATATACTGCCGTCAAGACAGCTTCTCCCCAAAAAGTCCCCGGCATGTTCTTGCTCTTGAGTAAACTCCTTGTCATTTCAACGACGGTTCGATTGCGCCTTTCAACAACACCGTTCTGCTGCGGCGTATAAGGTGTCGTGAGGAACCTTTTTATGCCAATATTCTCGCAGTAGTCGTTGAACTCATTCGACGTAAACTCTCCATCTCCGTTGCAGCCTTTAGCTTCTTGAACGCTTCAAACGCCTCATCTTTAGATCGTAGGAGAACGACCCACATATATCTCGAGTAGTCATCTACCACAAGGAAGAAGTACTTCTTTCCTGCGTGAGTTGCCGGGGTGATAGGGCCACATAGATCACCATGGAACAGCTCAAGTGCATCTTTTGCATGATAGGTAGACTAAGCAGGGAACGGCCTGCGGTGTTGTTTTCCAACCAAGCACCAGTCACATACTCGATCAACATGGTCGATAAATGGCATCCCGGATACCATCTCCATCTTTGACATCATCTTAAAGGCGTAGAAGTTAACATGTCCAAATCTAGCATGCCATAACCACGAATCATCATCACTCTTGGCGAGCCAACACTCCGGTTGAGATTGATCAAGGTTGAGGATATAGAGCCTATTCCGTGTGCGATTAACACGGGCTAGCACGTTTTGGAGGTTCTCAAAGATCGTCATCTCTCCCTTCTCGATATCCACCTTGCATCCATTCTAGTCAAGCTTCCCGATAGAGATGATGTTGTTGCGAAGCCTAGGGATGTAGTACACTCCGGTAAGTATGCAATGTTCCCCTGTGAGACCCTCGAAGAGGACATATCCTTGCCCAAAAATCTCCACATTTGAACCATCACCAAACTTGACCGAGCCTTCAACATCATATTCCAGCTCAAGGAATTTCTCCTTGCACCTCGTCATGTGGTTACTGGCACCCGTGTCGAGATACCACGACACGTTATGATCTTCGGTTAGCTTTGGTGTCACTTTCTTCTCATGAAGTAGCACCTTACGGCTTGGTTTCACAACCACCGTCGTAGCGAGATCACAAACTTCGGCCATCAGAAGACTTGGATCTTCGTCTTCCTGCTTCGCCAAATTTGCCTTGATCTCCCGCTTGTCAGGCTCCAGACAATCCTTTGCAAAGTGACCCATCTCGTTGCAGTTATAGCACTTGGCCTCAAACAAATCCATGTTCCGGTGCTTCCGCCCTTTAGATTGTTCTGCTTTACCACGACCTTGTGGCTTGCCTTTTCCTTTGCCTTCTTTGGTTTGTCCGCTGCATGTTGCATTGCCCGAGCCTTCATCGCCATCGCGTCTTCCTTTGCTACTTGGGGACTCCCAATCTGCGCACAAGTACATGAGTTGGTCTCTACCTCCTCCGCTGACAGCCACAAGCATTCTCTTCCCATGTCCGCAGGCGTCCGATCGCCTCCGTTATGGTCATGTCGTCGATGTCGTAAAGCTGCTCGAGCGTGCCGATGATATACGTGAATTTATCAGTCACTAAACTAAAAAATTTCTCCACAATCTCGGTCTCCTCGAGATTTGCACCAAGCGCGCGGATCTCTCCCACCAATGTGGTAAGACGCATGGAATAGTCGTTCACCGATTCAGTTTCCTCCATCTGCAACTTGTGAAATTGGCGCTTCAGCACTTGTGCCCAAGCCTTGGTGGAGCGATCTTCTCCGGCCCTCATCTCCTTGAGTGCGTTCCACGCCTCTCTTGCCATCTCAAACTCCGCCAATGTCATCCAGACGGAATCCGGCACGAACTGGGCTATGGCGGCCATGGCACCTTCATCGTACTCCTCGTCGACGTCATCGTCCATGATTGCCTGCCAGACTCGAAGAGTTCGGAGAATAATCTTCATCTTCACCGCCCACATGCCATAGTTGGCGTCGGTGAGCATCGGGGACTGGATGAGGATGTTGCGATGCGCCTGGACGTTGGCGCCGCCCGTTCCTCCACCACTGGTCGCTGACTTGCCACTCTTCTTCACCTTGTCGCCGTTCTTGTTCGCCTTGGAACCGCCGTTGCCGGACTTGACCGATTCAACGTCGATGTCCGTCATCGTAGATCGTAGATCGTCGAGGCTCTGATACCAATTGTTGGTTTTTAATCTCGTAGATCAAATCACGAGAGACGCTCACGCCTGTGTGCAAAGCTAGCTACCTAGCAAGCCTCGATCGATTCTTGTACGAGCAGCCGTAGACGTATGTGCTTCTCTTCGGCCGGCAACGATCGGATCAATCGACTCGAGGGAACCTTGCTTAGCGAACGAAATAACAAGAGCTAAACTGGTATTTTGCGGTGCGTAAACGTCCTAGAGCCTGTTCCGTGTGCGATTAACACGGGCTAGCACGTTTTGAAGGTTGTCGAAGATCGTCATCACTCCGTTCTCGATATCCATCTTGCATCCATTCTTGTCAAGCTTCCCGATAGAGATGATGTTGTTGCGAAGCCGTGGGATGTAGTACACTCCGGTGAGGATGCGATGTTCGCCTGTGAGACCCTCGAAGAGGACAGATCCTTGCCCACAAATCTCCACATTTGAACCATCACCAAACATGACCGAGCCTTCAACATCATATTCCAGCTCGAGGAATTTCTCCTTGCACCCCGTCACGTGGTTACTGGCACCCGTGTCGAGATACCACGACACGTTGTGATCTCCGGTTAGCTTCGGTATCACTTTCTTCTCATGAAGTAGCACCTTCCGGCTTGGTTTCACAACCATCGTCGTAGCGAGATCACAAACTTCGGCCATCAGAAGACCTGGACCTTCGTCTTCCTGCTTCGCCAAATTTGCCTTGATCTCCCGCTTGTCAGGCTCCGGACAATCCTTTGCACAGTGACCCATCTCGTTGCAGTTATAGCACTTGACCTCGGACAAATTCAAGTTCCGGTGCTTCCACCCTTTAGATTGGTCTACCTTACCACGACCTTGTGGCTTGCCTTTTCCTTTGCCTTCTTTGGTTTGTCCGTTGCGCGTTGCATTGCCTGAGCCTTCGTCGCTATCGCATCTTTCTTTGCTACTTGGGGACTCCTAATCTACGCGCGAGTACATGAGTTGGTCGCTACCTCCTCCGTTGCCTTTCCGACAACCACGAGCATTCTCTTCCCATGTCCGCAGGCGTCCGATCGCCTCCGTTATGGTCATGTCGTCGATGTAGTAAAGCTGCTCGAGCGTGCCGATGATGTACGTGAATTTGTCGGTCACTGAATTGAAAAAAATGTGAGTCACTTGTGCCCGAGCCTTGGTGACGCGATTTTCTCCGATCCTCATCTCCTTGAGTGTGTTCCACGCCTCTCTTGTCGTTTCGAACTCCGCCAATATCATCAGCACGGAATCCAGCACAGACTAGGCTATGGTGGCCATGGCACCTTCGTCGCACTCCTCGTCGACGTCGTCGTCCGTGATTGCCTGTCACACTCGAAGAGTTCGGAGAATAATCTTCATCTTCACCGCACACACGCCATAGTTGGCGTCGGTGAGCATCGGGTACTGGATGGGGATGTTGCGATGCGCCTGGACGTTGGCTCCGCCCGTTCCTCCACCACTGGTCGCTGACTTGCCACTCTTCTTCACCTTGTCGCCGTTCTTGTTCGCCTTGGAACCGCCGTTGCCGGACTTGACCGACTCAGCGTCCCTATCCGTCATCGTATATCGTAGATCGTCGAGGCTCTAGATACCAATTGTTGGTTTTTAATCTCGTAGATCAAACCATTAAGGTGCCTGCTAGCTTGTTTGGCTAGCTAGCTTACACTACGTGTTTTGATTTCTCGAAGGATACGAGCTAGGTTTCAAAACCAACATCCGCGAGCGTTTAAAGATCTGGATTACAGAACCGTGGTTGTAGATGCTCTAATAAATAAAAAGTGAAAAAATATTTGTTTTCGAGGCAAAATATTTCTCTTCCTCATGCGAACGCAGAACCAACTGATCGCCATGGACGAGATTTACTTGTCAAAAGCCTATCCAGATATTTCCCCCTAAAAAATAGCCTAGAAGATGTTACCATTTTTTTTTCTGGCGATTTCGATTGGTTGGTCTCAGGAGATGTCTAGGTAATGTTTGAAATCTGGAAAGGGCATTTTCTTTGTAGGATCGACCAGCGTGCACATGTACGCTTACATAGCTTTGCTTTTGCTTTCCACAATGCGAAGTGGCCTGCGTGGGTTGGTCGTCGACGGACAGATAGATACGATGATGCGCTAGATAGATTATATATTTGGCGCGCGTGGGTGACGACTGTAACTTCCTAATTTGCGCGGGCGTCTAAAGGTGCGAAGCGACCGATGGATATGGTTCCTGCAGCTGCCTCCTTTCTATCCATCTGCGTTGCGCTTCAATGTGTCGTCACCTCATAAGCCCCGGCCGTTCAGGCGCATGCCTTTCATCATCTACAAAAGACACACGGAGGGGGAGGGAGAGAGAGAGGCCGCCGACTGTTGCTCATGCTCATGCATGTGGCCGGTCACATAAAATACTTGTAGGAGAGCCATCCTTATCTCGCGTGCGTGATGCATTGCATGCGTGTCCAGGTCACGCCTTTACACGTGATTCTCCCGCGGCTTCTCAATAGTTTATGCCAACATGCACCGATCATCGGCCTCCGATCAATATCTGTGTGCACGATATATTCTTCCAATCAATCCAACATGCTTACCTCACACACTTCTATAACGAACTATTATATCAACGTTCCTATTTATGCTCATTGATCGATCTTTACATAGTTTATCATGAACGGATGCATGCATATGATCGAATATATCATCTGCTGATTGTATCATCATCAGAAAGGGCTCGCTTTTATGTGGAGATTACGTACTTGAGTGCCTGCTTACACATCCACGGGTTGTTACAAGTCATCAGATAAATAGATATGGTATATATATGTATGAGGTAAGCATGTGCACGTGGGTACGTTTATTTCACATGTGCACGTGGGTGCGTACGCAAGCATCCACTAACCCCGTAGTACTTAATTGGAGATTCGGCGATCCGACGTGTGAGGGGGTTTATCCAACTGATGTGGCACTTTGCATCATACGCACTACCTAGCTTGATTGTGGAAAGCAGGCCGCTCTTGTTCCATAGATAGATAGATATGATCGATATGTTTAATACGGGTAACATGTTCGTCTAAAGATCAAAGGACATGGGTCGGACACTTTTCTTTCCGACCTCCGCAGATCGATGACGATCGCTCATTAAGCACACAATTAAATTGATTGTACGTGATCTATGTTATTCTATGCCATCTTTGGCCAAGTTGGTGGCTAACGCAGCTCTGTTGCCCACGTATTATTCGTCTGCCCCTCTCTCAGTGCATGCTATCAGCAGGTGATTTTTTTTTTTTGCCGTATGTTGTTTTTAACCGCCGTACGTATGTTGTGCATCCACGGAGGCGGTAACGACCTATATATGGCGATATTCTGTTGTTGAAAATGTTACCAACAAGTTCACCTTTTATCCCATAGTTGCAGATGAGCTCCACACATGCATTACGGACGGTTGGAATTTTGTTAGTACACTGTGTGTGTTATCTTGACCAAACTAGCAAAATAAATGGGCGCAACAAGCCATTCCCGATATATGCACATATGCAAGGAGGTTCTGATAAGCTTGATTAGTGTTAGCCTTTTAAGATGGATAAGCTTGGTTTATTATTACTCCCTCAGTCCCGAATTACTTGTCACAGAAATGGATGTTTGTAGAACTAAATATAAATCCAGATACATTTATTTCTATGACAAGAAATTTCGGACGGAGGGAGTATTGTATATACATAATTCCAAACCCATGAAACTAGTGTGATGATGTCGCACTAATCATGCATGTTGGGCTTCAAGAAAGCTCAAGGCTCGTGAGCTACTAGAGATCGACAAGTATTTTGGCTTGACTCAACATCGACTCGAAAAGAAATGAGCTTGCTATTAACACCTTATGTAGTTCGATCGAGGAATGAGCTGATCTGGAGCCAACACTGCTCGCTCGATTTTAGGTCAATAGCCCAATATCATATAATTATATTACATAATTACGATATTAAAAGGAATTTGGAAAATTATTACCATATAGACAGCCAAAAAAACATTACCATATATGGAAGCTTAATTAAGTGTGGAGAAATTTTAGCCCGCGATATGGTACATGGTCAGCCATGTGCAAAATACCATGTTATTTTGGTCAAAGTTTGAAGTTTGAGATTAGACGCACCTTCGTTTGCTTCTCTTGCTACTTCATCCTTGATCTCTTGCTATTAAGTACTATTCTCCAGTTGAAAGAGAATACATTGAATTATATAATGGTTTCCTATGTTGTGTTTTGGCCTTTCTTATTTTATAATCTTTCTTATAGATTATTAAAAGAACATTTTATTTAGCTCGAGATCGACTCGAGATTGTTACAATTTAAGCACGAGCCATCGACAGCTCGACCTCGAGCTTCGCTTGGTTTAAGCTCACTCAAATTTTAGTATAGATTGAGTTCAGCCTAATACAACTCGGTTGAACTTGACTCGTTTGTAGCCCTACATGCACGTACATGATCTATATAAACAGCAACTAATTTTCTTCATCCGTCCTAGTAGTTGTGTTACCTTGAAAAAATCAGCAAAAATAAATGGGCTCAATATGCTACTCCCTATCCCAAGACATGCGCATATGCAAGAAGGTTTGGATAATTTAGCCTTGTTTTAGTACTATAGATAATTCCAAGTCTTTTTTGTGAAGATTAACTGATGGGTCCAACTAGCTTGACGTACCAAAATTCACCTTTTTCTGCTATTTCAAAATTGGTTTGGAAACGGTTTAAATTTACTCAAAAGTTTGACATTGCAATTTTTCTTTTTTTGCTATTGTTGGTTTGAACATTGCTAAACATCCATACCAAGCGGTCGAGGCTACAGATTTTTGGTACTCGCCAAATTATCAAGATTTTGTTAAAATTTGAAATCTCGTCTACAGGTAGCTAATAATCCAAACTGGTCAATAAACTGTGAGCGATATGCACACAATAGCATGAATTCGAATACGATTAGTTTGTTGTCGTCAAATGCATGTGGACGTGATAAACACTGGGTCTTTGTCGACGTTAGCTAGTTTGACTTTGGCATGCAACTCCCGGCGCCGCAACGCACGCACTCAACTTGTTTCGGCATTTAAATAGAAGCTAATCCACCCCGGCATGCGCTCTGCTTTATCCTGCCTGGCTGCTGGCGTGACTCTCCCTTGACAAACTAGGAGAAAGCGCGGTCGGTGAAAGTTTAACTAGTTTGTAGTGTAGTAACTTTGATACCGACATGAACTGTATAAGCAAGTTAAGTTGGTATGCCTGCCTGCGTGCAGCCGGGCTGCTTGTCACGTCATTGACCTGCAATAAATAGTTGGAGTAAACACCACATAACCCCCAGCTAGATATACATGAACTGTCAGTACCGTTGAGCTGGAGTAGTTTGGACGTGAGTGTGAGTTGGTTGGCTCTTGGCCCTTCGCAAGTGCAACTTGTCCACTTTGCGCTCCTATTTGCGCTGCCGATCTCAGTTTATCGCTTGACCTCGGGCACTGTGTGGCGAGTGGTGACAAAGTCCGTAGAGCAAATGTACTCCCTGCTGCGTGTATAGTTGATCTCTTGACCTCGGGCACTGAGGGATGGTGACAAAGTCTACATATAGATTAGATCAGAAATACCAGTGCGGCACGACCGTTTCAACTCTCCCTCCGGCAAGGGTGGTGCCGCTGATTCTTCACCCGATCGCTGCAACATACGCATGCGCTGCAGGAAGAACCATCACGTGCATGGACGCTCGCGTGGTGTGGTGGGTCGTTGGCAATAGTACATGCGCATAGTGAGGAATCGCAAGCTC
The DNA here is from genome assembly GCA_022496015.1 of Hordeum marinum. Taxonomy (NCBI): domain Eukaryota; kingdom Viridiplantae; phylum Streptophyta; class Magnoliopsida; order Poales; family Poaceae; genus Hordeum; species Hordeum marinum. Next base: position 437,070,324 of record CM039672.1, on the reverse strand, counting down.
ATTCTTCTGGCAGGTCGTGGTTTACAGCAGATCAGGCGGAGCGCGCGGGGCCAAACACCGACACATTGTCCGGCGAATTGTCCTGGTAACTTCGCTCAGTCTCAGGCCGATCCCTAGGTCCTAGCTTGTTGGTTTGTCCGAGATCGCCGTGGTCGTACTCCACGCGTACGCGGTAATTCAAAGTTGCCAAGTTGCAATCACCAAGCCGCGTTCCCTCCAGTTTAATCTATATGATATGAACCACCCATAGGTAATCCCTGGTGGTCAAACTGATCAACTCGATCCACTTCCTTGACTTTTACACGCGGTAACTAGTTTCTATCAATGAAATACATGGTGGCAAGTTTTGTTTTTAAGTAAAAAAAGGGCATGGCACGACGGTATTTGGCACGGACAAATAATGTAGCAGCGCACAAAACAAAATCTGTTGTTTTTTAGAGGGTTTTCTTTTCACTTTCTTGCAATGGTTTTCAATCTTTTAGTTTATTTTAACACATGTCTACATGTTCCATCCACACGGTAGATTTTTTGTACCCGTTAGGAACCTTTTTTTGTTGCGCATTTAACATTTTCATACACATGTCAAGAAAAAAATTCAAAACATATGTTTCCTGTCCTATTTTTTCTCCACACATAATTTACATTTTTTTGTGGATATCCAAACTATTTTTATACACGTCTAACATTTTACATGATTACCATTTTTTTCAAATGCAATTTGAACTTTTTTGAATATATGTTAGACACTATTGAAATACATGTTGAAACATTTTTTGAATGAGAAAAATATTTTTAAAACTATATGAACTATTTCTATTGTATAAAGATTGAAAAATGCCATGAATATATTTTGAAACTAGTAACATTTTTGCCTTCTCCTCTGGCACACCAAGAAACGGCTTGCACACCTCAAGTGCACCCCCATTAATTAATTAGTTATTTATCGAGCCAAAAAACAAAAGAAAAAACTATAGTGATACTTTTATTCTTCGCCACCATAAGTAAATACGTAAGTAGATGATTAACCAAATTATCCAACCAATTCTGCTGATGACATTTTGTTTTAATTTGGCTTCTTTAAGGATACTTTCACTCCTTCACATTTGAATGAACGAAAGCTCTCCACTTTCTAGACGACCCTTATAGAGTAGGAAAAACGCAACGTACATTATTTTCATGGCATGAAACGATTTTTTGAATTACACAACATTTTTTACATTAAAAAATTGTTGAAAATGTCATGTGCATGTTTTAAGAAATGCGTGAACATTCTTAAAATTTCACCAACGTTTATTTTTTGAATGCTATCAATATTTTTAAAACATAATGATAAAAATTTATTTACACTGCATCAACATTTGCCAAATTTGCAATTTTATTTTTTTATCAAAGTAAGTGTGGGAATGTATATATGTAAAATGTTTTCAGAAATATTAATATATGTCATAAAAACGAACAAATGAAAATAGAAAAAGTATATCACTGGCCTATGGAAGACGCACGATCACTCACATTGGCTTTCCAAGGGGACGCTTCTAGCTGGCTGGGCCTGCCCATTTATCTGGTGTTGCGGACAACAAGCGATAGATAGACCCTCCCTAAGGCATGCGTATATATCGCTTATAGCAAATTGTATCGTCACGTCGCACACACCGGCCTACGTAGCAAGCACGTGGTTAAGCCTGGCAGTTTAATTGAGTACTAGCAGACGGAAGACACGGCAGCAAGCCGTGTCCAAATGTAAACCCGTTGTTGGCTAAATTACAACTTAATTTATTATTTGCTTGTGTTTATTTTTTGTTGTTCAGTTTACATAGTAGCGTGAGAAGATTATGAATTATCGAAAAATCTAAAAATTGCTGGGCCGCATACATACAAAGATGAACAGAGGAGTACAATAAAGCAAACATTACACTTCATAAAGTGAAAATAACCAGATTTTTTAGCTTGATAGCTGTCAGTGCATATTATCCTCATGTGATTGCTTCCTTCCACTTATCCACTTCGGTCATGATGCCGAACGCCGGAAAGCATCATATATGCCAATAAACTGAATGATATCTATCGATCATTCCTTTTTCATAATGCACCTTCAACAATACAATGAACATGTGAATTCCATCAGGCTTAGCATACTATAGACAAATTTAATTTATTCTGTAAAAGCAAATATAGTTACTTAGTGTGGTACGAAAGGAGAACATGTTGGAGAATGTGTTTTGTTGCACCTTTCACCTGACAAATTATGTGATTGAAACTGGGGTTCGGAGGGATATAGATACTAATTAATCGAACTCCCGCTGAACTGTTGCATCATCATACAATATAAAGCAAGGTACGAAGTATATTTAATGCAGCGGTTAATGCCTATCATGTATGTTATAGTTCCAAACAGAGTGACTAATTTCAAAGGAATTTGCAAGATTCAGCCCTCATATATCTCTATCATGTATCATAGAATTCGTTTTTTAAATCATAATCAAACAAAGGAAAAAAATCAACCTACATCTAGAAATTCATCCAAGATATGAGTAATCCAAATAGTTTTGAGTATCTGATCAATATTTTCACAAACAATGTGATTGAACACTGAAAATTTTGAGCATTCTTAAAAGAATATGAAAATAAAACTAATCAATGGCTGGTTATTTAGTAACATGTTAACTGGGTAGAGCAAAGTCTAACGGGATTTATCCTGAAGATTAATATGACAATGATATTAGACACATACAGAACCATAAGATGATTATTCTATGAAAGTGAACATTAAATGAGAAGGATGACATAATAGTATAGTTTTATAAATGGCTAGCTCAAGATATATGAGCTAATAAAAATACATGTTTATTTAGTTTGAGCTATAAACAAGCAGTAGAAACAAAACCGTTAGCTGGATATAATTGAGTTTTCACTTTGTAGGACATGTGAGGTAACAGTTAGACTGAAATTCTCAACTTTCACAAGTAGTAGCCTAAATGTGCACATAAATAAATATACTCGCCTCGTACTTGATGTCAGAAGGAGATAAACATCAGATGGCCACGAAAACATGTGCTCGAAAAAAAATGAAAGTTAATTTGAGTTCTTCATGTATTTCAACAAAGCCTAGTATTACCAATTAAACATACAGATGCAAAGCCTTTCAATCGGTAGAAACAATAATCAAATATAATCATCACACAATTTGCTAGTACGATAAGGAATACTTTTATAGTTTGCCCATGAACTTCCATTGGCACAATATTTGACAACCTTTTAAAGATGATAAAACTATTATGTTAGCCAAGCAATCTTTGTTTGCTAACTATATACTATCAGTACTCATTCCACAAGGCATAATCATCAAATTCAATATGTTTGTACGCCTTTGTTTTTTAGGAAAACAATTTAAATGCTTATCCTACAAAGTCCCAAAAAAAATTCAGACTCTGAAACTGACCAAATATTACTCGCATCAAAACACATACGAAGTAGGGCGAAAGGTCGCAGCAAGAAATAAACACATGTGGTCAAATAGGAGGAAGAGGTTACCGGAGTTGAAGTCGTTGACACAACCATCGCGATATAGTGAAGGCGGTCGGTATGGTGGAAGTGGCCGAAGCAATGCACTGGAGCTGGGAGTGTCAGGGAGATGACCTAGGTTAGGTTGGCGAGGTAGAAAAAAATCGAAGGGGGTCAACTGAGGTGTGTCGAGTGCTGGAGGACGGTGAGGCTGCTGAGTTCATGGCACTGGTTCCCCCATCCAGCGGGGAGAGGCAGGCAGAGAGTGTGTGATGGTAAGGTCAGGTGTGAGGATGCCATGATGCTACATAGCCCATCCAAAGAAATCCATGCCGGCGGCCGCTGGCAGGGTAGGCCTGGTGGAGTGGTGAGGTCGGGGCACACAGTGCTCTGCTGCCATGGGGTTAGGCGGTGCGTCGTCCGACGGTCATGAGAGAGTCGACGCTTTTGATGCATAAGGAGGGATGGATCTGAATCGAGAGGAGGAAGAAGAGAAGATGACGCGGTTGTGCCAGATCGATGGAAGAGGATAAAATGATAGGATGGGACCGCACGGTTAATGGAGTCCATGAGAAATATCTAGTCTAGTCTAAACCAATAAAAAATTGAACGTTATAGCAAAATAACGTCACCTTTAAGATACACTATTAGCGTGCTATTACCAAGACATTATACATTAATTTATTTAGCAAGGCATTGCTCAGAACGTTATAGGATCCTATTTTTTAAATGATCTAAACACACTACTAAACCGGGGACGAACATACATGTCAATCATGTACACTGATATATTTAGTGAGACATTGCTTAAAGCATTCTATTAACGGCGTTATAGTGTGCTATTGTTTTGCTACCAGCGTTATAGCATGCTATTTTTTCAGTGGTCTAAACACAATACAAAACCAGAGTAAATTGTGTCCAAAATATAAAAATAAATGAGACACACTTGTCACTCATAAAAGAGTTCATGCCTAGCACTCCAAACTCACCAGAGGCGCTGAAGCTTAGTGGATTTAATTGTTTTATATATATCACGGAAAAACAAAACCAATCAATACACCAATAAGTACGTGGGTATGTTCTAAAGAAAGTATGTAGGTACTAAAACCTTTTATTTGAAATATTATATAATTTGTATTTAAATTATTTGTTTTACTATTTTTTCTAAAAAATGTACTAAAATTATCCATCAAGTATTTGAAATGTTTTCATGTTCTATTACACATTTTTTCATTACATATTCGAAAAAAGGAAAATTATCATTTACTAAAAATGTGTTCATCTGTGTAAAACATTTTCTCATCGCATATATAAAATCGACATCGATCAAATATTGAAAAATTGAGTATTTTAATCAAATGGATCAAGAATGTTCAAGAAATATTAAAAAACATTGACACATTTTTAAAATATTGGGTATTGTTTTAAATTTATGTTGTAGTAATCATGTTCAAACATTTTCACGAATATTCATATGTTTTCCAAAATAATTATGTAATTTTAAAGTAATGTTTACAAAATCATGTAATTATAAAAACAACACATACCTAAAATAGTTTTATAATAAAAACAGGGCGTATATTCATAATAATGTTCATACAGTTTTTTTAATAAAATCACATATTTAAAATTGGTCGTGGTCTTTTGAAATAGTCTTCAGGCATTTCTCAGAAAGCATGCATTTTTTTCTAAAAGTTGTTTTAGTCAAAAAACGGAAATAAAACCCGGAAGAAATAAACAATTTTTTTTGAAAAAAGAGAGAGGCTGAAATAGAAAAATAAGAAAGAAATATTTTTCATATTTGTGTTAAAAAAATCATCATGATGTTAAAAAATGTTCCTCATGTATTTAAGTTATACTCCCTCTGTCCCATAATAAAAGACGTTTTTTAACTCTAGTATAGTGTGAAAAAAACATCTTATATTAAGGGACAGGGGGAGTATATTAGAAATGTGCGTCATGTACTTACGAAATGTTCATTGTATATAAAATTTTGCCAATCATGTGTTCAATGATTGTTCCTCCTGTATATGAAAAGAGTTCATCTGGTATTTATACAACATTCATGTATAAAACATAAAATAGAAGTAGAAACCCCCAAAAGATGGGGACGCCCTACAAAAGAAATAAGGAAATCGAAGAATAAATAAATTCATATGGATCTGTAAGAAAAGATGCACAGCCATCCTTAGAAGCTTCGCAAAACCGCTCGCGTCACACTTAATGAGCTGGCCCATTTTGTCCATTGCTTGAGGTGACACTAGTAGTGGTCTCGCACTAAGAATCCCCCCTCACCCCCTAAAAAAGAGAAAAAATTAAGCCAAACCTAGTAATTACGTCATTTACAATGATGCTATCTTAGGAGTGTCACGTAGGATAAATGATGAGGTGGAGAAGAGAGAATTCATAAAAAAAAGATTCCCTTTCTCTTATTTAAGAGAAAACAAGAGATGATCTCTTAGCATAATATGTCTCACCATGTTTTTAAGAATAGCTAATTATTGAAGATAAGGCTAAGAGATGACCCACTGTATACTCTCTTTTTTGTCATTTTTAAATTACAGATAAAACTTAAGATAAAACTATCTTATCAACCATTGTACATGTCCTTAGAGTACCAAATGGTTAGATATTTGAGGAGGAGGAATAAAAACACAGAAAAATTTATTTCAACAGAGTGAACAAATTTGACACATCAAGGCAACACGTTCTCATAGACCAAGGGAACCCCATTCCCGTGCCGCTGACAGCGGCAGTAGCGAGTGGGGCATATATCTTGAAGTAAGTGGTATATAGCCTTCGTGAGTTACACTACTTGTGAAGGAAAAGATGAGCCCGGAAAATGCAAATGGTGCCCCAACTATAGGGAGCTTGTTATTTAAAAACCTATAAAAAATCATATTTCAAAGTTTCAAAATAAATCGAAAAAATCCATGGTAACTTATATGGTTTCCGCACGAACGACTGTGAAAATCATTTGAATATTTTGTAATTTGTAGGCTGTACAAAATAAACAAATTTTCGGCCCAACAAGAAATAATATCGGCCATTTTAGAAATACGTTTTTGTCTTTTTTATACGCCACGTGTGAAAGTATTTGGTTATGAATTTTTACACACAGAGAATACACACGTGTGAGAATGTATAAAAAAATACATTTTTTTTTGCGCTGTGGAAATTCGTTTTTTGAAACGAGCTCCGTGAAGCTCGGCCTCCAAAAGCCCTCACTCGAGATGAGCCAGCATATTCTTTTATAAAACCGGTCCACCTCCATTGGCAAATGGTTTTCCGGTCCATGTTGCCAATTCCAAGAGCAGTAATAGAATTTTCGCAACAATTTTGTTAACGCCCCGTTTGGATGTACGAGTTGAGGTGTCTAAAACGGATTTGGTATTCCTTGATCGCAATTCGATTGTTTGATTGGACTGTGAATTGTCGCTCGGAAACGAAACCCAAAATCGGCCTTGTATTTCCTTCGAGAAAAAGTCCATTTTAAATTTTCAACTTGTAGAGGTTAGGCGAAACGAACTTCCAAGTCAAAATCCCTGTCGATTGCACCTTGAACTATGCAATCCCGGTCTAAATTGAATCCTCGTATCATTTGAGGCATAAAAACACTAACATTGCCAATGTTAATGGGAATTCGTCTTGCTAGTGGGTCAGGAAGCGGCAGTGTTGACTACGGCGAGTACCCATCCTTAGTGTTGGGCCAACCCATTTGTCTTTTTTTTGTCCACTAAAAATATGTGTTTGAAAATCCATGAACTTGTTTTGAAAATTGTTTGACTTTTTCTAAATCCATGAAACTTTTTATCGAAATTTTGTGAAGTTTTTTCCTTTTGAAAATCTAGTTCACGAGGTTCTTTTTTTCATTTGCTATTTCCTACTTAGATGGCCACTGATTTTTATTTAGTTTAAAATAACCCGAGCGGTCAAAAAAGTTAAAAATGCACAGAATTTGAAAAACATATGTTAATTTGAAAAAAGTTTGTCGATTCAAAAAAAGTTCACAAATTTAAGAAACAATGAAAAAGAAAAGGAGTAAGGAGAGAAAAAAGGGAAATGGAGCAAGTGAACACAACATATGTGGTGTTCCTGGTGGTTGCTTGCGTGGATTGACAACAAGAGGTCTTGGGTTTGAGTCACCCCACACGCTTAGTTTTTGTTTAAAAAAAGAAAGAAAAGTGGGCTTATTTTTGTCTTTTTAATGAAAAAGAACTAAAGCGGGCCGGCCCAGCATGGAGCAGGGTGTGCGCCCTTTGGGAAATGCCACAAATCTCGGCCATCCTTTGCCACATTGACAACCGCCGTCTGAAAAATGCCCCGAAGGTTTGATTTAGACCGGGATTGCATAGCTCACGGGTGCAATCAACGTGGATATCAACTTGGGGGGGGGGGGGTCATTTGGCCGAATCACTACAGAGTTCATCGTTTAAAATGGCATTTTTCATTTCTCCCACCAAAACTTCCCTCCAACGATATGTATCATGGCGTTCCGATTTCCTTCAAATTGGCCATTTCCCGCAAAACATACACCTTCGTTGCCTAATCCCCCGCATCCTCAAGAAAAAGGAAAAGAAGAGGGAGACGAACGGAATAGAGCGACAACCACCAATGAGCTCGGTGACCACCATGAGGGAGCTCGATGGCGAGTCCCACGGATCTCGACGACCAAGATTTGATTCGGGCCCGCTCCCTCCTCCTCTTCCCATCTCCTTCGCCGCTCCCTCCTCCTCTTCCCATCCCTGTCCTTGTGCATCTTCACGGCCACCACAAGGACCTCGGCGACCTCCATCAAGACCGTGGCGCTGGAGGCATCGGTTCCCCGGTCCACTTCTTCCGTGTTTCCTCCTCCTCACCATATCTACGTCCCTAGTCTAGGTTGCATATCTACAATGGCCAGCTGGGCTTCAGTGGTGGTTTTCATATTGACGTTTTTATTGATGTGGTTGACCAAGGGAGGTATAGGAACATAAAGCAAGCCATTAACACTAACATCCTAGGTGTTGTTGATTGGAACATGAATTTTATTTATGTATTATCTTGTTGGGAGGGTTTAGCTTGTGACTCAAGAGTTTTGCGTGATCCAATGAGGACAAACCACCAAGATGCATTTGTTGTACCCAAGGGTATGCCCTTACTATTTGCATGTAGTTTCTTTGATTTGATATTTAGCTAACTAACTTGTTGATATAGGGAAATACCATTTTAGTTGATGTTGGTTATACCAATGGAAAAGGTTTTCTAGCTCCATCCAAGTCCACTTGGTATCATCTAAAAGAATGGGTTGCAAGTGCATAACGGCGTCAAGCGTCCAAAGAGTTATATTACTTGCATCATGTTACTTGTGTGCTGCGTTGGGCTTTTCCTTGAAGAGGAGGGTGAAGCAATATAGTAGCAATAAGTGTTTCCTTCAATGATAACCAAGGTTATCAAATGAGTAAGAGAATCAAAGCAAACTCTCGTCATCAGCACCTACACACACAAAACCAAACACATGCACCCAACGCGGGCAAGAGGGTTGTCAATCCCCTTGAACTCGTTACTAGCAAGGATTAATTCTGATAGAGATAGATATATAAAAATTCAAAGGAAAATTAAATTAAATAATTGCAACAATGTTTTTAGGTTTTCAGCAATATATTTAAGTAGACCCGTGGTCATAATTTTCACTAGAGGCTTTTCTCTCGAACACATAGCATATGATGGAGAAACAAATTATTGTTGGGCAATTGATAGAATAGCGCATAGTTATGATGTTATTCACGACAATGATCATGTATATCGACATCACGCCCATAAACAAGTAAACCGAAACGATTCTGCATCTACTATTACTCCACTTCGAGAGTGCTTATATGCTTGCCACTCTAGGTATTAAGTTCATGAGAAACAGAGTAATGCTTGGAGCAAGGTGGCATGATCTAGACAAATTAATCTCAAGCAATATAAATAGACCTCATCGTTTTATCTTTAATGACAACAATAGAAATATGTGTCTTGTCCCTTTCTGTCACTAGGATATATAGCACCGCAAGATTGAACCCATTACAATGCACCACTCCCGCTGAAGCTAAATCAATCTAGTCGGCCAAACTAAACAGATAGATTGGAGGGAAATACGAAGTTGTACCAATCATGCATAATAAAGTTCAGAATAGACTCAATTACTTTCAATGAATAATCTGATCGACTCACAATTCATCAGATCCCAACAAACAAACCGCAAAACAAGATTAAATCGTATAGATCACCGAGGGAATCGTGGTGAACATGATATTGATGATCAAAGAGAGAGAAGAAGCCATCTAGCTACTAGATATGGACCCGTAGGTCTATGGTGGACTACTCACACATCATCATCGAGGAAGCAAGGTTGATGTAGAGGGCCTCCATGATCGATTCCCCCTCCGGCAGGGTACCAAAAAAGGTTTCCAGATGGGATCACGACGGAAGAAATGCTTGCTGCATAGAAAAAGTGTTTCTAGTGGCTCTCTAGTGTTTTTAGAATATTTTGGGATTTATAGAAATGGAATTAGGTCAGGCGGATTTATAGAAGTGGAAATAGGGCCCACAAGCTCGGGGGGTGCGCCCTACCCCCCATGGCATGCACTCTAGACCCATAGCTCCCTCCTGCATCTTTCGGCCTCCTCCCGAAGCTTCTAGGGTCACTTTTGGTCCGGAATATTGGAAATATGCCCTAGAGGCAATAATAAATTGGTTATTATAATATTTCCTTGTTCATGATAATCGTTTATTATCCATGCTATCATTGTATTGATCGGAAACCCAGATACATATGTGGATACATACACAACACCATGTCCCTAGTATGTCTGTAATAGACTAGCTCATTGATCAAAGATGGTCAAGGTTTCCTAGCCATGGACATGAGATGTCATTTGATAATGGGATCACATCATTAGGAGAATGATGTGATGGACAAGACCCAAACTATGAACATAGCATATGATCGTGTTAGTTTGTTGCTATAGTTTTCTGCATGTCAAGTATCTGTTCCTATGACCATGAGATCATGCAACTCACTGACACCAGGTTGTACCTTGTGTGTATCAAACGTCGCAACGTAACTGGGTGACTATAAAGGTGCTCTACAGGTATCTCCGGGGGTGTCTGTTAAGTTGGCATGGATCAAGACTGGGATTTGTTATTCCGTGTGATGGAGAGGTATCTCGGGGCCCACTCGGTAATACAACATCACAATGAGCCTTGCAAGCAAATTGAATAAAGAGTTAGCCACAGGATCATGTATTACGGAACGAGTAAGGAGACTTGTCGGTAATGAGATGAACTAGGTATAGAGATACCGACGATCGAATCTCGGGCAAATAACATACCAAAGAACAAAGGGAACATCATACGGGATTAAGTGAATCCTTGACATAGAGGTTCAACCGATAAAGATCTTCGTAGAATATGTAGGAACCAATATGGGCATCCAGGTCCCGCTATTGGTTATTGACCATAGAGGTGTCTCGGTCATGTCTACATAGTTCTCGAACCAGCAGGGTCAGCACACTTAGCGTTCGGTGACGTTTTGGTAGTATTGAGTTATATGTGTTTGTGAACAAAGGTTGTTCGGAGTCCCGGATGAGATCCCTGACATGACGAGGAACTCCGAAATGGTCCAGAAGTGAAGATCGATATATAGGACGAAGGGAATTGGAGTCCGGAAGTGGTCCGGGGGTACCGGGTTATGATCGGGAGTACGGAAAGGTGTTTCGAGGGGCCCCGGCAAGTGTTGGGGGGGGGCTCATGGGCCAAGGGGAGGGGCACACCAGAACACAAGGGAGCTGGGCACCACCAAAACTCTAGCCCACTTCAACCAAGGGTGGGGGAGCCCATCTAAGGGGCTGCCACTAGGTAACTTGGGGGCCATACCACCCTATGGTTTCCCTAGGGGGCGCCCCCTCTGCCTTGCCGCCACTCCCTAGATGGGATCTAGGGCACCCCACCTCCTCCTCTCCTCCTGTATATAATGGAGGGAGAGAGAGGGCAGCCCAACCTCAAAAGTCACGTGCTTCCCTCTCTCGCTCTAGATAGCTTCTCCTCTAGATCTGTTCGGTACAGCTTGGTGAAGCTCTGCCGCATCAGCTCCACCACCACCGCCACCATGCCGTTGTGCTACCGGAGAACTCATCTACCTATCCACCCTCGCTTGCTGGATCAAGGAGGTGGACATCGTCATCGAGCTGTACATGTGCTGAACGCGGAGGTGTTGTCCGTCCAGTGCTAGATCAGAAGGACCGTGATTGGATCGTGGGACGGATCGTGATTTGGTCGCGGGATGGATCGTGATGGGATCGCAAGATGGCTAGTGATTTGGATCGCTAAGATGTTCGAATACATCAACCACATTTCTTAACGCTTCCCGCTTAGCGATCTACAAGGGTATGTAGATCCACTCTCCCTCTCGTAGATGCTCTTAACCATGGATAGATCTTGCATGTGCGTAGGAAAAATATTATTTCCCTTGCAACGTTCTCCAACAGTGGCATCATGAGCTAGGTCTATGTGTAGATGAGATCACGAGTAGAACACAAAGGAGTTTGTGGGCGTTGATGCTCAGATTGCTTCATCCCTTGGTCTTTTCTTGATTCAGCGGTATTGTGGGATGAAGCGGCCCGGACCAACCTTACTTGTCCACGTATGAGAGACTGGTTCCATCGACAGACATGTGACTTTGTTGCATAAAGATGGCTGGCAGGTGTCTGTCTCTCCTATTCTAGTTGGATCGGATTCGACAAAGGCGGTCCTTGAGAAGGTTGAATAGCAATTTGTGTGTCACCGTTGTGGTTTTACGTAGGTAAGAATCATTCTTGCTAGATACACGTAGCAGCCACATAAAACATGCAACAAAAATTAGAAGACGCCTAACTTGTTTTTGCAGGGTATGTTGTGATGTGATATGGCCAATTACATGATGAGATATATGTGATGTATGAGATGATCATGTTTTGTATAGAATATCACTACTTGCATGTCGATGAGTATGACAACCGACAGGAGCCATATGGTTTTCTTCAATTATTGTATGACCTGCGTGTCAATCATTAAGCGCTATGTAATGGTTTACTTTAGTACTAAGCGGTATCAATAGTAGTAGAAGCATGGTGGGTACGACAACCCCGTTGGCGACACGTTGATGGAGATGAAGATGATGGAGATCATGGTGTCATGACGGTGATGATGGAGATAGTGCCGGTGCTTTAAGGATGGAGATCAAAAGCACAAGATCATGGCCATATCATGTCACTTGTGATTTGCATGTGATGTTAATCCTTTTATGCACCTTGTTTTGCTTAGGACGACTGTACCATTATAAGGTGATACCTCACTTAAATTTAAGATAAATTGTGTTCTCCCCGAGTGTGCACCATTGCAAAAGTTTGTCGTGGGGAGACACCACGTGATGATTGGGTGTGATAGGCTCTAGGTTCACATACAACGGGTGCAAGCCAGTGTTGCATGTGCAAAACACTCGGGTTAAACTTGACGAGCCTAGCATGTACAGACATGGACTCGGAACACAAGAGAGCGAAAGATCAAACATGAGTCATATAGTAAATATGATCAACATGATGATGTTCACCATTGAAATCACCTCAACTCATGTGATGATCGGACTTGAGTTGGTGAATTTGGATCATGTATCGCTCGGATGACCGGAGGGATGTCACTTTGAGTGGGAGTTCTTAAGTAATATGATTAATTGAACTCATGTGTCATGAACATAGTATAAAGTTGTCTTTGCAAATGTATGTTGTAGATCGGTAGCTCGCGCTTAGCTCCCCTGTGTTTGTAATACCTTCCTAGAGAAAATAGAGTTGAAAGATAATGGTAGAAATTATGCAAACTAGGTCCATGATCACAAGATTGTCCTCAATTGCTGCATAGAAGGCCTATGTCCTTGATGCACCGCTCGGTGCACCACCCCCTCTATCGTTGTTTGTGGATGTTGTGAACATCTGATAGGCACATTGTGATGACTAATTGATAGTTCAATGCGTCATGCACTATGGCTTAGACTTCAGGCTCCAAAGACGTTTTGAACGTCACAGAGCATATGAGATGTTCCAGGAGCTGGAATTGAGATTTCAGGCTCGTGCCCATGTTGAGAGGTATGAGACGTCCAACAAGATTCTTTGCCCGCAAGATGAAGGAGAAGCTCAATCAGTGAGCATGTGCTCAGATTGTCTGGGTGCTACAATCACTTGAATCAAGTGGGAGTTAATCTTTCAAATAAGATAGTGATTGATATAGTTCTCCAAGTCACTGCCACCAAGATACTAGAGCTTTGTGATGAACGATAACATGCCAGTGATGGATAAGATGGTCCGTGAGCTATTCGCGATGTTTGACACCGCAAGGGTAGCAATCAAGAAGGAGCATCAAGTGTTGATGGTTAAGTAAAACCGATAGTTTCAAGAAGGGCAAGGGCAAGGAGGGAAACTTCATGGATGGCAAGCGAGTTGCTGCTCGAGTGAAGAAACCCAAGGTTGAACCCAAACTTGAGACTAAGTGCTTCTATTATGAGGGGAATGACCACTAAAGCGGAACAACCCTAGATACTTGGTAGATAAGAAGGCTGGCAACGCCAATACAAGTATATTTGATATACGTGTTATTGATGTGTACCTTACTAGAAATCCTAGTAGCACCAGGGTATTAGATACCGGTTCAGTTGCTAAATGTTGGTAACTCGAAATAAAAGCTACGGGATAAAAGGAGACTAGCTAAGGAGAGGTGATGATGTGTGTTGGAAGTATTTCCAAGGCTGATGTGATCACCAGCATCGCTCGCTCTCTCTACCTTCGGGATTAGTGATGAACCTAAATAAATGTTATTTGGTGTTTGCGTTGAGCATGAGTGTGATTAGATCATGTTTATTGCAATACGGTTATTCATTTAAGTTAGATAATAATGGTTATTATGTTTACATGAATAATACCGTCAATGGTCATGAACCCAATGAGAATGGTGTATTGAAATCTCGATCGTAGTAATACACATGCTCATAACATTGATACCAAAAGATGCAAAGTTAATAATGATAGTACCACATACTTGTGGCACTGCCGCTAACGGTCATAATGGTGTAAAGCACATGAAGAAACTCCATGCTGATGGATCTTTGGACTCACTCGATTTCGAATTAGTTGAGACATGCGTACCATGCCTCTTAGGCAAGAGGACTGAGACCCCGTTTTCCGGTATGATGGAGCGAGTAAGTAACTTATTGGAAATGATACATGTTGATGTATACGGTCCAATGAGTGTTGTAGCGTGCGGTGGATATCGTTATTTTCTTACCTTCACTGATGATTTGAGTGGATATATTTGGGTGTATTTACTTAATGAAACACAATTCTAAAACGTTTGAAAGGTGTCATTGTTTTGTCATGGCAGATGTCCGAAGACTTAGGTTCGAGGCCATCGCCAAGGCGGTGGACTCAAAGGGGTTGATTGGGACGAAAGGCATGGGTTTACCCAGGTTCGGCCCCTGGGGAAGAGGTAAAATCCTACGTCCTGCTTTGTGTATATTGATTGGAGTATCGATTACAAGGGAGCGTATTCGCTTGACCTAGCTCTCGATTGATTGGTATCTCCCTAAGCCATCCCCGGGTCTTGACTTTATATAGGAGGTCAAGGGCCCGGGTTACACGAGTCCCAAACCGACTCTTACAACATGTCTGGTCCTGTCTCTAAGCCGCCTTGCCTCCTTTGGCAAGCCGTCTCCGGGCGGCTCACCCGCCCGGGTCTTACGCCATCTCCTGTCTCTGGGCCTCTGTCTCAGCCCATCTGGTAAGCCGCTAGGCGGCCTAGCCTTCCTCTTCCGACCCACTTGATAGTGGGACGCCAGGCATGACCCAGCCCCTCCTGGGCAGGTTTACCATGGGGCTATATCCCCAACATTAGGCCCCAAATTGATGCCTGTCCATGTCAATCTTCCATTTCATTCGGCAGCGAGTCTCATGTCCTTGTTACCTGCAAGAAGAGAACTTCATAACCCGCCGTGACGTCACCAATGGATATGCCAAAAAGATTCCGTGATGTACGCAACGGATCCTCTCATTAAAACTATTAACCCGAAAATCGAGGCATCCCCTTCGGTCAATCATCATTTCACCTCCTCGATTCCTGCGTGCACTGTTTCGCCATCCCATCTCTTAAATAGGGACACGAGGTGTCCCTTCCTTTCCTTCCCCGCTCCGGTCTTCCTCTTCCTCCAGATGCTTGTGCCTCCAGAGCTCCGCCGCGCCGACTGCTCCTCACCGTCTTCGTCAACGTCGGTCGCTGCATCAACCTGAGCTAGTCCAGAGTCTCGCCCGCATCGACCGCATCCGCAAGGTACTCTTCTCATCCTCGTTAGATCGGAAGCACTGGACCCCCCAAGCTCGTCGGGTTTCCATTAGCGTTCTTTGCTGTTCATGAGATCGTTCTTCATAATGTAGACTGATAAGTCGTTTGTTAATCCATCGCGGCCATCCATACAAAGTCAATATCCGCTCATCGTAGATCTGCATCCCGCTCCTTTCTGTGTATCGACTGCCTATTCTTCCACGACTCCCTTCTAGGTTTTAATTATATTTAATTTTTCCTCGGCTGTAGATCTTGTAGCCATGGTAATAACATGCGAAACTTGTTTTTCACACTTAGTAATATTTCTTCACCCTGCCAACTTAACCTGTCGTTGCCTTGCCGGCTCTTTGATAATCATGTCGTCGGCTCAACTTTCCTCCATCATACTGACCGTAGCTGTTTTGATTTTTTAGCTTTCCTAACTCGCCATACCTTGCACTTTCTCATAGTTTGACCCGCCACAATGTGACGAGCACCCTCATCCTGTGATTGGGTCGGCTCTAGAGGATACGATCAATTCCTGCTTGAGTTCGTAGAAACAGGCTCTTTGCCGGCTTAGAATGTCATTCACTGGCGTGTTCCTGGATCAGAGAAGAGACCCACCCCTAAGGAGGGAGAGGTGGTCGTATTCACTTATCACCTTCTCCGCAGTTTCGGCCCGCCCGGGTCAAAATTCTTCAGAGACGTCCTCCACTTTTCCAAGCTTCACCCTCAAGACATTGCCCCAAACTCTGTCACCAACATGTGCAATTTACAAGTCCTGTGTGAAGTTTATCTGCAAGAAGAGACATCTATCGAACTCTTCGATGACATTTTCTATGTCAACCGCCAAGCTAAAGAGGCAGCTGGACCAAGCTTGGAGCTCGGTGGCGTCTCCATCTAGAGAAGGAGAGATCTGCCCTACCTGGCCGCCCCTTTACAAGCCACCCCAAGGATTGGAATAGAACTTGGTTTTACTACAAGGACACCTCTCCAGAAGGAGAAAATCCACTGTTGGGTTATCGCCCTACCCGGCTCTGCACTTCCATTGAACTTTCGGACCGAATGTCCGCCGCAAAACGAGCGAAGTATGCTTTGGCTTTTGCAAAAATCAAGGCCCTTCTCGCGAACGGCTTAACTGGAGTCGACTTCACCCGATGCTGGGTCTCATGGAAAATCTTGCCACTATGTCGGCGTGACTGTCTTATGTGCAAATATATAGGCGACGTGAATGATCCTCTCTGTTTCAACCACACCCCTCTGACAGAAGAAAATGTTAACTTTGCCGTCAAGTCGCTTCTCCGTGAAACCCAGGAGGCTTGCAGTACAACCAGGTTAAAACCCTTCTGCGTCACAAACCCAGCTCCGGATGTAAGAACGGCCTTTCTTTTCAAAATTGCTTGTTCTTGTCTTAACCTTGTATCTGGCACCTTTAACTCTTTTGGCGGCTCTTCACACAGGCCGACTCTAGGTTCTGGAAGAAAAAGTATACTCCCACCGTGAAGAAGAAGTCTTAGGTGGTTAAATATCGTGGCCATAAGAAGAAAACTTCGGCTCGAGAATTGCTTGAACTGAATGACTCAGCGGTAGAAAACTTGATTCCCTTGGATGTCTTTTTATGCAGATTACTGACGACATTCGTACACAGGAGGAGACGGAAACGAGTCACGCCAACGTCCCTGAGGTAACTTACATTTCCTCCGACTCAGAGGTCTTACCATGAGACAAAATATGGGGGGTCATCCAAAAAGTTCCTTTTTCACATCCTCTTTCTTACTTAGATCCTAAATTTCCTTTGAAAAAGCAACAACTCGACTCTCAGCGTCAGACCCGGAGCACCTGTTCCGAAGACTTATGGCCGACTTACCAAACTCTCTGGCTCCACAGAAACGACCCGCTGAGGTGCTCTATTAACCAAGTCTAATATCCGCCTTATACTCCTATACTGCCACCTTACTCTTGCGCTTTATTATCTTAATTTTATAGGAGTCACCTCCTTCATCTGGCGACTCAACTTCCTCCAAGCTTACTCCTATGAAGATCAACCTAGAGTATGCCTTTTACCTTCCAGTGATCATACTATCTATGTTGTCCTTGTACTGCATACTCATTCCTTTTACTTCTAGGGCTCAAGCAAAGCAAAGGAGAACAGGCGGGTATGCCATTCCTCCTACCGCCCAAAAGCCGGAGAATGTTGAACCGGATTTGTCTACTCACGCTGAACCATCAGATGTTAATAAGGATGGACCTGGTCATACTCCTCCACCTTCTGAGCCAGAAGATCACCGCATGGCGACTCCTGAGAGTCCAACGACTGACCCTAAGCTGCCCAGCCCTTCAACAACCGTTGAAGACCCGTCTCATCCTGAAGTTACCATCACTGGGACGGGATACCAATCTTCTACACCTCATGTACTGACAAAACACGCCAGCAAGATTGCCACTTGCTCTCCAGAGAAACTTGATTTTGGATTTCCCGTGCTAGAGAAAATGTCTGTGGATGATCTGCATGCTGGTTACTTGAATCGTCTTTCTGCCAGCCGCAACATTGAATCCAAGCTTGTTGGATTAATGAAGAAAAAAATATGAGGTACTCTCCTTCTCTTTCTGTTCCCTTATACCTTTATGTAGCCCCCAAGAGCCGGTTTAATATTGCAAATAATGAACCGGGTCTTTCAAATCTTGTCGTATGGAAAAGAACTTAGCCTGTAGCCCCCAAGTAATGGGTTAAAATGCATATAAGCCGGTACTTACTTGAAAAGTAGATCCAAGTGTATCCCCCAAGTCCGGGTCATTAGGAAAATGATGAGCCAGAATTTTCATGGTTAAAAAGCTCGCGGGGTGTAGCCCCCAAGTCCGGGTCATTATGAGAATGATGAGCCAGAATTTCCATGTAAACTTGGAGCGAAAACATAGACATTAGCCCCCAAGTGCCAACTATATTGCTTGTAATCTGCTTGGGACATGTATCAGAATAACTTCATTATTGCTTCATCCTAGTGACTTAACTTTTATGATCTGCTATGTGTACAACGCATGAGGCATTAGATGCAGCTAAGTCTGAGCGGGCCGACTTAAGGGAAAATCTTACCACCCAAGAGACGACCCAAGCCACAACGGAAGAAAAATTACGGGTGGCTGTTGAAAAGCTTGAAAATCTCCAAATTGCCTTTTCCACGTATAAGGAGACTGCCGAATCTGAACAAGCCGCCCTGTCAAAGCGAGCAAAACGACACCGAGGAGCAGCTTAAGCTCGTGTCAGAAGAATTGAAAACTCTCAAGGGCCATATATCCAAAATGACTGCCGCTATCTTTGGTAAGTATGCACGGCTTAGAAAATTTCCATGTCAAGTCAAAAATATCTTTCAGGCGGCTTATAACTTCGAATTTTCTTTGTAGGTGAGAGAAGCCGTTAGTTATCCTCTGATAGTTTGATGAAGTTGAAGGCAGTATACACTTTGACTGAGAAACTATACAGTGGAGCCCTCTACGCCATCAAAGCCTTGATGACTGCCAAGTATGTTCCCCAGTTCATGAAGGGGGTCATAGAAGTCTTATCCACTCTGCCCAAGCAGATTGAAGAGCTGAGGCGATCATCCGCCAGGAAGGGGGCAATAGCCGCTCTAAGCCGGTCCCTAGCCTTTGCTCCTGAGCTAACTGCCGAAGAGATGATGAACGTCTTCCCGTCCAAAAAGGATGATGGCTCAGACTTTACTGAAGCTGACTATGCTAAATGCATAAAGGCCTCCAGGATAATTGCCTCTACCCTTGTCGATGAGATGTACCTAACCCCCTACCAAGCGGCTTATGACGCAGACAATCAACATCTGTGCTGCCCAACCTTTGAAGCTAGGGACTTGATCCCTGCATGCCGTAAGCCGCTCTTTGCCCCTGAAGTTGATCCGTCCCCTATTTTTGATGAAGCCCAGTTCAAAGCTTTATTAAACTACAACTGAGACGTGGATAATCTTCAGATCGAAGAGCTCGAAGACCTGGCGCAGGATGACCCGCCGGCAAGTTAAAACTTTGTTGTTCTTGACTGACTGTGATCCGGCCTGCTAAGCCGCCGAAATTTGGAAATGTATGAAACACTTTAAGTTATTTGTCTTTTGAGCTCCTGGAGAGCTTTGTAATAGGCGTAGCAGAATTTGATTGTCCCACCCATGCCAACGTGCACACATAACTTTAGAATCATATTTATGCACTTTTGATCTTCCTTGCATTCTTCTCACAATGTCTTTCATCATACTTAACAACAATTCATCTTAGGAGATAAAACCTACAAAAACAAGACAAAAAATATTCTGCATTATTGTACGGTCGGCTTGAAAAAACACAACCCGGAGATGTTAAAATCTCTTGTAGCCTTTCTTCTTCTTTCATAATCTTGCTCTGACCCGGTTTGACAGACCGGCACAATATGTAAGTATGATGCAATGCATTATGTAATGTATGATGGAATGAACGATGCAATGTACAATGCAATGTATGATGTTCTTGCTTTTATTTTTTGTTTTCAAAAACTCATATGATGGTTCTTCCTTGCTGGACTCGATGCTTGAACTCATACCAGTGCAGGGTCTCTAACGAGAGTGACCATCCACTCCTTTGAGCGGCTCAGGGTCTCTAGGTGAGATTAACTGATAAGAGTGCATCAAACTAGAAAAGACACATTCGCCGATTCATCTGGGTGGACTCGCTGCTTGAACTCATAACAACACTCGGTTTCCAAGTGAGATTGAAGAGCGCAACGTCCTAGAAAGAGACACGGACGCTGGTTCTTCTGGGCGGATTCGCTGCATGAACTCATAACAATACTCGGTTTCTAGGCGAGGATTAAAGAGCGCAACGTCCCATAAAGAGACACGGCAGGGCATGAGGATCCCTAGGGCCCATAATGTTGGGGAACGTTGCATGGGAAACAAAAAATTTCCTACGCACACGCAAGATCTATCCATGGTGATGAGCATCTACGAGAGGGAGAGTGGATCTACATACCCTTGTAGATCGCTAAGCGGGAAGCGTTAAGAAACGCGGTTGGTGTAGTCGAACATCTTCGCGATCCAAATTGTCGAGTGTCCCGTGATCTCATCACGATCCGTCCCGCGATCCAATCATGATCCATCCTGCGAACTCATCACGATCCGTCCCGCGATCTCATCACGATCCGTCCCGCGAACTCATCATGATCCGTCTCGCAATCTTGATCACGGTCCTTCCGATCTAGCGCCGAACGGACGACACCTCCGCGTTCATCACACGTACAGCTTGATGACGATCTCCGCCTTCTTGATGCAGCAAGAGGGAGCGGAGAAGTAGAAGAGTTCTCCGGCAGTATGACGGCGCTGCAGCGATGGTGGTGGAGCTTATTCCGGCAGGGCTTCGCCTAAGCACTGCAGAAAACCGATCTAGAGGAGAAGCTATGCACTAGAGGAACGGGTGGCACGTGGCTGAAAATCTTGTGCCAAAACCCTAAAATCCTCTAGTATATATAGGAGGAGAGGAGGAGGAGGCTTGTCCGCCAAAGAGGCAGCCCTTGGGTCGGCCGAACCAAGGAGGGAGGAGTTCTCCTCCTCCACTCCTAGTAGGATTAGGACTCCTTCCTTATTTGGCCCTTTTTACCTTTTTCCACCTTTTTCCTTTTGGGCTTTTCTTCCCAGCCTCATGGGACTTGTGTGGGACTTCCACCAGCCCACAAAAAGCTGGTATTTACTCTCCCACAGCCCATATAGACTCTTGGGTCGAAATACCCCTCCCGATGGTCCCCCGGTACACTCCCGGCACTCCCGATACACTACCGATGAGCCCGAAACTTTTCCGGCGACCAAAACAGGACTTCCTATATATCAATCTTTACCTCCGGACCATTCCGGAGCTCCTCGTGACGTCTAGGATCTCATCTGGAACTCCGAACAACCTTCCGTCACCACCATGCATAACTCTATACTACCGAAACGTCACCAAACCTTAAGTGTGCAGACCCTGCGGGTTCAAGAACTATGTAGACATGACTGAGACACCTCTGCGGTCAAAAACCAATAGCGGGACCTGGATGCCCATATTGGTTCCTACATATTCTACGAAGATCTTTATCGGTCGAACCTCTATGTCAAGGATTCAGTTAATCCCATATGATGTTTCCCTTTGTTCTTCGGTATGTTACTTGCCCGAGATTCGATCGTCGGTATCTGTATACCTAGTTCAACCTCATTACCGGCAAGTCTCTTTACTCATTCCGTAGTACAAGATCCCGTGGCTAACACTTAGTCACATTGCTTGAAAGGCTTATAGTGATGTTGTATTACCGAGTGGGCCCTGAGATACCTCTCCATCACACGGAGTAACAAATCCCAGTCTTGATCCATGCCAACCCAACAGACACCTTTGGAGATACCTGTAATGCACCTTTATAGTCACCCAGTTACGTTGTGACGTTTGATACACACAAGGCACTCCTCCGGTGTTCGTGAGTTGCATGATCTCATGGTCAAAGGAACATATACTTGACATGCAGAAAACAGTAGCAATAAACTGACACGATCATATGCTACGTTTGTAGTTTGGGTCTTGTCCAGCACACCATCTCCTAATGATGTGATCCCGTTATCAAATGACATCTCATGTCCATGGCTAGGAAACCTTAACCATCTTTGATCAACGAGCTAGTCTATTAGAGGCATACTAGGGACATGGTTTTGTCTAAGTATCCACACATGCATCTAAGTCTCCGATCAACACAATTATAGCATGGATAATAAACGATTATCATGAACAAGGAAATATGATAATAACTAATTTATTATTGCCTCTAGGGCATATTTCCAACAGTCTCCACTTGCACTAGAGTCAATAATCTAGTTCACATCACCATGTGATTCACATTGTTATGAATCTAACACCCAATGAGTTCTGGGGCTTGATCATGCTTTGCATGTGAGAGAGGTCTTATAGTCAACGGGTCTGCGACATTCAGATTCGTGTGTACTTTGCAAATTTCTATGTCAAACCGTAAACACTGCTACCACACTCCACTTGGTACCATTCCAAATGGCTGCTCCACTATACGTATCCAGATTGCTACTACGAGTCATCCGGATTGGTGTTATAGCTTGCATCGACGTAACTCTTTACGGCGAACTCTGTATCACCTCTGTAATCGAGAAACATCTCCTTAGTATTTTAGTTACTAAGGATAATCTTGATCGCTGTCTAGTGCTCCATTCCAGGATCACTTTGAAACCTTCCGGCCATACTTATGGCAAGGCTGACATCGGGTCTTGTGCACAACATTGCATACATGATAGAGCCTATGGCTGAAGCATAGGGGATGACACTCATATTTTCTCTATCTTCTACAGTCACTGGGCATTGAGTCTTACTCAACTTCACACCTTACAAATTAGGCGAGAACTCTTTCTCTGACTGATCCATTTTGAATTCTTTCAAAAACTTTGTCAAGGTATGTACTTATTGAAAAGTCTGATCAATCTTCTTGATCTATCTCTATAGTTCTTGATGCTCAACAATTAGGTAGCTTTATCCAGGTCTTCCTTTGAAAAACTCTTTTCAAACAACCATTTATGCTTTCCAAAAATTCTACATCATTTCTGAATAGCAATATGTCATCCACATATACTTATCAGAAAATCTATAGTGCTCCCACTCACTTTATTGCAAATACAAGTTTCTCATAAACTTTGTATAGATTTAAAAACTTTGATCACCTTATCAAAGTGTATATTCCAACTCTGAGATGGTTGCTTCAGTCCATAGAAGGATCACTGAAGCTTTCTCACCTTTTAGCATCCTTAGGACTAACAAAACCTTCTGGTTGTATCTCATACAACCTTTCCTTAAGGAAGGAAAAGATGTTTTGGCATCCATCTGCCAGATTTCATAATTGAAAAATGCAGCAACTGCTAACATAATTCCAACAGACTTTAGCATCGCTACGAGTGAGAAAGTCTCATCGTAGTCAACTCCTTGAATTTGTCGGAGACTTCTTTGTGACAAGTCGAGCTTTATAAATGGTGACATTCACCATCAGCGTCTGTCTTCATTTTAAAGATCCATTTGTACTCAACGACCTGCCATCCAACGAGAAAGTCTACCAAAGCCTATACTTGGTTTTCATATATGGATCCTTTCTCGGATTTCATGGCCTCTAACCATTTGTCGGAATCCGGGCTCATCATTGCTTCTCCATAGCTCGTAGGTTCATCGTTGTCCAACAACATGACCTCTAAGACAGGGTTGTCGTACCGCTCAGGAGAAGTACACATCCTTGTCGACCTACGAGGTTCGATAGTAACTTGATCCGAAGCTTCATGATCATCATCATTAACTTCCTCTTCAACTAACGTAGGCTTCACAGAAACATCTTCCTGCGCTGCGCTAATCTCTGGTTGAACAAAGGTTCAACAACCTCATCAAGTTCTGTCTTCCTCCCACTCAATTGTTTCTAGAGAAAGGACCCAGGTGTAGAAACAAACACTTTATGCTTGGATCTGAGATAGAAGGTTTACCCAACTGTCTTTAGGGTATTCTATGAAGATGCATTTGTCCGCTTTGGGTTCGAGATCATTAGGTGAAAACCCATTTTCACTTAAGTGTTGCAGCCCCAAACATTAAGAAATGACAGCTTATGTTTCTATCAAACCATAATTCACACGGTGTCATCTCAACGGATTTAGATGGTGTCCTATCTAAAGTGAATGTAGTTGTCTCTAATGCATAATCCCAAAACGATAGTGGTAAAAGGATAAGAGACATCATAATTCGCACCATATCCAATAGAGCACGACTATGACGTTCAGACACACCATCACACTATGGTGTTCCAGGTGGCGTGAGTTGTGAAACAACTTTCACATTGTCTTAAGTTGTATACCAAACTCGTAACTCAGATATTCACCTCCACGATCATATCGCGAACATTTTATCTTCTTGTCACGATGATCTTAAACTTCACTCTGAATTTGCGTGAACTTTTTCAAATGATTCAGACTTGCGTTTTATTAAGTAAATATACACTATTTATCTACTCAAATCATCAATGAAGGTAAGAAAATAACGGTATCCACCGCATGCTACAAGACTCATTGGATTGCATACATCAACATGTATCATTTCCAATAAATCACTTGCCCGCTCCATCAAACCAAAAAACGGGGTCCTTAGTCATCTTGCCCAAGAGGCATGGTTCGCATGTCTCAACCGATTCGAAATCGAATGAGTCCAAAGATCCATCAGCATGGTGTTTCTTCATGCGCTTTATACCGATATGACATTTAGCGGCAGTGCCACAAGTATGTGGTACTATCATTATTAACTTTGTATCTTTTGGCATCAATGTTATGAACATGTGTATTACTACGATCAAGATTCAACAAACCATTCTCACTGGGTGCATGACCATTGAAGGTATTATTCATGTAAACAGAATAACCATTATTATTTAACTTAAATGAATAACCATGTGGCAATAAACACGATCTAATCACGTGCATGCTCAACGCAAAACACCAAATAACATTTATTTAGGTTTGACACTAATCCCGAAGGTAGAGAGAGCGTGCGGTGTTGATCACATCAACCTTGGAAAACATTTCCAACACACATCGTCACCTCACCGTTAGCTAGTGTTCCGTTTATTCCGTAGCTTTTATTTCAAGTTACTAACATTTAGCAACCGAACCGGCATCCAATACCCACGTGCTACTAGGAGTACTAGGAAGGTACACATAAATAACACGTATATCAAATATACTTCTATCAACGTTGCCAGCCTTCTTATGTACCAAGTATCTTGGGTTGTTCCGCTTCAGCGACCGCTCTCCTCATAATCGAAGCACTTAGTCTCGGGTTTGAGTTCATCTTTGGGTTGCTTCACTGGAGCAGCAACGGACTTGCTATCCATGAAGTTTTCCCTCCTTGCTCCTGCCCTTCTCGAAACCAGTGGTTTGACTAACCATCAACACTTGACGCTTCTTCTTGATTTCTACCTTCGCGGTGTCAAACATCACGAACAGCTCAGGGATCATTCTTTCTATCCCTAGCATTTTATAGTTCATCACCAAGTTCTAGTAGCTTAGTGACAGTGACTTGGAGAACTATATCAATCACTATCTTATTT
Organism: Hordeum marinum; assembly: GCA_022496015.1. Taxonomy (NCBI): domain Eukaryota; kingdom Viridiplantae; phylum Streptophyta; class Magnoliopsida; order Poales; family Poaceae; genus Hordeum; species Hordeum marinum. The sequence goes on along the minus strand of CM039672.1, from coordinate 437,044,325 downwards.
GGAAGATCAACTCCCACTCAATTCAAGCAATTGTAGCACCCAAACAATCTGAGCACATGCTCAACGATTGAGCTATTCTCTTTCATATTACAGGCAAAGAATCTTGTTGGAGATCTCATATCTCGCAACATGAGCATGAGCGTGAGATCCTAATTTTAGCTCTTAGAACATCTCATATGTTCTGTGATGTTGAACATGTTTCGGAGCCTGAATTCTAAGCCGTAATGCATGACACACTAAACTATCAAGTAGTTATCAGAACGTGCCTGTCAGATGTTCACAACATCTACAAACAACGCTACAGGGGTTAGCGCACCGAGCGGTGCATTAAGGACATAAGCCTTCTGTGCAGCAATGAGGACAATCCTCAGATCACGGAGCCAGTCCACAATATTGCTACCATAATCTTTCAACTCTATTTCTCTAGGAACATATAAAAATTCAAGGGAGCTACAACGCGAGCAAGTAATCTACAACATAATTTGCAAAGACACTACTGACTATGTTCATGATAATGAGTTCAATTAATCATATTACTTAAGAACTCCCACTCAAATTGACATCCCTCCGGTCATTCGAGTGACACATGATCCAAATTCACCAACTCAAGTCCGATCATCACGTGAGTTGAGGAGGTTTCAATGGTGAACATCATCATGTTGATCATATCTACTATATGACTCATGTTTGACCTTTCGGTCTCTTGTGTTCCGAGGCCATGTCTGTACATGCTAGGCTCGTCAAGTTTAACCCGAGTGTTCTGCATGTGCAACACTGGCTTGCACCCGTTATATGTGAACATAGAGTCTATCACACCCGATCATCACGTGGTGTCTCGACACAACGAACTTTTGCAATGGTGCACACTCGGGGAGAACACAGTTTATCTTGAAATTAAGTGAGGAATCACCTTATAATGCTACCGTCATCCTAAGCAAAACAAGGTGCATAAAAGGATTAACATCACATGCAAATCATAAGTGACATGATATGGACATGAACTTGTGCTTTTGATCTCCATCATGAAAGCATCGGCATGATCTCCATCGTCATCGGCATGACACCATGATCTCCATCATCTTGATCTCCATCAACGTGTCGCCATCTGGGTTGTTGCGCCCACCATGCTTCTACTACTATTGCTACCGTTTAGTGATAAAGTAAAGCATTACATAGTGCTTAATGATTGACACGCAGGTCATACAATAATTAAAGACAACCCTATGGCTCCTAGCGGTTGCCGTACTCATCGACATGCAAGTCATGATATTCTATACAACACATGATCATCTCATACATCACATATATCACATCATGTAATTGGCCATATCACATCACAACATACCCTGCAAAAACAACTTAGACGTCCTCTCATTGTTGTTGCATGTTTTACGTGGCTACTACGGGTATCTAGCAAGAACAATTCTCATCTACGCAAAAACCACAACGTTGATACACTAGTTTATTTTCAACCTTCTGAAGGACCGCCTTTGTCGAATCCGATCCAACTAAAGTAGGAGAAACAGACACCCGCCAGCCATCTTTGTGCAACAAAGTTACCCGTCAGTCAATGGAACCGGTCTCTCGTAAGCATACAAGTAAGGTTAGTCGGGCCGCTTCATCCTACAATACCGCTGAACCAAAACACGACCAAGGGAGGAAGCAATCTAAGCATCAACGCCCACAAACTCTTTGTGTCCTACTCGAGATCTCATCTACACATAGACCTAGCTCATGATGCCACTATTGGGGAACTTTGCATGGGAAACAAAAAATTTCCTATGCACACGCAAGATCTATCCATGGTGATGGGCATCTACAAGAGGGAGAGTGGATCTACATACCCTTGTAGATCGCTAAGAGGGAAGCGTTAAGAAACGCGGTTGGTGTAGTCGAACGTCTTCACGATCCAAATCGCCGAGTGTCCCGCGATCTCATCACAATCCGTCCCGCGATCCAATCACGATCTGTCCCGCGAACTCATCACGATCCGTCCTGCGATCTCATCATGATCCGTCCCGCGAACTCATCACGATCCGTCCCGCGAACTCATCACGATCCGTCTCGCGATCTTGATCACGGTCCTTCTGATCTAGTGCCGAACGGACGACACCTCCGCGTTCATCACACGTACAACTTGATGACGATCTCTGCCTTCTTGATACAGCAAGAGGGAGCGGAGAGGTAGAAGAGTTCTCCATCAGCGTGACGCTGCTACGGCGATGGTGGTGGAGCTTATTCCGGCAGGGCTTCGCCTAAGCACTGCAGAAAACCGATCTAGAGGAGAAGCTATGCACTAGAGGAATGGGTGGCATGTGGCTGAAAATCTTGTGCCAAAACCCTAAAATCCTCTAGTATATATAGGAGGAGAGGAGGAGGATGAGGCTTGTCTTCCCGAGAGGCAGCCCTTGGGTCGGCCGAACCAAGGAGGGAGGAGTCCTCCTCCTCCACTCCTAGTAGGATTAGGACTCCTTCCTTATTTGGTCCTTTTTTGCCTTTTTCCACCTATTTTCCTTTTGGGCTTTTCTTCCCAGCCGCATGGGCCTTGTGTGGGACTTCCACCAGCCTACAAAGGGCTGGTATTTACTCTCCCACAGCCCATATAGCCTCTTGGGTCGAAATACCCCTCCCGATGGTCCCCCGGTAGACTACCGGCACTCCCGGTACACTACCGATGAGCCCAAAACTTTTTCGGCGACCAAAACAGGACTTCCAATATATCAATCTTTACCTACGGACCATTCCGGAGCTGCTCGTGATGTCCAGGATCTCATCTGGGACTCCGAACAACCTTCGGTCACCACCATGCATAACTCTATACTACCAAAATGTCACCAAACCTTAAGTGTGCAGACCCTGCGGGTTCGAGAACTATGTAGACATGACCGAGACACCTCTGCGGTCAATAACCAATAGCGGGACCTGGATGCCCATATTGGTTCCTACATATTCTACGAAGATCTTTATCGATCGAACCTCTATGTCAAGGATTCAGTTAATCTCGTATGATGTTTCCCTTTGTTCTTCGGTATGTTACTTGCCCGAGATTCGATCGTCGATATCTGTATACCTAGTTCAACCTTGTTACCGGCAAGTCTCTTTACTCGTTCCATAATACAAGATCTCGTGGCTAAAACTTAGTCACATTGCTTGCAAGGCTTATTGTGATGTTGTATTACCGAGTGGGCCCTGAGATACCTCTCCGTCACATGGAGTAACAAATCCCAGTCTTGATCCATGACAACCCAACAGACACCTTCGGAGATACCTGTAATGCACCTTTATAGTCACCCAGTTATGTTGCGACGTTTGATACACACAAGGCTCTCCTCCGGTGTCCGTGAGTTGCATGATCTCATGGTCAAAGGAACGTATACTTGACATGCAGAAAAGAATAGCAATAAACTGACACGATCATATGCTACGTTTGTAGTTTGGGTCTTGTCCATCACACCATTATCCTAATGATGTGATCCCGTTATCAAATGTCCATGGCTAGGAAACCTTAACCATCTTTGATCAACGAGCTAGTCTATTAGGGGCATACTAGGGACATGGTTTTGTCTATGTATCCACACATGCATCTAAGTCTCCGATCAATACAATTATAGCATGGATAATAAACGATTATCATGAACAAGGAAATATGATAATAAATAATTTATTATTGCCTCTAGGGCATATTTCCAACACATAAGCCCCCTCTCATGTGACACAGTCCACCGTTTGAAGCTTAACCAGTGCCCAGGGTCTCCTGGCGAGATTAACTGTCCAGTACGTTGGACAGACAGTGTCTCTAAGCGGTGATTAACTGGTAAGAGTTTGGCGGGTCACCTGTTGGAGAGGCATCATAAGGGGGTATGACCTGTACCCCTTCTAACTTTGTTGACGGAGTTACAGTGGCTGAAAAGCCTGACCGAGAGGGTTGAAGCTTAACCGGTGGGTTTGAAGCCCCCAAACGACCTTGTCGACAACGTGAAATTGTGCATGTAAGCTGCCATCTTGTGGACCGCCAACTTGTAAGATGTCGTCTTGTGGATCGACAACTTGTAATTCACCGTCCCATTTACTGCTATGGCTGAAGAGCCAATCAAGAGGGTGAGCAAACTAAACCCGGTGGGTTCGAAGGCCCCAAGTGACCATCTAGATGTGTTCATCTTCTGCACAAATATGTAATGCAAAAGAAAAAACAGCAGAGGCCCCGGCTTGCAGGGATGCCAAGTTTATTATATGAAAAATATAGATACAATGAAGTATGTATGTACAAAGATGGGAGTCGATGACTCAAGTATAGTAAGGCCGCAGATGAGCGATATTCCACGACCAGTGGGTCTCCTTCCCAGAAGTACGTGACTCGTCTCATACGTCAATGAGATAATATGACCCATTGTTCGGATTTCTGCTGACCACAAAAGGTCCTTCCCAGGGGGAGATAGCTTGTGTGCATCCATGTGATCTTGAATCAAACGTAAGACCAAGTCGCCTTCTTGAAATGTCTGGGTCTTAAAAATGCGGCTATGATAGCGAGGCATGTCTTGTTGATAAATCGCCAACCGAGCTGCTGGAAGATCACGCGCTTCATCCAGAGCATCTAACGCATCCTGACGTGCTGTCTCATTATTAGATTCCACGTAAGCCGCCACCCATGGCTAATCATGACGTATGTCACTTGGTAACACGGTCTCTGCACCATAAACCATGAAGAAAGGCGTATAGCCTATTGATCTGTTGGGTGAAGTATTGATACTCCAGAGGATGGAGGGTAGATCCTCAACCCAAAAACCTGATGTTCATTTTAAAGGAACCATAAGCCAGGGCTTGACACCTCGCAAGACTTCCTGTTTAGCATGCTCCGCCTGACCATTGGATTGTGGATGAACGACAGCAGAGACATCAAGCCAGATGTGCTCACTTTCACAGAATGCCTTCATAGCCCCCTTGGACAGATTTGTTCCATTGTACGTGATGATACTATGAGGATAGCCGAAACCGTAGATCAATTTTTTGACAAACTGAACCGCCATGGCTGCATCACATTTACTAACCGGCTCAGCCTCCACTCACTTGGTAAACTTGTCCACTGCCACCAAGAGATGGGTCTTCTTATCCTTGGACCTCTTGAAAGGTCCAACCATGTCAAGCCCCCAAACCGCGAACGGCCAAGTGATTGGAATCACCCGCAATTCCTGAGCCGTCACGTGAGCACGTCTTCCGAACTTTTGACACACGTCACACTTGGCAACCAGGTCCTTTGCATCCTTATGAGCCGTCAGCCAAAAGAAAAAATGCCGAAAATCCTTGGCCACTAAGGATTTTGAGCCGGCGTGATGTCCACAAGCACCGGCATGTATTTCATTTAAAATCTCCTTGCCCTCTTCAGGAGAAACACAATGCTGGAAGACGCCAGTAATGCTGCGTGATGTCTACTACACAACCTTCTTCTTGTAGACTCGTGTTGGACCTCCAAGCGCAGAGTTTTGTAGGACAGCGGCAATTTTCCCTCTAGTGGATGATCTAAGGTTTATCAATCCATGGGAGGCGTAGGATGAAGATGGTCTCTCTCGAACAACCATGCAACCGAATAACAAAGAGTCTCTTGTGTCCCCAACACACCCAATACAATGGTAAATTGTATAGGTGCACTAGTTCGGCGAAGAGATGGTAATACAAGTGCAATATGGATGGTAGATATTGTCTTTTGTAATCTGAAAATATAAAAACAGCAAGGTAACAAATAGTAAACGGTGAGCAAAACATTGTATAAATGCTTGGAAACAAGGCCTAGAGTCCATACTTTCAATAGAGCAATTTCTCTCAACAATATTCGCATAGTTGAATCATTTGTAAATACCTCTCGTGTGAAAAAGAGTTCACTCCAAAGTCACAAATAGCAGAGAACTAATGAAGAACTTATTGTTGGGTACGAAACCACCTCAAAGTTATCTTTTCTGATCAATCTTATGAGCTATCCCTATAAGTGTCACAAACATCCCTAGAGTTCATACTAACATAACACCTTAAGATACACATCAACCAAACCCCTAATGTCACCTAGATACTCCAATGTCACCACAAGTACCCATGGGCTTGATTATACGATATGCATCACATAATTTCAGATTCATCATGTTCAATCCAACACAAAGAACTTCAAAGAGTGCCCCAAAGTTTCTACCGGAAAGTTAAGACAAAAACGTGTGCCAACCCCTATGCATAGATTCCCATGGTCACGGAATCCGCAAGTTGATCACCAAAACATACATCAAGTGGATCAATAGAACATCCCATTGTCACCACAGATATCCCATCGCAAGACATAGATCAAGTGTTCTCAAATCCTTAAAGACTCAATCCGGTAAGAAAACATCAAAGGGAAAACTCAATTCATCAAGACAAGATAGAGAGGGGAAAACTCCATATGATTCATATATATCAATAAAGCTCGCGGTACATCATGATCGTGCCATCTCAAGAACACGAGAGAGAGAGATCAAACACATAGCTATTGGTACACACCCTTAGCCTCGAGGGTGAACTACTCCCTCCTCGTCATGGAGACCGCCGGGATGATGAAGATGGACTCCGGTGATGGTTTCTCCCTCCGGAAAGGTGCCGGAATGGGCTCTCGATTGGTTTTTCATGGCTCTGGAGGCTTGCGGTGGTGGAACTCCCGGTCTAGGTTTTGCGTTTTTTTGGAATTTATAGGAATTTATGGCGATGGAAACTAGTCAAGATTGACCATGAGGGAGTCACAAGCCTGGTGGGCATGCCCAGGGGGTGGCCGTGTTGGAAATATGCCCTAGAGGCAATAATAAAATGGTTATTATTGTATTTCCTAGTTTATGATAATTGTCTATTGTTCATGGTATAATTGTGTTAACCGGAAAAAGCAATACATGTGTGAATACATAGACCACAACATGTCCCTAGTAAGCCTCTAGTTAGCTAGCTCGTTGATCAATAGATGGTCAAGATTTCATGGCCATGGACATTGGATGTCATTGATAACGGGATCACATCATTAGGAGAATGATGTGATGGACAAGACCCAATCCTAAGCATATCACAAGATCGTGTAGTTCATTTGCTAAAGCTTTTCAATGTCAAGTATCGTTTCCTTAGACCATGAGATTGTGCAACTCCCGGATACCGTAAGAATGCTTTGGGTGTGCCAAACGTCACAACGTAACCGGGTGGCTATAAAGGTGCACTACGGGTATCTCCGAAAGTGTCTGTTGGGTTGGCACGAATCAAGACTTGGATTTGTCACTCCGTGTGACGGAGAGGTATCTCTGGGCCCACTCGGTAAGACATCATCATAATGAGCTCAATGTGACTAAGGATTTAGCCACGGGATGATGTATTACAGAATGGGTAAAGATACTTGCCGGTAATGAGATTGAACAAGGTATAGGGATACGGACGATCGAATCTAAGGCAAGTATCATACCGATAGACAAAGGGAATTATGTACGAGATTGATTGAATCCCAGACATCATGGTTCATCCGATGAGATCATCGTGGAGCATGTGGGAGCCAACATGGGTATCCAGATCCCGCTGTTGGTTATTGACCGGAGAGTTGTCTCGGTCATGTCTACGTGTCTCCTGAACCCGTAGGGTCTACACACTTAAGGTACGATGACGCTAGGGTTATAGGGAAATGTTGTACGTGGTTAGCGAAGGTTGTTTGGAGTCCCGGATGAGATCCCGGGCATCACGAGGAGCTCCGGAATGGTCCGGAGGTAAAGGTTGATATATAGGAAGTCCAGTTTTGGTCACCGGAAAGTTTCCAGGCTCATCGATAGTGTACCGGGAGTGCCGGGAGGGTGCTGGAGGACCCCCGGGAGGGGTGTGACGACCATAGGACTTTGTGGGCCCTTAGAGGAGGTGTGCCATCCCTTTTTGGGCTGGACAAGACCTTCTAGAAAGGCCCCGGCTGGGATCAAGAGATAAAGGGCAAAAGGGTTTTAAAAGAGGAGATCCACCTCCCTTGTGGGAGGTGGATTCTATCCCTGGTTCGGCCGAACCTCTCCTCCTTGGAGGAGAGGCCAAGGCAGCCCTCCCTCTCCCTCCTCCTATATATATGCAAGGGTTTGGGCTGATTTGAGATGATGACTTCTCTCTCTCTCTCGGCGCAGCCCTACCCTTCCTCTTCCTCGTTCTCCGTAGCGCTTGGCGAAGCCCTGCCGGAGTCCACGTAGCTCCACCGTCACCACGCCGTTGTGCTGCCGGAGCTCTCCCTCAACCTCTCCCTCCTCCTTGCTGGATCAAGGTGCGGGAGACGTCACCGGGCTGTATGTGTGTTGAACGCGGAGGCGCTGTTGTTCGGCGCTGAGATCGGAATCCACCGCGATCTGAATCGCTGCAAGTACAACTCCACCAACCGCGTTCTTGTAACGCTTCCGCTTAGCGATCTTCAAAGGTGTGAAGATGCAATCTATCCCCACTCGTTGCTGGTTTCTCCATGGATAGATCTTGGTGATCGTAGGAATTTTTTTGACTTACTACTACGTCTCCCAACAGGCCGCACCCCTGAGGCTTGTGACTGCCTCGTGGGTCTTCTGGCCCAACTCTGATGCTCCGTGGGTCCCTTCTGGCCCAACTCCCGAGGGGGCCACAAGCCTGGTGGGCGCGCCCAGGGGGGTGGCCGCGCCCCTGAGGCTTGTGGCCTCCTCGGGAATCTTCTCTCTTCATCTCCAAGCTCCGTGGGTGTCTTCTGGTCCATAAAAAATCACCGTAAATTTTTATTCCGTTTGGAATCCGTTTGATATTCCTTTTGTGTAAAACTCAAAAACAAGGGAAAAACAAAAAGTGGCGCTGGGCTCTGGGTTAATAGGTTAGTTCCAAAAATAATATAAATTTGTGGTAAAATGATTGTAAACCATCCAAGAATGATAATATAACAACATGGAATAAGCAAAAATTATAGATACGTTGGAGACATATCAGCATCCCGAAGCTTAATTCCTGCTCGTCCTCAAGTAGGTAAATGATAAAAACAGAATTTTTGATGTGGAATGATGCCTAACCTGTTCATCGTATTCTTTTCTTCTTGTATAGCATGGACATTTTTACTTGTAAATGATTCAAAGCAATAGTCTAGTTTTAACATAATGACTTCAATACTCAAGCATGTCAACAAGCAACCACGTATTTCAAAATATCAACATTAAAGAAAGTTATCCTAGACCATCATGCTCAATCATTGATCCATTCATGAAACACACTCAAATACTAGCTATGCCCAATGCTCAAGTACGATCATGGTGCCCCCTAGTTGGTGCCTATAAGAGAAGATGGAGACTCAAAGCAAAAATAAAAATTGCATAAAGTAAATAGATAGGCCCTTCGTAGAGGGAAGTAGGGATTTGTAGAGGTGCCAGAGCTCAAGGTTTATATTGAGAGAGAAAAATATTTTGAGTGGCATGCTTTTCCTGTCAACGAAAATGACAAAGTAGCTCACAATTTTCCATGCAAGATACATTATAGGCGGTTCCCAAACAGAATAGTAAAGTTTTAACTCCCCCTTCACCAATCAATCACACTCAACGGTGAGCTGAATCCACGGGTACCATCCATACCAACAATATTCCTCGGGGGACTTTTGTTTCATTATATTTTGATTTTATTTTTGAGCATGGGACTGGGCATCCCGAATACCAGCCACTTTCTCGTGAATGATAGTGAATCAACACATATCGTGAGAATAACACACCTAGCACGAAAAAATATTGGATACTCCCCACTGTTTCATGAGCGGTATGGGCACACAAAAGAGAAAATTTATTTTGAAGATTTAGAGATGGCACATACAAATTTGCTTGGAACGGCATGGAAATACCGCATATAGGTAGGTATGGTGGACTCATAAGGCAAAACTTGGTTTAAGGATTTTGGATGCACGAGTAGTATTTCTACTTAGTACAAAAGAAGGCTAGCAAATAGATTGGGAAGCAGCCAAACCAGGAACGAAAAATCACATAAGTGAGCATTGAGTCATAACTAACACCGAATAATGCACCACAAGTAGGATGTAACTTCATTGCATGACTATTGAATTTGGTTCATGCATAGGGAATCACAAACCTTAACACCAATATTCTTACTAAGCATAATTACTCACCAACATGACTCACATATTACTATCATCATGTTTCAAAACTATTACAACGAATCAAGTTTAATTTGTCCCATGATCTTCATGGAAGTTTTTATTATATCCTCCTTGGATATCTGTCACTTTGGGACTAGTTTCATATGTTGCTATTGCTTTTTAACAAGCTCAAACAAATTTAAGTAAAGCACAGGAGCAAATGACAAGCTACTCTCAAAGGATATGCATAGTCAAACAATTAAGGAGCTATGTGAGGACTCTCTCTCCATTAATAAATATTTTCAGATCTTAAGTACTTTATTCAAAAGCAAGCAAAAGAAAAATAGCACTCCAAGAATAGCACGCATCATGTGAACGAATAAAAATTTAGGCTACACATAGGCTAACCGATAATTGTTGATGAAGAGAGGTGGGATGCATAGATACCCAAGCTTAGATGCTTGAGATTTCTTGAAATATTTACTTGGGGTTCCTCGGGCATCCCCATGCTTGATATTTTGTATCTCGTTCAATCCTCTCATACCACGGTTTCACCTATTCTTAAAAACTTCATCCACACAAAACTCAAAAAGTTGCATGATAATAATAAATCAACTCTTTATTACTGCCTAGATAAGTTGCATGATAATTTTCAAACATAGGGTACTGTATACTATCATTTCCACAATTTATATCTACCAATATAGGCTATGGAAACTATAGGATAAGTAGATAACGAAACTATAGCAGCAATCTGTCTAAACAGAACAGTATGTAGAAATTTATGAAAACAGTGTACTTATTTAACTCAAACAATTATGAAAATTTAGTAAATTCTATATAATTTATATGAAAGTACTTTTTAAAAATTTCAGAAACTTTCCGCGTTCCAGTAAAATATTAAAATTCAAACACTACAGCAGAAGTTTCTGTTTTTACCCAGCACATATCAAAACATGCAATGCAAGCACCCTAAGGCAATTCTTGGAAATTTTTGTTGAAAAACTAGATTATAAATAACACCTAAAAGAAAATAACAAAATATAATGATGCTCCAAGGAAAACACATATTATGTGACGAATAAAAATATAGCTCCAAGTAAGATATACCGATAGTGTTGAAGACGAAAGAGGGGATGCCTTCCGGGGCATCCCCAAGATTAGAAGCTTGAGTATTCCTTTAATATTACCTTGGGGGTGCCTTGGGCATCCCAAATCTTAGGTTCTTTTCACTCATTATTCTCCTCATATCGGTGTCTCACCCAAAACTTGAAAACTTCAATCACACAAAACTTAACGGAACTTCGTGAGATGGGTTAGTGTAGTAAATATAGATCATTCACTTATGTACTATCAAAACAAGATTAATAATTGTTCCCACATGATACCTACTGTATTATATCATTACCACAATTTATATTACTCAATATAAGATATAGGAACACTTGAAAACAAGCAAACTATGCATGCAAAACAGAATCTGTCAAAAACAGAACAGTCTGTAAAGATCTGAATGATCACCAAACTTCCCTGACTCTAAAAATTCTGCAAAATTAGGAAAACTCAAGGAATTTGAATATATTTTCTTGTAAAAATTTCATAATTTTTTAACACTCGTGTAAAATCAGATAATTCATATACTTGACGCAAAACTTTCTGTTTTTGCACAGAATCAAACAAGCAAGCATCCACACTATCCCAAAGGATTTACTTGGCACTTAATTGAAATAAAAGACACAAAAAATTATTAATACAGTATTTTAATAATGTGACCACACAAAAAATAAGGTAAAAGTGTTGGGTTGTCTCCCAACAAGCGATTTTCTTTATTGCATTTTAGCTAGGCATGATGATTTTAATGATGCTCGTATAGGAATAATATTTGAAACATGCAAATGAGCATCATGAATCTCATGACAATCACATTTAAGTTTAACCCACTTCCTATGCATAGGGATTTTGTGAACAAACAAATCATGGGAACAATAATCAACTTGCATAGGAAGGCAAAACAAGCACAACTTTAAAACTTTGAACACATTGAGAGGAAACTTGATATTTTTGCAATTCCTACAGATATATGTTCCTCCCTCATAATAATTTTCAGTAGCATCATGAAGAAATTCCACAATATGACCATCACATAAATCATTATTTTGATGATGCACAAGCATAGAAATTTTTTCACTCTCCACATAAGCAATTTTCTTCTCATTCAAAATAGTGGGAGCAAACTCAACAAAACTATGATGCCATACTTGATTGACATAACCACTTTGAATATTAAAATCATGATGACAATTTTTTTCGTTGCCATTACTCTTTATAGCATACGTGTCATCACAATAATCATCATAGATAGGAGGCATGTCATAATCATAATAGTTTTGCTCATCAAAACTTGGGGGGCTAAAAATATCATCTTCATCAAACATAGCATCCCCAAGATTGTGGATTTGCATATCATTAACATCATGAATATTCAGAGAATTCATACTAACAATATCACTATCATACTCATCACTCAAATATTTAGTGCCAAACATTTTAATAACTTCTTCTTCTAACACTTGAGCACAATTTTCTTTTCCATCATTTTCACGAAAGACATTAAAAAGATGAAGCATATGAGGTAACCTCAATTCCATTTTTTTGTAGTTTTCTTTTATAAAACAAAACTACTGAAAAATAAGAAACTAAAAGATTCGATTGCAAGATCTAAAGATATACCTTCAAGCACTCACCTCCCCGGCAACGATGCCAGAAAAGAGCTTGATGTCTACTACACAACCTTCTTCTTGTAGACTCGTGTTGGGCCTCCAGGCGCAGAGTTTTGTAGCATAGCGGCAATTTTCCCTCAAGTGGATAACCTAAGGTTTATCAATCTGTGGGAGGCGTAGGATGAATATGGTCTCTCTCGAACAACCCTGCAATCAAATAAAAAAGTGTCTCTTGTGTCCCCAACACACCCAATACAATGGTAAATTGTATAGGTGCACTAGTTCGGCGAAGAGATGGTAATACAAGTGCAATATGGATGGTAGATATAGTTTTTTGTAATCTGAAAATATAAAAACAGCAAGGTAAAAAATAGTAAACGACAAGCAAAACGTTGTATAAATGCTTGGAAACAAGGCCTAGGGTCCATACTTTCACTAGTGCAATTTCTCTCAACAATATTGGCATAGTTGAATCATATGTAAATACCTCTCATGCGATAAAGAGTTCACTCCAAAGTCACAAATAGCGGAGAAATAATGAAGAAATTATTGTAGGGTACGAAACCACCTCAAAGTTTCTTTTTTGATCAATCTTATGAGCTATCCCTATAAGTGTCATAAACAGCCCTAGAGTTCCTACTAAAATAACACCTTAAGATACACATCAACCAAAACCCTAATGTCACCTACTTACTCCAATGTCACCACAAATACCCATGGGCTTGATTATACGATATGCATCATATATTTTCAGATTCATCATGTTAAATCCAACACAAAGAACTTCACAGATTGCCCCAAAGTTTCTACCGAAAAGTCAAGACAAAACGTGTGCCAACCCCTATGCATAGAGGAACCCACAAGTTGATCACCAAAACATACATCAAGTGGATCAATATAACATCCCATTGTCACCACGGATATCCCATGACAAGACGTACATCAAGTGTTCTCAAAGCCTTAAAGACTCAATCCGATAAGAAAACTTCAAAGGGAAAACTCAGTTCATCACAACAAGATAGAGAGGGGGAAATTCCATATGATTCATCTCTATCAATAAAGCTCGCGGTACATCAAGATTGTGCCATCTCAAGAACATGAGAGAGAGAGAGAGAGATCAAACACATAGCTACTGGTACATACCCTCAGCCCCGAGGGTGAACTACTCCCTCCTCGTCATGGAGACGACCGGGATGATGAAGATGGCCTCCGGTGTTGGTTTCCCCCTTTGGCAGGGTGCCGGAACAGGCTCCTGATTGTTTTTTCATGGCTCTGGTGGCTTGTGGCGGACTAAGTCCCGATCTAGGTTCTGTGTTGGGGTTTTTGGAATATTTTAGGATTTATAAAGCTGAGAGAGAGGTCGGTGGACTCCGAGGTGCCCACAAGCCTGGTGGGCGCGCCGAGGGGGTGGCCGCGCCCCTGAGGCTTGTGGCCTCCTCAGGAATCTTCTGGCTTCATCTCCAAGCTCCGTAGGTGTCTTCTGGTCCATAAAAAATCACCATAAATTTTATTCCGTTTGGACTCCATTTGATATTCCTTTTCTGTAAAACTCAAAAACAAGGAAAAACAGAAACTGGCACTGGGCTCTGGGTTAATAGGTTAGTCCCAAAAATAATATAAAGTTGTGGTAAAATGATTGTAAAACATCCAAGAATGATAATATAACATCATGGAACAAGAAAAAAATTATAGATACGTTGGAGACGTATCACTGCGCTTATGCAGGTCGCCATTAACCATGGTCATGGGCTTGGACCGCCTCACATTTTTCCGTGCTAGAGTCTCGTCCCTAGGCAACTCGCCGTAAGTTAGGTACGCCAGATAAGGTAACGTCCAATCCGGAATAGCATGTAGAGCCGCCACCAGCTATCCTTCCGGGTCAGGTATAGCCAGATCCTCCTCTAAAGGTAGCTTAACGGACGGGTGATATATCACATCCAAGAAAACATTAGGCGGCACTGGCTTACGCTGAGAGCCCAGTGTTGACAATGCATCAGCCGCCTTGTTCTTGCGACGATCAATATGATCCACCTGATAACCTATGAAATGACCAACAATGATATCTACTGCCTGGTGATAAGCCGCCATTCGCGGGTCCTTGGAGTCCCACGTGCCCGAAACTTGCCGAGCCACGAGGTCTGAGTCGCCCAGGCATCTAAACCGGCTCAGATTCATCTCCTTCTCCTCTCGTAGGCCATGAAGAAAGGCTTCATATTCAGCTGCATTGTTAGTACAAGGAAACATCAGCCTCAACATGTAACAAAATTTATCACCTTTGGGGGAAGTTAGGACAACTCCAGCCCCTGATCCCTCCAACTGTCTGGACCCATCGAAGTGGATTGTCCAATATGTGTTGTCCGGCTTTTCCTCAGGTGATTGACACTCTGTCCAGTCGTTTATGAAGTCCACCAATGCCTGAGACTTAATAGCCGTGCGAGGCACATATTTTAGATTAAGTGGACCAAGCTCTAGCGCCTACTTAGCAATCCTGCCTGTGGTTTCCGTGTTTTGAATTATATCACCCAACGGGGCAGAGCTAACCACAGTGATCTGGTGTCCAAGGAAGTAATGATCCAACTTGCGGTTCGCCATGAACACCCCGTATATCAGTTTTTGCCAATGCGGGTACCTTTGCTAGGATTCTATGAGAACCTCACTAACATAATAAACCGGCCTCCGAACCGAGTACTCTTTCCCTGCCTCCTTACGCTTTACTACTATTGCGGTGCTAACAGCCCTGTTGTTAGCCGCCATGTAGAGGAGCAAAGGCTCTTTCTCAGCCGGAGCAGCCAAAATCGGCGGCACAACCAATTGCTTTTTGAGTGCTTCCAGGGCTTCATCCGCAGCCTTACTCCAGACAAAGTCATACGCCTTTTTCATCATATGGTATAGAGGAATAGCCTTCTCGCCCAGGCGGCTGATGAAGCGGCTTAAAGCAGCAATACGACCTGCCAAGTGCTGCACATAATTGACGCTCACCGGGTTAGCCAGTGACGTGATGGCCTTTATCTTGTACGGGTTAGCCTCGATCCCCCGTTCCGAAACCAAGAAACTCAGGAGTTTACCTGTAGGAACTCTAAAAACACACTTAGCCGGGTTAAGCATCATCTTGTAAACCCATAAGTTGTCAAACGTCTCCTTCAGGTTGTCAAGCAATGTCTCCTTCTTTCTTGAACTAACCATGATGTTGTCTACGTAAGCGTGAACATTGCACCCAATCTGACCATGAAGGAAATTCTGCACACAATGTTGGTAAGTCTCCTACGCACTCTTTAGCCCGAAAGGCATAGACACATAACCAAAAGGCCCAAAAGGCATAATAAATGACGTCTTCTCCCGGTCTTTAACTGCCATCTTGATCTGGTGATAACCTGAATAGGCGTCCAGGAAGCATAAACTCTCGCAACCCATCGTTGCATCAATAATCTGGTCGATTCCAGGGAGAGCAAACGGGTCAACTAGACAGGCCTTATTAAGATCCGTGTAATCTATACACATACGCCACATGTTGTTCTTCTTAAGCACCAACATTGGATTTGCTAACCGCTCCGAGTGAAATACTTCCACGATGAACCCTGCCGCCAAGGGCCGGGCCAGCTCCTCTCCAATTGCTTTACGCCGCTCTTCATTGAAAAGGCGGAGGAACTGCTTGATCGGTTTAAACTTAGGATCCACATTAAGGTGGTGCTCAACGAATTCTCTCGGTACACCTGGCATGTTAGATGGCTTCCATGCAAAGATGTCCCGATTCTCACGGATGAATTTGATGAGCGCACTTTCCTATGCGGGGTCCATGTTAGCCCCGATAGTGAATTGTTTTGATGAGTCACCCGGAGTAAAATCCACCAGCTTGGTGTCATTCGCCGCAAACTTCAAGGGAGGCTCAGACTCCGTACCGGGCTTCTTCAATGGAGTCATGTGTGTCGGGTCGATGTTATCCTTGTAGAACTTGAGCTCTGCCTCCATGCAACTTCATTCTGCATAAGCCACGTATCCTTCCTCACACTCAATGGCCACGTTCCGATCACCGTGCACTGTAATCGTTCCGTTGAGGGCTGGCATCTTGAGCTGCAAATAGACATAACAAGGCCTGGCCATAAACTTTGCGAAAGCCGATCGGCCAAACAGAGCATGATACGAGCCCTTAATTTTCACCACTTCGAACCACAAGGTCTCCACCCTGTAGTTGTACTCATCTCCAAACTCCACCTCTAGGGCAATCTTCCCCCCGGGTGTTGGAAATATGCCCTAGAGGCAATAAATAAAGTGTTTATTATTATATTTCCTTGTTCATGATAATTCTTTATTATCCATGCTATAATTGTATTGATTGGAAACACATTACATGTGTGGGTAAATATACAAACACTTTGTCCCTAGTATGCCTCTAGTGAACTAGCTCATTGATCAAAGATGGACATGGTTTCCTAGCCATTGGCATGTGATGTCATTTGATAATGGGATCACATCATTGGGACAATGATGTGATGGACAAGACCCAAACTACAAATGTAGCATATGATAGTGTCAGTTTATTGCTACTATTTTCTGCATGTCAAGTACATGTTCCAATGACCATGAGATCATGTAACTCACGGACACCGGAGGAGTGCCTTGTGTGTATCAAATGTCGCAACGTAACTGGGTGACTATAAAGGTGCTCTACAGGTATCTTCGAGGGTATCTGTTGAGTTGGCATGGATCAAGACTGGGATTTGTTACTCCGTGTGACGAAGAGGAATCTCAGGGCCCACTCGGTAATACAACATCACAATAAGCCTTGCAAGCAATGTGACTAAGTGTTAGTCACGGGATCTTGTAATACGGAATGCGTAAAGAGTCTTGCCGATAACGAGGTTGAACTAGGTATGGAGATACCGACGATCGAATCTCGGGCAAGTAACATACCGAAGAACAAAGGGAACATTATACGGGATTAACTGAATCCTTGACAAAGAGGTTCGACCGATAAAGATCTTCGTAGAATATGTAGGAACCAATATGGGCATCCAGGTCCCGCTATTGGTTATTGACCGTAGAGGTGTCTCGGTCATGTCTACATAGTTCTCGAACCCATAGGCTCTGCACACTTAAGGTTTGATGACGTTTCGGTAGTATAGAGTTATCTATGGTGGTGACCGAAGGCTGTTCGGAGTCCCGTATGAGATACCGGACATCACGAGGAGCTCCGGATAGTGCGGAGGTAAAGATTCATATATAGGAAGTCCTGTTTTGGTCACCGGAAAAGTTTCGGGCTAATCGGTAGTGTACCAGGAGTGCCGGTAGTGTACCGGGAGACCACCGGAAGGGTATTTCGACCCAAGAGGCTTCATGGGCTGTGGGAGAGTAAATACCAGCCCTTTATGGGCTGGTGGAAGTCCCACAGATGGCCCATGCGGCTAGGGAAGAAAAGCCCCTAGGGAAAAGGTGGAAAAAGGCAAAAAAAAGGAGGAATCCTAGTCCTACTAGGATTGGAGGAGGAGTCCTCCTCTCCTCCCCACTTCAGCCGAACCAAGGAGGCTTGGCCCTTGCGACAAGGCCTCTCCTCCCTCCCTCTTATATATACTGGAGGTTTTAGGTTTTTTGCACTAGATTTTTAGCCACGCGCTACCCGTTCCTCCAGTGCATAGTTTCTCCTCTAGATCGGATTTCTGAAGTGGTTATGCGAAGCCCTGCCGGAATAGCTCCACCGCCATCGCTGGAGTGCCGTCACACCACTGGAGAACTCTTCTACCTCTCCGCTCCCTCTTTCTGGATCAAGAAGGCGGAGATCGTCATCAAGCTATACGTGTGCTGAACGCAGAGGTGTCGTCCGTTCGGTGCTTGATCGGGACGGATCGTGATTGCATTGCGGGACGCTCGGCGATTTGGATCGCGAAGACATTCAACTACACCAACCGAGTTTCTTAACGCTTCTCGCTTAGCGATCTACAAGGGTACGTAGATGCACTCTCCCTCTCGTAGATGCTCATCACCATGGATAGGTCTTGAGTGAACGTAGGAAATTTTTTGTTTCCCATGCAACATTCCCCAATAGTGGCATCATGAGCTAGGTCTATGTGTAGATGAGATCTCGAGTAGAACACAAAGAGTTTGTGGGCGTTGATGCTTAGATTGCTTCCTCCCTTGGTCGTGTTTTGGTTGAGCGGTATGTGAGATGAAGCGGCCCGGACCAACATTACTCGTACGCTTACGAGAGACCGGTTCCCTCAACCGCAACTTGTTGCATTGATGGCTTGCAGGTGCCAGTTTCTCTCACTTTAGTTGGATCGGATTCGACAAAGGCGGTCCTTGAGAAGGTTGAAAAGCAACTAGTGTATCACCGTTGTGGTTTTTGCGTAGATGAGAATCGTTCTTGCTAGATACCCGTAGCAGCCACGTAAAATATGCAACAACAATTAGAGGACGTCTAACTTGTTTTTGCAGGGTATGTTGTGATGTGATATGGCCAATTACATGATGTGATATAGGTGATGTATGAGATGATCATGATATATATAGATTATCACGACTTGCATGTCGATGAGTACGGCAACCGGCAGGAGCCATAGGGTTGTCTTTAATTATTGTATGACCTGCGTGTCAATCATTAAGCGCTATGTAATGCTTTACTTTATCGCTAAACGGTAGCAATAGTAGTAGAAGCATGTTGGGCGCAACAACCCCAATGGCGACACGTTGATGGAGATCAAGATGATGGAGATCATGGTGTTGTGCCGGTGACGATGGAGATCATGCCGGTGCTTTCTAGTTGGAGATCAAAAGCACAAGTTCATGGCCATATCATGTCACTGATGATTTGCATGTGATGTTAATCCTTTTATGCACCTTGTTTTGCTTAGGACGACGGTAGCATTATAAGGTGATCCCTCACTTAAATTTCAAGATGAATTGTGTTCTCCCTGAGTGTGCACCATTGCGAAAGTTTGTCGTGTCGAGACACCACGTGATGATCGGGTGTGATAGACTCTACGTTCACATACAATGGGTGCAAGCCAGTGTTGCACGTGTAGAACACTTGGGTTAAACTTGACGAGCCTAGCATGTAGAGACATGGCCTCGGAACACAAGAGACCAAAAGGTCAAACATGAGTCATATAGTAGATATGATCAACATAATGATGTTCACCTTTAAAACCACCTCAACTCACGTGATGATCGGACTTGAGTTGGTGAATTTGGATCATGTGACACTCAGATGACCTGAGGGATGTTGATTTGAATGGGAGCTTTAGTAATTTGATTAACTAAACTTATTATCTTGAACAATAGTCTAAGTAACCTTTGCATACTTATGTTGTAGATCAATGGCTCGTGCAGTAGCACCCCTAAATTTTAATGCGTTCCTAGAGAAAGCTAAGTTGAAAGATGATGGAAGTAACTTTGTTGACTGGGCCAGTAATCTGATGATTATCCTCACGGCTTCCCTGAAATCATATGTCCTTGATGCACCGCTTGGTGACCAACCAGAAGACATGACCTCCGAAGACGTTAAGAACACTTGGGAGGCACGTTCTGGAGATTACTCAATAGTTCAGTGTGCAATATTGTATGGCTTAGAACCGGGACTTCAAAGACGTTTTGAACGTTATGGAGCATATGAGATGTTCCAGGAGTTGAAGTTTATCTTTCAGAAAAATGCCCGAATCGAGAGGTATGAGACCTCCGATAAGTTCTATGCTTGCAAGATGGAGGAGAACGGGTCTATTTGTGAACATATACTCAGAATGTCTGGGTAGTCGAATCTTCTAGCGGAGTTGGGAATTACCCTTCCGCCAGAGGTGATCACTGAGAGAGTTCTTCAATCACTGCCACCTAGTTACAAGAGCTTTGTGATGAACTATAACATGCATGGGATGAACAAGTCAGTCGCCGAGTTGTTTGCGATGCTAAAAGTCATTGAGTTTGAAATCCAGAAAGAACATCAAGTGTTGATGGTCAATAAAACCACTAGTTTCAAGAAGAATGGCAAGGGCAAGGGCAAGAAGGGTAAAACCAAGAAGGATGGCAAAGCAGTTGCTACTCCTGTAAAGAAGCCCAAGCATGGACCTAAACCAGAAACTGAGTGGTTTCATTGCAAGGGAACTGGTCACTAGAAGCGGAACTGCCCCAAGTACCTGGCTGACAAGAAGGCGGCCAACGACAAACAAGGTATATATGATATACATGTTATTGATGTGTACCTTACTAGCTCTCGTTGTAGTGCCTGGGTATTTGATACCGGTTCGGTTGCGCACATTTGCAACTCAAAACAGGAACTACGGAATAGACGAAGGCTGGCAAAGGATGAAGTGACGATGCGCGTGGGAAATGGTTCCAAGGTTGATGTGATCGCCGTCGGCACGCTCTCTCTTCGATTTCCATCGGGATTAGTGATGAACCTGAATAATTGTTATTTAGTGCCCGTGTTAAGCATGAACATTATATCTGGATCTTGTTTATTGCGAGACGGTTACTCATTTAAATCAGAGAATAAAGGTTGTTCTATTTATATGAGTAATATCTTTTATGGTCATGCACCCAATGTGAGGGGTTTATTCATATTGAATCGTGATAGTGATGACACACATGTTCATAACATTGATGCCAAAAGATGTAAAGTTGATAATGATAGTACCACTTTCTTGTGGCACTACAGTTTAGGTCATATTGGTGTAAAACGCACGAGGAAGCTCCATGCTGATGGACTTTTGGAGTCACTTGATTTTAAATCACTTGACACATGTGAACCATGCCTCATGGTCAAGATGACTAAAACGCCGTTCTCTGGAACAATGGAACGGGCGAGTGACTTATTAGAAATTGTACATACTGATGTGTGCGGTCCAATGAATGTTATAGCGCATGGTGGATATCGTTATTTTCTCACCTTCATTGACGACTTAAGTAGATATGGGTATATTTACTAAATGAAACACAAGTCTGAAATGTTTGAAAAGTTCAAGCAATTTCAGAGTGAAGTTGAGAATCATCATAACAAGAAGATTAAATTCCTGCGATCTAATCGAGGAGGCGAATATCTGAGTTATGAGTTTGGCAGTCACTTAAGACAGTGAGGGGTTTATTCATATTGAATCGTGAACGTCGTAATCGAACCTTATTAGATATGGTGCGTTCTATGATGTCTCTTGCTAATTTGCCACTATCGTTTTGGGGTTATGCATTAGAGATAGCTGCATTCACTTTAAATAGGGCACCATCGAAATCCATTGAGATGACGCCATATGAACTATGGTTTGGCAAGAGGCCGAAATTGTCATTTCTTAATGTTTGGGGATGTGATGCTTATGTCAAAAGGCTTCAGCTTGAAAAGTCGGAACCCAAAACGGAGAAATGCGTCTTCATAGGATACCCGAAGGAGACAGTCGGGTATACCCTCTATCTTAGATCCGAAGGCAAAGTGTTTGTCGCAAAGAACGGAACATTTATTGACAAAGAGTTTCTCTCGAAAGAATTGAGTGGGAGGTAAATAGAGCTTGATGAGGTTATTGAACTTTTACTTCAACCAGAAAGTAGCGCAGCGCAGAAAGATGTTTCTGTGGAACCTACGACGGTAGAAGAGGAAGTTAATGATGATGATCATGAAGCTTCGGATCAAGCTACTATTGAACCTCGTCGGTCGACAAGGGCGCGTACTACTCCTGAGTGGTATGGCAACCCTGTCTTGGAGGTCATGTTGTTGGACAACAATCAACCTACGAGCTATGGAGGAGCAGTGATGGGCCCAGATTCCGAGAAATGGTTAGAGGCCATTAAATCCGAGATGGGATCCATGTATGAAAACAAAGTATGGACTTTGGAAGTATTACCTGAAGGGAGAAAGGCCATTCAGAACAAATGGAACTTTAAGAAGAAGACAGACGCAGACGGTAATGTCACCGTCTATAAAGCTCGACTTGTGGCAAGGGTTTTTTCACAAGTTCAAGGAGTTGACTACGATGAGACATTCTCACCCGTAGCGATGGTTAAGTCTGTCAGAATCATGTTGGCAATAGCTGCTTATTTCGATTATGAAATTTGGCAGATGGATGTCAAAACGGCGTTCCTCAACGGTTTCCTTGAGGAAGAGTTGTATATGATGCATCCAGAAGGTTTTGTCGATCCAGAGAATGCTGACAAAGTTTGCAAACTCCAGCGATCCATTTATGGGCTGGTGCAAGCATCTCGGAGTTGGAATAAGCGCTTTGATGAGGTGATCAAAGCATTAGAGTTTATACAAGTTTATGGAGAAGCTTGTATTTACAAGAAAGTGAGTGGGAGCTCTATAGCATTTCTACTATTATATGTGGATGACATATTGCTGATTGGAAACAATATAGAAATGCTGGAAAGCGTGAAGGAATATTTGAACAAGAGTTTTTCAATGAAGGACCTAGGTGAAGCTTCTTTCATATTAGGCATTAAGATCTATAGTGATAGATCGAGACACTTAATAGCACTTTCACAGAGCACATACCTTGATAAAGTTTTGAAGAAGTTCAAAATGGATAAGTCCAAGAAGGGGTTCTTGCTTGTGTTACAAGGTGTGAAGTTGAGTAAGACTCAATGCCCAGTGACAGCAGAAGATAGAGAAAAGATGAGTGTCATCCCCTATGCCTCAGCCATAGGCTCTATCATGTATGCAATGCTGTGCACAAGACCCGATGTCAGCCTTGCCAGAAGTATGGCCGGAAGGTTTCAAAGTGATCCTCGAATGGAACAATGGACAGCGGTCAAGAATATCCTTAAGTACCTGAAAAGGACTAAGGAAATGTTTCTCGTTTATGGAGGTGATGAAGAGCTCGCCGTAAAGGGTTACGTCGATGCAAGCTTTGACACTGATCCGGATGACTCTACGTCACAAACCGGATATGTATTTATTCTCAACGGGGGAGCGGTAAACTGGTGCAGTTCCAAGCAAAGCGTGGTAGCCAATTCTACATGCGAAGTGGAGTACATCGCAGCCTCGGAGGCGGCGAAGGAAGGTGTCTGGATGAAGCAGTTCATGACAGATCTTGGAGTAGTGCCCAGTGCACTGAATCCAATGAACCTGTTCTGTGACAACACTGGTGCCATTGCTCTGGCCAAGGAACCAAGGTTTCACAAGAGGACCAGACACATAAAGCGACGCTTCAACTCCATCCGCGATTACATCGAGGAGAAGGACATAAATATTTGCAAAGTGCACATGGATCTGAATGTTGCAGACCCGTTGACTAAACCTCTTCCAAGGGCTAAACATGATCAACACCAAAACTGCATGGGTGTTCGATTCATTACAATGTAAATCACATAGTGATGTGAACTAGATTATTGACTCTAGTGCAAGTGGGAGACTGTTGGAAATATGCCCTAGAGGAAATAAATAAAGTGTTTATTATTATATTTCCTTGTTCATGATAATCGTTTATTATCCATGCTATAATTGTATTGATTGGAAACACATTACATGTGTGGGTAAATAGACACACACTTTGTCCCTAGTATGCCACTAGTGAACTAGCTCGTTGATCAAAGATGGACAAGGTTTCCTAGCCATTGGCATGTGATGTCATTTGATAACGGGATCACATCATTGGGAGAATGATGTGATGTACAAGACCCAAACTACAAACGTAGCATATGATTGTGTCAGTTTATTGCTACTGTTTTCTGCATGTCAAGTATATGTTCCTATGACCATGAGATCATGTAACTCACGGACACCAGAGGAGTGCCTTGTCTGTATCAAACGTCGCAATGTAACTGGGTGAATATAAAGGTTCTCTACAGGTATCTCCGAGGGTGTCTGTTGAGTTGGCATGGATCAAGACTGGGATTTGTTACTCCGTGTGACGGAGAGGTATCTCAGGGCCCACTCGGTAATACAACATCACAATAAGCCTTGGAAGCAATGTGACTAAGTGTTAGTCACGGGATCTTGTATTATGGAACGAGTAAAGAGACTTGCCGGTAACGAGGTCGAACTAGGTATGGAAATATCGACGATCGAATCTCGGGCAAGTAACATACCGAAGAACAAAGGGAACATCATACGGGATTAACTAAATCCTTGACACAGAGGTTCGACTGAAAAAGATCTTCATATAATATGTAGGAACCAATATGGGCATCTAGGCCCCACTATTGTTTATTGACCGTAGAGGTGTCTCGTTATGTCTACATAGTTCTCGAACCCGCAAGGTCTGCACACTTAAGGCTTGGTGACGTTTTGGTAGTATAGAGTTATGTATGGTGATGACCGAAGGTTGTTCGGAGTCCCAGATGAGATCCCGGACATCATGAGGAGCTCCGAAATTGTCCGGAGGTAAAGAATCATATATAGGAAGTCCTGTTTTGGTCGCCAGAAAAGTTTCGGGCTAATCGGTAGTGTACCGAGAGTACCGGTAGTGTACCCGGAGACCATTGGGAGTGGTATTTCGACCCAAGAGGCTTCATGGGCTGTGGGAGAGTAAGTACCAGACCTTAGTGGGCTGGTAGAAGTCCCACACGAGGCCCATGCGTCTAAGGAAGAAAAGCCCAAAGGGAAAAGGTGGAAAAAGGCAAAAAAAGGAGGAATCCTAGTCCTACTAGGATTGGAGGAGGAATCCTCCTCTCCTCCCCACTTCGGATGAACCAAGGAGGCTTGGCCCTTGCGCAAAGGCCTCTCCTCCCTCCCTATTATATATACTAGAGGTTTTAGGGTTTTGCACTAGATTTTCAGCCATGTGCTACCCGTTCCTCCAGTGCATAGTTTCTCCTCTAGATCGGATTTCTACAGTGCTCAGGCGAAGCCCTGCCGGAATAGCTCCACCACCATCACCAGAGCGCCGTCACACTGCCGGAGAACTCTTCTTCCTCTCCGCTCCCTCTTGCTGGATCAAGAAGGCGGAGATCGTCATCAAGCTATACGTGTGCTGAACGCGGAGGTGCCATCCGTTCGGTGCTTGATCGGGACGGATCGTGATTGGATCATGGGATGCTCGGCGATTTGGATCATGAAGACGTTCGACTACACCAACTGCGTTTCTTAACGATTCCCGCTTATCGATCTACAAGGGTACGTAGATCCACTCTCCCTCTCGTAGATGCTCATCACCATGGATAGGTCTTGCGTGAACGTAGGAATTTTTTTGTTTCCCATGCAACGTTCCCCAACACCGGGTAGGCCGATTTACCTGGCACCACCCCATGAAAACCTGTCGATGACGGCTTAAGAGCCTTGTCAGTTAAATCTATCCACTAGAAAGTGTTGTAGTATAAGATATTTGATGCTGCTGCCACCGTCCATTAGTACTTTTGTAAACTTATAACCCCTAACCTGAGGAGCTACCACCAGAGCTAGTGACCCAGATTATCAACCCGCGGCGGGTGATCCTCCCGACTCCACGTGATTGGGTATTCCAACCACTTCAAGTATCGTGGGAGAGCCGGCGTGGCTGCATTAACCACCCTCTTGTGCAGCTTCTGATCCCACTTGTCAAGGCTCGTAGTGAAAACATGATACTACCCCCTGCTAAGTTGCTTCGAGTTGCTCTGGTACCCTGGCTGATTATTCTGCTGTTGTCCACCATTACCAGACTGTTGGTGATGACTTCCTTGATTTCCTTGACCCTGGTAATCTAAACCTGGACTGTCGGCACCGAAACCAGCTACTGAGCCACCTGGACCTGAACCGCCCGACAGACCGTTACCATTGTTACGCTACTGATGAAGGTTGTAATCTCGAAACTGTCGCATGATGCTGCACTCCTTCCATGTATGGGTGGCCAGCTTATCCGGCCGGCTATGCACTGGGCAAGGCTTGTTGAGCGCCTCTTCTAGGTTGAAAGGCTGAGGTGCCTTACCCTTCTTGAACGGCGGCCTAAAATTTACATTGCCCCTGGCACGATTGTTCCCATCACTGGTGCTCGCCACTAACTCTGACCCGCCATCCGGGCTCTTCCGTTTGCCCTGGTTGTCATTTCCAGCCCTGTTCTGCTGTTGATTCTTGCCATTGTTTCTCTTCTTACCCTGAGCTGATTTCTCATCATCGGAGCCCGGTTCCTTGGTAGTATCTGAATCTTCATATTTGGTGAGAGTCGTCATGAGCTCACCCATATCCTGACAAGAACGCTTCAGCAGCCCGAGCTTCTGCTTAAGGGGTAAAAAGTGACAGTTCCTCTCCAAAATTAAAACTTCTTGAGACACTAAAATATTCTCAAAGGATTGGATCACCGTCGAGACCCGTAGGACCCAATTATGGGCCGACTAACCTTCCTGCTGGACACAATGATCCAGATCTACGATCGTCATGGGTTGCTTGCATGTTCCCCTAAAATTCTTGATAAAACGTGCTTTCAACTCAGCCCAAGACGTGATGGTGTTAGGTGGCAAACCCTTCAACCAAGTGCTGGTCGGTCCTTCTAACATCATGATGAAGTACTTCGCAGAAACCGCCCCACTGACATCCAGCATCTCCATGGCAAGCTCATAACTTTCGATCCAGGCCTCCGAGGGTAGATTAGCCGTGTAGTTAGGCACCTTCCGCAGCCCTTTGAAGTCCTTAGGCAAACGTTCATTTCTTAAATCCGCCGTGAGACATGGCACACCGACTCCCCTAGATGAAGTGCTGATGGGGGGGGGGGATTTGTTGGCGCCGGCCCAAGAATCTTTGGGTAATCTGTCACTTGTGTTCATCCTTGCTGAGCCTGACCCCTATCCATGATCCCCTGAACATCCCTTTCAGGCGTGTTATTATTGGGCGGGTTTCGCCTTTTCTCGCTGCTAGAAACCGCCAATGACTCTATGCGCCGGCTGTAGCTACGGCTATGAACTGGCATAGAGTGCACCCGGCTCCGGTTGTATGTATACTTCTCTTGCTAAGCCACTAATGTCTGCATCAGACTAATTGCATTCCTCGCCTCTTCAACGAACGATGTTCCTTCGACCAAGGGGAGGGCGTCAAGCCTGGTAGCCGCCGCTATCATATTTTCCACCGGGTTAGAGTAATGGTTGGGGGCGTCACGATGCGTCGTGGCAGGCTCCTATTTCTTCGCGGTGGGTCTGGCTGCCGTGGTGCCTCCGCGGCTCGGGTTACCATTGGTGGCATGCTTGGTCCGGCTCCAGGAGTGTTGAAGAGATTTCGAGGCTGAATAGGGAGACCGACTTGGGTCCTCCTTCGCCGAATCGCCTCCGAAGCTCGCTCGTCCAAGCTAAAATGGAGAGCCTCCACCCTCAAGCATTCCGACTCAGCATTCATCTGAACCTGCAGTGCGTTAATATCCTCCTGGGCCTGAGCCATCCATCCCTTGATCAGGTTAATCTCGGTATTGCGCTCTGCCCGATTCGTTTGTCACTTCTATGGCTATCAGGGCCGCTAGCTCATCCATAAGTTCCAGAAAGACTTGAGCCGGTGCCTTAGGAGGCTCAGCATCGGGTGTGGCCACTCCTGCCGCTGCTCTGGATGACATGCCGTTAAAAGCCGGCATCGGGCCTGCCATGAACACGATAGCTCGGCTCGACAGGTCATAGGGCTCCGGAATACTGTCGCCATCGGCATAGCCCCCTAACCCGTTATCATGAAGCTCATAGATTGACTCCACATCCCCGCTGGAGGACCCTTCATCCGAGAAAGCCAAGGTTTCCCCTCCTGACACGGAATCTCCCCTATCCCGTGTAAAGCCGACGAAAACACTCTTCCGCCCGGGATGAACATGGGCGGGTATCATGCATCGGGCCGTCTCGATGAGGTCAGTGCAGACGTCCGGCCCGGTTGTGGATCCGTAGATCTTGCCGATGAACACGTGTATCTTGCCAATGGGAACCCGGTACCCATACTCGATTGAGCCGACCTCCGGTCCCCATCCTGAATCGTTGATGTAGAGCTTGCCATGGCAACTCTTCGTCATCAAGCCGACGACGTATCCTTCGATCCCTGGGAGAGAGCCCTTTGAGAAGTCAACACCACCACGTGCTAGCCCCACGGTGGGTGCTAACTGTCGTGGTTTTGTCATGGCAGATTTCCAAAGACTTAGGTTCGAGGCCATGGCTAAGGCGGTGGACTCAAAGGGGTTGATTGGGACGAAAGACACGGGTTTATCCAGGTTCGGCCCCTCGGGAAGAGGTAAAATCCTACGTCCTGCTTTGTGTATATTTATTCGAGTATCGATTACAAGGGAGCATATTTGCTTGACCTAGCTCTCGATTGATTGGTCTCTCCCTAAGTCGTCCCCTGGTCTTGCCTTTATATAGGAGGTCAAGGGCCCGGGTTACACGAGTCCCAAACCGACTCTTACAACGTGTCTGGTCCTGTCTCTAATCCGCCTTTCCACCTTTGGTAAGCTGTCTCTGGGCGGCTCACCCGCCCGGGTCTTACACCAACTCCTGTCTCTAGGCCTCCGTCTCAGCCCATCTAGTAAGCCACCAGGCGGCCTAGCCTTCCTCTTCCGGCCCACTTGATAGAGAGCCACCAGGTATGACCCGGCACCTCCTGGGCGGGTCTTACCATGGGGTATATCCCCAACAAAAGGTTCAAGAAGTTTCAGAGTGAAGTTGAGATCATCGTGACAAGAAGATAAAATGTCTACGATATGATCGTAGAGGTGAATATCTGAGTTACGAGTTTGGTATACAACTTAAGACAATGTGGAACTTGTTTCACAACTCACGCCACCTGGAACACCATAGTGTGATGGTGTGCGCGAACGTCATAGTTGTGCTCTATTGGATATGTTGCGTACTATGATGTCTCTTATTGTTTTGCCACTATTGTGACAACTAAATTCACTTTAAACAGGGCACCATCTAAATCCACTGAGATGACACCGTGTGAATTATGGTTTGGCAGAAACCTAAGCTGTCATTTCTTAGAATTTGGGAATGCAACACTTATGTCTGATAAGCTCGAACCCAAAGCGAAAAAGTGCATCTTCATAGGATACCCTAAGAAAAATTGGGTATACATTCTATCTCAGATCCGAGGGCAAAGTGTTTGTTCCTAAAAATGGGTCATTTCTCAAGAAAGAGTTTCTCTTGAAAGAATTGAGTGGGAGGAAAATAGAACTTGATGAGGTTGTTGAACCTTTGTTTCAACCAGAGAGTAGCGCAGCGTAGAAAGATGTTTCTGTGGAGCCTACATCAGTTGAAGAGGAAGTTAATAGTGATGATCATGAAGCTTCGAATCAAGTTACTATTGAACCTCGTAGGTCGACAAGGACGCGTACTGCTCCTAAGTGGTACGGCAACCCTGTCTTGGAGGTCATGTTGTTGGACAACGATGAACCTATGAACTATGGAGAAGTGATGATGGGCATGGATTCCAACAAATGGTTAGAGGCCATGAAATTTGAGAAAGGATCCATATATGAAAACCAAGTATGGACTTTGGTAGACTTGCCGTTGAACGGCAGGTCGTTGAGTACAAATGGACCTTTAAGATGAAGACAAACGCTGATGGTGAATGTCCCCATTTGTAAAGCTCGACTTGTTGCAAAGAAGTATACGACAAGTTCAAGGAGTTGAATGCGATGAGACTTTCTCACTCGTAGCGATGCTAAAGTCTATTGGAATTATGTTAGCAGTTGCTGCATTTTTCAATTATGAAATCTGCTAGATGGATATCAAAACATAGTTTCCTTAACGGTTTACTTGAGGAAAGGTTGTATGTGAAACAACCAGAAGGTTTTGTCAGTCCTAAGGATGCTAAAAGGTGTGCAAGCTTCAGTGATTCTTCTATGAACTGAAGCAAGCATCTCGGAGTTGGAATATACACTTCTATGAGAAACTTGTATTTACAATAAAGTGAGTGGGAGAACTATAGAATTTCTGATAAGTATATGTGGATGACATATTGTTGATTGGAAATGATGTAGAATTTTTGGAAAGCATAAACGGTTGTTTGAAAATAGTTTTTCAAAGGAAGACCTGGATAAAGCTACCTAATTGTTGGGCATCAAGATCTATAGAGATAGATAAAGATGCTTGATGAGACTTTCAATGAGTACATACCTTGACCAGATTTTGAAAGAGTTCAAAATGGATCAGTCAGAGAAAGAGTTCTCGCCTGATATGTAAGGTGTGAAGTTGAGTAAGACTCAAAGCTCGACCACGGCAGAAGAAAGAGAAAGGACGAACGTCGTCCCCTATGCCTTAGCCATAGGCTCTATATAGTATGCCATGCTATGTACCGCACATGTGTGTGCCTTACCATGAGTCTGTCAAGGGGTACAAGAGTGATCCAGGAGTGGATCACTGGATAGCGGTCAAGATTATCCTTAGTAACTAAAAGTCTAAGGGGATGTTTCTCGATTATGGAGGTGATAAAGAGTTCGTCGTAAAGAATTACATCGATGCAAGCTTTAACACCAACCTGGATGACTCGTAGTAGCAATCTGGATACGTGTAGTGGATCAACCATTTGGAATAGTACCAAGGGGAGTGTGGTAGCAGTGTTTATAGTTTGACATAGAGATTTGCAAAGTACACATAGATCTGAATGTCACAGACCCATTGACTATAAGACCTCTCTCACATGCAAAGCATGATCGAGCCCCAACACTCATTGGGTGTTAGATTCATAACAATGCGAATCACATGGTGATGTGAACTAGATTATTGACTCTAGTGCAAGTGGTAGACTGTTGGAAATATGCCCTAGAGGAAATAATAAATTAGTTATTATCATATTTCCTTGTTCATGATAATCATTTATTATCCATACTATAATTGTGTTGATCGGAAACTCACATACATGTGTGGATACATAGACAAACACCATGTCCCTAGTATGCCTCTAATAGACTAGCTCATTGATCAAAGATGGCTATGGTTTCCTAGTCATGGACATGAGATGTCATCTGGTAATGGGATCACATCATTAGGAGAACGATGTGATGGACAAGACCCAAACTACAAACGTAGCATATGATCGTCTCAGTTTAATGCTAGTGTTTTCTGCATGTCAAGTATCTGTTCCTATGACCATGAGATCATGCAACTCACTGACACCAGAGGAGTACCGTGTGTGTATCAAACGTTACAAAGTAACTAGGTGACTATAAAGGTGCTCTACAGGTATCTCCGAGGGTGTCTATTGGGTAGGCATGGATCAAGACTGGGATTTGATACTCCGTGTGACGGAGAGGTATCCCAGGGCCCACTCGGTAATACAACAGCACAATAAGCCTTGCAAGCAATGTGACTAAGTGTTAGTGACGGGATCTTGTGTTACGAAACGAGTAAAGAGACTTGCCGGTAATGAGGTTGAACTAGGTATGGAGATACCAACGATCGAATCTCGGGCAAGTAACATACCGAAGAACAAAGGGAACATCATACGGGATTAAATGAATCCTTAACATAGAGGTTCGACCGATAAAGATCTTCGGAGAATATGTGGGAACCAATATGGGCATCCAGGTCCCGCTATTGGTAATTGACCGTAGAGATGTCTTGGTCATGTCTACATAGTTCACGAACCCAAAGGGTCTGCAAACTTAAGGTTCGGTGACGTTTCGTTAGTATAGAGTTATGTATGGTGGTGACCGAAGGTTTTTCGGAGTCCCAGATGAGATCCCGAACATCATGAGGAGCTCCGGAATGGTTCGGAGGTAAATATTGATATATAGGAAGTCCTATTATGGTCGCCGAAAAAGTTTTGGGCTCATCGGTAGTGTACCGGGAGTGCCGGTAGTGTATCGGGAGACCATCGGGAGGGGTATTTCGACCCAAGAGGCTACATGGGCTGTGCGAGAGTAAATACCAGACCTTTGTGGGCTGGTGGAAGTCCCACACAAGGCCCATGCGGCTGGGAAGAAAAGCCCAAAGGGAAAAAGGTGGAAAAAGGCCAAAAAGGGAGGAATCCTAGTCCTACTAGGATTGGAGGAGGAGTCCTCCTCTCCTCCCCCACTTCGGCCGACCCAAGGAGGCTTGGCCCTTGCACCAAGTCCTCTCCTACCTCCCTCTTATATATATTGGAGGTTTTAGGGGTTTTGCCCAGAATTTTTGCCACGTGCTGCCCGTTCCTCCAGTGCATAGTTTCTCCTCTAGATCGGTTTTCTACAGTGCTTAGGCGAAGCCCTGTCGGAATTGTTCCACCACCATCGCTGCGGCACCGTCACGCTGCCGGAGAACTCTTCTACCTCTCCGATCCCTGTTGCTGGATCAAGAAGGAGGAGATCATGATCAAGCTATACGTGTGTTTAACGCGGAGGTGCCGTCCGTTCGGCGCTAGATCGGAAGGACCGTGATCAAGATCGTGAGACGGATCGTGATGAGTTCGCGGGACGGATCGTGATGAGTTCGCGGGACGGATCATGATTGGATCGTGGGACGGATCGTCATGAGATCGCGGGACGCTCGGCGAGTTGGATCGCGAAGACGTTCGACTACACAAACCGCGTTTCTTAACGCTTCCCGCTTAGCGATCTACAAGGTTACATAGATCCACTCTCCCTCTCGTAGATGCTCATCACCATGGATAGATCTGCGTGTGCGTAGGAAATTTTTTGTTTCCCATGCGACGTTCCCCAACAGTGTCGTCCACAGTCTTTGTCGTCCACTAGCAGACGGCAAAGACCTAAGGATCTTTGCCGTCTTCCAGCGGACGACAAAGACCTAAGGTTCTTTGTCGTCTACCAGCGGATGGCAAAGCAGCTGTTTCTTTGCCGGCTTAGGTGGTTTCTTTGCCGTCCGCTGGCAGATGGCAAAGAAGCTTAGGTCTTTGTCGTCTGCTGGCAGACGGCAACGAGACCACCCAAGCCAGCCTAGTGCTACCCCAGTTTGCATAGGTAGCTGCCACGTGGCAGCTTTGCCGTCTGCTAGCTTATGTCAAAGACCTTTGTCGTCTGCCAGCAGACGGCAAAATTGCTATATAGCCCATGTTTTTTCATTTTTTCTTAAATTCATTCAATTTGGCAGAATTTCACGTATATATATATACACATTTCAAAATAAGTTCAACAAGCATACCAACAATAAGTTTCCAACAACATATCCAACATACAAGTTTCCAACAACATATCCAACATACAATGGTTTCCAACAACAAATCCATACATACATATCCAAAACAAGTTTCCAACAAGTTTCCATAAACAAAAAGGAATCACAAGTAGAAGAGTACAGTCCATCAATGCAAGCTTCCTCATCGATAGCAAATCTGCAAATTAGGAAAGATGAAAGTTACAAGAAGAAGAAGACTAGCTAGAAGAAAAAGAAAAAGAAGAAGAAGAAGAAGAATTTATCTTCTCTTTCTTTTTCTCCTCTTCTTTATCTTCTTCTTCTTCTAACTAAGGTTATTATGCCATGTTTTTACCTAATTGAGCTAATTATGTCATAAATGAACTAACTAAGCTAATTATAGATCATTATTGAGCTATCCTAGGTAGTTATGCCATTTTGTACCTAAGTGGACTAATTATGTCATAAATGAACTAGCTAAGCTAGCTATAGATCATTATTGAGCTATTCTAGGTAGTTATGCCATTTTCTAGCTAACTAAGCATATCCAGTCATTTTGGAGGAAAAAAATGCTAAGTATAGGTCATTTTATAGCTATCCTAGGTAGAATATATCATTTTGGAGGTAAGTAAGGTTATTATGTCATTTTTGAGGAAAATAAGTTAAGTATAGGTCATTTTGGAGCTAAACGATGGTTATTATGCCATGTTTTTACCTAAGTGAGCTAATTATGTCATAAATGAACTAGCTAAGCTAATTATAGATCATTATTGAGCTATCCTGGGTAGTTATGCCATTTTGTACCTAAGTGAGCTAATTATGTCATAAATGAACTAGCTAAGCTAGCTATAGATCATTATTGAGCTATCCTAGGTAGTTATGCCATTTTCTAGCTAACTAAGCATACCGCATATCAAGTCATTTTGGAGGAAAAAATGCTAAGTATAGGTCATTTTATAGCTATCCTAGGTA
Source organism: Hordeum marinum (assembly GCA_022496015.1). Classification (NCBI taxonomy): domain Eukaryota; kingdom Viridiplantae; phylum Streptophyta; class Magnoliopsida; order Poales; family Poaceae; genus Hordeum; species Hordeum marinum. The sequence continues at coordinate 437,009,639 of CM039672.1, read as the reverse complement.
GAATATATCATTTTGGAGGTAAGTAAGGTTATTATGTCATTTTTCAGGGAAATAAGCTAAGTATAGGTCATTTTGGAGCTAAGTAGGTCATTTCTTAAGCTAAGTATGCATTTGTTAAGCAAAAAACTTGGGAAAACTTACCATCATCAGGGAGGTGAAGGACCGGTCAGGTTTGCGCCAGGGTGAGACGTAGAAGGATCGGTCAGGGTTGTGGCAGACGCAAAAGGATCGGTCGATGCTTGTCGGGAGGCACGCTGCACCAAAGATCATTTGCAATGTCTCCTTAGCATGATGCAACTCAAATGTGAATACTAGTAACTAATGACCATTCAAATGAAACTCACCGTGGGTGCTATAGCAATATGGGGCATCAATAGAGGGGTCTGACCATTGTTCCGGCACACGATCTGCAGATTTTGTTTTCACGAGTCATTCATCTTAGTTAGTGATGAAACGAACATTACGTGCATGATTTGGCTAATATGCAGGAGAAACTTACCACGAGGAGCTCGTATAGGGCCCGGTGAGGCGCATCGTTCTGGTTCCTCTCCTCCTCCAACAACCTAGTTGTCCTCTCCTCCATGTCCCTCTCCCTCCGTGCCGCCTGCCTGTTTGCCTCCGCCAGAAGCTCCTAGGCCCTAGCCTCAATGGCAAGCTCCATTGGACATGGACGAGGCCTTATCTTAGGATCAGAGGTCATCTGGCGCTTCTTGACCTCCGGGAGAGTTCTAGGACAACGTATCGGTCCATCCCCACTGGCTATCCAGCCATGTGGCCTCCCGCCACCAGATATCATCACGAGCTCTGGCTCAAAAGGACTCTGGCTCGGGTTGAAGTCGTCCCCTTTCCTCGCCTTCCCCTCATCTTTGTACCTCACGAGCTTGTTGTGGGAGCATATGTTGCTGAAGCTCTCTGGATGATCGAGGTCATCCTTAGAGAATGCCTTGGCCTTCTTGTACGAGGCATTATGGGCCATGGCATAGAGGTCGAACAGAGGTGGCACCTCCTTCTTGTTTTCTCGTGCCTAAAAGAGATGAACAAAATATTAGTTAAGGGCTCAATCTAGCATGAAGAATGAAATTGCATGAATCATGAAGCAAACCACATACCCAGTTATCCCTGTACTCAAACTGGTTGGAGCTCCCTTGATGGTGTGGCACACCTCTCATTTGGGCACACTTATCCTTGGCCTTGTTGTGTTCGGCTAGCCATTCGGGAGAGCACCACTCATCCACCAATGCCTCCCAACAGTACATCCTATCCGTACACCATCTCGGGGGCACCTAAGTTAGACAAGAGAAATTTCAGTGCTACGCCTACGAATCAAATCAAGGAAACTAAGTACAAGGCCTTAAGAATAGATCATTACATTCATTAACTACTCCTTACTCAGATAATTTTTGCGGCACTTCTTCTTGGCCCTCTTAATGTTAGTTGAGGCATAGTAGTCTCGAATAGCCTGCACCCGAGCCTCGTGCCGTAAGTTCTGAAGTAGGCGCTTGCACTCGGCTTCGAGAACAACAGCCGCTTTTGCCTCGTCTTCCTCAAGACACATGTGGAAGGTCTGCAATCAAACAACAGAACACTGATTAGTACAAACACTAGGTGTTGTTGATTTTTAATTGTGTAAAGGAGAAATTACCCAAAAGCGACGCATCACAATGTCAACCACTATCTCACACAAGACACCGTCGATCATCTCCTCCGGCGGGGCCGGGGCAGCCATGTACAGCTCCTAGGTCAGTGCTACCTATGAAACCTCACCCTCATCGGGCAACTGGACCTTCCCCGGGAAGTGGTGCCGGAGAAGCACACCAAGGACCTAGTTGGGCCTACGGACTCCACGCTCGTGTTTCCAACCCCTGCAGTATGACAAGGCCAACACATTAGATATTAATTTGAAGAACCATGAAGGCAAAAGGCTAAAAAAAGTAAATGCACTTACTTCTCCGCATTAGGCGCAATCAACCACCTCTGATCGCGGGTCGTCGGCACGGGTGGGAGCTTTGTACAACCACATTGGTAGACCTTCTTGCCCTCCTCAACCAGCTCGCCCTCGCTATAGGTGTCCTCAGACAAGTTGTCCTCGCCACCATCAGCATGGCCACTAGCCTCCGGAGTCACGTGCGACGAAGACTCTGGGACCGGAGTCTCCTGGGATGAAGACTCTGGGATCGGAGTCTCCTGGGACGAAGGCTCGGTGACCCGAGGCTCGTCAACCGGAGTCCAAGACAGGTCCAAGTTAGACGGGTCCACCTGAGACGGAGCACTCCTGCGGTCGAGAGAATTAGCTCGGGTGGCGGCGAGGAAGGCACAATAGCCTTCCTACTTCTATCACCTCTCTTCGTCTTCCCCCAACCTCTCCCAGTCGAAGAAGAAGCGCCCGTCGGTGTCTGCATACTGTGTATCAGCGCTCTCCGGAGTTGTTGGGGTGGAATAATAGCACCCCTCCCAGCACGTGCCGAGGAAGGAGGCTCAGAGCACTCTCGACCCGTGCCCACCATCTGTCAACACCTGCAATGACAAAGAGTAAACGAAATTAGTTCAACATAAAAAAAATTGAATACCTAATAACATGAACTAATTAATAATATATATGTACATAATAATAATTTAATACCTCACATTACTAATATTAATCATTATCGTCTATATATGCTCCGAGATCAATAAATGCATAATCATCATCACTATCAGTAATGATGTGCTCATCAGCATCATCAATAAATGCATCAACATGTGGAAGGCCTCTATGTAATCGGTCAAGCATTGACAGGTCATCCGCAGCAGTAACCTCTTCTTCTTCCGTCTCTTCTTGTTCCGGCTCAGGGGTGAAGTCGGATTCACTATCGTTGTCGACCTCAATGTTTTGGGGTGAAGTAGAGCGGTTCTTCAAAAGTTTTTTGGAAACACGTGTTTCTTGGAAGAATTCTCCTTCATATGTGTCTAGGTTAATGTGAGGTTTATAATCATCTTCATTGAGGGGAGATGGTCTAAAATGTGGCGGCACATCATAAACGACATCCCAACCTTTCAAATTTGGATCCGTTTGGCAGGCCCACGGTAGATAGAAAACTTGGGTCGCCTGTTGAGCCGTAATATAGACATCGGGAACATCTAAATGGGTGCTTTGTTTGATCTCGACTAGCCCTATATGTTCATGAGTCCTTCTAGTCTCCTTCGGCTAGAACCAATAACATTTGAAGACTATGATGTTTGGTGGGTTTTCACCAAAGAATGTAAGTTCATAAATTGCTTCAACTCTTCCATAATACTCGACCCCTCCTTTGCCGACAGCAAAGACACAACAATTTGTGGACTTTCGGTCGGCCATGGATAGCTCCTTGCCAAAAGTACGAAAGCGATATCCGTTGATGTCGTATTTGTCAAATGAACGGACCTTATAGTCAAAACCATTAGCCACTTCTCTCAATTAATGGAAATTACCATTTGCTTGAAGCAAGAGATGAAACCGGGATATCCGCCTCCATGCTTTGCCAGAAGCTCATACTCTTCGATGGAATCCTTTTGGATCACCGCTCCATCCGAGAATTTGGAGATGTATTGACTGTATCACATATGCGGTAATAAGAGCATTTCAAGGGGATTAGAAGTTGCAAAACAATGTACCGAGAACTTACTCGATGTACGGTCGCACTTCTGTTAGGTTGTTGAAGATATACAATGAAACGGTCCGCCATTCTTTGACATCCAACGCTATTGCTTTCGAAGCACCGGCTGGTGTGAGCTTCCCTTTGAATAGGCTGAGGTTGGATCGACCTTTTTCACGGTCACCATCATTGTACCGAGGCTTCGGATTATGCAAATGATGATTCTTGGCTTTGTAGTGTGCTGTCACAAAGTTTGTCGCCTCCTTAGTAATGGATGCCTCGACCATCGATGCTTCAACTCTACGTTTATTTTTACATTTTGCTCGAAGCGTCTTCTGCATCCTCTCAGTTGCGAAGCACCAACGGTTTTGCACGGGCCCCCCAGTCTTGCCTCGGTCGGGAGATGCAAAATCAAATGTTGCATTGGATTAAAGAAGCCTAATGGAAAGATCTTTTCTAACTTGCAGATCAACTCCGACGCCAACGGTTCCAGTTCGTCTAGCACGTGAGGTGATAGTTCTTTCGCACAAAGAGCACAGAAGAAATAGCTGTGCTCTGCCGGTACTAGCCATTCATCCTCAGGGATAAAGCCACGCAACATCACCGGCATTACCCGCTCAAGCCATACGTGCCAATCATGAATCTTGAGACCAAATATTTTCAATTTGTCAAGACTCGCTCCCCTCTTTTGATTCGCTGCATACCCATCGAGGAACACCAACTGCATTTTCACCCACGAGATCATTTACCGCATAGGTGGCCTTTCAAGATTTAACCATGCCTTTGGCTTCCTCCAGTTCTTCTTTCCTTTCGGTTGTCGAATGTTTTGTAACGGTCTATCACATAGAGCCTCCTGATCGACTCTAGCCTTAGGATTATCCTTCGACTTCCGCTCTATGCCAAACAATGTACCAAAAAGGGCCTCCATGACATTCTTTTCAGTGTGCATCATGTCTATGTTGTGTGGGAAAAGGAGGTCTTTAAAGTAAGGCAGATCCCACAAACATATCTTGTGAGTCTAGGCGTGTTCCGTATTATACCCTTTGAAATACCCTAGACGATCACGATCCGTCTCGAGAGCGTTTATCTGATGAAATATCTGTTGGCCTGTCAACGCAGGTGGTGCAGTGTTTTTGACAACTCTACCTTTGATGAAATTCTTCTTGTCTTTTCTGAACTTATGGTCAGGATCCAGGAATTGTCTATGCATGTCGAAGCAAGAAAACTTGCGACCCGCCTGCAGCCAACGGAACTCAAGAGCTTCTTTGCATGTGGGGCACAGAAACCCTCCATGCACACACCAGCCAATGAATAGCGGATACGTCGGCAAGTCATGTGATGAGTACATGCACCACACATGCATTTTGAAGTTCGTTTTGGTAGCGGCGTCATATGTCTTGATCCTATTATCCCGGGCTTCTTGCAATTCATCCTTAAGCGGCTTCATGTACACATTCATATTCTTCCCCGGATATTTGGGCCCTAGAATTATCAACGTCAGGAAAATGTTCTTTCTTTTCATAATCTCTCCGGGGGGAGATTGAGTGGAATGACAAATACAAGCCAACAACTATATTGTGTTGCCATCATACCATACACATTGAACCCATCCGTGCTGATGGCAACTCAAGGATGCCTTGGATCTGCCGCTTTATCCTTATGTAATGCACCAAAGTGCTTCCACGCAAAAGCGTCTGAAGTGTGTCCCAACATCAGATTCCCATCTGCATCTATTTCTGTTCTTTTGCCCAATTTATGCCAAGTCATCTGTCTGGACGTCTCTTCGACCATGAAAAGACGTTGAAGTCTTGGTATGATTGGCAGATACCGAAGAACATTAATGGGGATTTTGGTCTGAATCTTCTCACCCATATCGTTGTCTACCAGAACATACCTGGAAGCATTGCAAATGGGTCAATAGTTCAAGCCCGCATACTCAAGCCTAAATAAGGCACATCCATTCTCATAGGCATCTATCTTCTCATAGGGCATCTTAAGCGCACGTAGGATTTTGTCCGACTGATACAGGTTTGCTGGCAATACATGGCCTTTGGGTAGAAAGCGTCCAAATATCATCATCATTGCATTGTAGCATTCTCTGCCCAGGTTAAACTGAGCCTTCAGAGCCATTACTTACACGATCGCATCCAGCTGACAAAGCTTAGTGTGCTGGTGGAGAGGACGTTTTGAAGACTTCAACATTTCATAAAAGGCCTTTGCAGATTCCTCCATCTCATCGTCTGAATCCCGAGCATCATCAAAGTCTTGCACCATGTCTTCGATCCTGGTACCATGCTCGTCGGCGCGACGACGAACCACCTCAGCTCTGGCATGTTGGGCAGACTCACCATGAAATGTCCAGACCATATAATTAGGCATAAAACCCCACTTCTGCAGGTGTTTGATCATTTCAAACTCTGACTTCTTCTTGAAGATGTCGCAATCGACACAAGGGCACCAGGTTGCTTTCCATCCATTTGCAAATGCGACTCTCACAAACTCCTTGGTTTTTATTATCCATTCACGGGTCATGTCTTTCTGACTAGTGTGACCGGTGTACATCCACCCACGATCACTCATCTTGCCTAGCTACTGGACATACAAAAAATATATACATAATTTAGCAAACAATATTCATCAGTTAATAGAGTTTGTCAGTTTTATTACGTCGATGCAACCTAGACACCAGTAGGTAAAGATAGGTCCTAATCCCACCCGAGTATGTGTAGATTGGGTTCGTTTTCCCATGCTCCACTCCGAATCCAACGCACAATTTCGGCAGCACCTCCCTGCTGTTCTCCTGATACACGTCTCGATAATAAGCAGAGAGGATGTGTACCTAGAGAACAACAGGGAGGCACTGACGAAATTCTGCATCGGATCCAAAGCAGAGCATATGGGAAAACGAACCCAATCTACACATACTCAGGCTGTCCATGGATAACATTGGACAATTCGAAAGAATCACGGTTATAAATATGCTAATGAATGCATATTTATAGATGTAACCCTTTCGAATGGGAGACGCATAGTGGTCACGCATACTGATGATTGAAGACACCTATAGCTAGCAAGTTTCATCGGCACGAAGACTAGAAAAGAGGAAATGAAGGGGGGGAGGAGATGTCATTTGTGCTCACCCACGAACGCAGGGGTAGAGCTCGTCGAACGCATGGGGAGGTCGTCGAACACCAGACCCTTGCAGCGACGAAACAACTGCACATTTAAATCCACCTAATCAATATAAATATGATGTTTTGTATAACAAAATTGAAAAATATATGACCTAACTCATAATTCACAAATATATGACCCGTCGGCCTCTAGAAGGCCGAAGAGCACCTTTTTCGGGATCGGAGTGTCGGGGGTGTCGTGTTGGGGTCAGGGTGTTGGGGCTGCCGTGTCGAGGTAGGGGTGCTGTGACGGGGTCTGGGGTGCCATGTCGGGGTGTCGGGGTGTCGTGTCGGGGTGTCGGTGGTGTCGGGGGCCGGTGGCGTTGGTGGTCGGGGGTCGATGGTGTCAGTTGTCGGGGGTCGGTGGTGTCGGTGGTTGGGAGGCGATGGCGTCGGTGGTCGGGGTACCGGGGCATCGGGGGTCGGTAGCATCGGAGGTTGGGGGTTAGTGGCGTTGGGGATCGGGGGCTCTTCTCTTCTTCTTCTTCTTCTTCTTCTTCTTCTTCTTGTCCTTCTCCTTCTTCTTCTTCTTCTTCTTCTTCTCCTCTTCTCCTCCTCCTCCTCTTCTTCTTCTTCTTCTTTTTGCACTAACCTAATAAACCTAAAGTAACACTAACCTAATTAACACTAACCTAATAAACCTAAACTAACATTAACCTAACTAACACTAACCTAAACTAACACTAACCTAATTAACATTAACCTAATTAACACTAACCTAATAATCTAAACCTAAACTAAAATAAAAAACAGAAAAAAGAGGAGGGGAAGAGCTTACCAGAGGGGGCGGGGCAGGGGGCATCGGGGAGGGTTGGGGGAGTGCCGGGGAGGGGCGGGGAGTGCCGGGAAGGGCCAGGGAGCACCGGGGAGTGCAGATGTGGCGGTGGCGGCCGGGCGGCGGGGACAGGGGCCCTCGGGTGCCTGGGAGCGGCGATTGTCAGGGCCGGAGGGGGCCCAGGGTGTGTGCAGCGGACGCGGGCGGTGGGCGGCCCTGGCAAGCGACGGGCGGCGGTGGCGACGGGGCCACAGGGTTCCGGGGCGGTGGGGCGCAGGGTGGACCGGGCGCGGCGGCGGGGTTGATGGGGCGGCGGTGGCACCGGGGGGCGGTGGGCCGATGGGGCGGTGGGCCGGTGGGGCGGCGGGGTGGTGGGGCGACGGGGCGACGGCGCGCGTGCGGTGGGCGGCGGGGAGGAAAGGGAGAGAAATAGAGAGAGAAAGAGAGAGAAACAGAGAGAGAGAGAGGCGGGCCGGGGTGGGGCGCTGTCGTTAGTTAACTACCCTCTTTGCCGTCTGCTAGCAGACGCCAAAGAGGGGGGTGTTAGGTTAAGTTGTAAGTGGCTTGTCAGTGGGGTCCCCTCCCTCTTTGCCGTCCGCTAGCTGATGGCAAACCTCCTTTGCCGGCCGCTAGCAGACGGCAAAGAAGTGGCTAATGGCAAATAGCATCTTTGCCGTTAGCTAGTTGTTTGCCATTCGTTTTCTAGAAACGGATGGCAAAGATCTTCTTTGCCATCCGCTAGCTAATGGCAAAGAACTGGCTGACGACAAAGATGTTGTTTCTAGTAGTGCAGGAAAGTTGAGGACTTTCGACAGGCACTGTGAGGTCATTAGCAAGGGATCCTTTCTCAAAGTGATTTTGGAAGGGATTGGATCAATAGTAGGCTATCAATAGATATATGATGTTTGGGATAAATATGTGAAGGAAACTATGATGAGTACACATTCTTTATATGATTTGCATGTGTAAAACAACAAGAAAAAACTTACTATTGGTTCATGTTTATTGTACATGATAACAAGTCATGCAAGGAGATAGAGTCTTACAATACCAAGATAATCAAACTAGGAGTCCATAGTTACCATATATTCAAAATATCATGCTAATAGCGATAGTGCCAAGATAGGTGCTTAGATTTATGTGGAGCCATTACAGAAACCGATTGAAGTCTCCCCAGAATTTGTGCTAAAGAGGCAGCTAACGGGTGATGCTATTTGTTGCATGCTTGGAGATATTAAAAGGATTTAGTTGGTGCTTTCAAGGAAACTGATCCCATTCCACTACCAAAGGTTAGCACTCTGGCTGAAATACTTGATGCACTTAAGTTGATACCTGATTTAGCTGAGCAAGACATGATGGGATGTTACGGGAAATTGGTACTCAATGATAGTTTGTTTCAAGCTCTAATGGAGCTAACCATCACTATGAGGAAGCCATGGCTTCCAAGGTTGCCTTGAAAAAATAGTGTGTTCTTCTATGTCTTGTTAGACCTAGAACTATTTATGAACTAATGTTTGAAACTATCATATTTGAGTGATATACTATTTGAAACTATCATAGTTGAGTCTATGTACTCTTTGGAACTATTGCATTTGAGTCTATGTATTGTTTGGGACTATCAAGTTTGATTGATGTAATGTTTGGACCTATCATAGTTGTGTCAATGTACTGGTTGGAATTGTCATATTGTTTGGAATATCAATGAACTATCATAGATACATGTGTTGAGACTATCATACTTGTTGTACATATGAATATTTGAGGCTGAAATGTTGTTTGCAAATATTGTTGTGTGACCATTTCTGTTGTTGCCATTCATTTCTAGAAATATTTGTATTGCTATATATTCACGGTAATGTAAAATAAGGTATAATCTTCATGGTAATGTGGCTATGCAATTCCAAAGTATGCCATCCAAACATGATTTAGTATTGAAACATCAGAGGCATTTCATGGGCCAACTCATATCCATGCCATTTCAATTTCCTTGAATTAGAACTCTAGTCCAATGGAAAATGGAGCACTCCAATGTGGACATCTAGATGAAGCCTAAACGCATTCATCAACTGTGAGGCATGGAGAATATATGAAGCCAATCACCGCAACAACAACTCATGTAAATCTTCCATGTGAGCTTTAGACTATATTTGACTCTTCTCCAACTAATTTGTCACGTTAATATGCATGACTCTGTATAGAAATATCACCCCCACCCCAAGAAATGACAGAGGCAAATTTCGTTCACAAATGGAGAGAGGCCCTCATATGCATCGCACGTAGCGATACAAGCACTCACGCATCCCACATGTCCCCGCGCTAATCGCTAGGGTTGCTGGAGTAGGGTGGGCTAGTCCATTAGCTTTGATCCCTACATTATGTGGCGTAGTGAGTATTAGCAATTGTGTTCGTGCCCATCAGACTCGTATCCTTGGTTCCTCCTAAATTTCTTTTGTTTTTTATTTTGGATAGGTAGGATTTGGGGGACTTTTTCCGTTGTTTTTCCTAACAAACTAAAAAGTTTCAAAAATGTGACTTAGAAAAAGTTGTACGGATTTCAAAAATAGGGGTTTTAAATTGAAAAATTCACAATATGAAAAACTGTTCATTAATTTGAAAAATGGTCACAAATTCGAAAATTGTTCATGACTTTTGAAATTGTTAAAGAATTCATAAAATTTCTCATGAATATGAAAAATGTTCACGGATTTTAAAAAATGCTTGGAATAAAATGTTCCATGAGTTCAAAAATTGTTCAGCAATTTGGAAATTATCATTGAATTTAAAAAGCTTCACAAATTTCAAAAAATAATCATGAATTTAAAAATGTTCAGAAATTTTTAAAAATGTTCAATAAATAAAAAATGTTTAGTATTTGTTCACTAACAAAAATTAAAAAAGAACACTAAAGGAAAGAAGAAAATTCAAAAAATGGAAGACGAAAATCAGAAAAACCACCAACGAAAACCAAAGGAAAAAAGTTACGGAAGCTTGTGAAAATCGAATGAGAAGCTTTTAGAATGTTCAAAAAATAGCTCAATGTTTTCCCACAACCACTCGCGTTGCGTGCCCCTAATGACTGGCCAAAATCGAACGATAGGGGCTGATTGGAATCATATGCAATAAATGATACATATCATTCTCCGAGGGAGAGAAGCATAATGTATTTTCCATCACCCCGATGGATTCACTTGTGCCTTTCTCAAGGCCTGTGGGATACTATCAAGTCGATGATCATGTTTCCCATCAACCATTTCTCTTGTCTCCATGTTACTCACTTTCATTTGTTGAGATCCGTCAACATTGCTCTCATTTCAAAGAAGGTTGGTGTCACGGACATTGTTTACTTATGCCCCATAATTCCTATACATGTCGTTACTAAGCTAATTGCTAAGACGGTGTCCAGCCGGCTTGCCTCGCACATGAATGAACTCGTCCTGCATGCCCAGACAACTTCATGTATGTGTGCAATCTCGCGAGGCACTTCTACCATAGGAAAACTCCATCATTACTATTCAAAGTTGGTATTTAAAAAGCCTTTGACTCGATTCGGTGGCCCTTCCTCCCCGAACCTCTTCGATACCTTGGCTTCCCACTTTACTTCATGGGTTGGGGTTCGACACTATTGCCCTTGGCTTCGTCGCATGTTCTACTCAATAGCATGCCCAACGATCCCAGCAAGCTTGGTCGTTGGTTGAGGTAGGGGGAATCTACCCCCTACTATGTGTGCCCGTGATCAACCTGCCGCACCGCATTCAGGTAAAGGCCACGACTCAGAGAAACCCTCACCCCCTAGGTGGAAATGCTATGCCTATTCATACTTCATTTTACGTGGACAAGGCCATTGTTTTTCTTGCACCCATTGAGGAGGATGTCTAGTTTTCTGGGAGTATTCTCGACCACTTTGGGGATGTTTCCGGCCATGTCACAAATTGTTCCAAAAGTTTTGTTGCCCCAATCCATTACAAAAATGTGTGTCTTCTAGACATCCTCCAGTCCTAGCTGAACAAGAATTCCTCCTTTCTGATGAATATACATTGGTTTGCCTTTGTCTGTCAAAAGAATGAAGAGAACTCAATATAAGCCCCTTGAGGACAAGAGTTCTAGTCATCTCACTCCTGGGTGGGAGGGCACATTACCTCTGCGGGTTGTGCGGTCTTGGTCTAGTACATGACGGTGTTAGATTTACCCATGGAGGTCAAGAAGAAGATCGATGCCCTAGACGTGTTTTCCTTTAGGCGGTTCATGATAAGGTCACAGATGGAAAATGCAAGATAAATTGGGAGAAAGTGTGCAAGTCCAAGCTACATGGAGACCTTATCCTAAATTCCGACAAGTTTTCCATTGCCCTTCGCCTCCGGTGCTTGTGGGTCGAGTGGCTTAACCCGGACAAGCGATGGGTTGGATTGGTAACCCCTTGTGATGCCAATGACTAGGATATCTTTGTCACGGTTACCAAGGCCCAAGTTGGGTACGCTAAGTTCCGGGAGTCAGCATGGCTCGATGGGATTAGGCCCAAAGACGTGGCTCCAAAAATCTATGACTTGCCGAAGAAGGAAATTGCCCGGTTCACATGGCTTTGCATGACAACTACTGGACTTCCCAGGTGGATATTCTTCAAGGCATCACCGTCAAACACGTCTTTGAGTTTTTCACCCTCTTGGAGAGGCTCTCCCATGTCCACCTTAACATCAACATGCCTGACACAATCACTAGGAAGTTCACTAGTGGTGGACAATACTCGGGTGCATTGGCATACAAGACACAATTATTTGGCCAGACTGATAGGGCAATGATCCCGGCCATTTGGAAGACTTGGTCACCTTCTAAATGCATGTTGTTCGCATGACTGGCAATCAACCATAGGATTTGGACGACATACATGCTTCATCGTCGTGGGTGGCCAAACTGTAACATTTCGCTATGCAAGCAGGTCCACACTATCAGCGTTTGGCGCATGATCAAAGATTATTTTGGACTTCGTGAAGTACATCCTTCCGATTGCGGCATCGCGACTTCTGCTAAAGAGAGGTGGAGCCACAATGCTACCAAGAAGACATAGTCGTGAAGGCCGCTTACTTCCTTGATGTTGCTTATTTCTTGGGGGTTGTGGAAAGAGAGGAATGCATGAATCTTTCATAATAATACCGTTTCGGTGGGAGTCATCGCCGCTAGGATTAAAGAGGGGACCTATCTTTGGAGCATTGTGTGGCAAGGCACTTGAGTAATGTAATGGCGCGTGAGTGATTGTTCTAATTTGGCATTGTACCTTAACCTATAAAACTTCTCTCTTAATCGATGAAAATGGAAAATCGTTTGCATCCTTTGAAAATAAAAATAAAAGTTAGTCCATCGATCTCTAGATGCCAGCTTCAAAACTACAAAGAAGAATGAGGTCGAGAAGGTAGGTCAACTTAGAGGAAAGCTTGGGATTTTATCAGGCTTACAACTTGGCGAGAACACTCTCTTTTTGGGGTCTTGACGGGGTTATTACCCCTAGGTAGGACCAAGCAATGGGGTTTTCCCCCTTCCGCTTCAAAAGAAAACTGCGAGGCCGGCTGCCCATGGTTGCTGGAGTACGGCCGACTCGAGCTGCCACCGGCTGGCGACTATTAGTGCATCTAGTACCCCTTAGTGATTTTGGTGTATTGAAGACTTATAGGTTAAGGCACTAATGTGTTTGTGAGTGTACACAGGCTCTATAAGTCGATGAGGAGTTTGGTATAATCGGAGATTATCGACCCCTAAAAATGAATGTCTTCAAGTGAAGACTTTGCTAAATACTTTTTGAAGACTTTGTGAAGACTTTGAAACTGAAGAAGTTGGTGTGACCTTGAAGATATGAATGAGGAATATGAAGCGTGAAGACTTTGTTTTCACTGTTTCATTTCATTTATTTGTGTCATAGGAAACACCGTACTGTTAAAGGGGGTCGAGGTAATACTAAGGAAAATTTCCAACTGATGCTCAACTCCAAAATCCACAACCCATACAATCCTTCGAGTAAAGCCTTTGGAAATCTCTTACAGTTCAGACAAGTTTTTCAGTGACAGAGACGAAGTTCTTCTGGTCTCTGAGGAAATTGTTCTGACTGAGGAGTTCGGATTTCGCTAGTGCGAATTGCCTACAAGTGAGGATTATGATAAGCTAAGGACTTTCATAGTTCGAAATTCTGACCGTTGCTGTGCTTAGCGCCAGTTGTCCCCAATCGTTCTTATCCACATAACGGTCATATCATTGGGGGCATTTATGACTTATCATGTCAGGTTGCACCCTGGCTATAAATAGCCAACCCCCACAACCACTAGCTGGTTGGCTGCTCCGAGAAAGAACTGACACTTGTCATTTGAGAGCAACCCATCCTCTGAGGACTTTGAGAGAAAATCATCAGTGAGGAAAAACCCACAACCAAACCATAAATCCCATAGTGATTGAGCATCACTGAAGAAATTCCTGTGTGGAACCGACGCTTGTTACCTTTGAGGACTGTGTATCCTCCAGACGGTTAGGCGTCATGGTCTAGTGCTCCTGCAGTCAATTGGAGACCATGAACTGTGTGTCCTGGGACTATGTGTCCTCTGGTTCAAATACCAGGCCGCTCCAAACCAGACGTACGACTGTCATAGCAGTTGGAACTGGGTCGTCAAATCATTGTCTTCAACAAGCCATATGTTTCTATTTCCTCAACCTTTCTATTCCTCATATATCTGTTGATGAAATTGATTGTTACAGTTGGAAGAATTTGACTGAAGACTTTCACAAATTCCTCACCTCAAATTCCTCAAGTTACCTTGTTCATCACTGCTTATCCTGTATCATGCTACTCTCTATTTGTGCATGTTTCATTTAATCATGAAGACTATGTTGTCACTATGTTCCTCATGCACTTGAGTACTTATTCCGCTGCTAGCTATTCATCACATTTCAAATTCCTCAAAGTTGAAATTCCTCAAATGATGAATTTGTAAAAATCGCCTATTCACCCCCCCTCTAGCCGATATAACGCACTTTCAATTGGTATCAGAGCATGTACTCCCTCGCTTTGTGTGATTTTGGTTTAACCACCTGGAGTTTTAGTTATGTCGACTACAGGTATGATCAAGGTTTCCACGGGCTGTCCTACCTTCGATGGGACAAACTACCCCTACTGGAAGAACAAGATGCGTATGCACCTTGAAGCTATTGACAACGATCTTTGGTACGTTGTGGAAAATGGTGTGCCCTCTGTCACTCCCACTGTTACAGCTGCTGATGTGAAGAGATTCAAGCAAGTCGATTCTCAAGTGACGAATATCATCTGTGGTCATCTGAGCAAAGGACAGTATGGTAGAGTGAGTGCTTTGGAATCTGCTAAGCTTATCTGGGATAGGCTGTCCAAAGTCAACGAAGGTGTTTCCACCTAATGTGACTCTCGCGTTGATGTTCTTTGCAATCTCTTCAACCACTTCAAGAGGCTTGACAATGAAAATGTTCAGCAAACATTTGATCGCCTCACTAATATATCAAATGAACTTCAAGCACTGGGTGCCACTGATATCACTGACCATGAAGTGGTGAAGAAACTGCTTCGATCTCTCGATTCCTCATTTGATACTCTTGTGTTGATGATACAAGAACGTGGAGACTACAAATCTCTTGATCCTGCTGATATTCTTGAGAGACTCAATACTCATGAATTCCAACAAGCTAAGAAAAGAGACCTCTACGGGCCAAGCTATGGAAGATCTCGTGCTCTGAAGGCAAAAGCAATTTCCTCATCTGAAGAAGAAGATTCTGACAGCAGCCTTGGTGATCCTGAAGAATTAAGTCAGGAACTAGCGATGCTTGTGAGGAAATTCCAGAAGTTTTCAAGACGAGGCGGATTTGGAAAGTCATCAAAAAGTGGCTTGAGGAAATCAGATTCCTCAGAAGATTACAAAAAGAGAACATGTCATCGTTGCAAGAAGCCTGGCCACTTTATCTATGATTGTCCTCTCTGGGAGAAAGACTCAAAGAAGAAGAAGAAATACAAGGATGACAGTTTTGATGACTCGAAGAAAAAGAAGAAATCTTCAAAGTCCGCATCTACAAAGTCCTCATCTTCAAAGTCCTCAAAGCACAAGAAGAATGTTTCCGGAAAGGCTCGAGCATTCATCGGCAAGGAAATGGATTCTGAGGAAGAATCTAAAGAATATGAAGAAGAGGAAGAATCTGAGGAGGAATCAGAATCTGGTGTCGCTAGCCTTGCTCTCGCTACTGCGTTCATCAGCAAGTCCATCTTCAATGAAGAATATGACCACTCCAACGACTCTGACATCAGCAATGATGATTATGCTCCCACTTATTGCTTCATGGCAAAAGGCTCAAAGGTACACAAACATCATTCCTCTTCTGAATCAAGTGAAGGTGAATCTGATGAATATGTAAAACCTAGCTATGCTAAAATTGTTAAAATTGCCACTAAGCAACAAAGTGCACTTGAAAAGCTTCAGAAAATGCTAGACAAAAGCGATGATCTGTTAAACCATGAAGTGGATCGGACTCAAACTCTGTCTGTTGATCTTGAAAGTCTTCAGGCAAAGTATGATAACCTTCAGAGTCATCATAATGACCTTTTAGCCGATCATGAGAAGCTTTCATATGAATTTATTCAAAGAAAGCAAGATCTTGAAAAGCTGAGGGTGTCAAATGAGGATCTCCAAAGGGAAAACGATTCCTTACTGGCTCAATAGATCAGTACTGCTCAGGAAGAATTTGTTCCACCTTGTTTGAAACGCATCGAACATGAAACTGCTAATTCTTCACCTGAATGTTCAAATGCTGCTATTGCTGCAATTTCTTCAACTATTCCCATGGTCTTAAATTCCTCATCTAAGGATACCACTAGTATCTTTGATGACAATGCAGGGTTGAAGGAATTGTATGTGAGAGGCATATACAAAAGTCTCAAAGGGCATTAAACCCTTTGTGATGTCCTCAAAAAGCAGATTCTAAACAGGAACCCTAGGAAAGAGGGTATTGCCTTTGTGAGGAAACTCAACGCTGATGGATCCTGCTGGACACCTGAGCAGTACCCCAAAACCTCATGGATTGCTGCAAAAGGATCTCCTGTGGATCCATCCACTTTATCTGGCTTTTCTTGTGAAACTTCATATTCCTCTGAAGAGTCACTTGACTCCAATTACAGATTCTTCAAAAATATGTCAAGTCAGGTATTTGCTAGATATGTTGGAACTAACTGCAGGAACGGTTCTCCTATGAAGAAAATCTGGGTTCCCAAGAGCTACCTACAAAATCTTCAAGTGAATGACCTCACGACACCACTCATGAAGAATCGGAACCCCAGACCAAATTCCTCAAATGGTCAAAATCATCATTATCGTGCTAATGCCTCTGTTTCGTAGGAAAATCCTAAGAGTTATGAATATGTGCATTATTCTTCAAACCATTATGTTCATAAGTCCTCGAAGAATTTCTTTGCTTATTCATTTGAATACTCTAACCCTCGCCCTGTGAAACGAAGCGCCCTTGCTTCAATGCCTCCCTTCTCACATGGTGCTCGTAGAATGATGAATTCTTTGCCACCCCTCCAAATGTGGGTGGTGAAGAAAACAAACTGACATGTTATGCATGGTCAGGTCTCTAGATGAATTTGAACATCTGATGAATTTGCTGGAGACCTAAGAAAATGCTTGAAAGTACGCAAGTTAACCATGATGAAATGAATTCTTCATTTCTCACGTCCTCACTCTACTTGCTTACTATCTTGTGTGATGAAATTCTGTTTGATGAAATTGATATCATATTCTTCACTCAAAAGCATATGAGTTTGTAAGATGTACTAATTCATCTGCAGGATGATAATTTAAAAGCTACTGAATGGGTTCTCGATAGTGGATGCACAAACCACATGACGGGTGACAAGAATCTATTGATGAATTTGCCACTCACTCCATCCCCTCTGAAGCATATCACCTACGCAGACAAAGGAAAAAGCAAGGTATTGGGACTTGGTAAGGTTGCTATCTCAAAGGACAGAACCATGGACAAGGTGATGCTTGTTGAATCCCTCGGGTTCAACCTTATGTCTGTCTCAATGCTTTGTGATCTTGATATGGTTGTCATATTTGGTAAATACCGTTGTGTTGTCATCATGGAATCTGACAATTCCAAAGTCCTCTAAGGCTTTAGGAGAGGAGACCTGTATATTGTTGATTTCTCTACAGGTTCTCAACCCGCCACTTGCTTACTTGCAAAGTCTTCAGAAGGCTGGTTGTGGCATCGACGACTTGGACATGCTGGTATGAGGAATCTGCACACAATCGTGAAGAAAAAGCACGTCATTGGCATCGAGGGTGTCAAATTCCTCAAGGACCACCTTTGTGGTGTATGTGAATCTGGGAAGATGACCAGATCCAAGCATCCCTCAAAGACAATCATGACCACTACACGACCTTTTGAATTGCTTCATATGGATCTCTTTGGTCCCCTCATTACTCTGTACTAACAAATTCTTCAAGTTTGTATGGATTTGTCATTGTTGATGATTACTCTCGTTATACATGGGTGCATATCATTCTGTACAAAAATGAAGTACAGGATGTCTTCAAACGATTTGCTTCAAGGGCCTCCACCAACTTTGGCGTCAAGATCAAGCATATCAGGAGTGATAATGGGACTGAATTCAAGAACACTAACCTTGATGAATATCTTGATGAACTTGGTATTAGTCATGAGTTATCTGCTCCTTACACTCCTCAGCAGAATGGCATCGTGGAGCGCAAAAACAAGACTCTTGTTGAGATGGCTCGAACCATGCATGACGAATACAAAGCCCCTCGTCGCTTCTGGCCTGAAGCAATTGATACTACATGCCACATCATCAACAGGGTATATCTTCACAAATTCCTCAAGAAGACTTCATATGAGCTCATGACAGGCAAGAAACCCAATGTAAGTTATCTCAAACTCTTCGGTGCAAAATGCTGGATCAGAGATCCTCATCACAGTTCTAAGTTTGCACCGAGAGCACATGAAGGTTTTATGCTTGGTTATGGAAAGGACTTGCACACATACAAATTCTTCAACACCTACCATCACAAGGTTGTTGAAACTGTAGATGTGCGGTTCGATGAAACTAATGGCTCGCAAAGAGAGCACCTGCCTTCTGTGTTAGATGAACAATCTCCTGAGGAATCCATCAAGCTAAAGGCAACTGAAGATGTCATACCAACTAAGGAAATCATTTCAACAAATGAAGACTCTCATGCTGATATGCCTGAAGAAAATGGTGCTGACAAAATACCTCAGCCTCGTCAACCTGCTCATCCAAGAGTAGCAAATGAAGTGCAGATTGACAAAATCATCGATGACATCAATGCACCAGGTCCTCTCACACGCTCAAAAGCTTCACATCTAACTAACTTTTGTGGGCACTTTCCCTTTGTCTCTATCTTAGAGCCCACCAAAGTTGATGAAGCATTCAAGGAGCCCGAATGGATTCAAGCCATGGAAGAGGAATTGCATCAATTCAAGCTCAACAACATGTGGGAACTTGTCAAGCGGCCAGATCCTCGCAAGCATAACATCATAGGTACCAAGTTGATCTACCGCAACAAGCAAGATGAAAATGGTCTTGTGGTGAGGAATAAGGCTCGACTTGTACCTCAAGGCTACACACAGGTTGAGGGAATTGACTTTGATGAAAATTTTGCACCTGTTGCTACACTTGAAGCTATTCGCATATTACTGGCTTACGCAAACCATCATAATATCATCTTATATCAAATGGATGTGAAAATTGCATTCCTCAATGGTAAGCTTGAGGAAGAAGTATATGTTGCTCAACCTCCAGGTTTTGAAGATCCTAAGCATCCTGACAAAGTCTTCAGACTAAACAAGGCCCTCTATGGCCTCAAGCAGGCCCCTCGGGCGTGGTACGACACTCTGAAGGAATTCCTCATGAAGAAAGGCTTCAAACCCGGTTCACTCGACCCTACTCTTTTCACAAAATCCTATGACAATGAATTGTTCATATGCCAAATATATGTTGATGATATTATCTTTGGATGTACTGACAAACGTTATAGTGATGAATTTGCCTATATGATGAGTGAAGAATATCAAATGTCTATGATGGGAGAGTTGAAATTCTTCTTAGGTCTTCAAATTTGTTAGCAAGACAATGGCATCTTCATCTCACAAGAGAAATACCTCAAAGATGTTCTGAGGAAATTCGACATGCAAGATTGCAAAGGCGTCAAAACTCCAATGCCTTCAAAAGGCCATCTCTGCACTGATGAAAATGGTAAAGATTTCGATCAGAAGGTATACCGCACCATGATTGGCTCCTTATTGTACCTATTGTTGGAAATATGCCCTAGAGGCAATAATAAAATGGTTATTATTGTATTTCCTAGTTCATGATAATTGTCTATTGTTCATGCTATAATTGTGTTAACCGGAAACCGTAATACATGTGTGAATACATAGACCACAACGTGTCCCTAGTGAGCCTCTAGTTGGCTAGCTCGTTGATCAATAGATGGTCTCGGTTTCATGACCATGGACATTGGATGTCGTTGATAACGGGATCACATCATTAGGAGAATGATGTGATGGACAAGACCCAATCCTAAGCATAGCACAAGATCGTGTAGTTCGTTTGCTAAAGCTTTTCAATGTCAAGTGTCATTTCCTTAGACCATGAGATTGTGTAACTCCCGGATACCGTAGGAATGCTTTGGGTGTGTCAAACGTCACAACGTAACTGGGTGGCTATAAAGGTACGCTACGGGTATGTCCGAAAGTGTCTGTTGGGTTGACACGAATCGAGACTGGGATTTGTCACTCCGTGTGACGGAGAGGTATCTCTGGGCCCACTCGGTAAGACATCATCATTATGAGCTCAATGTGACTAAGGACTTAGTCACGGGATGATGTATTACGGAACGAGTAAAGAGACTTGCCGGTAACGAGATTGAACAAGGTATGGGGATATCGACGATCGAATCTCGGGCAAGTACCATACCGATAGACAAAGGGAATTGTATACGTGATTGATTGATTCCCTGACATCGTGGTTCATCCGATGAGATCATCGTGGAGTACGTGGGAGCCAACATGGGTATCCAGATCCCGCTGTTGGTTATTGGCCGGAGAGGTGTCTCGGTCATGTCTACGTGTCTCCCGAACCCGTAGGGTCTACACACTTAAGGTTCGATGACGCTAGGGTTATAGGGAAATAGTGTACGTGGTTACCGAAGGTTGTTCGGAGTCCCGGATGAGATCCCGGACATCACGAGGAGTCCCGGAATGGTCCGGAGACGAAGATTGATATATAGTAAGTGAGGATTTGGTTACCGGAAGTGTTCCGGGTGTCACCGGTAGTGTACCGGGACCACCGGAAGGGTTCCGGGGGTCCACCAAGTGGGCCCACCTGCCCCGGAAGGTTCCGTGGGCTAAGAGTGGGAGGGAGCCAGCCCCTAGGTGGGCTGGTGCGCCTCCCACCCCAGCCCAAGGCGTGGCAAAGGTGGAAGGGGGCAAACCCTAGGCTTAGATGGGCCTTAAGGCCCACCCTAGGGCGCCCCACCTCTCCCTTGCCCTAGCCGCCGGCCAGATGGCATATGGTGGCTGCCGCCACCCCTAGGGTGGAACCCTAGGGCGCAGCCACCCCTCCTCCCTCTCTCCTATATATAGTGGAGGTATTTGGGGCTGCACAATACACGGTTCTCCCTCTCTCTCTGGTGCAGCCCTACCTCCTCCTCCCCTCGTTCTCCGTAGCGCTTAGCGAAGCTCTGTCGGAGTACCACGCAGCTCCACCGCCACCACGCCATCGTGCTACCGGAGCTCTCCCTCAACCTCTCCTCCCTCCTTGCTGGATCAAGGCGTAGGAGACGTCACCAGGCTGCACGTGTGTTGAACGCGGAGGTGCCGTCCGTTCGGCACTTGATCGGATCTACCGCGATCTGAATCGCTGCGAGTACGACTCCATCAACCGCGTTCTAGCAACGCTTCCGCTTAGCGATCTTCAAAGGTATGAAGATGCAATCTCTCCCCTCTCGTTGCTGGTTTCTCCATAGATAGATCTTGGTGACACGTAGGAAAATTTTGATTTACTACTACGTCTCCCAACACCTATGTGCGTCTAGGCCTGATATAATGCTAAGTGTATGTATGTGTGCTCGATTCCAAGCAACTCCGAAGGAATCACACCATAAGGCTGTGAAACACATTCTTCGATATTTAGCTCACACACCAACACTTGGATTGTGGTATCCCAAGGGAACAAATCTTCATGTCGTCAGATACTCTGATGCTGACTATGCTGGAGATCGCGTGGATCGCAAGTCAACCTCAGGCACATGTCATTTCCTTGGACGATCCTTAGTCCGTTGGTCCTCGAAGAAGCAGAACTGCGTTTCGCTCTCTACTACAGAAGCTGAGTACATTGCTGCTGGCTCGTGTTGTGCTCAGTTACTATGGATGAAGCAAACCCTCAAGGACTACGAAATCAAGTGTGCCTCTTTTCTGCGACAACGAGAGCGCCATCAAGATTGCGTACAACCCTGTTCAGCACTCCAAGACCAATCACATCCAGATTCGTCGTCACTTTCTTCGAGATCATGTACTCAAGGGCGACATCTCCATCAATCACATTCCTACTGCAGAACAACTGGCAGATATCTTCACAAAGCCCTTGGATGAAAAGAGATTTTGCAAGTTGCGATGTGAGCTAAATATCTTAGAATCTTTTAATATACTTTGATGAAGAACACACATCCTAACACGTATGCAAAATTGATGACTTAGATGTGCAACACACGAAGTAAAGTGTTTCTTCAATCAATGAAGAATAACTCTCTAAGTGTGAAGAAATTAACGAAGAATTTGATTCTCAGAACTCTATGACAATTGTAAGCGGTGTCTGAAATCATCATTCTTATACGGTGGGTTAAGCCACCAACCAAAAGTTGATGTTCTTCAAAATTGAGTACTGTTGCAAATTCCTCAAATTTTCAAATTCCTCAAGTTTTGAAAATTCATCAACTTTTCAAATTCTTCAAAAAAAATTGACACATATATACTTTGGAGTTTTCAATGTCCTCAACAGCATTCACTTAGTGCTAATTCTTCAAGTTGATTTTCATCTAAGTGAATGTGATCGGACCCTTTTCCCGTCTATGCTAAACTCAACCCAGTCTGTTGACAAATTCCTCATATGCCTTCAACTTTGAAACTTGTTCAAAGTCTTCACTGTGTCCTTGACAGCTGAAGAATTTGCGAACAAAAACTTTGAAATCCTCACTACCAAAATTTTCGGCGGTTCCCGCTCAAACTGTTCCGATTCCCGTGCCTGGATAACCCACGATCCTCCACAATCTACACTACCCAGATCGTGGGTGACACCTGTCGCGTGGAGAGCAAGGGTCAGGGGCAATCCTGTCCAAAATCTTCGGGAGGATCCGTTTTTACTTCCTCTATAAATGCCCCCTTCCCAACTACTGTGCTCGGTTACTCCGCATCTCATCTCTCTCCTGAGCTCCATCCAAGCGCCACTGCTAAAAGTCATCGTCGCCGGTGAGGAAGAGCTTCGCTGCCTCAACCTCGTCGTCGCCGTACTCGCATCGGCTGCGGAAATCTTCATCCGGCCGCCGCTGTAGCTGTCTCCTTCTTCCAAGCTAGGGCGTGGGAGATCTGAACGGACGAACCTCCTCAATTCATCTCTGTGTTCGTCATGTTCTTCACCAGGGTAATTAAAATTTATTTTTACTACCCATGTTTGATCCTCAACTACAACTACTATTCCTCAAATATGTGTTTAAACGTTATAAATCAAATACACAAGCACCTTCATCTCCTCATACTTGATACTTGATGTTTTTTTCTAAGTAATGACTTTCTTCAAGATTCCTCAATTGTGCGAATCCTCAAATTTGCACAACTCTGGAACCTGAGGCTAAGAACACTCAGTAAAAATCCTCAAGACATCCATGGTCAAATTCCTCACACCTATCTCTCTTAAAATTTCTGAGAACGCATATGACCTCTTCAAATTCTTCGCACCTATACTCTATTCACACGTACAACATGTCCGCTGATGAATCACTAGGTTCTCATCAACTTAACTCATTTGCAGCGCTACTTGAAAAAAAACTGTGTACCTCCTCAGAATCTTCAAGAGTTCATATTCCTCAAGTGAAGAAAATGTCTGATGGAAAGAAACCTCAAAAAGGAGGGAAAAAGCCAGATGTGCACACTGCATTTGAGATCCCTGAGGATCTATATGATGAATATTGTACACCTGATGACAAAACTCATGGAAAAGAGACGAACAAGCAGAGGAAGATTCGTCTGCAAAAGATTGAGAGGAGATGGGCCAAAGAATCGAGAGAATATCGTTATGTAACTCCAAAATACATGATGAAATTCTCTGTGAAACCACCCTGTAGCAGGCCTCCTCTAGCTCCTAACCAAATTGTTGATCCTTCTAGCATCAAAACTGGTGAGGACTTTCCTACCATGTGGGAAAAGCAACAAGCCAAATTGGCAAGGAAAGCCAAAGAGGTTGTGAAGAAATTCAACGAGGATTCTGCTGCTACTGCCTCTGCTGAAGCTTCTGCCAGTGCACCGAAGAAGATGTTAAAGAAATCTGCTCTGAAAATTGACTCTTCAAAATCTTCAGTGCAAATTCCTCAAGGTCAAAGGCCTCAGCCCAGAAAACCTTCAGCTCCTGGAACTGTTGCTGCTCAGTCATCTGCAACTGTCAAAAAGTCCTCAACTCCAGTGCATCTGGCAACATGCAAAAGGACTGATGGTTTTGCGTTAGTGCCGAAGCTCGCTGCAAGCCCCTCCACTACTGCAAAGACTTCAACCAGTCCCTCTGCACTTAAACTGAAGAAGACAGCTGGACGTCAAAAACCAAGCTCTTACACCAGCAAGGCTCTGGTTACAATTCCCTCAGATTCTTCTTCTTCTGATGCTGATGATGCTGATGATGAGGAATTGGTAGAAATCATCAGACATAGTCAGCACAGGGCAGCTAAAGCAAAGGGGAGCTCTGTTCCTCTCATGCTGGATCCCAAGTTGATCCTCAACTTCATTGATATGTGGCATGAGGACCCCAGTACTCCACTTTCCTCACTAAATGTGCCTCCTGAAGTGGATCATGTCCTCACCCATTTTATCTCTCAAGAACAATGGAAAAGAGAGCAAGCTCAGAGGGCTAAGAGGAACAAGACTCGCAAAGAAAAGTTTCTGCGCGAAAATGTGATGAACTTGACCCCAAATCAACTGGTCACAGTTCAGTCCGAGATTCGCACTCTATCCTTGGATCAACAAAGATATGATGCTGAATGGCAGGGCACCAAGGTTAGACTCGTCAAGGCTGCTAATGCAGCTGTAAAGGATCACAACACCAGGGTTGCAGCTCGATCGCAACCACAAAACACTCAGTCTGAAGAAAATGCTCAGACTGGATATGAAATTCCTCAGGTTGCTGAGGAAAATGCTCAGCCTAAAGAAACTGCTGAAGAAAGAGCTTTTGCATCAAAAGCATCTGCTAGTGCTGCTGAGGAAACTCAGACCACTGATGAACTTGCCAGGACAACCCCCAATGTTGTGCCTGAAGAATTTGATAGGCCGGCTATAGAATCCACTGTGCCTCAAGAAACTGAACCACCCAGGGCGGCTACATCAGTCATTCTTGAAGAAACTGCTCATATTGAGGAAAATCCCCTCAAAAGAAAAGCATCAACTTCTGGAGCCCCAGTGTTGAAGAAGTTGAAAACCTTGACAAGTTCCTCAGCTACACCTCTTGATGCAACTCCAATTTCCTCGGCACCAGCCTATGCTATTGTGCCAACTGGAGAAGCATATGACATTCCTCACAAAGAAAAGAATCATTCGGCTGCTTCCTCAGAGCCTCTTGATGAGGAAATTGTCATTGATGACACTGCATCAACTCCCAAGGTATCATCACCACAGCTTCTGCTAACTGCTGGCGCTGAAGAAATTGATGAAGAAGTTGACATTGGTGACACTACCCCTGTCATCAATGATGAATATTGGGAATCTGTACACCCCAACTCACCTATGGCAACTCCTCTGATGTTGCTTCCTCAGTCACCATCACATACTGAGGAAATACATGAAGATTCTGAACACCTGTATCTTCTAGACCCTGAAGAAATTCCAACTGCAACAGCTGAGGAAATTGATGCTCCGACCACTACTGAGGAACCTGTTCTACAAATCACTCAGTCTGTAGTTCCTCCCATGCCAACTGAGATCAAAGGGCATAGTCGACCAAATCTTCAACCTAAGCAACGAATGCCATTCAAAGGTTCGGTCCACCCGAAATTCCTCAGGACAAATTTCTTCAATGAACACATGTTCTTCACAGGGTCAAATCCGTATGATTCTGCTCGAACTGGTCGCACAAGGTTCTGGACTCCTACTCAAATGAACTACTATGCCACTATTCTATGTGACAAGAAGAAAATCTTCGAGCACCACAACATTCCTCATGTGGACATGGAGTCAATTCCATCATTCATGCCGGTGCTCCAAGTTCTTCATGATGTTGGGCTTCTTCCCTTCTGCGTAGATGTCTGTGACTGGAACAAGGAGTTGATTCTTCAATTCTATGCCACTCTATACATTAGTGGAAATTCTTCAGACATCAACTCCTAGGTCTTGGACTGGATGACCGGAACAACTCATTTCACTGCAAGCTCTTCTGAATTGCTTGAGTCTGTCCCAGTTCCAATTCCTTCAGATGAAGCCCGCTGCCTATTCAATGATCCACCACTGCCAAATCAGATGATGAATGTGATGATGAAGAAATTAGCACCTGGAAAGCCTCAAAGGACAACCTTTCTTGTGAAGGATTTGCTGTATGTACCTAGCACAGTCTATCGCATCCTCACTCACACCCTATGCCCTCAGAAGGGGCACAACTCCGAAGAAGAAGAAGTTGAAGGAATCATGAAGAACATGCTTTTCAACATCATTCATGGGATTCCCATCAATTTTCATGATTTCTTCACGAGGACTCTAGTCGATGCTACTATGTCACCATTTGAGTTGAAGCCCTTTGCTCCCTGGATTATGCATTTCCTCAGAACAAAGTCTTCAAAGCACTTTGAGGCTGACTTCCAAAATCATTTCAGCTTTCTGCCCCCGATTGAAGTCCTCAAAAGCACAATAGATGAAGGAAAAGGCAAGGATGTCATTGATCAAGGCACTCGTCCATTGGATGGTCAGTTTCGTCAAGCAGCATCTTACTCCACCAATGATGACTCTGCAACACAGGACTCCTCTGCCAAAACCTCTGCACAAAAGCCTCATGCAACTGCTCCTTGTGTGATGACTGATCGTGAGCTTCTCTTAAGTCTTCATCAGAAAGTCGATCGAAATCACAAGTGGGTCAAGCGTGAACTTGGGTATATTGTGTAGAATATGACTGTGACGCAGAACATTGTCAAGAGGAACCACTACTATGCTCATGAAAACCTCAAGCGCTCTTGGGTTGTGCTAAATCACATCATGTCCTCAGAAGAATTGGATGAGCTAAACTTTGAAGAATATCCAGACTTTGCTCGCTGTCCTCAGAAGAAGTTCAAGAAAGTCCAAGTTCCTCTGATGGTCACCAGTTCCTATTCTTCATCTCGCGAGTGCGAGGAAGATGAAGACATTAATGATACTACTGCTGGACCTGCATCAACAATCGACCCCGACAACGCTGGCGCTCCTTCTTCACCAACAAAATGAAATTCATCATGGGACGTTAGTCATCATTTTTTCTTCCCTTTTGGTCCTCAATGACAAAGGGGGAGAAATTTTGAGTTAGTCTTCAAGCGGGTCTACATATATGGGCTATTTTTGTTTAAGTTGCAACTCTCGCTCTTCTGAAGTTTTTGCTTATTGAGTTGTAAACTTAAGTCCGATGGTGGTCTGACACTTTTGAACTATGTCCTCGCATGTTTATTTCCTCAAATACCTTAATGCATGCATGCTGAATTTCGTCAGACACCAGTTTCCTCACGCATTTTAAATTCTTTATTTCATATATTCAAATGTGTGTATGAATTACAAGATATAGGGGGAGTTCTCCATGTTTTGAACCTGCCATGTGCATTTGCAGCACAAAGCAAATTCCTCAAATATGCACATCTTCAGGGGGAGTTCTTCTCTATCTTGCAATCAAATTCCTCAAAATCTGTACTTTCACTTCATATGTTTATCCCCGTTGAAAACTTAACCTATTTGTCATCAATCACCAAAAAGGGGGAGATTGTTAGTGCATCTAGTGCCCCTTAGTGATTTTGGTGTATTGAAGACTTATAGGTTAAGGCACTAATGTGTTTGTGAGTGTACACAGGCTCTATAAGTCGATGAGGAGTTTGGTATAATCGGAGATTATCGACCCCCAAAAATGAATGTCTTCAAGTGAAGACTTTGCTGAAGACTTTGGTGAAGACTTTGTGAAGACTTTGAAACTGAAGAAGTTGGTGTGACCTTGAAGATATGAATGAGGAATATGAAGCGTGAAGACTTTCTTTTCGCTGTTTCATTTCATTTATTTGTGTCATAGGAAACACCGTACTGTTAAAGGGGGTCGAGGTAATACTAAGGAAAATTTCCAACTGATGCTCAACTCCAAAATCCACAACCCATACAATCCTTCGAGTAAAGCCTTTGGAAATCTCTTACAGTTCAGACAAGTTTTTCAATGACAGAGACGAAGTTCTTTTGGTCTCTGAGGAAATTGTTCTGACTGAGGAGTTAGGATTTCGCCAGTGTGAATTGCCTACAAGTGAGGATTATGATAAGCTGAGGACTTTCATAGTTCGAAATTCCGACCGTTGTTGTGCTTAGCGCCAGCTGTCCCCAATCGTTCTTATCCACATAACGGTCATATCATTGGGGGCATTTATGACTTATCATGTCAGGTTGCACCCTGGCTATAAATAGCCAACCCCCACAACCACTAGCTGGTTGGCTGCTCCGAGAAAGAACTGACACTTGTCACTTGAGAGCAACCCATCCTCTGAGGACTTTGAGAGAAAATCATCAGTGAGGAAAAACGCACAACCAAACCATAAAACCCATAGTGATTGAGCATCACTGAAGAAATTCTTGTGTGGAACCGACGCTTGTTACCTTTGAGGACTGTGTATCCTCCAGACGGTTAGGCGTCAAGGTCTAGTGCTCCTGCAGTCAATTGGGGACCACGAAGTGACCTTGGTCTAGAGCATCCAGCAGTAAATTGTGGATCGCTGGGTGACTAGTTTGTGAGGGTTTTGGAAGTCTACCCTGAAGACTTACCACGAGTGTTGGGCGAGGACTGTGTGACCTTAGCTCAAGGAGAATACGGTAAGGACTGTGTGTCCTGGGACTGTGTGTCCTCTGGTTTAAATACCAGGCCGCTCCAAACCAGACATACGACTATCACAGCAGTTGGAACTGGGTCATCAAATCATTGTCTTCAACAAGCCATCTGGTTCTATTTCCTCAACCTTTCTATTCCTCATATATCTGTTGATGAAATTGATTGTTATAGTTAGAAGAATTTGACCGAAGACTTTCACAAATTCCACACCTCAAATTCCTCAAGTTACCTTGTTCATCACTGCTTATCCTGTATCACGCTACTCTCTATTTGTGCATGTTTCATTTAATCATGAAGACTATGCTGTCACTATGTTCCTCATGCACTTGAGTACTTATTCCGCTGCTAGTTATTCATCACATTTCAAATTCCTCAAAGTTGAAATTCCTCAAATGATGAATTTGTAAAAATCGCCTATTCACCCACCCTTTAGCCGATATAACGCACTTTCAGCGACCCGAACGGCCGCTCGTGCAGCCGGTTCGACCCCCGTCCGGCTGGGGGTGGCCGGGCTGCTTTCCGAACCGCCTCTTCCGTTGACCCCATTGGCGGACGTGCGATGTCCAGTCCCTCTGCGCGCAGGTATGACGACATGACATGACCGCCACGATGGGCGGCCCTGTGGCCATAGTGGCTGCTGACGCACGGGACCTCATGGCTACAGTCCGGCCATCTAGGCTGCTGACATTGCCGAGTGCGACCGGGCGGGGAAACAGTGCCGGCACGTCCTCGCACACTCAATTACCTGCCCCGGCGCGGCTACAATGCAGCCGGCCGTATCGAAGACTTCGACCAGCTGGCGCTAGACGACGCCTCCCGGGCGATCCATGTCGCGACACGTGGGCGAGGGCCTATCGGAGGACTGGCTGGCGAGACCAAGTGGGAGACGGGACCGCTCGGACGGTGGACCCCACAGATGACGAGACGACACGAAGGGCAGGACCCACTAGCTAGTCGGAGAGACTGCCAGCCG
This sequence comes from Hordeum marinum, assembly GCA_022496015.1. Lineage (NCBI taxonomy): Eukaryota > Viridiplantae > Streptophyta > Magnoliopsida > Poales > Poaceae > Hordeum > Hordeum marinum. The sequence goes on along the minus strand of CM039672.1, from coordinate 436,979,737 downwards.
GGTCCCCCCACTCCTGTACTTAAGAACATATTATAGAGTCTAACCCCAAGCCTCCCATGCAACGGGACGGACGATCATTCGCGCACACGCAGATAGAGCTTTCCTCTCATATCCTCTCTAGCATCGGAGGAACACGAGTCGGCTGCTCCTTCTTCCTCCTCTAGACATAGCTCTAGGAGCGTCCTTGTAAACACAACTATCCATCCAACTAGACCAAGTAGGACTAGGGGTATTACCTCCCACGGAGGGCCCTGAACCTGGGTACATCGTGTGTCACCACCACTTGTGCCCAATCCCGCTCCCGGAGCCCGTTAGCGTCCTCTAGCCCCAACCACCTATGATAAGCCTACCCATGCAATCCGCCGTGAGAAAACGACGACAGTTGGCGCCCACCATGGGGTCGTATGCGGTGCTGGCCGGATTCATGCTCTGGGCGGGACCCCTCGCCATTCCCCACCGCCACCGCACGTCCAGGCGAAACCGCGGGATCGTGGGGCTTGCTCCGGCATGACCTACGGGCGACCCCGTCGGCCTCGTGGCCGGAATCGACGCGCCCACGGAGCGCTTCGGCAGGCTCAGCCTCACCGAGGCTCCGGCCGCTGACGAGTACCCCGGGCAGGTGCTCGTCTGTGTCGATCCGCCCATGGCCGTGGGCGCACTTGCTGTGACCCAGTCTAGCGGCTCCCACGATCGCGTGAGGGCGATGAGCATCATCTCCTCCACCTCCTCCAGACATGCGTGGGCCGGGGCTGACGCCGCCGTTGCCCGCGTCGGCACCTCCGACCTGCTCGGTGCGGCCCTCCGGGGTTTGAGCACCCTATCGCCCCGATGGCAAACCCCGACGCCTCCGCGACCGACCTCGAGGCGGTCCGTCGCATCCTGTTCGAGGATGCCACCGCCCTCGCGGCTACGCGGCGCCGCATGGATGCTGCCCAGCAAGAATACGCTTCCGCCTACGGTCTCACCCCGGCTGGCACCGAACCCAACCGGCGTGGGGATGTGCGCGACCGCGGCTGTGTGGTCGCTGAAATCCTAGGTAGCAAGATGCCCGTCTACGACACCCCCGCAGCCAACCTGCGTGCCCTTAAGGTAGCCTATGAGGACTTGGCTACCTTGGAGGGCGAAGAATGTGCCGCCCACGAGCGTCACATCAAGGAGCTCATTGAAGCCGCTGACATGCAGCAGCATCTGCTTGCGTCGGGCGGCGCCACCGCCTCCAGAAGCCCCCGGCTTGAGCGCTAGGGCACGGGGACTGCGGGCCGTCAGCCGGCTCAGCACTCCTCTTCCCCTCGTGCCTCTGGCCGCCAGGACGAAACAAACAACCCCCGGCCCTCTCAGCTGTCTAGGAGCGAGCAGCCGGCTGTTAACAGCCGGCGCACCAACAACCCGCCTCGCAGCAGCCACCACCATGAAGCGCCGGCAGCCAGCAACCGGCGCAGCCGGGGGCACACACCACCCCCGCAGCGCGAGCCGGAACGATCGGTTCCGCCCGTCATCCACCCCGAGCTCTTGACCCGGATCGGGCCGCGTGTCCCCCGTAGCGAGAACGACGCCCGCAACCGCATCGACCACCTCGCGCAGAGGAGGGCTCGATTAGCCCAGCCTGTTTCGGCCCCTGGATCCACAACGAGCCGTTACCAATTGGCTTCACTCTCCCCTGAGACACCCCTAAGTATAACGGGGCCGCCAAGCCCGAGGACTGGTTGATCGACTACACCACCGCAGTCAGCATCACCAGGGGGAACAAGCGCGTAACCGTTGGCTACGCCCCCCTCCTGTTGATCGGCTCGGCCCGCACCTTGCTCAACAGCCTGGCGGCCGACAGCATAAACACCTGGATGGACTTCGAGGAGGCCTTTGTCCGCAACTTCACTGGCACCTACAAGCGGCCCGGCTGCCCCCATGAACTCACCATGTGCATTCAAGGGTCGGGCGAATCCCTCTGCGACTACCTCACGCGGTGGACCGAGCTCCGCAACTCCTGCGAGGGGGTGCACAAGGTGCAAGCCATGCAGTACTTCATCGAAGGCTGTCGAGATGGCACCCTCCTCAAGCACAAGCTTCTGTGCTCCGAGCCGGCCACGCTTGCCGAGCTCATGACCAATGCGGACAAGTACGCCACGGCTGATTCAGCCATCCGGGTCAAGACGACCCCGCCCACCAAGGCAACGACAACACCGGCAACGTCCCGGCCGACTGCCGACAACCGGAAGCCGTAGAACAACAAATGCAAGAACGACCTGCCGGATCCCCGCTACGGGAGCCAGCAGGTTAACACCATTGAGGAGCAGGAGCTGGCTACCCAGCCTTCCAGTCAGCGCCAGCGCACTAGCAAGGCTGCCTGGCAGCCAAATCTCACCTTCGAGCAGATGCTCGACCTCCCCTGCAAAAACCATTCCGGGGCCAAACCCTCTACGCACACGCTCCGGCAGTGGAGCTTCTCACATCAATTGGCCCAAGGGGACAGCATCTCGGCTCCCCCCGCGCCGCCTGCCCGCGCGCCGGCCCGGCCCAAGCTGCTGCCCCGGTGCAGGCTCCGGCTCCGGCCAAGAATGATGATTGTCTGATCGACCAGTTCCCTAACCAAGAAGGCTGTTACGTTGTCTTCACTAGCAAAGAGACGAGCAAACACGCTCAGCGCCGGCTCCACTGTGAGGTGAACGCCACCATGCCGGCAACTCCCCAGTTCGTGCACTGGTCGGAGAAGCCGGTCACCTGGAGCCAGGTGGATCATCCCGCTGTAATGCCAAATCCTGGCAGCTATGCCCTAGTCCTCGACCCCACCATCGCCACCAAGAAGCGCACCTGCCGTTTCTCGCGAGTGCTGGTTGATGGTGGCAGCAGCATCAACATCATGTACCTCGACACGATGCACAAGCTAGGGCTGATGATAGAAGACCTACAGGCGAGCCGGATGGTCTTCCATGGCATCGTGCCTGGAAAGTCCTTCTCCCCTGTTGGCAAGATCATGCTCGACCTCCTCTTCGGCAGACCCGGCCACTTCTGGCACGAGCTAGTGTTATTCGAGGTTGTGGACCTCATGAGCCCCTACCATGCACTACTGGGCCGGTCGGCCCTTGTCAAATTCATGGCGGTCCCCCATTACGCCTACCTCAAGCTCAAGATGTCGGGCCCCAAGGGAATCTTCACCATCACGGACGACTACAAGATGTCAATCGAGTAAGCTCGAGACGGCAGCCGGCTGGCCGAGGCCCTAGAAATTACCAAGGAGAAGCGGCAGCTTGACTGGCTCGTGGCCCTTGCCGCCAGCCAGCCGGCCGTGCCGGCTTCCCCCTTGCAGTCTACCGGCGAGGCCTCCTTCGAGCTGTCGAAGGACACCAAGCAAATCCTGCTTGACCTGGCCAACCCGGCTCAGTGCGTCACCATCGGCTCCCGTCACTTCCTTCGTGAGAATCGGGACATCTTCGCATGGTCCCCCAAGGACATGTCGGGTGTTCCGAGGAAGTTCGCCGAGCACAAACTACATGTCCGGTTGGACATCAAGCCAGTCAAGCAGCCCGTGTGCCGCTTCTTCGAGGAGAAGTGGCGTACCATAGGAGAAGAGATTGCCCGGCTGCTTGCAGTCGGGTTCATCATGGAAGTGCTCCACCCGGATTGGCTGGCCAACCTAGTCCTTGTGTTGAAGAAGAACAAGACCTGGCGCATGTGCATCGACTACACTAGCCTGAACAAGGCGTGTCCCAAGGACCTGTTCGCCCTGCCGCAGATCGATCAAGTCATCGACTCCACGGCCGGCTGCAACTTGCTGTCTTTCCTGGACGCCTACTTTGGCTACCACCAGATCAAGCTGGATCCAGAAGACCGGCTCAAGACCTCCTTCATCACGCCCTTTGGGGCCTACTGCTACATCACCATGTCCTTCGTCCTGAAGAATGCAGGCGCCACATTCCAGCGGTGCATGCAGAAGTGCCTCCTGCCTCAGATAGGCAGGAACGTCCACGTACATCATCGTCAAAACTAAGAAGCACTTCAGCCTCCTCGACAACCTCCGAGAGACCTTCATGAACCTGCGCGAGTACAAGATCAAGCTCAACCAGGAGAAGTGTGTCTTCAGCATCCCAGCCGGCCAACTCCTGGTTTTCTTCGTGTCCACTCGCGGCATCGAAGCTAACCCTAAGAATATCAACGCGATCGAGCGCATGCCCAAGCTGACCCGGCTCCACGACGTCCAGAAGTTCACCGGCTGCCTTGCCTCGCTTAGCCGATTCATCAGCCAGTTGGGGGAAAAGGCCCTGCCCCTCTACGGGCTCCTTCGCAAGACGGCTCTGATCGAGCCGGGTCACACCAAGAAACCAGGCGTGTTCGATTGGCCGACGAGGTGGACGAGGCCTTTCGCGGCCTCAAGAAGGCTCTCACCCGCGCGCCAATCCTGCCGCGCTGGCTGAGAAGGAACCACTACTCGCCTACATCGTGGCGACCACCCGCGTCATCAGTGTCATCCTGGTGGTCGACCGGCCGGAGGAGGGCAAGTCGCTGCCGGTCCAGCGGCCCGTCTACTACCTCAGCGAGGTCCTCTCCGCATCCAAGCAAAACTACCTCCACTACTGACGGGGATATACCCCATGGTATGACCCGGCCTGGCGACTCACAGGAGACCCGGCTGAAGACATGACATTCTTATTAAAAGACTCGGTAGGCGAGTCATAGGATGACCAAGCCCAAGACCCGGCTGGTGAGCCAGCGCTAGGCGGCTCAAAAGAGAAAGCCCACAAGAGAAGGCCCGAAGAGAGAAGGATTCCCTTAAAGGAAATAAGACCCGGAGTAGGATTCATGAGAGACTAGTCCTAATCCTACTCCTACTAGGACTCTATTTGTAAACCTACCCTCTCCACTTATATAAGGAGGGGTAGAGCACCCCTAGAGGGACAAGTTCTCAAGAGACACAAGTCTACAAGTTTAGACAACACAAGATATTAGAGGCTCTCGTGATTAGAGGTAGCAATTAGCACCCTTGTAACCGAGAGATCTTCATCATCATCAATACCAGACAAGCAGGACGTAGGTTTTTACCTCCATCGGAGGGGCCGAACCTGGGTAAAACTCTGTGTCTTCTCGATTCCAATCAACCCCTTCAAGCCGCCACGTAGTTGCGTCTCGCCCCGAACCTAAGTCCGTTGACCCGGACATCTGCCATGACAAATCCACGACAATTGGCGCCCACCGTGGGGCCCGCACGATGGTGTTGGATTCTTGAAGGGAATTTTTCCTAGGATTGAGAAGTTTACAACTTGTCGGATGGAAAAAGAAATCAGCACGAGAGGATGTATGTCATTGATGAACAGTCCGAACGACGAGATTCGATTGGGGTGAGTTCGTGTGTTCACGTCTGTGCGGCATCGCAAGCCGCTAAGTCAAGATTGTCCAGACTTTCCACTTCAAGATCAATGTGTCGGAGGAAGAAGAGCTGGTGCAAAGGGATCACATCAACGACGAGTGGTTGAAACACAATGTGGGATCAAGAGGAATTCCAAGGCGACCACGTTTTCTTATCTACATGTAGGGATCGAATCCTGTAGTTTTCTTATCTACATGCCCATGATCCTGTGCCACCGTCGGGGCAACATCGCCATGGTACCCGGTGCCCGATCTCGCGTTGGCTGGCTGCGGAACGTCCAAGCTCCGCGTCGCCCGGGAGATCGCCCAACTTCGGTCGCCACCCTTGGATCTCGGTGCCTCGCCACCGGCTCCCTCACCCCGTCGCCTCATCGCCATGGACGCCAGCGCCGCCCCTTCGTTGTTTGACCCAGCCGCTCCTTTGCATCGCCATGTTCGCCGACCCACCTTTGCTCCGATCTTGCAGGGAATAAGACCACGACGACCTCCCGCGGCCGGATCCGGCCACCTCAACACCGGCGCCCGTCCTCACGAGCTGTAGCCGAATCCTCCTCTGCTTTGGTGCCATGACCTTCGAACATGACCAGGGAGACGAGCGCCCCTTGCGTTGACCCGATAGATCAACAAGTGGACCAATGCCATGCCGTGCGCCTCGGCTGCCTGTGTCGCCCCGCTCCTGGGCCGACTTTGATCGCGCAAGGCCCAGTAGGCACGCCGCGTCCTCAGCCCCTCCACCGAGCTGGGGCAGCCCAGCAAGTTTCGGCCTATTTAAAAAAACATATCAGAGGAAGGGCCTGGTCGGACGAAGGACGTCCGTTTTGTCAGATTACATTCGTGCACAGATCGTCGGTGGTTTCTGCAAAAATCGTCAGGTGATATCCTTCCAGTCTGTTTATTTAGCTCATATTAAATTCCTTGAGAACAATCACTCCGTCTGTAATATTTCTTGCACAGGAGAATTATTCATTTCGAAGGTGGAGTTTATAAGAGTTCATGTCAATATCGTCAGTTAACGCCGTGGCCGTCTATCGCTGCTGCACCGGCTTACAACGCCGTAGCCGTCTCTCTCCACCGTCCCGGCTTACAACATCGTGGCCGTCTCTCGCCACCGCTCTGACCTATGATGCAGCAACTGTCTCTCGCGACCGCACCGGCTTACAACACCGAGGCCGACTCTCGCCACCCGCGTCGGCTTACAAATGCCATGGTTGTCTCTCATCATCCGCGCCGGCTTATAATGTCGTGGCATATTTCACAAATAGGGCCGGCTTACAATGTCACGGTTGGTTTCTACGTCTACATCAACATATCGGTGTAGTGCTCGCCTGTACGAGCCGCCCAACGGACACGTGCAAGACGCCACACATTGTGATCTACATCAACATATCGGTGCGGTGCTCGTCGATACGAGCCGCCTAACGGACAAGCGCATAAGCCGCCGTCACTATAGCTTGGTTCACTTCAAGCAAACATCCGGAACGAACCATCAACCGGATCATTGAAAAAATTCATATGGGATCATCTATAACCCGCCACGGCCAACCTCAACTTTCGAAGAAGATCCTCAAAGCCGCCTCTTCGAGTCAACTTGAGGCTCGGGGGCTATAGACATAGCAAGACACATTTGGTCGTTTTCAATTAGAAGCCTGGGTCTTTGCAAGATGAAATTTTCCGGCTCAAAAATTTGATTTGAAGTGGTCTGTTCGCCGTCAAAATGGCTGATCTGTCATCCGGCTTTATGCCCTATCAAGCGTTGTGGCAGGGAGGCTTCTTGCCTTCGGGTATAGCTTAGATCTTCCCTGCGCAATCGGCTTTTATGCTGGTGCAAGGAGGATTCTTGCCTTTGGGTATAGCTCACTTCTCCCTTGCACAGCCGGCGATATGCCCAATTAAGCATTATTGCAAAGAGGCTTCTTGCCTTCGGGTATAGCTTACTTCTCCTTTGCACAGCTAGCTGTTATTAAACTGTTGCAAGGAGGCTTCTTGCGTCTGGGTATAGCTTACTTCTCCCTTGCACTGTTGGCTTTATGCCTAGTTTGGTTACATTAAGCGTTGTTGTTGATGGAGGCTTCTTACCTTTGGTATAGCTTACAGTACCCTAAGACAACAGCGTGTACACCAAATTCCAGTTGCTTATCAACTGCAGCCATCGAAGGGGGCTTCTTACCGACAGGTATCGCTTATCTCACCCTAATGGCCGGCTTTATGCCACTTCCGGTTACTTATTAACCGCGGTTGTCGAAGGGGGCTTCTTACCGACGGGTTCGCTTCTCTCACCCTAACAACCGGCGTTTACGCCAAAATCCAGTTGCTTATCAACTGTAGCTGTTGAAAGAGGCTTCTTGCCTTCGGGTATAGCTTACTTCTCCTTTCAAACAGCCAGCTTTATGCCGTCTCAGGCTAATTGTTGGCCGCGGCTGTCGATGGAGGCTTCTTGCCTTGGGGTATAGCTTACATCTCCCATCGACAGCCGGCATTCGCTGTACTCTTACCAGTCAATCTCGCCTAGAGACCCTGAGCCGGTTCAAGAAATTGACAGCCAATCTCGCCTAGAGACCCTAAGCCGGTTCAAGAAATTAACGGCCAATCTCGATAGAGACCCTGAACTGGTATGAGTTCAAGCATCGAGCCACCCGGAAGAACCATTATATGAGTTTTTTGAGGAAAGCAAGATCATCATCACATATTGCATCATGTCGGCTTATCAAGCCGAGTCAGAGCAAGGTTATGAGAAAAGGAGCAATGTTATGAAAGGTATACATCTCCGGGTTGAGCTTCTTTAAGCCGCCCTCACAACATGCTGAATATATTCTGTCTTGTTCGTTTTTGCAGGTTTTATCTCTTAAGATGAGTCGCCGTTAAGTGTTTTGCAAGAGAAAATGGATCTTTTAATAGCCAATATGGCTGGATCTTCATGGTTTATCATAACCAGTAATAAAGGATTGTATTTTTTCAAACCAGCTCGGAGAAATTATTATCTTTCAAGAGACGCCCTATCAGATATAATATCGTGTCATCTAATTGGCCGGTTCTCGGATTTCTTTAATTGTGCTCTGTAGTAACCTACAACACTCATGGATTTCTCATATTTGCCGGGTTGCACCGCAACCACGAGCAGGAATTTCATGTCAAAGACAAAGGAATTATTCCAGTATATTCATTCCGGGTTATATTACGACCATGGTCAAAGATTCATTCAACAAATTACGGTGAGACGTATTATTCTCACATAGTTCCGAGTCGCCGCAGGCAGACGACTAGGCACTTGGGGGTTACATTATCCAAGTCCAAGTTTATATCAATTATGCAAAGTCCCATGTTGCTGCAAGCATGCACCACGGCACTTGGGGGCTAATGCAAGCCGGTTTTTAAACCATTACATTGTCAGCAAGACCATATTATCTCAAGCAGATGAGCCGGCCCTTCTATATTTTTCTAAAGTCCCAGCCCAGTAATTCTTACTGACTCGACACTTGGGGGCTACAGTATTCAGCTGTTCCAACAGATTAAGAGAGTCAAATTGAAGACCCGGCACATCACATTCTGATGAGCCGGCCCTTGGGGACTACACCCGCCGAAGCTTTCTGATGAGCCGGCCCTTGGGGGCTACACCCGCCGAAATATTATAAGGTATAAAGCAATTATAAGTCCCAGGTTGCTGCATGCAGGACAACCCGGCACTTGGGGGCTACACAGTCCAAAATATTATTGCAAAGCACCAAGTTATCATGGATAATCTCAGAGCTTGGGGGCTACAGGTAATATGGACATATCAAAAACTTTGAGGAGAATTTTAAAGATGTTAAATATGGAGTTAAGTTGTTAGACCCGGCGTCACCAACACTTATGACCCGGTGTTATCAAAAGATCATAACCCGCCAGAGCTTCTGTAAGCCGCCCTGCTTCACAACAATGGAAGTCTGGTTCCACATCAGATGGATTCTCAGCCCAATATTTATCAACTAAGCAGGATTCTAGTTATTTAACCCGGAGTCACCAACGATAATGACCCGACATCATCAATGATTATGACCCGGTGGAGATGACCCGCCAAGAGCATCGGAACCCGACTCAATGGCATATGGGTGTTCTATTCTCAATATTTTTCAAAAGACATTGACAAGCAAGATGATTATCAAGACGACTCATTCATATGGAGAAAAGACCCGGATTTCTGAGAAGCCATTTGATAAGCCGGCCAAAGGAGCAAGCCGGCCACTTAACATATTTGTTACTCTTGTTTCAGAAGCTTACCATGAATAAATTCCAGCTAACCTGGGGGCTAATGACGGGGATATACCCCATGGTATGACCCGGCCCGGCGACTCACAGGAGACCCGGCCGAAGACATGGCATTCTTATTAAAAGACCCGGTAGGCGAGTCAAGCCCAAGACCCGGCTGGTGAGCCGGCGCCAGGCGGATCACAAGAGAAAGCCCACAAGAGAAGGCCCGAAGAGAGAAGGATTCCCTTAAAGGAAATAAGACCCGGAGTAGGATTCGTGAGAGATTAGTCCTAATCCTACTACTATTAGGACTCTATTTGTAAACCTACCCTCTCCACTTATATAAGGAGGGGTAGAGCACCCCTAGAGGGACAAGTTCTCAAGAGACACAAGTCTAGAAGTTTAGACAACACAAGAGATTACAGGCTCTCGTGATTAGAGGTAGCAATTAGCACCCTTGTAACCGAGAGATCTTCATCATCATCAATACCATACAAGCAGGACATAGGCTTTTACCTCCATCGGAGGGGCCGAACCTAGGTAAAACTCCGTGTCTTCTCAATTCCGATCAACCCCTTCAAGCCGCCACGTAGTTGCGTCTCGCCCCGAACCTAAGTCCATTGACCCGGACATCTGCCGTGACAAATCCATGACAACTACCAAAAGATGTTCTTCGGCATATACTTCGCCGCCAGGAAGGTCAAGCAATACTTCCAGGAGCATACCATCACCGTGGTGAGCACGGCCCCGCTCGGCGAGATCATGAGCGACCGGGATTCCACCGACTAGATCACCAAATGGGCCATCGCCCTTGCCGATCATGAGATCCAGTACAAGCCAAGAACCGCCATCAAGTCACAAGCGTTGGCTGACTTCCTCGTTGACTGGGCAGAGACGGAGTTCGTGCCGCCTCCCCCAGACTCCACGCATTGGCGCATGCATTTCGACGGCTCGAAAATGAGGACTAGCCTGGGTGCCGACATAGTCCTCTTCTCCCCAAAAGTTAACCAGCTCAAGTATGCCCTCCAGATCCACTTTGCCGCCTCCAACAATGTGGCCGAGTATGAGGTCATCGTCCATGGCCTCCGGCTCGGCAAGGAGATCGGCATAAGGCGCATCCCATGCTTCGGCGACTCCGACCTCGTGGTGCAGCAAGTCTCTGGCGAATGGGACGCTAGGGACACAAACATGGCCAGCTACCACTTTCTCATACAACAGCTCACCGGCTCCTTCGAGGGCTGTAAATTTCATCACGTCCCACGGGCGAACAACGAGGCGGCCGATGCGCTAGCAAAGATCGGCTCCACCCGGTAGGCCATCCCAGCTAGCGTCTCCCTCGAGCGGCTGCTCAAGCCATCGATCAAGCCTTCCCCAGAATCGGAGTCAATCTTCATGCCGGCAGACACTGCCGGCCCATCGGCGGCTCCGGCTGTCCCCTCGGTGTCCTCACCGCCGGCTCCCGGAACCTTGGCCGCCCTGCCGGCACTAGTTGAGCCGACTGTGTCCGACGCGGCTGGCTCCAACGACGCAGCCATGATGATGACAATCGACCAACCAGCCTTGGGGACTGGCGAGTCGGCCCCAAGGGCTGACGAGACGGTCCCGGGGGCTGATCATCCAGTCCCGGCGGCTCCCGAGCCGGCCCCCGTCTCAGCCCCTCATGGGCCCAACCTATCCTAGTGTTCCTTCTACAAGACGAGCTCTCCCCGGACGAGGCCTTGGCAAGACAAATCCAATGTCGGGCCCCAGTGTATAGCATCATCAACAACGAGCTCGTCCATCGCAGCACCACCAGCATCTTCCAGCGATGCGTCGAGCCGGAGAAGGGCCTGGAAATCCTCCTCGACATCCACCAGGGTGAGTGCGGGCATCATGCCGCCTCCAGGACCCTGGTGGCCAAGGCCTTCCACCACGGATTCTTCTGGCCCACTGCTCTCGAGGCGTCCAAGAAGTTGGTCGACGAGTGCCAGGAATGCCAATGCTTCAGCATGCAAAGCCATCTGTCGGCTTCAGCCCTCCAAACAATCCCCCTCTCGTGGCCCTTCGCCGTCTGGGGGCTGGACATGGTGGGGCCCTTCAAGACCGCACGAGGAGGCATGACGCACTTGCTGGTGGTTGTTGACAAGTTCACCAAGTGGATCGAGGTACGACCGATCAAGAAGCTGGATGGCCTCACCACCATCCGGTTCATCGATGATATCACAGTTTGTTACAGCGTCCCCACAGCATCATCACCGACAATGGCACGAACTTTGCCAAGGGCGCACTCGCGCGTTTCTGCTCCAAGCAAGGAATCCAACTCGACCTGGCCTCCGTCGCTCATCCACAGTCAAACGGCCAGGTCCAGAGGGCAAACGGCCTCATCCTATCTGGCATCAAGCCCCGAGTCGTGACGCCGCTGGCAAGGTCGGCCGGCTACTGGATCGACGAGCTGCCAGCCGTCCTTTGGAGTCTCAGGACCACCCCCAACCAATCAACCGGCTACACTCCCTTCTTCCTTGTGTACGGGTCCGAGGCGATCATCCCCACCGACATCAAGCTCGACTTGCCTCGGGTCACCCTATACACGGAGAAGGACGCAAAGGAGGCAAGAGAAGACAGCGTCGACCTACTCGAGGAAGCTCGCGAACTGGCCTTGAGCCAGACGGCAATCTACCAGTAGAAACTCCGGCACTACCACAGCAAGCGGATCCAGCCACTCTCCTTTCGCGAAGGGGACCTGGTCCTCAGGCGGATCCAGCGGACAGCCGGACAACACAAGTTGTCCTCCCCATGGGAGGGCCCGTTCATCATCAACAAGGCGCTGCACACCAATGCATACTACCTAATTGACTCCCAGAAGCCGCAGAAGTGCAAAAGAGATGCCTCCGACGAGGAGACGAGGCGCCCATGGAACGCGGCGCTCCTCCGCCCATTTTACTGCTAAAAAGACCAATGTATGTATGTATCCCTACCCTTTTGGGCTTATGAATGCAATGGGTGCCCCAGGCCGGCTCTTGGGGCACACCCTGTTTCGCTTCCCTCAAAGGTTTCCTCGCTCACCGGCTCCCCGACCCGGCTCCCGGGCCCCGGGGCTCGCCGGCTGGTCCTAGGTCGCTTCTCTCAAAAAATAGGCTAAGTAGTGGGAGTCGGGCAAACCCTCCCACCCCTCCTAGCTACAGATCCGGCTCTCGGCTGTCCGACTGACGGGGCCTCGGGGCAACAAGGCTTAGCTCACACGAAAGTTCAATCGAAAGGAGATACCGGCTAGGCCCAGCCGGACCACCGCCTCGCCTCTACCACTCTACTTATCCCGAAAGGCTCTTGCGGTTCCTAAGTTCCGAATCAGCTCCCTCGAGGCAGACACCCCGACCCAGCTATAGACCGGCTCCCGGCTGTCGAGCTGGCGGGGCCGAAACCAAAGGGTAAAAGGGGGGAGTGAAAAGAACCAAGAGGGCGAAAAATGATAAGGACAAGCCGACACGAGCACTAAGGCAAACACAAATATTCACAGCACAAATGTTAAAGACAAAGGTGGCCCATGGCCAGCACGGTTCATTACATAACATCCCCAGTTGGTGGACTCGAGCCTAACTTGCAGGAAAGAAAAAGAAAGATAAAGATGCACGGGGGCTCAGGCCACCGGAGCGTCGCCAGCCGGCATGCCTCCAGCTGGCACGTCGCTGGGCGGCTCGACTCTCGCCTCGGAGGTGGTTGCAGCCTTTGGGTCGGCCTCCTTGGCCTTCGAAGCGGCCTCCGTGGTTCCGACCGTCTTGCCGCTCGAGTCGGTGCTCTCATCGGCAACCTCCTCGTCCGTTGGGCCTTAGGGGATGCCCAAGGAGTTTTCGGGCACTGGCTCGCCGTCCTCGCCAAGGGCCGGCAGGAACTTCTCCGCATAGACGTACGACGCGGGATCGTTGGCCCGGCAGACAAGGGCCGGCTCACGGGCCTCCCGCTCCTCGGCCGGCTCATCCCGCATGGTGGCCAGCCGTCCCAAGTCCATGCCGCGATACCACGACATGACGAACCGGAGCGCCATCTGCGCTCCGGCCCGGGCTGCTGACGCCTTCCAGGCCTCGAGCCGGGCCACGGCCTGCTCCAGCCACAAGGCCACGCGGTTCGCCGGAGCTCCGCCACGGCCCAGCCACAGAGCGGCGATGACCTCCTTCCCGGCTATCTTCAGCCGCTCCACGCTCCGCTCGAGGTGGACCATCCGACTTTCAATGGAGAGCCCAATCTCGTCCACATCCAACGCAACATCCTCCTCGATGGAGCGCCCGCACTCCCGAAGGTACTCCCGGTGCTCCTCGACGGCGCACTCAGCGCGGCGCTGAGTCTCCGGGAAGCGGTCTGGGAGAAAGGGGGAAGAAGAGGAAAGAAGGGCAAATCAAACATGAGAACCAACAAAGGAAAAAGCAACCGGATGGAGAAGGGAAAACTGGGCACTTACCTTCAATGGCATCATCCACCCCGATGGCAAAGTTGAGCGACGCTTTCCGCTCCGACGCCAGCGCTGCCTCCGATGCGGCGAGGGAGCCCTTGACCTCCTCGAGCGACCTCTCGAGGCGGGTCACCTCGTCTTGGAGGGCGGCGTCCTTCGGGAGGCGTCAGCCGCCTCCTTGACGGTCGTCTCCTTGGCCGCCACCTCCTTCGTCGCGATGGCCTTGAGGCGGTCCTGGGACACCTCCCCGTCCGCCAGTAGTGCGGCCAGCCAGTCTTTCTCCTGCATGGCCGCCTCGACATCTTGCGTGAGCCGGTCCCGCTCGAAGACGAGCCCGACCTTCTTGTCCCAGAAGGCAGTCAGATCACCTGCAAGACAAGCCAGCCGTCAGCCAGCTCTCGAGGGCTACATACCCCTCCCACGAAACTCAACTTACCCAGCACACACGCCAGCTCCTCCTCCAGGCGGTAGAAGCTGTATTTGCCGCGGTTGTGGATCGCAACCGCCTCCTCGAACAGCTTCTGCCGCAAGGAGTTCCCCTGTTGTCATGTAGAGCCAAAAATCAAGACACGATCAAAGAGATCCAGCCCGGCTGCCCGTCAGCCGGTCAGCCGACCCGTATCTCGGAGGCTACACCCAGTGGGTGCGCTTGCGTGCCCCCATCAAAAATTCTAAGACAAGGGCCATCGTGCTTACCTCCGCACACTGCAGGGTGGTGTCTGCCGCCTCTGCGAACCGGGCCAGCTCCTGCCGGCACCGGTCCAAGACGCTCCCCAAGTCCCTGAACGAGGGGACCGGGCCGCCCGCCTAGGGAGCCGGTAAGGCTGGCATGCGAGCCAACGCCTACCAGTCTCGGAGCACCTCCTGCATGGTCTGTAGGGTCCTCTGGGCCCGGCCGCCGTTGCCAACCGGGCTCGCCATAGTACCGGCCGCCGGGGGCGGGTTGACAACAGCGAGGGTCCGGCAGTCGCCTCCCACCGGCTCTCCGCCCGACACCATTGCCGCCTCCACCTCCTGTCGCTCCAACGCGACGATCACGACGGATGGCGCCTCCACCTCCATGGCCGCCACCTTTGGCACCGCCTCCGATGTGGCTCTAGGGCCACCGGGGCCTCCGGCACGTCGACCCGGGCCGGCTCGGCCGCGGGCGGTGTCACGTCCAGCACCTCCGGCTTTGCTGCCTCTGCCCTCGCTTGGGACGCCTCCTCCGTGGATGGAGGCACAGGCGGGTCCATGGCCGCCCCTCGTGGCTCGCTCGACGGGAGCCTTGACAGGCAGGTCGATACCGCCGCCGAGACCGACGCCCGCGCGGGGTCCGTGGACCTCCTCCACCGCCCGTCGCTCGAAGTCCCGAAATGCGAGGCCCCACCAAGTGTTCCGGACTTTGAGGCTCGCAGCTCCGCGAGCCTCCTCTTTGCCTCCCGTTGGGTGGCCGCGTGCTCGCGGGCCAGCCGGCTGGCAGCATCCGTCAGGTCCCCTGCTGGCTCCCCCTCATGAAGCTCGATGGGCTCCCTGCAGCGCACAAAGGCCGGTCACTCACCGGCTCACGACCCGGAGGAAAACACACGCAAGAAACGAAAAGAGACTTACCCGATGACGAGGGGCAAGGCCCGCTTGGCGCGCGCCGGTGGCTTTCGTGCTGCCACCTTCACTCGCTTAGGGACTGGCGGCGAGGCCCCCGACCCCTCCTGAGCCTGCCTCTTCGCCCGGCCGACAGCCCCGACCACCGGGACTTGAGTCGGCCATTCCTCGCTCCGCCGACCCTGACGCGTTGAGGGAGGAGGCTCGTTCAGAATCATTACGTCATCGTCCTCATCATCATCATTGTTCGTCCAGTCCCTAGTCGTGGGGGCAAGAAGGAACTCACCCGCTCCGCTTGGCTCCCCGGCTGCGCCGGATCCTCTAGCTCCACTGGAGTTACCGGCTCGTCGACTCCTCCCGAGGAGTTCACCCCCTCCTCCAGCGGGCCTCCCCGCTTGTAGTCTTCGGAGTCGGAGTTCTCGCGCTCCTCCTCGAAGATTTGGGGGTGCAGGCCGTTCGGCGTGTTCTGTCTCACCAACAGCTGCGGTCAGCACGTCAAAGTGAGGTCCGCAGCCGGCTGCCGGCTGGAAAGAATAAAACAAAGAAAAGTCGTCTCATCAAAAGACTTACCGGGGGGGCGGTTGATGCGGTCGTACGGCTCCATGCCGAAGGACCATGACTAGGGCTTCAGCTTGAACGTCGTCAGGGCGTTCACCCGCTTCGCCACCTGAGCCGGTGTCAGGTCGACGGTGGACAACCGGCAGGGGTCGCCGTGGCCGGACATGTCACAGATCCAATGCGGCCTCAGCTGGAGAGGCAACACCCGATGCGAGATGAAAGCCGCCACCAGATCGGTGGCGATCAACCCTCGGAGCTCTTCAGCTACGCGAGCCAGCCGAGTTCCACCAGGGCCACGCCGCACGGGGTGGCCCCTAGCTAGTTCACCTGGGTGGACTGGGCGTCGACGAATGGCGACAGCCGGATGAAGTCCAAGTTTGGGTCGGCGTTCTTCACATAGAAGAACATCCGGTGCCACCCCTTGACGGAATCAATGAGAGAAAGAGGTGGAAAGCGCGCAGTGCTGCGGCAACACACCACCATGCCCCCGCAGGCACTGCTCTTCACCGGCTTGAGATAGAAGAGGGGGTTGAAGAAGTCAAGGAAAGGAAGGATCCCGAGATATCCCTCGCACAGCGTCACGAAGTCGGTGAGGTATAGAATCGCGTTGGGGCCAAGGTGATGCGGTTGGAGGTCAAAGGTGTCGAGAAGCAGGCGGAAGAAGTGGCTCACCGGGATCCCGAAGCCATGGGAGAAGTGCCAAAGGAAAACGACATGTTCCCCTGATGGGGAACGTTGCATGGGAAACAAAAAATTTCCTACGCACACGCAGATCTATCCATGGTGACGAGCATCTACCAGAGGGAGAGTGGATCTACATACCCTTGTAGATCGCTAAGCGGGAAGCGTTAAGAAACGCGGTTGGTGTAGTCGAACGTCTTCGCGATCCAAATCGCCATGTGTCCTGCGATCCAATCACGATCCGTCCCGCGATCCAATCATGATCCGTCCCGCGATCCGATCACGATATGTTCCACGAACTTGATCATGATCTGTCCCATGAACTTGATCACGATCCTTCCGATCTAGTACTGAACAGACGACACCTCCGCGTTCAGCACACGTACAACTTGATGACGATCTCCACCGTCTTGATCCAGCAAGATGGAGTGGAGAGGAAGAAGAGTTCTCCGGCAGCCTGATGGCGCTCCAACGATGGTGGTGGAGCAATTCCGGCAGGACTTCGCCTAAGCACTGCAAAAATCCAATCTAGAGGAGAAACTATGCACTAGCGATTAGGGTTGCACGTGGCTGAAAAAACTAGTGCAAAACCCTAGAAATCCACTAGTATATATAGGAGGGAGGGAGGAGGAGAGGCATCCTCGCCTCCAAGCCTTGGAGGCTTTGGCCGGAGTGGGAGGTGGAGGAGGACTCTCCTCCTCCACTCCTAGTAGGACTAGGATTCCTCCTTTTTGCCTTTTTCCACCTTTTTCCTTTGGGTTTCTTTCTTCCAGCCACATAGGCCTATTGTGGTTGTTCCACCAGCCCACTAAGGGCTGGTTATTACTTTCCCACAGCCCATGAAGCCTATTGGGTCGAAATACCCCTCCCGGAGGTCTCCCGGTACACTACCGGCACTCCCGGTACACTACCGATAAGCCCGGAACTTTTCCGACGACCAAAACAGGACTTCCTATATATGAATCCTTACCTCCGGACCATTCCGGAGCTCCTCGTGACGTCCGGGGTCTCATCTGGGACTCCGAACAACCTTCGGTCACCACCATACATAACTTTATACTACTGAAACATCACCAAACCTTAAGTATGCAGACCTTGTGGGTTCGAGAACTATGTAGACATGATGGGACCTAGATGTCCACATTGGTTCCTACATATTCTACGAAGATCTTTATCGTTCGAACCTCTATGTCAAGGATTCACTTAATCCCGTATGATATTCCCTTTGTTCTTCGGTATGTTACTTGCCCGAGATTCGATCATCGGTATCTCCATACCTAGTTCAACCTCGTTACTGGCAAGTCTCTTTACTCGTTCTGTAATACAAGATCCCACAACTAACACTTAGTCACATTGCTTGCAAGGCTTATTGTGATGTTGTATTACCGAGTGGGCCCTGAGATACCTCTCCGTCACACGGAGTAACAAATCCCAGTCTTGATCCATGCCAACTCAACAGACACCCTCGAAGACACCTGTAGAGCACCTTTATAGTCACCTAGTTACGTTGCGATGTTTGATACACACAAGGCACTCCTTCGATATCTGTGAGTTGCATGATCTCATGGTCATAGGAACATATACTTGACATGCAAAAAACAGTAGCAATAAACTGACACGATCATAAGCTACGTTTGTAGTTTGGGTCTTGTCCATCACATGCAAAAAACAGTAGCAATAAACTTCTTCAAAACTTTATCAAGGTATGTGCTTTGTGAAAGTGCTATCAAGCGTCTCGATCTATCTCTATAGATCTTAATGCCTAATATGAAAGCAGCTTCTCCTAGGTCCTTCATTGAAAAACTCTTGTTCAAATATTCCTTCACGCTTTCCAGCATTTCTATATTGTTTCCAATCAGCAATATGTCATCCACATATAATACTAGAAACGCTATAGAGCTCCCACTCACTTTCTTGTAAATACAAGATTCTCCGTAAACTTGTATAAACTCAAACGCTTTGATCACCTCATCAAAGCGCTTATTCCAACTCCGAGATGCTTGCACCAGTCCATAAATGGATCGCTGGAGTTTGCAAACTTTGTCAGCATTCTCTGGATCGACAAAACCTTCGGGTTGCATCAGATACAACTCTTCCTCAAGGAAACCGTTGAGGAACGCTGTTTTGACATCTATCTACCAAATTTCATAGTCGAAATAAGCAGCTATTGCTAACATGATTCTGACAGACTTAAGCATCGCTACGGGTGAGAAAGTCTCATCGTAGTCAACTCCTTGAACTTGTGAAAAACCCTTTGCCACAAGTCGAGCTTTATAGACGGTGACATTACCGTCCGCGTCTGTCTTCTTCTTAAAGATCCATTTGTTCTGAATGGCCTTTCGCCCTTCAGGTAATACTTCCAAAGTCCATACTTTGTTTTCATACATGGATCCCATCTCGGATTTCATGGCCTCTAACCATTTCCCGGAATCCGGGCCCATCACTGCTCCTCCATAGCTCGTAGGTTCATTGTTGTCCAACAACATAACCTCCAAGACAGGGTTGCCGTACCACTCAGGGGTAGTACGCGGCCTTGTCGACCTACGAGGTTCAATAGCAGCTTGATCTGAAGCTTCATGATCATCATCATTAACTTCTTCTTCTACCATCGTAGGTTCCATAGAAACATCTTTCTGCGCTGCACTACTTTCTGGTTGAAGTAAAGGTTCAATAACCACATCAAGCTCTATTTTCCTCCCACTCAATTCTTTCGAGAGAAACTCTTTCTCAAGAAATGTTCCGTTCTTAGCAACAAACACTTTGCCTTCGGATCTGAGATAGAAGGTATACCCGACTGTCTCTTTCGGGTATCCTATGAAGACGCATTTCTCCGCTTTGGGTTCCAGCTTTTCAGGCTAAAGCTTTTTGACATAAGCTTTCCAGACGACAACTTTGGCTTCTTGCCAAACCACAGTTCATATGGCGTCGTCTCAATGGATTTTGATGGTGCCCTATTTAAAGTGAGTGCAGCTGTCTCTAATGCATAACCCCAAAAACATAGTGGCAAATCAGCAAGAGACATCATAGAACGCACCATATCTAATAAGGTTCGATTAGGACGTTCGGACACACCATTATGCTGTGGTGTTCCGGGCGGTGTCAACTATGAAACAATTCCACATTGTCTTAAGTGACTACCAAACTCATAACTCAGATATTCACCTCCTCGATCAGATCGCAGGAATTTAATCTTCTTGTTACGATGATTCTCAACTTCACTCTGAAATTGCTTGAACTTTTCAAATGTTTTAGACTTGTGTTTCATTAAGTAAATATACCCATATCTACTTAAGTCATCAGTGAAGGTGAGAAAATAACGATATCCACCACGCGCTGTAACATTCATCGGACCGCACACATCAGTATGTATGATTTCCAATAAGTCACTCGCCCATTCCATTGTTCCAGAGAACGGCGTTTTAGTCATTTTGCCCATGAGGCATGGTTCACATGTGTCAAGTGATTCAAAATCAAGTGACTCCAAAAGTCCATCAGCATGGAGCTTCCTCATGCGTTTTACACCAATATGACCTAAATGGCGTGCCACAAGAAAGTGGTACTATCATTATCAACTCTACATCTTTTGGCATCAATGTTATGAACATGTGTGTCATCACTATCAAGATTCAATATGAATAAACCCCTAACATTGGGTGCATGACCATAAAAGATATTACTCATATAAATAGAACAACCTTTATTCTCTGATTTAAATGAGTAACCGTCTCGCAATAAACAAGATCGAGATATAATGTTCATGCTTAACGCAGGCACTAAATAATAATTATTCAGGTTCATCACTAATCCCGATGGTAATTGAAGAGAGAGCGTGCTGACGGCGATCACATCAACCTTGGAACCATTTCCCACGCGCATCGTCACTTCGTCCTTTGCCAGCCTTCGTTTATTCTGTAGTTCCTGCTTTGAGTTGCAAATGTGAGCAACCAAACTGGTATCAAATACCTAGGCACTACTACAAGAGCTAGTAAGGTACACATCAATAACATGTATATCATATATACCTTGTTTGTCATTGGCCGCCTTTCTTATCAGCCAGGTACCTGGGGCAGTTTCGCTTCCAGTGACCAGTTCCCTTGCAATGAAAGCACTCAGTTTCTGGCTTGGGTCCATGCTTGGGCTTCTTTACAGGAGTAGCAACTGCTTTGCCATCCTTCTTGGTTTTACCCTTCTTGCCCTTGCCCTTGACTTTGCCATTTTTGTTGAAACTAGTGGTTTTATTGACCATCAACACTTGATGTTCTTTCTGGATTTCAGACTCAGCGACTTTTAGCATCGCAAATAGCTCGGCGACTGACTTGTTCATCCCGTGCATGTTATAGTTCATCACAAAGATCTTGTAACTAGCTGGCAGTGATTGAAGAACTATGTCAGTGATCGCCTCTGGCGGAAGGGCAATTCCCAACTCCGCTAGACGAGTTGAATACCCAGACATTCTGAGTATATGTTCACTGATAGACCCGTTCTCCTCCATCTTGCAAGCATAGAACTTAATGGAGGTTTCATACCTCTCGATCCGGGCGTTCTTCTGAAAGATAAACTTCAACTCCTGGAACATCTCATATGCTCCATGACGTTCAAAACGTTTTTGAAGTCCCGGTTCTAAGCCATACAATGTTGCACACTAAACTATTGAGTAATCTCCAGTACGTGCCTCCCAAGCGTTCTTAATGTCTTCGGAGGTCATGTCTTCTGGTTGGTCACCAAGCGGTGCAACAAGGACATATGATTTCTGGGAAGCCGTGAGGATAATCCTCAGATTACGGGCCCAGACAACAAAGTTACTTCCATCATCTTTCAGTTTAGCTTTCTCTAGGAACGCATTAAAATTCAGGAGTGCTACTGCGCGAGCCATTGATCTACAACATAAATATGCAAAGTTTACTTAGACTAAATCAAGATAATGAGTTTAGTTAATCAAATTACTAAAGCTCCCACTAAAATTGACATCCCTCAGGTCATCTGAGTGTCACATGATCCAAATCCACCAACTCAAGTCCGATCATCAAGTGACTTGAGGTGGCTTCAATGGTGAACTCATTATGTTGATCATATCTACTATATGACTCATGTTCGATTTTCGGTCTCTTGTGTTCCGAGGCCATGTCTGTACATGCTAGGCTCGTCAAGTTTAACCCGAGTGTTCTGCGTGTGCAACACTGGCTTGCACCCGTTGTATGTGAACGTAGAGTCTATCACACCCGATCATCACGTGGTGTCTCAACACGACGAACTTTCGCAATGGTGCACACTCGGGGAGAACACAATTTTATCTTGATATTTAAGTGAGGGATCACCTTATAATGCTACCGTCGTACTAAGCAAAACAAGGTGCATAAAAGGATTAACAACACATGCAATTCATAAGTGACATGATATGGCCATGAACTTGTGCTTTAGATCTCCTATCTTGAAAGCACCGGCATTATCTCCATCATCACCGGCAAAACACCATGATCTCCATCATCTTGATCTCCATCAACGTGTTGCCATCGGGGTTGTCACGCCCAACATGTTTCTACTACTATTGCTACCATTTAGCGATAAAGTAAAGCATTACATAGCGCTTAATGATTGACACGCAGGTCATACAATAATTAAAGACAACCCTATGGCTCCTACCGGTTGCCGTACTCATCGACATGCAAGTCGTGAAATTCTATACATCACATGATCATCTCATACATCACATATATCACATCATGTAATTGGCCATATCACATCACAACATACCCTGCAAAAACAAGTTAGACGTCCTCTAATTGTTGTTGCATGTTTTATGTGGCTGCTACGGGTTTCTAGCAAGAACGATTCTCACCTACGCATAAACCACAACGGTGATACATAATTTTCTTTTCAACCTTCACAAGGACCGCCTTTGTCGAATCCGATCCAACTAAAGTGAGAGAAACTGCCACCCGCAAGCCATCTAGGCAACAAGTTGCGTCAAGGGAACCGGTCTCTCGTAAGCGTACGAGTAATGTTGGTCCGGGCCGCTTCATCTCACAATACCGCTAAACCAAAATCTGACCAAGGGAGGAAGCAATCTAAGAATCAACGCCCACAAACCTTTTGTGTTCTACTCGAGATCTCATCTACACATAGACCTAGCTCATGATGCCACTGATGAGGAACGTTGCATGGGAAACAAAAAATTTCCTACGCACACGTAGATCTATCCATGGTGATGAGGATCTACGAGAGGGAGAGTGGATCTACATACCCTTGTAGATCGCTAAGCGGGAAGCGTTAAGAAACGCGGTTGGTGTAGTCGAACGTCTTCGCGATCCAAATCGCCATTCGTCCCGCGATCCAATCACAATCCGTCCCGCGATCCAATCACGATCCGTCCCGCGATCCGATCACGATCCGTCCCGCGATCCGATCACGATCCGTCCCGCGATCCGATCATGATCCGTCCCACGAACTTGATCACGATCCGTCCCACGAACTTGATCACGATCCGTCCCACGAACTTGATCACGATCCTTTCGATCTAGTACCGAACGGACGACACCTCCGCGTTCAGCACACATACAGCTTGATGACGATCTCCACCATCTTGATCCAGCAAGAGGGAGTGGAGAGGAAGAAGAGTCCTCCGATAGCCTGATGGTGCTCCAGCGATGGTGGTGGAGCAATTCCGGCAGGGCTTCGCCTAAGCACTGTAGAAATCCAATCTAGAGGAGAAACTATGCACTAGAGATTAGGGTTGCACGTGGCTGAAAAAACTAGTGCAAAACCCTAGAAATCCACTAGTATATATAGGAGGGAGGGAGGAGGAGAGGCAGCCTTGCCTCCAAGCCTTGGAGGCTTCGGCCGAAGTGGGAGGTGGAGGAGGACTCTCCTCATCCACTCCTAGTAGGACTAGGATTCCTCCTTTTTGCCTTTTTTCCACCTTTTTCCTTTGGGTTTCTTTCTTCCAGCCACATGGGCCTATTATGGTTTTTCCACCAGCCCACTAAGGGCTGGTTATTACTTTCCCACAGCCCATGAAGCCTCTTGGGTCGAAATACCCCTCCCGGAGGTCTCTCGGTACACTACCGGCACTCCCGGTACACTACCGATAAGCCCGGAACTTTTCCGGCGACCAAAACAGGACTTCCTATATATGAATCTTTACCTCCAGACCATTCCGGAGCTCCTCGTGATGTCCGGGATCTCATCCGGGACTCCGAACAACCTTCGTTCACCACCATACATAACTCAATAACCAATGGCGGGATCTGGATGTTCACATTGGTTCCTACATATTCTATGAAGATCTTTATCGGTCAAAATTCTATGTCAAGGATTCAGTTAATCCCGTATGATGTTCCCTTTGTTCTTCGGTATGTTACTTGCCCGAGATTCGATCGTCGGTATCTCCATACCTAGTTCAACCTCGTTACTGGAAAGTCTCTTTACTCGTTCCGTAATACAAGATCTCGCAACTAACACTTAGTCACATTGCTTGCAAGGCTTATTGTGATATTGTATTACCGAGTGGGCCCTGAGATACCTCTCCGTCACACGGAGTAACAAATCCCAGTCTTGATCCATGCTAACTCAACAGACACCCTCGAAGACACCTGTAGAGCACCTTTATAGTCACCCAGTTACGTTGCGACGTTTGATACACACAAGGCACTCCTCCGATATCTGTGAGTTGCATGATCTCATGGTCATAGGAACATATACTTGACATGCAAAAAACAGTAGCAATAAACTGACACGATCATAAGCTGCGTTTGTAGTTTGGGTCTTGTCCATCACATCATTCTTCTAATGATGTGATCCCGTTATCAAATGACATCTCATGTCCATGGCTAGGAAACCTTAACTATCTTTCGATCAACGAGCTAGTTCACTAGAGGCATACTAGGGACATTGTGTTTGTCTATGTATCCATACATGTATCCATGTTTCCAATTAATACAATTATAGCATGGATAATAAACGATTATCATGAACAAGGAAATACAATAATAAACACTTTATTTATTGCCTCTAGGGCATATTTCCAACACCCCCGGCTGCGGCGCCGGTGCCACGTCATCGCCTGGCACGCGTGCGACCACCCGCTCTGCCGGCGGCAGCATACACGCGCGGTGAAGCTCCGCAATGTCTCCCTTGACAACGATGGAGCCATCCCAACTCCCTCTGCGTCCATCGGCCATTACGGTGGCGGGACGGCGTGCGGGCGCGGTTGCGGGATCGGGCGCGGTGTTGCGCAGGGGGGCGAGGAGGACGAAGAAGGCAAGAAGGCGAGGCAGCAAAGGGGCGAGCGGGATGCGGTATCTCCGCCCCTGCCCTTCCTCCCCTTTTATAGTGGAGGCCACGACTGGGGGACGTGGGATTAATTGCGCCCACTCCCCCGGAAACTCTGCGCGCGCGTGGGTGGCCCCGAACCATAATGGCCGTTTCGGGGCGCAGAGGATCCCAGTCTGCGCCTTGAGGCCTACTGGGCTATGCCCGAGGTCTAGCTGGCTAGGCCCAGGCCGACGTCCCGTCTCCCCGCATGCGCGAGGCCTGCCGCATCATTACTTGCCACGTGGCGGGCCGACGCGGGTCCCGGGGCGAGGCGTCAAGTCCAACGACCGACCCGGCTGCCCCTTCGGCTTCACACCCGAGGCGGGTACCGCTGGGGGGAAGCCGCTGGCTCCCCTTCGTCTGTCGGACACGGGCCCCCGCTAGCTTTGGGGACTACTGACGGGGTTATTACCCCTAGGTAGGCCCAAGCAACGGGGTTCCCCCCTTCCGCTTCAAAAGAAAACTGCGCGGCCGGCTGCCCATGGCCGGCTGGTGGACGGTCGGCTCGAGCTGCCACCGGCTGGCGACCCGGACGGCCGATCATGCAGCCGGTTCGACCCCCGGCCGGCTGGGCGTGGCCGGGCTGCTTTCCGGGGCGCCTCCTCCGTTGACCCCGGGGCGGACGTGCAACGTCCCGTCCCTCTGCGCACAGCTACGACGACATGACATGACCGCCATGACGGGCGGCCCTGTGGCCACAGTGGTTGCTGACGCACTGGAGCGCATGGCTACAGTCCGGCCGTCCAGGGCGCTGACCTTGGCGAGCACGGCCGGGCGGGGAAACAGTGCCGGCACGCCCTCGCCCACTCGATTACCTGCCCCGGCGTGGCTACAGTGCAGCCGGCCGTACCGGAGACTTCGGTCGGCTGGCGCTAGACGATGCCTCCTAGGCGACCCGTGTCGCGGCCGGTGGGCGAGGGCCTATCGCAGGACCGGTTGGCGGGCCCTAGCAGGAGACGGGACCGCTCGGCCGGTGGACCCCACGGATGACGAGACGACACGAAGGGTGGGACCCCCTGGCTAGCCGAAGAGATTGCGAGTCGGGTCCCCCCACTTCTGTATTAGAACATATTATAGAGCCGGGGGGGTTGGCCTATAACCCCCCCCCCCCCCGAGCCCCCAATGCAATGGGACGGACGATCATTCGCGCACACCCAGATAGAGCTTTCCTCTCATATGCTCTCTAGCATCGGAGGAAGACGAGCCGGCTGCTCCTTCTTCCTCCTCTAGACATAGCTCTAGGAGCATCCTTGTAAACACAACTATCCATCCAATTAGACCAAGCAGGACTAGGGATATTACCTCCCACGGAGGGCCCTGAACCTAGGTACATCGTGTGTCACCATCTGTTGTGTCCAATTCCGCTCCCGGAGCCCGTCGGCGTCCTCCGACCCCGACCGCCTACGATAAGTCTACCCATGACATCTGTCGTGAGAAAACGACGACAGGTCTAAACGATGTTCCTCGGGCAAGGGTTCTTCGTCACACCTCTAAGCTAATGGAGAGGCCATGGGTGAAAAATTAACAAGATAAAAGTGGTGCTTTGATGGCTGGCCCATAATTGTCTGTCTTCCCCCAAGGGCGGGCACGGGCTCTCAACTCCAAAGTGAGATCAGTTCCCACAAGGTACGACTGTTGTTGTAATCGTAAGGAAGATGGGCTACGGAAAGAAATAAAATATGCATATGGTATTTGCCTGAACCTAACACGCTTTGTGTTGATATCAGGCCATGGATTATTGGGCTGAAATTCTGAATCGGCCAAGCTTCAGGCCCTGGCAACAACTATACCACGCGTATTTGGGGAAACAGGAACAACTCCATTAATGGCGAGCTGAAGCTTCACCCCTTCCGTATTGTGGGTAAAATCACAACCTGGCCTCTCACCTCACCGTCTAATAGAAAATGGTCTCTTCCGTATTGCGCCTTAGACAAGCTGGTCTAGGCGCCCTTGTTCATGGATCAGTGCAGGCCGCGAATCGGGCTGCCATTCACCATGCTGAAATCCCAGAAGTGGCTGAAGCCCTTTCATCGTGCCGCGCTATCGTCTTTTGCCAGGAGTTCAGGTTTTCATAAGATCCATGTAGTTCAGAGTTTTTAGAGGTACTCCCTCTGTAAACTAATATAAGACCATTTAGATCACATTTAGATCACTAAAGTAGCGTGGTGATCTAAACGATATGAGTTGCAAACTGAGTTTGACAGCTCATCTATAGGCGCCAATGTCCAAGAGATCAAGAATATAGCCTCAATGTTTTTATCTAATATATTCCCTCCGTAAAAATAATAGAGACGCTCTTATATCTCATTCAGGGAGGGAGTAATTTTATTCTTGTAATGCTGTAGCAATGAGACAGCTCATGTTCTTGCAAAATCTGCAGAATATGACGAATGCTGCTGGTACAGTGAAGAACCTAAAGCTATGAGTACCAATGATGATAATGAAAAGATTATGAATGAAAGGAAGGGTGCTGCCATTGCCTAAATAGAAGTGGAAAACTACAATGCAGAATTGAAAATTTTCGACAAGACTGGGTAAACTGGAACGCCGGAGCCATTAAGCACCTGAATCCAACTTCAGGTTTCAGTCGTCGGAGACTCCTTCAGGAGAAACTTCAAATACTAGTGACAGTCCACAGAGCAGTGGGCACTTCCAGCAGCCAGTGCAACATGGAGCAAAAAGACTGAATGATTATTCAATGAACAGCAACACAACCGTTTATTATCCGTACAACACAACACGGTACAAGAGATAATCAATCCCACCCCTTAACCATTCCCCGGGGACACGCCTACAAGAGTCTCACTCACCTACAAGGTTTCAAATCAAGGGTTCGAATGCTCCACACAGCAAACCAATCACATTTGAATCAGATGCACAAGACAATCGAATCGCAGTAGCCAATCGCAGGGCATGCTCAAAGCTTACCCTTGAGCCTCTTCTGGAGGACGTCCATGACGGCGCCGAAGTCGGCCTTCACGCTGACCGGCGGGTTGGCATACTTGCATGCCATGTCCTCAATCTTCTGATCATGGTAGTCGATCTTGGACTGGGAGAACTTGAGGCCGTGTGCCGTGCTGACGACCACCGTGCGGTCGTTCGCCCCGATGGTGCCCTCTTCCCGAAGCTTGAAGAGCGCCGCGAGCGCGACCCCGGTGTGCGGGCAGGCAAACATGCCGGTGCGGTCGGCGAGGGACATTGCGTTCATAAGCTCCTCCTCCGTGGCCTCCGCGACGATGCCATTTGTTGCCTTGAGTGCGACCACCGCACGGTCGACCGACACCGGGTCGCCGATCTGAATCGCGGAAGCAAATGTCGGCTGGGCCACCTGTGGCTGGAATTGGGTCCATCCTGACTTGTAGTAGTGGTACAGCGGGTTGGCATTGGCGGCCTGCGCGCAGACAAGCCGTGGCAGCCGATCAACCAGGCCAAGAACACGGCACATCTCGAATCCTTTGTAGAAAGCATATATGTTTCCAAGATTGCCTCCCGGAACGATGACCCAATCAGGGACCTCCCAATCGAACTGCTGCAGTATCTCAATGGCTGCCGTCTTCTGCCCCTCCAGCCTGAGCGAATTGAGTGAATTGGCAAGGTAAATGGGCAGCTCGGCGGTCACCTCCCTGATGAGCCGCATACAGCCGTCGAAGTCGGTGTCCAGGGAGAGCACGGTGGCACCGTTGGCGATGGGCTGGATGAGCTGCTCGAGCGAGATGCGGTTGGCCGGGAGGAAGACGATAGCCGGGATCCCGGCGGCGGCGCAGTAGGCGGAGAGCGCGGCGGAGGTGTCGCCCGTGGAGGCGCATCCGACGCCGGCGATGGGGCGGGAGAGCGGGGCGCGGCGGAGGCGGTTGACCTGGCTGACGAGCACGGTCATGCCGAGGTCCTTGAAGGAACCCGTGTGGGAGATGCCGCAGTGCTTGACCCATAGGTCCTTCATCCCAGCGAGGTGGTCGCGGCCGAGGCGCTCGGCCCAGAAGAGGTTGGAGTTGCCCTCGAAGAGGGAGACGATGTGGTCCGGGTCGATCCCGGGGAGCACGAACTCCTTCTTGGACCAGACGCCGGAGCCGTAGGGCCAGACGGTGCGGCCGACGCGGGAGTCGAAGAGGTCCCGCCAGTAGGACCCCGGGAAGCGCGCCAGGGCGGCCATGTCGTGGCGCACGTCGAGCAGGCCGCCGGAGCTGGAGCGGTACACGATCTCGTCCAGGGAGTAGCGCTCGTCGGCGCCGGCCCCGTCGGGGCCTGGGGGGAAGGGCTCGTACCAGGCCGAGAAGTCGTTGGCCGGGGCCCGGTGCCGCGCCGCCTCCTCGCGGATGTCCTCGTCCGCCGCGCGCCGGTGCTTGTTGGTGGCGGCCGGGGCGGGAGTGGGGACGGGGACGACTGCGTCGGTGGCGCAGCGGACGCGGCGGTGGGCGGCGGGGCGGAGGCGGAGCTGGGGCGCGGCGGAGTGGGGGCGGGAGAGGAGGAAGGAGAGGGGCGGGGAGGGGGCGGTGGCCGCCATGGTGGAGCTGGCGGCGGCGGCGGGGATGCGGGGATTGGGGGCAGTGGGTGGGATGTGGACTGTGGAGGTGGAGGAGGGTTTTAGCCTGTAGCGAGTGGGGGTTGGTGGAAAGTGTAAACTGGAAAGCGGTAGAAACTGCACGGATGGACGGCCCCGATTTAGATTTAGCTGACATCTGACGGGCATTATCCGTTCAATCAGATGACATCCAGCTGATGGTCATTCAGACAAATCCGTCGACTCTCATGACAAGCTTGACAACAGAGAGTGGCAGCAAGCATTTGCAGTCGGCAAGATCTAGGTCAGGGCCTCTTTCCGATTTACATGAATCTCAAAGTAAAAAAGAATTGTAACAAGAGTTTTCAGCGGATGGAAAATTTCTTTCAAAGCGCATTGTAACTCAATCCCTGGGTTCCTAAGGATTTCAATCATACGAATCAAACGACATCATCGAAAAAAATTCTAAGGATCTAAATCCTTCAAAACTCCTACGACTTTCCTCTGAATCAGAGGAGCCCTAAAAATATCAGATGCAGAAACCCATTGTTCATTTTTGAAATCAACTGGATAAACATACCACACACGATTTTAGAAAATAAAAGAATATCTGTGCATCAGCAGATGCACATGACCTAACTTTAGTTGCATGCTCGTTACGACGCCAAAAAGACGGCAATCAAGCCATGTAAATAGAGAAACTCAATTGTTGCATAAGGAGATCAGCTTGGAACAAGAGCTGCTGGTACCAGTAAATGAAACAGATAAAAGCTTCACGCTGGAGACCAAGAACAGGCAGAAAGCCGGGCCTTGGTTGTGCACCTTTTTGTATATGGAATAGTCAATCTACTAAGTACAACTGCAATTTTACAAGCTTTGGTGCCCACTCCATTGGACGCCTCTACAAATGAATCTGAAATTCGGGATACATATGCTCTCAAAGGACAATGGTCCTTTTTGCTTTCTAGTTTCTGCAGCTACCTAAGTGACTCTAACCTCAACAAACTAATTTACACTTCACAGTGTGCATCTCAGCACAGTTTACGGTCAGGTTATTTTCATCACTTCAACTTTTTCAGGTGGCTGTGGAGCTGGAGTGTTCACAAAGGTCGCACTCTTGTTGAATCCTTCCAGCAACATTATCCGCACCGCCTGCAGGCCCCTAAGGAAAGTGGAATCAAGCTGCAAAAGATTGAGGTGGAGACAGAAGTTAGCTGATGCTGTGGTTGTTTGTACACATCAATATAGTGCTTCAGCTAGTCACCGAGTGCTTGCTTAGAAGAAGAAAAACACAGGATCAGCGCAGAAGCAAATTTCCACGCATATTTTCAGTTTGGTATATTTTTGTCAAAAATATGTACTCCCTCTGTAAACTAATGTAAGAGCGTTTAGATCATTAAAATAGTGATCTAAACGCTCTTATATTAGTTTACGGAGGGAGTACAATGCAATATGCAGGTAAAAGTACCTCTTCTTGTTCTTCCTTGCTGAATGCATGTAGAACAAAACCGATGGCTCCCATCATTCCAGTTGGCCGTCCAATGCCTGCACAACATTTAGGGGATTTGTATTTTCAGATTCGTCACCTCAAGGACAAAGGCATTAAAGAAGCGGTTGTTTGACATACCAATTCTTAGACGTGGGAAATCACGGCTTTGTTTCAGATGGTGAATGACACTTCTCATCCTGAAACATTAATCATATGTTAAGGTAGAACAACGGCAATGATTTATAAGAAATAACAAAGAACCACTTAACACTGCAGGATGGGAACAGGTTAAATAAATACCCATTATGCCCTCCATGTCCCCCCTTTGGCAGTAGACGTAATTTTGCAAAGGGTAAGTCTAGATCATCATAGATCTAAAAGAATCAAACAATAGTTTGTGAATAACTAGGAACATCAAATCATGTATCAACTAGTGGACAATATTTACCAGAACGACTTGATTAAGTGGTATCTTGAAATATGAAACCAGCTGGCCGACCTGCATAAGGTAGTCCTATTCAGTCAACAAGGCCTACCAAAAACAGTTATTTGAAGCAGCATTATTAGAGTTGCTGTACTTACAGACTCACCACTTGCATTCATAAAAGTCTGTGGCTTAGCAAGCATCACAGGGACATCACCAATAAGGCCTATAAATATAAGGCAATAAGATTAATAATGTCATTTCAGGAACTTAAATGTTTATCTATATCCACCGAGGGCATACATTCACGCATACAAAAAAAGTAAACTAAGAACTTGCATTCTAAGGACATAATTCTTGATTTCACAAAGATTGGCATGTAGATATGTCTCACAGTACATTAACGAAGATATCAGGTGGCAATAACGCTTAGTGCAAAAAGGTCATGAAGGAATCATTTTTCTCAAAAAAAAATATACAAATGATTGGGTTAACAGTTCACACACATCTACTGGACCATTACAACTCTGAAGTAAAATATATAAAACATCCTGTAGTCGGATAATGCTCAGCAGAAACAGCAAGAACATTTGGTTATGCTTTCTGACAGTAAATTGTGTAAGGGGAACCAAATGATGGATACCAAATCTTAACCAACAGGCCTTATTTCACTAATCTTTATGCGAAAAATTAGGCAGGTAAACAAGGAACAAAATGATGGATACCAAATCTTAACCAACAGACCTTATTTCATAATCTTTATGTTAAAAATTAGCCAGGTAAATAAGAAGTAAAAATAAGCTACGGAAAATAGTAGCACTGCTCGATCGACCTAAGTATAATTCAAAGACAGAGCTAGACTTAATTTGAGCAGGTCAACATTTATCTTGTTGCAGTGATCAGTTGCAAATTATATCTCGAACGTACAACTACTGCACAGCTGCACCTATTGTAAATCAACAAACTCTGTGTGGAAATTACCTTTCCCAACCATGGATTTGAATTGCTTAGTGCTGACAGATATCCCCTCAGCTTCTGCAATAGCATCAATCATCTCAAACCCAACCTGTATGCAACAATTTTATAACAGGATATAATAGTGAGGTACTGTAATCCAGACTATAGGTTAACTAATCCCATTACTTGAGGACATTTATATTCTCAGCTGAAAGTCAAGAGTTTGTAGTATCAAGCAACCAAAAAGACAACACCTTTACCCTGGCGAAGAGCTTAGCACCAAGCTTAAGTAGCCTTTCCAAGCACGCAACATCAATTTTTGTAGACATAGTTAGAATGGTTTCAGCAAATTGTAATTTCTAGCAACTCCGATTTTACGAATTGCATCGTGATTTTTTTTTGATTTTTTTGAGAAATTGCATCGTGATTAACTACGAACCAGCTGAAAACGCACAGCTCCTTACGAATAAGAAAAGCAAACCGGGATTCAGATAGCCGGAGCGCACGTTGTGGCGGGTCCCCTTGTACATCCTGCCGGGGTTCCCGAGCCCTACGAACAGCCACGGCTTCTGGGCCCCGCCGCCGCCGGCGCCGGCAGTGGCCGACGAAGAGGATGATGAGGCGGCGGTGCTGCTAGCGGGGCCGTCCGCCGCCATGCTTCTAGCGATCGAGCGGGCTAAGGAGAAGCGCCGGGAGGTGAGGCGGGATGATCCGGCGGACGCCGAGGTGGGGACGCCGGAGAGGAGCCGCATCGCCGCCGTTGTGGTTTCCCCTATAAAACGGGTCCTGGTTGACCCGGGTCTCAATCGTACACGGGATTCCCCTTTGACAACTTGACCGCTCCACCACCTATTTGGGCTATTAGGTACTGGGCTGGACCTGTGGACCGCTCCACCACCTATTTGGGCTGAAAAAAAACGAAAGAAAAACTCAGGGCTTGTTTGGTTTGTGACTAATTTGGCACAGTTTCTCACACTATGTTTGTCACACTTGCCATGTCTGAACCTGAAAAAAAATACTTGATTATTTATGTGCTCAAATAGTTAGCCACACTTTTGCTTGTCTATGAGAATCTTGCTACATTTTGTGTGTGTATGACATGTGGAGCTTATTTTTCAAAAAAAAAAAAGGCATGGCTAAAATCAAACAAACACATAACTTAACAAAACTTGCCTAACTTAACATGTGGCAAAGTGTGGCTAAAAAACAAACAACTTCTCAACATTACGTTGATCTTCAAATCTGTAATCTTAGCCCAAGTGGTTTAGCAAACTACATGTCTTACTACTAGGAAGCATTGGGTTCAGGCTTGAAAGAGTACCGCTGCTACTCTTTGCATGATTTTGACACCGTTTAGCTCGATTCTTGCCTACAGTAGTAGAAAACGGTCCTTTTGTTCCGGTTTCAGTGGCCCATTTGTCCCGTTTCTGGAACCGGGACTAAAGGGTCGCGACTAAAGCCCTAAACCTTTAGTCCCGGTTCACTTACGAACCGGGACCAAAAGGGCTCCACGTGGTCGCTACGGGAGCCCAGGCAGGAGGACCTTTAGTCCCGGTTTGTAACACCACCCGGGACCAAAAGGCATCCACGCGTCAGCATCTGGCAGGAGCTGGTTTTTCTTGAAAGGGGGGGGTTTAGGGGGTTTTGAAGGGTTAATTTAGGGGTTTCATATTGTGTTAGCTAGCTAATAGAGAGAAGTGATCTCTCTTTTTCTGTGCTTGGTCGACGCTAGCTACTATACATATAGAGAACTCGACGCTAGCTAGTAAGCAAATGACGAAAAACCATTAATTACACAAGATCTAACAGCTCATCATTATCTTAAGCATACAAAGTTAAAGTCTCATAAAACAAAACAAAAAAGATAAAATGACATAGTCCTCCCTCATAGGACCTACTCCTCCCTCTTAGGTAAAATGGCATAAAAAAGAATCACACCAATGTCTCCATGATGAAGCAAAGAGATCCAACGGTCTCCAACTTGTGGCTTGCGATCCTTCTTTATTTGTCCCCATGCTTCAATTTGGAACCTTCTTGGTGGTTTGTGCTCAGTCGAGTATGCAAAAGATAACTCGGGATGGAAGGGGCTTTTTATTGTCATATTACCTTCAGGTTGCATCAACGGTGGCACAACTTCATTTGACAATTTCTATTAAAGAACATAATATATAGTAGCCTAGTTAGCAATGTAATCAATACCATTTACGCAACAGTACTAGTGTACTTAATTAGCAACTCTTACCAAGATATTTCGGCGAATGTCATCCGCCCTCAACCTATGCACTAGTGTCCTATACAATGTATAATTTGGGCCGGTTCCCAAATTATACGGGAAGATGTCTCTACCAGCTATGACACCAATAACAAAGTAGATAAGATCATTCTTCTCCTCCCAAGTTAGATGTGATCCATAAGTGGAGTGTGTCGTGTCGATTATGTTCTGTATTTCACTCAAAGAAACGAAATAAGCTGTAAATTAAAAATTAACAAATTTAGTACACATGAACACCTAATATTTATATATATATAATGCAAATTACTTGAAAAATATGCATGGTTGACAAACTCACATGGAGGTAAAACAGGAAACATATCGACATCCACCCAAATGTCGATGTTTCCTTCAATATGATCTTCCGGACGAAGATCGAAGGCTATTTCCATATCTTCCTGAAATCCATATGCCTTGCAAAGAGCTTCCCAATTTGAGCACCCTATTTCTGTGTTATTAGGTGCAGTCATTACTTTCACAAGAAATGTGTGACCATGTCTAGTCCTTAGGTTGGCTGTCCTCGTCTCAAAACTCTCGTGCTCTTCAAAACCGAGCCTCTCCAAGAAATACCGTCTTGCATGACAGGGGACGAACTAGTCGAATTGTATAAAATAGAAATTACGCGTTGAAGGAAAGAAATAGAAGTCATGCTTATTTACGAAAAAACAGTTGTCATCATTGTGTACCGTAGAAATATCAAAGTCCTCATAAAGCTTCATGGTGAAGAACCTGCCGTCTTGCAGCCCAGTCTGGTCACAAAGACCTTTATCTTCACCGCAAAATTCACACGCTTGGATCCCATCGTCATCTGATGACGACGACATTTCCTGTGTTCATGATTCAAGAACTGCGGCACGGGCTCATAGTTGAAACATTTAAAATCGATCTAAGGAAACTACGAGAAAACTGATCAACACACAGATCACTATTATTCAATATGCAACGGGTTGACTTTACGTCTGTCGAGTCTTTCCTTCCTAAACTCTCATCTCACATATATGGTGGGCACTCCATCTTATATTGCGACCGTCGGTGATGGTGGCTCCTCCATTCGTCCCTGAGTGCATTACACCAAAATGCCTAGCACACGGAAACGAAGGAGAAGCGACCCCCACGACAACGGTCGGGATTCTTCCTCTCTCTCATATATATATATATATACATATGGTGGACACTCTCCCTCACTAAAAGACACACAATGAGCCGAAACAGACCTAAAGTCAACCCATTTCATATATCGAGCAATGACATAGAAAACATACTGAAATGACTTGCAAATCACAAATACATTTATAATGAACTTGAATATAATATCACTAATACATCATCCCGAATAATCCAGTTAAAGAATTACGACACGCTTTGGATCTTAATTAATGCGTGTGTGACTTTCGGTACGTCGAGGCTTTCCTTAAATAACTCTCATATCTCATGGTGTGTTGGTGCGCACTCTCTCACATTGATACGGTGGTGTATATATGTTGGTGGATACTCTCTCACAGTAATTGTTCAACCGTCCGTGATGGACACCTCCCCTCTTCTCTTCTTACGCAATATATCGACGAGTATATCGCGAGGAAGAGAAGAAAGAAGAGGCGCCCCCACGACAACAGTCGGGATTCCTCCATCAAGAACACACATGAAAGTTATCTAAGGAAAGCCTCGATGGACTGATAGTCACACACGCATTATACCGATAAAATACCACTAATAAATTAATATTTATAATGACCTCGAATATAATATCACTAATACAGATCGAATATCCTAGAATCCAAAATGAAGGACGGTGAACTCGGTTCACTAGCGGTCTCTGAGTCGCTGGCGGTGGACACCCAAAGATAAGGAACCATCACGGGATCATAACTCAAGTGAGATCCCTGAAGGATCTTCCAGGTATTGTCAAACCGGGCGTCCAACGCCGCCATGTAGCGACGAATGTGCACGTCCTCCTCCCCGACACGGCGACGTACCACCTCCGTGGGTGCCGGCTCCCTCCGCATTGAAATTGGCCCGCGTGACCACCACCACAGAAGGTCCGGGTCGACGACGATACCTGCATTCCTCACCAACCTTTGAGCCCGGGAAGGTAGCACCTCCTAGTGCCAGCCTGGCGGAGCCCTGTCCCGGACATGGCGCCTATCAAGCAGGCTCTCGCGGACTACTCGATGACGAGGATGCGGGCCGGGCATCGTCGACTAATTTTTCATAAAACCCAAAATCAACATATACATACTAATCTAACATAAACATACTAATCTACTTTCAAAAAAAGCATAAATATACTAATCTAACATACACATACTAATCTAGCTAACATAAACATACTAAAAAAAGCATAAACATACTAATCTAACATACACATACTAATCTAGCTAACATAAACATACTAATCTAACATGCATACACATACTAAAAAAGCATAAAAATCAACATATATTTAAAAAAATTGCAACGAGCCGCGGCGGCGACGGCTCACAGTGGGGGCGTCGACGGGGCGATGACGGGGGCGAGGCGGCGACGGGGCGGGGCGGCGACGGGGGCGGCGTGGGAGGCGACAGAGGAAGGGCGGTGACGGGAGGGGGGCGGCGACGGGTGAGGCGACGGGGGCGGCGGGGAAGGCGATGGGGAGACAGGGGAGGCGACGGGGGCGGCGAGGGAGGCGACGGGGGCGGCGAGGGAGGCGACGGGGTGGCGAGGGAGGTGACGGGGCGGTGACGGGGGTGACGACGGGGAAGAAAACGGCGACGGCGGGCTCGGGGCGGCGACGAGAGCGAAGTGGAATGAAAACAACGAATTTTGCTAAGTGCTTGTCATATAGAAGGAGCATTGGTCCCGGTTGGTAGCCCCAACCGGGACAAATGCTACCTTTAGTCCCAGTTTGTCACACCAACCAGGACCAATGCCCTATTTTCCGCCGCCCAAAGGGTAGGAAACAGGGACCTTTGGTCCCGGTTGGTGCCACCAAACGGGACCAAAGCCCTGTTTGCAGCAGCCCAAAGGGCGGGAAACATGCCCTTTGTGTTGGAAATATGCCCTAGAGGCAATAATAAATTGGTTATTACCATATTTCCTTGTTCATGATAATCGTTTATTATCCATGCTATAATTGTGTTGATCGGAAACTCAGATACATGTGTGGATACATAGACAACACCATGTCCCTAGCATGCCTCTAATAGACTAGCTCGTTGATCAAAGATGGCTATGGTTTCCTAGTCATGGACATGAGATGTCATTTGATAATGGTATCACGTCATTAGAAGAATGATGTGATGGACAAGACCCAAACTATAAACGTAGCATATGACCGTGTCAGTTTATTGCTACTGTTTTCTGCATGTCAAGTATTTGTTCCTATGACCATGAGATCATGC
The DNA here is from genome assembly GCA_022496015.1 of Hordeum marinum. Lineage (NCBI taxonomy): Eukaryota > Viridiplantae > Streptophyta > Magnoliopsida > Poales > Poaceae > Hordeum > Hordeum marinum. Next base: position 436,941,591 of record CM039672.1, on the reverse strand, counting down.
AACTCACTGACACCGGAGGAGTACCTTGTGTGTATCAAACATCACAACGTAACTGGGTGACTATAAAGGTGCTCGACAGGTATCTTCGAGGGTGTCTGTTGGGTTGGCATGGATCAAGACTAGGATTTGTTACTCCGTATGACGGAGAGGTATCTCAGGGCCCACTCGGTAATACAACATCACAATAAGCCTTGCAAGCAATGTGACTAAGTGTTAGTCACGGGATCTTGTATTACGGAACGAGTAAAGAGACTTGCCGGTAACGAGGTTGAACTAGGTATGGAGATACCGACGATCGAATCTCGGGCAAGTAACATACCGAAGAACAAAGGGAACATCATACGGGATTAACTGAATCCTTGACATAGAGGTTCGATCGATAAAGATCTTCATAGAATATGTAGGAACAAATATGGGCATCCAGGTCCTGCTATTTGTTATTGACCGTAGAGGTGTCTCGGTCTTGTCTACATAATTCTCGAACCCGCAGGGTCTGCACACTTAAGGTTCGGTGACGTTTCGGTAGTATAGAGTTATGTATGGTGGTGACCGAAGGTTGTTCGGAGTTCCGGATGAGATCCTAGACATCACGAGGAGCTCCGGAATGGTCCGAAGGTAAAGATTGATATATAGGAAGTCCTGTTTTGGTTGCCGGAAAAGTTTCGGGCTCATCGATAGTGTACCGGGAGTGTCGGTAGTGTACCGGGGGACCATCGGGAGAGGTATTTCGACCCAAGAGGCTACATGGCTGTGGGAGGAGGTAAACCAGCCCTTGGTGGGCTGGCCCAAGCCTCCTCTAAGGGCCCATGCGGCTGAAGTGATTTGAGAAGGAAAAAATTCAAAGGTGGAGAGGTGGAAAGAGTTTCCAGGTGGAAAGGAGGAATCCTACTCCTAATAGGATTGGAGTAGGACTCCTCCACCTTCAATTTTGACCAAACCTTGAGGGTTTGAGGCTGTCTCCTCCCCTCTCTCCCTCCTATATATACTAGAGGATTTGGAGGAAAAACCTAACCCTAATAGCCACGTGCTACCTCTCCTCTAGATCGGTTTTCAGTGGTGCTTAGGCGAAGCCTTGCAGGAATCGCTCCACCACCATTGCCGCAACGCCGTCGCGCTGCCAGAGAACTCATCTACCTCTCCGCTCCCTCTTGCTGGATCAAGAAGGCGAAGATCGTCATCGAGCTGTACGTGTACTGAACGCGGAGGTGCCGTCCATTCGGCGCTAGATCGGAAGGACCGTGATCAAAATCGCGAGACGGATCATGATGAGATCGCGGGACGAATCGTGATGAGTTCGCGGGACGGATCATGATTGGATCGCGGGACGGATCGTGATGAGATCGCGGGATGCTCGGCGATTTGAATCGCGAAGACGTTCGACTACACCAACCGCGTTTCTTAACGCTTCCCGCTTAGCGATTTACAAGGGTATGTAGATCCACTCTCCCTCTCGTAGATGCTCATCACCATGGATAGATCTTGCGTGTGCGTTGGAATTTTTTGTTGCCCATGCAACGTTCAGCAACACTTTGGTCCCGGTTGGTGGCACAAACCGGGATGAAAGGGTGGCATTGGCCCCGGTTGGGGCCACCAACCGGGACCAATGGCCTTGCACAACGGTGTGGTGGGAGTTTAGTCCCACCTCGCCAAGCGAAGGTTGCCCGAACCTGCTTATAAGCCCCGCCGCGGCTGTTACGTGGAGCTCCTCTGATAGTGATAATAGATGCGTTGATACTGAAATTCGGCCTAAATTCAAAAGGCTAGTTAGGTGCCTAACTAGCACTTTGAATTTAGGTTGAATTTCAGTGTAAGCGCATCTATTTTCACTTTTGCTATTTTTATGTTATTTCTTTGCATATTAAAAGTTGCTAACAAAAAATACTTTATGAATATTTTTTTGCTATTAATTTTTTTAACAAAAATAACTTTGATAATTTTAGTTGCATGAATGTATATAATAACAAGTTTCTTTCGAAGTATCATGTACAAAACGGTCAGTCTCTTTCGAAGTATCGGGGTTTCGGATGGAAACTCATCGGTTACAAAAGGCATTTCATTTTCTTGAACTTATTTGAACTCCAGGCTTTTCGTGTGTTGAAAATGTACCATTCTAAGCCACATCATCAATTTTTTAACCCTTTCTGACTTCATTTGATATTTTTCATGCATTTACTATTTTTTTGAGCTAAATGACCCTGAAATTGAAAAGCACTTCAAATGAAGTCTGAAAAGGTTGAAAGTTGGCATGATATCAGCATTTCACCCACATAGCATGTGCTAAAAGTTGGGAGGGTTACGACAAAAGCAGGATGCACTTCGTGTACAAAACGAATAGTCTCTTTCGAAGTACTGGGGTTTTGGACGGGAACTCATCGGTTACAAAAGGCATTTCATTTTCTTGAACTTATTTGAACTCTAGGCTTTTCGTGTGTTCAAAATGTACTATTCTAAGCCACATCATCAATTTTTCAACCCTTTCTGACTTCATTTGCTATTTTTTCATGCATTTACTGATTTTTTTGATCTAAATGACCCTGAAATTGAAAAGCACTACAAACGAACTCTGAAAAGGTTGAAAGTTGGCATGGTATCATCATTTCACCCACATAGCATGTGCTAAAAAGTCGAGGGATTACGGCAAAAGCTGGATGCACTTCGTGTACAAAACGGATAGTCTTTTTCGAAGTATCGGGGTTTCGGACGGAAACTCATCGGTTACAAAAGGCATTTCATTTTCTTGAACTTATTTGAACTCCAGGGTTTTCGTGTGTTAAAAATGCACCATTCAAAGCCACATCATCAATTTTCAACCCTTTCTGACTTCATTTGATATTTTTCATGCATTTACTTTTTTTTGAGCTCAATGCCCCTGAAATTGAAAAGCACTTCAAATGAAGTCTGAAAAGGTTGAAAGTTGGCATGGTGTGTGCGTGCTTGTTGCCAACGATGACAACCCACTTTTTTGTTGCATATTGTTCTCGGTCACAATCGGAATTTAAGAAAAACCTGAATTGAAAAGCACTACAAATATATAATAGTTAGAGAGATATGTAATATATAATAGTTCAGATATCCATTACAGAAAGTACTCGTCCAAGCGAACACTACTATCTAGTCTGAATTAGAAAAATATCCGCCCCATGGTGGTGGTGGTGCAAGGTGACGCTGCCTATAGTTCACGGTTCGAATCTTGCGGTACAACAAATATGCAACGTATGCATCTTTTGCTGCATACTCAATGTTCATAGGCTGAAGTGGGGTCCGCTTCCACTCTTTGTGCTGCGTCGGGGGAAATTTGGTCTTCATATCTCCGTAATAGTCGTCGATCAAGGCGACTGTCATAGAAGCCATCGAAGTCATCTCATATTGAAGCCTGAATATGTCTTGGATATCAATAAGGCTGCGCCTCATCTTCAGCTTATCATTCTTTACATCAACGCTAGCAAAATGTATGCCGCTGCGTAGGAAGTCCATCAGTGCTGGGCAGTGCTTGTCACTACTGCAACATCAACAAATTAAAATAGAACAAATGTTAAATACTGCTGCAACAAGTATATTTCGACAGAATTATAATATGCAACTATATAAAGGAAAATTATTTCGCTGCAACAAAAGAGGAAGACGCAGAGTTTTTGCTCCCAGGCTCATTTCAGCCCGGTGAACAGTAATTAATATCATAAAAAAATCGAAAAATTATTTCAGTACAACTTAAGAGAAATTGATCTTTGCCATAGGATTCAAAATAGAACATATATATTGTTATATCCTATATATATCTATATATATATATATATATATAGATATAGATATGCAATTTTCATATCCTATGAATAGATGAAGAAACCCTAAATTAACTATATGACATATATGTTCTCCCACGTTTTGCAACAAGGAAAATTGTTATTCACTACAAACTTAAAACAAATATTGATCTTTCCAATAGGATTCAAAATGCAACATATTTCTATCCTATGCAATTTTCATCATAATCTATAAATTATTAATTGATCAAAGAAAACCCTCAAAACTCACCTTGCCCATTGGAAGATCATCACATGTTTCTTGAAAGATAGCTGGATGACGGCAACATCTTCTTGCTTGGCCGTGTACTCGAGATCAAGCCCTATGAACTTGTCTTTCTCATCCGCCACTTCAAGCCATTTCTGCAAAAGGGAAAGAAAACGCGGCACCATGGCGCTGTCGTTCGTGTAGACGACATCGAGATTGGTCGTGTCATGTGCGAGCACGTCCCCGTAGCGAGTGATTGGATTCATGGTAGAAGATATGGGGAAGAAGAGAGGAGAATGGAGGAGAAGAAGAGAGGAGAAGAAGAGAAATGGGCGAAGCGCTTGGAACAGTTGCCTCTTCCTCGAACCGCGAAACGTCGTGGGATGCAAACCGTTCGAACCTTTAGTCCCGGTTTGAGCCACCAACCGGGACTAAAGGGGCTCGCACCAGGCGAACGGTCACCCCCTTTGGTCCCGGTTCTAGCCACGAACAGGGACCAATGGTTGTGGGCCAGGAGTGAGGCACATTGGTCCCGGTTCGTGTATGGAACCGGGACCAAAGGTGTCCTACGAACCGGGACCAATGCCCCACGTGGCCCGCCCGGCCCCCTGGCCTCCCGAACCGGGATTGTTGCTCCCATTAGTTCTGGTTCATGACTGAACCGGGACTAATTGGCTGGCCGGCCCGAACCGATGCCCTGTTTTCTACTAGTGCTAGTACTCCCTCCATAAACTGATATAAAAGCGTTTAGATCACTAGTACCTTGGAAACCATCAATTACTGCTAGAAATAACGAGAAATGCATGTGTATATCCAAAGCATGTTGGTGTGTTGTGTGAGCACTCAGAATGTCTTATACCTTGCTCTCGAATGTAAGTTTTAGACTTAAAATCTGATAACTACTATAGTAAGTTTACTTAGATGTTTCCCATGATGTTTGCAGGGCAACGAAGAAGCCACGAGTTTAAACCAATATGTGCATGCAAGTTCAAGCCTCTTCGTTCGATGCAAAAATAATAATATTTTTATGGTCTTAATACATCTGTAATGGCAAGTTAGTCTTTTATCTTCCATACCGTGCTTAATACAAGCCATGAACCTTTGAAGATCTTGGTTTTCTACTAGCCCAAATTCTAGCCTTTAATGGTCCTTCAAAGATCTTGTCGCTATTATTATCTGCATTTTAGATGATCACATTTGACATATTTGAATTTGTGAATGTGTGAAGATGATGTTGTCTAGATAGATCTTCTTGATCTTGATCACTTGAAAAATACACAATTATTTTGGATTGATTATCATTTTTAGATTACAAATGTGTTAATGTACATATTGATAATGATTAGAATTCAACATAGCAGCCAAATAGCACATGTCATTCATTTCACAAATCCCCTCGCAGCAAAACAAGAAAGATGAACTTGCATTGGAATTGAAATCCCACCAAGGAAATCCTAGGAATGGGATTTCATTTCATTCCACCAAATGAAATGAAAACTTAGGTGCCAAACGAGCTATAAGGGAAAATAAACCAGATTCTAATGCATTGGCATTCCACTTGCTCACTTTAGCACACTATCAACGCTTATCATATACTGAACTCACCCGCAAAAAAAAAGAACTCATCCCACGCTGAATTTGATCCAAACCCGAAACTGTGCACAGGTTGAATTGGTGAAGAACTCACAAGAACCCCTACAAAATCCCCACACACTTGAGTGGGTGGTGAAATTGTTTATGATTGATGGCAAAGGAATGTAATTTTGGAAATCTTTGAAATGGCGAGCTTGTGGGTGTAGTGTCATTCGTGGAAGCCTTAGAAATAGATTCATTATTGGACGACATGGGTTGAGGTAGTACGCCTTTGGTGATGCGTCGCCGGTTTGAAGGGGGGTGAACGGAAAATTCGGCAGGTGAACTGCACGACGCCATCACTTCTTGTTTTATTGGCGGCATGAGATAAATGGTCGGCGCTTACTTTTCCAAAAAAGGGATTGAGACCGGTGTGGGTACCAGGAAGATGTTGCAACTGCAGTTGGGAATGCACTGATTTGGGTTCCGGTAACGATGTCCACACCGGTCGCAGGCATAGGTAGGTTCACCAGGAGGTTCACTGTGTCGGCATCGTAGCCGCCGTGGACCACGTAGATGCGCCACTTTCCGTGCTACTATAGATGCGGTCAAGTGATAGCCGCCGGATCGAAACGTCTACCGCGACGTTGACACTGTGGTCATCACTACCATCCCTCTTCCGCTACTACCCCAACGAGGAGGCGGTTGTGTCGATGACCTTCCCATGGTGTGCATGTGTGTCTCCATTTGATACAGGGGTGCAATGCAAAGAGAATAGGAGAATGGTTCGACCGCCCCCTTTCATGGGACGAGTTATTGTTGAGATAGTCCACATTATCATGTTCAGTTTCACACCCTTACCTAGATTTACATGCGATGATATACAGCTATCAAGGAGTTACGACATGCATTGTTCCTCTCATCTAATGGTATATTAGTGCTCATGTTGTCCCCATGCATGCCCGTCTATGTTGTGGCCCTTATCGGAGTTAGGAAAATTATACTTATTTTTTTACTTCATCATACCACCGTTAAGTATGTATTTTTATAAATTAATACTTGAACTTATTGAATGATAAAAATTAATACCCTTGCATGTTAGTTATACATATGCGATTGTAATACTAAAGACCAAAATACATTTATAATGCTTAGCTTTTTTCATGTCATAATGGATTTAATTGGAAATAAAAAATCAAAAGCCAATATTATCTGTATGCTCCACCTATTATTTTTTTCCTATGTATAGTGTGTTAGTATGTGTAATCTTTCCATAGTATATTTGAATATCTATTTTAACGTGGTAAATTATATTAGAATTAACATTGTATTTATCTAACAAATAACTTGATGAGATTTGGATAGTACACAACTATCAAGTTTAGCTATAATTAAATAGTTAATTTTATACTGGATGAAATGTCAACTACTAGTTTGTACTCGAATCCTCTCTCATGCCATCACTTGTTTCTTGGTGAAACGCTTGGTTATTTAGAAGTCAAACTTGCATGATTTGCGACCTCACATGATTTTTTTTTGAAACGGAGGAATACCCCTGGCCTCTGCATCAATGTGATGCATGCACCCATGGTAATTTACAATCATAGATCTGTGTAACATGTCTATATTCTATTCCATTTTGAAATAACTTGAAGACATCCTTTCCCAAGTCCATCAAAACAAGTCTGGTCTTCCCAAATCCATGCCAGTTGGTAAAATTCTTGCATTTGGTCTATTTATTAAATTTATATATCACAACAAAAAATATAAATGTATGACACCACTTGTATCACTTGAGTATATCATTACAACATGTTTACCTTTTTATTTTACCAGAACACGTTTACCCTTTGACTGATGGGGAAGGGAGGGGGGCAAAGGGCTGTGTTGGTACAACCATTAACTTTAGACATGGTTTTGTCAATTGTTAAAAGTATCTTTTATAAGCCATGAGTAGTCCATCATAGTATGGTGTTAAACAAGAAAACAATGGGAAACAAATGATGGTAGGAAAGTTGTTTATAAAACTTGGTGTAGCCATGCCCTGATCTTCTAGATATTTTTTGTTTCATTTTTTTTTTGGAAAAGATCAAATCTATTATAAAAATTCACCCGAAGTACAAATCACCTCAAATATAATAAAAAACACATCAAAGTATATTAAACACTGTAGGATCGAAAGTAGGTCTAGAGGGGGGTGATTAGACTACTGGACCAAATAAAATTTCTACCTTTTACCAATTTTAGTTGTAGGAAGATTTTAGCACACGGGTTGGAAGATCAAACGCAATAGTTGACACGAAGATTTTTTCCCGTGGTTCCGATAGGTGGAGCTATCGTACATCCACGTTTATGGAGTCTTCAACCCACGGAGGGTAATGGTCGCGAGAGTCCATGGAGGGCTCCATCCATAAGGGTCCACGAAGTAGGAACCTTGACTATTCCATAATGGCTTACGTCCTCGAAGGACTAGCCTCACTATCGGTAGATCTTCACAAAGTAGGTGATCTCCTTGCCCATACAAACTTCTTGGTTCAACTCCACAACACGAAGTAGGAGGCTCCCAATCAACACATAACCAATCTAGGAGGCACCACCCTTCAAAAGGTAATAGGCTTGATAATGGTGATGAACTCCTTGCTCTTGTGCTTCAAGATGATAGACTCCTCAACACTCAATCACTCTCTCACAGATTTGTCTTGGTAGAAGAGATTGATTGGGTGGAAAGCAATTTGGGAGGCTAGAAATCAAAATCCATATGGTTGGAGTGGATGATCTTGATCTCAACACAAGGGTAGGTGGTTCTCTCTCAAAAATTTGGATATGGGAGGTGGGGAACTGTTCTAAGTGCTTCTCTTGCGAGTGGGATGTGGTGGAGGGGTATATATAGGCATCTCCAAAAATCCGACCGTTACAACATTATTGACCATCTCGGTGAAACTGATGCAAAACTCGGTTGTACCGATCTGTTCAAAATGTGGCAACTTTCGGAATCTCGGTGAGACCGATATAGGAACACAGTGGCTGAGGCAGTTTCCAAGACTCGGTAAGATCGAAACACAAAACTCGTAATTTCCGATTTGGTGAATTGGGTCACCAAAAGGTTGGTCACTGAAACTCGGTTGCACCGATGGAAACTTGGTTGCATTGAAAAGTTAGGGTTTGGCTAGGGATCACAACTCGGTGAGAACGAAGTGGAAAACTCGGAATTTCCAATTTTGCAAAAGAGGCATTAGTAGGTTTGCCACGGAAACTCGGTTGCACCGAATGACAACTTGGTTCTACCAAGATGTGGGTTTTGGCTAGGGTTCTGTCTTGGGTTTTGACTCCGTGTAGCCGATGTGGAATTTTTGGTGGTACCGATTTTGAGTGGTAGGATTTAAACAGAGTATTTTGTGGGAGATCTTGTGGGTGTTTTTGGTGGCTAGCACTTGTGCACGTGGAGCAATTTGTTCACCAACAATACCTTACCCCCTTTTAATAGTATTGGCTTTCCTATGGACTCGAAGTGATTTCTCACAAAGTAAAAAGAGAGTCTTCTAGCTTGAAGCTTTGCGAATCCATGCCTTGCATCTTAGGGTGTCTCCTAACAATTCATAGCCATCCCATCATTGGACTTTTCCTTAAATATGTTTAGTGAAAACATGAGTCCAATGATATATATGTTGTTATTAATTACCAAAACTACCAAGGGAGCAAATGTGCTTTCAATCTCCCCCTTTTTGCTAATTGATGAAAACATATAGATCAAAGCTTCGGCATATGATATACTCAATGAATAGAATCATCACTTTGAGATGTATGTGATAAGCAAGGGATCCCCCTAAATTTGTGCATTATTTTGAATTTGCGTTTGAATGCAAATGCACAATCGATTAGGATCATGGGGCACTCTTCCATGTCACATACATCTTGGTGGTGTGCAAGAATAATAAGAATGAATAACATAGCACAACACATCATGCAAGAAGTGAATGATCATCACATAAGCATCTCAAAGGATAGGAAATAGTAGAAACACTCAAAAGTGTATGATCAAACATCAACAAAGTTCAACACAAACGAACAACCAAAAGATTTAAAAGTTTTTGGAGAGCGACAAAAAGCAACACTCTCTCTCTCTCTCTCTCGAAGCCCTATTGATCTATACAACTTCTCCCCCTTTGGCAACAAGTTACCAAAAAATTCAAAGGTATAGGACTAATCGTCTCTCTAGGGCTGAACTTCTCCATATGCTGATGTAGGAGTAGAGAGAACCGCATCCGTGCAGACTTCTGTCGATGTCATGGAAGGGGTTGGAGTAGACACTGGAGGTGCTGATGGAGCTGGTGGGACTAAAGGAGCTGCAGCAGGAGCTGATGTAGATGATCTCTTCTCAGAAGCTGGCACTGACAAGGATCTGGCTTGTGTCTTGAACTGGGTGCTAGGTTGAAGAGGGTGACCTGCGTTGGGGATATGACCCGTCGAAGAGGCTCCGGGTCATGTTATTGGCTCATGAACCAGCCCAAAGGTGAGTTGTAATGTTAAGTGGCCCAGGAAGATAGGTGGCTCACGGTGTGGGCCGTACGACGGCCCGGACTGAGAAGACCTGGGCGTGCAAGCCGACTCACAGACGGCTTGGGCAAGAAGATAGAGAGAGACTCGGTTAGCAATTGTAACGACCCAGATGTTCTGACCTCTTATATAAAGGCAAACCTGGGGCGACTTAGAGGACGGGCAATCGAGAAATAGGTCAAGCTTTTAGCTCCTTGTAATCGATACGCAAGTAATACTAGCACAAGAAGGACGTAGGCTGTTACCTCGATTTGAGGGGCCGAACCTGGGTAAACCCGTGTCTTTCGTCCCGACTAACCCCTTTGAGTCCACCTCATTGGCGATGGCCTCAAACCGATGTCCGTTCACTCGGACATCTGCCGTGATAAAACCACGACAGTTGGCGCCCACCCGTGGGGCTAGCGCTTAGTGGTGTTGAGTTCTCAAAGGGCTCTCTCCCAGGGCTCGAAGGATACGTGGTTGGAAGGATGAGCAAGAGTCGCCGCGGCCGGCTCTACATCGACGACGCCGGCTGGGGGCTTGATGCTGGTTCTGTGGAGTATGGATTCCGGGTTTCGTTTGGCGGGATCCAGGTTTTCATCGGAAATGTTGATGGATCCACACTCGGGCCAGACGTCTGCACCAACATCGTCGAGCCGGCTCGGCGTCTCCAATTTGCGCGTGTTACGCAGTCTGCCCGTGCCCGTCCGGGTACGGGCAGACTCAAGGCATGGACCTAGAAGCGCCCGGGTCACAGGGAACTCTCGTTTGCTCGGAAGATGAGTCTTCCAGTGGGGAGACAGTATCAGTGTATCGGCTCAGCAACGGTGGCCTTGGGGGCTACTACGACGACTATTCTGAGGTAGAAGGCGTTGAGACGGATGCTATGAGCCCCCCGGTTCACGTGGCGGTATTCATGGCAGGATCGGCTTCAGCCGCCGGTGACACGGCTGTGGGAGCCGCCGCAGCAGGCGATAGCCCGCTGCCGCCGGCTCAGGTTCTAGTGGAATTGATGGACGAACTTACAGCTCTCATGGCCACAGAGGTAACCCCGAATAATCAAGCAGCCAGGAATCTAGAGGTGGCACGGATCAAGGGCTGGATGGCAGAGGAACGACAAAGGATGGACGAGCTGAAAGCCCAGATGGAGGAAGAGGCGGAGCGTATCAAGGCAGACGCTTTCCGATTGGAGCTAGAGCAAAGGTCAGCGGCCGCGGTGCACCGGAGGAGGCATCAATCCTGTCTACCAGAACGTTACAAAGCGAGGAACCTTTTTAACACCCCTGGTGCGGGGCGGGTTATGGGTGCGCCAGAGAGCCGCCGAATGGAGCGTCCAACGACTCATCCACCCTAGCATAACCAAATCTCTCCCAGGGCTTTTCCAACACCGGCGGGTCATTATTCTAACCCGGCCGAGAACATGGTAGCAGCGGCCGCCCGGCTTGGGACGATCCTCATCCCAGATGAGGCGCCCTTTGCGGAGGAGGTGCAGAACGCCATTGGATATTTACAGACGGCCATGGCCCAACAGGAGAAGTATACTCATAGCCGGAGCTGGGTTCACTCTACCCCCTCCCCAGTCGAAGTTTCAGCCGGCGTTATGAGTCGCCAGCGTGTTCCAGCAGTCACCCGCGCCGCGGACCACTGGAGGATAATAGGGCGGCTCAGGATGCACAAGCCATCATGGGCCCGGCGGGGGACAGGCGAGAGGCGGAGGTAGCTGCAGCCCGTCCAGAGCCGGCGCTTTCCATGTCAATGGGAGTGGTTAGTACCAGAGCCGTAGGGGTGCCATGTTTAACTCCGGCTCTGAGGAGTGAACGTCTGCCCAAAGACTTTAAGGGGCCTCGGAAGGTTCCGAACTACATAGCTGATCTACCCCCAGAGGCGTGGGTTGAAAGTTATGAACTGGCCATGGAGATGCTGGATGTCAGTGAGGCGGTATGCGCGAAATACTTCATCATGATGCTTGAAGGTCCGACCCGTACATGGCTGAAAGTTCTGTCACCTAACACGATAAGCTCATGGGCGGAGCTGAGAGCAAAGTTTATTAAGAATTTCCAGGGGACCTGTAAGCAGCCTATGACTATTGTCGATCTGGACCACTGTGTTCAACAGGAGAATGAGTCGGACCATCATTGGGTCCGGCGGGTGTCGAACATTATTCACTTTTTAGAGCAGATCACAGCGGCTCAAGCGGTGCTTATCTTAGAGAAGAATTGTCATTTCGTTCCATTGAAGCAGAAGCTCGGCCGGCTCAAGCGCACGTGTCAGGATATGGGAGAGCTCATGACGGCCTTGACGAAGTATGCCGACTTAGATAACACAAAGGATTCGGGTTCGGATGATGAGAAGGCCAATCAAGCGAAGAAAAACAATCAAGGAAAGGGTTTTGTGAACAATGGGAATCAGAATAAGTGGAAGAATGCTGATGGCGGATCCGAGCTGGTGGCGAATACCAACACAGGACAGAATCATCCCAAGGGGGGTGGAAGATTCAGGCCAAGGAATAGGGGCCCCTTTAATTTAGAGGAGGCGCTTAGGAAGCCTTTTCCGGAGCACAGCATGCCCGACAAGCCGGCGTTACATGCGTGGGATGATTGCTTTATCATGCAGAGGTTCAAAAACCAGCATTCCCAACCGCGTAATAACCAGGGCGGTGGCCCGCCCGGCGGCTCAGGGCACGGCGGGTCAGGGGCTGGATTCGGCGCCGACGGTTTAGGAAACGGGCATCCGGGTCAAAATAACCAAGGGGGGCACCAACAGCATCCTGGCAACAACGGCAATAACAACAGTCAGCAGCAGCGCAATCAGTCCGGGTTTCAGAGTAACCCGAAGCAGCTCAGTTCTGGGCAGTATCATGTATTCACGACCGGTCACAGTAAACGAGACGAGAAGTTGCGGAGGCGAGCGATTAATACAGTTGCTCCGGCTCTCCCGCGATATTTGCCGTGGTCTGAATATGATATAATGTGGAGTAGGGAGGATTACCCGCCGCGGGTGGATGACCCGGGCCGGCTGGCTCTAGTTGTGGCCCCTCAGGTGAATGGCTATATGGTGAATAAAGTGCTCATGGACGGAGGTAGTATCATCAACATCCTTTACTATGACACTTTCTGGCGGATGAAGTTGCTTGACAAGGATCTTAAACCCTCCTCCACTGTCTTTCATGGTGTGGTCCCGGGTAAATTAGCATACCCGATGGGCCGAATATCATTGGAAGTAGCTTTTGGTGATGAGCATAATTACAGGGTGGAGTCTTTGTGGTTCGAGGTGGTAAAAATCAAAAGTCCCTATAATGCGCTATTTGGGAGGCCGGCTTATGCTAAATTTATGGCTAGGCCTTGTTATGTTTATCTGCAACTTAAAATGCCCAGCTTAAATGGCACAATTACCGTTCACGGTGACAGGAAAACGGCTCTTGAGTGTGAAGAAGGAGATGCGGCTTATGCAGAGTCTAGTTGTGCTCAGGAGGAGCTGAAATTTTACAAAGAGAACGTTGATCCGGAGGATATGACCCCACTCAAGAAGCCTACAACAGAAGTTGAGCCGCCACTCAAGTTTTCAGCGGATGATACCAAGGCAGTAGATTTCAATCCGGGTGATTCATCCAAGCAGTTCATCATTGGGGCTCACATGGATCCCAAATAGGAAAGCGCGCTCATCGAATTCATCCGTGAGAATCGGGACATCTTTGCATGGAAGACTTTTGACATGCCGGGTGTACCGAGAGAGTTCGCTGAGCACAATCTCAATATGGATCCAAAGTTTAAGCCGATCAAACAGTTTCTACGGCGGTTCAACAAAGAGAGACGTAAAGCTATTGGGGAGGAAGTTGCTCGGCTCTTGGCCGCAGGCTTTATAGTGGAAGTTTTTCACCCGGAGTGGTTGGCTAACCCGATGCTAGTATTAAAAAAAGAACGACACGTGGCGTATGTGCATAGATTACACGGACCTTAACAAGGCTTGCCCGACTGACCCTTTTGCGCTCCCTCGTATCGATCAAATTATTGATGCAATAGCCGGATGCGAAAGTTTATGCTTCCTGGACGCTTATTCAGGGTATCATCAAATCAAGATCGCAATAAAGGATCAGGAAAAGACGGCATTCATTACACCTTTTGGCACGTTCTGCTATGTCTCCATGCCTTTCGGGCTCAAGAGTGCCCAGGCGATTTACCAACTTTGTGTGCAGAATTGCCTCCACAGTCAGATTGGCCGAAATGTCCATGCTTATGTAGACGACATCGTGGTTAAATCCAGAAAGAAGGAAACTCTTTTAGAGGATTTGAAAGAAACCTTTGACAATCTCCAGGTCTACAAGATGATGCTTAACCCGACAAAGTGTGTTTTTGGTGTTCTAGCAGGAAAGCTTTTGGGTTTCTTGGTCTCTGAGCGGGGCATTGAGGCTAACCCAGATAATATGAAAGCCATCACTTCTTTGGGTGAGCCGACGTGTATTAATGATGTTCAGCGCCTTGCAGGGCGGATTGCTACGTTGGGCCGCTTCATAAGCCAGCTTGGGGAGAAAGCTATTCCTTTATACTAGATGATAAAGAAGACAAACAAGTTTAAATGGAGCGCAGCAGCGGCTGAAGCACTTGAAGTTCTTAAAAAGCAGTTGACTGAGCCGCCAGTGTTAGCCGCTCCAATTGAGAAAGAGCCTTTGCTCCTGTATGTGGCGGCTAACAACAGAGCGGTCAGTGTGGCAATTGTGGTTGAGCGCAAGGAAGCACGAAAAGAGTACCCTGTGCAAAGGCCGGCTTATTACATCAGTGAAGTTTTGGCAGAGTCTAAACAGAGGTATCCGCATTGGCAGAAGTTAGTATACGGAGTTTTCATGGCCAATCTCAAGTTAAATCATTACTTTTTGGGGCACCAAATAATAGTGGTCAGTTCTGCCCCGTTGGGGGATATCATTCAAAATAGAGAGGCTACAGGGAGGATTGCCAAGTGGGCCTTAGAGCTAAGTCCTTTTGTCATCAAGTATGTTTCTCGTACAACAATTAAGTCTCAAGCTTTGGTGGATTTCATAAATGATTGGACTGAATGTCAAGCCCCCGAAGAGAAGCCAGATAACACGTATTGGACTATACACTTTGATGGATCCAAGTAGCTAGAAGGGTCCGTGGCAGGAGTTGTTCTCACCTCTGTAACATCCCAAAATTTCATTTTGGAATGTTATGAATATAGTTATGCATCTATCATCATCATTGCTTGATTGTATGTAATAGTTGAAATGTCTTTTCTGACTTTCTGAAAGTCCCTTCTACTTTTCCCTATGCTGCTTTCCCTATTTGAAATTTTGGTTAAATGTTCAAAATAAGAGAGGAGTAACATGACACTCCACACCAGGGTCAAATTGGTGAATTATTTGAACAAAAATAACCAGGAGTTATTTTGAAAATATTTGCAAAAAGGATTTAAAAACAATTAGGCAATTTCTGAAAATAATATTTTTTTAAAGTGTTCAAATGACAGAATAGAAATGTTCATTTAATAGCATTTATTATTCTGTTAATTTTGATATATAATACCCCTATATTTAGAGACGATTTGAATGTTTTAAATGTATTTGAATGTCTCTGGAAAATTATTAAAAAGAAACGGTAACCGTTTCCGGTATTAAACGGGCCGGCCCACGACAGTTACTCGCGTATTAATTAGAAGCCAGCCGACCGAGCGCAGTAACGCCTCCCTCTCTCTCTGACGCTGGGCCCCACCCGACCGCCCGAAATCCCCGCGTCGGTCATCTTCAACGCACGCGCGTCGGCGCCGGCGAAATCCCTCTCGCCGGATCTCCCGTACCCCTTCCATCCCGAGCCCCCTCTCCAGGCTATATAAGAGCCCCGGCACCCCGCATCCATTCCCCACCCCGAGACCTCTTCCCAGTCGCCAGACCGTCACAGATCTCTCGCCGGAGTTGACACCACCACCGGATCTCCCCATCGCCATTGCCGACGACTCCGACCTCCCCTCCCCTTTCTGACACCACCAACCGGCGGAGGAGGACCACCGCCACCGTCCGGACTTTTTCGACGTTGCCAACGACCACCAGAGACGCATCCCCGAGCATCTCCGACCACCGGCCGGCTTCACCACTCGCCAGAGATCCCCTCCCCCCACCGGTAAGTCGCCGTCGTCACTCCCCTCCCTCCGATTCGAATCCGACGGCCCCGATTAGAAGTCACTTAAAACCGAACCGGTATCTTCCTAGCATCGGTCGTCCGCCCGTAACCATCTAACGCCCGCGCTAGCCAGCCAGTAGGATCGCGCCACGTCACCCCCTGGCCGACCGGTAGAATTTCACCTTTTTCTGATTTTTATTTAGAAAACAGAACCTATTCTAATTTTGTTTTAGCTATATCTTTTAATCTATTTAGTGTTTTAAGTTGATTCTTTTTGCATTAGTTCACATTTTTCATGTTGTTTCACCCTGTACTTTCAAATTTCAAATTTGAACTATAAAATTTGAATTGAATCAAATTTGCTTAAAATCTTCAAATCTGAATAACTAGAGTTTGAAAATAGATTTTGATATGAATCTTTTTGCTACTGTTTGGTATTAGTTAGGACTACCTTCATGTTTAGTTTGAGGATTTTCAGGATATATTTGATTAGTGTTTTAACCAAAAACAGAATCTGTATAGTATTATAATATAGTTTTATAAACTCAATTTTGATTAGTTTGATTTAGAATTTGGTTTTATTTGTTTATTAGGTTCTGTTAGTAAAAATTTAGTGTTTTCACTTAATGTTAATAAAAATATAAATTTGCTTAGTTTAATTTTAATTAACATAGGAATCAAAATTTCTTTTCAATTAGGCTTAATTTGACTAAAACAACTAACTAGTAATAGTTTTGCTTTCAAACAAAGTTTTGTATATTTTGTTTCTGTTTTCTAAGACAGATTTAATAGTAAATTATTTTCTGTCAAGAACATGTTTTGTTAACAAATTATAAGTTTAGTTTTCATTCTTTTGTTAGTACAACTATAGTTGATTCATATATTGTTTATCAAAACTTTTATAAACTTTACTAGAGTTTTCCCAACAAACTTAAATTGACTTTGTTTACTTTAATAGTAAAATATTCTATTGTTGCCTTGCTGTCAACAATTGTCTTGTTATTTCAAAATAGTTTTATTATGTAGAAGTGTTTTCATCATCCCCTTTGGAAAACAAAACTTTGTGTGTTTTGCTTGCTAGAGACTTTTGTGCATTGTTTGCCTTGTTTGTTTAGTACTTCTTTGCTGAATGTTATGAGTACTTATTTTGGTTGTATGCTTATTTGAGTGCATTGTTTGTTTCGTTAGATTATCCGGAGTGCGAAGCTTGTTACTTAGAGTCACTCACGGACGAAGATCATCAATCAGGCAAGTCACTTTGATCATGTTTTACCCATGTTTTATATGCATTAGTTCTACCATCTCCCCAGTTGCATGCAAGATAGGTTAGTTGGAAACTTGGTTACATTGTAGTAGTATCATGTGGTAGATACCCCTCTCAACCCTCTTTGACAACATTGGCCCCCGGGAAACGTTGTTTTACTTTTGCTATGCTAACAGTAGACGGGGTTGGTTGTGTGATTCATGGGAGTTGAGAGAGTTAATAATTTCAAGACCTACATAATGAGCAAGATTTCAAGACTCCAAGTTTTCAACATACCTCTGGGTGGATGATGGTTGAACGGCGCCCTGGAGAAACCAGTGGTTAGCCTAGGTGATGCTGGAGATGGCCAGTATTCACGCGGAAAGGTCCACCCAGGCACAAAGGGATGGATGGGTGCGTCAAGACCCACGGCTTACCTGCACAGCCACAAGTCATTATGGGCTCTGGCTTGGTTGGATATCGTGGTGACCCTGGACAGGCGGTGCTACGAGAGGTAGAAGAACGGTAGGAAAGGATGGGCACCGTCAAAGTCGCAGGGAAACCCTTTGGAAGACCATGTTTTGGTCATCCGTTTCTCAAACACCCTGAAGTGCGAGAAATCAAACGGAGGCGACCAAATCTTGTGGGGAACGTGTGCAAAACTCTGCAGAGTACAAAACCTAATCGATTAGCCGTGTCCATGGTCATGGACGACTTGAGCCAAAGGAATTGGAACTTCCGGAACTCTCAACACAAATAATATGATGATGTGGGTATTTAATAATTTTGGGTATGAGAATTGGTTGGTGGAACCATCTCATTAATCAACCAACTTAGTAATATTTTGCTTAACCCTTCTTTTGATGTAGGAAAAACTTGGCTTTACGCAAAAACTTACCACCCCACTTGCCATATATGCATATAGACTAGATGCTTACCTTTTCACCCTTCTCTTGTGACTTTGCCGGCATATTCCATATGCTGACCTACATGGCTGCAACGTAACATGTTGCAGAGTATTTTTCCGACCAGGAGTGAGGACACGTTCTATGCTCAGTGAGATGCCCTTGGAGTCAGATGGACTCACCTACTTTCGACGCTTTCGCAAGACTTAGTTATTCTCATGAGTTGGCCTTTTGGCCACTTTATTGTAATTTTTATTGTAATAAAGGACTCGATATGAGATTTCGATTAATATAATGCTGTGTGATTTACCTTTGATATATACATTGATGTACCGTGTGTGTACCAGCATGATCTTGGGATGGTACGGAAACACCGGAGACTTGACCTTCCAGGTCGGGTCGTTACAACCTCCCCCAAGGGTGACAAGTTTTGTTATGTGCTCCGGTTAATGTTCCCTTGTACTAATAATGCAGCTGAGTGTGAAGCACTGCTCCATGGTCTCAGAGTCACTAAAGAGATGAACTTAAGCCGGGTCAGGTGTTTAGGCGACTCAGATGTGGTGGCTCAGCAAGTTTCAGGCACTTGGGATTCCAAGGATCCGCGGATGGCGGCTTACTGGCAGGTGGTGGATATCATTGCTGGTCACTTCAAGGGGTACCAGGTGGATCACATTGATCGTCGCAGGAATGAGGCGGCTGATGCCTTGTCACGGTTAGGTTCTCAACGAAAGCCGGTACCACCTAATGTTTTTCTGGATGTATTGTATCATCCGACTGTCAGGGTACCTTTTGAGGAGGATCTAGCTATTCCTGACCTGGAGGCGGAACTAGTGGCGGCTCTGCATGCTACCCCAGATTGGACTATTCCTTATTTGGCGTATCTAACACGCGGCGAGTTACCTCAAGAGGAGGATCTGGCCAGGAAAATCACTCGCCATTCTAAGTCTATGACGATTATCAATGGTGAGTTACATAAGTGTAGTGTGACAGGTGTCTTTTAGCGCTGCATCTCACCGGAGGAGGGCCGGCAAATATTAAGTGAAATTCATGCTGGCGACTATGGGCATCACACCGGGTCCAAATCTTTGGTGGCTAAAGCTTTTTGACATGGGTTTTTCTGGTTGACAGCTCACAAGGATGTAGAGGACTTAGTTCGCAAGTGTGACGGCTGTCAGAAATTCTGTCGGCGTGCTCACATTCCGGCTCAAGAGTTGAGGATGATACCAATCACTTGGCCGTTTGCGGTCTAGGGGCTTGATATGGTCGGAACTTTCAAGCGATCTAAGGATAAGAAAATGCACCTTCTGGTGGCGGTTGATAAATTTACTAAGTGGGTAGAGGCAGAACCGGTCAGTAAATGTGACGCAGCCACGACGGTTCAGTTTATTAAGAAGCTGATTTATTGGTTTGGTTACCCACACAGTATTATTACAGACAATGGGACAAATTTATCCAAAGCTGCTATGAAAACGTTCTGTGAGAAGGAGCATATCCGGCTTGATGTTTCAGCCGTGGCACATCCACAGTCTAATGGTCAGGCAGAGCGAGCCAATCAGGAAATTTTGAGAGGTGTCAAGCCACGGCTCATGGTTCCTTTGAAACGGACACCTGGGTGTTGGGTTGAGGAGTTGCTTTCCGTCTTATGGAGCATCAGAACTACACCTAACAGATCTACAGGTTTTACACCTTTCTTCATGGTGTACGGTGCTGAGGCGGTTCTACCTAGTGACATCCGGCACGACTCACCAAGGGTGGCGGCTTATGTTGAGACGGACAATGAGGTAGCCCGCCAAGATGCGTTGGACGCCTTGGATGAAGCACGAGAGTTAGCAGCAGCTAGATCGGCAATTTATCAACAAGACCTGCGACGATATCATAGCCGCGGGGTAAAGACCCGGACGTTCCAGGAAGGTGACCTGGTGCTTCGGTTGATTCAAGACCAATCTGGAATGCATAAGTTATATCCACCATGGGAGGGGCCTTTTGTGGTCAGCAGGAACCTTAACAATGGGTCATATTACCTCATGGATGTCAGAGATGAGTCGGAAACCGCGGGACAAGAGACGTTGCAGCCCTAGAATGTCGCACATCTGCGACCATACTTTACTTAACAGGGGTTGAAAGCCGCTATCATTGTATATATCATGAGAACATGAGTAAAAGCTAGCATCCTCGCACAAGACTAGGGCCTCTGCTCTTATGTACACCTTACAATCAAGATAAAATCTTTCGGTTCAAAAAGTTTGAGTTGAAGAGGGTCATTCGCCGTCAAAACGGCTGGTCTACCCTTCGGCTTTATGCCTTATTAAACGCTGTTGCAAAGAGGCTTATTGCCTTCTGGTATAGCTTACTTCTCCTTTGCACAGCCAGCTGTCATTAAACTGTTGCAAGGCGGCTTCTTGCCTCCGGGTATAGCTTACTTCTCCCTTGCACAGTTGGTTTTATGCCTAGTTTGGTTACATTAAGCGCTGATTGTTAACGGAGGCTTCTTACCTTTTGGTATAGCTTACAGTACCCTAAGACAACAACGTGTATACCAAACTCCAGTTGCTTATCAACTGCGGCCATCGAAGGGGGCTTCTCACCGACGGGTATCGCTTATCTCACCCTAATGGTCTGCTTTATGCCACTTCCGGTTACTTATTAACCATGGTTGTCGAAGGGGGCTTCTTACCGACGGGTTCGCTTGTCTCACCCTAACAACCGGCGTTTACGCCAAAATTCAGTTGCTTATCAACTGTAGCTGTTGAAAGAGGCTTCTTACCTTCAGGTATAGCTTACTTCTCCTTTCAAACAGCCGACTTTATGCCGTCTCAGGCTAATTATTAGCCGCGGTTGTTGATGGAGGCTTCTTGCCTTGGGGTATAGCTTACATCTCCCACTGACAGCCGGTGTTCACTATACTCTTACCAGTCAATCTCGCCTAGAGACCCTGAGCCGGTTCAACAAATTGACGGCCAATCTCGCCTAGAGACCCTGAGCCGGTTCAAATAATTGACAGCCAATCTCGACAGAGACCCTGAACTGGTATGAGTTTTTTGAGGAAGGAAATATCATCATCATGTATGGTATCATGCCAGCTTATCAAAGCCGGGCAATTATAAGTCCCGGGTGGCCGCAGGCGAAACTACCCGGCACTTGGGGGCTATACAGCCGAACTCCCCTCAAAGGTTCCGGCTCATCAATAGCCGTAGTTGTCGATAGAGGCTTCTTACCATCAGGTATGGCTTACATTATCCTAAAGACAACCGGCTCTTTAATAACTCCATCTGATGAAAGCCGGAGTCATGTGGCTTCGGTCAACAAAATTTAAGGTCTTAAAAGAGATTTTCCGGCTTTAATATTCTGGAGAAAGGAATGGCGTCTTAAAAGACAGGCCCCTCATCAGAAAAATTCAAAGGTATATCTCTGAAGAGGCGGCAACACATTAAAACACAGAGAGGTGCAAATATATATGGCCACCAAGTGGCAGAGTCATGGTTACTCTATTACAAAAGATACTCTCAGAAAGAGCAAAAGCATTGTCAGCCGCCCACGGTGGGTCATTACATAAGTCTGTGCTCAGGAAGGCTAAGAGATTACAATTCAGTTGTTGGCGGCTCATCCTGCTCCGGGTCTTCTGCTGGCTTTAACTGAAGATTGCCCAAGTCCCAGTTACAGTCAGCCAGAGTAGCAAATGACCCCTCAAGGAACAGAGATGCGTCAAGATCACAAGGAAAGAGATCCTTACTGCGGGCGGGTGTCAGATCTTTCAACTCGTAGAGCGGCCCGTGGATTCTCTTCTCTTCTGCGTCGTAAGCCGCTTGATAGGTGCTCAAATCAGCTTCATCCGCCAGAACAGAGGCCAAATAGCGCGACTCTTTGACGCACCGGGTATAGTCTTCCTCGGTGAAATCTGAGCCATCATCTCTTTTAGACGGATAGCCATCCATCATTTCAGCCGGCATTAGCTCGGGAGCAAAGGCAAGAGTCGGACTCAAACCGGCAACGGCTCCTTGGCGGAAGGCGGACTTCTTGTGATCTTCAATCTGCTTTGGCATTGTAGAGAAGAGTTCCAAGACCCCTTTCAGAGTAGTGGGGATCTTCTCCTTGTACTGCACGCTCTTGATTGTGAAGATGGCGCCACAGTATAACTGCTCTGCAAAAGTATAAATGGCCTTCAGTGGCAGAAGGCTATCGGAAGCCAACTGCCGGCTCCTGGGACCTGGATGAGTCGGATAAAATTAATGAGCCGCCAGTTTTCTTACTAGCAATGCTAAAAAGGACAAAGTGAACAAGAAAGCTTACCAAATAGGGCGGTTGACATCTTCACAATATGTTGTTTCACACCTTGAAGTTCATCTGCCACGACTGTAAGCCGTTGTTCAGCATCGTCCGCCCGTTTGGTTAAGGCGGCCTTTTCAGATTTAGCCGTCTCTTTTAAAGAGGTGAGCTCGGCGGTAACACTGGCCAGTTCTTCTGTGAGAAGCCGACATTTTTCATCCGCGATACTTCGAGCTTCTTGCTGAGCTGCCAAGTTGGCCTTCAGATCCGCCAGCCGAGACCCGATTTCATTCAAAGCTTCCTATAAAACATCAAAATACAGGATAAGCCACCAAAATGCAGGACGGGTGTTAAAAGCAAATACAAGTCTCAAACAGATTGCAAGCAATATATTTGACACTTGGGGGCTAATGTCTATTTAATCTTGCAAGTATGTAGTACCGGTTCATTTCCTTCGAAATTGATCCGGAACCTGGGGGCTATATAATGGCTCTTCAGTATGCTAATAATGGAAGCACCGACTCAACTTGATCAAGATTGAGCCGGCCCTTGGGGGCTAAGATTACATCTTCAAGTTGTCTACATTACAGGCCCGGCTCAAATGTAATCTGAGACGACCCTTAGGGGCTACGATTGGCAGTTCACTTTACTTACAGTACAAAGCTAAAGCAATTTTAAATTAGTTTGACATGACAATCTCTGCAAGAGGTCACAGAAAGACCCGACTCAACGATTTGATACGTTAAGCTAGATCTTGGGGGCTAAGAATGGATTTAGTAAAGAAGGAAAAGTACCTCATATTTTGTCTTCATGGAAGAGATCTACCGAAGTTCCAAATCCCGGCTGGTGGTGACCCGGTTTATGTACCCAGCATGTAGCTCTTCAACGGCCATCTTCTCGCATGAAGAATCGAAGTTCAGTTTCTTTGAAGCTTCAACCGGCTCTGTATGTTTGGTCAACACATGAGCCGGAGGTGTTTGATGATCAGACCCGGTGATAACAACATCTGGGGTGTCAGGGGTCTTGGCAGGAGTTGCCGGCTTAGAAGGAGCCCTTGGAGGGCTCTCCATGATGACATCTTCAGCGACCGGTTCAGCGGAGGCAGCGACGGGTTTTCCTCCGGTTGAGTTTCTTCCAGCTGCTTGGGCTCCGGTTCTTCAATAACTGGGCCGGAGGAAGTCTTGTTGGCCTTGCAACGTTTAGCTTGAGCACTGCAAAAAAGAAGAAGAATCAGCGGTTGAAGATATTGCTAATCATAGTAACAACCGGCTATCCAGATGCTTACAGTGGATTAATCATAGGCGGTGGTATGATTGACTCCGAAGAGTCGCCGGAGGAAGGAGATTTCTGCAAAAATAAAACAAAAAGGTGAAGAGAGTATCAAGTTTACAAAGGGAAAGATAAAGGAAAAGATGTTGGGGAACCTTGGCAGGGCGTTTCTTGGGAGCCGGAGAATTTGGCAACCCGGACATGAGCTCGGTAGAGCCGATGCTTCGAGTCTGTCGATGCTCGATTTGCTGTTGCTTTTTTAAGAGGAAATCGGGAGCCAGATAAGCAAGAGGGTGAGAAAGGGGAACTTCAGGGGGATGAAACATTCTGAGCCGAAGGAAAAGTAATTTACCTTAGGAGCATTGGCACGGCTGGTCTCCACTTCATCCTGTGAGTAAAGTAAGTGTTAAAATACGAAGGTAAAAGATCAAGCAAGAGAGTTGAAACTTTACCTCTGAGCTGGACGATGGTGGCGGGTCAAACAAATTATCTTGCGGGACATGTTTTTTAGCCTTCTTGGTTGGGACTTTCTTCTTGGATTTTTTCGGAGGGGCAACATATTCCCTCTTCCAGAAGTATGAGTCGGCCTATAAGGATGACCCGGAGAGTGAATATCAAATTAGCAAAATGCAAACAACGTCTAATCGATGGAAGGGAAGAGATTAAACTTACATCGGGAGCCGGATTGTTAGCACTAAAAGGTGCCAGGCCAATTTCGCTACATGATCCGAAAGCTTCATGGACAAGGCTCCAGATGGCGAGGGTAATGTCATTCTCTATCAATGTAGATCGGCTGAAGCATAATGAGCTGTCATACTTGCCTTTATATTCGCACATGAGCCGGCTTCTATGGCTCAAAGGCATAATCCGCCACGAAATCTAGCAACGGGTCAGGTCCAGCCCGATTAAGCCGTTGGCCATGAGAACCTTGATTTTGGCATGAGCCGGCTCATATCTTGCGCATTCTAAAGCTGGTAGCCGGCCAGGAAGCTCTGATGTTGTTGTGAGCCGGGAAGGACGATAACCCGGCAAAGGACGCTCGTTCTCAGGAGAGGTGTCCTTGCAATAGAACCAGGTCCTGTTCCAGTCCTTGGGGTGACTCGACATCTGTGTAGCTGGAAAGATGATATCCCTACGCCGTTGGATGGATATGCCTCCAAGTTCTAAGCTCGGGCCGACTTTCACTTCAGTTTGCCGGTTAGCATAAAAGATTTCCCGAAAGAGTCCCACCGACGGCTTGATTTGAAGGTAAGCTTCACAGAGCACTTGGAAATTGCATATGTTTGAGACGGAATTGGCGGCCAAGTCTTGCGGGTGAAGCTTATAACAGTGAAGGACGTCCTGAAAGAATTTGGATCCGGGAGGCACGAACCCTCATTCAATATGGTCAGAGAACACCACCACTTCACCTTCTTGAGGTTTGGGCCGCGTCTCATCACCTGGGACCCGCCAGCTAATGACTTCCTTAGGAGGAAGAGTACCCGCGTGAACAAAATCCGACAAAAAGTCCTTCGTAATGCATGACCCAACCCAGTTGCATGAGTTGGATGCACGAGACATGCTGGCGGCTTAAGTGTTGTGCAAGATAAAAGGCGCGATGAGTCGAAGCGCAAGCAAATATTTTTGACGGCTTAAAAGTTTAAGGGCTCTACGGATAAAGGTGAAGACCCGGCTGATAAGAGCCGGAGGAGCTTGGCGACTCAACAGGGAAAAGGAAGATCGAAAAATCGACTAAGTCCTAAAAACAGATTCCGCAAGATGTCACTATATCTACGGATCTACAAAAGGAGAGAAAATGAATTTTATTTCTGACCTAGCGATGAACAGTGGAGGAAAAAGAAATGGACTGGGGCCATCGAGGCCCGTGCATTACGCGCGACCGGCCCGTGTGCGGCGGCGGAGCAGGAGGACATCCTAAAGACGTTAAGCGGTGTCGAGATGCAATAGCGATAATGGTGCTGGAGCCCAAACGACGGCGGTGGAGCACCGGTGAAAACCCTACTACGGCGGCGACCATCTAAGGAGCAGGAAAACTTACCGGAGACGGCGCGGTAAAGGCGGACGGATCTCTGATACGTTCAGGGTGATGCAACGGCCAAGGTCGGGGACGATGTACAGACGACATCGGTGCAGAGCTCAAAGGAGCAGGGGCAGCGACAGAAAGAAGACGAAGAAACAGAGGCACGGGCGGGAGAATGGAAACCCCGACCCGCACGGGTCATATTTAAAATGGGAGTTAAGGAAGGCACGAAAAATCCAGGTGATGACACCATTTGACCGAGGCGGACGCCTCGATTCTCGGGATGATAGTCAAGTGAAAGATTTGGTGACACGTCAGCAGATCTCATGACATCACGCCGGTTCATTTCCGGGCGACTCGCCAAAAGTGGAAGAGAAGGATGAAGTGAGCAAGCTCAATTCAACCTGGGGCCTAATGTTGGGGATATGACCCACCGAAGAGGCTCCGGGTCATGTTATTGGCTCGTGAACTGGCCCAAAGGTGAGTTGTAATGTTAAGTGTCCTAGGAAGATAGGCGGCTCACGGTGTGGGCCGTACGACGGCCCGGGCTGAGAAGACCCGGGCGTGCAAGCCGACTCACAGACGGCTTGGGCAAGAAGATAGAGAGAGAGACTCAGTTAGCAATTGTAATGACCCGGATGTTCTAACCGCTTATATAAAGGCAGACCCGGGGCGACTTAGAGGACGGGCAATCGAGAACTAGGTCAACCTTTTAGCTCCTTGTAATTGATACGCAAGTAATACAAGCACAAGCATGACGTAGGCTATTACCTCGATTTGAGGGGCCGAACCTGGGTAAACCCGTGTCTTTCATCCCGACTAACCCCTTTGAGTCCACCTCATTGGCGATGGCCTCGAACCGAAGTCCGTTCACCCGGACATCTGCCGTGATAAAACCACGACAACCTGTATCTTCATCATCATCTTCTAAGGATAAGGATATGTGGCTCTCCACAATCTTAGCTCTGAATCCTTCCTCTTATTCATATCCTTAGCAAGTGAATAATTGTCATGGTGTTGTGGGAGGTGAGGTCTAAGCTTCCTCAGGACAAACATGTCCTCATCTTCAGTAGTGGCTGATAACCCACAAGTATAGGGGATCGCAACAGTTTTCGAGGGTAGAGTATTCAACCCAAATTTATTGATTCGACACAAGGGGAGCTAAAGAATATTCTCGAGTATTCGCAACTGAGTTGTCAATTCAATCACACCAGTAAGACTTAATATATGAAGCTAAGTATTTAGTAGCAAAGTAGTATGGAAGTAATGGTAACGGTAGCAAAAGTAACAGTAGCAGTTTTATAGTGATTGTAACAGTAGCAACAGAGAAGTAACTTAGCAAGGATCAATATGTGGAAAGCTCGTAGGCAATGGATCGACGATGGATAATTATGCTACATGTAATTCATCATGCAACAGTTATAACAAAGGGTGACATAGAACTAGCTCCAATTCATCAATGTAATGTAGGCATGTATTCCATATATAGTCATACGTGCTTATGGAAAAGAACTTGCATGACAACTTTTGTCCTACCCTCCCGTGGCAGTGGGGTCCTAATGGATACTAAGGGATATTAAGGCCTCCTTTTAATAGAGAACCGGACCAAACCATTAGCACTTAGTGAATACATGAACTCCTCAAACTACGGTAATCACCGGAAAGAATCCCCATTATTGTCACCCTGGGGGATGCGGATCATAACTCATAATAGATGTCTACAACTTGCAAGATAGGATCAAGAACTCATATATATTCATGAAAACATAATAGGTTCAGACCTGAAATCATGGCACTCAGGCCCTAGTGACAAGCATTAAGCATAGCAAAGTCATAGCAACATCAATCTCAGAACATAGTGGATACTAGGGATCAAACCCTAACCAAACTAACTCGATTACATGATAACTATCATCCAACCCATCACCATCGAGGAAGCCTACGATGGGATTATTCGCGAACGGCGGAGAGCATCATGGAATTGGTGATGAAGGATGGTTGGTGATGACGATGGCATCGATTTCCCCTCCGCGGAGCCCAAAACGGACTCCAGATCTGGTCTCCTGAGGAAGAACGGGAGGTGGCGGCGGCTCCGTATTGTGAAATGCAATGAACTCTTCTCTATGATTTTTTTATCCGCGAAGAGGGTTATATGGAGCTAGAGAGGGGGTCGGAGGAGCCATGAGGGCCCCACAAGCCTGCTAGGCGCGGCCAGGGCAGGTGGGCCCCCTCTGGTTACTTATATTCTCCGTAAATTTTCAGGACGATCCGAGAACTTTTATTTCTGCACAAAAATAACACCAAGGCAATTCTGCTGAAAACAGCGTCAGTCCGGGTTAGTTCCATTCAAATCATGCAAATTAGAGTCCGAAACAAGGGCAAAAGGGTTGGGAAAAGTGGATACGATGGAGACATATCAACTCCCCCAAGATTAACCCATTGCTTGTCCTCAAGCGATTTAGTTGATAAACTGAAAGTGATAAAGAAAATAAATTACAAACTCTGTTTGATCTTGTTGTTGTAAATACGTCTAACTGATGTTCACATTTTCAACAAAGATCATGGACTAACCATGTTCACAATAACATTTAGGTCTCACATTTACTCATATCACTGACATAATCAACTAGCGAGCAATAATAATAACTCTCGGATGAAAACACTTTTTTAAAACAATTATGATACAATATGACAAAATGCTATCTAGCTAGCCCTTTCTGAGACCGCAAAGCATAAATGCAGAGCACCTGTAAAGAACAAGGACTGACTAGACATTGTAATTCATGATGAGAGAGATCCAGTCATGTTCATACTCAATATCAGTTAATACCAAGCATACAAGTGATGGTGGTTCTCTCTATCTGGTGCCTTTTATAAGAAGATGATGAATCAACAATAAAGTAAATGGAAAGTCCCTTTGTAGAGGGAAGCATTGATTTGCAGAGGTGCCAAAGCTCGAGCATTTAAAATAGAGGTAAGTAATGATTTTTTTGAGCGGTATGCTTTTATTGCGCATATAACGACCAAGAGGTTTTCAACATCTTCAATGCTAGATACATTATAGGCGGTTCCCAAAAAGAATGATAAAGTTTTTACTCCCCCTCCACCAATCAGTCACACTCCACGGTGAGCCGAATCGGCGGGTACTGTCCATACAAAAACAGTTCTGGGGGTGTTTTGTTTAATTATATTTCTCTTTTTATTTTGAGCATGGAACTGGGCATCCCGATTACCAGCCAATTTCTCGTGAATGATAGTGAATCAACACATATCGTGAGAATAACCCACCTAGCATGGAAGATACTGACCCCCCCCCCCCCCCCCGTCGCCACATGAGCGATTTGGGCATACAAAATAGAATGTTTATTTGAAGGTTTAGAGTTTGGAACATGCAAATTTTCTTGGAACAGCAGGTAAATACCGCATATAGGTAGATATGGTGGACTCATATGAAACAACTTTGGGTTTGAGAGATTGGATGCACAAGCAGTATTCCTGCTTAGTACAAGTGAAGGCTAGCAAAAGACTAGGGAGCGACCAACTAGAGAGCGACACAATCATCAACATGCTTTGAAATTAACCAACATTGAATGCAATCATGAGTAGGATATAAATCACTATGAACATAAATATCGTGGAGGCTATGTTGATTTTGTTTCAACTACATGCATGAACATGTGCCAAGTCGAGCCACTTGAATCGTCCAGAGGAGGATACCACTCCATCATACTACATCACAACCATTTTAATATGCATGTTGGCACCCAAAACAAACCATTATCCACTCCTAGCTAATTAAGCATGGCATGAATAACTATAATCTCTAATTGTCATTTAAAATATGTTTCATCCATGATGAACTGAATTCGGAACGATGAGCTAATCATATTTACAAAAGCAAGATAGATCGAGTTCATACCAACTTTTCTCCATCTCAATCTTTTCATCAAATATCGTCATTATTGCCTTTCACTTGCACGACCGAATGGTGTAGATAATAATAAGAGTGCACGTGCATTGGTCTAAGCTGGAATCTGCAAACAATAACTCAAAGGAGAAGACAAGGTAATATGGGCTCTCTAATAGGTAAACAATAATGCATATGAGAGCCACTCAACATTTTCATTGTGCTCTTCTCCTTCCGACCCAAAGAAAGAAGAATCAAAACAAGAACGAGGAAACTATTTACACGGGAAAGCACCCAACAAGCAAAAGAACAACGAAAAAATATTTTTGGGTTTCTTTTTAATGCTATAACTAAGCAACTTGAAATAAAGATAGAACTATTTTTTTATATTTTTCTGAAAGTTAATTAAACACACAAGAAGAAAGTGAAACAAGAGAGTAAACTACCATGGATGGTACAATGAAAGAGTATGAACACTGACTAGTAAGATGAGTGTGTGAACATGAATGTAAAGTCGGTGAGAAATGCGTACTCCCCCAAGCTTAGGCTTTTGGCCTAAGTTGGTCCATGGCCATGGCTAGCCGTGATAATATCCAAAGTCATAGTTGGGGTTGCACTGGGCTGCAGCGGCTACCGCTTGAACGACTACAGCATGGAGGCGAGCTGATTCTACGTTTCTCTCTTACTTGTGTGCCTCCTCTCTGGTTATAATATATCTTTGTTTTTCCCAAAAGTTAAAGAAGGCAGGAGCAAGAAGGGTAACATGGACATCATGCTGTCTGTCAAAAATTAGTCGGTACTGGAGAGATTGTTCGTTCCTTTCGAGAAACTGAAAACGTACCGAAGCCTCATAATGAAGAAAAGCAGGTGGTAACTCAATATCATTTCCGCGTATGGGTACCCCAGGATAATTAGATAAACGAGTGGCATAAATCCCACCAAAGAAATCTCCATCCTTAGCATTATTATGCAACCTTCTAGCAATAATTGCTCCTAAGTTATGTCGCTTTTCACCCATTACTACACTCTTTAGAATACTATAAGATCAGTTGCACAAAGGTGGCTATGCTCTGTTTCACCGTTAATACATCTATCTATGAATACAACAAAATGATATATGGCAGGAAAGTGAATGTTCCCCATGGTAGCATGTGTAATAATTCTAGTTTCTCCGACAGTAATGCTAGCAAGAAAATCATTATATTCAGTTTTATGTGGATCACTATAGCTGCCCCATTGTGGAATTTTGCATGCATGATTAAAATCCTCTATGTCCAAAGTATATGATTTTTCATAAAGGTCAAATAGGACGGAAGGTTAATTACGATTGAGCGAAAATTCAAACCTCCGCACGAGAGAATCTGTGATTTGATAGTATTGCTTGCACTTGTCCGACACGAATTCCTCAAGGCCAGCATTTCTTGTGTACACATAAAATTCTTCCATGAAACCGACGTCACTCATGAATTGATCTGATGACCATTCACAAGGTCGTACTTGAGCTTCCCTCAGTGGTTCAAGGTTGGGCTCACGTATCGCGAGTCTTGGGGACTTCTTGCTTGATGAACCCCCTTGAAACACCTTCCTGAACATTTTTTCTTTTTCTAAAAAATTCTGAAATTTTAGTGACTCAAATATAAAGGTGAACAAAACTCATAGCAACTACTCCCTCAAGTGCCTAGAGGCTATATCATGCATCAAAACTACTTGGGACCATATAAATTTGGCATGCAAGTTCAAGAACAAGGTCACCACAATAGCAAAAATTTGCAATATATAAAGCACTAGAACAAAAACGAATTGGACCATTGGAAGAGTCACATACCGAGGAACAATCTCCGAAAACAGTTTTGCGAATGAAGCTTTGAGCAAGGAGATCAAAAATGGTAGCAAAATGAGCTAGAACACGGGTTTGAGCAATGGTGGGATTTTTTTATTGAGGAACATGAAGTAGATGGGTGCTGGAATAAGTTGAGGGGGCCACGTGGGACCCACAAGCCTTCTAGGCGCGACCAGGGGGTGGTCGTGCCTTGTGGGCTTGTGGCCCACTGGTGCACCCCCATGCAGTGTGCTCGGTGCCAGAAATTTTTAAATATTCCAGAAAAAATCATACTCCATTTTCAGGGCATTTGAAGAACTTCTATTTTCAGGTCATTTTTTTATTGCACGAGAAATTTGGAAAACAAAAAAATAATAGCATTTTTACTTATTTTAAGCTTACTAACAGAAAGTAAAAGTTGGGTATAGAAAGTTGTGCTTTCTAAATTCATCTATCTCATGCTCATCAAAAGGAATCCATCAATAAGGTTGATCAAGTCTTATTAAGAAACTTCTTTCGAATAACATGAAACCGAAGAATTTTCGAATAACACTAAGTTACCTCAATGGGGATATGCATGTCCCCAACAGTAAGTATATGATATTTCTTCTTGACAGTAGGAAGATGGAATTCAAAGTCTCCAATAATGATCATTGGAATTTTTTTTAGTGGAGTCGATACTATGAACTTGAGGTTGTTTCTTAGAAAAGTGTATCATATGCTCATTACCATTAATATGAAAAGTGACATTGCCCTTGTTGCAATCAATAACAGTGCCTGCGGTATTCAAAAAGGGTCTACCAAGGATGATTGACATACCGTTGTCCTCGGGAATATCAAGAATAACAAAGTTCATTAAGATTGTAGCATTTGCAACTACAACAGGTACATCCTCACAAATACCGATAGGTTGAGTAGTTGATTTATCGGCCATTTGCAAAGAGATTTCAGTAGGTGTCAACTTATTGAAATCAAGTCTACGATATAAAGAGAAAGGCACAACACTAACACCAGCTCCCAAATCACATAAAGCAGTTTTAACATAATTCCCTTTAATAGACCATGGTGTAGTTGGTATTCCTGGATCTCCTAATTTCTTTGGTACTCCACCCTTAAAAGTATAATTAGCAAGCATGGTGGAAATCTCAGCTTCCGGTATCTTTCTTTTATTAATCACAATATCTTTCATATACATATCATAAGGATACATTTTTAGAATATTGGTCAAGCGCATATGTAAAAAGACAGGTCTAAGTATTTCAATAAAGCGCTCAAAATCCTCATCATCCTTTTTCTCGGATGGTTTAGGAGGAAAGTGCATGGGTCTCTGAACCCATGGTTCTCTTTCTTTACCATGTTTCCTAGCAATAAAGTCCCTTTTATCATATCTTTTATTCTTTGGATGTGGGTTATCAAGATCAATAGCATGTTCAATCTCCATATCATTATCATTATAAGGTTGAGCATCAACATGAACATCATCATTAATGTTATTACTAGGCTTATGTTCATCACCGGATTGTGTCTCAGCATCAGAAACAGAAATATCATTTGGGTTTTCAGGTGTATCTATAACAGGTTCACTAGCAGCATGCAAAGTTCTATCATCATACTTATCCTCCTATTATTGGAACGACTAGGTGCATCAATATTACCCCTTTGAGAATATTGCTCAATTCTCTTAGGATGACCCTCAGGATACAAAGGTTCCTGGGTCACTCTACCACCTCTAGTCACAACTTTAACGGAATGATCATTGTTCTTATTATTCATCTCATTAAGCAAATCATTTTGTGCTTTAAGTACTTGTTCTACTTGAGTAGTTACCATGGAAGCATGTTTACTAGCTAGTTTAAGATCATTGATAGTTCTACTCATATAATCACCTAAGTGATCAAGCATGAAAGCATTATGTTCCAATTGTCTACTAACATAAGCATTAAAATTTTCTTGCTTCACAACAAAATTATCAAACTCATCCAAGCATTGTCTAGCAACCTTATTATAAGGAATATCGCTTTCATCAAATCTACAAAGAAAATTTATCTCTACTACATGTGTCAGGTTATCAAGACCATGTCTTTCTTCAATAGGTGGTACATTCTTAACATCTTCAGCTTTAATACCTTTTTCTTTCATAGATTTCTTTGCCTCTTGCATATCTTCAGGACTGAGAAATAGAATACCTCTTTTTTCGGAGTTGGCTTCGGAGGTGGTTCGGGAGTAGTCCAATCATTAGCATTGCTCAATATATTATTCAATAATATTTCAGCTTGTTCAACAATTCGTTCCCTAAAAACACAACCAGCACAACTATCTAGGTGGTCCCTAGAAGCATCGATTAGTCCATTATAAAAGATATCAAGTATTTCATTTTTATTGAGAGGATGATCAGGCAAAGCATTAAGTAACTGGAGAAGCCTCCCCCAAGCTTGTGGGAGACTCTCTTCTTTAATTTGCACAAAGTTAAATATTTCCTGCAAAGGCAGCTTGTTTCTTATGGGCACGAATATATTTTTTAGAGAAGTAATAAACTATGTCACAGAAACTTGGCTGCCACTTCGGTGTAACCGAAAATGACCACTCGGATTCACGGAGACCATCCTCGGGAACCCTAGATCCAAATCGGTAGAACCGATTTTTGTGATTCGGTGTCACCGAGATGCGTTTTGCAGACGGCTAAACCTAAAATCTTCTCGTGCACTAATCTAATGGATCTTCTAGTGGGTTAGGAAGATTGCATACGTGGTTTGTAGATGGAAGAAAACCTGATGCGCAAGAATTAGATAAAGGAGTGCACAAGGGGCCGGATTCATAGCTTCTCTTGGTGATGAATCCTCTACGGCGGCGTTGATTTCGTCAACGGAGGCCATTCCCAATGACGGAGGTGCACGTGGGAGCAAGGGCGATGAACTAGGGGTCCGGAGCGGTACTTTTGGAGTTTGGAGGAAAACAACTTTGAAGATTGAATTTCAAAAAGTCGGGTCCGCCGGATTAAGTACTCCTCACTGTCGGTGAAACCGATTCCAAGTTATTGGTGTCACCGAGATTCTCAACCGTCAAGTGACAGGAAAACTCGGTGTAACCGAGAAAATGGAATCGGTGTTACCAAGGAAAAAAACTAGATCAACTTAGTGAATCAGTGGAACCGAGTTTGTGAAGTTGGTTGCACCGAGATTCACAAAGAGGTTTTGGAATGCAGCTCTTGTCGACACGGTACTCCGACTGCTCCTCACACAGAGGGTTCGAGAAGTGCTTGTTCAAGTTTTGTGATGTAGCATGAATAGAACTTAATGACCCACAAGTATAGGGGATCTATCATAGTCCTTTCGATAAGTAAGAGTGTCGAACCCAATGAGGAGCAGAAGGAAATGACAAGCAGTTCTCAGCAAGGTATTCACTGCAAGCATTGAAATTATTAGTAACATATAGTTTTGTGATAGGATAATTCATAACAGGTAGCAGGTAACGATTGTAACAAAGGTGCATCAAGGTGGCCCAATCCTTTTTATAGCAAAGGATAAGCCTAGAAAAACTCTTATATAAAGCAAAGCGCTCCCGAGGACGCATGGGAATTTATGTCAAGCTAGTTTTCATCATGCTCATTTGATTCGCGTTCGCTACTTTGATAATTTGATATGTGGGAGGACCGGTGCTTGGGTGCTGTCATTACTTGGACAAGCCTCCCACTTATGATTAGCCCCTCCTGCAAGCTTCCACAACTTGGAAAGAAGAATTAAGATAAATCTAACCATAGCATGAAACATGTGGATCCACATCAGCCCCTTATGAAGCAACGCATAAACTAGGGCTTAAGCTTCTGTCACTATAGCAACCCGTCATATACTTATTACTTCCCAATGCCTTTCTCTAGGCCCAAACAATGGTGAAGTGTTATGTAGTCTATGTTCACATAACACCACTAGAGGGGAGACAACACAAATCTCATCAAAATATCGAACGAATACCAAACTCACATGATTACTTATAACAAGACTTATCCCATGTCCTCGGGAACAAACGTAACAACTCACAAAACATATTCATGTTCACAATCAGAGGAGTATAAGTGATTATCAAGGATCTGAACATATAATCTTCCACCAAGTAAACCAACTAGCATCAACTACAAGGAGTAATCAACACTACTAGCAACCCACATGTACCAATCTGAGGTTTTGTGACAAATATTGGATACAAGAGATGAACTAGGGTTTGGAGAGGAGATGGTGCTGATGAAGATGTTGATGGAGATTGACCCCCTCTCGATGAGAGGATCGTTGGTGATGATGATGTCTTTGATTTTCCCCCTCCCGAAGGGAAGTTTCACTGGCAGGATCACCCTGCCAGAGCTCTAGATTGGTTCTGCCCAAGTTTCGCCTCGAGACGACGGCGCTTTATCCCGAAAGCTCTGATATGATTTTTTCCAAGACGAAACCCCTAATATAGCAGAAGATGGGCATCAGAGGTCTGCCAGGTGGGCCACAAGCCCCAGGAGCGCGACCAGGGGGTGGCCGTGCCCAGCAGGCTTGTGGCTCCTTGGTGGGCCCCCTGATGTATTTCTTTCGCCCAATATTTTTTATGTATTCCAAAATAATTCTCCGTGGATTTTCAGGACTTTTGGATTTGTGCAAAATAGGTATCTCAGATTTGCTCCTTTTCCAGTCCAGAATTCCAGCTGCCGGCATTCTCCCTCTTCATGTAGACCTTGTAAAATAAGAGAGAAAAGTTATAAGTATTGTACCAAAATGTGTAATAAAATCCCATAATGCAATAAATATCCATATAAAATCATGATGAAAAATGGACGTATCAACTCCCCAAGCTTAGACCTCGCTTGTCCTCAAGCAGAAGTCGAGATCAATAAATATGCCCACATGTTTAGAGATAGAGGTGTCGATAAAATAAAATACAGACATGAAGGCATCATGATCACCTTTAGAATAGGAACATATGTTGACATATAATTTCTTATTATAAAGTAATATTTCATTCACAATGGCAAAGTATGAATCAAGAACTCTATTGTGAACTGACAAACTATGATCTCAGTCATTGAAGCAATTCCAATTTATCATAACATAGGAAAGAGTCAATATAAGAGTTTGTAAATAAAACCCACATACTCAATCATAATTTAGTATTTCACAATTGCTAACACTCACGAGGTATCTATGAGTTCAAAGTTTCAATCAGGCATAGAGAAAGATAGGGGCTTATAGTGTTGCCTCCCAACTATTTACCTCAAGGGTAATGTCAACAATAATAACTCATGCTCATCCCCTTCCGAGTGGATATATGTGCCTAGATTATTCCCCAACATGTGGCACTTGCCAGATGATAAAGGCGAAAATAGCGAAGGTGATGGAGATCACCACGCCTCTTGCATAAATGTAAGTACTAGAAATTAAAAGTAACAGATAGGCCCTTCGCACAGGGAAGCAGAGGTTGTCATGCACTTTTATAATTGGATGCACAATCTCTTAATGCAAAAGAATGTCACCTTATATTGCCCCTTGTGATAGAGAACTTTATTATGCAATCCGTCGCTTTTATTTCTTCCCTATAACAAGTTCGTATAAAGTTTATTTTCCTCACACTAATAGATCACACATATTTGGGGAGCAATTTTTATTGCTTGCACTTATGACAACTTACTTGAAGGATCTTATTCTATCCTTAGGTAGGTATGGTGGACTCTCATGGCAAAACTGGGTTAAGGGTGTTTGGATTTACTAGTAGTATCTCCACTTAGTGTGGAAGTTTTGGCTGATATGAGGTGGAAGCAAGCGACACATGTTGAGGTATCTATAACATTATAACTTCTATTCAGAAATAAGCAAACATAACCCATTATGTTGTCTTCCTTGTCCAACATCAACTTCTTAACATACAATATTTTAATGAGTGCTCACAATCATAAAAGATGTCCAAGATAATATATTTATATGTGAACCTATATAGCTTTCTTTATTACTTCTTTTTAATTGCCCCAATGACCAACAACTATGTTTGTCAACCCACAACAGGTTTCAATCAACATACTTTTTATAGGTGAAGTCATCACTCCTCATAAGATTTTCATATGTATTCTTTGCTTTTATTCTGCACTTCTTTCTACTTTATCTTTCTCAAGATCAAGATCATACCAAAGAAGCAAAGCCCTCAACTCAAAAGCACTTTTTATTATATAACTCACGAACTTGCTTACATAGGAGGAATCATAAAGCAAAGACTCAAAGCTAGATCACACGAAAATTTTATTCTACTAGATGAAGGTATAACCAAAAGGATTGATCTAAGAAAAGATGATGAAAAAAAAGATGTGATGGTGATACGATACCGGGGCACCTCCCCCAATCTTGGCACAAGCCAAGGGGAGTGCCCATACCCATGTGTTTAGTCGTCTTGCTTCGAAGGTGATGATGTGGGAGTTGTTGATGGGGTTGGAAGCCTTTCTAGTTTCCTCCTAAGCATAAAATTCTGCTCCCTCAAATCGTCCACTTCCTGCTCGAGCTTCAATATCCTTTGACATAATTCTTCCTTGCTCTCCTACAGGAAACGAGAAGGGATAAATACAACCTTGGGTTTTTTCCTTGTGTTTGGGAGGCTTGATTTCTTGAACTCCATGTGCATATCTCATGGCTGAAGCAGGGGGGGCTCTTCTTCATCCGAGCTTTCTTCCTCGTACTTGACTTCTTGTTCCTCCTCCGAGAACAATCCATAAGGGTCCAAGTCCCCATAGAGCTTGGGATTGGCAAGATAATGCGATATGAAGCTCTCCCCATCAGAATCTTGGGACGACATATTGCTCTAAATCATCTGCAGAAATAGCTCAAAAAGAAAACGAGAGGTATTGTCGTGATACGAGAATCAAAACCTTCGGTAGATTATATAATGAATTTTTACCGACCCGAAGGAGTATGCTACAAGAAAACGGAGTCCGGGTGGTGCACGAGGTGGCCACAAGCCCCAGGGGCGTGGCCAGGGGTGGTGGTCGTGCCCAGCAGGCTTGTTGCCTCCTCGTGCACTATTCAGACTACTTTAAATTTTCCTAATATTTTAAATATTAAAAAACAGATAAAATTTGCCATTGAAAAAGTTTTGGAGTCTTTTTGCTTACTGTACCACATACCTATTCCTTTTCGGAGTATGAAATGTTCTGGTAAGTCTCCCTAGTGTACTCCTCCGGAGTTATTGTATTGATGATATTGGTTTCAACATTTATGGGAGTACCTGAGATATAATGTTTGATTCTTTGACTGTTCACCACCTTCGGGTTTGTGCCTTCGGCGTTGTTAATCTTGATGGCACCGGAATGGTATACCTCTTCGATGACGTAAGGACCTTCCCATTTAGAGAGAAGTTTTCCTGCAAAAAATCTTAAACGAGAATTGTATAGCAAGACATGATCACCTACATTAAATTCATGCTTTTGTATACTTCCATCATGCCATCTCTTAACCTTTTCTTTAAACAACTTAGCATTCAAATAGGCTTGGGTTCTCCATTCATCAAGTGATCTAATGTCAAATAACCTCTTCTCACCAGCAAGTTTGAACTAATAATTGAGCTCTTTGATTGCCCAATAAGCCTTATGTTCTAGCTCTAGAGGTAACTGACATGCTTTACCATAAACCATCTTATACGGAGACATACCCATAGGGTTTTTGTAAGCAGTTCTATAAGCCCACAATGCATCATCGAGTTTCTTAGAACAATTCTTCCTAGATCTATTAACAGTCTTCTGCAAAATCAATTTAATCTCTCTATTGCTCAATTCTACTTGACCACTAGATTGAGGATGATAAGGAGATGCAACTCTATGATTAACATCATATTTAGTGAGCAATTTACGGAAAGCACCATGAATAAAATGTGAACCACCATTAGTCATCAAATATCTAGGTACTTCAAATCTAGGGAAAATAACTTCTTTAAGCATTTTAATAGAAGTGTTATGATTAGCGCTACTAGTTGGAATAGCTTCTACCCACTTAGTGACATAATCACCAGCAACTAGAATATGAGTATACCCGTTAGATTGTGGAAAAGGCCCCATATAATCAAAGCCCCAGACATCAAATGGTTCGATAACAAGAGAGTAATTCATAGGCATTTCTTGACGTCTACTAATATTACCAATTCTTTGACATTCATCATAGGATAAGACAAACTTACGAGCATCCTTGAAGAGAGTAGGCCAATAAAACCCAGACTGTAGTACCTTGTGTGCGGTCCTATCTCCAGCGTGATGTCCTCCGTAGGCTTCAGAGTGACACTTGCGTAAGATCTGTTCTTGTTCATGCTCAGGTACACAACATCTAATAATACCATCTACTCCTTCTTTATAAAGATGTGGGTCATCCCAAAAGTAATGCCTTAAATCATAGAAGAACTTTTTGTTTTGTTGGTATGTGAAACTAGGAGGTATAAATTTAGCAACAATGTAATTGGCAGCATACCAAGGAGGATTACGTGAAGTATTCACAACAACTAATTGTTTATCAGGAAAGCTATCATCAATAGGTAGTGGGTCATCAAGAACATTTTCTAATCTAGACAAGTTATCTGCCACAGGGTTATCAGCACCCTTTCTATCAATGATATGCAAATCAAATTCTTCTAGCAAAAGGACCCACCTAATAAGTCTAGGTTTAACATCTTTCTTCTCCGTAAGGTACTTAATAGCAGCATGATCGGTGTGAACAGTTACATTGGAATCAACAATATAAGGTCTAAATTTATCACAAGCAAACATGAGTGCTAAAAATTACTTTTCAGTAGTGGCATAGTTTCTTTGAGCACTATCTAGAGTTTTACTAGAATAATGGATAACATTTAATTTCTCATCGATTCTTTGTCCTAGAACATTACCAACAGCATAATCATTAGCATCACACATAATTTCAAAAGGTAGGTTCCAGTTGGGTGGTTGAACAACAAGTGCGGTAATCAAGGCATTCTTAAGAATTTCAAATGCTTCTACACAATCATCATCAAAAACAAACGGAACATATTTTTGCAGAAGGTTTGTGAGAGGCCTAGAAATCTTAGAGAAATCTTTGATAAACCTCCTATAGAAACCAACATGACTAAGGAAACTTCTTATACCTTTGATATCCGTAGGGCATGGCATTTTTTCAATAGCATCAACTTTAGCTTTATCAACCTCAATACCTCTTTCGGAGATCTTATGCCCCAAGACAATACCTTCATTAACCATAAAGTGGCACTTTTCCCAATTCAAGACAAGATTAGTTTCTTCACATCTCTGCAAAACTCGATCAAGGTTGCTCAAACAATCATCAAATGAAGTTCCGTAGATGGAAAAATCATCCATGAAAACCTCAAGAATCTTTTCACAAGAATCAGAGAAAATAGCCATCATACATCTTTGAAAGGTAGCAGGTGCATTGCATAAACCAAAAGCCATACGTCTATAAGCAAATGTACCAAAAGGACAAGCAAAAGTAGTTTCTTCTTGATCCTGGCTTGATACAGGTATTTGAGAGAAACCAGAGTAACCATCTAGAAAGCAAAAATGAGTATGTTTGGATAATCTTTCTAGCATTTGATCAATAAAAGGTAAAGGGTAATGATCTTTCTTAGTAGCTTTATTTAATTTCGTAGAATCAATTCTTTACGGGATGAATTCATTTTTATCATTAGGAACAACGATAATACCTCCATTCTTACGGACACAATGGACAGGACTAACCCATCTACTATCAGCAATAGGATAAATAATACCTGCCTCCAGAAGCTTTAGTATTTCTTTTCTTACGACTTCTTTCATCTTAGGGTTCAATTATCGTTGGTAATCAATAACTGGTTTGGCATCAAGCTCCATATTAATTTTATGCTGGCATAGAGTGGGACTAATGCCC
Source organism: Hordeum marinum (assembly GCA_022496015.1). Taxonomy (NCBI): domain Eukaryota; kingdom Viridiplantae; phylum Streptophyta; class Magnoliopsida; order Poales; family Poaceae; genus Hordeum; species Hordeum marinum. The sequence goes on along the minus strand of CM039672.1, from coordinate 436,900,037 downwards.
TTAAGATCATCAATAGTATAACCAATAGCAGCACGATGCTTCTTCAGAGTTTTCAATAATCTCTTTTCTTCATGCTCTGAAACATTAGCACTAATAATAACAGGATATATCTCCTTTTCATCAAGATAAGCATATTTCAACGTATCGGGTAATTGCTTGAGCTCGAACACGGGATCACCCTTGGATGGAGGAGGATCCCCAAGTATTTCAACAGGTAAGTTGTGTTTCAAAATAGGTTGCTGCTCAAACAAAATTTCATCTATTTCATTCCTCTCATTGGTATGCATATCATTTTCATGGTCTAGCAAATATTGTTCTAAGGGATCAGTAGGAGACACAACAATATAAGCGAGACCAACAATTTCATATTTACTAGGCAATTCCTTGTAATGGGCTTGTCTATGAAATTTAGAGAAATTAAACTCATGAGACATATCCCCAAAGCTCACAGTAACTATTTCTTTCTCACAATCAGTCTTAGCATTAATAGTATTCAAGAAGGGTCTGCCAAATATAATGGGACAAAAATTATCTTGTGGGGAACCAAGAACAAGAAAATCAGTTGGATACTTTATTTTCCTGCACAAGACTTCAACATCTCTAACAATCCCTATTGGTGCAATAGTGTTTCTATTAGCGAGCTTAATAGTAACATCAATATCCTCTAGTTCAACTGGTGCAATATCATGCATGATTTATTTGTATAAGGAATGAGGAATTGCACTTATGCTAGCACCCATATCACATAAGCCATGATAACAATGATTTCCTATTTTAACAGAAACAACGGGCACGCCAACAACTGGTCTATGTTTATGCTTAGTATCAGGTCTAGCAATTCTAGCAGCTTCATCATAGAAATGAATAACAAGCCCATCAATATTATCAACCAAGAGATCTTTAACGATAGCAATACTAGGTTCAACTTTAATTTGTTCAGGGGGTGTAGGTGTTCTAATACAACTCTTACGAACCACAGTTGAAGCTTTAGCATGCTCCTTTATCCTAACAGGAAAAGGTGGTTTCTCAATGTAAGTAGTAGGGATAACAGGATCAACATTGTAAGTAATAATTTTCTCTTCAACTTCAATAGGTTCCATTACTTTCACTTCAATGGGAGGAAGATATGTAAACCACTTCTCCTTAGGGAGGTCAACACGAATAGCAAAATATTCATAGAAAGAAGCTACTATCTTAGAATGAAGTCCATATTTAGTACTAAATTCACGAAAAGCATCGGTGTCTATTAAGGATTTAACACAATCAAACTTAAGGTTCATACCTGACTCCTTACCTTCATCGAGTTCCCAATCTTAAGAGTTGCATTTAATTCTTTCCAATAAATCCCATTTGAATTCAATATCCTTCTTCATAAAAGAACCATCACAAGAAGTATCAAGCATGGATTGATCATTACGAGAAAGCCGAGCATAAAAATTCTGAATAATAATTTCTCTCAAGAGCTCATGATTGGGGCATGAATATAAAATTGACTTAAGCCTCCCCCAAGCTTGAGCGATTCTTTCTCCTTCACGAGGCCAAAAATTATAAATATAATTCCAATCACGATGAACTACATGCATAGGATAGAACTTCTAATGAAATTCCATTTTCAACCGGTTGTAGCTCCATGATCCAATATCATCACATAGCCTATATGAAGGCACATTTGCTCCCTTGGTGGTTTTGGAAATTAATAACAACATATGAGTCATTGAACTAATGTTTCCACCAAGTATATTTCAGGAAAAGTTCAATGATAGGGATGGCAAAAGGATTGTGGAGATTGTGGAAGTACCCCAAGATTCAAGGTAATAGGTTGGCCAAGCTTCAAGCAAGAGGACTCTACATTTTACATTTGTGAGAAATCATTTTGAGTCCATAAGAAAGCCAATACTATTAAAAGGGGGTAAGGTTCTAATGGTGAACAAAATGCTCATACGTGCATAAGTGATAGTCACCAAAAACATCCACAAGCTCTCGCACCAAAGTCTATACCTAGCCAAACATGCAAAATCAGTGCAACCAACTTTCCTATCCTTGTTCCATTGATTCCAAACCCTAGACACACTCAGCCAAACCCTAGACACTTCGGTGCAATCGACACTACTTTCGATGCCACCGAGTTGGGTTGCCAACTTTCTGTTACGCAAGTTCACACTTTCGGTCCGTCCGAGAATGTTGAATCGGCGTCACCGAATCTGGCAATTCTGACCGTTGGTCACCTTGTTGGTGCAACCGAGATTCCTATATCAGTCTCATCAAGATTCAAAAGTCGCCACCTTTTGGTCACTTCGATACCACCGATATTAACACATCGGTGTCACCGAGTTGGTCATTTTGTGTGTAACGGTTGGATTTTTGGGGATGCCTATATATACCCCTTCACCACCACCCACTCGAAAGAGAAGTGCTCAGAACTATTCCATACCTATCCTACTTAGTTCTCTGAGAGAGAACCACCTACCCTTGTGTTGAGGTCAAGATCTTCCACTCCAACCATATGGATCTTGATTTCTAGCATCCCCAAGTTGCTTTCCACCAATCCCATATCCTCTACCAAGCTGAATCTATGAGAGAGTGATTGTGTGTTGAGGAGTCTATCATCTTGAAGCACAAGAGCAAGGAGTTCATCATCATTACCGAGCCTATTACCTTTTGGAGGGTGGTGCCTCCTAGATTGGTTAGGTGTCGCTTGGGAGCCTCCTACTTAATGTTGTGGAGTGAACCAAGAAGTTTGTAAGGGCAAGGAGATCGCCTACTTCATGAAGATCTACCCTGAGTAAGGCTAGTCCTCCGTGGACGTAGGTCATCATGGTATAGTCAAGGTTGCTTCTTCGTGGAACCCTCCGTGGGTAGAGCCCTCCGTGGACTCTCGCGACCGTTACCCTCCGTGGGTTGAAGAATCCATGAACATGGATGTACGATAGCACCACCTATTGGAACCACGGGAAAAATCATCATGTCTACAATTGCGTTTGATCTTCCTATCCTATCCTTTTACTCATGCTTGTTGTTACTTTCCGCTGCTATACTTTTAGACTTGCATGTGTAGGGTGTACTTGATATGTTATGAATGCTAAAACTTTCCAAGAATTAAAATTGGGAAAAGCATAGTTTTATTTGGTCAAGTAGTCTAATCACCCCAGCTCTAGACCTACTTTCGATCCTACAAGTGGTATCAGAGCTTTGGTCTCCATTGCATTGGTTTCACAACCTAGGAGAAGTATGGCATCTAGTGAGGGAAATTATCACCGTAGAGGTGCATACTTTGATGGCACTAATTTTGCTAGTTGGAAGCATAAAATGAAAATGCATTTGCTTGGTCATAATCCTGCCATTTGGGCTGTTGTTCGTGTTGACTTGCAAGGTGAGTTCTTTGGTGATGGAAGAGAACCGGATCGTGAAGCGAACGCAGAAGAATTGAAGATGTTGCAACTCAATGCTCAAGCATGTGACATTATCTTCAACTGCCTATGCCCCGAAGAATTCAACAAAATCAGCCGTCTTAAAGAGGCAAAAGAGATTTGGGATACTTTGGTTGATATGCACGAAGGAACTCACTCCGTGAGAGAATCCAAGTTAGATGTTCTTCAAGGTCAACTTGATAAGTTCAATACGAAAGATGGTGAAGTAGTCGCTGAGATGTACTCTAGGATAGCTCTGATCACCAATGATATTGCCGACTTAGGAAGCAAAGAAATGACTGACAAGTTCATCATAAAGAAGATACTTCGAGCCTTGGATGAGAGATATGACACCATGTGCACTTTGATCCAAATGATGCCCAACTACAAAGATCTCAAACCAACGGAAGTGATTGGTAGAATTGTTGCTCATGAGATGACACTCAAAGACAAGGAAGAGCTTCACCACAAGTCTAGCGCTGCGTACAAAGCCACAAGTGATGCTCCCGCTACCTCAAGTGACAACCTTGTTACAAATGAATATATAAGCCTCATGGTCAAGAAATTCAACAAGTTCCACCAGAATAGAAGCAAAGATCGTAGCTCCAAGTCAAGACATGAAGAGAAGCGTTCGTCAAGTCGTGACCGAAATTGCTACAATTGTGGAAATCCCGGACACTACTCCAATGAGTGCTCGTCTCCCTACAAACGAAAAGAGGAGTCACCTAGAAGACGAAGCTCAAGAGATGAATCACCTCGAAGAGAGAGAAGGAGTAGAGATGATCGTTATGAACAAAGACCCTCAAGGAGAAGTAGGGACTCGGAGAAGAAGGACAAGTACACCAATAGCTACTCAAGAAGGAAACAACAAGCTCATGTTGGTGAATGGGTTTCTGGCTCCGACTCCGACAACCACTCCGAGAAAAGCCATCATTCCAACTTCGACTATAGTCAAGATGATGGTGTTGCCGGAATTGGACTAGTGACAACCAACTCCTATGATCTATTTGATTCACCAAATGAAGGAAGTGGAAGTTGCTTCATGGATAAAGGCCCCAAGGTATCACAACCCGAATATCTTGATTTCGAAAGTGATGAAGATGATTTGCTTTATGATGATGACTTGCTATGTGATAAAACTAGTGATGTTGATCATAATGAACTTGATATTTCTCATGCTAGTCAAAATAGGTCAATTGACGATGATAATATGAAAATAGAAGAACTAACTAAAGAAATCAACACTCTTAAGTTAGCCCATGAATCTACTCTTGAAGATCATAGAGAGCTTGTAAGAACTCATGAGAAGCTACGCTTCGAGAAGCTCAATTTGGAGCAAGAACATGAATTTCTTAAAGCTATCAATGACGATTTCCGAAAGAAGACTTCATATTATCTTGACAAATGACTATTCTTGTCTACGTTTATGCCACAAGTCAAATCTAAGCAAACTAGTAACAAAGGCAAGAAAGGTTCTTTATCTAGTAGCAAAAATAAAAATGCTAAATCCAATGATGTTGCTCCTAGTCGTTCTATTGATTCCACTACTGATGATTCTCTTAGCCAAGTTACACTTGAGCAAGAAAATGCTTTATTGAAAGGAATTATAGAGAAAGGTATTTACAAGAGTCTTGAAGGGTACAAACAATTTGATGAGATTGTACGCAAGCATGGAGGATACCGGAGGAATCGTGGTGTTGGCTACTTCAACGTTAATGGAGTTGAATGGGAAGAAGGTCAATACCCCAATCCCAAGTTTGTTCCTCAAAAGGAAAAGTATGAAAATACTCTTCCCAAGGGAACAAAGTTGCAAGATGACCTTCCACCACAAGACACCAAGCTCAAGGGAAAGAGCAAGCTCTAAGAGGACTTTGACTCCTATGAAGATGAACCCCAAGCTTTGGTGAAGTGGGTTCCCAAGGCTAGCACAAGCTCAACTTCTACAAGTTCTACTTCAACACCAAGGATCCCCATCAACTTGATGTGGGTCCCCAAGAAGAAGAACTAGAAAGTTCTTGAGGGGTGACTCCACCAATGAAATTCACTCATATTCATTGTTGGCAAGATCTATTTGCAATCAATATCAACCCTATGCAATAGATCAAGGAGTCACACATTCCCTCAAAGGTAAGCAAGGGACAAGGTAATCAACAAATAAATGGACATCATCACACATGCTTTGCACTCCATGTCCATAGATATACTTGTATTTGTCTCTTATGTGTTGGGACTAACCCATGTAGGTGAGAAGAGTAAGGAAACAACAAGGATGCTACCAACTCTTGGTGATCTTCATCAACTTTGAGTAACCATCACTACCTCACCAACATGAAGTCTTCATCGACAAAACCCAAGCTGAGTTTATCCCTCTTATGGGGGGATGTCACATCAAGGGGAGCTTTGCTCTAAGACTTGAGTCAAAGCATCTCTTAGTATCTCACAACATTAAATGCTTTATGTCAAAGTGGTAACCCCACTTGTGCTTAAACGGTGAGTATGACCTATGATCAAGTACTCTTACTTGGCTCCTAAGTCAAATAATCATATATAGATGACTTCGTCATCGCCCAAGTGCTTGTTAGATGCTAGAGTGTTTGTGCATGTTTGCCATGATTTCACTTGACATCTTATTGTGTGAGCATGTTGGTCTGCATTTATTTACTCATTCGAGGATATCCAATTGTTGCTATTTGGCTTTTGACTTATCTTTTGCCAATTGGATATACAAGAATGCCTAGGACCACTTCTTTAGCTATCTATGCTTTCTCACCTCATACTCTATTCATGTTGCATCACAAAATTTGAACAAGTGCTTTTCGTTCCCTCTGTGTGTGGAGCACTCGAAGTTCCATATCGACAAGGACTGACCAATAAAACCTCCCAAGTGCATCTCGGTGGAACCAACCACAAAATCTTGGTCTCACCGAATGCCTATGGTTGATCTGGTTTTCAATCTCGGTACCATCGATTCCATCTTCTCGGTTACACCAAGTTCCCCTGTCAACAGACAGTTGAGGAACTCGGTGACACTGAAAAGTTTGAATCAGTGACACTGATAGTGGTGGGTATATAAGCTGTGGACCCCGACGCTTTGAAATTCAATCTCAATCGTCGTTCCTCAGAACCCTAAGCTGCCGCCTACGAGACCCCTGGTCATTTCCCTTGTCTCCCTACGCTCCTCCGCCACTGGGAATCGTTGTCGCCGACGAAATCCTCTCCATCGTCGCCGCCGTAGCGGATCCGCGCCAATCTAGGGTACGTATTCGACCTCTTTTGCGCTCCTCGTCTGATTCTTGTGCAATGGATTGAGGTTTATCTATAAGCCTCTCTTTGCACGCACTCCTATCCACTCAAAATTATGATAGCCTAGCGAATATTAGATTTTCTAGGGTTTTGCCGTCCGCCCGATGGAACTAGGTAGAACCGAAGCGAACAAATCGGTCTCACCGATTTGTCTTTCTGTTTTGCTGAGAACGGTCTCGGTGGAACCGAGTACTTCTTTTCAGTCTCACTGAAAAGAGTGCCAAGGTTCTGTTAAGAGGGACAGTCAGTCTCGGTGGCACCGAAAATCTTGCTTCGGCTGTACCGATTTTCATTTGAAAGAATGCAAAAACTTTGCAAATCTCTTGTTCAAACTTTCAAAAACCAGCTGCATTTTGTGATGACTCATCTACTTCTTCTCTTCTATACTCTATTCATAGGGTTATGTTAGATGCTGAGGACAGTCAGAATATGCCATAGCAAGGTGCTGACATGAGTTTAGGCACTAGCCCAGAGTCCAGTTCATTTTCAGATCCAGGCACCCCCAGCTCTCATAGGTTGCCCAAGGATGCCACCAGGACCAGGAAGAAGCTAAATTCTGATGAGAAGATTCAGACTTTGTTCCTGAGGAGATTCTTGCCAAGAAGCAAGAAAAGGCTGCTAAGAAGTCTGCTACTGAAGCTACCTCTTCCAGAAGAGTTGTCAGCAAGGCCTATGCCAGCTCTGAAACTATCAAGCACATGAGAGTGCTAGGGCCACAATGTTCGTTAATACCCCAAGGAATTCTATGCCTAAGAAGGTAGGGGAGGAGAAAGCCAGAAAGAGGATTATTCATGTGATAGGCAAGCCTACCTCCATGTATGAAGATCCAGAGGAGGCTGCTGGTGCTGCTGCTGAGGAAGAGGAGGAAGAACATGTTGAGAAGGCCCCTCCCAAGAAAAAGGCCAAGACACTTTTGGCTGATGCTATGCCAAAGACTGGCATATCCAAGAGCACCAAGCCTGCATGCAAGAAAGCTGTTGCACAGAAGTCCAAGAGGAATACCAGAGATATTCCTGCTCCTGAGAAGAATAAAGGAACTGCCTCCAGATTTGAAGATGATGATGATGACTTTGTTGGGAGACGTAGTAGTAAATAAAAAAATTCCTACGTGTCACCAAGATCTATATATGGAGAAACTAGCAACTAGCAAAGGGGGAGTGCATCTTCATACCTTTGAAGATCGCTAAGCGGAAGCGTTACAAGAACGCGGTTGGTGGAGTCGTACTCACAGCAATCCAGATCACAGTGGATTCCGATCTTAGCTCCGAACAACGGCGCCTCCGCGTTCAACACATGTGCAGCCCGGTGACGTCTCCTACACCTTGATCTAGCAAGGAGGAAGGAGAGGTTGAGGGAGGGCTCCGGCAGCACGACGGAGTGGTGACGGTGGAGCTGCGTGGTCTCCGGTAGGGCTTCGCCAAGCACCACGGAGAACAAGGAAGAGGAGGGGTAGGGATGCGCCGAGAGAGAGAGAACTCGTGTGTATGGCAGCCCCCCAAAACCCCACATATATATAGGGGGAAGGAGGAGGGGTGCGTCAGACTTAGGGTTCCCTCCCCAGGGCCAACGGCCAACCCTAGATCAATCTAGGGCGGCGGCCAAGGAGGGAGTGGGAGGGGCGGCGCCCTAGGTGGGCCTAGGGCCCATCTGCCACTAGGGTTTGCCCCCCTCCCACCTCAAGTTGTGCCTTGGGCCCCTTTTGGGGGCACACCAGCCCACCTAGGGCTGGTTCCCTCCCACTTGTGGCCCATGTAGCCCTCCGGTGCCGGTGGCCCCACTTGGTGGACCCCCGAAACCCTTTCGGTGGTCCCGGTACGTTACCAGTGATGTCCGAAACTCTTCCGGTGACCAAAACCTCACTTCCTATATATGAATCTTTACCTCCGGACCATTTCGGAACTCCTCAAGACGCCTGGGATCTCATCCGGGACTCCGAACAACCTTCGGTAACCACATACACTATTTCTCTATAACCCTAGCGTCATCAAACCTTAAGTGTGTAGACTCTACGGGTTCGGGAGGCACGTAGACATGACCGAGACACCTCTCCGATCAATAACCAACATATGGATCTAGATACCCATGTCGGCTCCCACATGCTCCATGATGATCTCATCGGATGAACCATGATGTCGGGTATTCAATCAATCCCGTATACAATTCCCTTTGTCTACCGGTATGATACTTGCCCGAGATTCCATCGTTAGTATCCCTATACCTTGTTCAATCTCGTTATCGGAAAGTCTCTTTACTCGTTCTGTAACACATCATCCCGTGGATAACTCCTTGGTCACATTGAGCTCATTATGATGATGTCTTACCGAGTGGGCCCAGAGACACCTGTCCGTCACACGGAGTGACAAATCCCAGTCTCGATTCGTGCCAACCCAACAGACACTTTCGGAGATACCTATAGTGTACATTTATAGCCACCCAATTATGTTGTGATGTTTGGCACACCCTAAGTATTCCTACGGTATCCGGGAGTTGCACAATCTCATGGTCTAAGGAAATGATACTTGACATTGGAAAAGCTTTAGCAGACGAACTACATGATCTTGTGCTATGCTTAGGATTGGGTCTTGTCCATCACATCATTCTCTTAACGGTGTGATCCCTTTATCAATGACATCCAATGTCCATGGTCATGAAACCGTGACCATATATTGATCAACGAGCTAGCCAACTAGAGGCTCACTAGGGACACGTTGTGGTCTATGTATTCACACATGCATTACGGTTTCCGGTTAACACAATTATAGCATGAACAATGGAAAATTATCATGAACAAGGAAATACAATAATAACCATTTTATTATTGCCTCTAGGGCATATTTCCAACAGACTTGACAACATTGATGAAGCTCAGACCACATCTTCCATTACATGATTTCAGCCACTTAGTTGCTGAAGATATGAAGAAGAGGAAAGACTCAGGATTGAGAGCTTGGAGAGCTATAGATCCTTATGCCCACAGGAAGAAAACTGCTATTGACTACATGTTCTACACCAGAGAGCAACATGACTTTTATGAGACAGTGCTGCTAGACAAGAGCCAGCTGTTAGTGATATGAGATATGTTGATTGGAAATTCATTAAGGAGAATGAGGACTACTTTCCAATTGTCCAAGATAATTTCCACTGCATTGGTCTGGATGAGTTCATTGGCAGAGAGCTTACTACATGGAACGATGAGATGATCATGCAATTCTACTCCACTGCACATTTCTACGAAGATGGTAGAATTGTATGGACGAGTGAAGGAGCAAGGTATGAATCTAATGTTGAGGCGTGGGCTGCACTTCTAGGAGTTACGGATGTTCAAGATGGTGATCTGGACGTATACTCAGAATCCAAGGCGAGTCACAATGCCATGAAGGATATGTATACTTCTATCCCCGTAGACAAACTGCAATCTCACAAGCTAGGATCCATCTACTATCTGCAAGCAGGCCTTCGTACCATGAACACTATTCTGAGGCATACCTTGATGCCCAAGTCAGGAGATGACAAGATGATTCGAGGCTACTCCATTAACATGTTGATCCACCTTGACGGACATACCAGGATTGGAGTCATGGATTTGATTGTTGAGACAATCAAGAGGGTTTCTGCTGATCAGAAGCGCTCTTGCTGCTATGCACCCTACATCCAGATGCTTATCAACTCTTAGTTGGAGAAGCACATATTTGCTCTAGATCGTCCACATTTTCCCTTACAGCCAGAACTTGAGGATAATGTTGTGGTGATGGACCCAGATCATCCCACATCTGCTACAGCACAGGCAGAGGCAGAAGTAGTTCGAGCCGCTAGTGCTGAAGCCCCCAGATCCAGAAACGAGGAAATGGATCTTTTGATCTCAGCAGTTCAGGGCATGCAAAAGGATATCAAGGGGATTCTGGATAACCAGAACAGTCTAGTGAGGATCTTTGAGACAAGGATCAAGGTTCTTGGTGATAAGTTGGATAAGGTGTCTAAGACAGTTATAGAGCTTCAGACGGAAGTTGACGCAGTGCACATTCCTCGGGTCTCTTCTACTTCTTCTTCTGATGATGATGATGAGGAGGAGGATGGATCACCTCTCAGGCCGAGCACACAGTTCACTACTCATGCTAGAACAGTCAAAGTGCCTGCACCAGACGCGAGGCCCTCTTCATCAACTCTGGCTACTATCACCACAACTCCTGCTCCATCAGCTACAGTTCCTCCAATGACCACTCCAGCTCCATCCACAACATGTGCAGAGATCTTGGCCAACAATGTTCTCTCGACTCCTTCATCAACAACCGGAGGAGATCAGCCCAAGAATGCTTAGATGTATGCCTTTGAACTTTTTGGTAACTTGTTGCCAAAGGGGGAGAAGTGTATATAGATCTTTAGGCTTCGACTGAGAGAGCGTTTGGTGTTTGTTGCTTCTTTTAAAAAACAATTGCTTTTGGTTGCTTGTGATACACGCTTGATGATGTCTGATCATACACTTTAACGTGTGATGCTACTATTTCCTATCATCTTAATGCTTATGTGATGATCATTCATCTTTCGTTGATTGTGTTGTGTTATGATGTTCATTCCAAATTATTCTCGCACACCACCAAGTGGTATGTGACATGTAAGAAGTGACCCATGTACCTAATCAATTGTGCATTTGCATTCAAATGCAAATTTAAAATAATGCACAAATTTAGGGGGAGCTCTTGCTTATCACATACTTCTGAAAGCGACGATTACATTCATTGATTATATATTTGTCGAAGCTTTGATCTATATGTTGTCATCAATTACAAAAAAGGGGGAGATTGAAAGCACGTTTGCTCCCTTGGTGGTTTTGGTAATTAATAACAACATATGAGTCATTGAACTAATGTTTCCGCCAATTATATTTCAGGAAAAGTTCAATGATAGGGATGGCAAAAGGATTGTGGAGATTGTGGAAGTACCCCAAGATTCAAGAAAATAGGCTGGCCAAGGTTCAAGCAAGAGGACTCTACATTTTACATTTGTGAGAAATCATTTTGAGTCCATAGGAAAGCCAATACTATTAAAAGGGGGTAAGGTTTTGATGGTAAACAAAATGCTCATATGTGCACAAGTGATAGTCACAAAAAACACCCACAAGCTCTCCCACCAAAGTCTGTACCTAGGAAAACATGCAAAATCGGTGCAACCAACTTTCCTATCCCGGTGCCACTGATTCCAAACCCTAGACAGACTTAGCCAAACCCTAGCCACTTCAGTGCAGCCGACACTCCTTTCGGTGCCACCGAGTTGGGTTGCCAACTTTCTGTTATGCAAGTTCACACTTTCGGTCTGTCCGAGAATGTTGAATCGGCATCACCGAGTCTGGCAATTCTAACCGTTGATCACCTTGTCGGTGCAACCGAGATTCTGTTGGGGAACGTCGCATGGGAAACAAAAAAATTCCTACACACACGCAAACCTATCCATGGTGATGAGCATCTACGAGAGGGAGAGTGGATCTACATACCCTTGTAGATCGCTAAGCGGGAAGCGTTAAGAAACGCGGTTGGTGTAGTCGAACATCTTCGCGATCCAAATCGCCGAGCGTCCCGGTGCCACTAAGGGCTGGTTATCACCCTCCACAGCCCATGGACCCTCTGGGGTCGAAATACCCCTCCCGGAGGTCTCCCGGAACACTACCGACACTCCCGGTACACTACCGATGAGCCCGAAACTTTTCCGGCGACCAAACTGGGACTTCCTATATATGAATCTTTACCTCCGGACCATTCCGGAGCTCCTCGCGACGTCCGGGATCTCATTAGGGACTCTGAACAACCTTTGGTCACCACCATACATAACTCTACACTACCGAAACGTCACCAAACCTTAAGTGTGCAGACCCTGCGGGTTCGAGAACTATGTAGACATGACCGAGACACCTCTATGGTCAATAACCAATGGCAGGACCTGGACGTCCACATTGGCTCCTACATATTCTACAAAGATCTTTATTGGTCGAACCTCTATGTCAAGGATTCAGTTAATCCCGTATAACGGTCCCTTTGTTCTTCGATATGTTACTTGCCCGAGATTCGATCGTCGGTATCTCCATACCTAGTTCAACCTCGTTACTGGCTAGTCTCTTTACTCGTTCCGTAATACAAGATCCCGCAACTAACAATTAGTCACATTTCTTGCAAGGCTCATTGTGATGTTGTATTACCGAGTGGGCCTTGAGATACCTCCCCGTCACACAGAGTAACAAATCCTAGTCTCGATCCATGCCAACTCAACAGAAACCATCGGAGATACCTGTAGAGCACCTTCATAGTCACCCAGTTACGTTGTGACGTTTGATACACACAAGGCACTCCTTCGATATCCGTGATTTGCATGATCTCATGGTCATAGGAACATATACTTGACATGCAGAAAACAGTAGCCATAAACTGACACGATCATATGCTACGTTTGTAGCTTGGGTCTTCTCCATCACATCATTCTCCTAATGATGTGATCTCGTTATCAAATGACATCTCATGTCCATGGCTAGGAAACCTTAACCATCCTTTGATCAACGAGCTAGTCCATTAGAGGCATACTAGGGACATGGTTTTGTCTATGTATCCACACATGCATTTAAGTCTCCGATCAATACAATTATAGCATGGATAATAAACTATTATCATGAACAAGGAAATATGATAATAACCAATTTATTATTGCCTCTAGGGCATATTTCCAACAGATTCCTATATCGGTCTCACCGAGATTCAAAAGTTGTCACCTTTTGGCCACTTCGGTGCCATCGAGATTAACACATCGGTGTCACCGAGTTGGTCATTTTGTGTGTAACGGTTGGATTTTTGGGGATGCGTATATATACCCCTTCACCACCACCCACTCGAAAGAGAAGCACTCAGAACTATTCCATACCTATCCTACTCAGTTTTTGGAGAGAGAGCCACCTACCCTTGTGTTGAGGTCAAGATCTTCCACTCCAACCATATGTATCTTGATTTCTAGCCTCCCCAAGTTGCTTTCCACCAATCCCATCTCCTCTAGCAAGCCAAATCTGTGAGAGAGTGATTGTGTGTTGAGGAGTCTATCATCTTGAAGCACAAGAGCAAGGAGTTCATCGTCATTACCAAGCCTAATACCTTTTGGAGGGTGGTGCCTCCTAGATTGGTTAGGTCTCGCTTGGAAGCCTCCTACTTCGTGTTGTGAAGTGAACCAAGAAGTTTGTAAGGGCAAGGAGATCGCCTACTTCGTGAAGATCTACCCCGAGTAAGGCTAGTCCTCCGTGGACGTAGGCCATCATGGTATAGTCAAGGTTGCTTCTTCGTGGAACCCTCTGTGGGTAGAGCCCTCCATGGACTCTCGCGACCGTTACCCTCGGTGGGTTCAAGACTCCATGAACGTGGATGTACGATAGCACCACCTACCGGAACCACGGGAAAAATCATCGTGTCTACAATTGCGTTTGATCTTCCTACCCTATCCTTTTACTCATGCTTGTTGTTACTCTCCGCTGCTATACTCTTAGACTTGCATGTGTAGGGTGTACTTGATATGTTATGAATGTTAAAACTTGCCAAGAATTAAAATTGGGAAAAAGCATAGTTTTATTTGGTCAAGTAGTCTAATCACACCCCCCTCTAGACATAGTTTCGATCCTACACTATACCATGTCAATGCCGTCTCCTTCAAAGATAAAGGAAATACCTTCTTCTTGACGTGATCCTCGTGCAGACATTCAATCTTAAATAATCCACAAACTTCATCCACATAGATTAGATGCAATTAAGGATCTAGTGTTCCATCTCCTGCATAAGGATTAGCTAGTAGTTTCTCTATCATACCCGAAGGAATTTCATAATAAATATTTTCAGTAGGTTCAGTAGGTTGAGGGACAATTCTTTATGTTTCCGTTCGAGGTGAAGATACCCCGAACAAGCCCCTCAAAGTATTACTTTCCATAGTAACAAATGATAGTAAATTTCAGCACACTATATAAAAATTTTACTTACCAAGTTCCACTCACCAAAGACGCTTCACTCCCCGGCAACAGCGCTAGAAAAGAGTCTTGATGACCCACAAGTATAGGGGATCTATCGTAGTCCTTTTGATAAGTAAGAGTGTCGAACCCAACGAGGAGCAAAAGAAAATGACAAGCGGTTCTTAGTAAGGTATTCTCTGCAAGCACTGAAATTATTGGTAACAGATAGTTTTGTGATAGGATAATTCGTAACGGGTAGCAGGTAACGCTTGTAACAAAGGTGCAGCAAGGTGGCCCAATCCTTTTTATAGCAAAGGATAAACCTGTACAAACTCTTATATAAAGCAAAGCGCTCCCGAGGACGTATGGGAATTTATGTCAAGCTAGTTTTCATCACGCTCATTTGATTCGCGTTCGCTACTTTGATAATTTGATATGTGGGTGGACCGGTGCTTGGGTGTTGTCCTTACTTGGACAAGCCTCCCACTTATGATTAACCCCTCCCACAAGCATCCGCAACCAAGAAAGAAGAATTAAGATAAATCGAACCATAGCATGAAACATGTGGATCCAAATCAGCCCCTTACGAAGCAACACATAAACTAGGGCTTAAGCTTCTATCACTCTAGCAACCCATCATCTACTTATTACTTCCTAATGACTTCATATAGGCTAAAACAATGGTGAAGTGTTATGTAGTCGATGTTCACATAACATCACTAGAGGAGAGACAACATACATCTCATCAGAATATCGAATGAATACCAAATTCACATGATTACTTATAACAAGATTTATCCCATGTCCTCAGGAACAAACGTAACTACTCACAAAACATATTCATGTTCATAATCAGAGGAGTATAAGTGATGATCAAGGATCTGAACATATAATCTTCCACCAAGTAAACCAACTAGCATCAACTTCAAGGAGTAATCAACACTACTAGCAACCCATAGGTGCCAATCTGAGGTTTTGAGACAAAGATTGGATACAAGAGATGAACTAGGGTTTGGAGAGGAGATGGTGCTGATGAAGATGTTGATGGAGATTGGCCCCCTCTCGATGAGAGGATGGTTCGTGATGACGATGGCTTCGGTTTCCCCTTCCCGGAGAGAAGTTTCACCGACAGGATCGCCCTGCCGCAGCTCTAGATTGGTTCTGCCCAAGTTCTGCCCCGAGATGGCGATGCTTTGTCCCGAAAGCTCGGATATGATTTTTTCCAAGACGAAACCCTCAATATAGCAGAAGATGGGCATCGGAGGGCTGCCAGGTGGTCCACACACCCCAGGGGCGCGATCAGGGGGTGGCCGCGCCCAGCAGGCTTGTAGCTCCCTGGTGGGGCCCCTAATGTATTTCTTTCACTCAGTATTTTTTATATATTCCAAAATAATTCTCTGTGGATTTTCAAGACTTTTGGAGTTGTGGAGACGAGAAAGCATAGATATCTAGAGAGGGGTCCTAGGCATTCTTGTGCATCCAATTGGCAAAAGAAAATCAAAAAACAAATAGCTGCAATTGGATATCCTCGAATGAGTAAAGATATGCAGACCAACATGCTCACATAATAAGATATCAAATGAAATCATGGCAAATATGAACAATTATTCCAGCATCTATCAAGAACTTTGGCGATGACGTAGTCATCTATATATATGTGAGTATATTGACTTAGGAGCCAAGTAGAATACTTGATCATAGGTCATACTCGTCGTTTAAGCACAATTGGGGTTACCACTTTTACATAAAGCTTGTTAATGTTGCCACATTCTAAGAGATACTTTAACTCAAGTCTTAGAGTAAAGCTCCCCCTTGATGCGACATACCCCTTAGAGAGATAAACTAACCTTGGGTTTGATCGTAGAAGACTTCATGTGGGTGAAGTAGTAGTGGATGCTCATAGTTGATTAATATCATCTTGAGTTGGGAGCAATCCTTTTTGTTTCTTATTCTTCTCAGCTACATGGGTTAGTCCCAAGCACAAGAGACAAGTACAAGGATATCTACGGACATAGAGTGCAAAGCATACATGATGATGTCCATGGATTCATTAATTACCTTGCCCCTTGCTTACCTTTGAGGGGATGTATGACTCCTTTAACTATTGCATAATGTTGATGTTGATTGCAACTAGTCCTTACCAATAATTAATATGAGTGCATTCCATTGGCGGAGTCACCCCTAAAGAACTTCTCTAGTCCTTCTTCTTAGGGACCCACATCAAGTTGATGGGGATCCTTGGTGTCGAAGTGGCACTTGTAGAAGTTGATCTTGTAGAAGCCTTGGGAACCCACTTGACCAAATCTTGGGGTTCATCTTCATATGAGTCAATCTCCTCTTGAAGCGTGTCCTTGCCCTTGAGCTTGTGGTCTTGTGGTGGAAGGTCATCTTGAGCTTTTGTTCCCTTGGGAAGAGTATGTTCATACTTCTCCCTTTGAGGAACAAACTTGGGCTTGGGATATGGACCTTCTTCCCATTCAACTCCATTAGTGTTGAAGTAGCCAATGCCATGGTTCTTCCGGTATCCTCCGTGCTTGCGTACAATTTCCTCAAATTGCTTACACCCGACAAGACTTTTGTAGATACCTTTCTCTATAATCCCTTTCGACAGTTCATTTTCTTGCTCAAGTGTAACTTGTCTAAGAGAGTCGTTAGTGGGATCAATAGAACTACTAGAAGCAATATCATTGGATTTATCATTTTATTGCTACTAGTTGAAGAACCTTTCTTGCCTTTGTTAGTAGTTTGCTTAGCCTTAACTTGTGGAATGAATGTAGACAAGAGAAGTCATTTGGCTAGATAAGAGGAAGTCTTCTTTCGAAGATAGTCATTGATAGATTTAAGGAATTCATGCTCTTGTTCCAAATTGAGCTTCTCAAAGCGGAGCTTCTCATGTGTTCTTTCAAGCTCTCTATGATCTTGTAGAGTAGACTCGTGGGCTAACTTAAGAGTGTTTAGTTCTTGAGTTAGTCACTCTATTTCCATCTTATCATCATCACATGACTTATATTGACTAAAGTGATTACTAACAAGTTTATTTTGACTAATATCACTAGATTTGTCAAACAGCAAGTCAACATCTCCTAGCAAGTCATCCTCATCACCACAGAAATCAAGATACTCGGGGAGTGATACCTTGAGGCACTTAGCCATGAAGAAATTTCCACTCCCTTCATTTGGTGAATCAAATATGTCGTAGGAGTTGGAGGAAACGAGTGCAAGTCCGGAAACACCTTCATGTTGACTATAGTTGGAGTCAGATTGATAGCTTCTCTCAGAGTGATAGTCGGAATCGAAGCCGGAAACCCATTCACTAACATGAGCTTGATGTCTTCTTCTTGAGTAGCTCTTGGTGTACTTGTCCTTCTTCTCCGAATCCCTACTTATCCTTGAGGGTCTTTGTTCATAATGATCATCTCTACTCCTTCTCTCTCTTTGAGGTGACTCATCTCTTGAGCTCTTTCTTCTAGGTAACTCTTCCCTTCTTTTGTGGGGGGCATGCACTCATCGGAGTAGTTCCGGGCCTTCCAAAATTGTAACAATTTTGGTCATGACTAGATGAACGCTTATCTTCATATCTTGAGTTGGATTTCCTCTATTTGCCTCTACTCTTGTAGAATTTGTTGAATTTCTTGACCATGAGGCTTATCTCTGCATTGGTAACAAGGTTGTCGCTTGAGGTAGAGGGAGCATCACTTGTGGCTTTGTAAGCACCGCAAGACTTGTTGTGAAAATCTTCCTTGTCTTTGAGTGACATCTCATGGGCATCAATTCTTCCAATCAATTCATTAGGCTTGAGTTGTTTGTAGTTTGGCATCATTTGGATAAATGTGCACACGGTGTCATACTTTCCATCCAAAGCTCTAAGTATCTTCTTGATGATGAATTTGTCGCTCATTTCTTCGCTTCCTAAGCCGGCAATCTCATTGGTAATGAGAGCTAGCCTAGAGTACATCTTGGTGACTCCTTCACCATCTTTCATCTTGAACTTGTCAAGCTGACTTTGAAGCACATCCAACTTAGATTCTTTGACGGAATCGGTACCTTCGTACATATCAACCAAAGTATCCCAAATTTTCTTTGCATTCTCAAGACGACTGATTTTGTTGGATTCTTCGGGGCATAGGCAGTTGAAAAGAATGTCACATGCTTGAGCATTGTATTGCAAAATCTTCAACTCTTCCACCATTGCTTCATGATCCGGTTCCTTTCCAACGCCAAAGAATTCACCTTGCAAGTCAACATGAACAACAGTCCAAACGGAAGGGTTATGACCAAGAATATGCATTTTCATCTTATGCTTCCAACTAGCAAAGTTTGATAATTTCCCTCACTAGACGCCATACTCCCCTAGGTTGTGAAACCAATGCAATGGAGACCAAATGTTCTGATACCACTTGTAGGATCGAAAGTAGGTCTAGAGGGGGGGTGATTAGACTACTTGAACAAATAAAATTTCTACCTTTTACCAATTTTAATTATGGGAAGATTTTAGCAATGATAGCATGTCAATCACACCCTACACATGCATATCTATGAGTATAGCAGCGGAAAGTAAAGAGAAACCCATGCAATAGAGGTGAGGGTTGGAAGATCAAACGCAATTGTTGACACGAAGATTTTTCCCGTGGTTCCGATAGGTGGCGCTATCGTACATCCACGTTTATGGAGTCTTGAACCCATGGATGGTAACAATCGCGAGAGTCCATAGAGGGCTCCACCCATAAGGGTCCACAAAGTAGCAACCTTGACTATTCCATAACGGCTTCCGTCCACGAAGGACTAGCCTCACTATGTAGGGAACATCGCGTGGGAAACAAAAAATTTCCTACGCACACGCAGATCTATCCATGGTGATGAGCATCTACGAGAGGGAGAGTGGATCTATGTACCCTTGTAGATCGCTAAGCGGGAAGCGTTAAGAAACGCGGTTGGTGTAGTCGAACATCTTCACGATCCAAATCGTTGAGCGTCCCGCGATCTCATCACGATCCGTCCCGAGATCCAATCACGATCCGTCCCGCGAACTCATCATGATCCGTCCCGCGAGCACATCATGATCCGTCCCGCGATCTCATCACGCTCCATCCCTCGAACTCATCACGATCCGTCCCGCGATCTCATCACGATCCGTCTCGCGATCTTGATCACCATCCTTATGATCTAGCGCCGAACAGACGGCACCTCCGCGTTCAGCACACGTACAGCTCGATGACGATCTCCGCCTTCTTGATCTAGCAAGAGGGAGCGGAGAGGTAGAAGAGTTCTCCAGCAGCACGACGGTGCTCCGGCGATGGTGGTGGAGCTATTCCAGCAGGGCTTCGCCTAAGCACTGCAGAAAATCGATCGAGAGGAGAAACTGCGATCTGGAGGAGAGGTAGCACGTGGCTATTAGGGTTAGCTTTTTCCTCTAAATCCTTTAGTATATATAGGAGGGAGGGGGGGAGGAGGCAACCTCAAACCTGGCCGAAATTGGAGGTGGAGGAGTCCTACTCCAATCGTATTAGGAGTAGGATTCCTCCTTTCCACTTGGAAACTCTTTCCAGCTCTCCACCTTTGGATTTTTTTCCTTCTCAAACCACTCCATCCGCATGGGACCTTAGAGGAGGCTTTGGCCAGCCCACCAGGGGATGGTTTGCCTCCTCCCACAGCTCATGTAGCCTCTTGGGTCGAAATACCTCTCCCGATGGTCTCCCGATACACTACCGGCACTCCTGGTACCCTACCGATGAGCCCGAAACTTTTTCGGCGACCAAAATAGGACTTACTATATATCAATCTTTACCTCCGGACCATTCCGGAGCTCCTCGTGACGTCTGGGATCTCATCCGGGACTCCGAACAACCTTCGATCACCACCATACATAACTCTATACTATCGAAACGTCACCAAACCTTAAGTGTGCAGACCATGCGGGTTCGAGAACTATGTAGACATGACCGAGACACCTCTACAGTCAATAACCAATAGCGGGACCTGGATGCCCATATTGGTTCCTACATATTCTACAAAGATCTTTATCGGTCGAACCTCTATGTCAAGGATTCAGTTAATCCCGTATGATGTTCCCTTTGTTCTTCGGTATTTACTTACCCGAGATTCGATCGTCGGTATCTCCATACCTAGTTCAACCTCGTTACCGGCAAGTCTCTTTACTCGTTCCATAATACAAGATCCCGTGACTAAAACTTAGTCACATTGCTTGCAAGGCTTTATTGTGATGTTGTATTACCGAGTGGGCCCTGAGATACCTCTCCGTCACACGGAGTAACAAATCCTAGTCTTGATCCATGCCAACCCAACAGACACCATCGGAGATACCTGTAGAGCACCTTTATAGTCACCCAGTTATGTTGCGACGTTTGATACACACAAGGTACTCCTCCGGTGTCAGTGAGTTGCATGATCTTATGGTCATAGGAACATATACTTGACATGCAGAAAATAGTAGCAATAAACTGACACGATCATATGCTACGTTTGTAGTTTGGGTCTTGTCCATCACATAATTCTCCTAATGATGTGATCTCGTTATCAAATGACATCTCGTGTCTATGGCTAGGAAACCTTAACCATCTTTGATGAACGAGCTAGTCTACTAAGGCATACTAGGGACATGGTTTTGTCTATGTATCCACACATGCATCTAAGTCTCCGATCAATACAATTATAGCATGGATAATAAAAGATTATCATGAACAAGGAAATATGATAATAACCAATTTATTATTGCCTCTAGGGCATATTTCCAACACACTATCGGTAGATCTTCACGAAGTAGGCGATCTCCTTGCCCATACAAACCTGTTGGTTCAACTCCACAACACAAAGTAGGAGTCTCCCAAGCAACACATAACCAATCTAGGGGGCAAAAACCTCCAAAAGGTAATAGGCTTGATAATGGTGATGAACTCCTTGTTCTTGTGCTTCAAGATGATAGAATCCTCAACACTCAATCACTCTCGCACAGATTTGGCTTGGTAGAAGAGATTGATTGGGTGGAAAGCAACTTGGTGAGGTTAGAAATCAAGATCCATAAGGTTGGACTGGATGATCTTGATCTCAACACAAGGGTAGTTGGTTCTTTCTCAGAAATTTGGATATGAGAAGTGGGGAAATGTTCTGAGTTCTTCTCTTGCGAGTGGGATGTGGTGGAAGGGTATATATAGGGATCTACAGAAATCCAACCATTACAACATTATTGACCATCTCGGTGAAACTGATGCAAAACTCGGTTGTACCGATCGGTTCAAAATGTGGCAACTTTCGGAATCTCGGTGAGACCGATATAGGAATCTCGGTAGTTTCGAATCAGTGGCCGTGGTAGTTTCCAAGACTCGGTGAGACCAAAACACAAAACTCGTAATTTCTGATTTGGTGAATTGGGTCACCAGTAGGTTGGTCACTGAAACTCGATTGCACCGATGGAAACTCGGTTGCACCAAAAAGTTAGGGTTTGGCTTGGGATCACAACTCGATGAGACCAAGGTGGAAAAGTTAGAATTTCCAATTTTGCAAATGAGGCATCAATAGGTTTGCCATGCAAACTCGGTTGCACCGAATGACAACTTGGTTCTACTGAGATGTGGGTTTTGGTTAGGGTTGTGTCTTGGGTTTTGACTGGGTGTAGCCGATGTGGAATTTTTGGTGACACCGATTTTGAGTGGTAGGATTTAGATAGAGTATTTTGTGGGAGAGCTCGTGGGTGTTTTTGGTGGCTAGTACTTGTGCATGTGGAGCAACTTGTTCATCAACAATACCTTACCCTTTTAATAGTATTGACTTTCCTATGGACTCGGTGTGATTTCTCACAAAGTAAAAAAGAGAGTCTTTAGCTTGAAGCATTGCCAATCCATTCCTTGCATCTTGGGGTGTCTCCTCACAATTGATAGCCATCCCATCATTGGACTTCACCAGAAATATGCTTAGTGAAAACATGAGTCCAATGATATATATGTTGTTATTAATTACCAAAACCACCAAGGGAGCAAATGTGCTTTCAAACAACAAACCACCATTATTGCCGCCAAAACAAGCTGTTGACGCGTCGTTGTCGCCGCCAAAACGAGCTGTTGACGCGTCGTTGTCGCCGCTCCCATACCGGAGCCCACCTGACCTTGTCGATGACAACCTGAAAATCTTCGTGTACTTGCCCCTAAGGACAAGCGGCCCGAAGCCGCAGCCGTCACTGTTGAATCCTTTAATTGGTCTGCAGAACATGACACCAAATCACACCGTTGTGCATGCATGATGAAAAACCCCAACCTCGGAGCTCCGTCTAATCCATGTGACGGACAAGCTTGGAGAGGATCGTAGCCCGAAAGACTGGCTCGAAGAAGAAGCGTTGTAATCCGTCCAAGCGTTGCCCCTGCAAGGACTAAATCCCTACATATCTATCTAGCCGGAGCCGAGGCACCAGGATTCCCTTCCCCTCCACCGGGCGCCCGAGCGGTAGCCAGAGGGGTGGCGAATCCATCGGCTCGTCGGCGGAGATCGAGGAAAGGAAGGCTTTCCTAGTCATCTCGCGAGACGGAAAAGAAAAGTCGTATGTATTCCTTTTGTAGGTGCGCGTTCCTTCTGTTTCGTTTTTAGAACAGTGACACTAAAGTTTCATAGTAAAACAAATTTGGGTACATGAAAGAACAAAGCGGTAGCAAAAATATGTGATTACACAACGTATGGTTTTATTTTCTTCCAAACGACATAACCTGATCCTCCGCTTGTGTGGACGGACAATCTTTCCTTATTTATCCGTAGCCTTATTTTGGATGATTTGTTGTTATTTGAGATGAAATAAAGCTAACCATGATGGCATTTTCTCAAATAAATAAATATATTTGGACCCACAAGATCAATCTCTCAACATAAACTGTGTATATATTGCAAGTTTAAACCAAATTGTTCGAGGCCAGGAAGTAGTACATATAGACTGCGACGGTCCAATGTTCGATATGATCAAATAGATAGATTAAAAGACATAAGGATGACATAATCAATTGGATTACAAACGCCATATGGATAGTGAGACATGCATGGATTACAGATACTCAGGAATACTGTTGACCCCTCTTCTTTCTCTCTGCCGTCAGGTTGAAGAGCCTGTCAGGGCAGAGCTGGCTGCAAAGCTCCATGTAGGTGGAGTAGAGCACCCTATCCTTGGCGCCGGTGCGGTGTTGACCGGTGCGCGCACAGAAATACTTGAGCTGTTCCAACGTGCATAGCCCAAGCGTCTGCCCCAGCAGCAGAAACACCCAATTGATCCTCTCCTTTTCCGCCGGTATCACCGGGCGCAAGCTGTTCCTCTGTCCGCATCCATCGCAGTCCGGCACAGCGGGGCTCATCCACGCCGCCGGCGCACGGTCATCCATGTCATGGATGTTGCGCGTCACGAATTCACGAACCTCCCTAAACTTGGCGGCGATGTCGTAGGAGACGGTCTTCTGTACGTCGCAGCGGCGGCACTTCACCTCACCCTCCACGGTGGTGATGCCCCGCTCGAAGAGGTAGGGAATCGGGTGATGTATCGCCGAACGGTGGGTCGCCCACGGAAACGGTGGGCAAGCGGGTGCGGCACTGTTGATGGAAGGCAGTGAAGCAGTGGCGCTTGAAGCCCCGACGGCGATGACATCGTTGGCCGCGGCGTCACCGTCGACGGCGGCCGGCTGGGGTAGTCCGCTGTTGGTGACGCGCCGCCGGGCTGAATGGGGGCGTGCGGGAGGCGAAGCCCGCGGTGCCACCGCCTCCTGTTTTACCGGCAGCACGAGAGGAGCACCCGGCGCTTGTATCGGAATGGAGGCCGATGCAACCACGACGCGCGAAGAAGATGCCATCGGAAGCAATGAAGAGGCATCGCTACCACCATCAAACAACGAAGGTGAAGAAAGGACCTGGCTGGCTCCGGCGGCAATGAAATCCACACCGGCCGCATGCATCTGTACATGCGCCACGAGGCTGACGGCGGCGGGCGACGACGCAGGCGAGGTACTCCGCGGCAGCGGCAGTGCCTGCGCCACATGGAGGCGGGGCTGCGGATTCATCAGTGGAGCCGCCAAGCCGGCGCTGGCGTAGATGGAGCCGAGGGACAAGCGCCAGAGTGGCTCATCCGCGACGAGCTCGCCCTCGTCGTCACCTCCTCCCGCGCTCTTCCTCTTCTGCCCCGACGAGGAACTGGTGCTGCGGCCCATGGCGCGCGGCAGATTGCACAGATGGAATCGGCCGGCGTGCGCACGGCGTTTATAGATGGACGCCTCGGAAAGGAGGGGAGCGCGTAGAGTGCAGTTAGAGTTTATTACGGCGTGGTGATTTTTTCTGTTTTCAGAAAAAAATGTGCTTTCAGATTGGTGTGGGCGCGCGTGTTTTCACGGTCATTTACTACAATGTGTACGTAAGTGTACTTGTTCGTGTTCACATTACGGGCAAAGTGGTGAAAACAGACGATCGTGTCTATTTTTTCTTTACCGGAAATTACATATGGGGAAGGGATTCATCGATTTTTGTGTCTTACATCTTGTTACAATTAATGGATAAGTCTCGTGCATTGATATGTCCCGTGCATACACATACATTGCATGTAATGGGATGCCTTTGATGTGCATCATCTCGTTTCAACTTCCAAACATTTATATTTTTTTGCGCGTTTACACGCACAAGCAAAAAAATATTGACGTTAGTCATTTTTTGGTGTAGCGCAAGGCCAAAGAAGTAGACGGCCACAAAAGCTCCAACACGAGCGCCAGCCACTACAAGACCGAGCCTTGTATGAGGGGGAGCCACCGATAGCGGACCGGAAAGAGTTTGAAACCTAAGGAGGCGTCGGGTGTGGAGGAGAGGGGATGACAGAGTTGTACATCTGGGCGGCGACCATCACAGATATGACGAGACAGCGAAAGGTAATGTGGCGATAGGCGCCGAGCGAGAGGCGGGGGGGGGGGGGGGGGGGGGGCAGGCGGCTAGGACTGAGTAGGCCGCGACTATGTGAAGAAGAAGAAGAGGGGGTGAAATCAAAATTGTACGATCTATTTTGGATTGTGAGATGAAGATCTAGCGGTCCTCGATGAAAATAACTGATGCAAAAATAACAATAGGGGCATGACGTATAAGCACTCCCTAATTTTTTATACAAAATGGATGTGCATTGGCAAGACAATATTAAAACTTAGAGAGACCGTAGTGCATTCCACTTTGAAATCATGTTGCATTGGCGAGACAATATTATAATTTAAAGAAATTGTAGTGCATTCCACTTTGAAATCATGTTGCCAAATTAGTGCATCTCTCTGCGCTAAGAGCATCTATAGTGGGACCATCCGGCCCCTCAAACACCCGTGAACACGTCTATGGACACTCACCGGTCAAGTCTTAAATTTGCTTTCTCACAACTGGACACCTCAAATCTATACAAACTCATGCAACTACTACGTTGATGCATTACACATATCGTCTGGCTACTCCCTCACTACTAACATGCCATCAGACTACCAAAATTTGACACGATTGGCTACGGTGAAGATCATCTACGGCTGCCCTTGCCCTTTCC
Source organism: Hordeum marinum (assembly GCA_022496015.1). NCBI lineage: Eukaryota > Viridiplantae > Streptophyta > Magnoliopsida > Poales > Poaceae > Hordeum > Hordeum marinum. The sequence goes on along the minus strand of CM039672.1, from coordinate 436,873,831 downwards.
GAAGCCCTTGCCATCCTTCTCGCGGAAGCATCGGTCGAATACGCAGTACGGATCGAGCTGTATCTGCTCGTTGCTGGAGCTGTCCTCGCCGTTGTTGACCTCCGTTTCCTCCTTCGATGGCAGTCCGGCCATTTCACGGACCGTCCGACTCTGCTCTCGGGCGAGGGCGCGCGTGTTCCTCTACTTTCATTTCTTCAAAACGCGGGCATGGATGGCTTGCTCCTCTACCCCCCCTCCACCCGCACTACCGCATTAGCCGTCTTTGCCATACGGGCCTCGGCGGCCCTTATCCTCTCCTTCCCACGACGGGCAGCCCGTTTCTGGTGGGACCCGCAGTCTCCCAGACCAGTGATGAGGAAGGAGATATTTTCCGGACGCCGGGACCACGATGATTCAACTCCAAAGGGCCCCGAGTGCGCGTTGAGCCGACGATATGGGGTCGTGCCAGACAGATCCTGCCGTCGGTCGAACACTGTCCTCGCGGGAGCGGCGAAATGCAATGCGGACCTGCATTGCCTCCTCTAACCTGTAAGGGTTGACACCCTAGTCGACGGATCCACACTGGTCGGACTCAGATCCGCTGCCCGCCATGTCAGAGAAGGCCGAAGATCTTCGAAGGTGAGCTTTGGTGAAAGATCTCCGAAGCGGAATGAAATGGCTACGGTTTTGTCCGGTGAACGGATGATGACGAATATATGTGACATGGCCAGCGTGTGTCAAGCCAACGTGACAGGTGCCGGTTAGCCCGAACGTTTGATGCCTATTTGAGATGTCCGACTAAGTCGAAATTTCGTGACCAGTCAGTGACCGAATGGCTTACCCGAACGTTTGAGTGGGTTTGGGGCTGTACATGCTCTAAGGACTACACCATGCACTAGTACCATGGCTCCATCATTTGGGTTGGGGAGGGGGATCCTTCAAAAGCGAGCTTGATGTTCTGTTCAATTCATACATGAGCAAGTGCAACACGCTTTGGGTGACAAATATTGTACAGAAGCGCCAGAATTATTAGCCCGCTGAATATTCACGGCATTACTAGTGTACTGGCGTGTTTACCTTGGCAACTAATTTCATGTCTTTATGCATGCATGCCGGGGGCGAGAAGCGGGCGGGCCTGCTACCCAAAGGGAGCGGTTGTTTCACCGTGCATCTCGCAAAAGACCATCGCGCCGCTGCATGCGCTCCAGGCAACGGACGATGTCAATAGATCGGTCGGTCCAAACTACTCCCTCCGTCCTAAAATTCTTGTCTTACATTTTTTTAAATATAGATGTATATAGATATTAAAATATGATTAGATACATCTATATCTATATAAATAAAAAATAAAAATTTTGGAACGGAGAGAGTATGTAACAGTGTGTGCCACGAATAGGTGTGCATTTAGCATGCAGTACTGCTAATTGGATGGAACGTGCAAAAAATTTGGCACCACTAAGGTCCAAGATCCAACACTAGCTCTCTCGACTGCAGAAAATCAAAGCTCAGGCCCACGTTAATCTTCTAGCGATCGAGTACGTACGGTCCATCTACGAGTAGTTATTACTGTGGCTGACCGAATGGCGTTGCACTGATTTAAATGGTCAAAGCAAAATAGGAGTATTTCCATGCTTGGAGTGAATCTGTTTCCGCGATGGAAGAACTATGGCATGGCCTGGCACGGCGTGGAATGGATAGAAACAATCAACCGTACTCCCTCTATTTTTGTTCCCTCCGTTGGGGCCGATTTTTACTCCGTTTGTTGGGTGTACTTATATCCAACTTCCTTAATTAACCCATGCATTAGTACAAAATCTTTTCAGCTGGCTTGGTGAGTACGTAGGTCTCAGCGGGACTGGACTCGTTTTCAGCGGGTTGGCTAGATCAGGTCGCACGTACTCTTTTTTTTTTTTGAACTTAGGTTGCACGTACTAGCTAGTGCTGATAGTTGGGACATTTGCACATATTTGAAAACTTGAAAACCCTTATCCCATAAGGTTTCACCGATTATCACTAAGTGCCGAAAGACATGATTGCGTCGTATTATGGAGTATCCTCGGAATTTCTGGTCCAGCAGTCAACCCGCATGCTACACCTCAGACCTCAAAGTGGACATTGCTAAGGCTTTCGATTCTGTAGGTTGGTCTTTCTTGATCAACGTTCTTCGAAACCAAGGACTTGGCCTAGCTAAGAGCATCTTCTTGCATATTCCGCAACGGCGTGTCCCACAAAACGCGTCTAAGAAATCCCACAAACAAATTTTACAAGACGAAACGTGCGCAGACAAAACAGATTCCCCATATTCATCACGAATTTGAAAGCTAGCAGTCCGTGCCAAATTAAACTTAGTTCATACATAGTCGGAGCTCACCGGAGCTCCACACATACTTCATACAACTAATTAAACATAGTTCATATGCCGAGGGGGGTGGGGCTACCACTAAACATGATTGGGGTTCTACTCGTCGGAGTCACCTTGGTTTGGAGATGGTACTCCGCTCACAGCGCCAAAATCTGCGCAGCCGCAACGGCGGCCCTTGCCTGCATGAAGGCCCACTCGGCCGCGTGTTGCCGCTGGAGAGCCTAGTCGAACAGCCGTCCGGAGCGCCAGAATTTCTTCCACGCCTCTGACCTAGATCCGGCGTTGCAGGACCTTGCGTTGCACATGTGCACCGCCTCCCGTTGGTTGTCCAACATGGGAGAGCGGAGGCTGGAGGCCCCCCCCCCACCCCACCCCTGGCACCCGAAGCTGCCGCGATGGCCGAACCACCTGCCGCCACCACGCCATTGATATTGGCTGCCGGAGAACGCGGCAAATCGCTGCCGGAGTGGAAAGGATTTGTCGACGGAGAGGAGAAATTGCGGCGGAGGAGGAAAAGGAAAAAGCAAGACGAATATCCTAAAACGCCCGGACACCGTAGAAAATTTACGGGTCGGGCGGTTTTTTGTGTATCTGTTCGGGCCATAATTTCGCCTCGTCCTATAAAGCGGCCAGTAAAGCATAGACCGTCGACCTTTTGCGGCATCTGTTAGAGTTGCTTTAAGTGGGTTGCAAGGTTGGTGTTGCTCTAATCCTGCTGGCTCTCGGGTCGCGATCAATGGCTTCGTTTGAATCGGCTAGGGAAAAGTTTTGCCATGCTTGTCGGCTGCGGCAAGGGGATTCTCTATTGCCCCTCTTGTTTGTTCTGGTTACGGATGTCTTCAGAACGTTGATTATGAACGCAGAGAGTGAACAACTCTTGGGATCTTTGTATTGCGGGGGTATTCGTCATAGACTACGTTTATGCGAGCGGTGTGGTCCTTCTTGTTAGAATTAATCTTAATGCTTTTGTTTGCATGGCTGAGTAGTCCAGGTAGTTTAGTACATGCGTTGAGTTAGTTGAGCTTGGTATGCATGAGTTTGTTAGCAGCTTGGTTGGGTCATTAGTAGTTGAGATCGATGCTGAGGATTCGCTGGTCAAGGGATTGCATGTAGGTAGGTGGGTTAGTGGGCAAGTGTGGCGTCCAGAATTTGTGTTAGTGCGTGGCACGAGGTGCCTACACCTCCTGTATAAATATTGCACAGAGTTAACAAAGAGGTGAGGCCGTGAGGGCTGAAGGAAACAATGTAGTGTATGTGTGTCTCACCGGGAGTAGAAAGCAAAGCTAGTCTGTCCACGGTGAGGTGTGTGTGTGTGTTGTGGAGTTTCTCCTTCTTGTGTGTTCTTGAGAGAAAAAGAAAGAGAGAAACCACAAGAAAGTGGTGAGAGGAAGAAGAAGGGGCGCTGCGAGAGAAGCGACGCCAACAATTGGCATCAGAGTCTAATCGATCTGAGGTTGTGGTGGCGGCGCGGCAGACTCCATGAGAGGTGGGGGTCGTCGGCACAAGGTGGACGCCGTTGGCGGCACGATGCTGCTAGCGGCCAGTGCGTGTCTTCATCCTCGTCAAGCTGCGTCACGAGCGATGGAGAAAGGTATGTCGCCCGGTAAGTTGTGTCACCGGCGGCAAGGAGGTGATGGCCATGAAGCGAAGGCCGTTGCCGTGAGGAGTTCCATGTGCGAGTCGTCGATAAGGTGTGTCATCGTCGATAACATGGAGGTGAGTCACCGGCGAGTTGCGACACCGGTGGCGAACATGAAGGTGAGTCATCGACGAGTTGTGACATCGATGGCGAACAAGAGGATACGGCAAGATGTGGTGGTGATCAGCGTCACGAGGACGCCATCAACGTCAAGAGCTGGCTGTCATGTGCGGCAAGAGGACGTGGTGATGGGCGCTGCGACGGCGTCGACAATGACTAGATGAAGACGGTGTGGTGACCGGCGCCGCGATGGCGCCAACAAGAAGATACGGGTGATCTGCGTTGAAGAATGTGACATCAAGATTAGGGGGGTAAATGTTAGAATTAATCTTAATGCTCTTGTTTGCATGGCTGAGTAGTCCAAGTAGTTTAGTACATGCGTTGAGTTAGTTGAGCTTGGTATGCATGAGTTTGTTAGCAGCTTGGCTGGGTCATTGGTAGTTGAGAGGATGCTGAGGATTCGCTGGTCAAGGGAGTGCATGTAGGCAGGTGGGTTAGTGGGCAAGTGTGGCGTCCAGAATTTATGTTAGTGCGTGGCACGAGGTGCCTACACCCCCTGTATAAATATTGCACATAGTTAACAAAGAGGTGAGGCCATGAGGGCTGAAGGAAACAATGTAGTGTATGTGTGTCTCACCGGGAGTAGAAAGCAAAGCTAGTCTGTCCACGGTGAGGTGTGTGTGTGTGTTGTGGAGTTTCTCCTTCTTGTGTGTTCTTGAGAGAAAAAGAAAGAGAGAAACCACAAGAGAGTGGTGAGAGGAAGAAGAAGGGGCGTTGCAAGAGAAGCGACACCAACAATTGGCATCAGAGTCTTATCGATCTGAGGTTGTGGTGGCGGCGCGGCGGACTCCATGAGAGGTGGGGGTCGTCGACACAAGGTGGACGCCGTTGGCGGCACGATGCTGCTAGCGGCCAGTGCGTGTCTTCATCCTCGTCAAGCTGTGTCACGAGCGATGGAGAAAGGTATTGTTGGGGAACGTTGCATGGGAAACAAAAAATTTCTTACGCACACGCAAGATCTATCCGTGGTGATCAGCATCTATGAGAGGGAGAGTGGATCTACATACCCTTGTAGATCGCTAAGCGGGAAGCGTTAAGAAATGCGGTTGGTGTAGTCGAACATCTTCGCGATCCAAATCGCGGAGCGTCCCGCGATCACATCACGATTCGTCCCGCGATCCAATCATGATCCGTCCCGCGAACTCATCACGATCGGTCCCGCAATCTCATCACGATCCGTCCCGCGATCCTTCCGATCTAGCGCCGAACGTACGGCACCTTCGCATTCAGCACACGTGCAGCTTGATGACGATCTCCACCGTCTTGATCCAGTAAGAGGAAGTGGATAGGGAGAAGAGGGCAGCGTGACGGCGCTCCGGTGATGGTGGTGGAGCAATTCCGGCAAGGCTTCGCCTAAGCACTGCGGAAATCCGATCTAGAGGAGCACCGGTGGAACGGGTAGCACGTGGCCGTAAAATCAAGTGCAAAACACCCAATACCTCCAGTATATATAAGAGGGAGGGAGGGGGAGGGCTGGCGCACAAGGCAGTCCTGCCTTGCCTCTTGCGCAAGGAGGAGAAGAGGAATCCTCCTCCAATCCTATTAGGACTTCCTATATATGAATCTTTACCTCCGGACCATTTTGGAGCTCCTCGTGACGTCCGGGATCTCATCCGGGACTCCGAACAACCTTCGGTCACCACCATACATAACTCTATACTACCGCAACGTCACCAAACCATAAGTGTGCGGACCCTGCGGGTTCGAGAACTATGTAGACATGACCAAGACACCTCTACGGTCAATAACCAATAGCGGGCCCTGGATGACCATGTTGGTTCCTCCATATTCTACGAAGATCTTTATCGGTCAAACCTCTATGTCAAGGATTCAGTCAATCCCGTATAATGTTCCCTTTGTTCTTCGGTACATTACTTGCCCGAGATTCGATCGTCGGTATCTCCATTCCTAGTTCAACCTCGTTACGAGCAAGTATCTTTACTCGTTCCGTAATACAAGATCCCGTGGCTAACACTTAGTCACATTGCTTGCAAGGCTTTGTTGTGATGTTGTATTACCGAGTGGGCCCTGAGATACCTCTCCGTCACACGGAGTAACAAATCCCAGTCTTGATCCATGCCAACCCAACAGACACCCTCAGAGATACCTGTAGAGCACCTTTATAGTCACCCATTTACGTTGCGACGTTTGATACACACAAGGTACTCCTCTGATATCTGTGAGTTGCACGATCTCGTGGTCATAGGAACATATACTTGACATGCAGAAAACAGTAGCAATAAACTGACACGATCATAAGCTACGTTTGTAGTTTGGGTCTTGTCCATCACACCATTATCCTAATGATGTGATCCCGTTTATCAAATGACATCTCATGTCCATGGCTAGGAAACCTTAACCATCTTTGATCAATGAGCTAGTCTATTAGAGGCATACTAGGGACATGGTTTTGTCTATGTACCCACACATGCATCTAAGTCTCCGATCAATACAATTATAGCATGGATAATAAACGATTATCATGAACAAGGAAATATGATAATAACTAATTTATTATTGCCTCTAGGGCATATTTCCAACAGTCTCCCACTTACACTAGAGTCAATAATCTAGTTCACATCACCATGGGATTCGCATTGTTATGAATCTAACACCCAATGAGTTCTGGGGCTCGATCATGCTTTGCATGTGAGAGAGGTCTTATAGTCAATGGGTCTGCGACATTCAGATCCTTGTGTACTTTGCAAATTTCTATGTCAAACCGTAAACACTGCTACACACTCCACTTGGTACTATTCCAAATGGCTGCTCCACTAGACATATCCAGATTTCTACTACGAGTCATCCGGATTGGTGTTAAAGCTTGCATCGACGTGACTCTTTACGACGAACTCTTTATCAGCTCCATAATCGAGAAACATCTCCTTAGTCTTTTAGTTACTAAGGATAATCTTGACCGCTATCTAGTGATCCACTCCTGGATCACTCTTGTACCCCTTGACGGACTCATGGCAAGTCACACACAGGTGCGGTACACAACATGGCATACTATACAGAGCCTATGGCTAAGGCATAGGGGACGACATTCGTCCTTTCTCTTTCTTCTGCCGTGGTCGAGCTTTGAGTCTCACTCAACTTCACACCTTACAAAGCAGGCGAGAACACTTCTCTCTGACTAATCCATTTTGAACTCTTTTAAAATCTTGTCAAGGTATGTACTCATTGAAAGTCTTATCAAACATCTTGATCTATGTTTATAGATCTTGATGCTCAACAATTAGGTAGCTTTATCTAGGTCTTCCTTTGAAAAACTCTTTTCAAACAACCGTTTATGCTCTCCAGAAATTCTACATCATTTCCGAATAGCAATATGTCATCCACATATACTTATCGAAAACTCTATAGTGCTCCCACTCACTTTATTGCAAATACAAGTTTCTCGTAAACTTTGTATAGACTCAAAAACTTTGATCACCTCATCAAAGTGTATATTCCAACTCCGAGATGCTTGCTTCAGTTCATAGAAGAATCACTGAAGCTCGCACACCTTTTAGCATCCTTAGGACTGACAAAACCTTCTGGTTGTATCTCATACAACCTTTCCTTAAGTAAGGAAACGATGTTTTGGCATCTATTTGCCAGATTTCATAATTGAAAAATGCAGCAACTGCTAACATAATTCCAACAGACTTTAGCATCGCTACGAGTGAGAAAGTCTCATCGCAGCCAACTCTTTGAACTTGTCGTCAACTACTTTGCAACAAGTCGAGTTTTACAAATGGTAACATTTACCATCAGCGTCTGTCTTCATTTTAAAGATCCATTTGTACTTAACGACCTGCCGTCCAATGAGCAAGTCCACCAAAGTCTATACTTGGTTTTCATACATGGATCCTTTCTCGGATTTCATGGCCTCTAACCATTTGTTGGTTTTCGGGCCCATCATCGCTTCTCCATAGTTCGTAGGTTCATCGTTGTCCAACAACATGACCTCCAAGACAGGTTTGTTGTACCGCTCAGTAGCACTACACATCCTTGTCGACCTATGAAGTTCGATAGTAACTTGATCCGAAGCTTCATGATCATCATCATTAACTTCCTCTTCAACTGACGTAGGCTTGACAGAAACATCTTTCTGCGCTGCGCCACTTTCTGGTTGAAGTGAAGGTTCAGTAACCTCATCAAGTTCTATTTCCCTCGTAGGTCGATAGTAACTTGATCCGAAGCTTCATGATCATCATCATTAACTTCCTCTTCAACTGACGTAGGCTTCACAGAAACATCTTTCTCCGCTGCGCTACTTTCTGGTTGAAGCATAGGTTCAATAACCTCATCAAGTTCTATCCTCCTCCCACTCAATTCTTTCCAGAGAAACCTTTTCTCGACAAAGGACCCAGTTTTAGCAATAAACATTTTATGCTTGGATCTGAGATAGAAGGTTCACCCAACTGTTCTTAGGGTATTCTATGAAGATGCATTTGTCCGCTTTTAGGTTCGAGCTCATTAGGTGAAAACATTTTCCACACAAGCGTCGTAGCCCCAAGCATTAAGAAATGACAGCTTAGGTTTCTATCAAACCATAATTCATACGGTGTCAACTCAATGGATTTAGATGGTGCCCTATTTAAAGTGAATGTAGTTGTCTCTAATGCACAACCCCAAAATTATAGTAACAAAACGATAAGAGACATCATAGCATGCACCATATCCAATAGAGCACGACTATGACGTTCGGACACATCATCACACTATGGTGTTCCAGGTGGCGTGAATTGTGAAAACAATTCTCACATTGTCTAAAGTTGTATGCCAAACTCATAACTTAGATATTCACCTCCACGATCATATCGCAAACATTTTTATATTCTTGTCACGATGATCTTAAAACTTCATTCTGAATTTGCTTGAACCATTCAAATGATTCAGACTTGTGTTTCATTAAGTAAATATACACTATATCTACTCAAATCATGAGTGAAGGTAAGAAAATAACGATATTCACCGCACGCTACAAGAATCATTGGATTGCATACATAAACATGTATCATTTCCAATAAATCACTTTCTCGCTTCATCAAAACAGAAAACGGGGTCCTTTAGTCATCTTCACCAAGAAGCATCGTTCGCATGTCTCAACTGATTCGAAATCGAATGAGTCCAAAGATCCATCAGCATGGAGTTTCTTCATGCGTTTTATAACAATATGACATTTAGCGGTAGTGCCACAAGTATGTGGTACTATCATTATTAACTTTGCATCTTTTGGCATCAATGTTATGAACATGTGTATTACTACGATCAAGATTCAACAAACCATTCTCACTGGGTGCATGACCATTGAAGGTATTATTCGTGTAAACAGAATAACCATTATTCTCTAACTTAAATGAATAACCGTGTTGCAATAAACACGATCTAATCACGTTCATGCTCAACGCAAAACACCAAATAACACTTATTTAGGTTTGTTACTAGTCCCGAAGGTAGAGAGAGCGTGCGATGTCGATCACATCAACCTTGGAAACACTTCCAACACACGTCGTCACCTCACCCTTAGCTAGTTCTTCGTTTATTCCGTAGCTTTTATTTCGAGTTAGTAACATTTAGCAACCGAACCGGTATCCAATAGCCAGGTGCTACTAGGAGTACTAGCAAGGTACACATCAATAACACGTATATCAAATATACTTCTGTTGACGTTACCAGCCTTCTTATATACCAGTATCTACGGTTATTCCGCTTCAGCGACCTCTCTCCTCATAATTAAAGCACCTAGTCTCGGGTTTTGGGTTCAACTTTGGGTTGCTTCACTAGAGCAGCAACTGACTTGCCATCCATGAAGTTTCCCACCTTGCCCTTGCCCTTGTCGAAACTAGTGGTTATACTAAACATCAACACTTGATGCTCCTTCTTGATTTCTACCATCGTGGTGTCAAACATTGCGAACAACTCAGGCATCATTAATTCTATCCCTGGCATTTTATAGTTCATCACTAGGTTCTAGCAGCTTAGTGAAAGTAACTTGGATAACTATATCAATTACTATCTTATCTCGAAGATGAACTCCCACTCGATTCAAGCGATTGTAGCGCCCAGACAATCTGAGCACATGCTCAACGATTGAGCTATTATCGTTCATCTTGCAGGCAAAGAATCTTGTTGGAGATCTCATATCTCGCAACACGGGCACGAGCCTGAGATCCTAATTTCAGCTCTTAGAACATCTCATATGTTCCGTGATGTTCAAAACGTGTCTAAGCCTCAATTCTAAGCCGTAATGCACGACACACTAAACTATCAAGTAGTCATCAGCACGTATCTGTCAGATGTTCACAACATCTACAGACGACGCTAGAGGGGTTGGCACACCGAGCGGTGCATTAAGGACATAAGCCTTCTATGCAGCAACGAGGACAATCCTCAGATCACGCAGCCAATCCGCAATATTGCTACCATCATGTTTCAACTCTATTTCTCTAGGAACATATAAAAATTCAAGGGAGCTACAGCGTGAGCAAGTAATCTACAACATAATTTGCAAAGACACTACTGACTATGTTCATGATAATGAGTTCAATTAATCATATTACTTAAGAACTCCCACTCAAATTGACATCCCTCCGGTCATCGTGATACATGATCCAAATTCACCAACTCAAGTCCGATCATCACGTGAGTTGAGGTGGTTACAATGGTGAACATCATCATGTTGATCATATCTACTATATGACTCATGTTCGACCTTTCGGTCTCTTGTGTTCCAAGGCCATGTCTGTACATGCTAGGCTCGTCAAGTTTAACCCGAGTGTTCTGCGCGTGCAACACTGGCTTGCACCCGTTGTATGTGAACGTAGAGTCTATCACACCCGATCATCACGTGGTGTCTCAACACGACGAACTTTTGCAACGGTGCACACTCGGGGAGAACACAATTTATCTTGAAATTTAAGTGAGGGATCACCTTATAATGCTACCGTTGTACTAAGCAAAACAAGGTGCATAAAAGGATTAACATCACATGCAATTCATAAGTGACATGATATGGCCATGAACTTGTGCTTTATATCTCCATCTTGAAAGCACCGGCATGATCTCCATCATCACCGGCACGACACCATGATCTCCATCATCTTGATCTCCATCAACGTGTCGCCATCGGGGTTGTCACGCCCTGCATGCTTCTACTACTATTGCTATCGTTTAGCGATAAAGTAAAGCATTACATAGCACTTAATGATTGACACGCAGGTCATACAATAATTAAAGACAACCCTATGGCTCCTGCCGGTTGCCATACTCATCGACATGCAAGTCGTGAAATTCTATACATCACATGATCATCTCATATATCACATATATCACCTCATGTAATTGGCCATATCACATGACAACATACCCTGCAAAAACAAGTTAGACGTCCTCTAATTGTTGTTGCATGTTTTACGTGGCTGCTACGGGTATCTAGCAAGAACAATTCTCATCTACGCAAAAACCACAACGGTGATACACTAGTTGCTTTTCAACCTTCTCAAGGACAGCCTTTGTCGAATCCGATCCAACTAAAGTGAGAGAAACTGCCACCCGCAAGCCATCTAGGCAACAAGTTGCGTCGAGGGAACCGGTCTCTCGTAAGTGTACGAGTAATGTTGGTCCGGGCTGCTTCATATCACAATACCGCTGAACCAAAATCCGACCAAGGGAGGAAGCAATCTAAGCATCAACGCCCACAAACCTTTTGTGTTCTACTCGAGATCTCATCTACACATAGACCTAGATCATGATGCCACTGTTGGGGAATGTTGCATGGGAAACAAAAAAATTCCTACGCACACGCAAGATGTATCCATGGTGATGAGCATCTACGAGAGGGAGAGTGGATCTACATACCCTTCTAGATCGCTAAGTGGGAAGCGTTAGAAACGCGGTTGGTGTAGTCGAACATCTTTGCGATCCAAATCGCCGAGTGTCCCGTGATACAATCATGATCCGTGTCGCGAACTCATCACGATCGGTCCCATGATCTCATCACGATCTGTCCCACGATCTCATTCACGGTCCTTCCGATCTAGCGCCGAACGGACGACACCTCCGCGTTCAGCACACGTGCAGCTTGATGACGATCTACACCGTCTTGATCCAGCAAGAGGAAGTGGATAGGGAGAAGAGTTCACCGGCAGTGTGACGGCGCTCCGGTGATGGTGGTGGAGCAATTCCGGCAGGGCTTCGCCTAAGCACTGCGGAAATCCGATCTAGAGGAGCACCGGTGGAATGGGTAGCACGTGGCCGTAAAATCAAGTGCAAAACACCCAATACCTCCAGTATATATAAGAGGGAGGGAGGAGGAGGGCTGGCGCACAAGGCAGCCCTGCCTTGCCTCTTGCGCAAGGAGGAGAAGAGGAATCCTCCTCCAATCCTATTAGGACTAGGATTCCTCCTTTCCTAATTGGAATCTCTTTCCACCTTGGCCTTTTTTCTCTCTTTCCCAAGTCCAGCCGCATGGGCCTCTTAGAGGAATTCCACCACACCACTAAGGCTGGTTTCCACCCTCCCACAGCCCATGTAGCCTCTTGGGTCGAAATACCTCTCTCGATGGTCCCTCGGTACATTACCGGCACTCTCGGTACACTACCGATGAGCCCGAAACTTTTCCGGCAACCAAAATAGGACTTCCTATATATGAATCTTTACCTCCGGACCATTTTGGAGCTCCTCGTGACGTCCGGGATCTCATCCGTGACTCCGAACAACCTTCGGTCACCACCATACATAACTCTATACTACCGCAACGTCACCAAACCATAAGTGTGCGGACCCTGTGGGTTCGAGAACTATGTAGACATGACCGAGACACGTCTACGGTCAATAACCAATAGCGGGCCCTGGATGACCATGTTGGTTCCTCCATATTCTACGAAGATCTTTATCGGTCAAACCTCTATGTCAAGGATTCAGTCAATCCCGTATAATGTTCCCTTTGTTCTTCGGTACATTACTTGCCCGAGATTCGATCGTCGGTATCTCCATTCCTAGTTCAACCTCGTTACGAGCAAGTATCTTTACTCGTTCCGTAATACAAGATCCCGTGGCTAACACTTAGTCACATTGCTTGCAAGGCTTTGTTGTGATGTTGTATTACCGAGTGGGCCCTAAGATACCTCTCCGTCACACGGAGTAACAAATCCCAATCTTGATCCATGCCAACCCAACAGACACCCTCGGAGATACCTGTAGAGCACCTTTATAGTCACCCAGTTACGTTGCGACGTTTGAGACACACAAGGTACTCCTCCGATATCTGTGAGTTGCATGATCTCATGGTCATAGGAACATATACTTGACATGCAGAAAACAGTAGCAATAAACTGACACGATCATAAGCTACGTTTGTAGTTTGGGTCTTGTCCATCACACCATTCTCCTAATGATGTGATCCCGTTTATCAAATGACATCTCATGTCCATGGCTAGGAAACCTTAACCATCTTTGATCAACGAGCTAGTGTATTAGAGGCATACTAGGGACATGGTTTTGTCTATGTATCCACACATGCATCTAAGTCTCCGATCAATACAACTATAGCATGGATAATAAACGATTATCATGAACAAGGAAATATGATAATAACTAATTTATTATTGCCTCTAGGGCATATTTCCAACAGGTTTGTCGCCCAGTAAGTTGTGTCACTGGCGGCAAGGAGGTGATGGCCATGAAGCGGAGGCCGTTGCCGTGAGGAGTTCCATGTGCGAGTCGTTGACAAGGTGCGTCATCGTCGACAACATGGAGGTGAGTCACCGGCGAGTTGCGACACCAGTGGCGAACATGAAGGTTAGTCATCGATGAGTTGTGACATCGATGGCGAACAAGGGGATACGGCAAGATGTGGTGGTGATTAGCATCACGAGGACGTCATCAACGTCAAAAGATGGCTGTCATGTGCGGCAAGAGGACGTGGTGATGGGCGCTGCGACGGCGTCGTCCATGACTAGATGAAGATGGTGGGTTGACCGGCGCCACGATGGTGGCAACAAGAAGATATGGGTGATCTGCGTTGAAGAATGTGACATCAATATTAGGGGGGTGAATGTTAGTTTCCGGACTTATATACCTAGAAAGTCCCACTTCGGACAAACCGAAGGAAATCTTTGTAATAGTAGTGTACTTATGTGCTTTGTGCATTCAGTATGCACCATTCGAAGGGAGGCCATCAATTTTCAACCCTTTCCGACTTCATTTGCTATTTTTCATGCATTTACTGATTTTTTTCAGCTAAATGACCCTGAAATTGATAAGCACTACAAATGAACTCTGAAAAGGTAGAAAGTTGGCATGATATCATCATTTAACCCACATAGCATGTGCTCAAAAGTTGAGAGGGTTACGGCAAAAACTGGATGCACTTCGTGTACAAAATGGACAATCTCTTTCGAAGTATCACGGTTTTAGACGAAAACTCGCCTATTACAAAGGCATTTCATTTTTTAACTTATTTCAATTCCAAACTTTTTGTGCGTTCAGTATGCACCATTCAAAGGGAGGCCATCAATTTCCAACCCTTTCTGACTTCATTTGCTATTTTTCATGCATTTATTGATTTTTTTTCCAGCTAAATGATCTTGAAATTGATAAGCACTTCAAATGAACTCTGAAAATGTTGAAAGTTGGCATGGTATCATCATTTCACCCACATAGCATGTGGTAGAAAGTTTAGAGGGTTACGACAAAAACTAGATGCACTTCGTGTACAAAATGGACAATCTCTTTCGAAGTATCATGGTTTCAGACGAAAACTCACCTGTTACAAAGACATTTCATTTTTTTAACTTATTTCAACTCTAGACTTTTTGTGCATTTAGTATGCACCATTCGAATGGAGGCCATCAATTTTCAACCCTTTCTGACTTCATTTGCTATTTTTCATGCATTTACTGATTTTTTTGAGCTAAATGACCCTGAAATTGATAAGCACTTCAAATGAACTTTGAAAAGGTTGAAAGTTGGCATGTTATCATCATTTCACCCACATAGCATGTGCTAAAAAGTTGAGAGGGTTATGGCAAAAACCGGATGCACTTTGTGTACAAAATGGACAATCTCTTTCGAAGTATCAGGGTTTCAGACGAAAACTCACATGTTACAAAGGCATTTCATTTTTTAAAATAACCTAATAACTACCAAATTGGATATAATGATAAAATACGATAATATTAAACAGTAGAAAAAAGAATCACTATAAAATCTATTTTTAAAGTAAAGTTATTCACAAACTAATGATTCATACAAATTTCAAATAATTCAAATTTAAACTATTCGAATATGAAAACTACTGCCATTAACAGAAAGTTCATAATTTTTATGACCTAACGCAAAAAGATTCACTCATTAACTCTCAATAAAGCACAAAAAAACTCAGAAACAAAAGAAAATAAATAAAGCAAAAAACAAAAAAATGAATCATAAATAATAAATGGGCCGCCTACTAGGCCGCCACGGCCTACATACGACTTGAAACCCAACCTGGGCCAGTATGCTATAGGAGATATGCCCTAGAGGCAATAATAATGTTATTGATTATCTCCCTGTTCATAATTAGGTTTATGTTCCATGCTATAACTGCTACGGTTCTCGAGTCTACAATAACCACGAGGCTTGAAGGAAGACTCATATGCACGTGTGTAATAATAAACGGTAAATTGTAATCCTATTCTGGCCTCTAAGACTGGCTCAAGTATTGCATGATGATCCTGTTTTCCCGATCATGGGCATGGCTATGCCGGCAATTTTGAGGACACAATGTTAGAAGAACATTTGTGTTGAATCGACCCGAATTGATGTTATGCTATGAGATACATTCGTCATAAGTTAATGGTTAATAACACAAAGAAGTTAATATTTGCATAATTCCTTAGACCATGAGAGTATCGAGTTTCCTCATGCTTGCTTCATGAACTTTGGGGTTTGTTAAACATCATCCGTAAATGGGTGGCTATTACGGTGGCTTACGAGTTCATGGAAAAGTATGTCAAGTAACTGGATAGCTCAAGATTGGGATTTGCTCCTCCGATTATGGAGAGATATCTCTGGGACCTCTCGGTGTTACGGCATCCATCATCGTCTGGCCAGACCCTTTGTGATTTGATCACGGGGATGCGTGAACATGGGAACGAGAAAAGAGAACAATACGGGTAACGAGGTAACTGGCATAGTGGACAAGTTGTTGATCCACGGGGATGCCAACATATCTCACCTCAGGTATTTGTAACATATCACGAAGCAACAGGAATAGCACACGGCAATTGGAGGTTCACTCGAATATTCATTCGTGTGGGTATAGGGGTCAATATGGGTGTCCATGGCTCCGATGTTGATCATTGATCGGAGGGGTTCCGGGTCATGTCTATGCTTCACCGAACCTATAGGGTCACACGCTAAAGGGTCATCTATCTGCTGAATACTAGACAGGGAGTCTGAGAGAAAATCACCGAAAAAGTTTTGGACACCGGAAAAGTTCCGCAGAGAGAACACCGGAACAATTTTGGTAAAACTGAAAAGTTGTTTCAAGGGATACCATTAAGTCAAATTGGTTTCGGCACATGCTTGATAATTCTTGAAGGGTGCCAGAATCATTCTGGAAACTTCTGGGAATTTTCTGGAAGAAAAACGGGAAATGTTCCGGAGCTGCCGGAACCGCTTCAGATGCTTTTCGCAGATGAAAATCACTAATCCAGAATTCTTCCGGATCACATTGAAAATTATTTTAGTGGGTGCTGGAAATTTTCTATGCCCACATAAATATTTTCAGTTCGAACGGACGCTGAAAAATGTCGTCGTGAATAGTGAAAGTGCTTTTTGGATTACTTTATTGGAATCACTATTGCAAATAGTGAAACACTATTTGTGAATAGTGGAAACACTATTGGTGAATAGTGGAAATACTATTAGGGGATGATGCATGCATGGTGATGCAGGCAACACTATTTGGAGGCTTTCCCTTTATGCCCTTGTGGTGTGCTCACCTTAAGGGCATTTTGGTAATTCCAAGTCCCATCCTACCCCTGTTTTCCTATAAATAGAGGTGAGTGAGCTGCCCACAAACTCACTCCTTCTCACATACAAGTGCCATTGCAATGATCTAACTTCTTCTCTCCATCCCAGCAAAATAGTTTCGTAGAGCCAAAAGGCTATCTGGGTTTCGGCAGGAACTAGTTCTGGACGACGAAGCCCTGCCGGATAGATGACACCGTATGTGTGCAACTTTGTAGAGAGATCGTAGTTTCGGTCTTAGTTGGAGAGTGCCTCCCGAAGGGCTGTCCGTGTGACCGTCCGAGTTTCGAAGGTCCTCCCTAAGGGCTGTCCGAGTGATAGTCCAAGTTTTGGAGGTCCTCCCGAAGGGCTATCCGCGACACCGTCCGGGGGACTATCTGACCGCCTCCCGGAGGGCTGTCCGAGGGGTAGATGAGGGTATACATCCTCGCGGTTGGGAGGTTGTAAATCCTAGCTGTGGGGATCTGCACCGCCGATCGTCATCGACTCTACTTTCGCTGCGCTATGAGTCGGTAACGAAAAGATCAAACCTTGTATGTAGTCTTCAAAGTGGTCCTGGGCTGGTGCGTAGGTCAGAATTTTTTTGTTTTCTGCTGCGTTACCCTACAGTGCCATCAAGAACCGTGCTATGCGTAGATGCAGGTTGCGATTTAGAATACATAGAGATATATGGGTGTTGCACAATATAATTAGGTAGTAGATGAGATCTATTACTGAAAATTATTTGTGCGGGTAGCAGATGAAATCTATAACCTGATGTTCTTGTTGCTTCCCTGGAATTTGCATAGTCCTGATCTTAACGGCATGGTGGAATCTCACAAAGTTCTGGCAATCCGCGATCCTTTCATGCTGCTCCTGAGTATGCTGATTGACAGATCAACGAAGTGCTAACAGTTCTTTGGGTTCCACCATAGTTGAGAAAGATGGATGTTTCGCAGACAAAAGGGCAATGCAGATGCGATCTGCACGGGGGTCATGCGTATGACCTAGTTTAGTATGGGGCTCAAGATTTTATTATCTCGTGTTTCATACACCTCGCAATGTTAATCTAGCGACTTGGATTATCATGCTTGAAGATGGATGTTGGTAGCTTCGGTTTGTTTCGAAACCTTAGAAGCCACATAAAACAAGATTTTGCATGAACCGATTAGAGGCGTCTAACTTGGTTTTGCAGGATGGTTTGCATGTGCATGTGATGTGGTATAGCAGTGCTCATATAAATTTGATTATGTATGAGATGACTATATGATGTAATTTGATTAACATGACCTGCGTGTCATGATTCGGCATGATGGCTGGAGCCGTATGATTGCACTTTAATGACCTGCGTGTCAACCTTATGTAATGCACTTATTTTATTTTCTATAGAGATAGCAATATTATCTGGTGTATCGAGAAGGTGGTGGCAATCTTTGCGAAGGTGAACACCAACGCGAATGCCGAAGACGAAGAAATACAATACTTCTCCGTCAGAAAGGGCTATACCATATCATGCTATTATGAATTGCCTGAGATGTTTAGCCCTTATGATGCACCCTTTTGATTGCCTGGTAGTCTCTTTTATTAGGGTGATCTCTCACAAAATATCAAGTAGTTAGTGTTCTCCCAAGTGTAGCACCGTCACAGCATCTTTCCTTTCGGGGTATCACATGGATACATGGGTACGAACGATTGTACGGGTGTGAGGCGGGTGAGTTGAGACCTCGCAGCGTGATCACTTGGTCATCTTGACGTTCAGGCATGAAAGTCATGAGCTCGGAACACACGCATCGAAAGATGAACAAGAGTCACATAGAGATGTGATTGGCAAGTTGGCCTACCGATTACAATTCTCGTCACTTGAGATGGATACATCCTTGGTGTTGAATTGTAATATGCATCTTGAATCACTCACAATCAATTATGAGAGATATTGATTTGAGTGGGAGTGCACTGTAGAATTGAATTCTTTTAATTCTCAGTGCAATTAATTTTGAACAATGTCTAAGTGTGATTTGCATAATAGTTGTAGAATAATGGCTTGCGTTTCCACCTTCCCTATTAAAATTGAATAGCTGTTAAATATCTGGTTAAAACTTTACGGTTGGTAACGTAATGTGAGGATTGTCCTCAAGAGTGCCGAGACCTATCGCATGCTTTTGGTATTCTCCCGCTAATGCTATGGATCTTTTGACTCTCGTCCTTCGATCCAAAATCTAGAAATCCTTTTCAGTCAAAGTGCAATATGTTTGCTTCCATGAGACCCGAACTTCGAAAGTTTGGATAGTTATGTGATATTCATGGAATCTGAAAATCATTTTCAGAGACGGACAAAGGCTAAAAGATATGAGATATCCAAAGCAATGTTTGTTTGCAAACTACTAGTAAAGAAGTTTACTATGCATTACACTGATAAGAGAGGGATCCAGGAGAACGCTTGTCATATGATGAAAGGTGAATAAAACAACAACTTAAAGAGAAAGGAAGTGTCCGAAGGGTGTTAGTGAGACTTTCACGCCTAGGACGTCCAAGGCTAACGCCACTCTTAAGTTGGATGCTTCTTCTGAGAGTAGGAGAAATACTGAAAAGTTAAACTGTTAGAAGTATAATGGCAAAAGGAAAGAAGACTGGAATATCGAGCTCATGTATGAATGTCATACAAGTTTTTGATGTATAGAAGGCTGGTCAAAGATATAGTTCTTGGGAATTATGGTTAAACAGGTTAATCACTAATTCTTGGGTATTGTGAGTTGGTCACAAAGATACCCGCTCGATTGCATTCTGTTGCAACTCGATGTAAGAACTACTATGGCCTGAAAGACTAACCAGGGATGAGGTTTAGATACACGCAGGGAACATAGTAAATGTTACTATGCCTTCCATCGGTGTATTCCCTATGTATTAAGTTTCATAATTCATTTTAGAGTTTTACACTCTATCCCTTTGCATAAGGTATCTTGCAAGAAGGTTGTTCATAAGAGAACTTTTCATGTTCGGTGTTATGAATAACATAAGGGCCATACTTTCATTATGAATGAGACGTATGTTATGAATATTGATAATAATACATTACCTATGGATTTACTTTTATAATTCATTTTAGAGTTTCATACACTCCGGCCCATTGCAGAATGTTTGTTGCAAAAGAGTTGTTCATAAAAACAACAATTGTTGTTCAGTATTATGAATAAATATGAAGGGCCATGCTTCCATCCTAGATGGGATGTATGTTATGAATATTGATGGAAATAGTATACATCCATAACATGACGCTAAATGTCACAAGACTAAAAGAATACCACATATGTGTGGCACTGCATTTGGTCACATTGGAGAAACCCGCATGGAAAATTCCATTATGATGGATTTTGAAGTCGTTTGATTTTGAATCATCTGACACTTGCAACTTTCCTCCAAAAGGTGAACTAACTAAAATACCGTTCACAGGCCATAAGTAACGAGCAAAGAACTTATTGGTAATCATACATTTGATGTATGTAGTCCGATAAATGTTGTTGCAAACAGTGGATTTGTCTACCTTCAAAAATGACTCAAGTAGATATATGGATATTTACTTGATGAGACGTAAGTCTGGATCTTTTGAAATCATTCAAAAGGTTTTCAAAAATAAAGTAGAAGTTATTGTACCAAGAAAATTATGTTTCTGCAATTTGATTGCGGAAACGAATATTTGAGTTACAAGTTTAGCGAATGTCTGATGAGTTGTGAAAAGAGTTTCATAACTTGCACCTCCCGGAACACCACTGCAAGTGGAAAGTCCATGAAGATGTAATCAAACCATTTATGACATGGTAAGATCAAATATGACATAAATAGATTTTCCATTACCCCTTTTATAGAGTGATGCTTTAGAGACTGCGGCTTTTCCACTGAAAAGAGATCCATCAGGTTTGTTGAAATGACGCCATGGTATGGTACGCCCAACCATGTTATATCTTTTCTTAACATTTGGAATATGGGGCTTGTGTAAAAGGTTACAAACCTATTCAAAATCAGACAAGTGCTACTTTGTATGGTTATCCCAAGTCATTGGGTATTCCCCCACCACTATACCGAGGCAAAGGGTTTTGCCACAAAACGGTATGCTTTTAAAGAGAATAGTTCTTACAAAAGGTGAGTGGTAGGACAGTGCAACTCGATGAGATAACCAGTATCTTCGTCATCAGTTCAAAGGAAAGAAACCCTGGAAGTGATTCCGTTGTTTCCTACTACGACTGATACGGAAGTCTCTACAATAAAATGTATGGACTTCTGTCGAACGTGAAGCTGAACCACGTAGGCAAAGCTCGTGCAAACCTATCAGGTGCGCAAACGAGATATTGTTGTTAGACAACAGTATACCTACAATACACAAGGAAGTGTTGTTGGGCCCTGACTCCGGGATTCGCTAAATGCCAATACAATCCGAGATAGTTTCCATATAAGTGATTCAAGATTAAAACCTTGATACACCTTTCAGAAGACTTAGAGTCTAACGAATATTTATGGAACTAAAAACTATTACAGATAAAAATTGGTTTATCCATAAAGCTCGACTTGTTGAAATAACAAGTTCAAGGACTTGAGTACGATGAGGTTGTTTCACCGTAGCGATGCTTAAGGTCGGTTCAGGTTGAACTAGCAATTAATACATATATCAATCATGAGATATGAAACATGGATGACAAAAGGATTTCCATCTGATGGAAATGAAACCTAGGACTTGTATGTGATACAATCCAAAGTAATTTGTCGATCTAGAGGATGCTAGTAAGTATGCAAACTTTAGAGTTCCAGCAATGGACAGAAGAGAGAAAAATGGAGTTGGAATCTTCGTGGTTTGATGAAATGGTCAAAAGGGTTTTTTGATTTCATTGATGGGTAACGAAGATGCTTGTGATTCAAGAAAGTAAGTGGGAGCATAATAATATTTCTAAAAACGTTGTGTGCTTGACACATTGTTAATTGGAAATAAATTTCTTGACACGAACTAGGACTTCATTTGAAAATAGTTTTGCGATGAAGTGCTTAGGCTAAATAGCCTCAATATTAGGCATGATGATCTATGGAGATAGATTTACCTAATGGGGCTAAGCAATGAATACATACTGACAAGGTGCTAAAACCTTTTAGCATTTAAAAACACCAAGGAGTGATTCTTGCCGAAGTCACATGTAAAGAGTTTTTGCAAGACTCAGTGTCCCAAAACACCGACGAGTAAAATACATGATGGAGATTCCACACACTCTAGTGTTTGGATTAAATCATGTATTCCATGGTATGTAAAAACAACCAGATATGTCCGATACCCCCAAGTTGTTGCTATTGGAAATATGCCCTAGAGGCAATAATAAATTAGTTATTATCATATTTCCTTGTTCATGATAATCATTTATTATCCATGCTATAATTGTATTGATCGGAGACTTAGATGCATGTGTGGATACATAGACAAAACCATGTCCCTAGTATGCCTCTAATATACTAGCTCGTTGATCAAACATGGTTAAGGTTTCCTAGACACGGACATGAGATGTCATTTGATAACGGGATCACATCATTAGGAGAATGGTGTGATGGACAAGACCCAAACTACAAACGTAGCATATGAACGTGTCAGTTTATTTCTACCCTTTTCTGCATGTCAAGTATATGTTCCTATGACCATGAGATCATACAACTCACTGACACCGGAGGAGTGCCTTGTGTCTATCAAACGTCGCAACGTAACTGGGTGACTATAAAGGTACTCTATAGGTATCTCCGAGGGTGTCTGTTGAGTTGGCATGGATCAAGACTGGGATTTGTTACTCCGTGTGACGGAGAGGTATCTCAGGGCCCACTCGCTAATACAACATCACAACAAGCCTTGCAAGCAATGTGACTAAGTGTTAGTCACGGGATCTTGTATTACGGAACGATTAAAGAGACTTGCCGGTAACGAGGTTGAACTAGGTATGGAGATACCGATGATCGAATCTCGGGCAAGTAACATACTAGACAGGGAGTCTGAGAGAAAATCACCGAAAAAGAGAACAATACCGGTAACGAGGTAACTGGCATAGAGGACAAGTTGTTGATCCACGAGGATGCCAACCTATCTCACCTCAGGTATTTGTAACATATCGCGAAGCAACAGGAATAGCACACGGCAACTGGAGGTTCACTCGAATATTCATTCGTGTGGGTATAGGGGTCAATATGGGTGTCCATGGCTCCGATGTTGATCATTGATCGGAAGGGGTTCCGGGTCATGTCTATGCTTCACCGAACCTATAGGGTCACACGCTTAAGGGTCATCTATCTGCTGAATACTAGACAGGGAGTCTGAGAGAAAATCACCGAAAAAGTTTCGGACACTGGAAAAGTTTCGGACAGCGGAAAAGTTCCGCAGAGAGAACACCGGAACACTTTGGGTAAAATTAAAAAGTTGTTTGAGGGGATACCATTAAGTCAAATTGGTTTCGGCACATGCCTGATAATTTTTGGAGGGTGCCAGAGTCATTCTGGAAACTTCTGGGAATTTTCCGGAAGAAAAATGGGAAATGTTCCGGAGCTGCCGGAACCGCTTCAGATGCTTTTCGCAGATGAAACTCACTAACTTGGAATTGTTCTGGATCGCATTGAAAATTATTTTAGTGGGTGCTCGAAATGTTCTAAGCCCACATAAATATTTTCAGTTCGAACGGACGCTGAAAAATGTCGTCATGAATAGTGAAAGTGCTTTTTGGATTACTTTATTGGAAACACTATTGCAAGTAGTGGAAACACTATTTGTGAATAGTGGAAATACTATTAGGGGATGATGCATTCATGGTGATGCAGGCATGGTGATGCAGGCAACACTATTTGGAGGCTTTCCCTTTATGCCCTTGTGGTGTGCTCACCTCATGGGCATTTTGGTAATTCCAAGTCCCATCCTACCCCTTGGTTTTCCTATAAATAGAGGTGAGTGGGCTGCCCTAAAACTCACTCCTTCTCACATACAAGTGCCATTGCAATGATCTAGCTTCTTCTCTTCCTTCCAGCGAAATAGTTTCGTAGAGCCGAAAGGCTGTCTGGGTTCTGGCAGGAACTAGTTCTCGACGGCGAAGCCCTGCCGGATAGATGACACCGTATGTGTGCAACTCTGTAGAGAGATCGTAGTTTCGGTCTTAGTTTGAGAGTGCCTCCCGAAGGGCTGTCCGTGTGACCGTCCGAGTTTCGAAGGTCCTCCCGAAGGGCTGTTCGAGTGACAGACCATGTTTTGGAGGTCCTCCCGAAGGGCTGTCCGCGACACTGTCCGGGGGACTGTCTGACCGCCTCCCGGAGGGCTGTCCGAGGGGCAGATGAGGGTATACATCCTTGCGGTTGGGAGGTTGTAAATCCTAGCTGCGGGGATCCGCACCGCCGATCGTCATCGACTCTACTTCTGCTAGGCTACGAGTCGGTAACGAAAAGATCAAACCTTGTATGCAGTCTTCATAGTGGTCCTAGGCTGGTGTGTAGGTCGGAACTTTTTTGTTTTCTGCTGCGTTACCCTATAGATGCAGGCCCGCAAGGCCTAGTAGGCCCAACAAGGCCGCACGGGTTCAATAGGCCCACATAGGCCTGCTTAGAGAGGAGCTCGAGGGAGCAGCCGCAGCGGGGCTTATAAACCAATGCGGCTGCCCCTCGCTTGGTGAGGTGGGACTAAACTTCCACCACAGTGCGCCATGCCAGGAAAAGGTCTTTAGTCGTGGTTGGTGGCTCCAACCGTGACTAAAGAGAGAGCAAGAATCCCGACTGTTGTCGTGGGAGTCGCTTCTCCTTCGTTCCACTGTGCTAGACATTTTGGTGTAATGCACTCTGGTACGAGTGGAGGAGCCACCATCACCGATGGTCGCAATATCAGAATGAGTGCCCACCATATACGTGAGATGAGAGTTTAGGAAGGAAAGACTCGACAGACCTAAAGTCAACCTGTTGCATATTGAGTAATAGCGATCTATGTGTTCATCAGTTTTCTCGTAGTTTCCTTCGATCGATTTTAAATGTTTCAACTATGAACATTGGAAATGTCTAACGGCGAAAGGGAATTCGCTATGTGCGAATACTGCGAAGACGAGTGCGGCCTGTGTGACAAACCTTTCCTAGTTGATGGTAGGCGCTTCAGCATCATGCTGGATGAGACCTTCAAAGTGGAAACAGTAAGTCACAATGTCAAGTCTTTTTTCGTAATTAAGCATGACTTCTGCTTCTTTTGCTTCAACTTGTAATTTTAATTTTTTACTATTCTACCAGCGTATCCCCTGCCATGAAAGAACTTATGTCTTGGATAAGATTGGTTTCAATACTAAAAAAAGTATGGAGATAAAGATAGTTCACTTGAGGACCGGGCATGGTTATACGTTTGCCGTAAAATTGTACAATGCAGACACCTACTGCTATTTTGAAAGCAAAAGTTGGAGAACACTATGCAAGGCTTATGCATTTGAGCCTAATATGCTTATCACCTTTGATATTTGTCCGGAAGATGAAATTGTAGGTAATATCGACACCTGTGTCGATGTGCAGACGCCTCCAGTTCTACCATTATGTGAGTTTCTCAACCATATTTATTAAGTAATTTATATTTTTTATTTAAAAATAGTTGACAACTTATTTCCATTGATAGCTTATTTTCATTCTTCAAAAAATGTACGGAAGATGGTAGACAGAACCTACTAATACAATGATGAAGCGGAATTAACTTATAAGGAGAAAGATCATCTTACCGCATTGCTTAATCATCTTGAGAATTACAATAGCTATTATCAAGCTCCTTCACATTATGGTCAATACGTGTCACTAGTGCACGTGGTGAACTACGGTAACATCCATGGAGATTGCATGGTAAGATTTTCTACTATTACGACATCCGTGCATCTTTTGCATAAATTCTTAAAAACTAAACTACATTGCTAACTACGAAGTTATTACTATGTTTTTCAACAAAAAATCCGAAGGATTGTGTGCCTCATCTGATGTTTCCGAGAGGTCGTGTTGTTGTTATGAGCTTAGGGCCACCACGGCCAGGTCAGCCTATGCATCACTCCTGTCCATACCGGATTTGTAAAACCGATGAATGTATGACAATCAAAGATTGGAAAATATGTATGGTCAATCATAGAGAGCTACTTGGAAGCAACATTGTGCGTAGGCCAAGAATTGGAGACATGATGGTCTCCATTCTCCATAATGGAGACTCAAGGCTTATCTTGTTTTATGAGATTGTACCTAAGAGAGGGTAGAGTAGGTCCTATGAGAGAGGACTAGGTCCTAGGTACAATGTGTTATTATGTGCTATAATGTGTTAGAGTTGATGAGGAGGAGGAGGAGGAGTTGTGATTATGACTAGTAACCAACTTGTTATATGATGTCTCATTGACGAAAATGATTATTAAATAGAGTTGGTGGTAATGATTATGATGATTATTAGCTACAGTGTTGTTGGTGATGATATGATGCAAGAGTTTTTATATTAATATGATGATGATGTTGCTCATGATAATCATGATGATTTGTTATATCATTGGAGAAAGGAAAGCGGATTAGATTCATGTGGATGGATCAAAAGTGACCAAAAGTTGAATTAGTAGGATCGTCGTCCTACTAATTCAACTTTTGATCACTTTTTATTCATTTGGATGAATAAAATCCATGTTTCTTCCTCACAATGATATAATAATTCATCATGAAACATAATGATATAACAACCTCTTAATTGGTACTGTATCAAAATTTGTATAACGGCGTATAACTATAATTAATTCATAAACCCCTAAAGAATTAAAAGGAAAAATAAAACAAAACTAAAAAACTCAAGTCCCGGTTGGTGTTACCAACCAGGACTAAAGGTCCCCCCGGCCCACGACACCGTCGGATGCCACGTGAAGGGCCTTTGCTGCCATGGCATGTTGAACCGACACTAAACGGGAGATAGGCTTTAGTCCCCACCCTTTAGCGCCGGTTCTAGAACCGGCACTAAGGCCCTTACGAACCGCAACTATAGGCCGGTTCTGCACTAGTGGGGCTAGGTGTCAAGAATATACATCACATGAACAACGCTCTCATGTTGAAATGGAGTTGGCTACTAAAGGCTGGATTGGACAAGCCATGGGAAGTATTGCAAATCGCCATACCTCAATATGTGGGCACTTTGATCTATGGGCGGTGGACAACTGACTCCGGATATTGACAAATCGATTAATGTCATCTTTGATCTTACCATGTCATACATGGTTTGATTATATCACAGAAAATAAATATCAACTATGAACATGGAAATAAAATAATAATTTTTTATTATTGCATTTAGGGCATGTTTTCTTCAAGAGGTGAAGGCAGCTGGATGGTGCTTGGAAAAGAGCGTGGAAATTAGGAGCACCAACTCTGCCATTTGGTCGATGAGGCCATGGATACAGGACACGTTGTGGGTGTTAGCCAGGTGGAGCTCTGCCCACAGCTCACCATAGAAGATGGTCGGTTCCAAAGTGGTCCCCATCGTATGGGTGAGTTGGTCGCCAACCTGCAACCAACGCGCTACAGGACATGTGGGACTCAAGGATCTTCTCCTTCCTCGCCCGGAGTGACAAGTTCTGCAACAACAATGAGAGAGGTTGGGCCGGCAAGTCAAGACAGTGACGAAATCTCACCATTCGATGCGTTGTGGCATCACGGGGATTTGTGTTCATGACACTGGAGATGGACATGTTCCAGCGGTGGCGACATGCATTGGCCGGCACACAGTTGATGGCCTACAGTCGCTGACGAACATGTTTGGAGATCTTGGGGACATAGTACACATGTTTTGCTTCGGTTAGGAGACTTGGTACCCATTGCGTGCAATATACCGACGGGGCTTCTACTTGTGTTTTTGAGATATTCTCTTTTGACGACAATGCCTAAGACTGATATCAGTTGATATTTTAGTTGCTGAACTTCTACCCAATGCATGCAATAAACCGACTGGACTTTTATAGTTTGTTCTAAGGAAATGTGTCATTTATGTTGTTGTCTCGTTGATTCCGGTTTTAGGTAATGCGAGGTTGCAAGCATTCTCATCATTGGTGAATGAGATTTACATACAAAAGATAGGCTTCCTACAACAGAGAAAGAACAAAACGGGGCTATACAAGGGCACATGTAACCTTTTGGTATGATTCATAGTAGATAAATTAAAAGATATAAGGATGACATTTTTGCTATGATTCATAGTAGATAAATTGAAAGATATAAGGATGACATAATCAATTTGCTTACGACCGCAATATCATTGACAACTTGATAACCACCATATAATTCTAGATAAATGCATGAATATATGGAAGTCAAACTTGCACAAATTCCAGCATTGACAACTTGATTTTTATTTTATTTAATTGCAAGAAGACACATGCAACATGTCTGAAGTCTGCCTAAAAAACGTGCCAAGACTCTATTCTATTGTGAAAATAACTAGAATTCACCCTCTCCCAACTTGCTCGAAACCAACCCAGATGACAAACTATGTGTATTTCTATCTATTAAAAATAATATATCACAATGAAATGATAAATGCATGACACTATTGTATTGCTTGTACTTTTATCGGGAGTGAATTGTCTTTTAAACTGTAGACATGATTTTGACATTATAATTGTTAAAGAATCTTTAAAAGACATTAGAATTGTTAAAGAATCTTTAAAAGGCCATGAGTAGTTAACATTGTACAGTGTTAGATAAAAAAACAAAGGGAAAAAATGGCGGTACGAGAAGTTGATTTTGTAAGCTTGGTGTACCCAAACACCCCTTATTCTCTTGTATTTTAAGTTCCGTTTGTTAAAGCCAAGGTGCTGAAATTATGTCGACCCAGAATTCTGGAAAATTTCACAGTAAAAGAAAATCAAAAGAAAGATTGTTGCTTTGTGGGGCACATGAAAGGGCAAATCGGTTGCAAAAATGTGTGAATAAAATGATTAACTTTTCCTGTTTTTCTTCCAAACGATGTAACGTCTAGGACCTGAAAGATCAGTGGACACTATCGAAGAAAATGCCACCAACAATATTATGAGCCATCATTCTCCGAACAGATATATTTTAAAAATCCTTTGCCAAATAGTGATTTCATTTTTCATTGCATGTGATTTTGCATGGTAGTAAAACAGAATTGTCCATAGATAGATAATTTTTTATTTGGAAAAGGAGGTTAAAAACCCTGGCCTCTACATCAATCGATACATACGGCCATGGTCATAGATAGGTAAATGAAAAGTCATAGAAATGACATGGTCGATTTGCCCTAGAGTGCATGCATGGATTATAATTACTCAGGAATACTCTCGACCCCTGTTTTGTCTCTCCGCGGTCAGGTTGAAGAGCCTGTCAGGGCAGAGCTGGCTGCAAAGCTCCATGTAGGTGGAGTAGAGCACCCTGTCCTTGGCGCCGGTGCGGTGTTGACCCGTGCGCACAGAAATACTTGAGCTGTTCCAACGTGCACAGCCCAAGCGTCTGCCCCAGCAGCAGAAACACCCAATTGATCCTCTCCTTTTCCGCCGGTATCACCGGCCGCAAGCTGTCGCTTTGTCCGCAATCGTCACAGTCCGGCACAACAGGACTCATCCACGCTGCCGGCGCACGGTCATCCATGTCATGGATGTTGCGGGTCACGAAGTCACGAACCTCCCTAAACTTGACGGCGCAGCGTCGGCACTTCACCTCACCCTCCACGGTGGTGATGCCCCGCTCGAAGAGGTAGGGGATCGGGTGATGTACCGCGGCGCGATCCGTCGCCCAAGGAAATAGTGAGCTTGTGGGTGCAGCGGCGTTTGTGAAAGCCTGAGAAACGGCGCCATTGTTGCCCGATAGGGGCTGGGGTGGTACGCCATTGGTGATGCGCCGCCGGGTTGAAGAGGGTTGCGCAGAACATGCGACCGGAGAACCTAGCGGGGCCACCACGTCCTGTTTTATCGGCAGCACGAGAGAAGTAGTCGGGGCTTGTTCCACCGTAAGGGGAATGGAGGGCGGTGCAGCGAGGATGCACGACGAAGATGTCACGACTGTAGTAGTTGTTGGGGAGGCACCGATCTCCACTCCAGTAGCTATGGCCACACCGACCGCAGGCACAGGTAGGTGCGCCAGGAGGAGGTTCACGGCGGCCGGCGTCGTAGCGGCCGTGCAATGCGTGTACGCACCGCTTGCCGTGGTGCTGTAGACGCAGCCGACTGACAGCCGCAAGATTGGGTCGCCGGCCACGGCACTGTCGTCGTGGCCATCGCTCTTCCGTTTCTGCCCCGACGAGGAGCCGGCGGCGTCGACGACCTTGCCCATGGCTCGCGGGTGACTCTCGTTTTGATACTGATGCAAATACAAGAGAATAGGGAAATTTTGTTCGGCCGGCCCCTTTTTATCAGAATCCAGCCAGTAGATAAGAGATGAGTTGTTAGGATACTCCACGCGATATCCCGTTCGGTTTCACACCAGATTTGCCGCATGCGCGGATATACAATTACCAATGAGAGCTATGGCGTGCACCCCAACCGGATTTTTAATTCGCATGCATGCATTCACGTACGCGTGCGACTGTCACAATTCTTTGCACAGGCGAAGTCGCCGCGTAATCAACATAGTACTGTCCGGGGGGACGGTGAATGGTATACTCCTTTTACTTGAACTTATTCGCTCAATTTTTCAATCAACATAGTACTGTCCGGAGTACTAGTATTGCATATTGCCAATCTTGATGCTTCTTTTACTTGAACTCATTCGCTCAATTTTTTCGTCTATTCCTGTTTATTGCATGGTAAATATTCTTTTTTTCAAATAAATTATTGCTAAACTCACAGCTGTTATTAGGAACTTTGGTGGACGGGTGTTCGAGAAACTGATTCGAACAAGAGTCTTTGTCTTAGGGCTTGAAATTTCTAACTCCAAGGCTGAGGGTGGCTTGGGGATCAGGAATCTAAAAGTTATTAATGAAAATCTGATCCTTTCTGCAGCCTGGAGGTCAGCTAAAAATCCTTCTTCTCATTTGCATCTTGTTCCTCAGGCTAATTATTTTTCTGCTACCTCCATTTGGAAAGCCACGACAGCTTTGCCTGAATCTTCTTTTTGGGCTTCGATTTTGAAAATGCTTCCTAAACTTAAAAACCATGCGTTTTACCAACTTACTCAAGGTAACCTTTCATTCTGGAGTATGCCTTGGTGTAATCTTTGGCATTCGATTCATGACTATCTTATTCCACAACAATCAGACTTTGTTTATCCTGCTTTGGTTAAGGACTTTTGGTTGTTTGGACAAAAAAACTGAAACCATCAACTCATTTTCTCTCTTTTTCAGCAACCTTTGGCCTCTCTTATTGTTAATACGGATATCATAGATGATGATAGTCTAGATTTGCTTTGTTGGGATCTCGCTCCTAATGGTATTTGATCTTCCAAATCAGCTTATAAACTTTGTCTGCAGGAAATTCAGGCCAATCGTTGAACAACTCTTTTGGATGTTCCTCTGGATTTGGAAAACTTTCTTAAGCTCATTTGGAAACAAAAAAATTTGCTCGAAGAGTTCAAACCTTTGCTTGGAGACTTCTCAGTAGATCTTTGCCCACAGGTATGAGAGCGGGTTGATCCTCTATACACATCTCTCAGAACTGTTCTGGATGTGCTCAGCAGGAGGATGATTTTCATATTTTCTGTTGGGAGACGTAGTAGTAAATCAAAATTTTCCTACGTGTCACCAAGATCTATCTATGGAGAAACCAGCAAACGAGCGGGGAGAGATTGGATCTTCATACCTTTGAAGATGGCTAAGCGGAAGCGTTGCTAGAACGCGGTTGATGGAGTCGTACTCGAAGCGATTCAGATCGCGGTAGATCCGATCAAGTGCTGAACGGACGGCACCTCCACGTTCAACACACGTGCAGCCCGGTGACGTCTCCTACGCCTTGATCCAGGAAGGAGGGAGGAGAGGTTGAGGGAGAGCTCCGGCAACACGACGGCGTGATGGCGGTGGAGCTGCGTGGTACTCCGGCAGAGCTTCGCTAAGCACTACGGAGAACGAGGAGAGGGAGGAGTAGGGCTGCACCAGGGAGGAGATGAACTCGTGTGTTGTGCAGCCCCAAATACCTCCACTATATATAGGAGGAGGGGAGGAGAGGTGCTGCGCCCTAGGGTTCCACCCTAGGGGTGGCGGCAGCCTCCAGAAACCCATCTGGCCGGCGGCCAGGGCAAGGAGAGGTGGAGGCGCCCTAGGGTGGGCCTTAAGGCCCATCTAAGCCTAGGGTTTGCCCCCTCCACCCTTGCTGCGCCTTGGGCTGGGGTGGGAGGCGCACCAGCCCACCTAGGGGCTGGCTCCCTCCCACTCTTGGCCCATGGAACCTTCCGGGGCAGGTGGGCCCACTTGGTGGACCCCCGGAACCCTTCCGGTGGTCCCGGTACACTACCGGAGACATCCGGAACACTTCCGGTATCCAAAACCTCACTTCCTATATATCAATCTTCGTCTCCGGACCATTCCGGGACTCCTCGTGACGTCCGGGATCTCATCCGGGACTCCGAACAACCTTCGGTAACCACGTACACTATTTCCCTATAACCCTAGCGTCATCGAACCTTAAGTGTGTAGACCCTACGGGTTCGGGAGACACGTGGACATGACCGAGACACCTCTCCGGTCAATAACCAACAGCGGGATCTGGATACCCATGTTGGCTCCCACGTACTCCACGATGATCTCATCGGATGAACCACGATGTCAAGGATTCAATCCATCCCGTATGCAATTCCCTTTGTCTATCGGTATGGTACTTGCCCGAGATTCAATCGTCAGTATCCCCATACCTTGTTCAATCTCGTTACCGGCAAGTCTCTTTACTCGTTCCGTAATACATCATCCCGTGACTAACTCCTTAGTCACATTGAGCTCATAATGATGATGTCTTACCGAGTGGGCCCAGAGATACCTCTCCGTCACACGGAGTGACAAATCCCAGTCTCGATTCGTGTCAACCCAACAAACACTTTCAGAGATACCCGTAGCGTACCTTTATAGCCACCCAGTTACGTTGTGACGTTTGGCACACCCAAAGCATTCCTACAGTATCCGGGAGTTACACAATCTCATGGTCTAAGGAAACGACACTTGACATTGAAAAGCTTTAGCAAACGAACTACACGATCTTGTGCTATGCTTAGGATTGGGTCTTGTCCATCACATCATTCTCCTAATGATGTGATCCCGTTATCAACGACATCCAATCTCCATGGTCATGAAACTGTGACCATCTATTGATCAACGAGCTAGCCAACTAGAGGCTCACTAGGGACACGTTGTGGTCTATGTATTCACACATGTATTACGGTTTCCGGTTAACACAATTATAGCATGAACAACAGACAATTATCATGAACTAGGAAATACAATAATAACCATTTTATTATTGCCTCTAGGGCATATTTCCAACAGTCTCCCACTTGCACTAGAGTCAATAATCTAGTTACATTGTGATGAATCGAACACCCATAGCATCCTGGTGTTGATCATGTTTTGCTCGTGAGAGAGGTTTAGTCAATGGATCTGCGACATTCAGATCTGTATGCACTTTACAAATATCTATGTCTCCCTCCTGAATGTAATCACGGATGGAGTTGAAGCGGCGCTTGATGTGTCTTGTCTTCTTGTGAAACTTGGGCTCCTTCGCAAGGGCAATAGCTCCAGTGTTGTCACAGAGTAGAGTCATCGGGCCCGACGCATTCGGAATCACTCCTAGGTCGGTGATGAACTCCTTCATCCAGACTCCCTCCTTTGCTGCTTCCGAAGCAGCTATGTACTCCGCTTCACATGTAGATGCTACCACAACGCTTTGCTTGCTGCTGCTCCAGCTCACTGCCCCTCCATTCAAAATATACACGTATCCGGTTTGCGACTTGGAGTCGTCCGGATCTGTGTCGAAGCTAGCATCGACGTAACCCTTTACGACGAGCTCTTCGGCACCTCCATAAACGAGAAACATGTCCTTTGTCCTTTTCAGGTACTTCAGGATATTCTTGACCGCTGTCCAATGTTCCGCTCCGGGATCACTTTGGTACCTCCCTACCAAACTTATGGCAAGGTTCACATCAGGCCTGGTACACAGCATGGCATACATGATAGAGCCTATGGCTGAAGCATAGGGGATGACACTCATCTCTTCTCTATCCTTTGCCGTGGTCGGGCATTGAGTCGTACTCAATCTCACACCTTGCAACACAGGCAAGAACCCCTTCTTGGACTGATCCATATTGAACTTCTTCAATATCTTTTCAAGGTATGTGCTTTGTGAAAGACCAATGAGGCGTTTCGATCTATCTCTATAGATCTTAATACCTAATATGTAAGCAGCTTCTCCAAGGTCCTTCATTGAAACACTTATTCAAGTAGGCCTTTATACTTTCCAAGAGTTCTATATTATTTCCCATTATCAGCATGTCATCCACATACAGTATAAGAAATGCTATAGAGCTCCCACTCACTTTCTTGTAAATACAGGGTTCTCCATAAACCTGTACAAAACCAAACGCTTTAATCACATCATTAAAGCGAATGTTCCAACTCCGAGATGCTTGCACCAGCCCATAGATGGAGCGCTGGAGCTTGCATACCTTGTTAGCATCTTTAGGATCGACAAAACCTTCCGGTTGCATCATATACAGTTCTTCCTTGCGGAAGCCATTAAGGAATGCCGTTTTGACGTCCATTTGCCAGATCTCATAATCATAAAATGCGGCAACTGCTAACATGATTCGGACTGACTTCAGCATCGCCACGGGTGAGAAAGTCTCATCGTAGTCAACTCCTTGAACTTGTCGATAACCTTTAGCGACAAGTCGAGCTTTATAGGCGGTCACATTACCGTTTGCATCAGTCTTCTTCTTAAAGATCCATTTGTTTTCAATGGCTCGCTTATCATCAGGCAAGTCCACCAAAGTCCATATTTTGTTCTCATACATGGATCCTATCTCGGATTTCATGGCCTCAAGCCATTTGTTGGAATCCGGGCCCGCCATCGCTTCTTCATAGTTCGAAGGTTCACCGTTGTCCAACAACATGATCTCTAGGACAGGATTGCCGTACCACTCTGGTGCGGAACGTGTCCTAGTGGACCTTCGAGTAGCAACTTGATCTGAAGCTTCATGATCATCATTATTAACTTCCTCTCTAGCCGGTGTAGGCTCCACAAAAACAACTTCCTGTGCTGCGCTACTCTCCGGGTCGAGTGGAGGTACAATTACCTCATCAAGTTCTATTTTCCTCCCACTTACTTCTTTCGAGAGAAACTCTTTCTCGAGAAAGGATCCATTCTTGGCAACAAAGACTTTGCCCTCGGATCGTAGGTAGAAGGTATACCCAATAGTCTCTTTGGGATATCCTATGAAGACGCACTTTTCCGCTTTGGGTTCGAGCTTCTCAGGTTGAAGTTTCTTCACATAAGCATCGCATCCCGAAACTTTTAGAAACGACAGCTTAGGTTTCTTTCCAAACCATAATTCATACGGTGTCGTCTCAACGGATTTAGACGGTGCCCTATTTAAAGTGAATGCGGCAGTGTCTAATGCATATCCCCAAAATGATAGCGGTAAGTCGGTAAGAGACATCATAGATCGCACCATATCCAATAGAGTGCGATTACGACGTTCAGACACACCATTTCGCTGAGGTGTGCCGGGCGGCGTGAGTTGTGAAACAATTCCACATTTCCTAAGGTGTGTGCCAAACTCATGACTTAAATATTCTCCGCCACGATCAGATCGTAGGCATTTTATTTTCCTATCACGTTGATTCTCTACCTCACTCTGAAATTCCTTGAACCTTTCAAAGGTTTCAGACTTGTGTTTCATTAAGTAGACATACCCATATCTGCTCAAGTCATCAGTGAGGGTGAGAACATAACGGTAGCCACCGCGAGCCTCGACACTCATTGGACCGCATACATCGGTATGTATTATCTCCAACAAGTCAGTTGCTCGCTCCATTGTTTCGGAGAACGGAGTCTTGGTCATCTTGCCCATGAGGCATGGTTCGCATGTGTCAAATGATTCGAAATCAAGTGACTCCAAAAGTCCAGCAGCATGGAGCTTCTTCATGCGTTTGACACCAATATGGCCAAGACGGCAGTGCCACATGTAAGTGGGACTATCAATATCAACTTTACACTTTTTGGTACTCACACTATGGATATGTGTAACATCTCGTTCGAGATTCATCAAAAATAAACCATTGACCAGCGGGGCATGAGCATAAAACATTTCTCTCATATAAATAGAACAACCACTATTCTCGGATTTAAATGAGTAGCCATCTCGCATCAAGCGAGATCCAGATACAATGTTCATGCTCAAAGCTGGTACTAAATAACAATTATTAAGGTTTAAAACTAATCCCGAAGGTAGATGTAGAGGTAGCGTGCCGACGGCGATCACATCGACCTTGGAACCATTCCC
Organism: Hordeum marinum; assembly: GCA_022496015.1. Classification (NCBI taxonomy): domain Eukaryota; kingdom Viridiplantae; phylum Streptophyta; class Magnoliopsida; order Poales; family Poaceae; genus Hordeum; species Hordeum marinum. The sequence goes on along the minus strand of CM039672.1, from coordinate 436,837,292 downwards.
GACGCGCATCGTCACCTTGTCCTTGGCCAGCCTCCGCTTATTCCGCAGCTCCTGCTTGGAGTTACAAATGTGAGCAACTGCACCGGTATCAAATACCCAGGAGCTACTCCGAGCGCTGGTCAAGTACACATCAATAACAAGTATATCACATATACCTTTAATGTTGCCGGCCTTCTTATCCGCTAAGTACTTGGGGCAGTTCCGCTTCCAGTGACCGGTCCCTTACAATAGAAACACTCAGTCTCAGGCTTGGGTCCATTCTTGTTCTTCTTCTTCCCGGCAACTTGCTTACCGGGCGCGGCAATAGCTTTGCCATCCTTCTTGAAGTTCTTCTTACCCTTGCCTTTCTTGAAACTAGTGGTCTTGTTTACCATCAACACTTGATGCTCCTTTCTGATCTCGACCTCTGCTGATTTCAGCATCGAGTACAACTCAGGAATGGACTTCTCCATCCCTTGCATGTTGTAGTTCATCACAAAGATCTTGTAGCTAGGTGGAAGCGACTGGAGGATTCTGTCAATGACCGAGTCATCCGGGAGATTAACTCCCAGCTGAGTCAAGCGGTTGTGAAGCCCAGACATCTTGAGGATGTGCTCACTGACAGAACTGTTCTCCTCCATCTTACAACTAAAAACCTTGTCGGAGACTTCATATCTCTCGACCTGGGCATGAGCTTGAAAGACCAGTTTCAGCTCTTGGAACATCTCATATGCTCCGTGTTGCTCAAAACGCTTTTGGAGCCCCGGTTCTAAACTGTAAAGCATGCCGCACTGAACAAGGGAGTAATCATCACAGCGAGAATGCCAAGCGTTCGCAACGTCTTGTTCTGCTGGGAGAAGGGGTGGGTCGCCTAGCGGTGCATCAAGGACATACAGTTTCTTGGAAGCTATGAGGATGATCCTCAAGCCACGGACCCAGTCCGCATAGTTGCTTCCATCATCTTTCAGCTTGGTTTTCTCTAGGAACGCGTTGAAATTGAGGTTGACATTTGCGTTGGCCATTGGATCTACAATATAGATATTAAAGGCAATTTTAGACTAAGTTCATGATAATTAAGTTCACATAATCATATTATTCAATGAACTCCCACTTAGATAGACATCTCTCTAGTCATCCAAGTGATACATGATCCATGTAAACTAGCCCGTGTCCGATCATCACGTGAGACGGACTAGTCATCCATGGTGAACATCTTCATATTGATCGTATCTTCTATACGACTCATGTTCGACCTTTCGGTCTTCCGTGTTCCGAGGCCATGTCTGTACATGCTAGGCTCGTCAAGTCAACCTAAGTGTTTCGCGTGTGTAAATCTGGCTTACACCCGTTGTATGCGAACGTTAGAACCTATCACACCCGATCATCACGTGGTGCTTCGGAACAACGATCCTTAGCAACGGTGCACAGTTAGGGTGAACACTTCTCTTGAAATTTTATTGAGAGATCATCTTATTTACTACCGTCATTCTAAGCAAATAAGATGTAAACATGATAAACATCACATGCAATCAATATAGTGACATGATATGGCCAATATCATCTTGCTCCTATGATCTCCATCTTCGGGGCACGATGATCATCATTGTCACCGGAACGACACCATGATCTCCATCATCATGATCTCCATCATTGTGTCTTCATGAAGTTGTCTCGCCAACTATTACTTCTACTACTATGGCTAACGCTTAGCAATAAAGTAAAGTAATTACATGACGTTTATGATTGACACGCAGGTCATACAATAATATAAGACAACTCCTATGGCTCCTGCCGGTTGTCATAGTCATCGACATGCAAGTCGTGAACCCTATTACAAGAACATGATAAATCTCATACATCACAATGCATCACATCACATCCTTCTGGCCATATCACATCACAAGGCATATGCTGCAAAAACAAGTTAGACGTCCTCTAATTTGTAGTTGCAAGTTTTTACGTGGTTGCTATAGGATTCTAGCAAGAACGTTTCTTACCTACGCCAAGACCACAACATGATATGCCAATTGCTATTTACCCTTCATAAGGACCCTTTTCATCGATTCCAATCCGACTAAGGTGGGAGAGACAGACACCCGCTAGCCACCTTATGCAACTAGTGCATGTCAGGCGGTGGAACCGGTCTCACGTAAGCGTACGTGTAAGGTTGGTCCGGGCCGATTCATCCCACAATACCGTCGAATCAAGATAAGACTAGTAACGACAAGCATATTAACAAAATCGACGCCCACAACTGCTTTGTGTTCTACTCGTGCATAGATTCTACGCATAGACCTGGCTCATGATGCCACTGTTGGGAGACGTAGTAGTAAATCAAAATTTTCCTACGTGTCACCAAGATCTATCTATGGAGAAACCAGCAAACGAGCGGGGAGAGATTGGATCTTCATACCTTTTAATATCGCTAAGCGGAAGCGTTGCTAGAACGCGGTTGATGGAGTCGTACTCGAAGCGATTCAGATCGCGGTAGATCCGATCAAGTGCCGAACGGACGGCACCTCCGCGTTCAACACACGTGCAGCCTGGTGACGTCTCCTACGCCTTGATCCAGCAAGGAGGGAGGAGAGGTTGAGGGAGAGCTCCGGCAACACGACGGCGTGGTGGCGGTGGAGCTGCGTGGTACTCCGGCAGAGCTTCGCTAAGCACTACGGAGAACGAGGAGAGGGAGGAGTAGGGCTGCACCAGGGAGGAGATGAACTCGTGTGTTGTGCAGCCCCAAATACCTCCACTATATATAGGAGGAGGGGAGGAGAGGTGCTGTGCCCTAGGGTTCCAACCTAGGGGTGGCGGCAGCCTCCAGAAACCCATCTGGCCGGCGGCCAGGGCAAGGAGAGGTGGAGGCGCCCTAGGGTGGGCCTTAAGGCCCATCTAAGCCTAGGGTTTGCCCCCTCCACCCTTGTTGCGCCTTGGGCTGGGGTGGGAGGCGCACCAGCCCACCTAGGGGCTGGCTCCCTCCCACTCTTGGCCCATGGAACCTTCCGGGGTAGGTGGGCCCACTTGGTGGACCCCCGAAACCCTTCCGGTGGTCCCGGTACACTACCGGAGACACCCGGAACACTTTCGGTATCCAAAACCTCACTTCCTATATATCTATCTTTGTCTCCGGACCATTCCGGGACTCCTCGTGACGTCCGGGATCTCATCCTGGACTCCGAACAACCTTCGGTAACCACGTATACTATTTCCCTATAACCCTAGCATCATCGAACCTTAAGTGTGTAGACCCTACGGGTTCGGGAGACACGTAGACATGACCGAGACACCTCTCCGGTCAATAACCAACAGCGGGATCTGGATACCCATGTTGGCTCCCACGTACTCCACGATGATCTCATCGGATGAACCACGATGTCAAGGATTCAATCAATCCCGTATGCAATTCCCTTTGTCTATCGGTATGGTACTTGCCCGAGATTCGATCGTCGGTATCCCCATACCTTGTTCAATCTCGTTACCGGCAAGTCTCTTTACTCGTTCCGTAATACATCATCCCGTGACTAACTCCTTAGTCACATTGAGCTCATAATGATGATGTCTTACCAAGTGGGCCCAGAGATACCTCTCCGTCACACGGAGTGACAAATCCCAGTCTCGATTCGTGTCAACCCAACAGACACTTTCGGAGATACCCGTAGCGTACCTTTATAGCCACCCAGTTATGTTGTGACGTTTGGCACACCCAAAGCATTCCTACGGTATCCGGGAGTTACACAATCTCATGGTCTAAGGAAACGACACTTGACATTGAAAAGCTTTAGCAAACAAACTACACGATCTTGTGCTATGCTTAGGATTGGGTCTTGTCCATCACATCATTCTCCTAATGATGTGATCCCGTTATCAACGACATCCAATGTCCATGGTCATGAAACCGTGACCATCTATTGATCAACGAGCTAGCCAACTAGAGGCTCACTAGGGACACGTTGTGGTCTATGTATTCACACATGTATTACGGTTTCCGGTTAACACAATTATAGCATGAACAACAGACAATTATCATGAACTAGGAAATACAATAATAACCATTTTATTATTGCCTCTAGGGCATATTTCCAACATTTTCTTCCTTTGTGATTTTTCTAGAGCAGCTTGGTTCTCTTCTCCATGGTTGATTCGATCTGATCTTCTCACTCAAGGGCATTGTCTATGCATTCCATTCTCATTTATCTAGTTATTATGGGTCACCCTCATGCTTTCTTGCAAAATGTTCTTAATTTTTTGTGGTGCATTTGGAAAGCTAGAAATGAATTTCTGTTGAGTGCAAAACGCATCTTCCTTATCAGATTCATATTGCTACTGCTAACTTGGATTATGGCTCTCACGACAACCCTTCTCATCTCTATATCAAGCAATCTATTTCTCATAACTATCATCATCTCATGATCTTCCAATGCAGGGCCATGCTCTCAAGTCTGACCTACTTATTGAGGGAACAAAAAAAATTCTCTGGTGCATCATTTAGATCATAAAAAATCCCAGGTCTTCCTCAAGGTCAAGTGGGAACAAGTGTGGGTGTCTATTTTTGCATTCCTTCAAGCCAAGGTGAAATCAGTATTCAGGTGCAAGCTTCGGACCCTCCAACTTCAACCCCTCTACAGGCCGAAGTCGCTGCTCCTGCTTGTGCGGCTCATATGGCAGCTTGTCTTAGCCATGATCATCCCACCTTTTTGACGGATTGTCTCTCTCTCTCGCTTGTGTAGATGCTTCTAGGAACATTTCAAATTCTACGACTCCTTGGAATATTAGGAAAGAATTGGCTACTTTTTGTCAAATGCACCTCTAATCTTGCTCCTCGGGTATTTCATGTTTCCAGCAAAATTAATGGTGTGGCGCATAATCTTTCTTAGCAGGTCTTTCGTTCTACTGGAGAAGCATGCTTAACTTGTTCTATTCATCTTCACTTAGCTCCCTCATGTCCAATGCTGGCGTTTTCTTCAAATTTTAAATCTGCAGGAATTAAGTTGCATACAATGCATTGCTTATAAGGATTGAGATTTCTAGCTTACTTATTAGAATCAATGTCTCTCACTTTTCTGATGTTTGATCTTGTGGAGATGCACATGCTTGTGTTTTCACAGGATTAGCTTTGGAGCTTTGGGTGTCAGTTGAATCTTTGCTTCTTCTATTTCCGAACTTTTCAAAATGCAAAGATCTTTGCTGGAACATTCAACAATGGATGAGAAGAAGAATATGAGAAATAAATGCCAGGGCTTCAACTTTCTGTCTTCACTTCTCATGGTGTGATGTTGTTCTTCAGGCTCTTCTGTGAGCCAGCAATTCCTGTGGTTGTGTCCGAGGCAATGTTCTCTATCTGGCTTCCTATCTGAACTATTCTGCCTCTTTGGTCATGTTGATGATCAGCGAGGGTTGTCCCTTGGCTGTTTTCAAGACCTCTATTCAGCTCTAGCATCTCAGATTCTGCTAATTTTTTCTCTCCTTCTTCTAAGCGGATCTTGTAATCGTGCATGTACCTTCACATTGAGCTGAATGAATTGGCACCTTCAGGTGCCTTGTTGTGTTAAAAAAAGTCACTTCCACACGCATGGTCTATGTGTCGCCACTTAATGCAAATCAAAAGGGGTAACCCCCCCCCCCACACACACACACTCCTCTCTCCGCAGCTTGCCGCAGCCTTCCTCTATTGTTGTGGCCATTTTGACCTTGATCTCCTTGATGGTGATGGCGGAAATGACGGCTAGAGTGTGGAGGCGGGCTTGCAGCCACAACAGCAGGTGCCATCAACGGCTATGCTGCAGTGGTTCAACCTCCAGTTCGGTTTTGAATCGCGGTTACGCTCTTGGTCTAGATCTGCATCACACGGAAGCCTGACGCGACGACCCTGGGCTTGGCGGTGGTGGTCATCTCCTCCATCATAGGTGGTCGACTTAAGGCTAGGTGATCGGATCTCGAGTTCCGTCATCAAGTCCCGGCTACAAGTTGGAAAAGACATAGTTGTGACTGAAAACCGAGCCGACGGCGGGTGACGGCTGCGTTCTGCATCATTACCTTGATGAAGGCATTGTTGTGTAGCTACTGTCGACCCACTCATGCTGCTTTGGGGAAACACTAGTATTATCAAACGATGGCGGCATTGTGGTGTCATTTCTCTCTTGGGAACATCGTTTATGGATCGACGTTGGAAGACAGAAGCAGGAGGTGGAGCGGCTTCATCTTGCATGAAGCTTCGGCGGAGATGTCAAGTCATGCTTGGCCGACATGTGCTATGTTCTGTCATGCATATTCGGCAGGTGATACGCATGACAGATCTTTTAGAGACTGTAAGTTGTGTTGATTGGTGGTACTTGGTGGTATGGTGTTGCGGTGTACCGACGATGACCGCAACATGCTCGGCAGTTTGCACGCAGGGAGGTGCTGTTACTTGGCACCGAGGTGGTGTCGGTGGCTGGTGTGGCGAGGTTGGCAGGAGGAGTGGCGTTGTATCTACCACGTCGATGACGACGGGTCTTGACGACATGGTGCAGCTGAGTCTTAGTGACAAATGCGTGTGGATGGACGAGCGCATGACGGTGGCGTCGTTGTGCATCGTGGTGGTATCGGCAGATGGCCGAACTGAAAACGATGCTAGTGATCTCTTTCTTGAAGATGGGTCAGCAGTTCGATGATGATGGTGTCTTCTAAAATGTATGGACGTGAGCTTTAGGTTTGCTGCATCAGCTGTAGGTTCCACTATGTTATGCGTTTGGATCAGCGACGACAGCGGTTTTAGATATGAAGAGTGAGGGCACTCCACATTTATCAAGTTTTAGGTGTGAATGGTGACTTCGGATGGCTTGATGTATGTTCTTGTCAAACCATTGTTGAATAATTAATAAAGATGGTTGTATGCATCGATCGATGTAGAGGCGGAGGGTTTTAACCTCCTTTTCCAAAAAAAGGCTTCGTGTAAAGGTGTTTGTTGTTAGTTGGAGGCTTCTGTTTGTTTTTTTATTTTTTTATTTTTTATTGTTTTAGTTTTTCTTCTCTTTTCTATTTTAATTTTATTTTTTCACATTTTAATTCATGAACATTAGTTAAAATTTGCACACAACAAAAACACTTGTGAACATTCGAAAACCAAACATGTTTTAAAATTCATAGCCCATGAATAATTTTAAAGTTCATACATATTTTTATGTTTGTGAACTTTGTTTCAAATCTGTGAATATTATTTTAATGAATATAATTAAAATTCAGAAACATGGCTAAAAATAATATTTTAAAAAAATTGCAAAAAATTAAAAATCCAAGATTTTAAAATTCCATGAATATCTTTTGATTCGATGAAATTTTCTAGAAAAAAGATAGCTGACCTTTTATAGAATAGTAGTGGAGTGAGGAAAAAAATGCTAGGCAAGTGATTGGTGCAGGGAGCCAAATTGGGGGATCGGGAGTTTCGTGGGCCGACCAATAAGCGACGTTTTTTTAAATTTTATGGTTTCAACATGGAACCAGAGTTCCCAAGGGGCTCATTGAACTACCACTGGTTGACTCTGAAGCCAGATGTGTAAGGACATCACAACCACACAACGAACCACTTCAAAACAAATGTCGCACCTTAGCATGATATATAAACAAAAAAAAACCACCAAAACATAACTAAAACTAAGCCAGCAGAGATAAAAACAAGATGAAACAACCGACTGTAATAATCTACTTAAAAAGGATAATTCCCCAAACGAAGAACGACGCAGCGAAGCGCACATTTAACCTTGGATAGTACTATGTGAATACGTGGTGGGTCAGCGTGTGACGGAATGTATAAAGGAATCTTTTGCAGACACACATACCAAAATTTCAGCGCTACCGAAGGTTCAACTATATCCATATACCTACTGGTACCAAACTTAAAGCCTGATAATAAATTTATAATCTACGTGTGAGTAATTAAGGTCAGCCGGAGAGTAGCAGTAGTACTTTTTACAGTGGCTGACTGGAGGCTACACTGATTAAAATGGTCAAAGCGCTACCGTAGTAGCAAGGCTACTCGTAGTTGGGAATATCATATATTACTATCATGTATACGATTGTATGATACTCATAGTAAGGCTACTCGTAGTATGGAGTGTTATTTTTATAGTGCATAGTATCATGAAGTAGTATTAAATATGATTTTATTTAGGAATTTATTTCCGTGCCCCCGTTCCTTAGGTGTACTCATTCATCTTCACCCTCTTAACAATTGCTCACTTTTTCCCACTCTTCTGTTAGAAACCCTTAGAAATGGTCACATGGGGGATCTCGTCGGGTCAGTGGTTTGACCGTTAACTGCTGACGAGTGGGGCCCTGGTTTCGATGGACTATTGGGTCAAATCGCGCCACTCCTTCCATCTCGTTTTCCAGGTGTCTTTTCACAGGCGCCCGCCACGTCGAGCTGACGACATGGCCCCACGCGGACTCGTCGGGAAACCCTACGGTTCGACGGGCACCCCGACCGTCGACGCGGTGTGAACGCCGCGTGGTGTCGCTTCGAATCACCGCCCGAGGCCATTAGCCGGCTATTTAAGCCGGTCGGCGCCCTCCCAGCCCTTGCACATCCTTCACCCCGCCGCCGCCTGAGCCCATCTGCCTCCTGTAGGACTTTCGTCGCCGTCAGGATGGTCCGACGCCTCATCACCACGTACGTGCAGCTCACTCTAGAGCGGCGCTTGCAAATCGAGGCAGAAATGCAGGCTCGCCGTGCCGCCCGCATCGCTGCGGATCTCCCTCCTGATTCGCCGGAGACGAAGGTGGAGGAGCAGGAGGAGGAGCATCAGCCTACGGCCATGAAGGAGGACGGCCTGAAGGCGGAGGCGGAGGTCGTCGTCGACCAGCCGGAGGAGATGGCGGAGCAGCAGGCCATCCTGGATTCTATCCGGGATGAGGCCAAGGTGGAGGCTAACCGTCGGCTCATCCGGCAAAGGTAGGCGGAGGCCGACGCCCTATTCGACGAGCTGGATGCGGAGATAGAGGCAAAGGAAGCGGCAGCGGAGCCGCAACAAGCAGCCATTTATCTATCGGAGGGCACGGAGATCATCGACATCTTCGACGAAGAGTAGATAGGTTTATGTAGTATGTAGTGCATGCTTTTGTATCAAATTTATACTTTCTGAATATGAGAATGTCCGATGGTGTAATGATGTTGTCAATCTAACATGAACCATGTTGATGTTGAAAAGGAAGAAGGAAAAGAAACTGTTTTTTGCATGATGAAACTAATTTGGTGCAATCAAATAAAAATAATAAACAAACGGTGCAATCAAATAAAAAAAGAAAAGGGTGACTAACCAATAAAAAAATATAAACGGAACCAGCGCGCGCACCATTTTATAGGCCTCTTTTATCCATGTGGGCCTTCGACAGGCCAATGCCTTGCGAAGGCCCAACTGGGACTTGTTTGCATTTGGGACACACGAGTGGGCGAGTAGAACCAATCTCTCGCCAATCGACCAACAATCCAACGGTGCGAAGCCGTCCATGTGATCCAACGGCGCGCAGCCTGCACGCAGCCCGTCCTGTGAATTCCTTCTAGACGACCATATCTGAGCGTTGTCTCTTGGCGCTAGGGTATGATCAGACGGCTGCAGTTCGATGCTATACTAGTGGAAAAAGGCCAATTTGTCCCGGTTCTAGAGGCCCATCTGTCACGGTTCTGGAACCGGAACTAAAGTGTCGGGACTAAAGCCCATGACCTTTAGTCCCGGTTCGCTTATGTACCGGGACAGATGGGGCTACACGTGGCCGCTCCGCCGAGCCCGGGCAGGAGGGCCTTTGGTCCCGGTTGGTAACACCAACCGGGACCAAATAGCGTCCACGCATCAGCAGCTCAGGAGATGTTTTTTTGAAAGAGAGGGGTTTTGAGGGTTTTGGAGGGTTAATTTAGGGGTTTCCTATATTTTGTTAGCTAGCTAATAGAGAGAAGTGACCTCTCTTATCTCCGTTCTTGGTCATGACGCTACGTACTATACGTATAGAGAGAACTCGCGACACGCTAGTCAGTAAGCAAATGAAGGAAACCATTAAGTACACAAGATCATCATGAACTTATACAGAGAGAAGTGATCGACCTCCTCCTCCGAGAGATTGGTCAAACAACAAGTTTTTGTATACTATCCTATGTTACAATCCCTAACATCTAATTTCAAGTTCCATATGATATTCTCCGGCTTTATTGATGACGTGGTCAATAAAGAATCCCGCCAATTCCTCTTGAATTGCTCGTATGCGATCTTGTGGTAGGAGTTCATCCTGCATCCGCCACATCTAAATTTAAGAAGAAGGTCAATACATGTATATGAATGAAACTCAACACAAATGATGGTAATAAAATAAAATTGTGAATATTTTTGCTTACGCCCTTCATATTCTTTTTTAGTGTAGCCCCGCTTATTAGGATTCGTCGCATTATAGATGAACTTGCAAACGTAATATCCACAAAAACTAGTCCCTTGTTCCTGAAACAAGCACTATACAAGAAATAGAGGTCAGTCAAACTGATAAGCAAGCATGCTAAATGGTATATCTTGATGAAACTAGCTAGAATCAATGGGAGATGGGCGGAACTAGGTAGTATATATTACTTACTTTCGGGTGTCTAAATTGCAGCTCGGTCGGTAGTCCCAGAGCAATTTTGGTGAAATCTTTCCAAACCCTGCTAGACAAAGAAAATAATTACTTTATATATATATATCAGGAAATGAACAAAGTTGCCGATATGGTGCGATAATGATCGATTGAACTTACCTCTAGAGCATTTCAGTCAGGTTCGCATACAACTCGGGTTTATTTCGTCTCGAGTCTAAGACGGTTACTACTCCCCGCTCAAGCTTAATCTCTAATAGAATAAAGTGATGGCTGCGCACACATGCATAGCTCATCAATTACATTACTATACCCTCGAGTAATAAGGGAGAAACCAAGTATGCACAAGACAGTAATACTCACTTGAAGTTGTAAGGAAGGAGTATTTTGTCTTTGTTTTGATTTTTAAGCATCGATTCTAGAAAGTTCTCCTCAGTTTGTTTGGGATACATTTGAACCGTCACTTCATGTATGATATTTGGGTTAATGAACCCAATGTCATACATTTTTTGCTTTTCTGCGTTCGACGATCTTCAATCTACATAATATAGTTATGAGGATAATTATATATATACATGCAATAAAAGAGGTGAGCTATATATAGACTTAATTACAGAAGTACTTACAGACAGTAGCAAGTCATGATTTGTATGCCGATGTCCTTTTGATTGTAAAACTAGAAAATCTCGTCAAATTCAACATTAATAACCTCCTGGCCAAAGAAGTCGTGCTTCTCTTTAATACCCATTATCAAACAATCAATCCCAGACTCGCTACAGGTTTTCATGTACCAATCATGCAATTGTCTCATCATCGTTCCTAGAGGAGGACTTCCATCTTTGACGAGAGGCTTCCCGTACCGCTATTTGAAATTGTCCACCTCCAACGGCTCAAACAGTACATCATCGCTCATGTAATCAATAGGATTGGTACCGGGCACCATCCCCGGATGATCAGCGGCGATATCGGTAGACACCTTCAGCGAGGGGCACGATTGGTTAGCCTGTTCGCCAAGCTAGGGATTTTTTTCCCACTTCTTCGTTTTGCTAACCTCTCATCACTGGAAGTAGTTCCTGTCCGCACCGCATTTTGATATGCCTTTTCAGTAACGCGAACATAGTTGGTATCTAGCGGAGGCGATGGTGGTCGCTTCAGGGCCTCGACAGTGCGCTTCACTGCCACCAGATCTATGGTCTACTTCGGACGTGGAGCTTTCTTTGCAAAATGGGCCCTCACTTGGTCTTGAGAGATCTTTGCGGTTTCCTCCGTGGTCCTCTCGTATGGCAACTTTTCCAATGGCTTGAGAGACATAGGACCATATTCGTATGGCCTCCCGCCACTAGCTGTACTGCTAGCATCCGGAGCGACGACGTCTCTCTTTCGTCGTTGCTTACGAGGCGGAGGAGGAGGCAGAGTGCTCTAACGCGTCGGCGGAGGAGGCGGCGGAGGAGGAGGAGCGGCGGCGGCTGTCTTTCGTCGTTGCTGAGGAGGCAGAGGAGGAGGCGGACAGCTCGAATGCGCCGGACAAGGCGAAGGAGGAGGCGGAGTGCCTTGATCCCTTGCCAGAGGAGGAGGAGGATGATGAGTGCCTTCATCACTCGCCGGAGGAGGAGGAGGCAGAGTGCCTTGATTCCTCGCCAGAGGAGGAGGAGGAAGAGGATGAGTGCCTTCATCACTCACCGGAGGAGGAGGAGGAGGCGGAGGTGTCCAGTTCAGAAGCTTGATGTGCCCCTTCCGCCATAGACATGTATTCCTCAAAGCAAATCTCAGCTGAGTCTCCCCTTCACCTGTGGGGTGGTCAAGTTGGAGCTCCTCAAATCCCCCCATTATTTCATCCACTTGCACAACAACTTAGTCATGTGGAATGTGATCGTGGTGAAAAGTTTCGTCTGTTCGAGGAGGTGCAACAAAGCCGACATCCACCTTGAAGGTGAGGTTAACGCATTTTGTCATAAGCTTGCAATGTTGGCCATCTGTGATAGCATCCACGGGGTAGCTAGGAGCCGTGAAGTTAGGCTGCTGAAGGAGCTCCGTGGAAGCCATGCTGCTTCTCCGCCGAGATGGCGGGGTAGCTTCGTGACCCTGATCAAGTTGTTGGTCGGGATCTTGCTGGCTCATTACTTCTTCCTCTAGCCTTCATACTCTTACATTGAGCTCCTGCACAATGCTCAGCTCCTGTTTCCACTTCCTCTCTCGACTTTTGTAACCACCTACGCCGGGAAACCCAAGCTTCCACGAAACGGATCCTGGCATGCCTCGTGTTCGTCTAGGGTGCTCAGGATTCCCGAGGGCCTCAGTCAGCTCGTCCTTCTCTCTGTTGGGAATGAACCTCCCTTCGAGCGCTTCCTTGATAACTTGCTTAAGCTTCCTAATGGGTATTGCAAGTTGCTCGTCCATCCAAACGCACTTCCCTGTTTCAGGGTCCAAAGTTCCTCCAACCCCAAAGAACCAAGTCCTTGAACGGTCTGGCTAGTTCCCTGTCTCTAGTTTGACATCTTTAGCTCTCAGGTTATCCTCCCATTTGGCCCACAACGCCCAGGCTTTGAGGTAGCCACCTGACCCCATGCGATGGTGATACTGCTTCTTCTTAGCATTTTTCTTGTTTATCACTGACATTTTCTTACTCTTTTTAGAAGTCTTGTAGGCCATGAACGCGTCCCATTGATCTCTTATCCCGCATATCGGCCGACAAATACTGGAGTCTTCTCTTGGTCGAAAAACTTACCTTTCAACTCATTCTTCCACCTCCTGAAAAGATCTGCCATCTTCTTAAGAGCACATGACCTGACCAGTGGCTCTATTACTGGATTACTCTCATCCTCCTCTAGCTGTAGGGTGAAATTTGCCTTCAGGGCCTTCCAAAGATCTTCTTTCTGTCTATCAGTGACATAAGAAACTTGAGGGTCGTAGTTCTTAGCGTTCTTAGCTGGCTCATTCCATTGCTGGATGCTGATCGGGATGTTGTCCCTGACAATAGCTCCACACTGAGTAGAAAATGCATCCTTGGTCTTCTTCGGTTCAATCGGTTGGCCATCGTTCACGATTAAGGTGATAGTGAACCTTTCTTCCTTGGCCAACCTTTTCTTCGGGCCTCGTCTCATTACCGAAGTTTGGCTCGATCCGGAGGGCTATATAAAATAAGAAATAAGAGTTAATATATGTACATACCAAAACAATTAATGCATCAATTAGTCAGCATAGGCTTAATTAATCTATATACCTCGCCGGACGACTTTGCAACAGCTCCCTCTGTGCGGTCACAGGAGCCGTCATCATGGTCTCCTTCTTCCCTCGGCTCTCGGTCACCGAAGCCGTCATCATGGTCTCCTTCTTCCTCCAGCATTCGGTGACCAGAGCCGTCATCATCATGTCCTAGCTCTTCCATGTCAAAATTGATTAACGAGAAGATATTACCGCTACCGCGGATCATGTCCCCCAACAACGCTTCTCCTTCAAAGTCTCTGTTCATGGTTGGATCCATGGTTGGATCCATGGTTTCTGCAAATATTACAACATGGCAATTAATATACAAACATGAGAGATGGATATATTAATTAGTGGCAAACATAGACAAGGGATCATATTAGTGGCCTGGACGCTTCTACGGTTTGGGGTGGCCTCGACAACGCTTCTAGGGATTGGGTGGCCTCGACGCTTCTAGGGTTTGGGTGGCCTCGGCAACGCTTTTAGGGATTGGGTGGCCTTGGCAACGCTTCTAGGGTTTGGTCGGGCGACACGGGGTTGATCGAAGTTACCGGAGTTTTCTTCTAGTGGTTTGGGTGGCCTCGAGAGTTTGTCGAGTAGGGGCGAGAGGGGGTAGGAGATCGACAATGCTTTTTCAGTCCCGGTTTAGGCAGACTCGAGAGTTGGTCGGGCGAGAGGGGGTTGATCGACGTCCCCCCTCATGTCGAAATTATCGGTGTTTTCTATATGAACAAAAAAAATGCCGTCCGGACATATCATCTTGCGACGGCGGTAACCTACGAAGCACTGATACGGCAACATCGATATGGCGATACAGGTACGGCGATACGGGATACGGCAATTTCTATAAACAACAATACGACGATAAGACAAGCATATATAAATAACAATTAAATAACATGTAATGAGAGCTAATATAATAAAACGTACATACACATACACATATCTAAACACATACATACATGAACACATATATGAACACATACATACACATACACATATATGAACACATACATACACATACACATATATGAACACATACAAAAAACATCATACACATATATATGAACAAAAAATATCATACACACATATATATGAACAAAAAACAAAAAAATCATCCTCACGTATAGGGGAGGGGGGATGTGGCCGGAGCGGGGTGGAGCAGTGGCCGGAGTGGGGCGGACGGAGCGGGGCAGGGCGGCCAGCGCGGGGCAGGGTGGCCGGAGCGGGGTGGCGTGGGGCGGGGCAGATGGAGCGGGGTCAGGGAGGTCGGGGACAGCGGCCGGTGACGGCGACGGTGACTAAGAGCATGCGAGATTCAGGCAGCTTGACGACGTGGGTGGGATCTGGCCTTCGGGAGAGCAATATGGTCGAAAACTGCTAAGTGTGGGCTTATATATAGGGAGCATTGGTCCCGGTTCGTGGCACCAACTGGAACCAATGCCCTCCTTTGGTCCCGGTTCGTGCCACCAACCAGGACCAAATCCCTGTTTTCAGCAGCCCACAAGGCGGGAAGCAGAGGCCTTTGGTCTCGGTTGGTGCCACGAACCAGGACCAAAGGGTGGCATTGGTCCCGGTTGGTGCCACGAACCGAGACCAATGGTCCCTTTTCATCAGCCCAAAGGGTGGGAAACAGGGACCAAAGGCCTGGCGCAACAGTGTCAAATGTTTAGTCCCACCTCTCTAGTCAAGGGGAGACTGTACTTGTTTATAAGCCCCGATGCACATGACCTGTCGAGCTCCTCTCCAAAGCAGGCTATATATATGCCTAAACTCTGCTTCTTCCATGCTAGGCCTGCTCGGCCCGCGGGCCTGCGTCCTGGCCCATGTTCAGATGGGTTTCTAGTCGTATGCAGGCCGTGGTTGTCTAGTAGGCGGCATTGTTATGTTATTTTTGTTTGTTATTAAAGCTTTTTAGTCTCGATTGGTACCACCAACCAGGACCAATGGCCTTGCACAATGGTGTGGTGGGAGTTTAGTCCCACCTCGCCAAGCGAAGTTTGCTCGACCCTGTTTATAAGCCCCGTCACGGCTGCTACGTTGAGCTCCTCTCATAGTGAAAATCGATGCCCTTACACAAGAAATTAGATCTAAATTCAAAATGCTAGTTAGGCGCCTAACTAGCACTTTGAATTTAGGTTGAATTTCCCTATAAGCGCATCTATATTCACTTTTGCTATTTTTATGTTATTTCTTTGCATATTAAAAGTTGTTAACAAAAAATACTTTATGAGTATTCTTTTTGCTATTAAATTTTTTAACAAAAAAACTTTGATAATTTTAGTTGCGTGAATTTTATATAATATCAAGTTTAGTTATATAACTTTTACCGAACAAAAACATGTGTGTTACAAAATGATTTCAATTTTTTTATAAAGATTTGAACTCAAGAATTTTTCTGCATTCAATATGCACTATTCAAAGCCACATCATCCCTTTTCAACCCTTTTCTGACTTCATTTGATTTTTTTCATGCCTTTCAGCATTTATTTTGAGCGAAAATGACCCTGAATTAAAAAGCACTGCAAATAAACTCTGAAATGGTTGAAACTTGGCATGGTACCATCATTTCACCCACATAGCATTTGCTAAAAAGTTGAGAGGGTTACGGCAAAAACTGGATGCACTTCGTGTACAAAATGGGGAATCTTTTTCGAAGCATCAGAGTTTCGCACGAAAACACGTCTGTTACAAAAGGATTTCAATTTTTGAAACATATTTGAACTCAAGACTTTTTCTGCATTCAATATGCACCATTCAAAGCCACATCGTCCCTTTTCAACCCTTTTCTGACTTCATTTGCTATTTTTCATCCATTTCATCATTTATTTTGAGCTAAAATAACCCTAAATTGAAAAGCACTTCAAATGAACTCTGAAAAGGTTTAAAGTTGACATGGTATCATCATTTCACCCACATAGCATTTGTTAAAAAGTTGAGAGGGTTACGGCAAAAACTTGATGCATTTCGTGTACAAAATGGACAATCTCTTTCGAAGTATCACGGTTACACACGAAAACTCATCTGTTACAAAGGGATTTTATTTTTTTAACTTATTTGAACTCCATACTTTTTTTGTGTTCAAAATTCACCATTCAAAGCCACACCATAAATTTTTAACCCTTTATGACTTCATTTGGTATTTTTCATGCACTTACTGATTTTTTTGAGCTAAATAACCCTGAAATTGAAAAGCACTTCAAATGAACTCTGAAAAGGTTGAAAGTTGGCATGGTATCATCATTTCACCCTCATAGCATGATATAAAAAGTTGAGAGGGTTACGACAAAAACTGGATGCACTTCGTGTACAAAACGAACAATCTCTTTCGAAGTATCAGGGTTTCGGACGAAAACTCATCTGGTACAAAAGGCATTTCATTTCTTCACATTTAACTGAAGTGATATTCTAGATCAAAGGCATCATCATAATAGTTGTGGAGACAAAGTCTTCACTTTTTCTTCGCTTGTGTCCTTTGCTTATTGCGCCATAACCATGGATAATCTTCATTGTTTAATAGGGTGCTTGAGTCAGCCTTGAATTTGAAGGGAGGAATTTCCTAAAACTTTTCATAATCTTTAGACATGTCTGTCTTGCCCTCCTTTCCCACGATGTCTCTTTTGTCTGAAAGAACTATGTGACACTTTGGCTCATCGTATGATGTATTCGCTTCCTTATCTTTTATTTTTCTCGGTTTGGTAGACATGTCCTTAACATAGAAAACCTATGCCACATCATTGGCTAGGATGAATGGTTCGTCTGTGTACCCAAGATTATTGATGTCCACTATTGTCATTCCGTAATGCGGGTCTACCTATACCCCGCCTCTTGTATGATTGACCAATTTGCATCGAAACAAAGGGACCTTCAAATCATGTCCATAGTCCAGTTCCCATATCTCCTCTATGTAACCATAATATGTGTTGACCTTCTCATTGGTCGTTGCTGCATCAAAGCAGACACCGCTGTTTTGGTTGGTGCTCTTTGATCTTGGGCGATCGTGTAAAATGTATTCCCATTTATCTCGCACCCTTTGTAAGTCAATACAGTCAAAGATGGTCTCCTGGCCAACGAGTACAGCTCATCAGAAACTGTGTTGTCACACCTGAGACGTGTTTGCAACCAACTGCCAAAAGTCTTGATGTGTTCACATGTAATCCAGTCGTCACACTGCTCTGGGTGTTTGGAGCGCAGAATGTTCTTGTGTTCATCGACATACGGGGTCACCGAGGTAGAATTCTGTAGAACTGTGTAGTGTGCTTGAGGCTAAGAATGCCCATCCCCACATATTATTGACTTTGCTCATAGCGTGCCTTTTCCAGTCAGTCTCCCCTCATACCACGATTGAGGGAGACCAATCTTCTTAAGGTCAGGAATGAAGTCAACACAAAACCCAATGACATCCTCTATTTGATGGCCCATGGAGATGTTTCATTCTGGCCTAGCGCAGTTACAGACATATTTCTTTAGGACTCCCATGGACCTCTCAAAGGGGAACATATTGTGTAGAAATACAGGGCCCAGAACGACCATCTCGTCGACTAGATGAACTAGGATGTGCGTCATGATATTGAAGAAGGATGGTGGGAACACTAGCTCGAAACTAACAAGACATTGCGCCACATCACTCCTTAACCTTGGTAGGATTTTTGGATCAATCACCTTCTGAGAGATTGCATTGAGGAAAGCACATAGCTTCACAATGGCTAATCGATCGTTTTCCGGTAGAAGCCCCCTTAATGCAACCGGAAGCAGTTGCGTCATAATCACGTGGCATTCATAAGACTTTAGGTTCTGGAACTTTTTCTCTGCCATATTTATTATTCCCTTTATATTTGACGAGAAGCCAAACGGGACCTTCATACTGAGCAGGCATTCAAAGAAGATTTCCTTCTCTTCTTTGGTAAGAGCATAGCTGGCAGGACCTTCATACTGCTTTGGAGGCATGCCGTCTTTTTCGTGAACACGTTGCTGGTCCTCTCGTGCCTCTGGTGTATCTTTTGTCTTCCCATACACGCCCAAGAAGCCTAGCAGGTTCACAAAAAGATTCTTTGTCACGTGCATCATGTGGATTGTAGAGCGGACCTCTAGGTTTTTCCAGTAGGGTAGGTCCCAAAATATAGATTTGTTCTTCCACATGGGTGCGCGTCCCTCCCCGTCATTTGAAACAGATAGTTCGTCGGGACCCTTTCCAAAGATTACTTGTAAATCATTGACCATAACAAGTATGTGATCACCAGTACGGATGGCGGGCTTGTTCCGGTGATCTGCCTCGCCTTTGAAATGCTTGCCTTTCTTTCAACATTGATGGTTGGTCGGAAGAAATCGACGATGCCCTAGGTACACATTCTTCCTGCAATTGTCTAGGTATATATTTTCGGTGTCATCTAAACAGTGCGTGCATGCATGGTATACATTGTTTGTCTGTCCTGAAAGGTTACTGAGAGCAGGCCAATCATTGATGGTTACAAACAGCAACGCATGCATGTCAAAATCCTCCTGTTTGTGCTCATCCCACACGCGTACACCGTTTCCATTCCACAGCTGTAAAAGTTCTTCAACTAATGGCCTTAGGTACACATCATTGTCGTTGCCGGGTTGCTTAGGGCCTTGGATGAGAACTGGCATCATAATGAACTTCCGCTTCATGCACAACAAAGGAGGAAGGTTATAGATACATAGAGTCACGGGCCAGGTGCTGTGATTGCTGCTCTGCTCCCCAAAAGGATTAATGCCATCCACTCTTAAACCAAACCATATGTTCCTTGCGTCACCTACAAACTCCTTCCAGTACTTTCTCTCGATTTTTCTCCACTGCGACCCGTCAGTGGGTGCTCTCAACTTCCTGTCTTTCTTACGGTCCTCTCTGTGCCATCGCATATTCTTGGCATGCTCTTTGTTTCTGAACAGACGTTTCAACCGTGGTATTATAGGAGCATACCACATCACCTTGGCAGCAACCCTCTTCCTGGGGCGCTCGCCCTCAACATCATCAGGGTCATCGCGTCTGATCTTATAGCGCAATGCACCACATACCAGGCATGCGTTTCGTTCCTCGTACTCACCGCGGTACAGGATACAGTCATTAGGGCATGCATGTATGTTCTGCACCTCCAATCCTAGAGGGCATACAACCTTCTTTGCTGCGTACGTACTGTTGGGAAATTCGTTATCCTTTGGAAGCTTCTTCTTCAATATTTTCAGTAGTTTCTCAAATCCTTTGCCAGGTACACCATTCTCTGCCTTCCACTGCAGCAATTCTAGTGTGGTACCGATCTTTGTGTCTCCATCTTCTTAGTTGGGGTACAACCCTTTTTTGTGATCCTCTAACATGCGATTGAACTTCAGCTTCTCCTTTTCACTTTCGCACTGTCTCTTTGCATCAACAATGACCCGGCGAAGATCATCATCGGGCACATCATCTAGTTCCTCTTGATCTTCAGCTTCCCCGGTTGCAGCATCACCATATTCAAGGGGCACATAGTTGTAATCATCCTCTTCTTCTTTGCCGTCTTCCATCATAACCCCTATTTCTCCGTGCTTGGTCCAAACTTTATAGTGTGGCATGAAACCCTTCACAAAAAGGTGGCTGGGAAGGATTTTGTGGTCAGAGTAAGACTTCAAATTCCCACATGTAGGGCATGGACAACACATAAAACCATTCTGCTTGTTTGCCTCGGCCACTTCGAGAAAATGATGCACCCCCTTAATCTACTCGTCGGTGCGTCTGTTACCGTACATCCATTGCCGGTTCATCTGCGTGCATTATATATAATTAAGTGTGTCAAAAACCATTATAGAATATCAGGAATACAGAAGTGACCAAATTAATAGAAGTTCATCATCACATTAAAACCAAAGTAGATGCATAGTTCTCGTTGACCAACATATAGCTCTCCAGAGCATCTAATTAAACCATACATTGAAACTATTTAAAACATTTCAATGTAACAACAAATGCGATCATAATTAGAACTAAGGTAACAATTGATCCAACAGCATAATGATACCAAGCCTCTTTATCAATGGCATATTTTCTAATCTGTCTAAGCTTCAAGCGCATTGCAGCCATCTTGGTCATGTGATCATCGACGATATCGACAACATGCAACTCCAATCCCATCTTCTCATCTTCAGTTCTTTTCAATTTTTATTTCAAATGATCGATTTCTTTTTCAGCTTTAGTTAACTTGTCGAGCAGAATTGCATAGTCGGTATCCATTTCTGGTTCAACTACTTCCTATAGATAAAAACATCTTTGTCAAGTTGGTGGCATAATTAATTGTCATAGACATTAGATGTGTGAAATAGTTATAAAAGATAATATACCACATCTGAATCATAGACTGGACGAGGGACAACGTGGGTGGATACCATAACCATGGTACTATATAATAAAAAACAATAATAAAATTAAAAAAATCATACGAGTAACTATATTTTCTTTTAGAAAGAAGATAATATCAAGAGGCTCACTATGTGCGGGCGATCGACGGTGATTTCTGGACGGGGACGGGATAGGACGATCGCCAAACCTAGAAAAATATTGTCGAAAATGGAGTTTGGACAAGGAGCTTCAAGAGGAGAAAGCTTAAGTGTGGCTTGGGAATTTCATCGAACACCTCATGTGCATAGGAGGTGAGCTAGAGCACCACAAAGCTCAAACACTGTTGTCCTGAAAAAACAGAGCACTCCACAGCTCTGCTAGCGGCAGGCGAGGGTTTATATAGGCAGACCATTGGTCCCGGTTCGTGACTGGAACCGGGATAATAGGTCTCCCTTTGGTCCTAGTTCCATACACAAACCGGGACCAATGGGCGTGGGCCAAGAGTGAGGCGCATTGGTCCCGGTTCGTGACTGGAACCGGGACCAATGGCCCACGTGGCCCGGCCACCCCCTGGGCTCACGAACTGGGACGGTTGCCACCTTTGGTTCCGGTTCGTGAGCGAACCAGGATTAATGGGATTAGGAGGCCCGAACCAATGCCATGTTTTCTACTAGTGCTAGGGTTTGGAGAGATGCTATGGGGTTTTGAGCCGGCCAACAAGGTTATCTTAGGTTTGACCTACTTTCAAATGACCTTAACTAATTATAAAAGTAAAAATAAATCAAACCTTCACGGTTCGTCATTTTATAAGACATAGTTACCATAAAAAAATAAACTTGGTTTAGGGACATTTTTATGAAAAATATTTTTTTGAGGTAAGCTACCGTCCCCAAGTTCAAATGAGCAGAACAAATTCGAAAAAAAAATGGAAGACCTGCGCACAATGCCGTTGTATGTGACATGGTTATGACAAAAAATCTTGGTTTATGGATATTTCCATGAAAACTCCTTCACACAAATGAGCTATCATGTATGAGATTGTATAGATTCTAAGAAGAGAGTGATAGTGGGTTTGGGTTTATGAATTTTTTTTAAAAATCATCATAGAATCATTGTAGTGTGAATAAGAAGGATCTAAACTTATTTTTATTATTGAAATTTTAAACTATTTTTATAATGATTTATATTGGAAATGGTCTATTTACCCTATCTTTCGGAGCTCACCAACATGGCTAACATGATCATTTGTTTGCATTTTTATTTTATTTGTCGTTACATCTTTGCAACCTAGGCTAACATGATCATTGTAACATACATTACAGAGCATTGGATTTCAAATGTTGCTTATAATTCAAAGGTCAATTCAAATTCAAATTCAACCACCACATCACTGTCAAACCATCATATCAAATCACATCAATCGGCGTTAACTTCAATTATATATTAATGCCTGACACAAAGGCCGGCTAGAGTTCACAAGTCTGCCAGGCATTAAATAAGGGAACCCTAACTAAAAACATTAAAAATAAAAATAAAAATGAGGAGGTGCGCTGCCCCCTAGGCGTCCTCGTCGTCGTCATCGGGGTCGGTGAGGTTGACGAGGGTCGGTGCCGGGCCAGCCCAAGGGAACACCGTCTCCTAGGCGATGGCGACCTTGTCCACCGGTGGCTACATCGACGCTGCCTGCACTTCGGCACAACGCTCCTCCTCCTCTACCTCGGCTTCCTTCTCCAACTCCCTGAGCCGCTTACCCTCGCGACGCTCCGCCAGCAGGTGCCGTTGTCACCAGAACTCTAGGTAGATCCGCTCCTGCTCCGGCGTTGCCTGCATCTAGACGGGTGGCGCACTCACCCACTCGCACACCACCCCCTCCTAGATGTACTCATGGGGCATGAGGGCAGTGGGAGCCTGCTCGAGCCTGGCGGGGGCCGGCAGGGCCAGCGGCGGCACGACGCAGTTGCTAGCAGCGGAGAGCGCAATGGCCTCCACTAACCGTGCCTGGTAAGCCACCACCTCCTCCTCCTTGTGCGACTCTTCATCCTCGCTTTCATGGAGGGCGGTTTCCAACGCCTCTTGGTACTCGGCCTTTCCCTCCTTGTCCTCATCGCGCACGACGAGGGGCAACGGGATGCCAGCCCGCACATCGCGGACGCCACATTGACGCTGCTCCTCATGATCAAACGCAAACCAGGCCTCCCAATCTGGAGAGTCTTCAGCGTAAGCAGGGTTGAGCCGCTGCTCAAGCGTGAGCTCCTACGACCGGTGCCTCACCTCCTGCGTATGCGCCCGCGCCGATCGTGGCATCGCCGGTACTGGGATCCTCTTCAGATCCAAGTGCCAGTCATGCGGCAGGACCACGGTGGGGTAGGGGAGAGGGATGCGGTGCTCCCAGTGCCACCTCACATGGTGCACTAGGACACTAATTGGTGTCGAGGCAGACGAGAAGAAGGCGGTGCGGGTAACATACGCGAAGGGACGCCAAGGGCCTTGCCCTTCTTTTTGCCGGAGCTCGAACCAACCCCTGAGAATATGCCCATGGTGAGAGGGATGTCGCCGGTGGTCTAGGGTTTGTCGACGGAGGGCTAGGGTTTGCAGATGCTGCCGGGGGTGGAGGGGGCAGGCTTCGCTTTGGAAGGGTGGAAATTGTTGTAGACTGGCTGGTCCATGAGTTTCCACTTAAAGAAGGACGGCGACCCGAACATGTGTGGCTGACGACCGGGGTCCGCCATGCATGCGCATTTACTTTGGGACATGGGGGTAGTTGGAAGGACACCACGCGTCTCCGAAGCAGAGGAGGATAAAGCGCGTGCGCGTCCGTTCGACATCATTGTGGCCGGAAATGGGGCAGGTCCAATGAGCGACATAGTCCAGCATGGCCCCACTCATCAGTAGTTAACAGTCAAACCACTGACCTGATCGCATCCCCCCCATGTGACCATTTCTAAGGGTTTCGGACTAAGGAGTGGGGAAAAGTGAGCAAATGTTAAGAGCATGGGGATGAATGATCACAACTAAGGAATGAGGGGCACAGATGTAAAATACCCTTTTATTTATTGCCATGCATGACATTAAGTACTATATTATTTAACATGATATGGTATCTAACTATGTTATTCTAATTCTTTCTCTTTTTTAATTCTCTGTCACATCATCATGTTTGTTGTTAGAGTTGTGTCGAATATTGTATACAAGGTAGGTTACAGTTGGACTTATAGTTGTATTGTCTTTACATAGGATATGGAGTCATGTCCTAATAGGACACTTGTATCCTAGGCCTCTCACGTATAGCGGGGGTAGACACACGATGTAACCTATGCCAACATAATAACACAAGAGCACAAAGGGAGCCGGCGACATGTGTCGGTGCATAGGGTGGCCAGTGTGCGGTATTGAGAAGGTGTGATGGGGAGGAGCGTCCGTAGTCAGGCCCCGCGGATGTAGCTATATCAGTGAACCTCCTTAATAGATCTTGATGTCGTGCTCGTGTGATTGCTTGGTCATCGAATGATCGACGGTATGGCTTGTATTTATTCTTGTTGGAAATATGCCCTAGAGGCAATAATAAATTAGTTATTATCATATTTCCTTGTTCATGATAATCGTTTATTATCCATGCTATAATTGTATTGAGCGGAGACTTAAATGCATGTGTGGATACATAGACAAAACCATGTCCCTAGTATGCCTCTAATGGACTAGCTCGTTGATCAAAGGATGGTTAAGGTTTCCTAGCCATGGACATGAGATGTCATTTGATAATGGGATCACATCATTAGGAGAATGATGTGATGGATAAGACCCAAACTACAAACATAGCATATGATCGTGTCAGTTTATTGCTACTGTTTTCTGCATGTCAAGTATATGTTCCTATGACCATGAGATCATGCAACTCACGGATATCGGAGGAGTGCCTTGTGTGTATCAAACATCGCAACGTAACTGGGTGACTATAAAGGTGCTCCACAGGTATCTCCGATGGTGTCTGTTGAGTTGGCATGGATCGAGACTGGGATTTGTTACTCCGTGTGACGGAGAGGTATCTCAGGGCCCACTCGGTAATACAACATCACAATGAGCCTTGCAAGCAATGTGACTAATTGTTAGTTGCGGGATCTTGTATTATGGAACGAGTAAAGAGACTTGCCGGTAACGAGGTTGAACTAGGTATGGAGATACCGACGATCGAATCTCAGGCAAGTAACATACCGAAGAACAAAGGGAACGTTATACGGGATTAACTGAATCCTTGACATAGAGGTTCGACCGATAAAGATCTTCGTAGAATATGTGGGAACCAATGTGGACGTCCAGGTCCCGCCATTGGTTATTGACTGTAGAGGTGTCTCGGTCATGTCTACATAGTTCTCGAACCCGCAGGGTCTGCACACTTAAGGTTCGGTGACGTTTCGGTAGTGTAGAGTTATGTATGGTGGTGACCGAAGGTTGTTCGGAGTCCCGGATGAGATCCCGTACGTCACGAGGAGCTCCGGAATGGTCCGGAGGTAAAGATTCATATATAGGAAGTCCCAGTTTGGTTTCCGGAAAAGTTTCGGGCTCATCGGTAGTGTACCGGGAGTATCGGTAGTGTACCGGGAGTGCCGGTAGTGTACCGGGGGACCTCCGGGAGGGGTATTTCGACCCCAAGAGGTCCATGGGCTGTGGGAGAATAATAAACAGCCCTTAGTGGGCTGGGAAAACAGCCACAAAGGCCCATGGCACAGTAGAGAAAGTCCTAAAGCAAAAAGTGGAAAATCAGCCAATAGGAGGCAATCCTACTCCAACTAGGATTGGAGGTGAAGTAGGATTGCTCCCACCTCCTATTTCGGCCGACCCAAAGGCCTTGGCTGCCTCTCCTCTCCTCTCCTCCTATATATACTAGTGTATTGGGTGGTTTTTGGACAGAATTTCCGGCCACATGCTACCCGTTCCACCGGTGCATAGTTTATCCTCTAGATCGGTTTTCTGCAGCGCTTAGGCGAAGCCCTGCCGGAATTGCTCCACCACCATCACCGGAGCGCCGTCACGCTGCCGGTCAAATCTCTCTCCTCTCCACCTCCTCTTGCCGGATCAAGACGGTGGAGATCGTCATCAAGCTGCACGTGTGCTGAACGCGGAGGTGCCGTCCGTTCGGCGCTAGATCGGAAGGACCGTGATCGAGATCGCGAGACGGTTCGTGATGTGATCACGGAACGGATCGTGATGAGTTCGCGGGATAGATCGTGATCAAGATCGTGAGATGGATCATGATGAGATCGCGGGACGGATCGTGATGAGTTCACGGGACGGATCGTGATGAGATCGCGGGACGCTCGGCGATTTGGATCGCGAAGATGTTCGACTACACCAACCGCGTTTCTTAACGCTTCCCGCTTAGCGATCTACAAGGGTACGTAGATCCACTCTCCCTCTCGTAGATGCTCATCACCATGGATAGGTTTGCGTGTGCGTAGGAAAATTTTTGTTTCCCATGCGACGTTCCCCAACAGTGGCATCATGAGCTAGGTTGATGGTTCGATGAGATCTCGAGTAGAACACAAAAGGTTTGTGGGCGTTGATGCTTAGATTGCTTCCTCCCTTGGTCGTATTTTGGTTCAGCGGGATTGTGAGATGAAGCGGCCCGGACCAACATTACTCGTACGCTTACGAGAGACCGGTTCCCTCGACGCAACTTGTTGCCTAGATGGCTTGCGGGTGACAGTTTCTCTCACTTTAGTTGGATCGGATTCGACAAAGGTGATCCTTGAGAAGGTTGAAAAGCAATCTATGTATCACCGTTGTGGTTTATGCGTAGGTGAGAATCATTCTTGCTAGATACCCGTAGCAGCCACGTAAAACATGCAACAACAATTAGAGGACGTCTAACTTGTTTTTGCAGGGTATGTTGTGATGTGATATGGCCAATTACATGATGAGATATATGTGATGTATGAGATGATCATGTGATGTATAGAATTTCACAACTTGCATGTCGTTGAATACGGCAACCGGCAGGAGCCATAGGGTTGTCTTTAATTATTGTATGCCCTGCGTGTCAATCATTAAGCGCTATGTAATGCTTTACTTTATCGCTACGGTAGCAATAGTAGTAGAAGCATGTAGGGCGTGACAACCCCGATGGCGACACCTTGATGGAGATCAAGATGATGGAGATCATGGTGTCGTGCCGGTGACGATGGAGATCATGCCGGTGCTTTCTAGATGGAGATCAAAAGCACAAGTTCATGGCCATATCATGTCACTTATGATTTGCATGTGATGTTAATCCTTTTTATGCACCTTATTTTGCTTAGGACGGCGGTAGCATTATAAGGTAATCCCTCACTTAATTTCAAGATAAATTGTGTTCTCCCCGAGTGTGCACCGTTGTGAAAGTTCGTCGTGTTGAGACACCACGTGATGATCGGGTGTGATAGACTCTACGTTCACATACAAACGGGTGCAAGCCAGTGTTGCACATGCAGAACACTTGGGTTAAACTTGACGAGCCTAGCATGTACAGACATGGCCTCGGAACACAAGAGACCGAAAGGTCGAACATGAGTCATATAGTAGATATGATCAACATGATGATGTTCACCATTGCAGCCACCTCAACTCACGTGATGATCGGACTTGAGTTGGTGAATTTGGATCATGTATCACTCGAATGATCGGAGGGATGTCAATTTAAGTAATATGATTAATTGAACTCATTATCATGAACATAGTCAAAGTGTCTTTGCAAATTATGTTGTAGATTACTAGCTCGCGTTGTGGCTCCCTTGTATTTTTATATGTTCCTAGAGAAATAGAATTGAAAGATGTTGGTAGCAAAATTGCGGACTGGGTCCGTGATCTGAGGATTGTCCTCATTGCTGCACAGAAGGCTTATGTCCTTAATGCACCGCTCGGTGCGCCACCCCATCTAGCGTCGACCGTAGATGTTGTGAACATCTGACAGGCACGTTTCGATGACTACTTGATAGTTTAGTGCGTCATGCATTACGGCTTAGAATTGAGGCTCCAAAACGTTTTGAACGTCATGGAACATATGAGATGTTCTAAGAGCTGAGATTGTGATCTCAGGCTCGTGCCCGAGTTGCGAGATATAAGATCTCCAACGAGATTCTTTGCCTGCAAGATAAAAGAGAATAGTTCAATCGTTGAGCATGTGATCAGACTGTCTGGGTAGTACAATCGCTTGAATCGAGTGGGAGTTGATCTTCCAGATAAGATAGTGATTGATGTAGTTCTCCAAGTCACTGTCACTGAGCTACTAGAACTTGGTGATGAACTATAAAATGCCAGGGAAAGAGATGTTGATCCCTGAGCTATTCGCGATGTTTGACACCGCGAAGGTAGAAATCAAGAAGGAGCGTCAAGTGTTGATGGTTAATCAAACCACTAGTTTCGAGAAGGGCAAGAGCAAGGAGGGAAACTTCATGGATAGCAAGTCAGTTGCTGCTCCAGTGAAGCAACCCAAAGTTGAACTCAAACCCGAGACTAAGTGCTTCTGTTATGAGGTGAGCGGTCGCTGAAGCGGAACAACCCTAGATACTTGGTAGATAAGAAGGCTGGCAACATTGATAGAAGTATATTTGATATACGAGTTATTAATGTGTACCTTGCTAGTACTCTTAGTAGCACCTGGGTATTGGATACCCGTTCGGTTGCTAAATGTTAGTAACTCGAAATAAAAGCTACGGAATAAACGGAGAACTAGCTAAGGGTGAGGTGACGATATGTGTTGGAAATGTTTCCAAGGTTGATGTGATCAACATCGCACGCTCTCTCTACCTTCAGGATTAGCGAAGAACCTAAATAAATGTTATTTGGTGTTTTGCGTTGAGCATGAACATGATTAGATCATGTTTATTGCAATACGGTTATTCATTTAAGTTAGAGAATAATGGTTATTCTGTTTACATGAATAATACCTTCAATGGTCATGCACCCAGTGAGAATGGTTTGTTGAAATCTTGATCGTAGTATTACACATGTTCATAACATTGATGTCAAAAGACACAAAGTTAATAATGATAGTACCACATACTTGTCGCATTGCCGCTAAATGTCATATTGGTATAAAGCGCATGTAGAAACTCCATGCTGATGGATATTTGGACTCATTCAATTTCGAATCGGTTGAGACATGCGAACCATGCCTCTTGGGCAAGATGACTAAAGGACCCCGTTGGATGGAGCGGGCAAGTGATTCATTGGAAATGATACATGTTGATGTATGCAATCTAGTGAGTCTTGTAGCGTGCAGTGGATATCGTTCTTTTCTTACCTTCACTGATGATTTGAGTAGATATAGTGTATATTTACTTAATGAAACACAAGTCTGAATCGTTTGAAAGGTTCAAGCAAATTCAGAGTGAAGTTTAAAGATCATCGTGACAAGAAGATAAAAATGACTGCGATATGATCGTGGAGGTGAATATCTGAGTCACGAGTTTGGCATACAACTTAAGACAATGTGCAAGTTGTTTCACAAATAAACGCCACCTGGAACACCATAGTGTGATGGTGTGTCCGAACATCATAGTTATGCTCTATTGGACATGGTGCGTAATATGATGTCTCTTATCGTTTTACTACTATAATTTTGGGGTTATGCATTAGAGACAACTACATTCACTTTAAATAGGGCACCATCTAAATCCGTTGAGATGACACCATGTGAATTATGGTTTGATAGAAACCTAAGCTGTCATTTCTTAATATTTTGGGATGTGACACTTGTGTGGAAAATGTTTTCACCTAATGAGGTCGAACCCAAGGCGGACAAATTGCATCTTCATAGAATACCCTAAGATCAGTTGGGTGAACCTTCAATCTCAGATCCTAGTGCAAAATGTTTGTTGCTTAAATGGATCCTTTCTCTAGGAAATGTTTCTCTCAAAAGAATTGAGTGGGAGGAAGATAGAACTTGATGAGGTTGTTGAACCTTTATTCAACTAGAGAGTAGCGCAGCGCAGAAAGATGTTTCTGTGAAGCCTACGTTAGTTGAAGAGGAAGTTAATGATGATAATCATGAAGCTTCAGGATCAAGTTACTATCGAACTTCGTAGGTCGACAAGGATGTGTACTGCTCCTAAGTGGTACGACAACTCTGTCTTGGAGATCATGTTGTTGGACAACGATGAACCTACGAGCTATGGAGAAGCGATGATGGGCCCGGATTCCGACAAATGGTTAGAGGCCATGAAATCCGAGATAGGATCCATGTATGAAAACCAAGTGTAGACTTTGGTAGACTTGCTCGTTGGACGGCAGGTCGTTGAGTACAAATGGATCTTTAAAATGAAGACAGACACTGATGGTGAATGTCACTATTTGTAAAGCTCGACTTGTTGCAAAGATGTTTGTGACAAGTTCAAGGAGTTGACTGTGATGAGACTTTCTCACTCGTAGTGGTGCTAAAGTCTGTTGGAATTATGTTAGCAGTTGCTGTGTTTTCAATTATGAAATCTGGCAGATGGATGTCAAAACATCGTTTCCTTAACGGTTTACTTGAGGAAAGGTTGTATGTGATACAACCAGAAGGTTTTGTCAGGCCTAAGGATGCTAAAAGGTGTGCAGGCTTCGGTGATCCTTCCATGGACTGAAGCAAGCATCTCGGAGTTGGAATATACGCTTTGATGAGGTGATCAAAGTTTTGATGTTTATACAAAGTTTACGAGAAACTTGTATTTGCAATAAAGTGAGTGGAAGCACTATAGAATTTCTGATAAGTATATGTGGATGACATATTGTTGATCAGAAATAATGTAGAGTTTCTGGAAAGCATAAAATGGTCATTTGGAAAGTGATTTTCAAAGGAAGACCTGGATAAAGCTACCTAATTGTTGAGCATCAAAATCTATAGAGATAGATCAAGATGCTTGATGAGACTTTCAATGAGTGTATACCTTGACAAGATTTTTAAAGAGTTCAAAATGGATCAGCCAGAGAAATAGTTCTCGTCTGATTTGTAAGGTGTGAAGTTGAGTGAGACTCAAAGCTCGACAACGGCAGAAGAAAGAGAAAGGACGAACGTCGTCCCCTATGCCTTAGCCATAGGCTCTATATTATGCCATGCTGTGTACCGCACCTATGTGTGCCTTGCCATGAGGCTGTCAAGGGGTACAAGAGTGGTCCAGGAGTGGATCACTGGACAGCGGTCGGAATTATCCTTAGTAACCAGAGGACTAAGGAAATGTTTCTTGATTATGGAGGTGATAAAGAGTTCGTCGTAAAGAGTTACGTCGATGCAAGCATTAACACCTATCCGGATGACTCGTAGTAGAAATCTGGATACGTATAGTGGAGCAGCCATTTGGAAATAGTACCAAGTGGAGTGTGGTAGCAGTGTTTACGGTTTGACATAGAGATTTGCAAAGTACACACGGATCTGAATATCGCAGACCCGTTGACTATAAGACCTCTCTCACATGCAAAGCATGATCGAGCCCCAAAACTCATTGGGTGTTAGATTCATAACAATGCGAATCACATGGTGATGTGAACTAGATTATTGACTCTAGTGCAAGTGGGAGACTGTTGGAAATATGCCCTAGAGGCAATAATAAATTAGTTATTATCATATTTCCTTGTTCATGATAATCGTTTATTATCCATGCTATAATTGTATTGAGCGGAGACTTAAATGCATGTGTGGATACATAGACAAAACCATGTCCCTAGTATGCCTCTAATGGACTAGCTCGTTGATCAAAGGATGGTTAAGGTTTCCTAGCCATGGACATGAGATGTCATTTGATAACGAGATCACATCATTAGGAGAATGATGTGATGGATAAGACCCAAACTACAAACATAGCATATGATCGTGTCAGTTTATTGCTACTGTTTTCTGCATGTCAAGTATATGTTCCTATGACCATGAGATCATGCAACTCACGGATATCGGAGGAGTGCCTTGTGTGTATCAAACGTCGCAACGTAATTGGGTGACTATAAAGGTGCTCTACAGGTATCTCCGATGGTGTCTGTTGAGTTGGCATGGATCGAGACTGGGATTTGTTACTCCGTGTGACGGAGAGGTATCTTAGGGCCCACTCGGTAATACAACATCACAATGAGCCTTGCAAGCAATGTGACTAATTGTTAGTTGCGGGATCTTGTATTATGGAACGAGTAAAGAGACTTGCCGGTAACGAGGTTGAACTAGGTATGGAGATACCGACGATCGAATCTCGGGCAAGTAACATACCGAAGAACAAAGGGAACGTTATACGGGATTAACTGAATCCTTGACATAGAGGTTCGACCGATAAAGATCTTCGTAGAATATGTGGGAACCAATGTGGACGTCTAGGTCCCGCCATTGGTTATTGACTGTAGAGGTGTCTCGGTCATGTCTACATAGTTCTCGAACCCGCAGGGTCTGCACACTTAAGGTTCGGTGACGTTTCGGTAGTGTAGAGTTATGTATGGTGGTGACCGAAGGTTGTTCGGAGTCCCGAATGAGATCCCGGACGTCATGAGGAGATCCAGAATGGTCCGGAGGTAAAGATTCATATATAGGAAGTCCCAGTTTGGTTTCCGGAAAAGTTTCGGGCTCATCGGTAGTGTACCGGGAGTATCGGTAGTGTACCGGGAGTGCCGGTAGTGTACCGGGGGACCTCCGGGAGGGGTATTTCGACCCCAAGAGGTCCATGGGCTGTGGTAGAATAATAACCAGCCCTTAGTGGGCTGGGAAAACAGCCACAAAGGCCCATGGCGCAGGAGAGAAAGTCCTAAAGCAAAAAGTGGAAAATCAGCCAATAGGAGGCAATCCTACTCCAACTAGGATTGGAGGTGAAGTAGGATTGCTCCCACCTCCTATTTCGGGCGACCCAAAGGCCTTGGCTGCCTCTCCTCTCCTCTCCTCCTATATATACTAGTGGATTGGGTGGTTTTTGGACAGAATTTCCAGCCACGTGCTACCCGTTCCACCGGTGCATAGTTTATCCTCTAGATCGGTTTTCTGCAGCGCTTAGGCGAAGCCCTGCCGGAATTGCTCCACCACCATCACCGGAGCGCCGTCACGCTGCCGGTGAAATCTCTCTCCTCTCCACCTCCTCTTGCTGGATCAAGACAGTGGAGATCGTCATCAAGCTGCACGTGTGCTGAACGCGGAGGTGCCGTCCGTTCGGCGCTAGATCGGAAGGACCGTGATCGAGATCGCGAGACGGTTCGTGATGCGATCACGGAACGGATCGTGATGAGTTCGCGGGATAGATCGTGATCAAGATCGTGAGATGGATCGTGATGGGATCGCGGGACGGATCGTGATGAGTTCACGGGACGGATCGTGATTGGATCGCGGGACGGATTGTGATGAGATCGCGGGACGCTCGACGATTTGGATCGCGAAGATGTTCGACTACACCAACCGCGTTTCTTAACGCTTCTCGCTTAGCAATCTACAAGGGTACGTAGATCCACTCTCCCTCTCGTAGATGCTCATCACCATGGATAGGTTTGCGTGTGCGTAGGAAAAATTTTGTTTCCCATGCGACGTTCCCCAACAATTCTAACAAGTGGTATCAGAGCTAGGTTATCTGAGGTTCACGGATGTTGACTAAAAGGAAGCGTCTCGAAAAGATAGTCGAGTTAGATTTCATTGTTGGACAGTTGCAATGGAGAAGAACATTGTCGTGGTGTGACTATTTTGTGCTTGATCAGGGCAAAGGGCACAATGATAACAGCGCAATGCGGTCGAAATTTTCTTGGAGGCGAAGCAATCCGACAGAAGCGATCCAGATCGATTCGACGAGTTTGACAAGTCTCTGAAGCATGTGGCTCATATAGGCATGTACAACCACATCGGTCCGCACAACTCTCCATGAGAGGCATGCAGGCGCCATTGTCCGGCAAGGATGAGTGTGGCAAACAGCGGCACAAGACCTAATTCGTGGCAGCGGCCAGCTAGTGCACGAGGGTGAGGGAGCTCCACGTGTGGTGCTAAGGCAGTTGAGGGTTTAGGAGGAACTCTGCATCTTGTTATTTGTTTGGAAAAAGAGAATCGGCACAAGGCCTTAGAGTTGGAACGTGTTGCTATTAGAAAGAAAGAAAGGGAAATATGTCGAGTAGCTACATGTGTGTGGTGTTCGCACGGGAAGGCTGCGAGAGATTTTGCTTTGGTTTTCTTTGTCGGTACAATTTTGTGTATGGATTGCGATGGTCACAGTGACATCTTGAGGGGTCTGGAACGTGTCATGTAGTCGGACAAGTTCGGCTGGGTTGGACTACAATGTCTGACGGATCGACGCGAGTCGGTTGGTACAGAAGACGATGATGGGATCGGCAACAACGACTGATACGTCTCCAACGTATCGATAATTTATGAAGTATCCATGCCGTATTCACTTATGTTTACAATACTTTTATATGGTTTTGATGCACTTTATATGATTTATTTAGAATTAACCCGGACTAACGCTATTTTGCAGAGAACTACAGTGGTGTTGTTTTTGTGCAGAAAATGAACGTTCTCAGAATCGCCCGAAATTTTTTGATGATTTTTTTTCGAACAAAAGAGGCCCTAGACACTTAGTGGGAGGGCCAGACGATCCAATAGGTGGGTACAACCCACCAGGGCGCGCTAGGCCCCCAAACCAGCCTTGGTGTATCGTGCTCACCTGGTGGCGTATCTTCGCGTGAAAGTGATACCCAAAAATCCTATGAATATAGAAACCATCAGAAATAACCCTAGACTCCTTGTTACGCCACCACAAGGCTTCTATATCAACGAAAAACCAATCTAGAGAGAAAACAGTACCCTGCTGGAGAGGGTAGATCATCTCCGGTGGCCATATTCATCACCCCGGCGGAGTCCATGATGAGGAGGGAGTAGTTCACCCTCGGGGCTGACGGTTTGTACCAATAGCTATGTGTTCAATCTCTCTCTCTCTCGTGTTCTTGAGATGTCATGATCTTAATGTATCACGAGCTTTGTTAATATAGTCTGATCATATGATGTTATTCCCTTGCTATCATGTTGTGATGGATAGAATCTTTCCCTTTGAGATTTTGTTATGTTGGATTGAATATTGGATTTTAGAACACTTGATCTATGTCTTGGTACTCAACTTGTGGATTTCCGCGGTGACATTGGGGTAATCTATGCATAGGGGTTGATACATGTTCTTGTCCTACTTTCGCCGTAGAAATCTTGGGGCACTCTTTGAGGTTCTTGTGTTGGATTGAGTATTATGAATCTGAAATTGTTTGATGCGTATCGTATAATTAACTCATGAATACTTGTGGTGACATTGGAGTATCTAAGTGACATTAGAGTTGGTTGATGGGTATCATATGGTGTTATTTTAGTACGAATTCTTGAATA
This sequence comes from Hordeum marinum, assembly GCA_022496015.1. NCBI lineage: Eukaryota > Viridiplantae > Streptophyta > Magnoliopsida > Poales > Poaceae > Hordeum > Hordeum marinum. The sequence continues at coordinate 436,801,878 of CM039672.1, read as the reverse complement.
GATCGACCGGAAAGGATAACTTGGTATTATCTTAGTATGAACTCTCGGATAGATTGATCGGAAAGGATAGCTTTAAGGTTGTTTCGTACCCTACAAACAAATTCTTCTTATGTTCTCCGCTAGATAAGAACTTTGGAGTGATTCTTCGTTGCATGTTGAGGGATGGTTATGTGATCCAATTATATTAGTGTCGGGAGACGACACCTATGGGATCGCGAGGATCCATTTATATTTCGACAGGGAGAAGGTGTGCACAGAGAGCAGATCTAACGAGCAACGCGAGGGATTTTTACCTAGGTTAGGGCCACTGAGAAGCGTAAAGCCCTACTCCTGCTTTGGTGTATTATGAGTGTTTGAGCTCTGTCTACAGGAGCGATGTGTGATGAACAGTACACAGCCACTACTCGTGCATCTGAGCTAGAATGTCCTCCAAAAGTCCTCCCAAAAATTCCTCCTCCTGTAACGCCTTGGGCCTCCTTTTATATGACTAAGGGGTCTCCAACAGTGGTGTAGAGTACATACACGAGGTGTACAGTTGCTAAAGTGTTATCATACCTAACACTGACGACATAGGACAAATGCATTAAAAGCTCTGTTTACCAGTCTCTAATCTTCTCGAGTACGGAAAAAGGGGCCGTCCCATTAGCACTGCTTAATACCATCATTGCTAGCGCCTTGACACATGCTCAGGAGGCTGAGGCCTGCTTGACAGCTGGTCGTTGCGCTGGAGCGGTAACATGCTGATGAGGTCTTGCTGGGTGCGAGTCTTGCCGGGACTTTGTAAGCCATCCCGGCAAGATCTTGCCGGGGTCCTAGCTTTGGGTCTTCTCGGTGACCTACCTGGAGGTCTTCTCTCAGGAAGGATCGCTTCCCGGAAACTTTATCTTGATCTTGCCGACCTTGAGCTTGTCGGTGATGTGTTGACCTATTACCTGGGTCCTGGATATGTCCTACAAGTGGATTTCTTCTCTGCCATGCCCTTCCTGCCTGGAGGCTGCGACTTGCTGGTGCGTGTCCAGGGGTAGCGAACACCCCCCTGTTCACTACACTGACAGGAGCTCCCAGGCCTGGGCTGGACAAGTGTGCATGATGTTTGTCTGGGCTAGGCCCAAAAACACGCACCGGTACACGCGTGGCGATAGGTAACCGCCACTCATGACCTTTAAACTGGATGTTGATGATGATGCAAAAGAGCTCGCAATTTGCCGGGCCTTAGGCTTGCCGATAGCATGGGCAGATAGACAAGGCCGCAGTAGGAGTCATGTGCCTGAAAGGGAGTGCCATGTTGGGCGACAAAGAGCCAGCCCCCAAGCCTTCCCCAAAAAGGGTACTGCCGGTGCAGTGCTTGAGTCATACGCTCATCTCTGTTGTCGCTGCCGTCTTCTGCGAATGCCTCACTGCCGTCTTGCCGGCCTCCAGCATGACGTCCTTAGCTTTCTCGGCTGCCGCGTGCCGCTAAGAAAAAGCAACTGCCGGGACTGAAGTACTTTTCGCATACCTATTGCTGCAATGGCATATATAAAAAACAATTTATCTTGGTTAGACCAATCTTTATGTATGTGACACATATTCCTTTATGCTAAATAAATGCTTGCTTCTCTCTTGATTAATTCCGTCCTTGCATATATCTTATATCCTATGCTGTTTGGAAACCTTCTCGACGCGCACACTTGCCGCGAGCGCTTTGAGGAACAGGTCCTTAGAAACCTGCTGGAAATGTCGCCACCGGTAAGGCGACTTGTTGGGCCAGAGGGCAGCTGCTAAGTTTGCCGAGCGGACTCGAGGTGAAACTAGAGCGCGGGCTAACCATGGCAAGGTCCTTTCGCGTGTAGATTGATGTACAACGACGAAAAAAATCAATCAAGACAACCCCCGCTTGCCGGAAAAGCCGGCGTGCATGCTCCAGCCGGGAGCGCTTGAGGAACGGGTCCTTAGCAGCTTGCCAGGAACGCCGCCTCCCAGAAAGGTTTAACCTCTTAGCTTTCGTGCAGTTGCTCACATCGCCGAGCAGACTCGAAGCGATTAGAAGCACAACTAGCCCTGGGAAGGCTCCTCAGCATACGGGTTTACGCAAAAATCTAAAGATAAAACTTATCTTGCCTTCTCCTTGAATGATTGCATTTTTGTACAATGAATCCCTACACTTGCTGGAATACTCCTCGAATGCACATGTTTCGGTCGACAACGATTAGGATCAGGTCCTATCTAGAAGCCTATCGAGAATGCCGCCTCTTCGGGAGCTTGACGCGCTAGAAACAACTACAACTGCATCCGTGTTGTAGGGCGGACCCAGAACAACCAGGAGCGCGGAATATTTCAAGAGCGCTCCCTCGCCCACAGGTTGTACAGAAAACAAACCATCAAGGATAAAACTAAACAGCAAAAAGCCATTCAAGTTTTAGGACTTAGCTTTCGTAAAGAATTTCAGCCGCCCCCGTTTCTTCTTAGGGGCCATGACGATGAAGATGATGAAGAAACTGGCGCGTTGATCGCTATATCAGGTTCATGCAACCCTCTCCCCTACCCGGCACGCCAAAGATGTCGGGGAACGACACCTATGGGATCGCGAGGATCCCTTTATGGTTCGGCAGGGAGAAGGTGTGCACAAAGAGCAAATCAAACAAGCAATGCGAGGGATTTTTACCCAGGTTCGGGCCGCTCAGAAGCGTAAAGCCCTACTCCTGCTTTGGTGTATTATGAGTGTTTGAGCTCTGGTTATAGGAGCGTGATACGTCTCCATTGTATCCACTTTTCCAAACTCTTTTGCCCTTGTTTTGGACTGTAATTTGCATGATTTGAATGGAACTAACCCGGACTGGTGCTGTTTTTAGCAGAATTGCCTTGGTGTTATTTTTGTGCAGAAATAAAAGTTCTTGGATCGTCTTGAAAATTTACGGAGAATATTTTTGGAATTAATTAAAAATGTTGGCGCCAGAAGTAACCAGAGGGGGCCGCCTGCAGGCCACAAGCCTGCTAGGCGTGGCCCCCCTGGCCACGCCTAGCAGGCTTGTGGGGGCCTCGTGGCTCCTCTGACCTCCTCTCCAGCTCCATATATCCTGTTCGTAGAGAAAAAAAATCAGCGAGAAGAGTTCATCGCGTTTCACGATACGATGCCGCCGCCACCTCCTATTCTTCCTTGGGAGACCAGATCTGGAGTCCGTTTTGGGCTCCAGAGAGGGGAAATCGATGCCATCATCATCACCAACCATCCTTCATCACCAATTCCATGATGCTTTCTGCTGTTCGTGAGTAATCCCATCATCGGCTTGCTGGACGGTGATGGGTTGGATGAGATTTATCATGTAATCGAGTTAGTTTGGTTAGGGTTTGGTCCCTAGTATCCGCTATGTTCTGAGATTGGTGTTGCTATGACTTTGCTATGCTTAATGCTTGTCACTAGGGCCCGAGTGCCATGATTTCAGATCTGAACCTATTATGTTTTCATGAATATATATGTGTTCTTAATCCTATCTTGCAAGTTGTAGACACCTATTACGAGTGATGATCTGCATCCCCAGGGTGACAATAACTGGGATTCTTTCTAGTGATTACCGTAGTTTGAGGAGTTCATGTATTCACTAAGTGCTAATGCTTTGGTCCGGTACTCTATTAAAAGGAGGCCTTAATATCCCTTAGTTTCCATTAGGACCCCACTTCCACGGGAGGGTAGGAGACAAAAGATGTCATGCAAGTTCTTTCCCATAAGCACGTATGACTATATATGGAATACATGCCTACATTACATTGATGAATTGGAGCTAGTTCTGTGTCACCCTATGTTATAAATGTTGCATGATGAATGCTATCCAACATAATTATCCATCACCGATCCATTGCCTATGAGCTTTCCACATATTGATTCTTGCTAAGTTACTTCTCCGCTACTACTGTTACAATCACTATAAAACTGCTACTGTTACTTTTGCTACCGTTACCGTTACTTCCATACTACTTTGCTACTGAATACTTTGCTGCGGATATTAAGTCATTCAGGTGTGGTTGAATTGACAACTCAGCTGCTAATACTCGAGAATATTCTTTGGCTCCCCTTGTGTCGAATCAATAAGTTTGGGTTGAATACTCTACCCTCGAAAACCGTTGCGATCCCCTATACTTGTGGGATATCAAGACCTTTTCCTGGCGCCATTACCCGGGATCATAGCTATATTATTTGAGTCACTTGGGATTTATATCTGTTGATTACTATGAAGAATATGAAAGATCCAAAAACCAAGATCTATCCCTCTACTACAAGGGGAGGTAAGGAACTGCCATCTAGCTCTGCACTTGATTCACCTTCTGTTATAAGTAAGTTTGCAACACCACCACCTGCTAGTAATTTTGATATGTCGCAAGTAATTGATGATGCCACTTCTCCTATGCATGATACTTTGCTTGATAATACCGTGCCACTAGGTGAATTTCTTGATGAAAAAATTGCTAGAGTCAATGTTGAAAATTATGATACTTCTGAAACTGATGAAATTATTGAAACTAAACACTTTGAGACACCTGCTAGACCTAGCTGTCCTAGATATGAATTTCCTGATATTCCTAAGGTATATGTTATGGAAGGAGAGGTAGCTAGGGACTTTCTTGCTTGTAATGATAAAGATGATCTTAAGAAATTACTGTGCAAGTGGAAAGAAAAATCTTTGAATGGTAGAATGAAATACGATCCTAAGTTTGCTACTTCACCTATCTTTGTTACTGATAAGGATTATGAATTCTCAGTTGATCCTGAGTTAATTACTTTGGTTGAATCTGATCCTTTCCATGGTTATGAATATGAAACTGTTGTGGCGCATCTTACTGAACTGAATGATATAGCCACCCTATTTACTCATGAGGAAAATTTCGTTGTTACTATATCCTTCAATTATTTCCTTTCTCATTAAAGGGTGATGCTAAGATATGGTTCAACTCTCTTTCTCCTGGTTGTTTGTAGCCCCCAGGATATGATTTATCACTTCTCTGAGTAATATTTTCCTGCCCATAAGAAACAAGCTGCCTTCCAGGAAATATTTAACTTTGTGCAAACTGAAGAAGAGTCTCCCACAAGCTTGGGGGAGGCTTCTCCAGTAACTTAATGCTTTGCCTCATCATCCTCTCAAGAAAATGAGATACTTGATATCTTTTATAATGGACTAACCGATGCCTCTAGGGACCACCTAGATAGTTGTGTTGGTTGTGTTTTCAGGGAATGAACTGTTGACAAGCTAAAATACTATTGAATAATATATTAAGCAATGATAATGATTGGAATATTCCCGACCACCTCTGAAGCCAACTCCGAAGAAAAGAGGTGTTCTATTTCTAAGTCCTGAAGATATGCAAGAGGCAAAGAAATCTATGAAGAAAAAGGTATTAAAGCTGAAGATGTCAAGAATCTACCACCTATTGAAGAAATACATGGTCTTGATAACCCGAAACGGGTAGTAGAGGTAAATTCTCTTCATAGATTTGATGAAAGCGATATTCCTTCTAATAAGTATGCTAGCCAATGCTTGGATGAGTTTGATAATTTTATTGTTAAGCAAGAAAATTTTAATGCTTATGTTAGTAGACAATTGAAACATAATGCTTTCATGCTTGACCACTTAGGTGATTATATGAGTAGAACTATCAATGATCTTAAACTAATTAGTAAACATGCTTCCATGGTAACTACTCAAGTAGAACAAGTCTTAAGGCACATAATGATTTGCTTAATGAGATGAATAGTAAGAACAATGGTCATTCTATTAAGGTTGTGACTGGAGGTGGTAGAATGACCCAGGAACCTTTGTATCTTGAGGGCCACCCTAAGAGAATTGAGCAAGATTCTCAAAGGGGTAATATTGATGTACCTAGTCATTCCAGTAATAAGAGGAATAAGGATGATAATATAACTTTGCATGCTGGTAGTGAAACTGTTATAGATACACCTGAAAAACAAATGATATTTCTGTTTTTGATGCTGAGACACAATCTGGTGATGAACATGAGCCTAGTGATAATATTAATGATGATGTTCATGTTGATGCTCAACCTAGTAATGATAATGATGTGGAGATTGAACCTGTTATTGATCTTGATAACCCACAACCTAAGAATAAAAGATATGACAAAAGAGATTTTATTGCTAGGAAGCATGGTAAAGAAAGAGAACCATGGGTTCAGAAACCCATGCCCTTTCCTCCTAAACCATCCAAGAAAAAGGATGATGAGGATTTTGAGTGCTTTGTTGAAATGCTTAGACCTGTCTTTTTACGTATGCGCTTAACCGATATTCTAAAAATGTCTCCTTGTGCTAAGTATATGAAAGATATTGTGACTAATAAAAGGAAAATACCAGATGCTGAAATTTCCACCATGCTTGCTAATTATACTTTTAAGGGTGGAGTACCAAAGAAATTAGGAGATCCAAGAATACCAACTATACCATGCTCTATTAAAGGGAATTATGTTAAAACTACTTTATGTGATTTGGAAGCTGGTGTTAGTGTTATGCCTTTCTCTTTATATCGTAGACTTGATTTCAATAAGTTGACACCTACTGAAATCTCTTTGCAAATGGCTGACAAATCAACTGCTCTACCTATCGGTATTTGTGAGGATCTACCTGTCGTAGTTGCAAAAGCTACTATCTTAACAGACTTTGTTGTTCTTGATATTCCCGAGGACGACAGTATGTCGATCATCCTTGGTAGACCCTTTTTGAATACTGCAGGGGCTGTTATTGATTGCAACAGGGGTAATGTCACTTTTCATATTAATGGTAATGAGCATACGGTACACTTTCTGAAGAAACAACCTCAAGTTCACAGTATCAACTCTATTGAAAAAATTCCAACAATTATTGTTGGAGACTTTGAGTTCCCTCTTCCAGCTGTCAAGAAGAAATATGATATCCCCAATGAGGTAACTTGGTGTTATTTGAAAATTCTTCGGTTTCATGTTATTCGCAAGAAGTTTTTTAATAAGACTTGATCAATCTTATTGATGGATTCCTTTTGATGAGCATGTGATGGATGAATTTAGAAAGCACAACTTTCTATACCCAACTTTTACTTTCTGTTAGCTAGATAAAATTAAGTAAAATTGCTATTATTTTTCTGTTTTCTGAGTTTCCCGTGCAACAGAAAAGTGACCTGAAAATAAAAGTTCTTCAAATGCCCTGAAAATGGAGTATGATTTTTCTTGAATATATAAAAATTTCTGGCACTAACCACACTACAGGGGGCTGCACCAGTGGGCCACAAGCCCACAAGGCGCGGCCACCCCCTGGCCGCGCCTAGCAGGCTTGTGGGTCCCACATGGCCCCCTCCACTTATTCCAGCACCCATCCACTTAATCTTCCTCCAGAAAAATCCCACCATTGCTCAAACCCGTGTTCTAGCTCATTTTGCTGCCATTTTTGATCTCCTTGTTCAAAGCTTCATTCGCAAAACTATTTTGGGAGATTGTTCCTCGGTATGTGACTCCTCCAATGTTCCAATTAGTTTTTGTTCAAGTGCTTTATATATTGCAAATTTTTGCTGCTTCGGTGACCATGTTCTTGAGCTTGCATGTCAAATTTGTATGGTCCCAAGTAGTTTTGATGCATGATATAGCCTCTAGGCACTTGAGGGAGTAGTTGCTATGAGTTTTGTTGAGTTTTGTTCACTTTTATTTTGAGTCACTAAAAATTTCAGAATTTTTCAGAAAAAAAATGTTGAGGAAGGTGTTTCAAGGGGGATCATCGAGCAAGAAGGCCCCGAGATTCGCAATACGTGAGCCCAACCTTGAACCACCGAGGGAAGCTCAAGTACGACCTTGTGAATTGCCATCATATCAATTCATGAGTGACGCTGGTTTCAAGGAAGAAATTTATGCCTATACAAGAAATGCTGGCCTTGAGGAATTCATGCCGGACAAGTGCAAGTAATACTATCAACTCACGGATTCTTTCGTGCGGAGGTTTGAATTTTCGCTCAATCGTAATAAACCTTCCGTGCTATTTGACCTTTATGACAAATCATATATTTTGGATATAGAGGATTTTAATCCTGCATGCAAAATTCCACAATGGGTTAGCTGTGGTGATCCGCACAAAACTGAATATAATGATTTTCTTGCTAGCATTACCATCGGAGAAACTAGAAATATTACACTGCTACCATGGGGAGCATTCACTTTCCTTCCATACATTATTTTGTTCTATTCATAGGTAGATGTATTAACAGTAAAATTGACCATAGCCACCTTTGTGCAACCGGTCTTAGTATTCTTAAGAGTGTAGTAATGGGTGAAAGAAGATATAACTTAGGAGCCATTATTTCTAGAAGGTTGCATAATAATGCTAAGGATGGAGATTTCTTTGGTGGGATTTATGCCACTCGTTTAGCTAATTATCTTGGGGTACCCATACGCGGAAATGATATTGAGTTACCACCTGCTTTTCTTGATTATGAGGCTTTGGTACATTTTCAGTTTCTCGAGAGGAACGAACAATCTCTCTAGAACCGACTAATTTTTGACAAACAACGTGTTGTCCATGTTACCCTTCTTGCTCCTACCTTCTTTAACTTTCAAGAAAAATAGAGATACATTATAACCAGAGAGGAGGCAGACAAGTATGAGAGGAGCACAGAATCAACTCGCCTTCACGCTATAGTCGTTCAGGCGGTAGCCACCATAGCCCAATACAACCCCAACTATGACTCCGGATATTATCAGGGCTAGCCATGGCCATAGACCAACTTAGTCCAAAATCCTAAGCTTGGGGGAGTACGTATTTCTCACCGACTTTATATTCATGTTCACACACTCATCTTACTAGTCGGTGTTCATACTCTTTCATTGTACCATACATGGTAGTTTACTTTCTTGTTTCGCTTTCTTCTTGTATATTTAATTGAGTTTGATAAAAAATACAAAAAATAAGTGTAGCTTTATTTTCAGTTGCTTAGTTGTAGCATTAAAAATAAAACCCAAAAAGATTTTTCGTTCTTTTCTTGCTTGTTGGGAGCTTTCCCGTGTAAATAGTTTTCTCGTTCTTGTTTGGATTTTTTTTCTTTCTTTGGATCGTAAGGAGAAGACCATAATGAAATTATTGAGTGGCTCTCATATGCATTATTTTTTACCTATTAGAGAGCCCATATTACCTTGTCCTCTCCTTCGCGTTATTGGTTGCAGATTCCAGCTTAGTCCAATCCACATGCACTCTTATTATTATCCAAACCATTCAGCCGTGCAAGTGAAAGGCAATAATGACGATATTTGATGAAAAGATTGAGATGGAGAAAAACTGGAATGAGATCGACCTATCTTGCTTTTGTAAATATGATTAGCTCATCGTTCCGAATTTCAGTTCATCATGGGTGAAACATATTTGCAATGACAATTAGAGATTATAGTTATTCATGCTATGCCTAATTAGCTAAGAGTGGATAATGGTTTGTTTTGGGTGCCAACATGCATATTAAAATGGTTGTGACATAGTATGATGGAATGGTATCCTCCTCTAAACAATTCAAGTAGCTTGACTTGGCACATGTTCATGCATGTAGTTGAAACAAAATCAACATAGCCTCCACGATATGTATGTTCATAGTGATTTATATCCTACTCATGCTTACATTCAATGTTGGTTAATCTCAAAGCATGTTGATGACATTATTGCTCTCTAGTTGGTCACTCCCCGGTCTTTTGCTAGCCTTCACCTGTACTAAGCGGGAATACTGCTTGTGCATCCAATCCCTCATACCCAAAGTTATTTCATATGAGTCCACCATACCTACCTATATGTGGTATTTACCTGCCATTCCAAGTAAATTTGCATGTGCCAAACTCTAGACCTTCAAATAAACATTATGTTTTGTATGCCCAAATCGCTCATGTGGCGACTGGGGGCCATCAGTATCTTCCATGCTCGGTGGGTTATTCTCACGATATGTGTTGATTCACTATCATTCACGAGAAAGTGGTTGGTAATCGGGATGCCCAGTTCCATGCTCAAAATAAAAAGCAAAATATAATTAAACAAAACTTGCCCAGAACTGTGTTTGCATGGACGGTACCCATGGATTCGTCTCGCCATGGAGTCTGATTGGTGGAGGGGGAGTAAAACTTTATCATTCACTTTGGGAACCACCTATAATGTATCTAGCATGGAAGATGTTGACAACCTTTTGGTTGTTATGTGAGCAATGAAAGCATACCGCTCAAAAATCATTACTTATCTCTATTTTAAAAGCTCGAGCTCTGGCACCTCTGCAAATCAATGCTTCCCTCTGCGAAGGGCCTTTCCATTTACTTTATTGTTGAGTCATCATCTTCTTATAAAAGGCACCAGTTAGAGAGCACCACTGTCATTTGTATGCTTTTTGTTAATTGATATTGAGTATGAGGAGGATTGGATCTCTCCCGTGAATTACAATGTCTAGTCAATCCTTGTTCTTTAGAGGTGCTCTGCATTTATGTTTTGCAGTCTCAGAAAGGGCTAGAAAGATACCATTTTGTCATATTTTGTCATGATTGTTTTGGATAAGTGTTGTCATCCAAGAGTTATTATTATTGCTCGCTTGTTGATTATGTCATTGATATGAGTAAATGTGAGACCTAAATGTTATTGTGAACATGGTTAGTCCATGATCTTTGCTAAAAATCTGAACATCAGTTAGATGTATTTACAACAAGAAGATCAAACAGAGTTTGTAATTTTTTTCTTTATCACTTTTAGTTTATCAACTGAATTGCTTGAGGACAATAAATGGGTTAAGCTTGGGGGAGTTGATATGTCTCCATCGTATCCACTTTTCCAAACTCTTTTGCCCTTATTTTGGATTCTAATTTGCATGATTTGAATGGAACTAACCCGGACTGACGCTATTTTCAGTAGAATTTTCTTGCTGTTATTTTTGTGCAGAAATAAAAGTTCCCGGATCGTCCTGGAAATTTACGGAGAATATTTTTGGAATTAATAAAAAATAATGGCGCAAGTAGTAACCAGAGGGGGTCCACCTAAAGGTCACAAGCCTGCTAGGCACGACCACCCCCTAGCCGCGCCTAGCAGGCTTGTGGGGCCCTTGTAGCTCCTCCGACCTCCTCTCCAGCTCCATATAACCCTATTCCCAGAGAACAAAATCAGGGAGACGAGTTCATCGGGTTTCACGATACGGAGCCACCGCCACCTCCTGTTCTTGCTCGGGAGACCAGATCTGGAGTCCGTTTTGGGCTCCGGAGAGGGGAAATCGACGCCATAGTCATCACCAACCATCCTTCATCACCAATTCCATGATTCTCTCCGCCATTCGTGAGTAATCCCATCATAGGCATGATGGACGGTGATGGGTTGGATGAGATTTATCATTTAATCGAGTTAGTTTGGTTAGAGTTTGATCCCTAGTATCCGGTACGTTCTAAGATAGATGTTGCTATGACTTTTCTATGCTTAATGCTTGTCACTAGGTCCCGAGTGCCATGATTTCAGATATGAACCTATTATGCTTTCATGAATATATATGTGTTCTTCATCGTCTCTTGCAAGTTGTAGACACATATTACAAGTTATGATCCGCATCCCCTAGGGTGACAATAACTGGGATTCTTTCTAGTGATTACCGTAGTTTGAGGAGTTCATGTATTCACTAAGTGATAATGCTTTGGTATGGTTCTCTATAACAAGGAGGCGTTAATATCCCTTAGTTTCCATTAGGACCCCACTTCCACGGGAGGGTAGGAAAAAAGATGTCATGCATGTTCTTTTCCATAAGCACGTATGACTATATATGGAATACATGCCTACATTACATTGATGAATTAGAGCTAGTTCTATGTCACCCTATGTTATAACTGTAGCATGATGAATGCTATCCAACATAATTATCCATCACCGATCCATTGCTTACGAGCTTTCCACATATTGATCCTTGCTAAGTTACTTCTCCGTTGCTACTGTTACAATCACTATAAAACTGCTACTTTTAATTTTGCTACCGTTACCGTTACTTCCATACTACTTTGCTACTGGATACTTTGTTGCATATATTAAGTCTTTCAAGTGTGGTTGAATTCAAAACTCAGCTGCTAATACTCGAGAATATTCTACCCTCAATAAGTTTGGGTTGAATACTCTACCCTCAAAAACTGTTGCGATCCACTATACTTGTGGGTTATCAGAGCCCTGTGTGATGAACAGTACATAGCCGCTATGCGTGCATCTAAGCTAGAATGTCGTCCAAAATTCCTCCCAAAAAGTCCTCCTCCTATCACACCTTGGGCCTCCTTTTATATGACTAAGGGGTCTCCGACAATGGTGCACAGTACATACTTGCTACAGTGTTATCATACCTAACACTGATGGCATAGGACAAATGCATTAAATGCTCTGTTTAGCTGTCCCTAATCTTCTTGGGGATGGAAAAAGGGGCCGTCCCATCAGCACCGCTTAATCCCATCATTGCTAGCACCTTGACACGTGCTCAGGAGGCTAAGGCCTGCTTGACAGCTAGTTGTTGCGCCGGAGTGTTGAAATGATGGTGAGGTCTTGCCAGATGCGAGTCTTGACGGGGCTTCGTAAGCCATCCCGAAAAGATCTTGCGAGGGTCCAAGCTTTGGGTCTTCTTGGTGACCTGCCTGGAGGTCTTCTATCAGGAAGGCTCGCTTCCCGGAAACTTTATCTTGATCTTGCCAGCCATGAGCTTGCCGGTGATGTGCTGACCTGTTACCTGGGTCTAGGACATGTCCTACAAGTGGATTTCTTCTCTTCCATGCCCTTCCTGCCTGGAGGCTGCGACTTGCTGGTGCATATGCAGGGGTTGCGAACACCCCGTGTTCACTACACCGACAATTAGCATTGTTGAGAGATTGCACTAGCGAAAGTATGGACCGTGGGCCTTGTTTTCAAGCATTGCAATACCGTTTGTGATCACTTTTGTTACATGCTAACTTGATGTTTTATATCTTCAGATTACAAAGATCGATATCTACTATCATTACTACATATCACCATCTCTTTGCCAAACTAGTGCACCAATACAATTGGCCATTGTATTGGGTGTGTTGGGGACACAAGAGATTTCTTGTATTTGATTGGAGGGTTGTTTGAGAGATACCATCTTCATCCTACACCTCCGACAGATTGATAAACCTCAGGTCATCCACTTGAGGGAAAATTGCCACTGTCCTGCAAAACACTGCGCTTGGAGGCCCAACAAAGTCTACAAGAATAAAGTTGTGTAGTAGACATCAAGCTCTTTTCTAGCGCCATTGCCAGGGAGGTTAGTGCTTGAAGTTATATATTTAGATCTTGCAATCAAATACTTTAGTTTCTTGTTTTTCACTAGTTTGGTTTTATAAAAGAAAACTACAAAAAAATGGATTTTAGGTTGCATCAATTGTTTCATTTTCTAATGTCTTTAAAATGATGGTTCGGAAAAGTGTGCTCAATTGGTAGAGGAAGAATTTATGAAAATACTTAATGAGAATTCCTTGAATGATGAGAATGATATAAATATTGTTAGTATGAATTTTCTGAATATTCATGATACTAATGATATGCACAGCCGCAAGCTTGGGGATGCTATGTTTGATGAAGATGATATTTTTAGTGCCCCTAGTTTTGATGAGCAAAACTATTATGATGATGGCATGCCTCCTATATATGATGATTATTGTGATGACATGCATTCTATAAAGATTAATGACAACCATGAAACTTGTCATCCTTATTTTAATATTCAATGTGGTTATGTCAATCAAGTACATCATGATAGTTATTTCGTTGAGTTTGCTCCCACTATTATGAATGAGAAGAAGTTTGCTTATGTGGAGAGTGATAAATTTTCTATCTTATAGATCATGAAATAATGTTGTATGTGTTATTTATATTGTTGAATTTCTTCATGATGCTACTGAAAATTATTATGAGGGAGGAACATATGCTTGTAGGAATTGCAATAATATTAAGCTTCCTCCCTATGTGTTCAAAGTTTTGAAGTTGTGCTTGTTTTGCCTTCCTATGCAAGTTGATTATTGTTCCCATGAACTGTTTTCTCACAAAATCCCTATACATAGGAAGTGGGTTAGACTTAAATGTGCTTTTCAAGTGAGTCATGATGCTCTCTTGCATGCTTCAACTACTATTCCTATACGAGCATTATTGAAACCATCATGCCTAGCTAAAAGGCTTTCAAGGAAAGCACTTGTTGGGAGACAACCCAAAACTTTTACCTTCTATTTTTATGTGATAAAATTATTAATCTACTGTAGTAATCATTTTTGTATCTTTTATTTCAATAAAGTGCCAAGTAAAGCCTTTGGGATAGTGTGGATATTTGCTTGTTTGATTCTATGCAAAAGCAGAAAGTTTTGCGTCCAGTATATGAATTTATATGATTTTAATGGAGCGTCCAATGTTTTTGAAATTTTTACACAAATTTTATGTACAAATTATTTGAGTTTTGCTAATTTTTAAGAATTTTTAGAGTTAGTGAAGTATGGTGATCATTCACATATTGATAGACTGTTCTGTTTTTTATAGATTCTGTTTATGCATAGTTTGCTTGTTTCAAGTGTTTCCATAGCTTATATGTGGTAATACAAATTGTGAGAATGATGAAATACAGTAGGTATTATGTGATAACAATTGTGAACCTTGTATTGACAGTACCTAAGTGAATGATGTATATTTATTATACTAACCCATCTCACGAAGTTCTGTTAAGTTTTGTGTGATTAACGTTTTCATGTTTTGGGTGAGATATCGATATGAGGTGAAAAGGACCAGCAAGGAACTAATATTGGGGATGCCCAAGGCACCCCCAAGGTAACATACAAGGAAGACTCAAGTGTCTAAGCTTGGGGATGCCGCGGAAGGCATCCCCTCTTTCTTCTCCAACATTATCGGTACATTTTACTTGGAGCTATATTTTTATTCGTCACACGATATGTGTTTTGCTTGGAGCGTCATTATAATTTTTTGTTACCTGTTAGATGTTATTTATAATATTGTTTTCCAATAAAAAGTTCCAAGAATGCATTAGGATGCTTGAATTACATGTTTGATATGTCCTGTGTTAAAACAGAAACTTTTGCTGTAGTGTTTGAATTTTCGTATTTTACTGTAAAGTGGAAAGTTTCTGAAATTTTTACACAGTGTTGTAATATCAATTATTTAGCACTTACTAAGTTTTCATAATTTTGTGAGTTACATAAGTACACTAGTTTAATAGATTGCTACAGACTGTTCTGTTTTGATAGATTGCTATCATAGTTTTGTTATCTACTTATCCTCTAGTTTCCATGGCTTATATTAGTATATAAAAATTGTGGAAATTATAGTAAACAGTATATGATGTTTGAAATTTACTGTGCAACTTGTCTTGGCAGTACATGAAGTGTTGATTTATTCTTATGTGTACTAACCTATCTCACGAGTTCTTTTCGAGTTTTGTGTGGATGAAGTTTTTGAGAATAGGTGAAACCATGTTATGAGAGGATTGAACGTGATACAAAAGCTCAAACTTGGGGATGCCCAAGGCACCCCAAGTAAATATTTTAATAAGTCTCAAGCATCTAAGCTTGGGGATCCTACGCATCCCACCTCTCTTCATCAACAATTATCGGTTAGCCTATGTTGAGCCAATAAAATTGTTTGTCCACATGATGTTTGTTATTCTTGGAGTGCCATTTTTTTTGCTTTCTGTTTTAATAAAATACTTAGATCTGAAAAATATTTATTGAGAGAGAGAGTCCTCACATAGCTACTCAATTGTTTGGCTACTCGCTTGATATTTACTTATATGTTTTGAAGAGTAGTTTTGATGTTTACTCTTGAGCTTCACTTATATCATAAGAGTAAATTGTTAATGAATGAAATATAATAAATATGAAATTATCAATGTGCGTTATGCTTTGTAGTAGCTTCACATCTGGTTTAGAAAGTAAAATCTATTAAAGTTTGACAATCTCAATATTGCTAATACACGCAATTCATGAATGATTACTATAAGAAAGAGAACTTTCACATACAAATATATTATCTTGGACATCTTATATGATTGTGAATACCCATTAATTATTTTAAAACTTGAGAAAATTAGTTGAAGTTGGACAAGGAAGACAATGTAATGAGTTATGGTTGTGTATATTTTCATAGAAGTTATATTGTTATGGATCCTCCAACAAGGAAGTTATATTGTTATGAACCCTTAAACCCAGTTTCTTGCCATGAGAGTCTACTATATCTACCTATATGCTGTATTACCCTACCGGTCCAAGTAAATTTTCATGTGCCACCTCCCAAATTTCAAATGAACATCTGTTTTGTGTGCCTGGACCGCTCATGGAGCGACATGGGGCGGTCAGTATCTTCCATGTTAAGTAGGTTATTCTCATGATGAGTGTTTATTCACTCGTCCTTGCACGAGAGGGGTAGTAATAGGGATTCCCAGTCCCAAAAAAATACAAATAGTTAAACAAAACTCCCCTAGGAGTGTTGTTGGTATGGACAATACCCATAGATTTGGCTAGCCGTGGGGTGTGTTTGTTGGTGGAGGGGGAGTAAACCTTTAGTTTTTTTGCTTGGGAACCGCCGCTAATGTGTTTAACATGGAAGATATTGATAACTCTTGGTCGTAACATTGACAGGAAGGGTGCACCTCCCAAAATTATATTTATATCTGTTTTAAACAATGAGCTCTGGCACATATGCAAATCAATGCTTCCCTCTGCGAAGGGACAATCTATTTACTTTTCATGTTGAGTCAACTTCTTATTCCAACCTATTTCTATTAGTTGGCAAGCATCATGTGGTGGGGAAAGATCTAGGCACATATGGCCAGTCAAATATATTTGATCATGATTAATTATTGTTGACAGTTATCTTTATTATAAGTATGTTGGGAGGCGAAACATTAAGCCCCTATCTTTCTATGTGTTCGATGGATGCCATTTGTTCTACAAATATGCTTTGAGCACTAGCAATCATAGAAGACTACATGATGATTGAGTCTGTGGAGTTCTTACTTAGACTTTGTTGAGAATAAGCTGAATTGCAATTGTTTGGTGACTGAGAGCATAGGTTGTTAAGTTTCAAGAGAATTCATTGTTTGAACCATAACAAGTGAATAGGTTGCTACTTTATCATGATGAGTTTTATGAAAAAGATTTGTTGTTATGATGCTAGGAAAAGTGGTTGAAACTATCATTGATCAAACTTATTCACTATGCCAGCATTCAAACTTCATAAATTATTTCTTTTATCATTTACCTACTCAAGGACGAGTAGGAATTAAGCATGGGGATGGTGATACATCTCCAACGTATCGATCTTTTATGAAGTATTCATTCCATATTCACTTATGTTTACAATACTTTTATATGGTTTTGATGCACTTGATATGATTTATTTAGAACTACCGGACTGGCACTATTTGTAGCAGAACTACCGTGGTGTTGTTCTTGTGCAGAAAATGAAAGTTCTCGGACTCGTCCAAAACTTTTTGACGACTTTATTGGAACAAAATAGACACTAGACGCTTCATGGGAGGGCTATAAGATCCACGAGCTGGGAACAACCCACCAGGGCGCGCCAGGCCCCCAAACCGTGCCTTGGTGTATCGTGCTCACCTCGTGGCCCATCTCCGCGTGAAACCGACACCCAAAAATCCTATAAATATAGAAACCATCAGAAATAACCCTAGAATCCTCGTTCCGCCGCCGCAAGGCTTGTGTATCGATGAAAAACCAATCTATAGAGAAAACAGTACCCCTGTCGGAGAGGGTAGATCATCTCCGGTGGCCATCTTCATCACCTCGGCGGAGTCCATGATGAGGAGGGAGTAGTCCACTGCTACCTCTTGAGATTGCATTGGTTTTCTCTTGAAGAGGAAAGGGTGATGTAGAAAAGTAGATAAGTATTTCCCTTAGTTGATGAGAACCAAGGTATCAATCTAGTAGGAGGAACAAGCAAGTTACCAATGGATGCACCTACACAAACAATCAAAATCTTGCACCCAACGCTATAAAGGGGTTGTCAATCCCTTCACGGTTATTTGCAAGGATTAGATCTTATAGAGATAGATGTAAAAGATTGTGGAAAGTAAAAAGTACATAAATTGCAGCAAGGTAGTTTTGGTACTGTTGGTTTATAGATCTGAAAATATAATATGGAAAGTAGAGCCGGGGGCCATAGGTTTCACTAGAGGCTTCTCTCTTGAAGGAAAATAACACGATGGGTGAACAAATTAATGTCGAGCAATTGATAGAAAAGCAAATAATTATGATGATATCCAAGGCAATGATTATGCGTATTGGCATCATGCCCATTTCAAGTAGATCGAAACGATTCTGTATCTACTACTATTACTCCACACATCGATCGACTCCTCCATGCATCTAGAGTATTAAGTTCATGAAGAATAGAGTAACACATTAAGTAAGATGACATGATGTAGAGGGATAAACTCAGGAAATATGATGAAAACCCCCATCTTGTTACCCTTGATGGCAACAATACAATACGTTCCTCGCTACCCCTACTTTGTCACTGGGTGAGGACTATCAGTGTAGAAACCGGCGGATCTCGGGTAGGGGGTCCCAAACTGTGAGACTAGGATCGACGGTAACAGGAGACGAGGGGGACGAGTTTACCCAGGTTTGAGCCCTCCTATGGAGGTAATACCCTACGTCCTGCTTGATTGTATTGATGGTGTAAGAAGTTACAGAGTTGATCTACCTCGAGATCATATGTCTAACCCTAGATGAGTTATCCCTTTTTCTATACCCTAAAACCCTCCGGCTTATATAGATGCCGAGGAGGCCTAGGGTTTACACATGGTCAGTTACATGCCAAAGAGATAAACATGCCTATTTACTATACCAGACATGGAGCGCAAGCCATGGTCCTCAAAGCTTCCATCCTGGTAAGTGGGCCTTCAGGTCATCTGGTGTTCGGTGAGTGGCCCATACAGTCCGGCCCGTACACAACAGGTCGGCTATCCGAGGACCCCCTAACACAGGACTCCCTCAGTATCCCCTGGACTTGCCTCCAACGCCAAGAGTCTTGAACTCCAATTGCTTCGCGAAAAGAGTCTTCGGATTGCGAGGTGAGTTCCTTCCGCCGAACCATAGTTCGGCCTCCGATGACAAATAGTTTTCCGCATTACGGCACGTCTGAATTCTGTGAGATGATTCGGCCCTTTTTTGAAGGCCAAGCGTGGGGAAAAAGGTAATGTTTCCCGACGAACTTTCTGACGAAAGGTCACAGCCCATCCCGACCGATAGGCCAGTTATAGGTACTCGATGCGCGGCTCGAGGCCGTTCCATCCACACGATCTATTCACACGGATCATGTCCCATTTTATGCGGGATGTAGTTAATTATACGCCCACAATGGCTCATGCGTCTCGGGAAGTGGAGAGAATCACGACGCGGCAAGGGGAGCCCGAATCGACATACCTCATAAAAGGAGAAAGAAAACCCCAACGGCCTCTCACGCTCTCCATTCGACATCTGCGCGTCCTCTTTTCTTGCGCCTCCAAAGCACAGATCTAGGTCTCTTTCACCCCCGCCTCCGAGCTCAGCAATGGCGGGATCCAATGGCCAGTGGGAAGTTTCCACAGTTAGCAACCAAGACATCCTCGACCTCAAGAAGGTCGTCTACTTCCCCGTCAATATTGCTCATCGCGCGGCGGAGAAAGGACAAGCAATCCCCACCCCAAGAAAAGCGAGCGGGTGGTGTTCATCCCCCACTTCTTCAGGGGGTTAAACTTTCCGCTCCACCCCTTCGTCAGGGGCCTCGTGTTCTTCTATGGCCTGGACTTCCACGACCTTCCTCCAAACTCCATCATGCACCTTTCTGCCTTCATCCTCCTCTATGAGGCATCCCTGCATGTCGAGCCACACTTCGGGCTCTAGCTGCAGGTTTTCAATATGAAGTCGAAATGTGTCGATGCAAGCATGCCGACTATGGTGGTGCCGCCATCGGCAAACTCACACGCATCAACTGGCCGATGGGCACCATCATTCACACCATCGAGGGGTGGCGAAGGAGTGGTTCTACATCACACAGCCACAAGAATAAGGTCTGCACCCCGCTGCCGCATCCAGATCCGGTCCCCCGACTCGGCTACCTTCATGGCTCGAAAAGGGCCTCGAGTGGGGATCAAGAAAGGAGGTGGCCTATCTGCAAAAGCAGATTCGTTCCTTGATCGAGGACAACACCAAGCTGGCCGATGTGGTTCAGGTGATGTTTCGAAGAGGCGTCCTCCCCTGCCAGCACCGAGACACCCCACTGTTGGCTCAGAAACTCGATGCCGAGCCCATAGTCCAGAAATTCTTCCGCACTATGCAGGAGAAGCTGTGGAAGGCGTTCTTCAAATCGATGAAGAGCTGGCCAGCCGAGGGGGAACACAAGGGCCTCCACGCCGCCAAGCCGGACTCCGAGGTACACCACATCCCAGCTTATTCAGTTTTATTACTTAGAAGGTCCATAACCCTTTGTTGAACATGTATATGCAGAAATGGCTGAAGAAAGCCACCAACATCTGTAGTCCGGCTCCTCAGCCCGAAGCAAGAGGGCCAGGCTGTTGGCCAAGATGCTCGTGGAGAAGCCTTACAACCCTCCCATGAAGAAGGAGAAGAAGAAGAAACCAGGTGAGGCTGGTATCCGAATTAGGTATCAGCCTGATGCTGCTTCCGGAGACACACCTGCCTCCTCAAACCACGAGGAGGCCGAAGAGGAGGAAGAAGAAGAGGAGGAGGAGAAGGAGGTCGAGAGCGAGGGGGAGATGACCCCCCCCCCCCCCCCCGCGCCAAGAAGAGGGCGGCGTCTTCGGACGCCCCGGGGCAAGCAGCCTCTCCTGCCCCAAAGAGGGCACGGCAAACATGGACGATCCTGTCTGACAGCAGCTCGGACTCGAGCTCCGCGTGCAACCATGATGAGGCGGTTCCTCGAAGGAGCCTCAGGGTCAAGCCCCCTCCATCTAGGTTAGGATCCGAAGACCCTCCTTTCTGTCGCTGGTAGGCTTAGAGTTTGCTGACACGCAAGTCATTGGTCCAACAACCCTCCTCGTGTTATCCCCACTAAGGTTATATCGGATGGGGAGACCCCACCAGCCAAGCTAGCGGAGAGCGGGGATGCCTCACCCCCCCCCCCCACTATGGGAGCTACAAAGGACGCAGTGGAGGTGACGTCCTAGCGTACTCCAATGGAGGCGGACACAGGGGCGTGGAGGACACCCCCATGGCTGAGGCTAACACCTCGGCCACCAAAGAATAGGGGATGATCCCCTGCCCGACCACCAAGGAGGCCGGATGGCCGGGCCATCAGTCCCCCCCCCCCCCAAGAACGTCTCCGGAGCGTGTGGTGCCTCCGAAGGCATCGGTACAAACCCTGGTGGGTGATCGGGAAATCCGATCATCCCCGGCGCCACCGACCACTAAGTGGTCGGCGATGGGGGAGGCTCTATCAAGTGCCTCTATCCCCGAAGACCACCGCACCCTTATGGGTGCGGTGTTACAAAGTGTCTAGTCTGTTGACAATGGACTGAAGGAGGCCTTCAAAGGTCTCCTTGCAAGCTTTCAAGTAAGTTACCCACCGTTTGTATTAAGATATTATTTAATCATACTATATACATGTCAGCCCTCGAGACCTAGGTTAGTTGAACAAACTCGCCTAGGGGTCATATCTATATTTCGTAAAGTAATGCCGATGTGATACATATATTGTATGTGTAGGCCTCGTCATCGGTGGCAGCCAAAAATGCCGCCGAACTGTATTCTACCATCGATGGCAGTCAAGACAAGATTCATAACTGTTCCCACATGATAACTAATGTATTCTACCATTCCCATAATTTATACCACTGAATATAAGCTATCGGAACACTAAAACAAGCAAACTATGCATGCAAAACAGAATCTGTCAAAAATAGAACAGTTTGTGAAGATCTGTAGTGTAACCATACTTCCCTGTGTATAAAAATTCTGAAATATTTTTACAACTCAAGTCATTTGAATATAAAGTTTGTGTAAAAAATTTAGAATTTTTTGACGCTCCAGTAAAATCATATAATTCATATACTGGACGCAAAACTTTTTGTTTTTGCACAGAATCAAACAAGCAAGTATCCACAGTATCCCAAAGGATTTACTTGCCACTTTATTGAAATAAAAGACACAAAAAATGATTAATACAGTATCTTAATCATGTGAACACACAAAAAGAGAAAGTAGAAGTGTTGGGTTGTCTCCCAACAAGCGTTTTTCTTTAATGCCTTTTAGCTAGGCATGATGATTTCAATGATGCTCACATAGGAATAGTAATTGAAACATGCAAAAGAGCATCATGAATCTCATGACAAGCACATTTAAGTATAACCCACTTTCTATGCATAGGTATTTTGTGAGCAAACACTTTATGGGAACAAGAATCATCTAGCATAGGAAGGCAAAACAAGCATAACTTCAAAACTTTGAACACTAGAGAGGAAACTTGATATTATTGCAATTCCTACAAGCATATGTTCCTCCCACATAATAATTTTCAGTAGCATCATGAAGAAATTCCAAAATTTAACCAGCACATAAATCATTATTTTTATGATGCACAAGCATATAAAATTTGTCACTCTCCACATAAGCAATTTTCTTCTCATTCAAAATAGTGGGAGCAAACTGAACAAAATAACTATCATGACATACTTGATTGACATAACCACTTTGAATATTCAAATCATGATGACAATTTTCATGGTTACCGTTACTCCTTATAGCATGCATGTCATCACAATAATCATCATAGATATGTGGCATGTCATAATCATAATAGTTTTGCTCATCAAAACTTGGGGGCAAAAAATATTATCTTCATCAAAAATAGCATCCCCAAGCTTGTGGCTTTGCATATCATTAGCATCACGAATATTCATAGAATTCATACTAATAATATCACTATCATGCATGTTCATCACTCAAATATTTAGTGCCAAACATTTTAATAACTTATTCTTCTAACACTTGAGCACAATTTTTCTTTCCATCATTTTCACGAAAGACATTATAAAGATAAAGCATATGAGGCAACCTCAATTCCATTTTTTGTAGTTTTCTTTTATAAAACCAAACTAGTGAAAAACAAGAAACTAAAAGATTTGATTGCAAGATCTAAGATATACCTTCAAGCACTCACCTCCCCGGCAACGGCGCCAAAAAAGAGCTTGATGTCTACTACACAACCTTCTTCTTTTAGACTCGTGTTGGGCCTCCAAGCGCAGAGTTTTGTAGGACAGCGGCAATTTTCCCTCAAGTGGATGACCTAAGGTCTATCAATATGTGGGAGGTGTAGGATGAAGTTTGTCTCTCTAAAACAACCCTGCAACCAAATAACAAAGATTCTCTTGTGTCCCGAACACACCCAATACAATGGTAACTTGTATAGGCGCACTAGTTCGGCGAAGAGATGGTGATACAAGTGCAATATGGATGGTAGATATAGGTTTTTGTAATCTTAAAATATAAAAACAGCAAGGTAACAAATAGTAAATAGTGAGCAAAACATTTTATAAATGCTTGGAAACAAGGCCTAGGGTCCATACTTTCACTAGTGCAATTTCTCTCAACAATACTAACATAGTTGAATCATATGTAAATACCTCTCGTGCGACAAAGAGTTCACTCCAAAGTCACAAATAGTGGAGAACTAACGAAGAAATTATTGTAGGGTACGAAACCACCTCAAAGTTATCTTTTCTGATCAATCTTATGAGCTATCCCTATAAATGTCACAGACAGCCCTAGAGTTCGTACTAAAATAACACCTTAAGATACACATCAACCAAAACCCTAATGTCACCTAAATACTCCAATGTCACCACAAGTACCCATGGGCTTGATTATATGATATGCATCACATAATTACAGATTCATCATGTTCGATCCAACACAAAGAACTTCAAAGAGTGCCCCAAAGTTTCTACCGGAAAGTCAAGACAAAAACGTGTGCCAACCCATATGCATAGATTCCCAAGGTCATGGAACCCGCAAGATGATCACCAAAACATACATCAAGTGGATCAATAGAACATCCCATTGTCACCACGGATATCCCATCGCAAGAAATACATCAACTGTTCTCAAATCCTTAAAGACTCAATCCGATAAGAAAACTTCAAGGGAAAACTCAATTCATCACAAGAAGATAGAGAGGGGAAAACTCCATATGATTCAATCTATATCAATAAAGCTCGCGGTACATCAAGATCATGCCATATCAAGAACATGAGAGAGAGATCAAACACATAGCTACTGGTACATACCCTCAGCCCTGAGGGTGAACTACTCCCTTCTTGTCATGGAGAGCATCGGGATGATGAAGATGGCCTTCGGTGATGGTTTCCCCCTCTGGCAGGGTGCCGGAACAGGCTCCCGATTGGTTTTTCGTGGCTCTGGAGGTTTGCAGCGGCGGAACTCCTGATCTAGGTTTCTTTTCGAGGGTTTCTGTATTTATAAGAGTTTGTGCATCCGGACTTTACAAAAAATAAAAGAGGGCAGTGAAGCCCAAACAAAAAATAAAAAAGAGGCCAAAGAAGCCCACCAAAATAAAATAAAAATAAAAAAAAGAAAGAAAAGAGAGAGAAAGAGAGAAGGGACAATTGCTACTACCTTTTTCCACACTTGTGCTTCAAAGTAGCACCATGATCTTCATGATAGAGAGTCTCCTATTTTTTCACTTTCATATAACTAGTGGATATTCATTATGCACGACCACTTAGTTTTCTTTTTGAGATTTCATACACTTATAGCTCTAAGTGCATTTGTTGCATGGCAATCCCTACTCACTCACATTGATATCTATTGACGGGCATCTCCATAGCCCGTTGATACGCCTAGTTGATGTGAGACTATCTTCTCCTTTTTTTTCCTTGCACCTCCTCCATATTATATTCCACCTATAGTGCTATATCCATGGCTCACGCTCGTGTATTATGTGAGAGTTGAAAAGGTTTGAGAACAACAAAAGTGTGAAACAATTGCTTGACTTATTCATGGGGGTTGTGCATGATTTATATACTTTGTGTGGGGAAGATGGAGCATAGCCAGACTATATGATTTTGTAGGGATGATTTTCTAAGGCCATGTTATTTCGAAAGGACACGACTACCTAGTTGGTGTGCTCGAAGTATTACTGTTTTTATGTCAATATTAGACTATTGTTTTGAATCTTACGAATCTGAATATTCATGCCACAATAAAGAATATTACATGGATAAATATGTTAGGTAGCATTCCACATCAAAAATTATGTTTTTATCATTTACCTACTCGAGGACGAGCAGGAATTAAGCTTGGGGATGCTGATACGTCTCCAATGTATCTATACTTTTTTATTGTTCCATGCTATTATATTATGTGTTTTGGATGTTTTATATGCATTAATATGGTATTTAATATTATTTTTGGGACTAGCCTATTAATCTAGAGCCTAGTGCCAGTTTTTTTCCCCTGTTTTTGAGTTTCACGGATAAGGAATATTAAACGGAGTCCAAATGGAATAAAACCTTCGGAATGATTTTTTTACGGACCTAAAAGGAAACTACGAGACTTAAGAACCAAGGCAGAGGAGCCACCGTGGGGCCACAAGACCTAGGGGCACGGCCAGGGGGGTAGGCCATGCCGGGCAGGCTTGTGGGCCCACGACAGCTCCCCTAACCCTAATCTTCGGCCTATAAATTCCCAAATATTCCATCTTTATCAGAACAGCCACAAAAAAACTTTTCCACCGCTAGAAACCTCCGTTCCCGTAAGCTCCAATCTTGGAGCCTTTTTCGGTAATCTGTTGGAGGGGGATTCAATCACGGAGGGCATCTACATCAACTCCATTGCCCCTCCGATGATGCGTGAGTAGTTCACCACAGACCTATGGGTCCATAGCTAGTAGATAGATGGCTTCTTCTCTCTCTTTGCTTCTCAATACCATGTTCTTCATGATCTTCATGGAGATCTATCCGATGTAATACTCTTTTGCCGTGTGTTTGTCGAGATGAAATGAATTGTGGGTTTATGTTCAGATTATCTATGAATATTATTTGAGTCTTTTCTGAATTCTTATATGCATGATTTCATATCTTTGCAAGTCTCTTCGAGTTATTGGTTTGGTTTGGCCAACTAGATTGGTAATTCTTGCAATGGGAGAAGTGCTTAGTTTTGGGTTCAATCTTGCGGTGTCCTCACCCAGTGACAAAGTAGGGGTAGCGAGGCACGTATTGTATTGTTACCATCAAGGGTAAAAATATGGGGTTTCATCATATTACTTGAGTTTATCCCTCTACATCATGCCATCTTACTTAATGCGTTACTCTGTTCTTCATGAACTTAATACTCTAGATGCAGGTAAGAGTCGGTCGATGTGTGGAGTAGTAGTAGTAGATGCAGAATCGTTTCGGTCTACTTATCACGGACGTAATGACTATATGCATAATCATTGCCTTGGATATCTTCATAATTATTCCCTATTCTATCAATTGCTCGACAGTAATTTGTTCACCCACCGTAATACTTGCCATCATGAGAGAAGCCATCTAGTGAAACCTATGGCCCCCGGGTCTATTTTCCATATTATACTTTCAGATCTAAAACCAAAAATACCAAAAACACTTGCTGCATTTTTTACTTTTAGTTTTACTTTCCGTTCAAGCATCCTATTATATCCAGGGCGAATGTACGTGAAGGCCAGTGGGGGCAAATGCCCCCATTCGATTTTCAAGACCACTTATACTAGGTCTGTTATATAATGCAGTGCCCCCACTCAGCCATTGGTCTTTGCTCCCACTCCTTAATCCAAAGCCCATATAAAAGAAACAAAGCTCATCCCGTCAGCCCACTGGGCGGTGCCCTGGTCACGTACAAGCAGGCCTATATGGCTAAGTTGGTTATAGGTAGGCTGCCTACGACTAAATCTGAGCAATAATGATAGCTAGAAAGAAGCGAAATCCTCAAGACGGGAGTCAAACTAATCGCCGTCTTCCACCATGACTGTGCATCGTGCCCTACCGAGCTCACGTCTAGCAATCTCTATCGACGCGAGCTATTCATGTAGGCCGACCGGCTTGCCGTCCTCTGTCGGTTATTCAGATTTAATTGGAAAGTCGCCGCGACATTGTTTGTCGGTCGCTGATGCCTGATGGACCATGGTAAGCCCTAGGGTTAATTCTTCGTTATTATCTTTTTATTCTCATTTCTATATCTTGTGCTTTTCCCATTTACGTGGTAGAAAGTGAGTTGAGATTTACAAAAATGTCAAGCATGGGTATAATGCACCAATCCGCAATTAAGTTGATTGAATCTAACTTCACGTAAGAAAATTACATAATTGAGTTTGAGCATGTCATATTATAATGAAATTTATAGAATTGCCTTGCCTTCATATACGCCATTGAGATATTTGTGTTGCAAAATCTACCACCGTCGTGCTTGTAGTAGTTATTTTCTAAAATAGTTAATGTACTTTGACTTTTGGAATAAACTATATATCATAATTATGTGTGACCGAATTATCTTATAGAGAACTATATGATTCCCTTTCTTAGTACCGAGATGCGTTCTTCTGTGATGTAAATGATCTAGCCAAAAATGAGCACCTTCTGAGTGAAAAGAAAGTTTTTACATATCTTTGTCCCCACTTAATTTCATCCTGGCTCCACCCCTGATTATATATATCTCTATTAGATCTCATCCTTTCAAGTAACCGTGAAGGGATTGACAACCCCTTTATAGCGTTGGGTGCAAGAGTTTGATTCTTTGTGCAGGTACATCTATTGGTGAGTCACGTATATCTCCTACTGGATTGATACCTTGGTTTTCAAAAACTTAGGGAAATACTTATCTACTTTGCTGCATCAAACCGTTCCTCTTCATGGGAAATCAACGCATGCTCGAGAAGTTGCATACAACCGCAGCGGTCCGCGCGGTAGTCCGGTAAGGATGAGCGTGGCAAACAACGACACATGACCTGATTCGTGGCAGCGGCCAGCTAGTGCACGAGGGTGAGGGAGCTCCACGTGTGGTGCTAAGGCACTTGAGGGTTCATGAGGAACTCTGAATTGTGTGATTTGTTTGGAAAAAGAAAATTGCACAAGGCGTTAGAGTTGGAAGATGTTGCTATTAGAAAGAAAGAAAGGAAAATATGTCCAGCAACTACATGCATGTGGAGTTCACACAGGAAGGTTGTGAGAGATTTTACTTTATTTTCTTTATGGGTACACTTTTGTGTATGGATGGCGATGGTCACGATGATGGCTTGAGGGGTCTGGAACATGTCATGCAGTCGGACAAGTTCGGCTGGGTTGGACTAGAAAGTCTGACGGATCAACGCGAGTCGGTTGGTAGAGAAGACGGTGATGGGATTGGCGACGACGACGTAGGTGCATGATGTTGATTTTGACCAACTTTTGAGGCGTGGAAACACGTGGCACATGC
Source organism: Hordeum marinum (assembly GCA_022496015.1). Lineage (NCBI taxonomy): Eukaryota > Viridiplantae > Streptophyta > Magnoliopsida > Poales > Poaceae > Hordeum > Hordeum marinum. Next base: position 436,773,435 of record CM039672.1, on the reverse strand, counting down.
CCGTGGGCATGTGTGGCTTCGACAAGACTATGGCGCGGGGTTGATTCAAGGTGGTGTAGACATGGAGCTTGAAGTGGACGGGGCGCGGGATGGCCTGATCATCTACCATGGAGTCATGTTGAAGGTGAAGCTGGATTGAGGGGCTACGGTAAGTGCACAAAGAGTCGAAGCCTATTCAGCGGGAGAAAAGGGAGGGACACGTAATTCGGACTCGAGCCCAGTGGACTAATGGAAACATGAAACTCGTCATCGGTCGGGATGATCGGTGGTAGTCTACAGTGAGGGTTGAGTGGTGTGGGTTCGTGACCCTTGAGACTCGACCTGGACAGCGGAGGATCGATGTGGTAATAGCGGAGAGGCGTGCGATACGCACGGGACATGGAGATGCGCCAGGGCTATGGTGATCATACATGTTGTGAGACAACTGCGAATTTGACTCGGGATGACTACAAGCAATGGTGAAATTCTTCAAGTTTCAGACAAACGGTCAAGGAAGAGCGATGATGTTGAGTTTGGGTAACTCTTATGTATGACACCAAATATGTGAGCTTATTCACTTTCACCCAGGTCAGTGATCGGTGTGTGATGACTCTAAACGGATACTTTGGAAGTTGGGGAGCGCAAACTAGAGTGATGTTGAATTAAATTTTATTCGAGCGTTGACTATGGTCAAGAAAAGAAGGTACTACAAGTTGCAGGTGGAGTCATATGGAGTCTTTGGAGTAGCAGCGGTGCTCATGGATAATCTCAAGTCCAATGTACGTGAAAGTTTGACGCATGGATGAATTCAAGGTGGTGGAGAATATTCACCAAGGTGGAGTTTGTTAGAGTTGTGTCGGCTATTGTGTACAAGGTAGGTTATAGTTGGACTTGTAGTTGTATTGTGCTTACATAGGATATGGAGTTGTGTCCTAATAGGACACTTGTATCCTAGGCCTCTCATACATAACGGGGGTAGACACACGATGTAACCTATGCCAACATAATAGCACAGGAGCATGGGGGGAGCCGGCGGCATGTGCTGGTGCCCAGGGCGGCCAGGATGCGGTATTGTGACGGTGTCACGGGGAGGAGCGCCCATAGTCAGGCCCCGAGGATGTAGCCATATCGGTGAACCTCGTTAACAAATCTCGATGTCGTGCTCATGTTATTGCTTGATCCTAGGATGATCGACAGTATGCCTCAGATTTATTCTAACATTTGTTATTCTTGAGTACATGATACCGCCTAAAATATCACCACTATGGTCAGCCTGATGGTGATTATTTCCATGTGTGGAATGAATGATGTTGGGTGGAGTATAGTCTCCGCCATTGTTTTAGCGATCCAAGAGCTATGGGATAGCAGAAGCACCATACCCAAAAATTCTTCGTGATGCATGCCCACGGCCGGCCCTAAGAACATGGTTAATAATATAGCTAGCTGCCGGCTATAAGATGTTATCATGTCATTTATAATCGAACTTATAGCCGACAAGTACAATAGATAGATGTAAATACTACTTTATTTATACATGTTCCACATCCTTCTCTCACAAACTGCCTAGGAGCAGGTGCTATAGCTAGTTGTTAGTTTGTATCCCACTTATCATTTCTCTCCTCTTTTCTCTTTTCAACTCAGCAAAAATATATTATTTTAAGTCTTACAACCTGCCTATGTCGTCCTATTATACTTGCTCTCAAACCGTGCATAATGAAAGTTACTTCAGCAATAACATAGAATCCAACTCCGCAAATTTACTTGTATGGCAAGGATATAATGGGAAGAGATATAATTTGAGTAACATAACGAGTGCATCGTTTTGGTGCCCAGGCTCATCTGCACCCGTTCAGTAAAAAAAATCGAAACAAATACTAAACAATCAAACAATTCCAATTGTTTTTTTTTGGATGGTAGATAGTTTGATGCGTAAGGTCCGCTCTAATTTTTGTATCATTTGAATATCTGAGCATTCCTTGCCAAAAAAGACAAATTGGGTCAAAACAGTGCATGAACAGTAAACTTTTTTAGAGACCCGGAATTTGTCTTTTTTACCGAGAGTTGCTCAGATGTTCAAATGATACAAAAAGTTGAGAGGACCTTACGCATCAAATTATCTACCACCCAGAAAATGTTTGGAATTTTTTGAATTTTTCTAGTATTTGTTTTGATTTTTTACTCCGCGGGGGTGCAAATGAGCCTGGGCTCAGAAATGGATTTTCATAACATAACTAGTTATTTATATTATGAGTAACATCACACATACGAAGACAACATAAATTTATAATCTAATAAATGAAATGTTACATGACACCTGACATATACTACCTTCTTTCCGGTACAACTCATTTTTGAAACTTTAAATGGGATTTTTAAAGTATTTAAAATAAGAACCTCCAATACATCTGGGTTCTAAAAACTCACTCTATAATAACATAGACTAGTAACAAATGCATGTTACTAGTCTAAGTTACTCCTCACTATGGATAGTCTAACTGATACCAACCGTAATTTCCAATTTTTACTCCCTCCATTAGCGACGATTTATACTCCACTTCAATGGGTAGAGTACTGCAGCAGTGTTGTATGTTTGTTATTTTTAGTATATTTTAATATATACTTATTATTTGTTTTAAACATGTCACGTGTAATAGCCCGGGACCGACGCTCCAGAAGATTCTCCTTTTATTCCATTGTCGTCTTGTGTTTCGTTTGGTTGTTGCATTCATCATCGCATCATTCGCATCATCTGCATGGCATCGTCACTCGTTTTCGAAAACTTGCATCCGTTCCTAGTCATCGGTTCTCTCTATAATCGTCGCCGACCATTTCGAGACCAACCACACATGCACGCGCCCGCGACATCGATAAAATATTGTTTTTAAAGCGAGAAAAAAAATCCTGGATTGGGTCGAAAGTTGGTGTGCGGTCTTATTATATTGTAGGTGGACCGCCTGCCAAATTTCGTCGCATTCCGAGGTCGTTTGATACCCGAACGGTCAACCGTAGTAGTGCGGTCATCGGTTTATTATCGGACGTTTTTCAGTGTTTTAAAACTCGTGTCACGGGCTCACTTTTCCCTCTCTTCTTGGCCCAACCACCTCTAACACAACCCTCGAACCACCCAAAAACGGATGAAAATCCCTAATCCTAGCCCCCTTGCCTATTTAAACACCCCCTGCGTAATTTTGACCCTAAACCCTAGCTGCATCATTTTCCGTGCAAGGCAACCAGCAGCCGCCACTCCGGCGCCTCTGTCCCTCCTCCCGCCGTCGGGCCCGCCAAACCCATCTGGAGCCTGCTCGGGCCCGGATCCCGCCGCCAGCAAGCCTCGCTCCTCCCGAGCCTTCCCGTGCCCGTGCCTAGCTCTCCCGAGCCCCTCTGCTGGCCTCGTCCGAGCCCCTGACCCGCAGCCGGCCGGGGAGCCTCGCCGGAGACCCTACCACCAGCCACCGGGCGCCCCTTGCCCTACCGCAGCCTGCTTCGCCCGAGCTCGCCCCTGCCATGGAGCTGCGCGAATGGCCCCGTAGCTCGCCGACGGCCACGTCTTCGGCCAGATCCAGGTAGGTTGCACCCAGATCCGCTCGCCCTCCACCCATTTCCCTTTCCCGCCTCGCGTTCTGGTCGCCGGAGCCCTAGTCCGGTTGCCGCCAAGCCCTCCCGCCTCCTCCTGCTCGAGGGGAGGACGACGGGATCGAGCCGCTCACCTGCCAGCGTTGACCGAGCGCTCGCCTCGCTCGCATGGTGCATGGGCCGCGCCAGGCTCCGCCGGCCCATCCCGCGCCGCTCCGCCGACCCAGCCCACCTTCGCTGGCCTACCCCCGCCATTGCACCGACCGGGCCTCGGTCCACTCTGTTGAGCGCCCAGCCCCCATATGTCTCCCTGTGCGTTGACTTGTTATATGTCGCCCATGCTACTATTGGGCCATATCCCAGATTCGGCCCGTTGTGTTTTTTTCCCGTTCTACGAATTTGTCCAATTACCTGTGAATTGCAGTTTTACAGAAAAGGCCCTACACGTCATGCATTTAATAACTCACCAACCGGGCATCGTATGGAAAAACATTATATGAAACTTGACTAGAATTTCGTGTAGATTCACAATATCCGACTCTCACATGTGTTTAAAATGCTTAACCTGTTGTTTTCATTTAATTTGCATAATTGCCATGCCGATATGATTTATTTCATAACTAATTAACCGTAGCTCCGTTCAAAATGTTTTACATATGTAACTTGCCCAAAAAATGTGTAGAATCACATGTTGAGATTTATTTTGCTGTTTAACAACTCTAAAATTATGTTAGGACATATCTGGACCGAAATCTTAAATTGCATGTGAGGTCATTCCGGAATTGTTATTCATTGCTTCCGGCCTCATTTAAAATGCCTAGGTGATGTAGTTGTTCATGCTTCGCCTCTTGCCATGATAAACAACATTTAATATGGTTATTTAGTTAAACAACATTAACCACAGTTCTCATAATATGGAGAGTTATTATTTAATTATATGTGTGTTCTCCATCTCCATTTAAAATTGCTTTAATTCCCTCTTCACCGTATGCTATGACCATCCTTGTTAAACAACATTTAATATTGACGAGTACCTAACCAGAGTGCACTAAATAATTCGAACGTGCAGTTTCGTCAATATGCAACTCGCTGCATATTGAACTTCACTTAATGTGTAGTAGTTGTTTGTTGTTCTTGCCATGCCATGCCTTGCATAATTAAATGGACATGTTGTTGGAAATATGCCCTAGAGGCAATAAATAAAGAGTTATTATTACATTTCCTTGTTCATGATAATCGTTTATTGTCCATGCTATAATTGCGTTGATTGGAAACTAAATACATGTGTGGGCATATAGACACACATTGTGTCCCTAGTATGCCTCTAGCAAGCTAGCTCGTTGATCAAAGATGGTTAAGGTTTCCTAGACATGGACATGAGATGTCATTTGATATCGGGATCACATTATTGGGATAATGATGTGATGGACAAGACCAAACTATGAATGTAGCATATGATCGTGCCAGTTTATTGCTATTGTTTTTCTGCATGTCAAGTATATGTTCCTATGACCATGAGATCATGCAACTCACTAACACCGGAGGAGTGCCTTGTGTGTATCAAACGTCGCAACATAACTGGGTGACTATAAAGGTACTCTATAGGTATCTCCAAAGGTGTCTGTTGAGTTGGCATGAATCAATACTGGGATTTGTTACTCTGTGTGATGGAGAGGTATCTCAGGGCCCACTCGGTAATACAACATCACAATAAGCCTTGCAAGAAATGTGACTCAGTGCTAGTCGTGGGATCTTGTGTAACGGAATGAGTAAAGAGACTTGCCGGTAACGAGATTGAACTAGGTATAAAGATATCGACGATAGAATCTCGGGCAAGTAACATACCGAAGTACAAAGGGAACAACATACGGGATTGTCTGAATCCTTGACATAGAGGTTCGACCGATAAAGATCTTCGTAGAACATGTAGGAACCAATATGGGAATCTAGGTCCCGCTATTGGTTATTGTCCATAGAGGTGTCTCGGTCATGTCTACGTGGTTCTCAAACCCACAGGGTCTCCACACTTAAGGTTCAGTGACGTTTTCATATGGATGAGTTATGTGTGTTGGTGACCAAAGGTTGTTCAGTGTCTCGGATGAGATCCCGGACATGACGAGGAGCTCCAGAATGGTCTGGAGGTGAAGATTCATATATAGGAAGTTCCGTGTTGGTTACCGCAAAAAGTTCGGGCATCACCGATAACGTGCCGGGGTGCCGGGAGGGTCCCGGGGGTCCACCGGAAGGGGCCACCAGCCCCAAATGCCTACACGGGCTGTGAGAGAGGGCACACCAGCCCCTGGTGGCCTGGCTGCCCCTCCCACAGAGGCCCATGCGACCAAAGGGTGGAGGGGGGAAACCCTAAGGGGGCCGACCACCCTGCCTTGTGGGGCAAGCCACCCCTTGGCCACCGCCCCTCCTCTTGGCCGCCGCCCCTAGGGGTGGGAACCCTTGAGCGCAGCCCCTTCCCCCTTCCCCCTATAGATATGAGAGAGGGAGGAGGGCAGCTGTACCCTAAGTCACGGCGCAGCCCTACCTCCCTCCCCGATTGCCTCTCCTCTAGTAGATTGGTTTGGCGACGCTTAGCGAAGCTCTGCCGGATCAGCTCCACCACCACCACCGCCACGCCATCATGCTGCCGGCAAAACCATCTACCTATCCACTCCCTCTTGCTGGGTCAATAAGGCAGGGATCTTCATCGAGCTGTATGTGTGCTGAACGCGGAGGTGCCGTCTGTTCAGCACTTGATTGGGAGTTCATGGGACGGCTTGCGATTTGGATCGCGGAGACGTACCACTACATCAACCGCGTTATTTAACGCTTCCGCTTAGTGATCTACAAGGGTACATAGATCCAATCTCTCCTATCATAGATGCTCATCTCCTAGATTGATCTTCGTGAAGCGTAGGAATTTTTTTGTTTCCCATGCAATGTTCCCCAATAGTGGTACCAGAGATAGGTCTATGCGTAGATGAGATCTTGAGTAGAACACAAAGAGTTTGTGAGCATTGTTATTCAGATTGATTCCTTCCTTAGAATTTTGTTGGTTCAACGGTATTGTGGGATGAAGCGGCTCGGACCGACTTTACTCGTACGCTTACGAGAGACCGTGTTCCATCGACTGACATGTGACTTCGTCGCATAAAGATGGCTGGCGGGTGTCTATCTCTCCCACTTTAGTTGGATCGGATTTCATTAAGGCGGTCCTTGTAGAAGGTTGAAAAGCAATCTTCATATCGCCGTTGTGGTCTTGCGTAGGTAAGAATCGTTATTGTTAGATACCCATAGCAGCCACGTAAAACATGCAACAACAATTAGAGGACGTCTAACTTGTTTTTGCAGGGTATGTTGTGATGCGATATGGCCAATTACATGATGTGATATATATGATGTATGAGATTATCATGTTTTTGTATAGAATATCACGACTTGTATGTCGATGAGTAAGGCAACCGGCAGGAGCCATAGGGTTGTCTTTGATTATTGTATGACCTGCATGTCAATCTTTAAGCGGTATGTAATGCTTTACTTTATCGCTAAGCGGTAGCAATAGTAGTATGAGCATGGTGGGCACGACAACCCTGATGACAACACAATGATGGAGATCATGATGATGAAGATCATGGTGTTATGCCAGTGACGATGGAGATCATGTCGGTGCTTTGGAAATGGATATCAAAAGCACAAGTTTATGGCCATATCATGTCACTTATGATTTGCATGTGATGTTAATCTTTTTATGCACCTTGTTTTGCTTAGACGGCGGTAGCATTATAAGGTGATCCCTCACTTAAATTTCAAGATGAACTGTGTTCTCCTCGAGTGTGCACTGTTGCAAAAGTTCGTCGTGTCAAGACACCACGTGATGATCGGGTGTGATAGACTCTACGTTCGCATACAACAGGTGTAACCCAGCATTGCACATGCAGAACACTCGGATTAAACTTGACGAGCCTAGCATGTACAGACATGGCCTCGGAACACAAGAGACCGAAAGGCCGAGCATGAGTCATATAGTAGATATGATCAACATGATGATGTTCACCATTGAAGCCACCTTAACTCACGTGATGATCGGACTTGAGTTGGTGAATATGGATCATGTGTCACTCAGATGACCTCAGGGATGTCAATTTGAGTGGGACCTTTAGTAATTTGATTAACTAAACTCATTATCATGAACAATAGTCTTAGTAACCTTTGCTTATTTATGTTGTAGATCAATGGCTCGCGCAATAGCACCCCTGAATTTTAATGCGTTCCTAGAGAAAGCTAAGTTGAAAGATGATGGAAGTAACTTCATTGATTGGGCTCATAATTTGAGGATTATCCTCACGGCTTCCCAGAAGGCTTATGTCCTTGATGCACTGCTTGGTGACCCACCCGTTCCCGTGTCATCCGAAGACGTTAAGAACGCTTGGGAGGCACGTTCTGAAGATTACTCAATAGTGCAATGTGCAATGTTGTATGGCTTAGAACCGGGACTTAAAGACGTTTTGAGAATCATGGAGTGTATGAGATGTTCCAAGAGTTGGAGTTTATCTGTAAGAAGAATGCCCGGATCAAGAGGTATGAGACCTCCGATAAGTTCTATGCTTGCAAGATGGAGGAGAACGGGTCTATCAGTGAACATATACTGAGAATGTATGGTTATTCGACCCATCTAGAAGAGTTAGGGATGCCCCTTTCGTCGGAGGCGATCATTGACAGAGTTCTTCAATCATTTCCACCTAGCTACAAGAGCTTCGTGTTGAACTATAACATGCACGGGATGAACAAGTCAGTCGCCGAGCTGTTTGCGATGCTGAAAGTCATTGAGTCTGAAATCCAGAAAGAACATCAAGTGTTGATGGTCAATAAAACCACTAGTTTCAAGAAGTATGTCAAGGGCAAGAAGGGTAACTCCAAGAAGGGTGGCAAAGCAGTTGCTCCTCCCATGAAGAAACCCAAGGCTGGACCCAAGCCACAAACTGAGTGCTTTCATTGCAAGGGAACTGGTCACTAGAAGCGGAACTGCCCCAAATATCTGACCGACAAGAAGGAGGCCAACACCAAACAAGGTATATATGATATAAATGGTATTGATGTGTACCTTACTAGCTCTTGTTGTAGTGCCTGGGTATTTGATACCGGTTCAGTTACTCACATTTGCAACTCAAAACAGGAACTACAGAATAGACGAAGGTTGGCGAAGGACGAAGTGATGATGCGCGTGGGAAATGGTTCCAAGGTTGATGTGATCTCCGTCGGCATGATCTCTCTTCGATTACCATCGGAATTAGTGATGAACTTGAATAATTGTTATTTAATGCCTGCGTTAAGCATGAACATTATATCTGGATCTTGTTTATTACGAGACGGTTACTCATTTAAATCAGAGAATAATGGTTGTTCTATTTATATGAGTAATATATTTTATAGTCATGCACCCAATGTGAGGGGTTTATTCATATTGAATCTTGATAGTGATGATACACATGTTCATAACATTGATGCCAAAAGATGTAGAGTTGATAGTGATAGTACCACTTTCTTGTGGCACTGCTGTTTAGGTCATATTGGTGTAAAACGCATGAAGAAGCTCCATGCTAATGGAATTTTGGAGTCACTTGATTTTTAATCACTTGACACATGTGAACCATGCCTCATGGGCAAGATGGCTAAAACGTCGTTCTCTGGAATAATGGAACGAGCGAGTGATTTGTTGGAAATCATATATACTGATGTGTGCGGTCCAATGAACATTGAGGCGCGTGGTGGATATTGTTATTTTCTCACCTTCACTAATGACTTAAGTAGGTATGGGTATATTTACATAATGAATCACAAGTCTAAAATGTTTGAAAAGTTCAAGCAATTTCAGAGTGAAGTTGAGAATCATCGTAACAAGAAGATTAAATTCCTACGATCTTATCAAGGAGAAGAATATCTGAGTTATGAGTTTGGCAGTCACTTAAGACTGTGTGGAATTGTTTCACAATTGACACCACCTGGAACACCACAGTGTAATGGTGTGTCCGAACGTCGTAATCAAACCTTATTAGATATGGTGCGTTCTATGATGTCTCTTGCCGATTTGCCACTATCGTTTTGGGGTTATGCATTAGAGACAGATGCATTCACTTTAAATAGGGCACCATCGAAATCCTTTGAGACGACGCCATATGAACTGTGGCTTGGCAAGAAGCCAAAGTTGTCATTTCTTAAAGTTTGGGGATGTGATGCTTATGTCAAAAAGCTTCAGCCTGAAAAGCTAGAACCCAAAGCGGAGAAATGCGTCTTCATAGGATACCCAAAAGAGACAGTTGGGTATACCTTCTATATCAGATCCGAAGGCAAAGTGTTTTTCGCTAAGAACAGAACATTTCTTGAGAAAGAGTTTCTCTCGAAAGAATTGAGTGGGAGGAAAGTAGAACTTGATGAGGTTGTTGAACCTTCACTTCAACTAGAGAGTAGCGCAGCGCAGAAATACGTTTCTGTGGAGCCAACGACGGTTGAAGAGGAAGTTAATGATGATGATCATGAAACTTCGAATCAAGTTGCTATTGAACCTCGCAGGTCGACAAGGGCGCGTACTGCTCGTGAGTGGTACGACAATCCTGTCTTGGAGGTCATGTTGTTAGACAAACATGAACCTACGAGCTATGGAGGAGCAATGATGGGCCCGGATTCCGAGAAATGGTTAGATGCCATGAAATCCGAGTGGGATCCATGTATGAAAACAAAGTATGGACTTTGAAAGTATTACCTGAAGGGGGAAAGGCCATTAAGAAGAAATGGATCTTTAAGAAGAAGACGGACGCGGACAGTAATGTCACCGTCTATAAAGCTCGACTTGTGGCAAAGGGCTCTTCACAAGTTCAAGGAGTTGACTACGATGAGACCTTCTCACCTGTAGTGATGCTTAAGTCCGTCAGAATCATGTTAGCAATAGCTGTATATTTCGACTATGAAATTTGGCAGATGGATGTCAAAACAACGTTCCTTAACGATTTCATTGAGGAAGAGTTATATATGATGCAACCGGAAGGTTTTGTCGATCCAGAGAATGCTGACAAAGTTTGCAAACTCCAGCGATCCATTTATGGACTGGTGCAAGCATCTCGGAGTTGGAATAAGCGCTTTGATGAGGTGATCAAGGCGTTTGGGTTTATACAAGTTTATGGAGAAACTTGTATTTACAAGAAAGTGAGTGGGAGCTCTGTAGCGTTTATAATGTTATATGTGGATGACATATTGCTGATTGGAAACAATATAGAAATGCTGGAAAGCGTGAAGGAATATTTGAACAAGAGTTTTTCAATGAAGGACCTAGGAGAAGCTGCTTTCATATTAGGCATTAAGATCTATAGAGATAGATCGAGACGCTTGATAGCACTTTCACAAAGCACATACCTTGATAAAGTTTTGAAGAAGTTCAAAATGGATCAGTCTAAGAAAGGGCTCTTACCTGTGTTACAAGGTGTGAAGTTGAGTAAGACTCAATGCCCAGTGACTGCATAAGATAGAGAGAAGATGAGTGTCATCCCCTATGCTTCAGCCATAGGCTCTATCATGTATGCGATGCTGTGCACAAAACCCGATGTCATCCTTGCCATAAGTATGGCCGGAAGGTTTCAAATTGATCCTGGAATGGAGCATTGGACGGCGGCCAAGAATATCCTTAAGTACCTGAAAAGGACTAAGGAGATGTTTCTCGTTTATGGAGGTGATCAAGAGCTCGTCGTAAAGGGTTATGTCAATGAAACCTTTGACACTGATCCGGATGACTCCAAGTCACAAACCGGATACGTATTTATTCTCAATGGGGGAGCGGTAAGTTGGTGCAAATCCAAGCAACGCGTGGTAGCCGATTCTACATGCGAAGCGGAGTACATCGCAGCCTTGGAGGCAGCAAAGGAATGTGTCTGGATGAATCAGTTCATGACAGATCTTGGAGTGGTGCCCAGTGCACTGAATCCAATGACTCTGTTCTGTGACAACACTGGTGCCATTGCTCTGACCAAGGAACCAAGGTTTCACAAGAGGACCAGACACATAAAGTGACACTTCAATTACATCCGCGATTACATCGAGGAGAAGGACATAAATATTTGAAAAGTGCACATGAATCCAAATGTTGCAGACCCGTTGACTAAACCTCTTCCAAGGGCTAAACATGATCAACACCAGAACTGCATGGGTGTTTGATTCATTACAATGTAAATCACATAGTGATGTGAACTAGATTATTGACTCTAGTGCAAGTAGGAGACTGTTGGAAATATGCCCTAGAGGCAATAAATAAAGAGTTTATTAATATATTTCCTTGTTCATGATAATCATTTATTGTCCATGCTATAATTGTGTTGATTGGAAACTAAATACATGTGTGGGCATATAGACAAACATTATGTCGCTAGTATGCCTCTAGAAGGCTAGCTCAGTGATCAAAGATGGTTAAGGTTTCCTAGCCATGGACATGAGATGTCATTTGATATCGGGATCACATTATTGGGAGAATGATATGATGGACAAGACCCAAACTATGAATGTAGCATATGATCGTGTCAGTTTATTGCTACTGTTTTTCTGCATGTCAAGTATATGTTCCTATGACCATGAGATCATGCAACTCACTAACACCGGAGGAGTGCCTTGTGTGTATCAAATGTTGCAACATAACTCGGTGACTATAAAGGTACTCTACAGGTATCTCCAAAGGTGTTTGTTGAGTTGGCATGAATCAATACTGGGATTTGGTACTCTGTGTGATGGAGAGGTATCTCAGGGCCCACTCGGTAATACAACATCACAATAAGACTTGCAAGCAATGTGACTAAGTGTTAATCGTGGGATCTTGTGTTACAGAATGAGTAAAGAGACTTGTCGGTAACGAGATTGAACTAGGTATAAAGATACCAACGATCGAATCTCGGGCAAGTAACATACCGAAGGACAAAGGGAACAACATACGGGATTGTCTGAATCCTTGACATAGAGGTTCGACCGATAAAAATAATCGTAGAATATGTAGGAACCAATATGGGCATCTAGGTCCCGCTATTGGTTATTGTCCATAGAGGTGTCTCGGTCATGTCTACATGGTTCTCGAACCCACAGGGTCTGCACACTTAAGGTTCGGTGACGTTTTGGTATGGATGAGTTATGTGTGTTGGTGACCGAAGGTTGTTCGGAGTCTCGGATGAGATCCTGGATGTGACGCGGAGCTCCAGAATGGTTCGGAGGTGAAGATCCATATATAGGTAGTTCTGTGTTGGTTACCGCGAAAATTTCGGGCATCACCGATAACGTACCGGGGGTGCCGGGAGGGTCCCGGGGGTCCATCAGAAGGGGCCACCAGCCCCAAAGGCCTACATGGGCTTTGAAAGAGGTCACACCAGCCCCTGGTGGGCTGGCCGCCCCTCCCACAGAGGCCCATGCGGTCGAAGGGTGGAGAGGGGAAACCCTAAGGGGGCCGGCCACCCTGCCTTGGGGGCCAAGCCACCCCTTGGCCGCCGCCCCCTCCTCTTGGCCGCTGCCCCTAGGGGTGGGAACCCTAGGGTGGAGCCCCTTCCCCCTTCCCCCTATATATATGAGACAGGTAGGAGGGCAGCCACACCCTAAGTCACGGTGCAGCCCTACGTCCCTCCCCGGTTGCCTCTTCTTTAGTAGATTGGTTCAGCGACGCTTAGCGAAGCTCTGCCGGATCAGCTCCACCACCATCGCCGCCACGTTGTCATGCTGCCGGCAAACCCATCTACCTCTCTGATCCCTCTTGCTGGATCAAGAAGGCGGGGATCTTCATCGAGCTGCACGTGTTGTGAACGCGGAGGTGCCGTCCGTTCGGCACTTGATCGGGAATTCATGGGTTGGCTTGCGATTTGGATCACAGAGACGTACCACTACATCAACCGCGTTCTTTAACGCTTCCTCTTAGCGATCTACAAGGGTACATAGATCCAATCTGTCCTCTCATAGATGCTCATCTCCTAGATTGATCTTGGTGAAGCGTAGGAATTTTTTTGTTTCCCATGCAACGTTCCCCAACACATGCATCATATTGGTTTGTGCATCATGTCATGCATATTTTGTGGTGTATTGTGTGTTGATTGTTTGTCCGGATTGCTTCTTCTCGATAGAGTTCCGAAAGCGTTCGGAGTGTGAGGATTCGTTCGTCTACTTCACGGATCGTCTTCTTCATGGACTTGTTCTTCTTCCAAGTGGGATCTCAGGCAAGATGACACATGTCACTTGATACCACTACTATCATTGCTATGCTAGTTGTCTCTCTTTTGTCATTATGTCACGCTACCTACCACTTGTTTTTCAAGCCTCCCAACATTGCCATAATAAGCCTTTGTTTGGCTATGTTACTACTTGCTCAGACCTTCTTATAGCATTTCTAGTTGCAAGTGCAATTGCTTCCATGTGACAACATGGACATTCTTTTGATATCACAATATTATTGCTATTTGATTTAATGCACTTAAACACTTGGTAAAAGGTAGAAGGATTGGCCTTTTGCTCGGTGTTTTGTTCCACTTTTGTCGCCCCTAGTTACTTGTGAACCGGTGTTATGTTCCATAATTGAACGCTCCTAACATGCACGGGGTTGTTATGGGGACCCCCTTGATTTTCGTTTTAGGATAAATCTTGTCTGGCAAGGCCCAACATTGGTACTACATTTGCCTAATAACTAATAAACTTGCATAGGGACTTTCCGGACCCCGTGGATTAATCAACAACCCGGGCCAGTGCTCCTCATGATTGTTGGTCCAACCCAGAGCATCTTATTAACGCTACCCGGGGCAACTCGGTGATTGGCGTGGTAACCATCGCTCATCCATCGTGTCCTGAGAACGAGATACGCGGCTCCTATCAGAATCGTCAACACGCCGGGCGGCCTTGCTGGATTTGTTTTACCTTTCTCGAATGTCTTGCGTGAGGAATTCTGATTTTCTTCGGGCTATCTCGAGGTTAAATCTTTCGGAAAGCCGTGTCCGCGGTTATGTGGCAAACTTGGATATTGTTTTTAACACCCGGTCATAGAAAACTTGAAGTAAACTCTAATAAAATACACCAACTTTGTCCGTAACCGTGACTGTCTCTTCTCGTGAGTCCGAGAGAGAACACGGTGGGGTTATGCTTGACGTAAGTAGGTGTTCAGGATCAGTTAGTGATCATTTCTAGTTTATGTCCGTTATGCATAGACCACCATACTTTACTTTCTGTATTCGTAAGTTAGCCACTCAAATAAATGCTTAGTCGCTTGCTGCAGCCTCACCACTTAACCATACCTCAACTAATAAGCTTTAATAGTCTTGATACCCTTGGAAATGAGATTGCTGAGTCCTTGTGGCTCACAGATTACTACAACAACAGTTGGAGGTACGGGTAAAGTGATGATTTGACATGAGCGCGATGCTTGTTTGTTTTGGAGTTGTTCTTCTTCTTCTTCATCAATCTAGGATGGGTTCCGGGCGGCAGCCTGGGATAGCAAGTATGGATGTCATTTTATCGTTTGATTTTGTCCATAGTCGGACCCTGCTCTTTTGTATGATGTTTGAATATGTTGATGTATTGATGTGTTATTGATGTTGCTTGTGGCGAGTGTAAGCCAATTCCATATACTCATCTCTTCTGTACATGTACTTGTAATGATATCTATTCTTGCAACACGACAAGATGCCTTCCTATCCCTGTCGAGGCCCTCGAGCCAAAATAAGGATAGGGTCACATCTTGGGTGTGACAAGTTGGTATCAGAGTTTGTACCGACCTAGGTGCCCCCTTGATTGATCGAACTTGGCCGAGTCGAGTCTAGTGAAAAAAACTATTTTGAGTCTAGTTATATCGGAGAGTAGGATTATTTTTACTTCTCTTCTATACTCTAGTGAGGAATTACGACTGAGGAATTTTGATTCTACCCTCTTCTCACTCAAAATTCTTTTAGGATCACGCGGATATTTTGGAATCTATATGATGCTAATGTGACGGAGTTTTGTACTTGGTGCCTCCTGTTATCGAGAAGTAGAGCTCCAGGGGATTCTTGACACATCGTTATCATTCAGTTTCCTTAGTATCTCAGGACGAAGGATGTCCGAAATTGCTTCGATACTAGTAGTTGCGAGAGGAGTCTGGCATCCCCAGTACTGGTGGAGAGAGTTCAGATGTACTGCCATTCTTAGTATCGTTGTGTTTTCGAGGGTCTGAGATAGATGGAGTTTCAAAGTCTCTGGTTATGTGTTGAAGGATGGATATAGTTGGGGTGTAGGGCTCGTTAGTTGTGTGAGATATTTTCCTCCTTGTATCCCCAACACCCGATTGCATAACCAAGAAAGATTCGGAAGTTCTTAGGTGAGAATTCAAGTAGTTACCTAGGTTATCTTCCAACAGATCATGATGTGAGGTTGGGGTTCGACATCTAGTGGATTCGTTTGTTCATGGTCTTTCTTACAGCGCTCTCGTTATGTCTTAAAAAGTCCTTATAGCTTGCTATGACTCGGGGAAGCATCATATGTCATGTGCACTGCCTTGCACATGATGGCTACTATAAGATCGAGCCCGTGCGAACCTTACCGAGAAAATATCGAGCAAAATCTCTGTTATGCTTTTGTTTCCGGCCTGTTTCATAAGCCCCATCCTTTGTTTTGTTTTGTATATGGTCATTCGAGTTGCTTCGATGTCAAGTGGTGATTTCATATCTTTCCTAAGAAGTGTTCTCATATTTCTGTGAGAATGATAATTCTTGTGCCCAATCAAGTTATCATATCAGTTCTTTTCAACCGGTGCACTCCTCTTCAAGATATTCAGTCATCTCCAATATTTGCAAGATCAATCCTCATGGTTTCTTCCGGAGTTCTTTTCATCCGTACTAAGTTGTCATTGTTTTTCCCCACCCTCCCGCCCTTCTTCTTCAATGATTAATTCTCATCCAAGTGCTTTCTCTTCATCAATGCTTCCGCTATCATTTCTTCATATTGTATTCGGTGATTTCTTGTGGAGATTCTCAAGAGTTTCATTTTCATAATCTATCCTCAAATTCCTTGTTCTTGTTGTTATTCTTCTCTAGTGAATTCAATTCAATCTCTCGGTGTTCATCATATCTCTCATTCGTTCAATGATTGCCCATGTTGGAAATTCTTATCCAAGTATCTCTTGTTTAGTCATCTCTCTTTATATCCGAAGTGCTGAAGATATCTCAAAAGTTTCGTGTTTCCATTCAATAATCCTTTCAAATTATTTCGAGGGTCTCATATCGTCTAGTTCTTAATTTGTACTCGTGCAATCTCTCTTTTTAATCAATCGTTTCAACGGAGTTTTCTTTGAGTGGGCCCATAAACCATAGGTTTTTCCCCAGGATCCTACCTGGCTCTTCTAATCTTTGCGGAGAGGTCCTCAAGTTCTTCTCAATATGACGTAAGAATGATTTTCATGAGTCATATTCATTATCCAAGATTGCTTTAAATTAATTTCATCATTGGCTCAACCTTCTTTATTCTTTATTCCGGAGTGTCTTAGTAACTCATGGTCTTGTTTCTTGTCATCATTCTTTGCATTGAAGTCCGAAGGAGTGCTTCTCTTAAATCTTTGCTCATTATCTTGAAGATTCATGGTCTTAGCTTCGTGGTATCCTCTCAAATTGTTTCGATCATGAGAAATTTCTCCCATATCTATCTGATGTATTCAGAGTTGTTTTCATTTCTCGATCCTCTGAAGGCCATCATTTCAGAAGATTTCTTCGTTCTCAGCGTTCAGCTTTCGTTCTCAAATTCTTCTCAATTGTCGTCTGTTCATTCGTATCTCAATCATTCTGGTGCCTTGTGAAGGTTTCCATTAGGTGGATCATGATCTCTTCATTCTCATGTATCTCCATTCATTCGTAGTATCCTCATTCGTTTGTGAATTCTTACCGCTGTTCTCGTGCAAGACTTCTTCAAGTTTGTGATCTCTCTCTCTCTTCAATTCTTTGCAAGAAGAATAAGTAGTATGCCAAATCCATTGTGTGTCATCAATTTAACTTGATGAAGGATAAGCATGACATAATTCTTATTCTTGCTTCATCAAGAAGGTGATCTCAATTCTTTCTTCCGGAGTTGTTCATGATATCAAATTCTCGATTTCAAGTGTTCTCCTTTTTTTTCTTTCCAGAGTTTCAAGTCATTCTCAAATATCTCTTCGCGAAGCTTCATCTAAATCTTTGCAAGGCCTCAATCTTGTTCTTTTGCAACCTTCAATGTCAAGCTTCATCCTTTCATTCCAGATTTTATCCCGATGCTTCTTTATGGTGGTTTGTTAAGGATGTAATTCTTCTCGAATTGTTTTCAAGATTCTTGTTGGAGGTGCTCAAGTGTTCTTTGTCTTGGATTCCTAAGTTCAATTCCTTCTCCGTTGTCTTTTGAGACGGTGTTCTTAAATTCTTGATTATGAGGAGTCTCGAAGAAAAATTGTCAAGAATGAGATAAGTAAACCCATCTTGTTTTCGCGGAGTTATCTTGGGTTGGATTTCACCTAAAGCATTTCCTAAGGATTGTTGCTATTACAGTTTCATAAATGATCCAAATTTTCTCCTCCTCTTCTTGGTGAAAGAAGTTTTGCATATCTTGTTGCTCTTAAGCAATCAATTGTTTCTGTTGTGGTAGGTTGTCACCTCATAATTTTGAGATGTTTTCCGCAAGCCCACAACAAGCTATTCTTTTTGTTGTTGATTCTCCATCAACTCCGTTCACCTATGCTTCTCAAGTTCAATGGTGGTAGAAGTTGTTATTTTCTTCTATGTCCTTTTCCTTCCATCAATCTATTTTCTATTCTCTTGTTACGGAGGCCTTGTGATGTTGCTCTCTTCAATCTAGCATCTTTCTTTGTCAAGATCATGCTCTTCTTTTGCTTGTAAATTAACCGGAGTGCTGTGAAATCTTTTCATGATCCTTCCATCTTGTGAAGTTTTGATTCTAATCCAACCGAAGTTTGGCGTCTCTCTTTCAATTTCTTCCCATCATATCAATTTTTCCTCTCTATCCTACCGGAGTGCTGCCGAAATTTCTTTTGAATTCTTGCTTGTTCCTCATGTAGTTCTTCATCTCTTTCCAACCTTCAAGGTTTCTTGATTTCACTCGTTTGTCAAAGAAGCAACTAAGATTTACCTCTTGCTCTTTCTCTTCCACTTCTCATTCTAGATCTCGGGATGAGATCCTCGTGTAGTGGAGGGGAGTTGTAACAGCCCAGGACCGACGCTGCAGAAGTTTCCCCTTTTATTCCATTGTCGTCTTGTGTTTCGTTTGGTTGTTGCATTCATCATCGCATCATTCACATCATCTGCATGGCATCTTCACTCGTTTTCAAAAACTTGCATCCGTTCGTAGTCATCGGTTCTCTCTATTCTTGTCGTCAACCATTTCGAGACCAACCACACATGCACGCGCCCGCGGCTTCGATAAAATATTGTTTTTAAAGCGCGCATAAAACTTTCCCGGATTGGGTCGAAAGTTGGCGTAGGTGGACCACCTGCCAAATTTCGTCGCATTCCCAGGTCGTTTAATATCCGAACGGTCAACCATAGTAGTGCGGTCATCGGTTTATTATCAAACTTTTTCGGTGTTTTAAAACTCGTGTCACGGGCTCACTTTTCCCTCTCTTCTTGGCCCAACCACCTCTAACACAGCCCTCTTACCCACCTAGCCCCCCTCCTCTTCTGGACGTCCGATCGAGATCGAACAGTCTGAAAACGGATGAAAATCCCTAATCCTAGCCCCCCTTGCCTATTTAAACAGCCCCCTGCCTAATTTTGACCCTAAACCCTAGCTGCCTCATTTTTCGTGCAAGGCCAACCAGCAGCCGCCACTCTCGCGCCTGTCTCCCTCCTCCCGCCGCCGAGCCCGCCAAGCCCATCTGGAGCCTGCTCGGGCTTGGATCCCGCCGTCACAAGCCCGAGCGTCCCTACCGCCAGCAAGCCTTGCTCCTCCCGAGCCTTCCCGCACCCGTGCCTAGCTTTCCCGAGCCCCTCTGCCAGCCTCGTCGGAGTCCTTGACTCACTGCCGGCCGGGGAGCCTTGCCGGAGACCCTGCCGCCAGCCATCGGGCGCCCCATGCCCTATCGCAGCCTGCTTCGCCCATGCCAGATCCCAGATTCGGCCCGTTGTGTTTTTTCCCGTTCTGCGAATTTGTCCAATTACCTGTGAATTGCAGTTTTAGAGAAAAGACCCTACATTTCATGCATTTAATAACTCACCAATCGGGTATCGTATGGAATAACTTTATATATGAAACTTGACTAGAATTTCGTGTAGATTCACAATATCCAACTCTCACATGTGTTTAAAATGTTTAACCTGCTGTTTTAATTTAATTTTCATAATTGCCATGCCGATATAATTTATTTCATAACTAATTAACTGTAGCTTCCGTTGAAAATGTTTTACATATGTAACTTGCCTAGAAAAATGTGTAGAATCACATGGTGACATTTATTTTGCGTTTTAACAACTCTAAAGTTGTGTTAGGACAGATCTGGACCGAAATCTTAAATTGCATATGTGGTCGTTTCGGAATTGTTATTTGTTGCTTCCGGTCTCATTTAAAATGCCTAGGTGATGTAGTTTTTCATGCTTTGCCTCTTGCCATGATAAACAACATTTAATATGGTTATTTAGTTAAACAACATTAACCATATTTCTCATAATATGGAGAGTTATTATTTTGTTATATGTGTGTTCTCCTTCTCCATTTAAAATTGCTTTAATTCCCTCTTCACCGTATGCCATGACCATAATTGTTAAACAACATTTAATATTGACGAGTACCTAATGAGAGTGCACTAACTAATTCGAACGTGGAGTTTCGTTAATATGCAACTCATTTCATATTGAACTTCACTTAATGTGTAATAGTTGTTTGTTGTTCTTGTCATGCCATGCCTTGCATAATTAAATGGACATGCATCATATTGGTTTGTGCATCATGTCATGCATATGTCATGGTGTATCGTGTGTTGATTGGTTGTCCGGATTGCTTCTTCTCAATAGAGTTCCGAAAGCGTTCGGAGTGTGAGAATTCATTCGTCTACTTCATGGATCATCTTTTTCATGTACCCGTTCTTCTTTCAAGCGGGATCTCAGTCAAGATGACACATTTTCCTGGATACCACTACTATCACTGCTATGCTAGTTGTTCCGCTTTTGTCGTTATGTCACGCTACCTATCACTTGTTTGTCAAGCCTCCCAACATTGCCATAATAAGCCTCTAACCCTCCACCTCCCAGCAAATCTTTGTTTGGCTATGTTACCGCTTGCTCAGCCCTTCTTATAGCGTTGTAACTATAGGTGCAATTGCTTTCATGTGACAACATGGACATTCTTTTGATATCATAATATTATTGCTGTTTGATTTAATGCACTTATACACTTGGTAAAAGGTGGAAGGCTTGGCCTTTTGTTCGGTGTTTTGTTCCACTTTTGCTGCCCCTAGTTACTTATGAACCGGTGTTATGTTTCATAATTGAGCGCTCCTAACATGCTCGGAGTTGTTATGGGGACCCCCTTGATTTTCATTTTAGGATAAAGCTTGTCTGGCAAGGCCCAACATTGGTATTACATTTGCCTAATAACTAATAAACTTGCATAGGGACTTTCCGAACCCCGTGGATTAATCAACAACCCGGGCCAGTGCTCCTCATGAGTGTTGTCCAACCCAGAGCAGCTTATTAACGCTAGCCGGGGCAACTCGGTGATTGGCGTGGTAACCATCGCTCATCCGTCGTGTCCTGAGAACGAGATATGCGGCTCCTATCGGGATCGTCGACACGCCGGGCGGTCTTGCTGGATTTTTTTTACCTTTCTCGAATGTCTTGCGTGAGGAATTCTGATTTTCTTCGGGCTATCTCGAGGTTTCGAATTTCCTTTGGAATTGCCTAGGATGATCACGAGATTCGTGGTCGAGGTTATTCCCGCGGAGTGTGGTTAATTTGTGATGGATGAGTTGGAGCATCTCTGCAGGATTGAATATTTCGGAAAGCCATGCCCGTGGTTATGTGGCAAACTTGGATACTTTGTTTAACACCCGGTCATAGCAAACTTGAAGTAAACTCTAATAAAATACACCAATTGTGTGCGTAACCGTGACCGTCTCTTCTCGTGAGTCCTTATCCGAGAGGGAACGCGATGTGGTTATATTTGACGTAAGTAGGTGTTCAGGATCAGTTAGTGATCATTTTTAGTTCACATCCGTTATGCGTAAACCACCATACTTTACTTTCTGTATTCGTAAGTTAGCCACTCAAATAAATGCTTAGTCGCTTGCTGCAGCCTCACCACTTAATCATACCTCACCTAATAAGCTTTAATAGTCTTGATACCCTTGAAAATGAGATTGTTGAGTCCCTGTGGCTCACAGATTACTGCAGCAACAGTTGAAGATACAGGTAAAGCGATGATTTGACGTGAGCGCGATGCTTGTTTATTTTGGAGTTGTTGTTCTTCTTCTTCATCAATTTAGGATGGGTTCCAGACGGCAGCCTGGGATAGCAAGGATGGATGTCATTTTATCGTTTGATTTCGTCTTTAGTCGGACCCTGCTCTTCTGTATGATGTTTGAATATGTTGATGTATTGATGTGTTATTGATGTAGCTTGTGGCGAGTGTAAGTCAATTCCATGTATTCATCTCTTCTGTACATGTACTTGTAATGATATCCATTCTTGCAACACGACGAGATGCGCTCCTATCCCTGTCGAGGCCCTCGAGCCAGAATATGGATATGGTCGCATCTTGGACGTGACATCACCAGAGGAGTGTTTAAAAAGAACTTGGTTTACTATATAAGAGAAACTAGATGAACAACCTAAACATAGTGGTCAAACTTCATAAAAGCTGATCATATTTATATGAAAAACTATGATACATACACGCTAAGCATAAACACAAATTTTAGTCGCACAAATGCGGAAGCATAAATGCAAATGTGAACTCGAGACCGAGATTTAAATATGTGGCCTATTTTTATACTATTTTTTATATTTGCAATATTGACCGCGTATTTAAAGTCAACTCACAGTCACCTTAGCTAAGTTTGAGTTTCATAATGAGATATGGATACCGTGGATTACATGTCAAGTTTGAGAAAGTACAAGAGACCCTTTTGCAAGAAATGATGATGGTACAAATTATATAGAAACTAAAATGTGGTGCGCCGGCGGCTGAGTTGAATAAAATACAATGTTAGACTTGCCGTCATGGTCTTTATGTATCTTTAAAACCGAACCAAAAACCATGGAGTATTCTTTTCATTTTTAAACCCAAAATTAATAATTCAGAGCCATATTTATAGAGGCCGCCTTTTCAATATAAAACCAATTATCGATTAAAGGAGGCCTTCGTTTTTTAAGGCAAAGAGGAGGCCGTCCTACAAACACGGCTATTCTGATCCAGAACTCATGTGAACGCGGGTGAACAACAAAATAAAAAAGAATCTGTTTTTTATGCAAAACATTGACAAATGTTATTTTCGAAAGCATCTCAGATCATTGATTTTTTCTCTTTGCCACATATTCCATGAATTTCATCCGGTGATGAAACTTTCCAAAAAATTAGAAGTGTTGAAATTTTTTGGCACACTTTTTTTTCACATTTTCATATTTTAATTTTATTTTATTTTTTCTTTTATTGTCACCCGAGTTCACCTGACATCAGGATGAGAACAGCATTTTCACCTTCCTGCCACTTTTCTAGGGGGAGGCCATGTTCTGCACTTGACGGGCCCAGCCCACCACCAATCCTCGTCCAACATGAAGTCCACCACACGCCCACAGGCCACAAGCCCACACGTCCCTGAAGGCCAGCACCACGGCCGGCGGCCATGCCCCAGAGCCCCTGAAGGCCGCCGCCGTCTCCGACGTGCCCTGCGCCCACCACGCTATGCTTCCGGTGCTGAGACATCGCCTCCGGCTCCCGCTCGCCCACCTCTGCCGCCGCCTCTCCTCGTCCTCTTCCGGCGAGGGAGCTCCCCCCGTCGCCCCCACGGACGCCGCGACGCTGACCGCGGCGAAGGCACGGGAGGCGCATGCGGCGCGGATGGAGGCGTACAAGAAGGTGCAGGAGTTCGACTGGTCCAGCGGCGCTGATTGGAAGACGGCCGCCAACATCCTCTTCACGGTGCCCCCCAAGCGCAAGGAGTTCGGGTGAGCATTATCAGGCAGTAACCATTGTACAGTAACTAATTTCTAAGAGAGATGATTGAGCCGGTACACGCATTGTTCGGCGAAATCTGATGTCTGATTTGTTAAAATTTATAGGCAATTCCTTTTCTGTTGCTGATGTCTGATTTGTAGAATCTTTCATTTGAGTTCGGTACGGAACCTTGTTCGTGGAGCATGGATCATGAAAAAATCATGATGCATTTTGTTCTATTTAGTTTGCCTAAGAACAATACCCTTCTGCCAGGAATTACCCACAAACAAGATTTTATATTTTGAGAATCCTACTCCGCTAAACCCAAGCCCTGAGAGGATTTTTATTTTCTCATACTGAGATAGCAGTTGATTTAAATCTTAGATATGTGACTCCTATTCTGTTTATGTTCAAGAATTCATGACTGAACTGAAGGTAGGAAAGTTCCCCATGTGTTCTATTAATAAGGTCATGGAAATACAGGTTGCATATTTCCTCAGAATGAGAGGGCGAGACTAAGATCAATATTAGTACGGGAGGTCATAGTTTCTATCTCCAGTTCTTCCCATGGTGCTAATAAAAAACGTGTGTGAAATCTAGAATGCCTTTACGATATTGAGGAGCATTCAATTTCAATCTGAAAAACATTT
Organism: Hordeum marinum; assembly: GCA_022496015.1. Classification (NCBI taxonomy): domain Eukaryota; kingdom Viridiplantae; phylum Streptophyta; class Magnoliopsida; order Poales; family Poaceae; genus Hordeum; species Hordeum marinum. The sequence goes on along the minus strand of CM039672.1, from coordinate 436,749,094 downwards.
TCTTGGAATGTTGGTTTTGGAGATGATTTCTGTTACAAACATATTCCGAATGGTGGCCTTTTTTGATTTCTATGATTCTTTTGTATTTCAGGCTTGACTTCCACCTTGTACAGCTCTTCTTTGTTTGCATGCCCTCACTAGGTTTGTTTCATGATAAAATCCATTCTTTTCTGATATGTAATCTTTGGGATGTCAAATGTGAAATTGTGAGTTCTTTTCAGTTTTCTATGTTTACATTGCGGCTTTTGTTTTGGTGTGCAGCTGTCTATCTGGTAGCCCAGTATGCACGAAGTGAGATCAAAAGGATGGAAGCGGTAATATGCTGTGATTCCCTCATACTGTGCAGTTTCCGTTGGAATAAATGATCTCTAAAATAATTTGAATCTTGTACAACAGTGGGCTAAATACGACCTATTGATATCTTATTATTTAGCGAACATTATGCTGCAACTTGTTTTCATATATCAATGCTACTCAACTGATGCTACATAACTGATCCTTTGGAACTACCAGGTGAAAGAGTTTGACTTGTATGACATTGGCTCTTAAGCCATGTACTCTTGGTCATGATCGAGCCTTCTAAATGCGTCCTTGGGTTAAGTGTCGCTATGCTGTCAAATTGGTTAAAGCTCTGTGATGAAGTTTTGACCTAAATGCACGTACGATGGAACCTGTTAGGGCAGTTCAAATTGTTACTTGATGTGCTGTGGACTTTTCAAACCATCGATGTTATAGTGATGACTCTCTGCCAGATATGTTATTTATGTGCCAAGGCACATGCAGCACATTTTTCAGTCGCATTGGTTCCTAAGCTATTTTATTAGGAGATCCTGCAGGTACTCTGTTTTGGAGTTCTCTTTCTACATTGTGAAGTATGAACACAGCAACCTTGTTACTATTCACTAAAAAAATTGCACTCTGCTATTAATGCTATCAGTTACTTACTAGAAACACCATGTGTGTTCCCTACGGGCTAAAAAAGTTATGCTACATGTTTACATATCTGCAATTTCATGATAGATTTTGGTGTTTCCACAAAAAAGTATTAAGTGATCGGTGAGCAGTCCCTTCTCAATCCCAACTATTGGTAGCAAATCTGGCTGTTGGTACGATCTCAAAGCAAACAGACCATCGCCATCAATTGGTTTGTTCACAGGAAATGTTATGTGTGATGAAGCGGATATATACACCTTAGGCAGTTACAGCTTTCTCAAGAATGTCATAGTTTCTGTTCTGAAAGTATAGTTTAAATATCGAGTTGTACAAACAGTTTTTAATCTGAAGGTTGCATGTTTGCTCTGAATTCCATACATTTCAATAGGAAACTATACTTTTATGTGGAACCATTGCGGTGTTCAAGTAAAACTAAAATTAGCATAACTCCAGACATTTCACATGTTATTCTGGCACTTGATAGATTCTAGTAATGATATGAAAGGCATATTCAGTAAACATTGACTGATGGAGTTTTATGTTGCTTGTTTCAGGAAGCAGAAGTAAAAAGGAAAAAAATTGAGGAAGTAGAAAAACAGAAACAACTCGAGGCCGACTCTGTTAAGGAGGATTCAAAGCTGGCAACAGTTTTAGTCAGGTTAGATACACTAGAGGGTGTCGTTAAGGAAATTGCAGATGTCAAAATGAGAAGTTCTGCCCTTACCGAAGAGGATCTGAAGAAAGGTGAGACCTCATCTCCTGATAAGGCCCCTGCTTCAAAAAGCGATGCAAATGATAGTCAGCTAGCGTCCGTCAAGATTAAGGACATCAAGGATGTTACAAATGCTCCGCCAGATTCAACACAACAGGACACTAAACGGGACAGAGGCAAGACAAATGGTAAGTCAAATAGTTGATAAACCACGCTGTTTTGGGGTGCTTGTAGTGATCCTTTGAAATGTGTTGTAGCCATCAGTTCAATTTGCAGCCTGTTGATTAGGCAAAGGGCTAGATCAGTTAGCACCTTCTCTTTTTGAGGAGAACAGTTAGCACCTTTTCTTTTTGAGGGAGATCAGTTAGCACTTAGAAGTCATGGTTACGTTGATCCATTTGCCGAAAATTGTGGGAGCTTTGCTCCAAGTTGCTGTATATCCGCTCTTTCAATGATAGAATAAAAACAACTCATAAAGTAACCTAATACCGAGGTTAAAATTTTATTTGAATTTCATTTTTCGAAGTTGCAAGTTTCAAACCTAGGAAAAATAATTGTATGCACATCCATTTTTCTGGTTGGCCAAAACATGTTTACTGGTTGGTAGATTAGCGTAGGTCAACCGTCTTGTGGTTCCAGGTTACACTGGATCATCATAACTATATTTGATTTTCGCGCACAACCAGATTTTGTAAGATATGATAATTCCCTTTCTTACTGATGTATTATTGTCTCTGGTGGTAACCGCAATGTACCTCACTTCGGGTCTTACCTCTGAAATACATATATATGGCTCGTATTGAGCCAGAATTCCTTGTATCATCTGTCATTTTTCTGCTTCGATTACCATACCATGCTATGGGCACTCTGGCCTATATATGTTTTTCTAGGAGGCCAATGAGTATAATTTTAAGGAAGGAGTGTAATACTTGTTGAAAAACTTACATTTGCTTTGTTCTTCAAGTACGATATTTGATTCTAATTTTGAAAATAAAGTTAACTAATAAAACGTGAGGTATATGCCATAAAAGTTATACCACCGAAAACCTCTTTCAAATCTGAATTCAATGGTATAAGTGTTGTTGCATATATAGTTTATACTTTGTTGGTCAAATTAAGGCTAAAAATGAGCCTCTAAATTTGAAGAGACCTTGTATATCTGTATGGAGAGAGTTTTCTCTCTCTTTCTAGAACTAGATTCATCGTGGAAAAGGTGTATCGTAACTAATAGTACCAGTAACAACTTGACGCCATGAATATCCGATCATGTGTTCATGTGTTGCTCGTGAATGTTACAGTTCAAATGCATGGTTATGTTTCAACTATGCCTGCATGGCTTGGTTCCTTTCTACCACACCCTCACGATTTAAGAGCACAACATTACATTTTCATGCATCATATTTGTACAGCCCAAAATTTACACACAACACCAACACCAAACATAAATTTAGACCACTTACTTACATAGGTGAACTGCACCTTGCTAATCAGACCAGACCAGACCAGACCAGTGCTTTGTGAATTAGACTACTTACACAGGCGAACTTCGCTACGCACACTACTGCACATGTTGCGCAATTTCCTGAACTACTGATGCAACGCTTTCCCAGACAGTGCGTACAGCTGCCTGCGACCAAAACAGTAGCTTGTCACCTCGGGGGCCTTCTTCTATATCCTAAACTTTGGATCTCCGGACGATTGACACAACAACGGCTGTGTCGTCCAGTTTGCCCCCGCTGAAACCTAGGTAACCGGCCGCGACGGCAGAGTCTGAAAATGGGCTTCTCCCTGCTCCAGACCTCCCTACCTCATGTGCCCTGGCAGCGAGGTGCTCGGCCATCTCCTGCGAGTAGAATAGTCATGCCATGATTTAATCTTGAGACCGAGATTCAGGTTTATTTAGTTATTTAGAAAGCAAGTTGATGATTCTACCGCTGGTTTTAGATCCGCCTGTAAAGATTTCGAGATCAGGTCCGCTGCTTCTTGCTCGTAGACGTTGTCGAAAAGACCATCGGTCGCTGTTATGATGACATCGCCTTCCTCTATGTCAATGGTGTAATTCTGAAAACAGAGTGGAAGAAACAAGAGTGTTACTTTTCAATTATTCATATAGTGCGGGACTAGACTTGGTAGGAAAAAAAATAACCTGTACAAGGGTTAAGGGATCAACCCCTTTCTCGATTTGATGTGGAAAATTGAAGCCATAAACCATTGGCTTTGATTTTGCGTGTACTTCTCCATTCCTTATCACCAGAAACCCCGAGTCTCCAATATTTGATGCATGAAGGAGCTGTAACAATGGTAGGTCCAATGAGTATGACACGAGGAGAAATAAGAAACGACAGTCCTGATAAAATAACAGACCTGGCCATCAAAGTGAGCAACTAAGACAGTCGAAGAGCCAGGGGACCTTGCTTCAGCTGCAGCCTTGGAGAGAACTTGCTCAGGTGCAAGCTCAGAGCCTCCTTCATTTTCCGCAATTACTTTTTTACAGCCATCCATTAGCTCTCTTGCATAGAGCCCTGCGTTGATTCCTAAGTACAAGTATTACAACAACAAAATTAGCACTGTGCCATGCCTATGAATAACCATGAGCACTTGCACTACATTCCAAATACACATTTGCCAGACTTCAGGTAGAAAAAACATGGCCTAAAGTCATGATGTTTATGTTTATATTATTATATATCCATGCTGCAGCTCTTTTCATTCTTACCAAAACAACAAACCTATATTAACAGTAATGCCCCCTAACTTGAAGTCTTGAAGAAGAAAAAAATTCTGCACGTCTCGTGATATAGGCTGTGAACAAGGGCTGGCATTTAGGAATTACTTCCCCCAAAAGAGTGATGATCCTACTTGCACCAGAGCCAAATTAAACTGATATAAACATTCGGCTGGGAGTAGGTACAAACATAATGCGTTTGGTAGTGCACATCTTAAATCAATACTCATCTCTTAGATCCTGCTGTTTTCTACCTTTTCTGTTTCAACTTGTCAACCTACATACTTATCCACATATTTCTGAGGCATAGACGTGCTAAATATTTTTCTCTTACAAATAAACATATGGACTCTTAACCAATCAAATCTTAAGAATTAATTACACAAATAAAATAATAAGAGGTAAGAGCATTCAAAGGCTTGATGCATCTCTCAAGTCTATAGTTGGTGCATGTGTCATGCTTTGCTTTTCCAAGTAATTGAATAGTCATTTTGCAGCTCAATTCTGAGTGTCTAACCCTTACAACTTAGTTCTTGTCATTATCCCGGCACTGGTGGCACTTGATCTATGTACCTTATTATAGCATTGGATTCAGACCAGACTAAATTGATTCTTGATTTCTCACTAAATTGTCATAAGCGCCTGCTTGGAGCAATATTTCGAAAACTTCAATTATCATTAACCTTCCAGGGTCCAGAAAAATAAGATTTATGTTTTAACCTAAATTATGCAGAAGACAGAACAGCATCCCTATCTTCTATGCTGAACATCCACAGAAGGTAGAAGCAGCGATCAGTTCAGAACTTTTTCCCCACATCTCAATAGTCGTCTTTTCTAAAGAATAGGCATTCTACTAACTAAGCAAGGTGCCCGTGCTATGCCATGGTACCGGGTCACCTTTATGTTTTAACTGTACAAGGTCAAGTGTGCTTTATATTTCTGGACGGAGGTGTTAACGAACTGCCTTCAAAAAGCAATCTAACATTAGGATTTAAGACTAGCATCACCAACTGAATGGGGAATTTGGTTTCTAGAAGGCCAGGCATGATACATAAGGTTAAGGTAAAGAATCAAAACCAAAGAAAATCAACCTACTAACCTTCAAATGACCACTGACCAACTCCATCTGCCACACCAAACCAACCATTGTGTTCAATAAAATAAGCATCTTCTCCGCCTGTTGCTGCCTTGGAAAATAATACAGATATCACAACCAAAGCGTCAGCGGGAGCTTGGATTAGCCTTATGTTGGCTCATGACAGAGATAATAAAATATATATCCTTGGTAGCACTGGCTGCCACATGGGCAGTTCTAGAGGGTGGGCCAGGTGAGCCCAGGCACACCCAGAAATTTTGAGATAAGTTTAGGATCAGGTCTACAGAGTGCAGACTACAAACCATCAGAAGGCAGCCCAGGAAACTTTTGGAGTGTGCACACAACAACAACAACAACAACAAAGCCTTTAGTCCCAAACAAGTTGGGGTAGGCTAACTTTTGGAGTGTGCACACCCTGTACAAAATTCCTGGCTCTGCTCCTACACTGCCACTGAACTGCATATATTGCCATGGACAATTAAATGTACTATGATGCAACTTTTTTACATTGTATGAGAACTGCAAAGTTCATAGTATTAAGCCACTTATTTCCTCCAGACACAATTTGTCGAAGTGGGATACATAACACAACACATCTTCATTTTCAACCAGAAAATTTTATTTATATATATTACTTCACAGTTTACAGTTTTCTATAATTGTGTAGGCAGATCAATGTTCCCATAATATTACTTTACAGTTTTCTATGTGCTATTATAGAAGTTACCGGTCAATTTGGGTATCCTGTAGAAAACAACCACCTTTTGTGATAAGCAGTAGTATTGCAAAGACAGGTATGCACAATGTGGAATCAACCAATGTCGCATATTTGAGCAATTGACGTTGTACACTAGTAAAATTATGTTTCTCAAAAGAATAAGTGAAATTGCTTCTGCCATTCAGAAAATGCACATGCAGGACAGTTATTACCTTCGAAGGATGAGGCAAGATTGCAGCACCTGACGTCAACAAAGGCGCTGATGAGGCTACTGGAACCGTCCTATATATGAATATTGAACATGATAGAATGATTAAATCATTCGTTAAGATTGTGTTTAAAGTTTAAATATGTTAAAAGCCATAGCATAGGTTTTGGTTACAGAGATGCATAACTATATTAAGACAATATATATGCTGAATTCATCTTTGCAAATAGCAGCACACAACGATTATATGGAAAAGATGATGCTGACCACCTATGGTTTGAAAACTAAAATACTTGAAATAAAAGTTAGATGAAGAAAGTCGTACCTATCAGAACTCTTCACTTCTGAAGTGTTCTGTTCCCAATCCACCTTGTCGTGAACTTCTCCCTATTGTGTAAAAAGGAGCAATGGTTAGCCGCTAACCTGCATGTATCCAACTGAATACCACCAAGAGATATCTAATTCATAGTGTACGTTCTACGGCCCCAAACCAGAAGTACATGTCTAACTCAAAAGGTTATTTCCACTTTCCACTTAAGTATCTAGATCATAGTTTCAAGATGTATGTTTGCATTACTTCAACTGGTACTGGTGTCGGTATGTATGCATTTCATGTGATAATTTCTCACACAGGCAGTGTTCTTTAGTATAAGATGTGGTCCCTAAGAAGATATGGCCAAGGACATGTACATTTTGCACTTCAATTTCCAGACCAAAGTTTCATGGAGTATGCATGCGTCACTTCATCTGGTATACCTATCTCATATGTTGGCTTCATAGAAAAACGGTGTTTATCACCCCCTCGTTTTGGGTATGTAAGGCCTCCTCACATTTGGGTCAAACTTTGGCCATAAGTTTAATAACTAGGAAAACATAAGTGGCTACAAAGAATATAGTATTAGATTTGTATTTGAAATAAGTTTCCAATGGTATTTTTTTTGTTATATATAACCATATTTTATTTGTTAGATTTATGGTCAAAGTTTGACCAATAATACAATGGGCCTTAAATACCGGACCCTGAGGCAATCGTACAAGATGTGGTCCCTAAAAATATATGATCAATTAGAAAAGGAGAGAGTGAAACAAAAATATCATGACAGCAACACACGAAATCAAGCATGATCCAGAACATCAACAGATGGGGAAAGTGATGGCACAACAACTGATTCCCACAAAAATAAACATAAAAGGTTATGGTTTGTTGGAGAAAAAAGATAAAAGGTTATGGTCCATGACCACTCGAAACAGAAAACCAAGAGTATATTCAACGAATGCTGAACGCCTCCGTTCTGTTCTGTTCTGTTCTGTTCTGTTCTGTTCTGTTAGGGGTGTGTTCACAAGCTCAACAACCATAGCAGGTCTGGAAAACGATCATGAATGTGAACTACTTACAAACCTAGATGAGCTAATTAACAATGTTAGAAATTTACTGAATCTCTGAAGAAATCAGTCTTTTTACGGCTGATGAAATTTGCAGACACATCACAAAAGACCCAAGTTAAAAGAATGGTGCATCCACTTCCAACAAAGCAAGACTGAGAATGATGAGAACCCTATCTATGGTACACAGCAAGTCAAGAAATCAGAGAGTAAATTGAGCACTATCTATGGAACACATACCGCTGGTGGTGGGATGATAACTCCGGATTCCGACGAAGCCCTCGCATCCACCTCCTCCAAACCAGCCGGCCTCGTCATGCCCGCCAGCAGAGTCTCACTCTCCTCCGAGGCACCACGCGCCTGCACGCCAAGCTCAACTCCACTGCCGTCAGTATCGAGCTGGCAATCGGCCGAGGGAACCGCCCTTCCACTAGCCAACCCTGCCTCCGGTTCGACACCGACACCGGAGCCGACGGCCTGTTCGGGCGCCTCCGACGAGGCCAGGGAAATCTCACCGGCGTCAGCCACCGTGCGTGGATTTGGCTCGTCGACGCGCAGCTGCGGCCGCGGCGACGGCGAGGCCGAGGCATCCGCGTGCCCAGGGTCCCTGGGCTCTGGGTCTTTGACAGGCGGGTGCGCGAAGTGGAACACGACGCTCCCGTCCGCCAGCTCTGCGGCAGCCACGGCAGAGGAATCAAGCCGGAGCGAATCGAATGAGGCGGGGAAGGGGACGAGATATGGTTACTGCTTACCGGTGGTGGAGTGGAGCTCGGGTACGGCGCGGCATGGCGATGCTACGGCCGCGGCGACTTGGGAACGCGGCGGGCTCCGGCGGCAGGGCATGGGCAGCGGCGGGGGCGGGGGCTTTGGGGAGAGCTTGCCGGGGCGCAGGTCCAGCAAGCCCCCCGCGAGCGGCAGCTCCGCCATGGCTCACCTCTCAGTCTCAAGTGTGAGGCGGAGGTGTGAGCGTGAGGGGGGTCAAGGTTTTGAGCTGTAGATTAGCTTCCCATTGCTTGAGCCAAGAAAAAGACTGTAACGGCGGCTCGCAGGACAGACTGGGCCGCTGCTTCATTTTAGGCACCAGAATTTTGTTTTTTTGAGAGAGAAACAGAGAAAGAAAGGGACCGGAGGGCGTGGGTAGCCGGGCCCAAAAACCCAGACATATTGGGTTGGGCTTATCTCCAGGGCCAACTCGGGCCTTGTTTTTAGCCCAAAATATAATTTGGGCTTGCCTCCGGCTTTTTTTTTCATTTCAGTTTTTCCGGCTTCATGCTGGACTTTTAGGCTTATTTGACACATTCTCGTCCCGTCAATTTTTGTTTGAAACATAGTACAGACGCAAGCGCTTATATACACGTGCATACACTCGTCCCTATGAACGCATACACGCACACCCTATCTCTATGAGCACCTTCGAGAGACTGAGCCGACATATCATCTTGAAATTTACGAAGTCACCGTAGGCACGACAGGGAGTTTATTCCATAGAAACTCAGTAGGAACCAGAATAGAGTGGCCGATCTGTTGGCAAATTATAGTCGTACGGAACGAACCACAGCTGTGTGGTTGCATCAAGGACCGCCATGTATTGAGAAACTTTTGCCTTTCGACTGTAACTCTATAAACATTGAATAAAACTCCCTTTTCTACGCAAAAAAAAACTGGTTTTGGGAAGCTCCCATGCTATTTTTTTTATTTTTTTATGTTTTCTTTATCGTTTTTTTCCTTTCGTTCTTCTATTTTTGGTTTTCCTTTTTTCCTTTTTTACATTTTTTCTGATACTTTCTTGAATTTTATTAATACTAGCCTCTACTATTAAAGCATGATCTACCATCGTGATGGCTTTGACCTGATATCTTGCGTGAGATCCACGATCGCCTCTCGTTTGAGAACCACGATCGCATCAGCCGAAATAAAAGGAATGGCCCTCACCTCGTGTGTAAGAACCACGATCGCACCATCACCAAAACCACGAACGCAAAAACCTGAAAGAAGCTACACCTACACATTTTTCACCTCCTCTCCCAACCTGCCAGATCTCTACCCCAAGCACGAACCATCCTTCCTCCAACAGAGGGGAAGCAAATCCATGGGCTCGTTAGTGGTTCTTGGAGGGGAGGTGTATGGCTATATGCCCTTGCCGCCACTAGAGAAAAGAATGTCTTTATGTGGTTCTCTTGATATGCCCTTTGTTCTATTTGGCTTATTAGATTCGATATATCTATACTGAGATACATGATCATAGGAGGTAATGTAGGAGTAAGATCCTTGCTAGAGTCGGTGCCTATCCTAGAGTGATTTCATACCTAATCTCTGCAACCATCTCAGCTTTAACAGATTTGGAGCCCGGCGTAGACTGAATGGAGTGCTCAGTGTGGAGACCAGGGGGGAGGGGGGCTAATCATTATCATCACCTCATTTTTGACAGTGTGGCTCCGAATGCAGGTGACATGAAGTCATTATCGAGGTGGTAGGGTGGAGGGACAACGTGGTACCGGTACAGCTAAGCGTAGGTTAAGAGAAAGGCCAGACCAAAATTAAATGTTGTCTTCTCATGGTGCGGGAATGCATAATGAGATGCATGGGAGGAGGAATAGCAAAATTATAACCAATTCAGGTTAAGGTTTACGAGAATTACATCAAGCACATGCTCGGTGTTCTGTCCCCTTGCGCGTGTGTTGCGATCCATTGAATGGCCTCGGTTGTTTCACAATTAGGCTTCCTACTATGTGAGCCCATGTGCCACCTGCCGAATTGCTAGGAAATGGGTTGTAGTCTAGTGGAGAACCTCGGCTGTTTCAAAATTGTAGCTTCCTATTGCGTCGGATGGCGAATCACTCAGAAATGGGCGTCATGTGCTGATGTCTAACAGTTAGGCACTTAGATAGTTAGATGTCACTCCATAGGTGATCTTTAAGATTTAAGATCATATGAGCTCCCGCCCAATCACAAAGTAGATCAATTTCACTATATTTTCCTTTTTTATCCCACAGCAATGCACGAGGAGGCCACCAGGGAGCTAGACATGGTTGTCGTCCTAGCTAGCCCCTTCTAGCAGCACATAAGCTATGAACCATCACCGTCGACCCAAGGAAAAAAATGAAGGGTGTGCATACTTTTGAAAAGATATTCGTGATCTTAGCTAGGCGTGGGGTGGGGGGGGGGGGGCTAGGAAGGCGGAGCCTGCGTTGTTTGCAGCCAAAATCTCCCCCCTTTTTTTTTCATCCCACCGCTCTTCACCCAATTCCCGTCCTTTTCTCCCACTCTCTTTTTCCTTTTGCTGCCGATGTGGAGGCATGGGGTTGCGCACGTGGTGTAGGGCGCGGCTTGGGCCACGGTGCCCCGATTGTGTTGCCCACCGTACAGATGTTGTCGGCTAGAGCATTACAAGGCTCTTTACTTCTACACCGCCAAGAAGCTCGGTATAAAATCCATGCAACCTCCCTTGGAAAGTGCCTTGCATCGTCATGTAAATGTGACGACACTACTCTTCTGGGAGTGTTCTTTGCTGCGGCTCGTCCAGGCGTGGGCGACGGATGAGGAGCTCATGCGACCGTTGTTTGGTGCTATGCCTAAAGCGGGGGATAGCCGATGGATACGTAGGACGCCAAGATGTTGTCTTTGAATACGGAGTTTTTGGATGCCGAGGCAAGAATAATCGTGCAAGTCGTCTACCATCAGATGTTGCAGCGGTAGAAACATGAGTTGGAGGCGGCTGACAAGAAGGAGGAGGAGGCAGGGGACAAGCACGTGGGGGTGGAGGTGGAGGTAAATCGTGCAAACCGATATTCTTTTGTGACCGGACATGTGAAAACTAAGAATACTTACCTGTTTTTGTTTGTAATCGGACATGTGATCCGATGCCGGTATAATCTGACGCGTGCTATGGATTGAGAATTTTGTCTAAATTTCAAATTTTCCATTACTGATAGACATATATATGTTAGTTTTGGATAGTCAACTCTGTATCCGTGTCCGCAGACTAGTTCCCTGTTCGCGAATGCACATGAAAGAAAACTTACAGGGCAGTATTGAAGATAGCGTAATATTAGAGATATGGTCATGTGTCTGAAAAAAATTAACGTGGCAGATGGAAGAGTTTCCGTCGAGTTTGATCTAGGTAGGTTCTACGGGACTCATTTATGTACATGAGTCTTTGGGTGGACACGCCCGTAATGTTGCTAGTAGAAAAATCAGTCAAGCTGCTTCTTTGATTTGGTCAGTTTGCATGTACGTGTAAAGCTTCAGCTGAATTAGTTCTAGTACTAGAAAACCAACAAAATCAGCAAAAGATGACATATAGTGAAGAAAATCTGCAAAATGCTCGATGTTCCACGGCACACCCGGCACACCCTCTAGATCCGCCAATGCCATCCAACAGTCCAACACAGCATACATTCAGCTAGTAGTCGTTCACCAAGACAAGGCAGTGAAATAAAATATCCATGCTTCCTTTTCTTCTACTGATTGGTTATGGAACCATCTCAATATTGGCTTAAATTGATTGCCAGGGTTTGTTATATATACCTTCTGACGTCGTCATGAGAAATTCACTATGCACCACCAGCTTAACACATACAAAGAATGTCTCAATAAAACTTCGCTTCAACTAACGCCCACTGCTCTATACAAACCAGACTCATATGCATAGTTTTAAATAGCCCGCTATAGCCTCGCTATAGCTTTTTCAACAGGATGTCGCTAAATGGTCTCATGTATAAAATACACCGCTATTTGCCGTAGAATATCTTTGCCGTAGCCCGCTATTTAAAATATTGTCATACGTCGTTAACCCCAACCAAACGTTTACACGCAACAGAGTAGCAGCACGTAGCACCTAGAATATCTTTGGCTCTGCATAGCGGACCGTTAACCTACACCTACACTGAAGTCTGAATGAAGATACTAAGAATTTATCGGATAGAAAGCATACAGTACTAGTGCACTGAAAGCAATCCCAAAAATGAACCAAACATCGGAGGGCAAAGAACTCAACCAGGGACCCACAGAGCCATGGAGGTTGAGTTCAAGTTGCCGGTTAAGTTCCATTTGAAGCTCGTCACATTTATCCTTCTCATGGCCTGCCTTCTTGCCACGACCACAGAATAGCTTGCCATCAGAAAAGCAAGGCTGCATGTGGTCAATTTTATGGCCTGGCCTCTCACAACATTCAAATATTGATTTTGGTCTCTTTGGGGCATTTGCGAGCGTCGTTGCTTCATCCATCATTGTTCCTCCCGCCATCATTGGTGGTGACGCAATTTGCAAGACGCTGAAAAAGATGAGAAAGGGTCAAAATGATAGCTAATCATCCATTCTGACAATAAAGTACATAAAGTTTTTTGATTTTCTATAATACTTCTTTATAGCTTTAAGGGCGGTATTGATTTTTCTCCTCATGGCTTTAGCAGATGTTGACGTATCACTCGCCTGCTTGCACAGTAGCAAATTGTAATCTTCCAGAGCTCTAAGAAAACAACACCGGTGTCACAAATAAGTCAATTCAACATACAACAGCACATGTATATATCCTCATGTATATACCGTAAGCAAAGATCCACAGCTTTGGAGGCAGCTTTGCCTTCACCAACAGAGGAAGCGTATTCTACCACCTGCATCAAGTTTTTTTTTAGTGATTCAGGTAAGTCGATTGTTCATAATTCGGAACCGAGGAAACAAGTTACGGGAATAGATACTCTATCAATAGTTGTGTGCATGGTTTGAAGGGAATGGATTCAAACTTGAGGAAGAAAAGATTCATATTATTAACGAAGGAACAAAGAACAGAAGGCAAAGTTGAGGACAGAACAACATGATGAACTCATAACGTGAAACTCTGGACACCATAACAGAACTTACTGCTGGAGTAGTCAAACGTAGAGATGACACTGGACAGAAGTGTAGTGAGCTGCAATCGATGTTAACTGACCTTTCATGTTCCAAGCATTGACCTGCAATGGTTTGGACCATAAAGATGTGAATCTAATAAGAAATATGTATCACACTGTGTCAACAAAAGCCTCTGGTTATGACAGTTAATTTACAAGATCATAGATCGGCAGCAACAAGTAATAATACTAAAAAACCCAGTGGAGTGTACATGCTTAACATATCCACCACAAAAGTTACAGATCACGAAAGTTTAAGGTGGAGACCGCCCATAATTTTCAAAGATATTATACTTGACCTGACCAATTGTTTATGGTCATACAACAGTGTAAACTGAGCAGATATTTGCATATGATGTTGGAAATTAATTATACTTAAAGATGCTAAACATGCACTTGGTAAATGTTGGATGCATATGCGCACTTGCACATGTGCTATATTAACAAAAGCTAATAGAAAGCTATGTCCGAAGAAGTGGACTAATTAATTCGTTACCAAGTTCCCTAAGCCAGTCTTGAGTCCACAGCAATTCCCCAATACATTTCTCCACCTCCATCCTGACAATAAGCATCAAATAGCAGCAGAAGCACAAATCATTAATTTGTCACGACCAGAGCAGGTAAAGATAGCAACATACGCATTACCTTGTAAAGTACTTGTGCCCTGTATTGGTTATATCTACGCCTGCAATAATTTGGATGAAGAAGCAGTTAATAATAAAATATCAGGACAGAAACCATATAACTTCTGAAGGATTCAATTTTCATGGGGGAGGTGTCAGCCTGAAGCCCTGCACAACCATAGGTTCGTTGCACGCATCACGGACAGGACATCAACCAGTTTTTATGGTGTACTTGGGGCAATAAAAGTTGCTCCCTTTCTTGCCTCGTCGTCGTACGGTAAGCCTGCTGCTAAACAATGTCTGGATCTCGCCGTAGTGACATTTTGAGGGCACTTGGGGCTTGCAACAGAGCCAACAAGTTTTTGATTTCTTGTGCAAAATCCACCAGAAAACGAACTTGTGTTTCCGAATTTTGAAATCTTAATTAGGTTTGATGAGTGAATGCGAATTAGCATCAACAGTTTCATGTTTTTTTGTTTTTTTCTGTTTGGTTATGAAATACAATGAAATGAGGTAATTCATCACCACCTAAATTCTTATAAGCACAGTATAAGGGAACATCCCACAAACATCATGAATTAACTTCGTGATTCAGCTTTGGCTGTGCATTGACCCGTCGAAATATGTGAGTGAGGCCTATATATAGATGAGTCCATACAGGGGGAAGAAAAGATACTAGCATTGTTTACTGCGTAGATTATACAGGGGAACAAAAGGGTGGATCGATCACCTGGGGTCATGTTGAGGTACTTGGGGAAAT
Source organism: Hordeum marinum (assembly GCA_022496015.1). NCBI lineage: Eukaryota > Viridiplantae > Streptophyta > Magnoliopsida > Poales > Poaceae > Hordeum > Hordeum marinum. The sequence goes on along the minus strand of CM039672.1, from coordinate 436,734,048 downwards.
AGCATGGACGGTACATTGGGAGGAAGTCGAAGTCTCCAGCAGAAAACGGGGCTACTGCTTGCACAAGGGCATTTTTCATGTCAACTGTGATGACCCAGGCCTTGTCGTCTTCATCATTCACCTTGGACATGACGTGAAGAAGATCATCATCGCAGATGCCGAGGGTGGGGGTGTAGAAAATCAGTTTCTTCAGATGTAACTTTTCTGTCTGGTCGTCCCACAGCTCCGGCAGTAAAGCAGAATAGCTTTGGTCAAGGGAGATGTCGGCAACATCAACTGTGAATCCCCGGCGCCAATCTCCCGAAGAAAGCTTTCTGCTCCATATGGTGGCTTTCCAACTTTTATCTCTGCCGCAGCAAGGCCTGCAACTGGACGGGTCATGGTATTCTACGTCGACAAACTTGATCAAATCATCGCAGCAGACCACATCACGAAAATACTGAGGAATATCAGATCCTCCTTCCTCGTCGTCGTCTGCGGTGCAAGGCGGCCTTGACGCAGGAAACGGGATGTATCCGATCACAGGATCTTCATCGAATGGGCTGCGAAGGAGAAGAATACCACGCAAGAGATCAACCCAGCCTAGTGAGCTTCCAATCGTGATCTGCTTGGAGGTGTCATGCCCACGAAAATATCTCTTATCAGACTCTGATATAGCCAGCAACGCCACCTTCTTACTCCATGCCTTTGTCTGGGACGAGAAGACATGGACATCAAACATATGATCACCCATTGTCTTGTTCCAACGCAGGAAGGCCACGGCATAGTGCTCGCCGCAGGGCAAGAGGCCGAATTGCGGCAGGGCTTCGTATGCGGGAACGTCGGGGTCCGGGAGCAGGTGCAGCGCGGGCTCCCCGGGGCCGGCTCTGTAGACGAAGTGGTGGGTGGACTCCGGGTAGGGGCCGTCAGCGTCAGGGCTGTTGAAGGTCACGCCGAAGAGAAGGAGCGCGGCCTCCGCGCAGACGACGTCGGCGCCGATGAGGCCGGGCTCAGGATCGTCGTGGGCGAAGCCGTCCGGATCTGAAACTTTGAGGCCTGGGCAGTGGACGGAGAAGTAGGAGACGCCCGGCGGGTCGACGAGCCAGAAGGACGCCACGACGGGCTGGCCGTCCCTCGTCCTGGACACGACGGTGGTTGCGTTGTGGAGGTCGGAGGTGCGCGCCGACGGGTGGAGCAAGACCCAGTCGCGGCGTGGGGAGGTGGAGGCGGTGGCGTATGGGTCCATCAGGTTGATGGGGTCGGTGGGGAGTGCCGCCATGGATCTGGATGCTGAGGTCGGGGTGCAGGGGCCGTCGCGCGCAGGTGCGGCGGATAGCAGCGGACGCGAGCGTGGCTGCGTCTGGCGGCGGACGCGAGCGTGGCTTCGGCTGCGTTGAGCCGGAATTTCCTCTTTTTTTTTGCAGGAACTCGAGCCAGACTTTCCTATTTGTCCCCAATTCGCACAGAGCGACCATCCATGGGCCGGCCCAATTAAACCATGGGGACGCGTCTCGGCTGCGATTTTCCCGGGCTCTTTTTCTTTCTTTCTAATGGTTTTATGTTGTCTTTCTTCCGGAAATATGATCCAGCGGGCGTGAGTAGTTATTTTTTTGCATGGTATTCATATCATAAATATCAAAGTATAAGTCACGTACGGATCGACGTGATAAAACTGAAAAGATAGTGGAACATATCTAAGCTTGACATCAACGTCCGTCACCTGCCTTCGTCACCACCACAACAGCTATCGAAAAAAAAATGACGGATCACCTTCTCACCCAAGCTTGACGCGGTTCCATCGCTAGTATGCAGCTTTGCGGACCTTCAAGGTGGCTCATAAAAAATGAAGCCCTTGCCATTGAACGAATCAGACCGGAACAACATCCCAGACACATCACCGAACTCCAGATCTGGCACCTCACCATGAGTAAGACGCAGAAGGAAGAAACCATACCTGCCATCCATGAACCACGAACCCAACACACATTCCATCTTCAAGATGTCATCGATGCAGACCACAATTTGCATCCGCTCCTGGACGACCTCCCAAGCTCCGCACGACGCTAGAGCAAACGTTGTCACAACGGCGGAGCCCGAGGACAAAGGTCCACCACAAGGATGGCGCCGACACACCATTCTTGTTTGAACAGACTGGTTTCCAAATCCACCCCAACCATAAGACCGATGGCCTCGTTAGGGAAGGATCCAAAGAATCTTTATTCAACGTCGTCATCAACGCCGCCAAAGCCAAAATGATGAACAACCTAAAAACCTAGACTACGAGGAACTAAAAATGGATCCACATGCATGGATCCAGCGACCCACCTCACCACCGACGATCGAGGTCGCCAGCAGAGGGGAGCCGCCAGGGAATGCACTTGAAGATTGGCCTCTCCTGGCGACGGCTAGGGTTCCAGCCACCAGGGAGGAGAGGAAGACGATCCCGGTATGCAACAACCATACGTGGCGTGGGTAGCAAGAAATTATCATCATCATTTTTTTCCCGAGGAAGATCCATCATGGCTAGATTTATTTCATCTCAAATAATGACAAATCATCCAAAATAAGGCTACAGATAAATGAGGGAGGATTGTCCATCCACACAACCGGAGGATCAACCCTAGCCCTTCTAGCTAGCTCATGAGCCACAAGATTCGATTCACATGCACAATGCTAAAAAATAACATGGCCACAATTATTACTAATCTCAAATCAATCATTAAGTATAGGGGCCAAAATTAACCAATTCTACACAATCAATGTGAACTAGCAGTTAATGAATACCCACATAATCTGCAAGTTGCAGCCCCTTCTTCATAGCCAAAGCTTCCCCTGTATATGCATCGATTGTTTTACCCATATAGGAGATCTCAGCTGCAATAAACTCGCGAGCATCATCTCTCAAAATTGCGCCAATGGAAGTTGTCCTTCCTTCATACTCAAACGATGCATCTATATTTAGCTTGACTGTATGTTGTGGTGGTTTATCCCACATTACCTCTCTTACCGGAAGTTGAACAGTGCCCGCCCGACAAAAGTTAAGAGCAAGAGCTTGTATTGATAAGGCAGTACGTTCAGGTTTAGGTATCTTCTCTCCTTTTGGACACTGTCTCCTTTCCGACCATAGGAACCAACTAGCCACCGCAATCAAACATGATACAGGAATTTGAGCAAGATATAGTGGGTCATCAATGGAAGTATAGATCAGCTCCTCCAATACATCCGAGCGGCCTTATCAACATTCGATGCTGTTTCATTTTTTTCATACAAGCACCGTCTGTATGTTGTAGTTTTTTTGGGACTAGTGGTGAGTGTGCGGCAGTACAACCTGGATACTGGTAGCAGTTGTGGCGACGAACTCTTCTTACTTATGGTTAAGTAAATGGGAATACGTGCATTGCTGTGTGGGATTTGCGGTAAGCGTCTTGCCTCGTTAGAGGGACGCGCTGCATCTTAAATATTAGGGTGCACCTCCCTTGATAGCGCATAAATTGTTGGTTAGGATTACAAGCTTGAGGATCAAGGAAAGAAGAGATAGACCATGCTACGATTGGAGAAGATAAACCTCATTCGGGTGATCAACAACCTCCAACCGAAGCCCATATGTCTAAGCCCATGTATCTACGTTACATCTACGTGTACATGTTTAACACCCTCCCTTAATCATAATTTCATCAAGTTGAGATTATGTTTGAAGTCCTCAAAGCTTCTTATAGGCAATGCCTTTGTGAATCCATCTGCAATTTGACATCTGGAATGCACAAAGCAAATATCAAGTTTCTTTTGAGCAACTCTTTCTCTGACAAAGTAGAAATCAATTTAAATATGTTTTGCTCTTGCATGAAACACTGGATTAGCAGACAAGTAGGTTGCACCTAGCTTGTCACACCATAAATAGGGAGGTTTGGTGCTTTGTACACCAAGTTCCTTCAACATGGATTGAACCCATATTACTTCAACTATGGCATTTGCTAATGCCTTGTATTTTGCCTCTCTACTTGACCTAGAGACAGTTGCATGTTTTCTTGCACATCATGATATTAGATTGGGACCAAAAAATACAGCAAAACCACCAGTTAAGCGCCTGTCATCTAGGCATCCCGCCCAGTCAGAATCTAGGAAAGCACTAACAAGTGTAGATGGTGATTTGCTGAAATTTAGGCCAACATTAAGAGTATGTTTGACATATCTAACTATGCGTTGTGCAGCAGTCCAATGAACTATAGTGGGTGCATGTACAAACTGGCAGGCTTTGTTAACATGAAAATAAATATCACGTCTTGTAAGTGTCAAATATTGAAGTGCACCTACTAGACTCTTGTATTTTGTGTTGTGATCCCGACTCAAGGCTTGTCCCTCTGTAAGATACAATTTTCTTGAACTAGATAATGGAGTAAGTGAGGGTTTTACAACCTTGAAGTCCAGCCTTTTTAACTAGGTCGGTTGCATATTTTTTCTGAGAGAGACGAAGTCCATTTTCATGCTTCTTCACTTCCATCCCTAGGAAATAATGCATATTTCCAAGATTCTTGAGGGCAAACTCTGCACTGAGATCCTTCAAAAGTCATGTTATAGTTTCATCAGATGAACTTGTAACAATAATGTCGGGGCACGGATGATCACGATCACCTATGGGATCAAGAATCCCTTGTGGTTTGGCAAGGGGGTCACGTTGCACAAAGAGCGGATATCACGAGACGGCACGACGATCAAGACGCATGCATTTTACCCATGTTTGGGCCGCTGCTAAGCGTAAAACCCTACTCCTGCTTTTTGGTGGATTGATTGGGGGAACACGAAGAACACAAGACACCTGGCCCGGCAAGGTTGCTGCCGGGGAAGGAGCATCTACGTATGTACAAGTGTTCACAGGTACGAATTGCCAACCTTGAGCTAGGTTGCCTTGGGCCTCCTTTTATAGTGCAAGGGTCACCACAATGGCAAAACATACATTCTCTATCGATTAGATAGCTAAGCAGAGCTATCATACCTAAATCTGGCATTTAGGACAAAATGCCATGATTACCTGCCTAGGTGGCGCTCGGGGGTGCATCCCTAACAAGCTCGCCACCGCTTGGCTGGCCATTGCTTAAGAACTTGACACACTTCAGGGCGGGTGTCGATCGAGCATAACTTCCCTTCGATGTGTCGCCACATGCTTAGCAATAGCTGATTAACTACGTAAGGGCTCGACACCTTATCGATAAGTGGTAGGCGTAGCGATGCGGTGGAGCGGTGGCTGGCTGGATCATGCCTATCGGGGAATGGCCTGTCGGGTCTTCTGGGAAGCGAGTGCGTCTTGGTCCCTGGCAAGCGTCGAGGGCATGCTCGGTGCGTCGCAGCCTAGGCTTGGGCTATCGCGTTGAGCTTGCTAGAGTCTTGTCTTGATTGCTGGAGGTTTTTTTGCTTCAACCGCATGTGCATAAGTTAGGGGCACTGGGTACCTATACTCGTGCACCGACAGGAGCCTTTGGTACTGGCCCCAATGTGCTCGCCAAGTGCCGTTGGGTCAGGCCCAAATTCGTGCACACGCGCGCAATGTAAGGGGGTAACTGCCAATTTATGGGTCAGCACTCACCCACCACCTCAGGCCGTTTCCGCCACGTGCGCCGCATGCATAGCAGGGAGTTAGCAACGGGCGCACGTGACTTAAAGTCCTGATTGTGACAGGAAACCGTAGCGCCATGGATTGGAGTAATGTGGCGATTACCTGTTTGCCCGTGATCGTGGGCGATGGGATTGGTAGAGATGGATGGCGACTCTCGTAGTGGAGGAGAGCCAGCTCCCGCGCCCTTCCTATAAATTGGGAGGTTTGTGGGAGGCGATGCTCATCCACCCTTTCTTCCTCCTCGAGTTCAGGATTAGAGAGCTCTCCCCTTGCCTCCTTGCTTCGAGCAACGCTCGCCGCTACCATGCCTAGGGGACGAGGGCGGCCTCCGGCCTCCGCTTCGACGGCGAGGGGTTCCCCGTCAGGATCATGCTACCGCTTCAGCCACGGAAGCGGAGGGTGGCCCGAGTGCGCGCGTTGGAGGAGCTGGGAGGGGCCATGGTTGACGTGGAGCCCATGGTCGGGGAAGGCAGAGCGCCGCGCCACTCCCCTGATATGTCTCCAACGTATATACTTTTCCAAACTCTTTTGCCCTTGTTTTGGACTCTAATTTGCATGATTTGAATGGAACTAACCCGGACTGACGCAGTTTTCAGCAGAATTTCCTTGGTGTTGTTTTTGTGTAGAAATAAAAGTTATCGGATCGCCCTGAAAATTTACGGAGAATATTTTTGGAATTAATAAAAAATACTGGCGCAAGAATTAACCACAGGGGGCCACCAGCAGGCCACAAGCCTGCTAGCCATGGTCACCCCCTGGCCGCGTGAGGAAGGCTTGTGGGCCCCTCGTGGCTCCTCCGACCTCCTCTCCAGCTCCATATAACCCTATTTGTAGAGGGAAAAAAATCACAGAGAAGAGTTCATCGCGTTTCACGATACGGAGCCGCCATCATCGCCAATTCTTCCTCATGAGACCAGATCTGGAGTCTGTTTTGGGCTCCGGAGAGGGAAAATCGACGCCTTCGTCATCACCAACCATCCTCCATCACCAATTCCATGATGCTCCCCACCGTTCGTGAGTAATCTCATTGTAGGCTTGCTGGACGGTGATGGGTTGGATGAGATTTATCATGTAATCGAGTTAGTTTGGTTAGGGTTTGATCCCTAGTATCCACTAAGTTCTAAGATTGATGTTGCTATGACTTTGCTATGCTTAATGCTTGTCACTAGGGCCCGAGTGCCATGATTTCACATCTAGAACTATTATGTTTTCATGAATATATGTGTGTTCTTGATCCTATCTTGCAAGTTGTAGACACCTATTACGAGTTATGATCCGCATCCCCCAGGGTGACAATAACTGGGATTCTTTCCGGTGATTACCGTAGTTTGAGGAGTTCATGTATTCACTAAGTGCTAATGCTTTGGTACGGTTCTCTATTAAAAGGAGGCCTTAATATCCCTTAGTTTCCAATAGGACCCCGCTGCCACGGGAGTGTAGGACAAAAGATGTCATGCAAGTTCTTTTCCATAAGCACATATGACTATATATGGAATACATGCCTACATTACATTGATGAATTGGAGCTAGTTCTATGTCACCCTATGTTATAAGTGTTGCATGATGCATGCCATCTGACATAATTATCCATCATTGATCCATTGCCTACGAGCTTTCCATATATTGATCTTCGTTCGGTTACTTTTCTGTTGCTACTGTTATAATCACTACAAATCTGCTACTATCACTTTGCCACCGTTACCGTTACTACCATATTACTTCGCTAATGAACACTTTCCTGTAGATATTAAGTCTTTCAGGTGTGGTTGAATTGACAACTCAGCTGCTAATACTCGAGAATATTCTTTGGCTCCCCTTGTGTCGAATCAATAAATTTGGGTTGAATACTCTACCCTCGAAAACTGTTGCGATCCCCTATACTTGTGGGTTATCAAGACCTTTTTCTGGCGCCGTTGCCGGGGAGCATAGCTTTATTCTTTGAGTCACTTGGGATATATATGTGTTGATCACTATGAAGAATATGAAAGATCCAAAAACCAAGATCTATCCCTCTACCACGAGGGGAGGTAAGGAACTGCCATCTAGCTCTGCACTTGATTCACCTTCTCTTATGAGTAAGTTTGCGACACCACCACCTCCTAGTAATTCTGATATGTCGCAAGTAATTGATGATGCTACTTCTGCTATGCATGATGCTTATGATAATACTTTGTTTGATGATACTGTGCCACTGGGTGAATTTCTTGATGAACAAATTGCTAGAGCTAATGCTGAAACTGATAATATTGCTGAATCTGATGAAATTATTGAAACTGAACACTATGATTCACCTGCCAGACCTAGCTCTCCTAGATATGAATTGCCTGATATACCTGAGGGTTATGTTATGGAAGGAGAGGTAGCTAGGGACTTTCTTGCTTGTAAGGATAGAGATGATCTTAAGAAATTGCTTCACAAGTGGAAGGAAAAATCTCTGAATGCTAGAAGGCAATATGATCCTAAGTTTGCTACTTCACCCATCTTTGTTACTGATAAGGATTATGAATTGTCTGTCGATCCCGAGTTAATTACTTTGGTTGAATCTGATCCTTTCCATGGTTATGAATCTGAAATTGTTGTGGCACATCTTACCAAATTGAATGATATAGCCACCCTATTTACCCATGAGGAAAAAATTCGATATTACTATATTCTTAAGTTGTTTCCTTTCTCATTAAAGGGTAATGCTAAGAAATGGTTTAATTCCCTTGCTCCTGGTTGTGTGCATAGTCCCCAGGACATAGTTCATTACTTCTCTGAAAATTATTTTCCTGCCCATAAGAAACAAGCTGCCTTGCAGGAAATATTTAACTTTGTGCAAATTGAAGAATAGAGTCTCCCACAAGCTTGGGGGAGGCTTCTCCAATTACTTAATGCTTTGCCTGATCATCCTCTCAAGAAAAATGAAATACTTGATATCTTTTATAATGGACTAACCGATGCTTCTAGGGACTACCTAGATAGTTGTGCTGGTTGTGTTTTCAGGGAATGAATTGTTGAACAAGCTGAATTACTATTGAATAATATATTGAGAAATGATAATGATTGGACTATTCCTGAACCACCTCCAAAGCCAACTCCGAAGAAAAGAGGTATTCTATTCCTCAGCCCTGAAGATATGCAAGAGGCAAAGAAATCTATGAAAGAAAAGGGTATTAAAGCTGAAGATGTTAAGAATCTACCACCTATTGAAGAAATACATGGTCTTGATAACCCGACACAGATAGTAGATGTAAATTCTCTCAGAAGATTTGATGGAAGAGATACCCCTTATAATAATCCTGCTAGCCAATGCTTGGATGAATTTGATAATTTTTTTGTGAAGCAAGAAAATTTCAATACCCATGTTAGTAGACAATCGAAACATAATGCTTATATGCTTGATCGCTTGGGTGATTATTTTAGTAGAACTGTCAGTGATCTTAAGCTTATTAGTAAACATGCTTCCATGGTAACCACTCAAGTAGAGCAAGTACTTAAGGCTCAAAATGATTTTCTTAATGATATGGATAGTAAAGACAGTGATCATTTCGTTAAAGTTGTGACTAGAGGTGGTAGAATGACTCAGGAACCTTTGTATCCCGAGGGCCATCCTAGGAGAATTGAGCAAGATTCCCGGAGAGCTAATACTAATGCACCTATTCCTTCCAGTAAGAGTAGGAAAAAGAATGATGATAGTACTTTGCATGCTGTTAGTGAACCTATTATAGATACATCTGAGAATCCAAATGATATTTCTATTTCTGATGCTGAGACAGAATCTGGTGATGAACATGAGCCTAGTGATAACATTAATAATGAAGTTCATGTTGATGCTCAACCTAGTAATGATAATGATGTGGAGATTGAACCTGCTGATGATCTTGGTAACCCACAACCTAAGAATAAAAGATATGATAAAAGAGACTTCATTGCTAGGAAACATGGTAGAGAAAGAGAACCATGGGTTCAGAAACCCATGCCCTTTCCTCCTAAACCATCCAAGAAAAAGGATGATGAGGACTTTGAGTGCTTTGCTGAAATGCTTAGACCTGTCTTTTTATGTATGCGCTTGACTGATATTTTGAAAATGTCTCCTTATGCTAAGTATATGAAAGATATTATGACAAACAAAAGAAAGATACTGGAAGCTGAGATTTCCACCATGCTTGCTAATTATACTTTTAAAGGTGGAATATCTAGGAAACTAGGAGATCCAGGAGTACCTACTATACCATGCTCTATTAAAGAAAATTATGTTAAAACTGCTTTATGTGATCTTGGAGCTGGTGAGAGTGTTATGCCTTTCTATTTATACCATAGACTTGATTTGAATAAGTTGACACCTACTGAAATCTCTTTGCAAATGGCTGATAAATCAGCTGCTCTACCTATCGGTATTTGTGAGGATGTACTTGTTGTAGTTGCAAATGCTACTATCTTGATGAACTTTGTTATTCTTGATATTCCCGAGGACGACAGTATGTCGATCATCCTTGGTAGACCCTTCTTGAATACTGCAGGGGCTGTTATTGATTGCAACAAGGGCAATGTCACTTTTCATATTAATGGTAATGAGCATATGGTACACTTTCCGAAGAAACAACCTCAAGTTCATAGTATCAACTCTATTGAAAAAATTCCAGCAATTATTATTGGAGACTTTGAGTTCCCTCTTCCTATTGTCAAGAAGAAATATGATATACTTATTGTTGGGAAATGCATATCCTCATTGAGGTAACTTAGTGTTATTCGAAAATTCTTCGGTTTCATGTTATTCGAAAGAAGATTGTTAATAAGACTTGATCAACCTTATTGATGGATTCCTTTTGATGAGCATGAGATGGATGAATTTAGAAAGCACAACTTCCTGCACACAACTTTTTACTCTCTGTTACCTAGATGAAATTAAGTAAAAATGCTATTATTTTTCTGTTTTCTGAGTTTTCCGCGCAATAGAAAAATGACCTAAAAATAAAAGTTCCCAGAATCCCCTGAAAATTTAGTATGATTTTTCTGGAATATTTAAGAATTTTTGGCACTTAGAATGCATCAGGGGGTTGCACGAGTGGGCCACAAGCCTGTAATGCGCGGCCACCCCCTAGCCGCGCCTAGCGAGCTTGTGGGTCCCACTTGCCCCCTCCACTTATTCCAGCACCCATTCACTTCATCTTTCCCCAAAAAAAACCCACCATTGCTCAAACCCGTGTTCTAGCTCATCTTGCTTCCATTTTCGATCTCCTTGCTCAAAGCTCCATTTGCAAAACTGTTTTAGGGGATTGCTCATCGGTATGTGACTCCTCCAATGGTCCAACTAGTTTTTGTTCTAGTGCCTTATATGTTGCAAATTTTTGCTGTTATGGTGACCTTGTTCTTGAGCGTGCATGTCAAATTTGTATGGTCCCAAGTAGTTTTGACGCATGATATAGTCTCTAGGCACTTGAGGGAGTAGTTGCTATGAGTTTTGTTGAGTTTTGTGCACCTTTATTTCCACTCAATAAAAATTTCAGAATTTTTTAGAAATGTTGAGAAGGTTGCTAAGAGGATCTTCAAACCGGGGTTCTAAGGGAGATGAGAATGAAATGAAGGAGAAACCCAAATACAACCTTCCTCGCGTCACAGAAATCCGACCATGTGAATGGCCGTGTGACACATTCCTCAGGGCGGCCGGAATTTATGAAGATTTCTATTATTTGGCCAAGAATGCAGGCATCTCCAACTTCCTCAACGATAAGTGTGACCAGTACCTTTTTCTCACTAATACCTTTGTGCAAAATTTTCACTTTCATCCTGGGGAAGACCCACCTACAGTAGAATTTCACTTATATGATGTGCCTAAGAAAATGAACCTTTATGATTTTTGCAATGTTTGCAAGATACCCTATGAGGGCACCATCAGGGAACCATGTCCTCGAGACATGGAAGATTTTATGGCCCAGTCACTGTAGGAGAAGAGAGAGGCGTGCCAAAGGCAAGAGTAGCTAGTTTACATTTTACTATGCTACGCTATTATTCATTATTTGCGGGAAGATGTTTAGTTGATCGCAGGGAGAGTGGTAGCCTTAATGCTCCTGACCTTGCTATTTTGTGCCATGCTTTACTTGCTGATAGAACTTTTAGTCTTGGCGCTATGGTGGCCCAATGGTTGAACACCAACCGTTCGAAGGGGCCCATATTCGGAGGTATCTATGCATCTTGTTTAGCTAAAGATTTTGAGATACCCATTAGGCTTCACGAGAAAGATGAAAAGCTGATACCCGCGAAGTTTTTAGATTATGACTGTATGGTAGCCCATGATTTTATTAAGAAGAATGATGATAGGAGGTTTCTTTACAACTTAGTATTTAGTCAGGGTACTTGTGAGATTATTACTTTGCGTGCTTCTTCTCTGTTCGATATTCATTCAGGCAGGTACACTGTTATGCCAGATGACATCTACCAATATTGGGGTTTGGAGCAACCCCTAGCACCTAAGCCAGCACCGGCTCTAGATCCATATCAGACCCCGAATTTTCGGTGGGAGCCACAAGAGACCGCTAATAGGTGGAACCCTCAGTGTCCTCCAGAGTACCCCAGAGAAGGTTATTTCCAGCCATGGCCCTAGACCAACTTAGTCCAAAAGCCTAAGCTTGGGGGAGTACGTATTTCTCACCAACATTACATTCATGTTCACACACTTATTTCAGTTGTCGGTGTTCATACTTTTTCATTGTACTATCCATGGTAGTTTATATTCTTGTTTTGCTTTCTTCTGGTGTGTTTAATTAACTTTGAGAAAAATACAAAAAAATAGTTCTAGGTTTATTTCCTACTTGCTTAGTTGTAGCATTAAAGAGAAAACCCAATTTTTTTTTTCTCGTTCTTCCTTTTGCTTGTTGGGAGCTTTCCCGTGTAAATAATTTTCCTTTCTTTTTTTGGGTCGTAAGGAGAAGACCACGATGACGTGTTGAGTGGCTCTCATATGCATTATTCTTTATCTTACAAAGAGCCCATATTGCCTTGTCTTCTCCTTTGGTTTATTGTTTGCAGATTCCCGCTTAGTCCAATGCACGTGCACTCTTATTATTATTCACATCGTTTAGTCATGCAAGTGAAAGGCAATAATGACGATATTTGATGAAAAGACTGAGATGGAGAAAAGCTGGTATGAACTCGACCTATCTTGCTTTTGTAAATATGATTAGCTCATCGTTCCGAATTCAGTACATTATGGGTTGAACATGTTTGCAATAAAAATTAGAGATCATGCCATGCTTAATTAGCTAAGAGTGTATAATGGTTCGTCTTGAGTGCCAACATGCGCAATAAAATGGTTGTGATGTAGTATGATAGAATGGTATCCTCCTCTGGATGATTCAAGTGGCTTGACTTGACACATGTTCACGCATGTAGTTGAAACAAATCAACATAGCATCCACGATATTTATGTTCATAGTGAATTATATCCTACTCATGACTGCATTCAATGTTGGTTAATATCAAAGCATGTTGATGACTATGTCACTCTCTAGTTGGTCGTTCCCCAGTCTTTTGCTAGCCTTCACTTGTACTAAGCGGGAATACTGCTTGTGCACCCATCTCAATAAACCCAAAGTTGTTCCATATGAGTCCACCATATCTACCTATATGCAGTATTTACCTGCCGTTTCAAGTAAATTTGCATGTGCTAAACTTTAAACCTTCAAATAAACCTTCTGTTTTGTATGCCCAAATCGTTCATGTGGTGACTGGGGGCTGTCAGTATCTTCCATGCTAGGTGGGTTATTCTCATGATATGTGTTGATTCACTATCATTCATGAGAAAGTGGCTGGTAATCGGGATGCCCAGTTCCATGCTCAAAATAAAAAGCAAAATATAATTGAGAAACTCCCCTAGGAATGTGTTTGTATGGATGGTACCCGTGAATTCGTCCCGCCGTGGAGTGTGACTGATTGGTGGAGGGGGAGTAAAAACTTTACCATTCTGTTTGGGAACCGCCTATAATGTATCTAGCATGGATGATATTGAAAACCTCTTGGTCGTTATGTGAGCAACGAAAGCATACCGCTCCAAAATCATTACCTATCTCTGTTTTAAAAGCTTGAGCTCTGGCACCTCTGCAAATCAATGCTTCCCTTTGTGAAGGGCTTATCTATTTACTTTATTGTTGTGTCATCGTCCTCTTGTAAAAGGCACCAGTTAGGGAGCACCATTGTCATTTGTATGCTTTCTGTTAATTGATGTTGAGTATGAGCATGACTGGATCTCTCTCACCGTGAATTACAATGTTTACTCAGTCCTTGTTCTCTGGAGGCGCTCTGCATTTATGTTTTGCGGTCTCAGAAAGGGCTAGCGAGATACCATTATGTCATATTGTATCATGATTGTTTTGATAAATTGTTGTCATCCGAGACTTGTTATTATTGCTCGCTAGTTGGTTATGCCATTGACATGAGTAAATGTGAGATCTAAATGTTATTGTGAATGTGGTTAGTTTATAATCCTTGCTAAAAATCTGAACATAAGTTAGATATATTTACAATAGCAAGATCAAACAGAGTTTGTAAAAGTCTTTCTTTATCACTTTCAGTTTATCAACTAAATTGCTTGAGGACAAGCAAAGGTTTAAGCTTGGGGGAGTTGATACGTCTCCAATGTATCTACTTTTCCAAACTGTTTTGCCCTTGTTTTGGACTCTAATTTGCATGATTTGAATGGAACTAACCCGGACTGATGCTGTTTTCAGCAGAATTGCCTTGGTGTTCCTTTTGTGCAGAAATAAAAGTTCTCGAATCGCCCTAAAAATTTACGGAGAATATTTTTGGAATTAATAAAAAATACCGGCGCAAGAATTAACCAGAGGGGGCTACCAGCAGGCCACAAGCCTGCTAGCCGTGGCCACCCCCTGGTCGTGTGGGGCAGGCTTGTGGGCCCCTCGTGGCTCCTCCGACCTCCTCTCCAGCTCCATATAACCCTATTTGTCGAGGAAAAAAATCATAGAGAACAGTTCATCACGTTTCACGATACGGAGCCGCCGCCATCGTTAGTTCTTCCTCGGGAGACCAGATCTGGAGTCCGTTTTGGGCTCTAGAGAGGGGAAATCGACGCCTTCGTCATCACCAACCATCCTTCGTCACCAATTCCATGATGCTCCCCACTGTTCGTGATTAATATCATCGTAGGCTTGCTAGACAGTGATGGGTTGGATGAGACTTATCATGTAATCGAGTTAGTTTGGTTAGGGTTTGATCCCTAGTATCCACTATGTTCTGAGATTGATGTTGCTATGACTTTGCTATGCTTAATGCTTGTCACTAGGGCCCGAGTGCCATGATCTCAGATCTGGACCTATTATGTTTTCATGAATATATGTGTGTTCTTGATCCTATCTTGCAAGTTGTAGACACCTATTACGGGTTATGATCCGCATCCCCTAGGGTGACAATAAGTGGGATTTTTTTCGGTGATTACGTAGTTTGAGGAGTTCATGTATTCACTAAATGCTAATGCTTTGGTCCGGTTCTCTATTAAAAGGAGGCCTTAATATCCCTTAGTTTCCAATAGGACCCCACTGCCACAGGAGGGTAGGACAAAAGATGCCATGCAAGTTCTTTTCCATAAGCACGTATGACTATATATGGAATACATGCCTACATTACATTGATGAATTTGAGCTAGTTCTGTGTCACCCTATGTTATAACTGTTACATTATGAATGCCATACGACATAATTATCTATCATTGATCCATTGCCTACGAGCTTTCCATATATTGATCTTCGTTCAGTTACTTTTCCGTTGCTACTTTTACAATCACTACAAATCTGCTACTATCACTTTGCCACCGTTACCGTTACTACCATATTACTTTGCTACTGAACACTTTGCTGCAGATATTGAGTCTTTCAGGTGTGGTTGAATTGACAACTCAGCTGCTAATACTCGAGAATATTCTTTGGCTCCCCTTGTGTCGAATCAATAAATTTGGGTTGAATACTCTACCCTCAAAAACTGTTGCGATCCCCTATACTTGTGTGTTATCATCCCCCTCCAATGCCAGATTCTCCCCTTGAGGAGACCCATGCCGAGGGGATGGCGCTGGAGTTCATGATCAAGCTGCATGGTCCCCTTCGAGGCCACCTGCGCCTTCTCCACCCCTTTGCTAGGGTGATGGAGGTTGACAAGCCGCCCGCCCTATGGCTGTGGGCGCATGGTTGCTGTAATGGCGCTGTGCAGGTGGATGTCGAGTACCCGGGACGTTGCATCATGTTCTTCACGCGTGGGTGGAAAACCTTTGCCTGTGCCCATAACCTCATGGATGGGCATGTCCTCCGCTTGAAGATGACGGAGGCTGACCTGCTCCCTGTCAAGAATTACGGGTGTTCCGGTGCCTGCCTTGGATGCTGCGAGGAGAGCTTGAGCGATGTCGAAAGCTCCTCCTCGAGCGACAGTGATGGGGAGGACAGTGTCGGCGAAGACGACGCGACGAGCCCCAGGCCATCAAATCAGAGTACGACGACCTGGACTCTAGCTGATCGTCAGCCGCACCATCACCGTCATTGCGCTCCTCCTTCTCCCCTCCGATAGAGCAATTTGCCGGGGGTCCTTGCCTTTGGCGCCACCTCTGCTTCTCAGCTGGACCCCGACAGTCTCGTGGGCTTAAGTTTCGCCCTCGGCGCAATGATGGTCCTGATGGGGTCAGGCTAGGCTTCTGTCTGGGATCTCCCTCTGCTCTTTTTCTTTTTGTAACCCGCCCCTAGGGGAGAAAGCCAAATAGAGGGTTTGTCAGAAAGAGGCGTCTTGCTGTGTGATTTTCATCCCATTTTTGTATTGAAAATGAATGAGAATAGAATGCTATTTTTCTACCGCAAGTACTATCCTTTTCCCTTCCTTATTTGTTCTATATTGGCACATTTTGTATTCGCCGCGTGGGGCTACTTGCGAGGTCGTCATTCAAATCATGAGTGCCAGAGTGGGTGGGGGGGGGGATGAGCCCCCGACAATAGGTTGGTGTTGTTCCTCGACAGAGCTCCTTGTTGGTGTCGGTGCTGTCGCCCCTATGTGCACGGATAGGGGGAACGGCTCGTCCCGACAAGGGTTTTCATCGCGCGGGTGGCTCCACATCCACAATAAGGAAGATACTAAGGGTTTCCTTGAGAACTATTGAATTGGAAATATATGATACACTTATCTTTTCCAAGCAGTGTCTTCTTTTTGAGCGGGATGGATCGCCATCTTTGTTCCCTGGTCTTCCTCCCCTGTTCTCTTGATGGTAAAACATGTAAGGTGAAGACAATAACATAGATTACGGTCTCATCAGGCATTCTAGCAAATCTATCGTATCTAAAAGGCGTTAACATCGTAGTCATGAAAAGAAAGTGTGTAACGAGCATGTAATGATGATTACATGATGCAATGCCTAGGTTTTATTACTGTTGCACATGGTCTGCGCATGCCTTTGTACAAAGGGTTACATGCAACATCGGCAAAGCTTGTACAAAAGGTGGCTGCCGGGGACTGAGCATGGCAGACGTGCCTTACGGGTAGAACTTACGAAGATGCTCAATGTTACATGAGTTCTGCACCTTGGTGCCATCTTCGGTATCCAAACGGATTGCGCCAGGTCCAATGACTCGTACTACCCGGTAAGGGCCTTACCACTTTGGCGTCAACTTGTTTGTACCCTTGGCAGATTCAACGCGCCAAAGGATAAGGTCGCCTTCCTCAAGTCTCTGGGCATGAACTTTGCGGCTATGGTAGCTGCGCAGAGGTTGTTGGTAACGTGCGGCACGCACAGCAGCCCGGAGACGGTCTTCCTCGAGGAGCGCGAAATCGTCATGTTGTAGCTGTTGTTGCTCTACTTCATCGTAGGCAAGCACTCGAGGTGAACCGTATATGAGTTCCGTGGGGAGCACTGCTTCCGCCCCGTACACTATGGAGAAGGGCGTCTGGCCGGTAGCTTGATTCAGTGTCGTTTTGAGGGCCAAAGAAACACCGACAACTCATCTATCGAGCGCCTGCCGCTCTTCCGCAGCTTATTGAAAGTCCTTGTCTTGAGTCCTTACAACACTTCTGCATTCATCCTCTCGACTTGCCCGTTGCTCCTCGGATGAGCAACAGAGGTGAAGGAGACCTTATTTCCATGGTTTTTGATATATGATGCCTACTACACAACCTTCTTCTTGTAGACTCGTGTTGGGCCTCCAAGCGTAGAGTTTTGTAGGACAATGGCAATTTTCCCTCGAGTGGATGACCTAAGGTTTATCAATCCGGGGGAGGTGTAGGATGAAGATGGTCTCTCTCAAACAACCCTGGAATCAAATAGCAATGAGTCTCTTGTGTCCCCAACACACCCAATAAAATGTTAAATTGTATAGGTGCACTAGTTCGGCGAAGAGATGGTGATACAAGTGCAATATGGATGGTAGATATAGTTTTTTGTAATCTGAAAATATAAAAACAGCAAGGTAAAAAATAGTAAACAGCGAGCAAAACATTGTATAAATGCTTGGAAACAAGGCCTAGGGTCCATACTTTCACTAGTGCATGTTCTCTCAACAATACTAACATAGTTGAATCATATGTAAATCGCTCACATGCAACAAAGAGTTCACTCCAAAGTCACAAATAGCGGAGAACAAACGAAGAAATATTGTAGGGTACGAAACCACCTCAAAGTTATATTTTCTGCTCAATCTTATGAGCTATCCCTATAAGTGTCATGAACAGCCCTAGAGTTCGTACCAAGATAACACCTTAAGATACACATCAACCAAAACCCTAAAGTCACCTAGATACTGCAATGTCAACACAAGTACCCGTGGTCTTGATTATATGATGTGCATCACATAATTTCAGATTTGTCATGTTCAATCTAACACAAAGAATTTCAAAGAGTGCCCCAAAGTTTCTACCGGAAAGTCAAGACAAAAACGTGTGCCAACCCCTATGCATAGATTCCCAAGGTCACGGAACCCGCAAGTTGATCACCAAAACATACATCAAGTGGATCAATAGAACATCCTATTGTGACCACGGATATCCCATCGCAAGACATACATCAAGTGTTCTCAAATCCTTAAAGACTCAATCCGATAAGAAAACTTCAAAGGGAAAACTGAATTCATCACAACAAGATAGAGAGGGGAAAACTCCATATGATTCATCTATATCAATAAAGCTCGTGGTAGATCAAGATCGTGTCATCTCAAGAAAATGAGAGAGAGAGATCAAACACATAGCTACTGGTACATACCCACAGCACCGAGGGTGAACTACTCCCTCCTCATCATGGAGAGCGCCAGGATGATGAAGATGGCCTCTGGTGATGGTTTGCCCCTCCAACAGGGTGCCAGAATGGGCTCTCGATTGGTTTTTCATGGCTTTGGAGACTTACGGCGGTGGAACTCCCGATCTAGGTTTGTTTCTGGGGTTTTTGGTATTTATAGGAATTTTTGGCATCGGTCTCACGTCAAGGGGGTGCTCGAGGAGTCCACATGCCAGGAGCACCCTCCCGAGGGGGGGGGGGGGGTAAGGCACGCCCCCTGGCTTGTGGCCTCCTTGGTCACTTCTTGGCCCAGCTCTAGTGCTTCAGGGGTCTCTTTTGGTCCATAAAAAACCACCGTAAATTTTCAGCCCATTCCTAGAACTGTTATTTCTGCACAAAAAACGACACCATGGTAGTTCTGCTGAAAACAACGTCAGTCCGGGTTAGTTCTAACAAAATCATACCAAAATTATATAAAATTATTATAAACATGGCATGAATACTTCATAAATTATAGATACGTTGGAGACGTATCAATATATTGCATGAAGACTTGGCTCATGAACTAGGTGCCGTTGTCAGTGATCACTCTATTAGGTACTCCAAAATGGCTCACCGGTCATTTCATGAACTAGATAACTGCCTGTGCGGTCACCTTTCTCACTGGTTCTACCTCTGGCCACTTTGTGAACTTGTCGGTTGCCACGAACAAGAATGCAAAGCCCCCGAAAACACGAGGGAAGGGGCCCAAGATATCGAGCCGCCAGATCGAGAATGGCTAGGATAAAGGGATCGTTTGCAGAGCTGGCGCTAGTTGATGGATGTTCTTGGAATAGAACTGGTAGGCTTCACACTTGGTGACCAGCTCAGTTGCATCTTGGAGGGCAGTAGGCCAATAGAACCCCTAGCAGAAAACTTTCCCGAGAAGGGCCCTTGATCTAATGTGGGAACCACATACTCCTCCGTGAATCTCTGCCAACAGCTTTAGTCCATCCTCCCGGCAGATACACCTCAATTTCATGCCATTCGATTGTCTTCTGTACAAGGTGCATCGACAAACAGGTACATACTTGACCGACAGACTACTCTTTCGACCTCTTCTTGTTCTTGAGGAGTTCTCCTGTTCGCAGGAAATGGACTATATGTTGCGCCTAGGTTGGAGCCTGTGGCTCAACAACAAGGACTAAAGGCATCTCCTCGTCTCTAGGAGCGCTTGCCTCAACCGCTAGACTGTGAGGTCCCATGGGAGGGAGCTGCTCATCAACCAAAACGGGATTTCGCCCGACAGCCTCTCTACCAGCGGCTTCGGGAAGCTCTATTGGGAAATGCTTACCGAATTTCAGCTTCCTTCTCTTCTTGGACATTGCATATGGGGACACCAACGGATGGGTGAGGCGGAGAACAAAAGTCCCTGGTTCCACAGGAAGCTTTTATTTAGCGCACTTGGATAGGTGATCAGCAATGTAGTTCTCTACTTGTGGCACATGTTCTTCTTGCAACCCATTGATGACCCACAAGTATATGGGATCTATCGTAGTCCTTTCAATAAGTAAGAGTGTCAAACCCAACGAGGAGTAGAAGGAAATGACAAGCGGTTCTTAGTAAGGTATTCTCTGCAAGCACTGAAATTATCGGTAACAGACAGTTTTGTGATCAGATAATTCGTAGCGGGTAGCAAGTAACAAGTGTAACAAAGGTGCAGCAAGGTGGCCCAATCCTTTTTATAGCAAAGTACAAGCCTAGACAAACTCTTATATAAAGCAAAGCGCTCCCGAGGACACATGGGAATTTCTGTCAAGCTAGTTTTCATCATGCTCATATGATTCACGTTCGTTACTTTGATAATTTGATATGTGGGTGGACCGATGCTTGGGTGCTGCACTTACATGGACAAACCTCCCACTTATGATTAACCCCTCCCGCAAGCATCCGCAACTACGAAAGAAGAATTAAGATAAATCTAACCATAGCATGAAACATGTGGATCCAAATCAGCCCCTTACGAAGCAATGCATAAACTAGGGTTTAAGCTTCTATCACTCTAGCAACCCATCATCTACTTATTACTTCCCAATGCCTTCCTCTAGGCCCAAACAACGGTGAAGTTTCATGTAGTCTATGTTCACATAACACCACTAGAGGAGAGACAACATACATCTCATCAAAATATCGAACGAATACCAAATTCACATGATTACTTATAACAAGACTTATCCCATGTCCTCAGGAACAAACATAACTACTCACAAAGCATATTCATTTTCATAATCTGAGGAGTATTAATGATAATCAAGGATCTGAACATATGATCTTCCACCAAGTAAACCAACTAGCATCAATTACAAGGAGTAATCAACACTACTAACAACCCACAGGTACCAATCTGAGGTTTTGAGACAAAGATCGGATACAAGAGGTGAACTAGGGTTTGGAGAGGAGATGGTGATGGTGAAGATGTTGATGGAGATTGACTCCCTCTCGATGAGAGGATCATTGGTGATGACGATGGCTTCGATTTCCCCCTCCCAGAGGGAAGTTTCCCCAACAGAATAGCTCCACCAGAGCCCTAGATTGGTTTTGCCCAAGTTCTGCCTCGAGACAGCGGTGCTTCCCCCCGAAAGCTCTGTTATGATTTTTTCCAGGTCAAAACCCTCCATATAGCAGAAGATGGGCACCGTGGGGCTGCCAGGTGGGCCACAAGCCACAGGGGTGCGCCCAGGGGGGTAGGGCACGCCCCTGGCTTGTGACTGCCTGGTGGGCCCCCTGATGTATTTATTTCGCCCAATATTTTTTATATTCCAAAATAATTATTCTTAGATTTCAAGACTTTTGGAGTTGTGCAGAATAGGTATCTCAGATTATCCTTTTCCAGTCCAGAATTCCGGCTGCCAGCATTCTCCCTCTTCATGTAGGCCTTGTAAAATAAGAGAGAAAAGGCATAAGTATTGTACCAAAGTGTGTAATAACAGCCCATAATGAAATAAATATAAATATAAAAGCATGATGCAAAATGGACATATCAACTCTCCCGAGATTAGGCCTTGCTTGTCCTCAAGCGAACGCCGAAAGCGATAAATATGCCCACATGTTTAGAGATAGAGGCGTCGATAAAATAAAATGCAGACATGAAGGCATCATGATCATCTTTAGAACAACAACATAAATTGACATATAATTTCTTATGCTCAAGTAACAATTCGTTCACAAGGTAAAGTATGAATCAAGAAATCTATTAGGAACCAACAAACTATGATCTCAGTCATTGAAGCAATTCCAATTTATCATAACGTTGGAAAGAGTCAATATAAGAGCTTGTAAAGCAAACCCACATACTCAATCATCATTTAGTCTTTCACAATTGCTAACACTCACAAGGTACCTATGAGTTCAAAGCTTTAATCGGACACAGAGAAAGATAGGGGCTTATAGTGTTGCCTCTCAACTATTTACCTCAAGGGTAATTTCAATAGTAACAGCTCATGCTCACCCACTTCCGAGTGGATATATGTGTCTAGATCATTCCCCAACACATGACGCTTTCCAAGAGATAAAGGCGAAGTAAGGAAAGTGATGGAGATCACCACGACTCTTGCATATAGGTAAGTACTAGAAATAAAAGTAATAGATAGGCCCTTCGCAAAGGGAAGCATAGGTTGTCATGCGCTTTTATAGTTGGATGCACAATCCCTTAATGCAAAAGAACGTCACTTTATATTGCTCCTTGTGATAGAGAAATTTATTATGCAGTCCGTCGATTTTATTTCTTCCCTATCACAAGTTCGTATAAAGATTATTTTCCTCACACTAATAGATCACACATATTTAGAGAGCAATTTTTGTATTGCTTGCACCGATGACAACTTACTTGAAGGATCTTACTCCATCCATAGGTGGGTATGGTGCACTCTCATGGCACAATTGGGTTGAGGGTGTTTGGAGGCACAAGTAGTATCTCTACTTGGTGCGGAAGTTTTGGCTGGTATGTGGTGGAAGCAAGAGACACATGTTGAAGGATCTATAACCATATAACTTCTATTCGGAAGTAAGCAAACATAACCCATTATGTTGTCTTCCTTGTCCAACATCAACTTCTTAACATATAATATTTTAATGAGTGCTCACAATCATAAAGGATGTCCAAGATAATATATTTATATGTGAAGCTCTCTTTCTTTATTACTTCCTTTTAATTGCCACAATGACCAATAGCTATGTTTGCCAACCCACAACAAGTTTCAATCGACATACTTCTTATATGTGAAGTTATCACTCCCCATAAGATCATTATATATACTCTTTGCTTCTATTCTATTCTTCTTTCAATTTATTTTTCTCAAGATCAAGCTTATAGCAAACAAGCTAAGCCCTCAACTCATAACTACTCTTTATTATATAACACTCAGACTTGCTTATGTAGGGGGAACATAAAAAACCCTCAAAACTAGATCACACGAAAACTTCATTCTACTATATCAAGATATAACCAAAAGGATCGAAAAAATGATAAAAGTAAGGGATGTGATGGCGATACGATATTGGGGCACCTCCCCAAGCTTGGCACAAGCCAAGGGGAGTGCCCATACTCATGTGTTTAGTTGTCTTGCTTCGGAGGTGGTGACATTGGAGTTGTTGATGAGGTTGGAGGCTTGTCCTCCATCTTCCAAGGCATGGGCTCACCATTGTAAAAACATGAACAAGTCTCCGGGATCCTCAAATCTGCAGCCAAACTCATTCTCTTAAATCTGTATTCATACTCACACTTTTGGTTTTGCAGGTCATAGATTTGGGCTTGGAGATGCTCAATTTTCTCGTAAAGCTTGAAGATATGTTCCCCATTGTCCTTGGCGTCCATCTTGTGCTTTTGTGTAAACTCTGCGATCGTCATGTGATTAGCGTTGAGTCCTCGTTCCACCATCCCTTGGCACTTGAAGACTTGTTGTTCCATTGCTTCGAGCCTTGTTTCTATGCTTCCGGTCTTCTTTGGACCCTCGACATCACGGATGTGCATGATAATCCCGAAGTGCAAGGAATCATCGTAGCAATTTCCAAAGGTGGAAGTGATAAGTATGGAGTGTCGAACCCACAAGGAGATAATGGTAAGATCAATATTCTCTCAAGTCCTATCTGCCACCAATACAACTCTACGTACACCGAACGTTTGCTTTCATCTAGAAATGAGAAATAAAACTAGCTTTGCATGATATCGGGAACTAAAATATAAAAATAGTTGTTGTTATCATAATATTACAATATATTACAAATAGTGAGTGTGCAATAATGATGAGTCGGTGTGCGACATTATCCTAGGCAATTGTTAACAAGATCAGAAATCATTATTGCAATTTTGTTTGAGGGAGAGGCATAAGCTAACATACTTTCCCTACTTGGATCATGTGCACTTATGATTGGAACTCCAGCAAGCATCCGCAACTACTAAAGATCATTAAGGTAAAACCCAACCATAGCATTAAAGCATCAAGTCCCCTTTATCCCATACGCAACAACCCCCTTACTCGGGTTTATGCTTTTGTCACTCAAGCAACCCACTATAAGAAAATCATGAACGTATTGCACCACCCTACAGAGGGAATCCTTCATGTCTGCGCGACACGAAAGGCACCATAGGACAGCACCAAAATAAACATACAACTCAAACCAATCTAGATCATCAGTCAACCCAAAGGACAAAAGTAATCTACTCAAAACATCATAGGATGGCAAGAAATCATTGGATCATAATATGTAGCAAAAAGCACCATGTTCAACTAGGTGATTACAGCGGGGTGCGAGAGAGTGGACCGCTAAAAGGAGATGATGATGGTGATGAAGAAGGTGATGTTGATGAAGACGATCACCATGGCGATAGTTCCCCCGATGGCACTCCGGCACCACTGGGAGAGAGGGGGAGAGGTTCTCCCGCTTGTGCTTATTCCTCTATGGGGAGAGGTTCTCCCTCTGGTCCTTGGCCTCCATGGTGTTGATGGCCCCTCCGGAACGATGAAGATGGCCTCCGGTGATGGTGACCCCCTCCGGCAGGGTGCCAAAGAGGGCCAAGATTGGTTTTTTGTGGCTCTGGAGGTGTGCGTCGGCGGAACTCCCGATCTAGGTTTATTTTGGAGGTTTCTGTATTTATAGGAGTTTTTGGCGTCGGTTCCATGTCCAGAAGGTTCCCGAGGAAGTCACAAGCCAGGGGGCGCGCCCTAGGGGGGGGGGGGGCGCCCCTGTGGCTTGTGGCCTCCTTGGCCTTCCTCTCCGGTGAATCTTCGCTCCAATATTTTTTATATTTTCCAAAAATATTCTCCATAAATTTTCAGCTAATTCCGAGAACTTTTATTTCTGCACAAAAACAACACCACGGTAGTTCTGCTGAAAATAGCGTCAGTCTGGGTTGGTTCTAATAAAATCATACCAAAATCATATAGAATTGTTGTAAACATGGCATGAATACTTCATAAATTATAGATACGTTGTAGACGTATCAGCATCCCTGTCGGGGATATACCCCGTGGTATGACCCGGACTGGCGACTCGTAGGAGACCTGGTCAAGACATGGCATTTATTGATGACCCGGCAGGCGGGTCGCAGGATGACCAGGCCCATGACCCGGCGTGTGAGCCGGCGCCAGGCGGCTCACAAGAGAAGGCCTAAAGGAGAGGATTTCCTTACAAGAGAAACAAGACCCGGAATAGGATTCTAAAGAGACTAGTCCTACTCCTACTCCTAGTAGGACTCTATTTGTAAACCTACCCTCTCCACTTATATAAGGAGGGGTAGAGCACCCCTAGAGGGACAAGTTGAGGTCATTAGAGATAGACAGATTAGAGACTCTCGTGATTAGAGGTAGCAAAACAGCACCCTTGTAACCGAGAGATCTCCTTCATCATCAATACCAGTCAAGCATGATGTAGGCTTTTACCTCCATCCGAGGGGCCGAACCTGGGTAAACTCCGTGTCTCTCGATTCGGACCAATCCCTTCAAGCCGCCACATAGTTACACTTCTGCGCCGAACCGAAGTCCGTTCACCCGGACATCTGCGGTGACAAATCCACGATAGTTGGCGCCCACTGTGGGGCCACGCATAGTGTGGTGTTGTGTTCTTGAAGGGATCTCTCCTGGGGATCAAGAAGCTTGTGGCTCGCTGGATCAGCAAGAGACGGTACGGAAGGATATTGATCTCGTCAATTGAGATTAAAGAAATATTTTTGTCACGCGCATTCAAACGGTCTCCACGATTTTTCTGGTCCAATCTACGGTGACTCGCCGGGCCATGAGGCCACACCACTGTTCTCGAGCTGGCCTCTACATCGCCATTAAGTCACCGTCGCACTTTAAGACACTGCTGATCTCACCTTCGCCTTATGACTGTGGATTCGCCAATGCGTCAATCCGTCCTAGCCACCATGGTTTCGCCCCGCTCCGAGTCGCCACGGGCCGCAGTAGCGTCGAGAGCCGGCCTCGAGCCATCGCGCTCCACTTCCTACGCTGTCAGTCGCCTGGCCATTAGCGGGTCTCTGCTTTGGCCAAGCCGCGACTGCGGTCTCTGCCTCCGCCGCTCGCGCCTTCAAGTCGCCATCGCCAAGGTCTCGTCTCGCCGCAAGACGCCGCCCGTGTCTGAGCCGCCGGCCGACTTGCCTCCTTCCGCGCTATCTAAGCTGCCGTGACCTCCGCCTCTGCAGCGGGCTGGCGCCCTGCCGTCTCCCTGCCGACGCCATGGCTGAGCTGCCCTGCCGTCTCCCTGCCGACGCCGTGGCTGAGCTGCACTGCGGTCTACCTGTTGATGGCGTGGCTAAGCCGATGCACCTCACCTCGCCTCCTCCACTGAGGCCTCGCCCCTTTTCTCACGAGCCTCCCCGCAGCTCCTCCTTCTACGCAACCCGTCCGCGGCCGCTGGGGTGCGCGATGCTACCTCTCCCGCCGTGAGTCACCTCCACGGCCTCGTCGTACTTCCGCCACCGTTGCCACGACCAGCCACTGCCGCGCCTCAACTAATGAACCGCCGGGGTCTCCAGGCCGGCCCGCGTGAGCTGTGCGCACCTCTGCTCCTGCGGGCGAGCTGCCCCGTCAGACCGCTGCAGCGGCCGGCTTCCCCCCACGGCGTCCGGTTCCTGCTAGCCGGGACGAACCATCGACCGGATTATTGAAACAAATCATACGGGATCATCTATAACCCGCCATGGCCAACCTCAGTGGAGATTCTCAAGCCGCCTCTCCGAGTCAACTTAAGACTCGGGGGCTACAGACATGACGAGACACATTTGGTCGTTTTTCAAAGAGAACCCCAGGTCTTTACAAGAGAACCCAATATGGGGGCTATCACATTATTGGTGGAAGAATTAAAAGTTGCCCAAGAGGACGAGTCGCCATGATGCACCGTTCAAACATGGGTACCCAGATCTATCGGATCATCATAAAGTCACTT
This sequence comes from Hordeum marinum, assembly GCA_022496015.1. NCBI lineage: Eukaryota > Viridiplantae > Streptophyta > Magnoliopsida > Poales > Poaceae > Hordeum > Hordeum marinum. Next base: position 436,706,815 of record CM039672.1, on the reverse strand, counting down.
GGAGTTTCTGTCATTTCTTCAAAAAGTTGGCGGCTTACAAGATGGCGACTTACAAGATGGTGCAAAAGTTGATATCATCGACATGATCGTCCAAGGGGCTTCCCACCCACCGGGTGTAGCTTATCACACCATATCGGTTGGCTCTCAAGCCAAATAGTTGACTCTGTCAACATGATCGTACAGGGGGCTTCCCACCCACCGGGTGTAGCTTATCACACCCTATCGGTCGGCTCTAAAGCCAAATAGTTGACTCCGTCAAACATGATCGTCCAGGGGGCTTCCCACCCACCGGGTGTAGCTTATCAAACCCTATCGGTCGGCTCTCAAGCCAAATAGTTGACTCCGTCAACATGATCGTCTAGGGGGCTTCCCACCCATCGGGTGTTGCTTATCAAACCCTATCGGTCGGCTCTTAAGCCAAACAGTTGATTCCATCAACAAAGGTCACTTAGGGGCTTCCCACCCACCGGGTGTAGCATAAACACCCTCTTGAGCGGCTCTTAAGCCAAACAGGGTTAAACCTACCTGTAAGCTAATGCTACTCTGCTAGGTGACCCGCCGAACTCTTACTAGTTAATCTCACCTAGAGACTCTGAGCCGGCTCAAAGAAACTGACGGCCAATCTCCATAGAGACCCTGTATTGGTTAAGGTTAAAACGGCGGCTCTTGTCACGAGAGGGCCGGCTTATGGAAAGCAAGGATAAACTCTCCCATCTACTGCTGACTCTCCGCTATGTGTCCCATTCATACTCTTAGGCTGTTAATCCTTGAGGACCCTGTACTGTTTAAGGTGAAAACGACGGATTTATGTCACGTGAGAGGAAGTTTTGGGGCTATCAGGGTACTCATGCCCTACCGTGTCTCTTCTGGGACGTCACACTTCCTTTCATTTAATCTCGCTTAGAGACCCTGAGCCGGTTCAAAGACCCTGACCCTGTACTGCTAAGGAGTTTTGAGTGGCGAGTCAACCCAGTAGAACCGGCGCATGAGCTGTTATCAAAACAAGTCAGGAAAAAACAAGATCGTCATGCATTACATAACATATTGCATCATACATTGCATTGCATCATACATTGCATTGCATCATACATTGCATCATATTTACATGTCATCCGGCTTATGAAACCGGGTCAGAGCAAGATTATGAAACAAGGAGCAAAGTTATGAAAGATCTAAACATCTCCGGGTTGTGCTTTTCAAGCCGCCCTTACAACAATGCAGAATATATTCTGTCTTGTTTATTTTTTGCGGGTCTTATCTCTTAAGATGAGCCGCCATTAAGTACTCTGCAAGAGCAAATGGATCTTTAATAGCCAACCTGGCTGGATCTTCATGGTTCATCATAACCAGTACTAAATGATTGGGGTTTTCAAGCCATCTCGGAGAATTCATTATTTTCAAGAGCCGCCGTATCAGATATAATGCCGTGTCATCTAATTAACCGGTTCTCGGATTTCTTCAATTGTGGTCTGTAGTAATCTACAACACTCATGGATTTCTCCAACCCATATTTGCCGGGTTGCACCGCAACCACGAGCAAGGATTACATGTCAAAGACAAAGGAATTATTCCAAGATATTCATTCCGGGTTATATTACAACCACAGTCAAGGATTCATTCAACAAACTGTGGTGAGTCATATTATTCTTAACAGTCCCGAGTCGCCGCAGGCAGACAACCCGACGGTTGGGGGCTACACTATTCAATTCCAGTTTATATCAAATATGCAAGTCACATGTCGCTGCAAGCATGCACCACGACACTGGGGGGCTAATGCAAGCCGGTTTTCAAATCATTACGTTGTTAGCAAGACCCTATTATCTCAAGAAGATGAGTCGACCTTTCAAATATTTTTCTAAAGTCCCAGCCCAGTAATTCTTACTGACCCAACACTTGGGGGCTACACCGCTTAGATAAAAAAAAATTCAAGTCCCAAGTCGCCGCAGGCGTGCGGCCCGACACTTGGGGGCTACAATATTCATCTATTCAAATAGATCATATGGTTCAAATTGAAGACCTGGCGCATCACATTCTGATGAGCCGGCCCTTGGGGGCTACACCCGCAGAAGCTTTATAAGGTATAACACGCTTACAAGTCCCAAGTTGCTGTAGGAAGGACAACCCAGCACTTGGGGGCTACACAGTCCAAAATATTATTGCAAAGCATCAAGTTATCATGGATAATCTCGGAGCTTGGGGCCTACAGGTAATATGGACATATCAAAAACTTTGAGGAGAATTCTCAAGATGTTAATTATGGAGTTCAGTTGTTAGACCTGGCGTCACCAACATTTATGACCCGGCGTTATCAAAAGATCATAACCCGCCAGATTTTATTTAAAACCGCCCTGCTTCACAACAATGGAAGTCTGGTTTTACATCAGATGGATTTTCATCCCAATATTTTTATCAAGTCAGCCGGATTCTAGTTGTTTGACCCGGCCTCACCAACGATAATGACCCGGCATCATCAATAATTATGGCTCGGCGGAGATGACCCGCCAAGAGTATTGAAAGCCGACTCAATGGCATATGGGTGTTCTATTCTCAATATTTTTCAAAGGACATTGACAAGCAAGATGATTATCAATACAACTCATTCATATGCAGAAAAGCCCCAAATTTCTGAGGAGCCATTTTATAAGCCGGCCAAAGGAGAAAGCCGGCTACTTAAAATATTTGTTACTCTTATTTCAGGAGCTTAGCATGAATAAATTCAAGCTAACCTGGGGGCTAATGTGGGGGATATACCCCACGGTATGACCTGGACTGGCGACTCGTATGAGACCTGGTCAAGACATGGCATTTATTGATGACCCGGCAGGCGGGTCGCAGGACGACCAGGCCCAAGACCTGGCGTGTGAGCCTGCGCCAGGCGGCTCACAAGAGAAGACCTAGAGGAGAGGATTTCCTTACAAGATAAATAAGACTCGGAATAGGATTCTAAAGAGACTAGTCATAATCCTACTCCTAGTAGGACTCTATTTGTAAACCTACCCTCTCCACTTATATAAGGAGGGGTAGAGCACCCCTAGAGGGACAAGTTGAGGTCATTAGAGATAGACAGATTACAGACTCTCGTGATAAGAGGTAGCAAAACGACACCCTTGTAACCGAGAGATCTCCTTCATCATCAATACCAGACAAGCAGGACGTAGGCTTTTACCTCCATCGAAGGGGCTGAACCTGGGTAAACTCCATGTCTCTCAATTCTGACCAACCTCTTCAAGCCACCACATAATTACACTTCTGCCCTGAACCTAAGTCCGTTCACCCGGACATCTGCCGTGACAAATCCACGACAATCCCGAAGCTTAATTCCTGCTCGTCCTCGAGTAGGTAAATGATAAAAGAAATAATTTATGAAGTGTGAATGCTAGCATAGTGCATAAATTTGATCAATGATAATTCCTGTTGGAAATATGACCTAGAGGCAATAAATAAAGTGTTTATTATTTTATTTCCTTGTTCATGATAATCGTTTATTATCCATGCTATAATTGTATTGATTGGAAACGCATTACATGTGTGGGTAAATATACAAAACTTTGTCCCTAGTATGCCTCTAGTGAACTAGCTCGTTGATCAAAGATGGTCAAGGTTTCCTAGCCATTGAAATGTTATGTCATTTGATAACGGATCACATCATTAGGAGAATGATGTGATGGACAAGACCCAAACTACAAACGTAGCATATGATCGTGTCAGTTTATTGCTACTGTTTTCTGCATGTCAAGTATGTGTTCCTATGACCATGAGATCATGTGACTCCCGGACACCGGAAGAGTGCCTTGTGTGTATCAAACGTCGCAACGTAACTGGGTGACTATAAATGTGCTCTACAGGTATCTCCGAAGGTGTCTGTTGAGTTGGCATGGATCAAAACTGGGATTTGTTACTCTGTGTGACGGAGAGGTATCTTAGGGCCCACTCGGTAATACAACATCACAATAAGCCTTGCAAGAAATGTGACTAAGTGTTAGTCACGTGATCTTGTATTACAGAACGAATAATGAGACTTTCTGGTAATGAGGTTGAACTAGGTATGGACATACCGACGATCGAATCTCGGGCAAGTAACATACTGAAGAACAAAGGTAACATCATACGAGATTAACTGAATCCTTGACATAAAGGTTCGATGAATAAAGATATTCGTAGAATATGTAGGAACCAATATGGGCATCCAGGTCCCGCTATTGGTTATTGATCATAGAGGTGTCTCGGTCATGCCTACATAGTTCTCGAACCCGTAGGGTCTGCACACTTAAGGTTCGGTGATGTTTCCGTCGTATAGAGTTATGTATGGTGGTGACCGAAGGTTTTTTGGAGTCCCGGATGAGATCCCGGAAGTCACAAGGAGCTACGGAATGGTCCATAGGTAAAGATTGATATATAGGAAGTCCTATTTTGGTCGTCGGAAAAGTTTCGGGCTCATTGGTAGTGTACCGGGAATGCCGGTAGTGTACTGGGAGACCATCGGGAGGGGTATTTCGACCTAAGAGGCTACATGGGCTATGGGAGAGTGAATACCAGCCCTTAGTGGGCTGGTGGAAGTCCCACACAAGGCCCATGCGGCTGGGAAAGAAAATCCCAAAGAGAAAAGGTGGAAGAAAGGCAAAAAGGCAAAAAAGGAAGGAGTCCTAATCCTACTAGGATTGGAGGAGGAGTCCTCCTCTCCTCCCTAGCTTCGGCCGAAGCCTCCAAGGGCTTGCCCTTGGGCCAAGCCTCCCTCTCTCTTCCTCTTATATATACTAGAGGTTTTAGGGTATTTGCACTTGATTTTCAGCCACGTGCTACCCGTTCCTCTAGTGCATAGTTTCTCCTCTAGATCGGTTTTCTGCAGTGCTTAGGCGAAGCCCTGCCGGAATTGTTCCACCACCATTGCCACGGAGCCTTCATGCTGCCGGAGAACTCAGCTACCTCTCCACTCCCTCTTGCTGGATCAAGAAGGCGGAGATTGTCATCTAGCTGTACGTGTGCTGAACGCGGAGGTGCCGTCCGTTCGGTGCTTGATCGGGACGGATCGTGATTGGATCGTGGGACGCTCGGCGATTTGGATCATGAAGACGTTCGACTACACCAACCACGTTTCTTAACGCTTCCTGCTTAGCGGTCTACAAGGGTATGTAGATCCACTCTCCCTCTCGTAGATGCTCATCACTATGGATAGATCTTGCGTGTGCGTAGGAATTTTTTTCTTTCCCATGCAACGTTCCCCAACAGTGGCATCATGAGCTAGGTATATGTGTAGATGAGATCTCGAGAAGAACACAAAGTGTTTGTGGGCGTTGATGCTTATATTGGTTCCTCCCTTGGTCGTGTTTTGGTTCAACGGTATTGTAGGATGAATCGGCCCGGACCAACATTACTCGTACGCTTACGAGAGACCGGTTCCCTCAACTGCAACTTGTTGCTTAGATGGCTGGCGGGTGTCTGTTTCTCCTACTTTAGCTGGATCGGATTCGACAAAGGCGGTCCTTGAGGAGGTTGAAAAGCAACTTATGTATCACCGTTATGGTTTATGCGTAGGTGAGAATTTTCTTGCTAGATACCCGTAGCAGCCACGTAAAACATGCAACAACAATTAGAGGATGTCTAACTTGTTTTTGCAGAGTATGTTGTGATGTGATATGGCCAATTACATGATGATATATATGTGATGTATGAGATGATCATGTGTTGTATAGAATATCACGACTTGCATGTTGATGAGTACGGCAACCGGCAGGAGCCATAGGGTTGTCTTTAATTATTGTATGACCTGCGTGTCAATCATTAAGCGCTATGTAATGCTTTACTTTATCGCTAAACAGTAGCAATAGTAGTAGAAGCATGGTGGGCGCGACAACCCCGATGGCGACACGTTGATGGAGATCAAGATGATGGAGATCATGGTGTCGTGCCGGTGACGATGGAGATTATGCCAGTGCTTTCAAGATGGAGATCAAAAGCACAAGTTCATGGCCATATCATGTCACTTATGATTTGCATGTGATGTTAATCCTTTTATGCATCCTGTTTTGCTTAGGACGACGGTAGCATTATAAGGTGATCCCTCACTTAAATTTCAAGATGAATTGTGTTCTCCCCGAGTGTGCATCGTTGCGAAAGTTTGTCGTGTCGAGACACCACGTGATGATCGGGTGTGATAGACTCTACGTTCACATACAATGGGTGCAAGCCAGTGTTGCACATGCAGAACACTCGGGTTAAACTTGACGAGCCTAGCATGTACAGGCATGGCCTCGGAACACAAGAGACCGAAAGGTCGAACATGATTCATATAGTAGATATGATTAACACGATGATGTTCACCATCGAAACCACCTCAACTCACGTGATGATCGGACTTGAGTTGGTGAATTTGGATCATGTGACACTCAGATGACCTAAGGGATGTCAGTTTGAGTGGGAGCTTTAGTAATTTGATTAACTAAACTCATTATCTTGAACAATAATCTAAGTAACCTTTGCATATTTATGTTGTAGATCAATGGCTTGCGCAGTAGCACCCCTGAATTTTAATGCATTCCTAGAGAAAGCTAAGTTGAAATATGATGGAAGTAACTTTGTTAACTAGGCCCGTAATCTGAGGATTATCCTCACGGCTTCCCCAAAATCATATGTCCTTGATGCACCGCTTGGTGACCAACCAGAAGACCTGTCATCTGAAGACGTTAAGAACGCTTGGGAGTCACGTTCTGGAGATTACTCAATAGTTCAGTGTGCAATATTGTATGGCTTAGAATCGGGACTTCAAAGACGTTTTGAACGTCATGGAGCATATGAGATGTTCCAGGACTTGAAGTTTATCTTTCAGAAGAATGCCCGGATCGAGAGGTATGAGACTTCAGATAAGTTCTATGCTTGCAAAATGGAGGAGAACAGGTCTATCAGTGAACATATACTCAGAATGTCTGGGTATTCAACTCGTCTAATGGAGTTGGGAATTGCCCTTCCGCCAGAGGCGATCACTGATAGAGTTCTTCAATCACTGCCACCTAGTTACAAGAGCTTTGTGATGAACTATAACATGCACGGGGTGAACAAGTCAGTCGCCGAGCTGTTTGCGATGCTAAAAGTTGCTGAGTCTGAAGTCCAGAAAGAACATCAAGTGTTGATGGTCAATAAAACCACTAGTTTGAAGAAGAATGGCAAGGGCAAGGGCAAGAAGGGTAAAACCAAGAAGGATGGCAAATCAGTTGCTACTCCTGTAAAGAAGCCCAAGGCTGGACCCAAGCCAGAAACTGAGTGCTTTCATTGCAAGGGAACTAGTCACTGGAAGCGGAACTGCCCCAAGTACCTGGCTGACAAGAAGGCGGCCAACGACAAACAAGGTATATATGATATACATGTTATTGATGTGTACCTTACTAGTTCTCGTTGTAGTGCCTGGGTATTTGATACCGGTTCGGTTGCTCACATTTGCAACTCAAAACAGGAACTACGGTATAGACGAAGGCTGGCAAAGGACAAAGTGACGATGCGCATGGGAAATGGTTCCAAGGTTGATGTGATCGCCGTCGGCACGCTCTCTCTTTGATTACCATCTGGATTAGTGATGAACCTGAATAATTGTTATTTAGTGCCTACGTTAAGCATGAACATTATATCTGGATTTTGTTTATTGCGAGACAGTTACTCATTTAAATTAGAGAATAATGGTTGTTCTATTTATATGAGTAATATCTTTTATGGTCATGCACCCAATGTGAGGGGTTTATTCATATTGAATCTTGATAGTGATGACACACATGTTCATAACATTGATGCCAAAAGATGTAGAGTTGATAATGATAGTACCACTTTCTTGTGGCACTGCCGTTTAGGTCATGTTGGTGTAAAACACACGAGGAAGCTTCATGCTAATGGACTTTTGGAGTCACTTGATTTTGAATCACTTGACACATGCGAACCATGCCTCATGGGCAAGATGACTAAAATGCCGTTCTCTAGAACAATGGAACGGGCAAGTGACTTATTGGAAATCATACATACTGATGTGTGCGGTCCAATGAATGTTACGATGCGCGGTGGATATCGTTATTTTCTCACATTCACTGATGACTTAAGTAGATATGGGTATATTTACTTAATGAAACACAAGTAAGTTCTAGCAATTTCAGAGTGAAGTTGAGAATCATCGTAACAAGAAGATTAAATTCCTGTGATCTGATCGAGGAGGTGAGTATATGAGTTATGAGTTTGGCAGTCACTTAAGATAGTGTGGAATTGTTTCACAGTTGACACCACCCGGAACACCACAGCGTAATGGTGTGTCCGAACGTCGTAATCGGACCTTATTAGATATGGTGCGATCTATGATGTCTCTTGCTGATTTGCCACCATCGTTTTGGGGTTATGCATTAGAGACGGCTGCATTCACTTTAAATAGGGCACCATCAAAATCCGTTGAGACGAGGCCATATGAACTATGGTATGGCAAGAGGCCAAAGTTGTCGTTTCTTAAAGTTTGGCGATGTGATGCTTACGTCAAAAAGCTTCAGCCTGAAAAGCTGGAACCCAAAGCGGAGAAATGCGTCTTCATAGGATACCCGAAAGAGACAGTCGGGTATACCTTCTATCTCAGATCCGAAGGCAAAGTGTTTGTCGCTAAGAATGGAACATTTCTTGAGAAAGAGTTTCTCTCGAAAGAATTGAGTGGGAGGAAAATAGAGCTTAATGAGGTTATTGAACCTTTACTTCAACCAGAGAGTAGCGCAATGCAGAAATATGTTTCTTTTGGAGCCTACGATGGTTGAAGAGGAAGTTAATGATGATGATCATGAAGCTTTGGATCAAGTTACTGTTGAACCTCGTAGGTCGACAAGGGCGCGTACTGCACCTGAGTGGTACGGCAACCCTGTCTTGGAGGTCATTTTGTTGGACAACAATGAAGCTACGAGCTATGGAGGAGCGATGATGGGCCCGGATTCTGTGAAATGGTTAGAGGCCATGAAATTTGAGATGGGATCCATGTATGAAAACAAAGTATGGACTTTGGAAGTATTACCTGAAGGGCGAAAGTCCATTCAGAACAAATGGATCTTTAACAAGAAGACAGACGCGGACGGTAATGTCACCGTCTATAAAGCTCGACTTGTGGCAATGGTTTTTTCACAAGTTCAAGGAGTTGACTATGATGATATCTTCTCACCCGTAGCGATGCTTAAGTCTGTCAGAATCATGTTAGCAATAGCTGCATATTTCGACTATGAAATTTGGCAGATGGATGTCAAAACAACATTCCTCAACGGTTTCCTTGAGGAAGAGTTGTGTATGATGCAACCGGAAGGTTTTGTCGATCCAGAGAATGCTGACAAAGTTTGCAAACTCTAGCGATCCATTTATGGGCTGGTGCAAGCATCTCGGAGTTGGAATAAGCGCCTTGATGAGGTGATCAAAGCGTTTGGGTGTCTGTTGGGTTGGCATGGATCAAAACTGGGATTTGTTACTCCGTATGACGGAGAGGTATCTCAGGGCCCACTCGGTAATACAACATCACAATAAGCCTTGCACGAAATGTGAATAAGTGTTAGTCACGTGATCTTGTATTACGGAATGAGTAATGAGACTTGCCGGTAACGAGGTTGAACTAGGTATGGAGATATCGACGATCGAATCTCGGGCAAGTAACATACCGAAGAACAAAGGGAACATCATATGAGATTAACTGAATCCTTGACATAAAGGTTCGACGAATAAAGATATTCGTAGAATATGTAGGAACCAATATGGGCATCCAGGTCCCGCTATTGGTTATTGATCGTAGAGGTGTCTCGGTCATGCCTACATAGTTCTTGAACCCGTAGGGTCTGCACACTTAAGGTTCGGTGATGTTTTATTAGTATAGAGTTATGTATGGTGGTGACCGGAGGTTTTTTGAAGTCCTGGATGAGATCCCGGACGTCACAAGGAGCTACGGAATGGTCCGGAGGTAAAGATTGATATATAGGAAGTCCAATTTTGGTCGCCGGAAAAGTTTCGGGCTCATCGGTAGTGTACCGGGATTGCCGGTAGTGTACCGGGAGACCATCGGGAGGGGTATTTCGACCTAAGAGTCTACATGGGCTATGGGAGAGTGAATACCAGCCCTTAGTGGGCTGGTGGAAGTCCCACACAAGGCCCATGTGGCTGGGAAAGAAAAGCCCAAAGAGAAAAGGTGGAAAAAAGGCAAAAAGGCAAAAAAGGAAGGAGTCCTAATTCTACTAGGATTGGAGGAGTCCTCCTCTCCTCCCTAGCTTCGGCCGAAGCCTCCAAGGGCTTGCCCTTGGTCCAAGCCTCCCTCTCTCTTCCTCTTACATATACTAGAGGTTTTAGGGTATTTGCACTTGATTTTCAGCCACGTGCTACCCGTTCCTCTAGTGCATAGTTTCTCCTCTAGATGGTTTTCTGTAGTGCTTAGGTGAAGCCCTACCAGAATTGTTCCACCACCATTTCCGCAGCGCCTTCATGCTGCCAGAGAACTCATCTACCTTTCCGCTCCCTCTTGCTGGATCAAGAAGGCGGAGATCGTCATCAAGCTGTACGTGTGCTGAATGCGGAGGTGCTGTCCGTTCGGTGCTTGATCGGGACGGATCGTGATTGGATCGCGGGACGCTCAGTGATTTGGATCGCGAAAACGTTCGACTACACCAACCGCGTTTCTTAACGCTTCTCCCTTAGCGATCTACAAGGGTACGTAGATCCACTCTCCCTCTCGTAGATGCTCATTACCATGGATAGATCTTGCGTGTGCATAGGAATTTTTTTGTTTCCCATGCAACATTCCCCAACAATTCCAAACACTTTTTCTAGCATCATTATAAACCATAAACAGTAGCTCATGTCATAAAACTTCTCATGACCAAGTAACAAGCTATTCACTTGTTTAATGTATAGACCAGAAAGTTTCTTGAAAACCACCAAACCATATTCCTGGTCATCGAACAATTGCAATTCATCTTATTTACAGGAAGGGTCTATGTAAGAGCTTTGTTAGCAAATTCCACATACTCAACTATCATATAGTCTTCCATGAGTGCTAACTCTCAAAGCATATGTTTAGACCAAATGGCATCCATCAAACACAAATGAAGATAGGGGCTTAGAGTTTCGCCTCCCAACTTATTTATCATATAGATAATTATCAACAACAATAATTCATGATCAAATATATTTGGATGTACATATATGCTTGGATCTTTCCCCACCACATGATGATTGCCAAGAGAAAAAGGCAAAATATAGGAAGTGGTGAAGATCACCATGACTTTTGCATAAAGGTAAGTACTAGAAAGTAAAAGATAGGCCCTTCGCAGAGGGAAGCAGAGGTTGTCATTTTGTTTTTGGATGTGCAAACTCTTAATGCAAAGGAACGTCAGTTGTATTGCCCTTTGTGATAGCAACCTTTATTATGTAGTCCATCGCTTTTATTTCTTTGTCATCACAAATTTGTACAACGACTATTTTCCCTTACGTAAACTATCTTACATATTTTGGACAATTTTTATTTGTTTTTTCACCAATTTCAACTTACTTGAAGGATCTTATTCAATCCATAGGTAGGTATAGTGGACTCCCATGGAAAAACTGGTTTAAGGGTGTTTGGATGCACAAGTAGTATTTCTACTTGATGCGGAAGTTTTGGCTAGTATGAGGTGGAAGCAAGCACCACATGTTGGAGGATCCAAAACAATATAACTTCTATACAAATATACCCAAGCATAACTCATTATGTTGTCTTCCTTGTCCAACTTCAACTAATTTTCTCAAGTTTGAAAATAATTAATGGGTATTCAAAATCATAGAAGATTTCAGTGATAGTATATTTATATGTGAAATCTCTCTTCCTTCAATATTCTTTCATGAATTGTTTAAGTGATCAATGCAGTGTTTGCTAACTTTCAATAAATTTCACCACCTATACCTATTATTTGTGAAGTCACTACTCCCCATGAAATAAGTATATGAAGCATTTACACGGAAGGAGGTGCAGAACACCATTGATATGGGATGGTGTTGGAGACCGAAAGCTTTTTGGTCCCGATCTTATCCGAGATTCTGAAGAAAAGGTCAAACTGAATCAAGACCGACTCAAGATAGCCCAATCCAGGCAGAAGAGCTATGCTGACAGCAAACGCAAGGAAGTGACGAATGAAGTGGGAGACCGAGCATACCTTCGTTTGTCCCCACTTCGAGGAATCAAGAGGTTTGGTGTTAAAGGAAAGTTAGCACCCAGATTCATAGGCCCCTACAAAATTCTTGAACATAGAGGCGAAGTTGCATACAAATTGGAATTGCCGGAAGCATTGTCCGGAGTTCATGATGTTTTCCATATTTCTTTGAGAGACACAATGCCCCTAGAGGCCATACAGTTGGACAGTGATCTGACTTACGAGGAGAAGCCTGTCAGAATCCTCGAGACTACCAACAGAGTTACCCGTAGCAAGACCATCAAGTTTTGTAAGGTTTTGTGGAGTCACCACACCGAGGAGGAATCCACCTGGGAACGCGAAGAAGATCTTCGTCGAGACCACCCTCACCTATTTTCTAGCCAACCCGAATCTCGAGGGCGAGATTCATCTTAAGGTGGGTAGGTTTGTAACATCCAAAAATTCTATTTTGGAATGTTATGAAATATAGCTATGCATCATCATAACATTGTTTGAATGAAATGAATTGTTGAAGTTTTTCTTCTGGATTTCTAAAAGGCCACTTTCATTTTTCTATTTACTTCTTTCCCCTACTTTGAAAACCCTTGGAATTATTCATAAAAAGAGAGGATTAACATGACACTCCACACCAGGGGCATCTTTGTGAAATATTAGACAATAAAACCAGGGGGTTATTTGAAAATTTATTGCAAAAGAATTTAAAATCAATTTAGGCATTTTCTAAAAATATTTTTTTAAAAGTATTCATTGGGCCGTGGAAAAATGTTCATTTAGTAGCATTTATTCCCTTGATCAATTTGATATATATATCTTCAAATTTTGGAAATGTTTTGAATGCCTTAATGAGATTTTAATTCTCCGGAAAATAGAAAAGGAAACGAATTTAAACGTTTTAATTAGAAAACCGCCGGCCCACCAGCCTTTACTCCCCGAGATTGCCCCAGATCAGTCACCGACGCGCTGCCGCCGCCCTCTCCCTCACTGACGAGCGGACCCCACCATCCGACATCACCATCACACCGCTCATCTCCCTCCCCGTGTCCCCCGACCTCGCCGGAGATCCCTCCTCCCCGGATCTCGCTCCCCTTTCCCTTTCTCGACCCCGCGTCTCGCCTATATAAAGCCCTACCCTCGCCATGCTCCATTCCACCCCCGAAACCCCACTCCCCTCGCCAGAACATTGCCCCGCACCTCGCCAGAGTTCGGCACCCCACCGAAGCTCTTCGAGCTCGACGACGTCGCCCCTGTCGTCCCCAGCCCCAACCGACACCACCAATCATCGCCGGAGCTTCGCCGCCGTGGCCTGGACCTTTAGGACGCCGCCCTCGACCACCGCACCATCGTCTCCGACCACCTAAAATGTCCGGCCGCCGTCGACCTTGCCGGAACCCCGACCTCCACCTCTGTAAGCCCCGCCCCCTCTCCGTAGCCGTTAGACCTAGGATCAACGGATCGGATTAGAAAGATTAAAACGGTGAACCATTTTCTTTTACGCTTTGGTCGTCCGCCGCAAACATCACACGCTCACTTTTTCGACCAATAGGAAGCCGCCACGTCACCCTGTCTGATAGCTAAATAATTTTTCTTTTCTGTTTCTGTTTTAGAAAACAGAATGTGTTCTGTTTTTATTTTTATTATACCTTTTAAAATATTTAGAGTTTTTGCATGATTCCTTTTGCAACATGTCACAAATTTCATGTAGTTTCTGTCTGGAGTCTTAGTTTTCAAATTTCAACTCTTAATTTTGAATTTTGTTAAATTTGATCAAATCACTAAAACTTGAATAACTTGAGTTTAAAAACTTATTTTTGATTGGTTCTTTTTGCCACTGTTTTGTATTGGTTTGTTTTATCATCCAACACTGTTTGAGAATTTTTAGTAAATTTTAGATTAAGGTTTTTAGTAAAAATAGATTCTGTTTAGTTTCTTCTTAGTGTTTAATTGAATTATTTTCATTTTAGTTTTAGTTGATTTTGTTCTAGTTTAACTTTTTATTTTAGTTTATTTAGTTCTGTTGTTAAACATTAGGTGAACTAGTTTTTTGATAAAAATATTTTATTTTGTTTTGTGCTCTAGTTTAAATAGGTAAACTTTGTTTCACCATGAGTATTGTTTAGAAAAAAAACAATTGTTTTGTAGTAACCCTTTTTGCACAAAACTTTTATAATGAAATACTTCATGTTTTCTAATAAAAATTTTGCATTTACTTTTCTGTTATCTAATGGTTAGTTGCTAAAAACAAATTTTGTTTTGTTATGTCTTAGTAGAAATTTTGACACCAAAATTGTTAGAGTCTTCTACTTTGAGTGTTTTTCCTCTTGATTGTGCTATTGCTTGTTGAAGTATTTGTTACCTTGCTGTTGTGTGAATTGTATGTAGTTATGCTTATTGTGTGCTTTGTTTGATTCGTTAGATCATCCGGAGTGCGAAGCTTGTTAGCTAGAGTCACTTGAGTACGAGGATCGTCAGCAAGGCAAGTCACTTTGATCATGTTTACCCATGTTTTATTTGCATCAGTTCTACCATCTCCCCAATTGCATGCAAAGTAGGTAATTTGGAAACTTGGTTACTTGATGTAGTATCATGTGGTAGGGACCCCTCAACCCTTTTGACACTTTGGCCCCGGGAAACATTGTTTTAATTTTGCTATGCTGTTAATAGACGGGGTTGGTTGTGTGATTCATGAGAGTTGTGAGATAATAGTTACAAGACCTACTTGATGAACAAGACTTCAAAGCTCCAAGTTTTCAACATACCTCTAGGTGGATGATGGTTGAACGGCGCCCTGGAGAAGCCAGTGGTTAGCCTAGGTGTTGCTGGAGAAGTGCCATCATTCACGCGGAAAGGTCCACCCAGGCACAAAGAGATGGATGGATGCTTCAAGACCCAAGGCTTACCTGCACGGCCACAAGACATTATGGGCTCTGACTTGGTTGGATATCGTGGTGACCTTGGACAGGTGGTGCTACGAGATGTAGAAGAACGGTAGGAAAGGATGCGCACCGACAGAGTCTCAGGGAAACCCTTTAGAAGACCATGTTTTGGTCATCCGTTTCTCAAACACCCTGAAGTGCGAGAAATTCAACGGAGGCGGTAAAATCTTGTGGGGAACGTGTGCAAAACTCTACAGAGTACCCAAACCTAATCGATTAGCCGTGTCCATGGTCATCGACAGTTTGAGCCAAAGGAACTGAAACTATCTAGAACTCTCAACACAAAGTTTTATAATGATGTGGGTATTAATGACAACTTGGGTATGAGAATTGGTTGGTGGAACCATCTCATTAATCAACCAACAATGTAGTAATAACTTTTGCTTTGCCCTCTCTTGTTGTAGGAAAAATTGGCTTTATGCAAAACTTACTACCCCACCTGCCATATATGCATATAGAAGATATGATTATTTTACCCCTTTTTATTTTGTGACATTTCTAGCATATTCAATATGCTGACCTACACGGCTGCAACATATCATGTTGCAGAGTATTTTTCTGACCAGGAGTGAGGATACGCTCTACGCTCGGTGAGATGCCCTTGGAGTCAGATGGACTCAACTACCTTTGAAGCTTCCGCAAGACTTTGGTTTAGTTTATCTCATGAGTTGGCCTTCAGCCACTTTATTGTAATAAAGAACTCGATATGAGATTTTCGATTAATAAAGCTATGTGATTTCACTTTGATATATACATTGATGTACCGTGTGTGTACCAGCATGATCTTGGGATGGTACGGAAACATCGAAGATTTGACCTTTTAGGTCGGGTTGCTACAAACTCAAACCAATCTAGTTCATCAATCAACCCAAAGGACAAAAGTAATCTACTCAAAACATCAAAGGATGGCAACACATCATTGGATCATAATATGTTGCAGAAAGCACCATGTTCAAGTAGGTGATTATAGCGGGGTGCGAGAGAGTGGACCGCTAAAAGGAGATGATGATGGTAATGAAGAAGGTGATGTTGATGAAGACGATCACCACGGCGATGGTTCCCCCGATGGCACTCCGGCACCACCGAGAGAGAGGGGGAGAGGTTCTCCCCCTGTGCTTCCTCCTCCATGGCCCCCCCTCTATGGGGAGAGGTTCTCCCTCTGGTCCTTGGCCTCCATGGTGTTGATGGCCCCTTCGGGACGATGAAGATGGCCTCCGGTGATGGTGACCCCCTCTGGTAGGGTGCCGGAGAGGGCCAAGATTGGGTTTTCATGGCTCTGGAAGTGTGCAGCAGTGGAACTCCCGATTTAGGTTTATTTTCGGAGGTTTATGTATTTATAGGAGTTTTTGGCATCGGTCCCACGTCCAGAAGGTTCCTGAGGAAGTACCAAGCCAGGGGGCACGCCCTAGGGGGGGGCGCCCCTATGGCTTGTGGCCTCCTCGCCCTTCCTGTCTGGTGACTCTTCGCTCCAATATATTTTGTATTTTCCAAAAATATTCTCCGTAAATTTTCATCTCATTCCGAGAACTTTTATTTCTGCACAAAAATAACACCACGATAGTTTTGCTGACAACAGCGTTAGTCCGGGTTAGTTCTAATAAAATAATACCAAAATCATATAGAATTATTGTAAACATGGAATGAATACTTCATAAATTATAGATACGTTGGAGACGTATCAGTGCAGCACCCCTCACACAACTCAATGGTTTGAGGGTGTTGCAGCACCTCCGCGAGGTTGGGGTTGATGACCTTCTCGAAGAACTTGTCCTTTGGAGCACTTGGGGACATTATGTTGGTCTAAATCTGCTACAGAAGCAGCTTAAAAAGAAAACATGAGGTATTGTCGTGATACGAGAGTCAAAATCTTCTGGAGACTATATAATGAATTTTACTGACCCGAAGGAGTATACCACAAGAAAACGGAGTCCGGATGGTACACGACGTAGCCACAAGCCACAGGGGCGCGCCTAGGGGGTAGGGCGTGCCCCTAGCTTGTCGGCTCCTCGTGCACTATTCAGACTACTTTAAATTTTCCTAATTATTTAAATATTCCAAAACGGATAAAATTTTCCATTGAAAAAGTTTTGGAGTCGGTTTACTTACCGTACCACATACCTATTCCTTTTCAGAGTCTATAACGTTCCAGTAGGTCTCCCTAATGTACTCCTCGGGAGTTATGGTATTAATAATATTGGTCTCAACATTTATGGGAGTACCTGAGATATAATGTTTGATTCTTTACCCGTTTAGTACCTTTGGGTTTGTGCCTTTGGCGTTGTTGATCTTGATGGCACCGGAACGATATACTTCCTCGATTATATAAGGCCCTTCCCATTTAGAGAGAAGTTTTCCTGCAAAAAATCTTAATCGAGAATTGTATAGCAAGACATGATCACCTACATTAAATTCACACTTTTGTATCCTTGTATCATGCCATCTCTTAACCTTTTCTTTAAACAACTTGGCATTCTCATAGGCCCAGGTTCTCCATTCATCAAGTGAGCTAATGTCGAATAACCTCTTCTCACCAACAAGTTTGAAATCGTAATTGAGCTCTTTAATTGCCTAGTAAGCTTTATGTTCTAGCTTAAGAGGAAAGTGACATGCTTTACCATAAACCATTTTATACGGAGACATACCCATAGGGTTCTTGTAAGCAGTTCTATAAGCCCACAGTGCATCATCAAGTTTCTTAGACCAATTATTGATAGATCTATTAACAGTCTTCTCCAAAATCAATTTAATTTCCCTATTTCTCAATTATACTTGACCACTAGACCGAGTATGATAAGGAGATGCAATTCTATAATTAACATTATATACTTAGCAAGCAATTTACGGAAAGCACCATGGATAAAGTGTGGACCACCATCAATCATTAAATATCTAGGGACTCCAAATCTAGGGAAAATAACTTCTTTAATCCTTTTAATAGAAGTGTTATGATCAGCGCTACTAGTTGGAATAGCTTGTACCCACTTAGTAACATAATCAACAACAACAACTAGAATATGAGTATACCCCCATATAATCAAAACCCCAAACATCAAATGGTTCAATAACAAGAGAGTAATTCATAGGCATTTCCTGACGTCTACTAATATTACCAATTCTTCGACATTCATCAGAATACAAGACAAGCTTACAAGCATCCTTGAAGAGATTTGGCCAATAAAAACCAGATTGTAGTACCTTGTGTGCAGTTCTATCTCCGGCGTGGTGTCCTCCGTAGGCCTCAGAGTGACATTTGCGTAGGATCTGTTCCTGTTCATGCTCAGGTACACAATGTCTAGTAATACCATCTACTCCTTATTTATAAAGGTGTGGATCATCCCAAAAGTAATGTCTTAAATCATAGAAGAACCTTTTCTTTTGTTGGTATGTGAAACTAGGCGGTATAAATTTAGCAACAATGTAATTAGCATAGTCAGCATACAACGGAGCATTACGCGAAGCCTTTATGGCAGCTAATTGTTCATCAGGAAAGCTATCATCAATAGGTAGTGGGTCATCAAGAACATTTTCTAACCTAGACAAGTTATTTGCTACGGGGTTATCAGCACCCTTTCTATCAATAATATGCAAATCAAATTCTTGTAGCAGAAGAACCCATCTAATAAGTCTAGGTTTAGCATCTTTCTTTTCCATAAGTTAGTTAATAGCAGCATGATCAGTGTGAACAGTTACTTTGGAATCAACAATATAAGGTCTAAACTTATCACAAGCAAACACGACCGCTAAAAAATCTTTTTCAGTAGTAGCATAGTTTCTTTGAGCATTGTCTAGAGTTTAACTAGCATAATGGATAGCATTTAATTTCTTATCAACTCTTTGTTCTAGAACAAGACCAACAACATAATCACTAGCATCAAACATAATTTAAAAGGGTAGGTTCCGAAAAGGTGGTTGAACAATAGGTGCGGAAATCAAAGCATTCTTTAGGATTTCAAATGCTTCTACACAATCATCATAAAAAACGAATGGAACATCGTTTTGTAAAAGATTATTGAGAGGCCTAGAAATCTTTGAGAAATCTTTAATAAACCTCCTATAGAAACCAACATGACCAAGGAAGCTTTTTATACCTCTGATATCCATAGGACATGACATTTTTTCAATAGCATCAACTTTAGCTTTATCAACTTCAATACCTCCTTCGGAGATTTTGTGCCCCAAGACAATGCCTTCATGAACCATAAAGTGGCACTTCTCCCAATTCAAGACAAGATTAGTTTCTTTGCATCTCTGCAAAACTCGATCAAGGTTGCTCAAGCAATCATCAAAGGAAGTTCCATAAACGGAAAAATCATCCATGAAAACCTCAAGAATCTTTTCACAAAAGTCAGAGAATATAGCCATCATACATCTTTGAAAGGTAGCAGATGCATTGCATTAACCAAAAGGCATACGTCTATAAGCAAAGTTACCGAAAGGGCAAGTAAAAGTGTTTTTTTTCTTGATCCTCTTTTGACACAGGTATTTGAGAGAAACTAGAGTAACCATCCAGAAAGCAAAAAGGAGTATGTTTGGATAATCTTTCTAGCATTTGATCAATTAAAGGTAGAGGGTAATGATCTTTCTTAGTAGCTTTATTTAATTTCCTAAAATCAACTACCATTCTATAACTTGTAACAATTCTTTGCGGGATCAATTCATTTTTATCATTAGGATCAATTCATTTTTAGCATCAGGCTCCATATTAATTTTATGCTGACATAAAGTGGGACTAATGCCCTTAAGATCATCAAGACTATATCCAATAGCAGCACGGTGCTTCCTTAGAGTTTTCAATAATCTCTTTTCTTCATGCTATGAAATGTTAGCACTAATAATAACATGATATATGTCCTTTTCATCAAGATAAGCACATTTCAAAGTATCGGGTAATTGTTTCTGCTCAAACACGGGATCACCCTTGGGTGGAGGAGGATCCCCAAGTATTTCAACCGGTAGATTGTGTTTCAAAATAGGCTGCTTATCAAAGAATTTTTTTATCTATTTCACTCCTCTCATTCATATGCATATCATTTTCATGGTCTAGCAAATATTGTTCTAAAGGATCAGTAGGAGGCACATCAATAGAAGAAAGAACAATAGTTTCATCTCTATTAGGAAATTCTTTGTCATGGGGTTGTCTACGAAATTTAGAGAAATCGAACTCATGAGACACATCCCCAAAACTCACAGTAACTGTTTCTTTCTCACAATCAATCCTAGCATTAACAATATTCAAGAAGGGTCTGCCAAATATAATGGGACAAAAATCATGTTGTGGGGAACCAAGAACAAGAAAATTAGTAGGATACTTTATTTTCCCACACAAGACTTCAACATCTCTAACAATCTCAATTTGTGCAATAGTATCTCTACTGGCAAGCTTAATAGTAACATCAATTTCCTCTAGTTGAACTGCTACAGTATCATGCATAGTTTCTTTGTATAAGGAAAAGGGAATTGCACTCATGCTAGCACCCATATCACACAAGCCATGACAACAATGATCTCCCATTTTAATAGAAACAACATGAACGCCAACAACTGGTCTATGTTTACTCTTAGTATGAGGCCTAGCAATTCTAGCAGCTTCATCATAGAAATGAATAAGAGATCTTTAACCATAGCAATACTAGATTCAAATTTAATTTGTTCAGAGGTTGTAGGTGTTCTACCACAGCTCTTACGAACCATAGTTGAAACTTTAGCATGTTCCTTTATTCTAACGGGGAAAGGTGGTTTCTCAATATAAGCAACATGAATAACATGATCAACATTATAAGTAATAGTTTCCTCTTCAACTTTAATAGGTTCAACTACTTTCACTTCAATGGGAGGATTATATTTAAACTACTTATCCTTAGGGAGATCAACATGAGCAGCAAAAGATTCAGAAGTCAAGTCCATATTTAGTGCTAAATTCACGAAAAGCATCGGTGTCTACGAAGGATTTAACACAATAAAACTTGAGGTTCATACCTGACTCCTTACCTTCGTCGAGTTCCCAATCTTCAGAGTTGCGTTTAATTCTTTCCAATAAATCCCATTTGAAGTCAATGTCCTTCTTCATATAGGAACCAACACAAGAAGTATCGAGCATGGATTGATCATTACAAGAAAGCTGAGCATAAAAATTCTGAATATAATTTCTCTCGAGAGCTCATGATTGGGGTATGAATATAACATCCACTTAAGCCTCCCCCAAGATTGAGAGATTCTTTCTCCTTCATGAGTCCAAATATTATAAATATAATTCCGATCACGATGAACTAGATGCATAGGATAGAATTTCTGATGAAATTCCATTTTCAATCGGTTGTAGCTCCATGATCCAATATCATCACATAGCCTATACCATCTCAATGCCTTCTCCTTCAAATATAAAGGAAAGACCTTCTTCTTGACGTCATCCTCGGGCAGACTAGCAAGCTTAAATAATCCACAAACTTCATCCACATAGATTAGATGCAAATCAGGATGTAGTATTCCATCTCCTGCATAAGGATTAGACAACAATTTCTGTATCATACCCGAAGGAATTTCATAATAAATATTTTCAGTAGGTTTAGTAGGTTGAGGACAACTCTTTGTGTTTCTAGTTGAGGTGAAGATACCCCGAAAAAGCCCCTCAAAGGATTACTTTCCATAGTAACAAGTGACAGTAAATTTCAGCACACTATATAAACTTTTTCTTACCAGATTCCACTTACCAAAGGCGCTTCACACCCCGGCAATGACGCCAGAAAAGATTCTTGATTCTCGAACCCAACGAGGAGCAGAAGGAAATGACAAGCGGTTCCTAGTAAGGTATTCTCTTCAAGCACTGAAATTATCGGTAACAGATAGTTTTGTGATAAGATAATTCATAGCGGGTAGCAAGTAACAAGTGTAGCAAAGGTGCAGCAAGGTGGCTGAATCCTTTTTATAGCAAAGGACAAGCCTAGACAAACTCTTATATAAAGCAAAGTGCTCCCAAGGACACATGCAAATTTCTGTCAAGCTAGTTTTCATCATGCTCATATGATTCACGTTCGTTACTTTGATAACTTGATATGTGGGTGGACCGGTGCTTGGGTGCTGCCCTTACTTGGAAAAACCTCCCACTTATGATTAACCCCTCTCACAAGAATCCACAAATATGAAGAAGTATTAAGATAAATCTAACCATAGCATGCACATGTGGATCCAAATCTACCCCTTACGAAGCAACACATAAATTAGGGTTTAAGCTTCTGTCACTCTAGCAAGCCATAATCTACTTATTACTTTCAAATGCCTTCCTTTAGGCCCAAACAATGGTGAAGTGTCATGTAGTCAACATTCACATAACACCAATAGAGGAGAGACAACATACATCTCATCAAAATATCGAACGAATACCAAATACACATGATTACTTGTAACAATACTTATCCCATGTCCTCAGGAACAAACGTAACTACTCACAAAGAATATTCATGTTCATAATCAGAGGATTATTAATGATGATCAAGGATCTGAACATATGATCTTCCATCAAGTAAACCAAATAGCATCAACTACAAGGAGTAATCAACACTACTAGCAACCCACAGGTACCAATATGAGGTTTTGAGACAAAGATCAGATACAAGGGATGAACTAGTGATTGGAGAGGAGATGGTGCTGGTGAAGATATTGATGGAGATTGATCCCCTCTCGATGAGATGATCGTTGGTGATGACGATGGCTTTGATTTCCCCCTCCCCGAGGAAAGTTTCCCCGGCAGAACAGCTCCGCCGGAGCCCTAGATTGGTCCTGCCCAAGTTTTGCCTCGAGACGACGGCGCTTCACCCAGAAAGCTGTGTTATGATTTTTTCCAGGCCAAAACCCTTCATATAGCAAAAGATGGGCACCGAAGGACTGCCAGGTGGGTCACAAGCCACAGGGGCGCGCCCAGGGGGGTAGGGCGCCCCCTGTCTTTTGACTTCCTGGTGGCCCCCCTGATGTATTTCTTTTGCCCAATTTTTTTTATATTCCAAAATAATTCTCCATAGATTTTCAAGACTTTTGGAGTTGTGCACAATAGGTATATCAGATTAGCTCTTTTTCCAGTCCAGAATTCCAGCTGCCAGCATTCTCCCTCTTCATGTAAACCTTGTAAAATAAGAGAGAAAATGCATAAGTATTGTACCAAAATGTGTAATAACAGCCCATAATGCAATAAATATCAATATAAAAGCATGATGCAAAATGGGCGCAGCACCCATCGAAGTGCTCCTCCAATTTCCTCACTTCCTCCACATAGGCTTCCATCAGTGGGCTTTGGTCATCCTTGTTGACTTGCTTTACCACAATTTGAGAATCCCCTCAGACGATCAACCTGTTTATGCCCAACTCTACCACGATTATGAGTCCAGCAAGGAGTCCCTCGTACTCAGCGGTGTTATTGGTGGCCTCCTCCTAAGGAAAGTTTATCTGGACGACGTACTTGAGGTGCTCTCTGGTCTGGGCGACGAGGAGCACAACTGCTCTAGCCCTATGGAGTGAGAGAGCACCGTCAAAGTACATGATCCAATCCTTTGGTGCTTCCTTGCCGGTGAGGACTATCTCCGGGGCTTCATCATCTGGTGTGCATATCCATTCCGCAATAAACTCTACCAAGGCTCTGCTTTGAAGAGTGGAAGTGCTCTCATACTTTAATCCGAAGCTTGACAACTCCAGCGCCCACTCAACTATCCTGCCAGTGGCTTCGGGATTCCTCAGTATGCGTTGCCATGGGAAACAGGTGACGACTGTTATCTCATGGGCTTGGAAGTAATGGTGCAGCTTCCTCGAGGCCATGACGAGGCCGAATATCAACTTTTGAACCCCATAGTACCTTGACTTAGCCCCCCTGCAATAGGGAATTGACAAAGTACACGGGTCGATGCACCATTTTCTTCTTCACCTCTCCCCTGGATCCATGGTCAACTACTTGATGAGACCCCCCGTGGCCAACGTCGAGGCCTATCGTGGATGTTTCCTTTTCGCCCCCGGCAGCATCAGCAGCAGTCGTCGAATCTTCATCCACCCTCCACTGCGCCAGCAGTGTTGCACTAACCACTTAATTCGTTGGCGCTAAATACAACAGCAATGGCTCTTGCGGCTTAGGAGCGACCAAGGTGGAACCAGAGGACATGTATTTCTTTAGGTCTTGTAGTGCTCCATCTGCCTCCGCGATCCACTTCATCGGACCAGACTAAGGCGCGCTCAGCGGACTCTGAGATGAACCTGCTCAATGCGGCAATGCATCCGGTCAGGCATCTGATGTCCTTGATGGTTTTCGGTGCCTGTATCTGCTCGATTGCCTTGATCTTGTCGGTATTGGCTTCTATTCCTCGCTAAGATACGAAGAACCCAAGCACCTTGCCGGATGGGATGCCGAACACGCACTTTTCAGGGTTGAGCTTCAGGTTGATCTTGCACATGTTTGCGAAAGTCTCCTCCAGATCTTCTATGAGAGCGGGCTTATTCTTGGTTTTGACCACAATGTCATCCATATAAGCTTCCACATTTCTATGCAGGTGAGGTCTGAAAACGATTTGAACAACCTTGACGAAAGTTGACCCAACACTTTCTAACCTAAAGGGCATACGTACGAAACAGTACGTGCCACAAGGAGTTATAAATGCGGTCTTCTCCTCATCTTCCTTGTTCATAAATATCTGATGGTAAGCATCCATAAAGGAGAGCAAGTCACATCTGAAGGTGGAATCAACAATTTGATCTATGCGCAGCAAGGGGAAAGGATCCTTTGGGCAAGCTTTGTTCAAGTCGGTGAAGTCTAAGCAAAGCCTCCATTTCCCATTCGCCTTCTGCACCACCATCGGGTTTTCCGACCAAGTTGGATGCAACACTCCTCTGACCAAACTAGCTGCTTCAAGCTTCTTAATTTCCTCGTCAATGAACTGTTGCCGCTCGAAGTCTTGTTTCCTAACCTTTTGCTTGACGGGCCGGACATGAGGGCTAGGATGGTGGTGCTTAATTACCTCCCTGGGAACGCCGGGGATGTCAGATGATTACCAGGCAAACACATCGACATTCTCCCATAGGAAGGCAACACGCGCCCTTTCCTATTTGTGAGTAAGGTTAGCACTGATGGTAAAGGTACTACTAGTGCCATCCTCCCTCGCCGGGACTTCCTTCATCTCTAGATAGGTGGCCTTGGCCTTCCTGCTGGCAGAGCTCTCCGGCAGGTCTTTGTCTAACGCGGAGCACTCCGAAGAGGCACACTTCCCGGAGTCCTTGCCCTTGTTCCTGCCACCCTTCTTCATTTTCTTTGTATCCTTGGAAGGAGCTAGGATTTCTGTGGCTTGAGTTGCTACCGCATCACGATACATCTAGTCCACTTAGATAACTGTGCTCTTCTTGTCAGATGGAATGGAAATGACTCCAATGGGCCCTGGCATTTTCAAAGTGTTGTAGGCATAGTTGGATGCTGCCATGAACTTTGCTAGAGTTGGGTGACCGGGGATTCTGTTGTAAGGCAGTGGGATCTCTGCAACGTCGAACACTATCCTTTGTGTCCAGAAGTTCAATTCCCTGCCAAACGTCATGGGCAGAGTGATCTTTACCTTAGATCGGCTCCTTCCAGGGTTGATCCCTTGGAACGTACCCATGCTTCGAGCTCTTCATCAAGGATCTATAGCTTCTCAGCCACTTTAGGAGAGATCAAGTTGAATCTGGTCCCACCGTCAACTAACATCTTTGACACCTTGAGGTTGCGGATTGTCAGGGAAACCAACAATGGCAAACATCCAACCGTGGTGGTACGGTCAGGATGATACTCTTCGTCAAAGATGATCGGCAAGCGGGACCATGTGAGTGGCTTCCTGGATTCTGCAGACGGTTCTACAACATTGACCTCGCGCTCCCATTGCTTGAGTTGGCGACGAGAGGATTGCAAAGATGTTCCCCTGTCGACGCACATGCCATAAGTTGCCTTTTGGAACTCCAAGTCATTGGAATCCGCATCACAATCCTCATCTCCACTCACATCATTTGTTTCCTTCTTCTCTCGGCCTCTGCTGGGGTTTTCCCTTTGCTAAGGGGTTTTGCCGTGGCGACCACATCTGCCGCCACGAACCTTCCCTAGAGCACCGTCCTGGCCTTTCTCCTTGTTATGTTTCTCATACTCGGCCCTCTATTTCTTAACAAGTTGCTCGACCCGTTGTCATTCAGTGAGATCATGGCCCTTGGTACAGTGGATTTTGCAGTACGGCCCGTTGGACTTCCCGGCCTTCTCAGCGACAGCAGCCTCCAGGCAATCAGTCCACGCGGCAGCTCCCTTGCCGGGGGCTTCGGCTTTCACATTTTTTTTTCTGAATTGAGGTCTCCGAAGCTCTCTATAGCCATCATTTCTTTTCCCTTATGCTCCTTGCTCTGCTACTTGTTTCTTCCCTTTGGGTCGGGGGCATCATCGTCATCATCAGAGTCCATCTCGACGCCCACCTCTTCCCCAGGGAGTCGCCTCCCTTCTTCAGCTCGAGCACACTTATTCACCAAGGTGAAGAGCTCGTTGACAATTTTTGGGAGCTTGACATTCATCTTGGCTTGCATCCTCCTGTTGCGCACGTTCGAATGGAACACGCCAATCACCGATGCCAGATGGATCTCTGGAATGTTGCGGTGCACCCGGCTGAATCTCTGGATATACTTCCTCAAGGTCTACCCCTCCTATTTCGGGAGGAACTGGAGGTCACCGGGCTGGCCCGGTTCCCGATGGCCACCAATGAAGGAGCCAATGAACTCGTTGCATGGATCAGCCTAAGAGGAGATGGAGTTCTCCGGCAGGTGCATCAGCCATGACCTCACGTTTGGAAGTAATTGGCGAGCACCTATTCATCTCTTCCTCCTACGGCGTGAACAACTATCGTGTAAATTAATCTTTTCAAAAGACCAAATTAAGATGAACCAATTGCTAGTGAGTTGAGTGCACCTGATTATATCTATGAAGTTTTGCTTGAAAATCATGAATTTTTTGATGAAGTGTTAAAAGAAGATATCCCATTGAATGAAAATCATGATTGCCACGTAGTTAATACGAATTCTCTGAATATCCATGATGCTAATGATATGCAAAACCACACGCTTGGGGATGCTATGCTTGATGAAGATGATATTTTTCCCCAAGATTTGGTGATGACACGTATGCTATAATTGATGATGAAAAGAATGCTTTGTGTGATAGTTATATTGTGAGATTCCTTCATGATGCGACTGAAAATTACTATGAGAGAGGAACATATGCTTTTACATATTGCAATAACATCAAGTTTCCTCTCTATGTGTTCAAAGTTTTGAAGTTATGCTTGTTTTGCCTTCCTATGATAGTTGATTTTTGTTCCCATAATTTGTTTGCTCACAAAATCCCATTGCATAGGAAGTGGGTTAGACTTAAATATACTTGCCATGTGATTCATGATGTTCCTATTGTTGCAAATAGGAATTATGTGCCCGTAGATTTCATTGTTCTTGATATAGATTGTAATCCTACATGTCCTATTATTCTTGGTAGACCTTTCCTTAAAACGATTGGTGCAATTATTGACATGAAAGAAGGAAACATTAGATTCCAATTTCCATTAAGGAAAGACATGGAACAATTTCCTAGAAATAAAATAAGATTGCCTTATGAAGCTATTATGAGAGCTACTATTGGATTGCATACCAAAGATGACACTACCTAGATCTATTGCATTTTGCCTAGCTAGGGGCGTTAAACAATAGCGCTTGTTGGGAGGCAACCCAATTTAATTTTTGTGTTCTATTTTTGAGTGTTTCCCCACATTATTACTTCTTTAGTAATTGTGTTTCGGTGTTTTAGTTAGTGTTTGAGCCAAGTAAAACCTTTAGGGTGATCTATGGGAGTTGTTGATTGGATCTTGCTGAAAAACAAAAACTTTTGCGCTCAGTCCAGGAATTTTCTAATTGTTTGAGAGCGTCAAATTGATATGACATTATTACACAAGATTGATATATAAATTTCCCCAGTTGTCCCAATTTTTCAGAATCGTTTGAGTTATAGAAGTATACTAAGTTTCCAGATTGCTACAGACTGTTCTGTTTTTGACAGATTCTGTTTTCTTTGAGTTGTTTGCCTATTTTGATGAATCTATGGGTTGTATCATGTCGTATGAGCCATGGAGAAGTTATATTATAGTAGTTATAACACCAATATAAATAAATAATGAGTTCAAAACAGTACCTAAAGTAGTGATTTATTTTCTTATACTAACGGATTTCATGAGCTTTCTGTTAAGTTTTGTGTTGTGAAGTTTCCATGTTTTCGGTAAAGATTTGATGGACTATGGAATAAAGAGTGGAAAGATCCCAAGCTTGGGGATGACCAAGGAACCCCAAGCCATATTCAAGGTTTCCAAAGAGCGTAAGCTTGGGTATGCCCCGGAAGGCATCCCCTCTTTCATCTTCAATCCATCGGTAAATTTACTTGAGGCTATATTTTTATTCACCACATGATATGGGTTTTGCTTGGAGCGTCTTGTATGATTTGAGTCTTTGCTTGTTAGTTTGCCACAATTTTCCTTGCTGCACACATCTTTTGAGAGAGACATATTGAATCGTGAATTTGTTAGAATGTTCTATGTGCTTCACTTATATCTCTTGAGTTGGGCAATTTTGCTCTATATGCTTCACTTATATCTTTTAGAGCATGGTGGTGTTTGCATTCTATAGAAATACTCGAACTCTCGTACCTCACTTATATTATTTTGAGAGTTTCTAAAACAGCATGGTAATTGGTCTAGGCTATGAATTTAGTCCTAATACGATAGGCATCCAAAAGGGGTATAATAAAAACTTCCATATTAAGTGCATTGCGTATTTATGAGAAGTTTAATTCCTTGCATAAAGATTTGAGATAGAAAGATGGTAATGTCAAGAGTCATTATACGAAGTAATTGTGATTTGGTAAAAATACTTGTGTAAAGGTTTGTTATTCCCATAGCGTGCACGTATGGTGAACCCCTATGTCAGGAAGTCGGAGCATGACTTGTTTATAGATTGCCGGCCTTTGTGTGAGGGTCAGGGGCGCGCGATGATTAACTCCTACCAACCTCCCCCTAGGAGTATGTGTTTAATTCTTTGCTTCGATGACTAATAGACTTTTGCAATAAGTATGTGAGTTCTTTATTACTAATGTTGAGTCCATGGATTATACGCACTCTCACCCTTCTACTTTTGATCGCCTTTCTAGTACCGCGCAACTTTCGCCAGTGCAACAAACACCTTCCTCAAAACATCCACCATATACCTTCCTCAAAACAGCCACCATATATCTTTCCTCAAAACAGCCACCATACCTACCTATTATGGCATTTCCATATCCATTCCGAGATATATTGCCATGCAACTTGTACCATTTCCTTTTATGACATGCACCATCACTTCCATATTGCATATAGAGTCATATTTTGTCATAGGTATCGAGTTGTAAGTAAATAAAAGTGTGATGATTATAATTATTAGAGCATGTCCCACGTGAGAAAAGGATGATGGAAGCTATCATTCCCTCACAAATGGGGATGAGATTCCAGACTTTATGAAAAATAAAAGAGGCCAGCGAAGCTCAATAAAAAATGAATAAAAGAGGCCTTAGATGCCCACATAAAAATGAGAGAAAAGAGAGAAGGGACATTGCTACTACCTTTTTCCACACTTGTGCTTCAAAGGAGCACCATGATCTTCACGATAGAGAGTCTCCTATTTTGTCAATTTCATATAGCCAGTGGAATATTTTCTTTATGATGCACGTCCACTTAGTTTCCTTTTGAGCTTTCTTACACTTATAGCTCTAGTGGATCGGTTGCATGTCAATCCCTACTCACTCACATTGGTATCTATTGATGGGCATCTCCATATCCCGTCGATACACCTAGTTGACGTGAGACTATCTTCTCCCTTTGCTTGACAACCTCCAGCATATTCTATTCCACCTATAGTGCTATATCCATGGCTCGCGCTCATGTATTGCATGAGAGTTTTAAAAGTTTGAGAAAATGAAGGTGTGAAAACAATTGATTGACTTTTCATTGGGGTTGTGCATGATATAAATACTTTGTGTGGGGAAGATGGAGCATAGCCAGACCATATGATATTGTAGGGATAACTTTCTTTTGCCATTATATTTTGAAGAGATACAATTGCTTTGCTAGTATGCTTGAAATGTTATTGTTTCTATATCAATATTAATCTTTTGTTTTGAGTCTTACGGATTTGAATATTCATGCCACAATAAAGAATATTACATGGATAAATATGTTAGGTAGCACTCCACATCAAAAATTCTGTTTTATCATTTACCTACTCGAGGACAAACAGGAATTAAGCTTGGGGATGCTGATACGTCTCCAACCTATCTATAATTTTATATGATGGCACGTTATTATATTATCTGTTTTGGATGTTTTATATGCATTAATATGCTATTTTATATTATTTTTGGGACTAACCTATTAATATAGAGACAAGTGCCAGTTTCTGTTTTGCCTTGTTTTTGAGTTTTGCAGATATGGAATATTAAACGGAGTCCAAACGGAATAAAACCTTCGGAAGGAATTTTTTTGGAAGGAAACAAGTCATCCAAGCTTGGAGTGCATGTGACGGGAGGTGCCAGGGAGCCACAAGCCTGCTATCCGTGCCCCCTGATCGCGCCTAGCAGGCTTGTCGCCTCCTGGCAGGTCTCCTAACCCTAATTCTTGGCCTAGTGACTTGCTATGTTTCCTCCCTGGCAACGGCACCTTAAATTGGCAATTTGAGGAGAGAGATCTTGCCTTGACTTGCTATGTTTCCTCCCTGGCAATGGCCCCAGAAATCCTTCTTGCTACCTCTTGAGCATGCGTTGGTTTTCCTTTTAAGAGGAAAGGGCGATGCAGCAATGTAGATAAGTATTTCCCTTAGTTGTTGAGAACCAAGGTATCAATCCAGTAGGAGGAACAAGCAAGTCACCAATGGATGCACCTACACAAACAATCAAACTCTTGCACCCAACGCTATAAAGGGTTGTCAATCCCTTCATGGTTATTTGCAAGGATTAGTTCCGATAGAGATAGATATAATGAGTGCGGAAAGTAAAAGGTAAATAAATTGCCGCAAATATAGATCTGAAAATATATGATGGAAAATACACCCGGGGCCCATAGGTTTCACTACAGGCTTCTCTCTTGAAGGAAAATATCATGGTGGGTAAACAAATTACTGTCAAGCAATTGATAGAAAAGCGAATAATCATGTAGTTATCCAAGGCAATGATCAAGCATATGGGCATCACGTCCGTGACAAGTAGACCGAAACAATTCTACATCTACTACTATTACTCCACACATTGACCGACTCTTGTCTGCGTCTAGAGTATTAAGTTCATGCAGAACAGAGTAACACATTAAGAAAGATGACATTATGTAGAGGGGTAAATTCAAGCAATATGATGAAAACCCCATCTTGTTACCCTTGATGGCAACAATACAATACGTGCCTTGCTACCTGTAATAGCCTGAGACCGACGCTCCATAAGATTCCCATTTTATTTCCATTCTCGTCATGTGATTCATTATTGTCGCATTCACCATCGCATCATTCGCATAATATTCCATAGCATCGTCACTCGTTTTCGAAAAACTTGCATCCGTTCGTCGTTGTCGGTTCTCTCCGTTCTCGTCGGTGATCGTTTCGTGACCAACCACCCACGCACGCGCTCGCGGCATCGATGAAATCTTGTTTTTAAAAGTGGATGTTAAACATTCTTGGATTGGGTCAAAACTTGGTGTGCAGTCTTGTTATATTGTAGGTAGACCGCCTGCCAATTTTCGTTGCAATCAGAGTCCGTTTGATACCTGAACCGTTAAATATATAGTGGTACTAGTAGCCGGTTTAAATCCTAGGTATGGATTGTATGTCCAAATATCAGGGAAGCATTGATTGTGCCAGTAGTTCAATTCTTCTCACCACTCCGGAGAAGAAGAGGATCAAATATGTATCCACGCTTAAGCCTAAGAGGACTCAAGTGAACTCTCTTACGGGAGTTGTCCAGGAAGAAGTACCAGTGATGAAGGATTATCCCAATGTTTTTCCAGAGGAGTTACCCGGTATGCCACCGGATCGGGAGATTGAGTTTCTCATTGAGTTGCTACCAGGCACCAGACCTATCTCCAAGAGGCCATACCGGATGCCCGCTAATGATCTAGCGGAAGTCAAGAAGCAGATTGAGGAGTTGCTGGAGAAGGGCTATACTCGCCCGAGTTCATCACCTTGGGGAGCCCCAATACTCTTAGTGGAGAAGAAGGATGCAACCTTGAGGATGTGTGTGGATTATCGCTCTTTGAATGAGGTGACCATCAAGAACAAGTATCCGCTGCCGATGATCAATGACTTGTTTGACCAGCTAGAAGGAGCTAGTGTTTTCTCCAAGATTGACCTTCGATCGGGTTATCATCAGTTGAAGATCCGTGAGAAGGATATACCTAAGAAAGCTTTTACCACGAGGTATGGGCTTTATGAGTACACAGTCATGTCGTTTGGTTTGACTAATGCCCTGCCTATTTTATGAGCATGATGAACAAGGTATTCATGGAGTACTTGGATAAGTTTGCTGTGGTATTCATTGATGATATACTGGTTTTCTCCAAGAATTAGGAGGAGCACGCAGAGCATCTGCGCTTAGTTCTGGAGAAGCTTAGAGAACACCAACTTTATGTCAAGTTCAACAAGTGTGAGTTTTGGTTGAAGGAAGTTAGATTTCTCGGACATGTTGTGTCAGGGGAAGGAATTGCCGTGGACCCTTCCGAGGTAGAGGCAATCATAGAATGGAAGGCACCGACCTCAGTTAGCGAGATCCGAAGTTTCCTTGGACTTGCAGGATATTATCGAAGGTTCATTGAGAAGAACTCCAAGATCGAAAAGCCCATGATGGAATTGTTGAGGAAGGACACCAAGTATATTTGGACTGAGGAATGTGAAGCCAGTTTCCAGGAGTTGAAGAAACGTTTGGTTACGGCTCCAGTGCTAATTCTGCCGAACATACACAAGGATTTTCAGGTGTATTGCGACGCTTCACGCCAAGGACTTGGAGGCATGCTTATGGAAGAAGGGTTGTAGCTTATGCTTCACGCCAGCTTCGACCTCATGAGTTGAACTATGCCACGCATGATCTGGAGTTAGCAGCAGTGGTGCATGCACTCAAGACCTGGAGACATTTCCTTATCGGGAACCAATGTGATGTTTACACCGATCACTAGAGTTTGAAGTACATCTTCACGCAGAAAGAGTTGAACCTTAGGCAAAGGAGATGGTTGGAGCTCATCAAGGTTTATGACATGAGTTTGCATTATCATCTAGGAAAAGCCAACGTTGTGGCAGATGCGTTGAGCCGTAAGAGCTATGTCAACACTCTTGTCATAGGAGGATTACCTCAGGAGTTGTGTGATGAACTTAGAGATCTCGAGTTGGAAATAGTTCCAAGAGGCTATGTTGCCACACTCGAAGTTCAGTCCACCTTGTTCGGAAAGATCAGAGAAGCTCAGAAGTTGGATCAAGGTATTGATGAGATAAAGGAGAGGATCAACAAATCAAAGGTAGAAGGATTCCGTGAGGATGAGCATGGAACCATATGGTTTGAGCAGCGTATTTGTGTGCCCAATGATCCAAAGATCAGGAAGTTGATACGTCAGGAGGCTCACGATTTTCCTTACTCGATACATCCGGGAAACACCAAGATGTATTTGGACTTGAAAGAAAGTTTTTGGTGGACAGGTATGAAGAGGGAAATTGCTGAGTATGTAGCAGTATGTGATGTATGTCAGAGGGTAAAGGCAGAGCATCAGAAACCAGCAGGTTTGCTTCAGCCATTGCCGATACCTGATTGGAAATGGGATAAACTTGGCATGGACTTCATCACGGGATTACCCAGGACCCATTCAGGTTATGATTCCATTTGGGTGATTGTTGATCGCTTGACCAAGGTTGCTCACTTCATTCCCGTGAAGACTACCTATACAAGTGCTAAGCTGGCGAAGATATATATGACCAGCATTGTATGTCTGCATGGAGTTCCGAGGACCATTGTATCAGATAGAGGAACACAGTTTACTTCAAAGTTTTGGCATCAGCTACACAAAACTATGGGTACCAGGCTAGAGTTCAGTACAACCTTCCATCCACAGACAGATGGGCAGACAGAGAGGGTGAATCAGATTCTGGAGGACATGTTGAGACCTTGTGCGCTAGACTACGGGTCTAGTTGGGATGATAACTTACCTTATGCAGAGTTCTCATACAATAACAACTACCAAGCTAGTTTGCAGATGGCCCCTCTTGAGGCATTGTATGGGAGGAAGTGCAGAACATCGTTGATGTGGAATGGAGTTGGTGAACGCAAATTGTTTGGATCGGACTTGATTCGAGATTCTGAGGAGAAGGTCAAGTCGATCCGTGATAGACTCAAGATAGCTCAGTCTAGACAGAAGAGTTATGCCAATGCTAAATGCAAGGAAGTGATTTATGAAGTGGGAGATAGAGCATATCTCCGAGTGTGTCCACTTCAAGGTATTAAGAGGTTTGGAGTCAAAGGAAAGTTAGCACCATGATTCGTGGGCCCATACCGAGTTCTGGAACGCAGAGGGGAAGTTGCATACAAGTTGGAACTACCAGAGGGTTTGTCAGGAGTTCATGATGTGTTCCATGTTTCCCAACTGAAGAAGTGTCATGCAGAGATGGCAGATATTCCTTTGAGAGACATGGTGCCTCTGGAAGGAATTCAGTTGGATAACGATCTAACTTATGAGGAGAAGCCTGTTAAGATTCTTTAGACTGCCGAGAGGATCACTCGTACCAAGGTCATCAAGTTCTGCAAGGTTCAGTGGAATCACCACACCGAGGAGGAAGCTACTTGGGAACGAGAGGAAGATCTCAAGCGTGACCATCCTCACCTTTTTGCGGGCCAACCCGAATCTCGAGGACGAGATTCATCTTAAGGGGGGTAGGTTTGGAACATCCCAATTTTATTAAATTAGGATGTTAATAGGATCATCATATTGCATATCATATCTTTATTGCATTTGGAGTTTATGATGTTCAAGTTTTCCACTCACATAAAATAATAGAGAGGGGATAATATGACTTCCTCAAAATATGAATGAGTGCGAAAGTATTTAAAGTATATTTGGTGTTTTAAAGTTGCATTGAAAATTATTTTTGTTACCCACAAGTTAATTTATTTCATTAGAGAAAAATATATTTTTTCTAAATTGCATGAGCAGGAATTAATGATCCTTGTGCTCTATTTTATCATTAAGGATTTTAGAAATTTTTCTGATATTTTTTTTGATTTCTGCTTTGGATCTAAAAAACTGTTTTAAAAAAACACAACACACGCATGCACGCATGCACGCATTGGCCCAGGCCGCTCGCCGCGCCAGCCAGGCCGAGCAAGGCACTCGCCGAGCGACCTGCTCGCTCGCCCGAGCCTCTCCCCAGCCCCGATCTCTCTCTCCCTCGGTCAACTCTCCCTCTCGCTCTCTCACGCACCTGCAGGTGGGGCCTGACCCTATCTTCCCCAACCTCCCACAGCCACCGCTAGATAATCCCAACGCTCGCAGTTCCCGCACCGGCCGGGCGAAGCTCTAGGGATAGAGCTTATCCCGCAGCCCCGGCCCTCGTAGCCGCGCCTATAAGTAGACCTCGATGCCCTCTTTCCATTCAGCCAACTCGCACCACCTCTCGCCGCTCACAACGCTCGCCCCATCCATTTGCATCTTGCCAGAGCCAGAGCTTTCCGTTATCGATTCCGATGCTGGTGAGCCGCCATGACCTTTTCTTCCTTGAGGAATCGGACCCCCTCATCAATCCGCACCTCCCTGACATCTCTTTGTGCCCCTAGGTTCGCCGGAGCCGCCGCCCCGATGACCTGCGTCGTCGGAGTTCACCAGAGCTCCGCCCTCGCTCCACTCCCTCCGGTCGTCGCTGCCGCCCGCCGTCACCACCATCCGGTAGCCCTCGCCGAGCCGCACCTCCCCGCCTACCTTGCCTGCGCCGGAGCTCGCCGGAGCCGCCGCCTCGTCGTCGCCGAGCTTCCTGCCCGACGCCAGCGCTGTCTCTGTAAGCGCTCGCCTCCTCTGTTCGTACGTAGATTAGTTTAGTTTTTTTAGTTTTTTATTAGACCGAAGACGTACCAATTAACCGTCTTTTAATATAAACCGTGCGGTTTATTTAAACCGAACGTCGGTTTTTCTTTTTATTCTAGCTAACCGAAGGACTTACTTAGTTCGCGAATGTTCACCGCCTAGCCACCACAGCGAACGCAGCCAGCCAACCAGAGCCATCCACTTCACTCTGTAGCCGTGAACATTCACACATTAAGGTTTTCAGAAACTTTCCTGGAGCAGTTTTTTTCCAGATTTTATTCAAAACTTCAAATGACTTTAACTTTTTAACCGTAGATCAAAACTGGATGAAACAAGAGGCTAAATTTTCGTCTCGAATAGGACTAACCAGAAAAACCATAATTGCAGATTTTTGCAAGTTCAAATTTGAAATTATTTCAGATTTGAATTTAAATTTCATTAGGGCATATCTTTTAAACGGTATACCCGTTTGAAGTGATTCTTTTTGCACCGCGTCACACAAACTAAATCCTTTGCCATGAAATTTTGCCACTATATATTCTACTCAAGTATTTTCTGTTCCTCATAATTTTACTAGAATGCCTTGTAGGAACACTAGTGCACGTCACGAATTTTTTTCTTGAACATTGTTTATACTTTGAAAAAAAATCATGTTAATGACTTGTTTTGGATTTTAATTAGCTTTTGCAAATATTTTGTTGTATGTTTTCTTTGAATTGTAGGAATGCTTGTTTATGTGTGTTTATTTACTTTGCGATAGATTGTCCAGAGTGCGAAGCAGAGTACTACCATTCCCTCGAACTTCACTCCCAGCACGAAGGCAAGTTGCATTTTGATCATACCAGTTTTTACCTATCTTTTATTTTTGCACATAGTCCTTTGATGTAGGAGTGCATGATAGGAGTTTATACTTGTTGGATTTGCTATCACCCAGTAGTTCATTTGAGGTAGGTCTGAACCGTACCAACTTTGTCGCCACCATGTTATGTTACAATGCTTCGCCAAAGTAGACGTGGATTGGGGAGTGTTATCACTTTGATATGTGAGTGACAAAGTAGTAACTAGGACCAACTTTAATGAACTACTTGGGTGGAAATTGGTTTGTATGGTGGCAAAGTATAGTGGGAGCATTCATGGGAATCTATGGAAGTGCACACTAGTGGTTCGTCCACCCAGGCTCAAAGGGATCAACCTTATTTTCATGTCTATAAGCTTCCGTGTGCACCCGCAAGCCAATATGGGCTCTGGCTTAGTTGAGTAGATGGTGTGACCTCTTCCAGGATAGGCTAGCAGATGTAGATGATGTAGGTGTACCGGCCTATCCGTGAGTTAGGGGAAATACTTTTGAAAGACTATGTCTCGATCGTCCGATCAAGGATGTGGTCGTGTCTTGTGGGAAAAGTACACAACCTCTACAGAGTTAAAATCTAATCGATTAGCCGTGTCCCCAATCATGGAGAACTTGAGCTTTTAGTAGTGGAAATGTAGGGAGATCTCATCACTCTTAACTAATCAATTGGGTACAAAATTTTGGAATGATTGAGATGGGCATCATCTCAGACTTATGATATTTGTAGTAGTAGAACAAATATTTTTAATAAGGAAAAACTAGCTTTATGCAAAACTAAACTTAGAGCTTTCCACCAGCCAAATTGAATGTACTATGTAGGCTCATTACACTTTATGCTGTGACTTGCCAGTACATTCCATGTACTAACCTACACGGCTGCAACTTATCATGTTGCAGATTTATCCGATGACTAATAAGGTGCGATAGGTCGTTGTTCTGCACTCAGCTTGCTTGTGGAGTTGATGGACTCGTTACACTCTTTGCTTCCGCATGTTTTTGTTTTATTTGGCCTTAGGCCACATTAATATAATAAATACTCTTTGAGGATTCTCGATGTAATAAATGTGTGATTGAACTATGTTGTAAATCCTCAAGTACCGTGTGTGTCAGCATACCGATCCAAGGATGACACTTAAGCACAGAGACTCCGATCCCTTGAGATCGGGTCGCTAAATTTTTCCTACATGAACATATGCTTATTATATATGATTTTGGGGTAGAAAAATCCAGAGGAATTATCTGTGCATTTAGTTTTGTCTTTTGAGCAAGTTTGTGTGCATGTCATTTTACCATGATGCCCTTTTGTTTATTTCATGTGATTTAATCCATGCATATTTTGGATTAGTTGCCAATGTGAGATATGTCGATTGGCATGTGCACTAGCACCTGGTCATTTTTCTTGCCATAGAAATGCATGTTTAGGTGTTGTTTTTCTTGTTGCCAACATGATATAAAAATTGTGCTGTTTTGAGATGCTAAAATATTTCTAAGTCTGGAATCTGTAACGTTTTGTTGCTGTCTTGCCATGTGTTTTGCTAGTGATCTAGAACCCCTTTGGTATAGGTGTAATAGAGTTATTTGTAGCTGATAATGTACTTTAGTATGCTGTTAAGTTTCATGCCATAATATGACCTGTAGAATATAGTTTTACTGCTGTCAATATGCCTTTTTGATAAGAACTGCACTGTCAAAACTGCTACTTTACTAAGTCTGAAACTGTTTTAATTAGCCATGTTGTGAGCTTGCTACCATGTGATCCATGCCTCTTTTGAGTATGATATGTGAAGATGAAATGAATTTTGTATTATATTATACTGCACCATGCTTAGTTTGTGTATTTTAGAATCTTTTAGCTTGTTGTTTTCATGTGTGCAATATGCCATCTTGCTGTTTTGGGCAGATTTGAAATTAAACTTGTTAGGTTGTTGTGGTTGAACCGTAGCTCCGCTTTGGGCATGCCAAATATGAAAATTGCTTAGAATTTCATATAGTATCATAATATCTTGCTGCATTCAGATTTGAAATGCTTGTGGTTGTCATTTTCATGCATTTTGCATTCTTGGCATATTATCTTGTGTGGGTCATAACTTTTAGACCGTAGCTCCGTTTGAGATGTTCCATATATGTAAATCGACTAGAATGACGTGTAGAATTGCATGGTATACTTTATTCTGTTATTTAAAAATATATAATATGGTTAGTTCAGATCTGGACCAATTTCGAAATTAACATATGGGGTCATTTCAGAAATGCTATAAGTTGTTTCCACCCTCATTTAAGATGCCTAGATACATAATTTAGTTGTGCTTCATATCTTGACATGTTTAACAACATTTAATATTATCTTGTACCTAACATGAGTGAACTAAATAATTCCAATGTGAAGTTTCATCATATTGAGCTTCACTTAATGTGTAGAAGTTGATTGTTGTGCTTGCCATGCCTTGCATAATTAAACCGGACATGCATCATATTTGTTTGCTCATCATGTCATGCATATGTTATGGTGTACCATGTGTTGATCGTTGTTTTTGAATTGTTACTTCTTGATAGAGTTCTGAAAGCGTTCGGAGTGTGAGGATTAATTCGTCTACTTCATGGATCGTCTTCTTCATGGAATCATTCTTCTTCCAGGCGGGATCTCAGGCAAGATGACACATTCCCTAGATACCACTACTATCATTGCTATGCTAGTTGTCCTGCTTTTATTGTCCTGTCTCGCTACCTACCGCTTGTTTGTCAAGCCTCCCAACATTGCCATGATAAGCCTCTAACCCCCACCTTCCCAGCAAACCTTTGTTTGGCTATGTTACCGCTTTCTCAGCCCTTCTTATAGCGTTTCTAGCTGTAGGTGCAATTGCTTCCATGTGACAATATGGACATTCTAGATATCACAATATTATTGCTATTTAATTTAATTCACATATATACTTGGTAAAAGGTGGAAGGTTTGGCCTTTTGCTTGGTGTTTTGTTCCACTTTTGCTGCCCCTAGTTACTTGTGAACCGGTGTTATGTTCCATATTGAGCGCTCCTAACATGCTTGGGGTTGTTATGGGGACCCCCTTGATTTTTCGTTTTATGATAAAGCTTGTCTGGCAAGGCCCAATAATGGTACCACATTTGCCTAATAACTAATAAAATTGCATAGGGACCCGCCGGCACCCGCGGATAATTTAATCAACAACCCGCGCGAGTGCTCCTCATGAGTGTTGGTCCAACCCAGAGCAGCTTATTAATGCTACCAGAGGCAACTCGGTGATTGGCGTGGTAACCATCGCTCATCCGTCGTGTCCTGAGAACGAGATACGTGGCTCCTATCGCGATCGTTGACACACCGGATAGCCTTGCTGGATTTGATTTACCTTTCTCGAATGTCTTGTGCGAGGAATTCCGTTTTACTTCGGGCCATCTTGAGGTGTGGTCTTCCTATGGAATTGCCTATGAATATCACGAGATCCGTGGCCGAGGTTATTCTCACGTTGTGTGGTTAATTTGTGATGGATTAGTTGGAGCACCCCGCGGATAAATCTTTCAAAAAGCCTTGCCCGCGGTTATGTGGCAACTTGGAAAACTTTGTTTAACACCTGGTCATAGCAAACTTGAAGTAAACTCTAATAAAATACACCAACTATGTGCGTAACCATGATTGTCTCTTCTCGTGAGTCCTTATCCGAGAGAGAATACGGTGGGCTTATGTTTGACGTAAGTAGGTGTTCAGGATTAGTTAGTGATCATTACTAGTTCGCGTCCGTTATGAGTAGGCCACCCACTTTACCTTCTGTATTCATAAGTTAGCCACTCGAATAAATGCTTAGTTGCTTGCTACAGCCTCACCACTTAACCCTACCTCACCCATTAAGCTTTGCTAGTCTTGATACCCTTGGAAATAAGATTGCTGAGTCCCTGTGGCTCACAGATTACTACAACAATAGTTGCAGGTACAGGTAATGCGATGATTTGACGTGAGCGCAATGCTTGTTTGATTTGGAGTTCTGCTTCTTCTTCATCATCGATCTAGGGTGGGTTCCAGGCGGTAGCCTGGGATAGCAAGGATGGATGTCATTTTATTGTTTGATTTCGTCCGTAGTCGGATCCTGCTGTAGATGTACTTGTTTGAATGATGTTTGAATGCGTTGTTTTATTGATGTGATCTTGATGTAGATTGTGGCGAGTGTAAGCCAATTCCATATACTCATGTCTTCTGTACACGTACTTGTAATGATATCCATTCTTGCAAAACGACGAGATGCGCTCCTATCCCTGTCGAGGCCCTCGTGTCGAAATAAGGATAGGATCGCATCTTGGGCATTACACTACCCCTACTATGTCACTGGGTGAGGACACCGCAAGATTGAACCCAAAACCAAGCACTTCTCCCATTGCAAGAATTACCAATCTAGTTGGCTAAATTAGACCAATAACTCGAAGAGACTTGCAAGGATATGAAATCATGCATCTATGAAATCAGAGGAGATTCAAATAAGTTTCATGTATAATCTGAACATAAACTCACAATTCATCGGATCTTGACAAACACACCACAAAAGAGGATTACATCGGATAGATCTCCATGAAGATCATGATGAACATGGTATTGAAGATAAAAGAGAGAGAAGAAGCCATCTAGCTTCTAGCTATGGACCCGTAGGTTTGTGGTGGACAACTCACGCATCATGGGAGGGGCAATGGAGTTGATGTAGATGCCCTCCGTGATGGAAACCCCCTCCGACAGATTACCGAAAAAGGCTCCAAGATTGGATCTCTCGGGAACGGAGGCTTCGGGCGGAGGAAAAGTATTTGCGTGGCTGTTTTTGATGTTGGGGAAATATTTAGGTGTTTATAGGCCAAGAATTAGGGTTAGGAGACCTGCCAGGAGGTTACAAGCCTGCTAGGTGCGGCCAGGGGGGCCACGCCTAATAGGCTTCTGGCGCCCTGGCACCTCCACTAACGTGCACTCCAAGCTTGGATGACTTGT
Source organism: Hordeum marinum (assembly GCA_022496015.1). Classification (NCBI taxonomy): domain Eukaryota; kingdom Viridiplantae; phylum Streptophyta; class Magnoliopsida; order Poales; family Poaceae; genus Hordeum; species Hordeum marinum. The sequence goes on along the minus strand of CM039672.1, from coordinate 436,664,766 downwards.
TTCCTTCCAGAAATATTCCTTCCGAAGGTTTTATGCCTATTGGACTCTGTTTAATTTTACATATCTACAAAACTCAAAAACAAGGAAAAAACAGAAACTCGCAGTTGGCTCTAGATTAATAGGTTAGTCCCAAAAATAATATAAAATAGCATATTAATGCATATAAAACATCCAAATCAGATAATATAATAGCATACCATCATCAAAAATTATAGATATGTTGTAGACGTATCATAAAGGGATATTTAATTTAGTGCCCCTGGTTCCTTAGTTGTGCTCACTTTTCCCCACGCTCCAAACTTTTGCTCACTTTTCCCCTCTTCCTTAGCTGAAACTCTCACAAATGCTAATAGCGGACGTTTGCCGTCTTGACCGTGCATTGACCGTCAATTGCAGACAAGTGGGACGAAGTCTCCGTTTGACCGTTGCTTGCTGACGGGTGGGACCGCAAGGAAACACGTCTTGGGCAGCTTGTCTGAATCTGAAACAGATCGAGATAGGACGCACCACACTAGGCCTCCCCACCCCCTCCGCCGGCATCGTGCTGCATCCACCGCCATTGTTTCTTCCACCCTATACCCAATTCCGTTCGTCGACAATGCTGCCTCTCCGCCAGATATAGCCCACCTCCCCATCTGGGATTGCGTAGCGATGTTTAGTGAGGACGCCCGAAAGGCAGTTGACCGTGGAGAGGATTGGGTCGAATCCGCGACAAATAATTCATGGATTACACCAGGGTAAGCATCGTTTCCCCTCGAATTGATGTTCGAAGTCATATTATAGGTCGTATTTGACTTCTATTTGCTTGAATCATTTGAAGTTTTGCTCGATTTTACCCGGCCTAACTGAAGCCTTTATTTGAACAAAATAAGATTGATCCCACGTTGGATTTTCGGCTGGCGATTAGAATGGAAACTAGTGTGTTGCGTGGTACTAAACCGCATTTAATTTCATCAATTTTCTATCCCAAAGTGGTAGAAACCAGCATATCTTTGAAAGTTTTGCGAGCTGAGCTCCAAAACACCTATCCCTGGAGCAATGTCGATGTTGTTGAACTGAATTACTTCAACAGTGACGAGCAAAGATTTCTCCCACTAACTTGCAACAATCATATGACGTTGCTTTTTACTCGGAATGTTGGTTGTCGATTCGATAAACTCCAAATCAATGTGCTTCAGCCATGCGCAGAACGGGTGAAGGGGAAGGGAAAGGGAGTTCAGACATCATCTGTCTCTGCTAATAGCCAGCACCCTGGCACTCCTTATAGGTTGACACCAAGTAAATCAAGTGGTTCATGGAGCCACAACATGCCTGCTGACATTTCTGTTGCGATTCAACTGCTGCTTCTCGTGTACCTTCTACAGTTGGTGTAGAAGAAGATGCAGAACCTGGCGAGGAAGTGCCTAAAAATGATGATGAAGACGAGATGATGTACCCTGAACTAGTCGATTTAGCCAGTCAGCAAGCAGTGAATAATGAATATCCGGAGGAGCCCATCAGCGGAGCTAGGTTTGATGACACTGATGATGAAGAGAAGGAGGAGAACATGGACAGCTTAATCGAGAACGAATACGATGGTGAGGACATGCCAACGATTGAGTGGAATAGGGAATCACCTGAGCTTAATGTAGGTACCATTTTCCAATCAATGGTGTCGGAATGCAATGACAACATGGTGCATTCTATCTGAAAACACCTATAAGATCAGCAGGAGTGAGCCAAAAAGGTTCACAGTTTTTTGTCCATATGATAGGTGTAGGTGGAGGTTGCATGCGTCTCGTCTGATAAAGAGCAAATTGATTCAAGTAATCCAAGTTCAGTTAGTAATTTAGTTTCAGATCATTGAGTAATGTTTCTTAACTATTTTTTACCCTTTGATTTTGTTTCAGATAAAGAAAAACCCACACAAGCATACCTATCCACCTGGAGGGGGAGGGGGAAGGCCAAAACGAAGCTAGCAATAACTAGGTGGGTGGCAGACGCTATATTGGAATGGCTGAGAGAAGAACCTGGACTTGGTCCAGCAACACTCCATGGAAAGATTTTTTAGAAGTACAAGATAGAAATTCCTTACATGAGAATTTTCAATGCTAGGGAAAGGGCTCTTGACAGAATTAATGGTCGATGGAATGACAATTTTCAGCCACTTTACACTTTCAAAGCTGAAGTGGAGATGGCTAGTCCAGGGAGTGTTGTAGATATTGACAAGCATACAGTTCCATTCAAAATAAAAGGGAAGTCATTTGAGAAGGAGTGCTTCAGAAGGGATTTTGTTTGTTTCAAGGCTTGCCGGCAGAGGTTTCTAGATGGTTGCAGGCCCTATTTGGCTGTAGATGCTACACATTTGACTGGAAGATGGAGAGGACAGCTAGTAGCAGCTTCTGCAGTCGATGGACACAACTGGCTATTCCCAGTTGCATTTGGTGTGGTGGAGGCAGAGTCTGAGGAAAGTTGGGTCTGGTTTCTGCAGCAGTTGCGCAACATTATAGGCATACCCCAGGTTTAGCTATACACACAGATGCTTGCAAGGGTTTAGAGAGTGCAGTAGAAATTGTATTCCCTGGAGTGGAGCATAGGGAATGTATGCGACACCTAGCGTAGAATTTCAAAAAGAAGTTCAATGGTAAAGTTTATGATGAGAACTTATGGCCAACATCATACACATGCAACAAAAGGAAGCATGAACACCATTTGAGAGTCTTGTATGCTCAAAATCCTCTTGTGAAGGAGTACATGGATGCACATCATGGCAAGGTGTGATCAAGAAGCAAATTCAACAAAATCTGCAGAGTAGATTATGTTACCAATAACCTTGCAGAATGCTTCAATGCAAAGTTCAAGTCAGTGAAAGGGCTCTTGTTGTGGCATGCATTTGACAAGATGAGGCAGGTGATCATGATAAAGATGGCTCTTCGCAAAAGAATTGCAGAAACACAATATGTTGGTCATCAAATGCTCCCGTCACTGATTAAGGCATTGCACTTGAAGGCAAGAGGACTAAAGATGAAATGTATTCGATCTGGTACATATGAGGGAGAGCTTACCTATACTGAAAGTAAAAGTAGTATATGGAGGTATCCTATGAACCTAACTACTAGAGATGTACTTGTAGGCAATGGCAGATCCGTGGGAAGCCATGCATACATGCCCTACATCTGATGACTATTATGGGGGGTGCAGATGGTGAAGTTGATCAATATTGCTCTGAGTATTTATCTGCTGCCAAATTTATGGCTGCTTATGCTGACAATGTGCCTGCATTCTTGGGAAAAGATCAATGGAACATAGTAGATCCATGGTTCAAACTCCACGCTCTTGTATTGACTAGAGCACCAAGAAGACCAAGGAAAAACAAGATTAGAGCAGGTGAGGAGGGTCGTCTACCAAAGAAGCGTGCTTGCAAAAAATGTGGAGTTCTGGGGCATATTGCTAGGCATTGTACCAATCCAGTGGATGCATCATTTGGAGAGGAGGAAAGATGGAAAACAACCAATGCAGTGGAGAATGCAGCAACAATGGATATTGAAGATGCAGTGGAGAATGCAGCAGCAAATGAAGCAGTTGCAGCACCTTGGTATGTGTTTGCATTTTTAGAATGCAGCTACCCTTTTGTTTCCATTTGTTCTCTTTTTTACCTATCGTTTATGATTTGATTATTTACCAAATCTAGGGAGAAAAGGCCTAGAGATGAAGAAACCGAAGATTTTGAAACCATGGCCTTTGATGGTATTGAAGCTATAAGAGAGGAATAGGAGGCGGTAATTTTTTCACTTGTGCCTGTAAAGATTATTGAACACACAGATGACCGTCAAATGGTCGTCAAGTGCTCGGTGAGTGGAACTACTCCATCAGCACCTCCACGGCCAGAACCTCAAGTAAAGATCAAAAGGAACAGGAGTGTGAATGAAAAGAGCATCTCAACTAGGGAAACCATCAGAACACAAGGAGCAAGTCCAATATTTGAATTAAGATGTTTATTTTGTCAATTTGAGCCATTGTGAAAACTTATCAGTTGTAATAATGTTGCTTGTACTTTGGTATCTTATTTGAGTCAGAATTAAAATTTCCATCAAAATTTGAATTTGAGAAAAAAATTGAATTCGAGCCAGAGTTGAAGTTGAACCAACATTGGAGGTTCAATGCTCTGTGCGATGTATTTGATCGAGCATTTGAAGTCCAATATTTATAGTAGAACAGTCCGAATGAGATTTGTGCTAGAAACGAGCTCGAAAGCTAGGGTAAACAACCCTATTTGTAATCAAGTATTTTTTGAACTTGTCTAAATGAGGCATATAATTTATTTATTAACACTTGTTCCATATATATAGGGTAAAAGCAAAGTCTCACTATTTATTGATTAATATTCATATTAGTACAGTTTTTTGAAACATATGCTTTTATTTCAAAATCGTCAAATAACACGTTTTAGATATGAAAATGAAAAAGTAAGTTCAGATCCTTCTTATTCACTCCAAAATGAAGCTTTGGTGATCTTTTTGATTTTTTTTCTAATATTTTCAAGTCCTAAACCCTCTCTCCCTATTCTACGAACTCTGAACATCTTTATACGTGATGGCTCATTTGTGTGAACCTTTTTTCATGAAAATGACCTACACCAAGTTTATATTTTTTTTCTCCTAACCTTGTCACATATGACGGCTATGTGCGCAAGAATTCTAACATTTTGATTTTTTGAATTCTTTTAAAAACATTTGAACTTGATTTCGGCAGATCACTTCAATAAATGATTTTTCAAAAAACATCCCTATACTGATTTTATATTTTTTCGATAACTAGGTCTCATAAACGGACGAACTATGTTTTTTTATATTTTTAGCGATTTTTTGTAATTTAGTTATGGTCATTTGAAATCTGGTCAAACCCTAATAACCCCATTGACTGGCTCATAACCCCTCCAAACCCTAGCGTCGAACGTCCGCCATCAGATCGTACCATAGTGCCAAACACCACCCGTCAGATGTGGGGGTAGGCATGTGCGATCCGCGCGGCGCTAGTTCTGCATCCTGATTGGCTACTACACTATCCTAAAAACTGACAGGTACCCACTGGCCCCGCGCATGCTTCTCACATTCACCTCCCTTCTTTATTTCTTTTCTCCTCGCACCGCACCTTCCCCCGTCTTTGCCGCCGTCCGCCACCGCCGTCGTCGCCATGGTTTCTTGGTCTGATGGTTGACTCCTCGTTGTCTAACGATGACTGTGTGCACCAGGTTAGTTTCTGCTCATGTGCATCTAGGGTTAGGGTTCTAGGTAGAAAGGGGAATTTCTGTTCCCAATAGAAATTGAAATCGTTTTCATTATCTTTAGGCACCTCCGACCATGGAGTGGCCTAGCACTAAATCATCTTGCGCGTTGTGAGCATCGAGCCCCCTGTGAGAAGTTCGTGGCATTTCAATCCACTAATAGCGGCAGGAGGTTTCTAGGGTGTGCAAAAAAGGTAAGCTAGCAGTGCAATTAGTTGTCAAAGTGTACATTATTGCTTATCTTTACATAAGTAAGCAGTGCAGACATTTTTTTTACAATAGGTTCAGTAGTTGCATTGTTTTCACTAAATGATTTCTGCATTGGTCTTAATGTTATTTTTTTTGCACACATTAATCGGATGGACCCAAGTGCAAGTGTGTGCAATGGATTGACTCTGAGTGGCCAATCCCATTGAAGGAAGCTTTAGCTTCTATCTGGGATATGTATGACAAGGAGTTGACTAACAGGTTGAGACAGAATGTAGTTAATGCTGAAGAAGTCTTCAAGGCAGTGCAAGATAAGAGGAAGATGGAAAATGATCTGAGGTTCTTTAAAGTTGACTTTGCTAAAATGGTGGCTGACAAGGAGGATGCAATTGCCCAGTTAGGTAATGCACAGATAGCTCTTAGTGACCTCAAGGAAGAGCTTGATAAGAAGAACTTTGCTGACAAAGCAGACACTAACATCCGTTAGGTGTTAAGGGCCAAAGCAGAGAAAGAGAGAGACAAAGAGAAGGTAGAGAAGGTGAAACTGCTGTAGGATATGGACCAGATCAAGAAGGAGAGGGACAAGTTGAAGCAAGAGAAAAGGAACCTAGAGCACACCATAGGTGACCTGTTCAAAGAGAAGGAGGCCAGCATGGGGAAGATCGGGAAGATCAAGGAAATAGTTGCTGAATGATTCAATGTTGTTGTAGTACTAGCTGCTATGTGTGGAAATATTAATGTTGTTGTAGTACTATTTGCTATGTACTGAATTTGTGCTGGATTTAATTGTGTTGCTAGATAATGCTATTATTGTGCCAGATTTATGTTTGATGCAGTTTAGTGGTGGTTATCTGTTATTTTCGACAAAAGCAGTGGTTTCGGAATAAACTTGCCACAAATGTGGTGGTTTTCGATAATTTACTCCCATGAATGCAACTCTATTTACTGCAACTCTATTTAGTGCAACTTTGTTTAGTGCAACTCTTTTTATCTCAAAGGAAACTATGTTTAGTGCAACTCTGTCGATCTCTGAATGTATGCAGTTTAGTGTTATTTTTCGACACTTTCAGTTTCGGCAGAATACAACTACCAGTTTAGTGATAGGTTATTTTGGTAGCTAATAACCTCGAGTGTTGGATCATACCCTAGCTCGTCAGATGATAGTAAGCAGTACTTGTGCAGCACAAGGGATATTCATCAAGTTCATCTCTTCTCTCTCGCACTTGCCAAACTTTTCTCCTCGAGGTCGTCTGTTCTCCTAGAAAAAAAATCTAGTTTACGGGCCCAAAGAGAATCAAGCTGCAATAGGCCCACAAAGATTAAATGAGGCCCAGAAACAAGCGATGTCACTTTTTTTGTTTTTGAACGATTGCTTTGTTCTTTTTTGTTTCTGATTGATTTTTTCATTAATTTGATTTCCCAAGCTCTTCTATTTCGTTGAGGATTTTTTTGGCTTTCCTTTATGGGTCGCTTCATTTATTTGATTTGATTTCTCTGCACCGTATGTGCTTTTTTTGCTTGCTCACAAGCTAGTATAAGCCGTGTACAATATGTTCTTATTTTTAGAAGGCATCTCAAAACACATCATTTTTAGTTAGCTTGGTTAGTTTTTCTCACATCAAATAGCCGTGTCTAAACTTGGGACAAACATCACAAAACATTAATATAACACAAATAACTTAGATTGTGTAGCTAGGGCAACACACAAGTTCTTACATATAACATGACACCGATAGATAACCGTACATAGATATGGCAGCTAGGGCAACACACACACCAAACTCATACTACAAATAGATAGGGTAGCTAGGGCAACACCAGCATGTCTTCACCGTCGTCTTCATCGCGTGCCGGCTTCACCGTCATCTTCGCCACCGCCCTTCACTGCTCCTCCTCAAGGCCGTTCTCACCTACGTAGTATGGGGGGCTATGCATGCGGTTGCGAGTGGGCAAGATGCTCTCAAAGTCGGTGAGGATGTTGTAGGTGGTGAATGCGATGAACTCGCACCCACAACAAAACACCTTGCTGAGCAGGTAGTCAGCATCGAACATGTTGCTGAAGTGGGCAATGAGCCCTATCGGTGGAGCGCTGGCATGGGGATGCAATTCCACGAGTTCGAACATGGACGGCGAGCCCTCCGGGCGGTGGTTGAAGCACGCACGAAGGAACCACTAGCGTGAGAACTCAGTATTACCCCTCCAGTGTGAGAACGCCCACACGTAGAGCGATGCCTCGACGACGACGTGGGTGGGCTACCGCATCTCCGACATGATGGGCGGCACGTGGAACATCGGCCCAGTGTACTGCATCGTGCTTGCGTCACTGCGTGTTTTCTTTGGCTTTTGGGGAAGAAAAGAAGGGGAGGCGCAGATGGATGTGTACAAGAAGAGGCAACGAAGGGCGGTTTAAATATCCGGGGGAGACGAAGAGGGTACACGCGAAAACGACGTCGATCGTGACTCAGTGCGTGAGTGAACCGATGCGATTTTGCATCAATGCGTGAACGTGAATCGATGCGACCATGCAGCTTCCCCCTTCTACCATCATGTACGTCTACGTGCCTGCTCTGTGTGCTCTGCGTGCGTGCTTTGTGTGCTCTACGTGAACTGATGCGATCGTGCATCAATGCGTGCACGTCTGGCTGTGACGCGTGAAACGACACAATGCCTGCAGGCTACGGAGCGACTGAATCGAGCGGCAGCCGTGCGGTAGGGATTGATGCGTGTGTGTCGGCGTGCATGCATGCGAGTAGTTAAATGAATAGGTGAATAGATGCGTGCATGGCGGTGTTCGCATGCATGGCAGACTGCATTGCTGCCAAAGCCGAGCATGCATAAAAGGCTGATCCAGTGCAACTCCTCGATAGCAGGCTTCTTTATCTTATTACCAACAAATTAGCGGGCCCATCCTATGAACACAAACACGGCCCAACCAGCGAAGCCACAACGAGAGTTAACAGAGTCCAACATGGCTCCACTAGTCAGAACTAGTCAGAGTTAACGGTTAAGACGGCAAACGTCTGCTATGAACATGTGCTGGAGTTTCAACTAAGGGAGTGGGGAAAAGTGAGCAAAAGTTTGGAGCGTGGGGAAAACTGAGCACAACTAAGGAATGGGGGGGCACAAGAGTAATAATCCCTATCATAAGTGCCCAAGAACTCCACGGGGTTCAACTTCCCATTGTATTTCTCCGGTAGCTTAGGCTTGAAAGCTCGGGTCGATGGCCAGCGGACCCATCGCAGCTTGCTAGTGAAGGCACGGCAACCAACCTCGTAAGGAACGTAACCGCTGACACTGGCTGCGGGGTCGCTGATACGTCTCCAACGTATCTATAATTTTTTTATGATGGCATGCTATTATATTATCTGTTTTGGATGTTTTATATGCATTAATATGCTATTATATATTATTTTTGGGACTAACCTATTAATCTAGAGCCTAGTGCAACTTTATGTTTTTCCTTGTTTTTAAGTTTTGTAGATATGGGATATTAAACGGAGTCTAAACGGAATAAAACCTTCAGAAGGAATTTTTTTGGAAGGAAACAAATCAGCTAGGCTGGGAGTGCACGCCAGGGGACGTGCTAGGAGGCCACAAGCCTGCTAGGTGCGGGCCCCTTGGCCGCGCCTAGCGAGCTTGTCGTCTCCTGGCAGGTCTCCTAACCCTAATCTTTGGCCTATAAATACCCAAATATTCCCCCAACACCAAAAGATCCATGCAAATACTTTTCTGCAGCCGGAAGCCTCCGTTCCAGAGAGATCCAATCTTGGAGCCCTTTTCGGTAATCTGCCGGAGGGGGTTTCGATCACGGAGGGCATCTACATCAACTCCATTGCACCTCTAATGATGCGTGATTAGTCCACCATAGACCTAAGGGTCCATATCTAGTATCTAGATGGCTTCTTCTCTCTCTTTGATCTTCAATACCATGTTCTCCATGATCTTCATGGGGATCTATCTGAAGTAATCCTCTTTTGTGGTGTGTTTGTCAAGATCCGATGAATTTTGAGTTTATGTTCAGATTATCCATGAATCTTATTTGAATCTCCTATGAATTCTTATTTTCATGATTTCATATCCTTGCAAGTCTCTTCGAGTTATTAGTTTGGTTTGGCCAACTAGATTGGTAATTCTTGCAATGGGAGAAGTGCTTGGTTTTGGGTTCAATCTTGCGGTGTCCTCATCCAGTGACATAGTAGGGATAGCGAGGCATGTATTGTATTGTTGCCATCAAGCGTAACAAGATGGGGGTGTTCATCATATTTCTTGAGTTTATCCCTCTACATCATGCCATCTTTCTGAATGCGTTACTCTGTTCTTATGAATTTAATACTCTAGATGCAGGGAGGAGTATGTTGATGTGTGGAGTAATAGTGGTAGATGTAGAATCATTTAGGTCTACTTTACACGGACGTGATGCCTATATGCATGATCATTGCCTCGGATAACTACATGCTTATTCGCTTTTCTATCAATTGCTTGACAGTAATTTGTTTGCCCACCATGATATTTACCTTCAGGAGAGAAGCCTCTAGTGAAACCTATGTCCCCGGGTCTATTTTCCATTATATACTTTCAGATGTATAAACCAAAAAACACAATAATACTTTGCTACAATTTATTTATCTTTTACTTTCAACTCTCGTTTACATCTACTTCTATTGGATCTAATCCTTGCAAATAACCGTGAAGGGATTGACAACCCCTTTATAGCGTTGGATGCAAGAGTTTGATTGTTTGTGTAGGTGCATCCATTTGGTGACTTGCTTGTTCCTCCTACTAGATTGAAACCTTGGTTCTCAATAACTGATGGAAATTCTTATCTACTTCGCTGCATCACCCTTTCCTCTTCAAGGTAAAACCAATGCAAGCTCAAGAGGTAGTAAGAAGGATTTCGGGTGCCGTTGCTAGGGAGGATACATAGCAAGTCAAGACAAGATCTCTCCCATCAACTTGCCAATTTCTGGCGCTGTTGCCGGGGAGGATACGCATCAAGCCTATCAAGTACCCATCACAAACTCATCTCTTGCATTTACATTATTTGCCATTTGCCTCTCGTTTTGCTCTCCCCCCTTCTAAAACGATTTTCAGAAAATACCAAAAAAATTTGCCTTTTTGTTTGCCCTTCTTCATTCACCTTTTGTTTGCCCGTGTGTTAGATCATTTGTTCATCTTTACGGCTCCACCGAATGACTTTAATCCTTATCTTAGGAAGTTGGAAGATATTGAGGATAATGCTAAAAGATTCATGTCACTCCAACTTTATCATAATAACTTCTTTAGAAACAAGATTAAAGAACAAAAGGGTATGCTTGAATACATGAACAAGGAACTTGATGATATGGCTAAAGAGTGTTTTGGATTGAAATCTAAATTTGCTCATCTTGAAGATTTAGTAGGCCAAATTTCCGATAAAAAACCTACCTTAGTCAATAAAATGGTTGCTAAGACAGAATCTTTTGATAATGATGAAGATCTTAAAGTGATTGATGTGACTCCTATTGAATCTTTGTTTGTCAATATAAATATTGATAATGATGGGACTGGAGATAAGTCAACTTTAGTTAAAAAGCGTCCCAATGATTCAGAGTCTATAGATCTTAATGCTAAGATTGATAAAGGTGGGATTTAAAAGGTCAAAACTTTAAATAGCAATGAACCCACTCTTTTGGATTTCAAGGACTTTAATTATAATAGCTGCTCTTTGATTGATTGTATGTCCTTGCTTCAAAATAAGTCTTTTACTAAACATATCGTAAATGCTATGATGAAGTCTTTTGAAGAAAAAGCATGATTTAGAAGTTTCTATCCCTAGAAAGCTTCATGATGAGTGGAAACCTACTATAAATATTAAAATCAAAGATTATGAGTGTCATGCTTTGTGTGATTTGGGTGCTAGTGTTTCCACGATTCCGAAAACTTTTCTAGAAAGAAAATAAGATTGCCTTATAAATCTATTATGAGAGCTACTTTTGGATTGCATACCAAAGATGACAATACCTAGATCTATTGCGTTTTGCCTAGCTAGGGGCGTTAAACAATAGCGCTTGTTGGGAGTCAACCCAATTTTATTTTTTGTTCTGTTTTTCTTCTGATTTTGAGTGTTTCCCACGTTATTACTTTTGTAGTAATTCTGTTTTGGTGTTTTAATTAGTGTTTGAGCCAAGTAAAACCTTTAGGGTGATCTATGGTGGTTGTTGATTTGATCTTGCTGAAAAACAGAAACTTTTGCGCTCAGTCCAGGAATTTTATAAATTTTTCAGAGCGTCGAGGACACAAGATTGATATATAATTTTCCCAGGTTGTCCTAATGTTTCAGAATGTTTTGGGTTACATAAGTATATGAAAGTTCTAGATTACTACAGACTGTTCTGTTTTTGACAGATTCTGTTTTCTTTGAGTTGTTTGCCTATTTTGATGAATCTTTGGGTTGTATCATGGGGTATGAACCATGGAAAAGTTAGAATACAGTAGGTATAACAACAATATAAATTAAGAATGAGTTCACAACAGTACCTAAAGTGGTGATTTATTTTCTTATACTAACGGATCTCATGAGTTTTTTGTTAAGTTTTGTGTTGTGAAGGTTTCAAGTTTGGGTAAAGATTTGATGGACTATGGAATAAGGAGTGGTAAGAGCCTAAGCTCGGGGATGCCCAAGGCACCCCAAGCCATATTCAAGGATTCCAAAGACCGTAAGCTTGGGGATGCCCTCTTTCGTCTTCAATCCATCGGTAAATTTACTTGAGGCTACATTTTCATTCACCACATGATATGGTTTTGCTTGGAGCGTCTTGTATCATATGAGTCTTTTCTCATTAGTTTGCCACAATCATCCTTGCTGCACACATTGTTTGAGGAGGACACGCTGAATCGTGAATTTGTTAGAATGCTCTATGTCCTTCACTTATATCTTTTGAGTTAGGCAATTTTTCTCTATATGCTTCACTTACATCTTTTAGAGCATGGTGGTGTTTGCGTTTTATAGAAATACATGAACTCTCGTACCTCACTTATATTATTTTGAGAGACTCTAAAACAGAATGGTAATTGGTCTAGGTTGTGAATTTAGTCCTAATATGATAGGCATCCAAAAGGGATATAATAAAAACTTCCATATTAAGTGCATTGAGTATTTATGAGAAGTTTAATTCCTTGCATAAAGATTTGAGATAGAAAGATGGTAATGTCAAGAGTCATGATACGAAGTAATTGTGATTTGGTAAAAATACTTGTGTAAAGGACTGTGATTCCCGTAGCATGCACGTATGGTGAACCGTTATGTAAGGAAGTCGGAGCATGACCTGTTCACAGATTGTCGACCTTTGTGTGAGGGTCGGGAGCATGCAATGGTTAACTCCTACCAACCTCTCCCCTAGGAGCATGCGTTTAATACTTTGGTTCGATGACTAATAGACTTTTGCAATAAGTATGTGAACGCTTTGTGACTAATGTTGAATCCATGGATTATACGCACTCTCACCCTTCCACCTATGCTAGCCTCTCTAGTACCGCGCAACATTCACTGGTACAACAAACACCTTCCTCAAAACACCCACCATACAACCTTCCTGAAAACAACCACCATATATCTTTCCTCAAAACAGCCACAATACTTACCTATTATGGCATTTCCAGAGCCATTCCAAGATATATTGCAATGCAACTTCCACCATTTCCTTCTATGACATGCACCATCACCTCATATTGCATATAGAGTCAATTTTTTTCATAAGTATAGGGTAAATAGAAGTGCGAGGATTTTCATTATTAGAGCATGTCCCATGTGAGGAAAGGATGATGGAAGCTATGATTCCGTTACAAGCAGGAATGAGAGTCCGAACTTTATGAAAAAAATAAAAGAGGCCAGCGAAGCCCAAATAAAAATAAAAGAGGCCTTAGATGCCCACCAATAAAACAAAATGATAGAAAAGAGATAAGGGACATTGCTACTACCTTTTCCCACACTTGTGCTTCAAAGTAGCACCATGATCTTCATGATAGAGAGTCTCCTATTTTGTCACTTTCATATAGCTAGTGGATTTTTTCATCATGATGCACGTCCACTTAGTTTCTTTTTGAGATTTTATATACTTATAGATATAGTGCATCGGTTGCATGGCAATCCCAACTCACTGACATTGATATATATTATTGGGCATCTCCATAGCCTGTTGAAATGCCTAGTTGATGTGAGACTATATTCTCCCTTTCCTTGACAACCTCCATGCTACTTCTCGAGCATGTGTTGGTTTCCCGTGAAGAGGAACGGTTTGATGCAGCAAAGTAGATAAGTATTTCCCTTAGTTTTTTAGAACCAATGTATAAATCCAATAGGAGATACAAGCGAGTCACCAATAGATGTACCTGCACAAAGAATCAAACTCTTGCACCCAATGATATAAAGGGGTTATCAATCCCTTCACGGTTACTTGCAAGGATGAGATCTAATAAAGATAGATATAAGAGGATGCTTGAACGAAAAGTAAAAGTAAAAGTAAAAATAATGCAGCAAGTATTTTTGGTTTTAGATCTGAATGTATAATATGGAAAATAGACCCGGGGGCCATAGGTTTCACTCGATGGCTTCTCTCATGATGGCAAGTATTATGGTGGGTGAACAAATTACTGTCGAGCAATTGATAGAAAAGCGAATGATTATGAAGATATCAAAGGAAATGATTATGCATATAGGCATCACGTCCGTGACAAGTAGACCGAAACGATTCTGCATCTACTACTATTACTCCACACATCGACTGACTCCTGCCTGCATCTAGAGTATTAAGTTCATGAAGAACAGAGTAACGCATTAAGTAAGATGACATGATGTAGCGAGATAAACTCAAGCAATATGATGAAAACCCCATCTTTTTATCCTTGATGGCAACAATACAATACGTGCCTCGCTACGCCTACTTTGTCACTAGGTGAGGACACCGCAAGATTGAACCCAAAACTAAGCACTTCTCCCATTGCAAGAATTACCAATCTAGTTGGCCAAACCAAACCAATAACTCGAAGAGACTTGCAAAGATATGAAATCATGCATATAAGAATTCAGAAAAGATTCAAATAATATTCATGGATAATCGGAACATAAACCCACAATTCATCGGATCTCGGCAAACACACCGCAAAAGATTATTACACCAGATAGATCTCCATGAAGATCATGAAGAACATGGTATTGAGAAGCAAACAGAGAGAAGAAACCATCTAGCTACTAGTTATGGACCCGTAGGTTTGTGGTTAACTACTCACGGATCATCGAAGGGGCAACGGGGTTGATGTAAATTCCCTCCATGATTGAATCCCCCTACGGCAGATTATTGGAAAAGGCTCCAAGATTGGATCTCTCAGGAACAGAGGCTTCTGGCGGCGGAAAAGTGTTTTCGTGGCTCGTTGTGATAATGATGGAATATTTGGGAATTTATAGGCCGAAGATTAGGGTTAGGGGAGCTTGCATGGGCCCACAAGCCTGCCTGGCGCGGCCTACCCCCCTGGCCGCACCCCTAGGGCATGTGGCCCCATGGTGGCTCCTCTGCCTTGGTTCTCAAGTCTCGTAGTTTCCTTTCATTTCACAAAAGATCATTCCGAAGGTTTTATTCCGTTTGGACTCCGTTTAATATTCCTTATCTACGAAACTAAAAAACAAGGAAAAACAGAAACTAGCACTAGGCTCTAGATTAATAGGTTAGTCCCAAAAATAATAAAATAGCATATTAATGCATATAAACATCCAAAACACATAATATAATAGCATGGACCAATAAAAAATTATAGATACATTGGAGACGTATCAGCATCCCCAAGCTTAACTCCTGCTCTTCCTCGAGTAGGTAAATGATAAAAATAATTTTTTTGATGTGGAATGCTACCTACCATATTTATCCATGTAATATTATTTATTGTGGCATGAATATTCAGATCCGTAAGATTCAAAATAATAGTCTAATATTGACATAAAAATAGAAATACTTTGAGCACACCAACAAGGTAGTCGTGTCCTTTCGAAATAACATGGCCTTAGAAAATCATCCCTAAAAAATCATATGGTATGGCCATGCTCCATCTTCCCCACAAAAGTATCTAAATCATGCACAACCCCGATGAACAAGTCAAGCAATTGTTTCCCAGTTTTGGTGTTCTCAAAACTTTTCAACTCTCACGCAATACATGAGCGTGAACCATGGATATAGCACTATAGGTGGAATAGAATATGGTGGAGGTTGCAAGGAAAAAGGAGAAGATAGTCTCACATCAACTAGGCGTATCAATGGGATATGGAGATGCCCAACAATAGATATCAATGTGAGTGAGTAGGGATTGCCATGCAACAAATTCACTTAGAGCTATAAGTGTATGAAATCTCAAAAAGAAAACTAAGTGGTCGTGCATAATGAATATCCACTAGTTATATGAAAGTGACAAAATATAAGACTCTCCATCATGAAGATCATGGTGCTACTTTGAAGCACAAGTGTGGAAAAAGATAGTAGCAATTGTCCCTTCTCTCTTTCTCTCATTTTTTATTTTGGTGGGATTCTTTGGCCTCTTTTAGTTTTTGTTTGGGCTTCGCTAGCCTCTTTTATTTTTTGTAAAGTCTGGATACTAGTCCCAACTTGTGAGGGAGTCATAGCCTCCATCATCCTTTTCTCTCATGGGACAATGCTCTATTCATGAAAAATCTTCATACTTTTATTTATATATAACTCAAATAAAAAGAAATTACAACTCGATTCCTATGACAAAATATGACTCTATATGCAATATGAAGTGATGATACAAGTCATAGAAAAACTACATGGTGGAAGTTGCATGGCAATATCTCGGAATGGCTATGGAAATGCCACTATAGGTAGGTATGGCGGCTGTTTTGAGGAATATATGGTGGATTTTTTGAGGAAGGAGGGTTTGGTGTACCGGTGAAAATTGCACGGTACTAGATAGGCTAGCGAAGGTGGAAGGGTGAGAGTGTGTATAATCGATGGACTCAACATTAGTCATAAAGAACTCACATACTTATTGCAAAAGTCTATTAGTTATCAAACAAAGCATTAGACACATGCTCGTAGGGGAGAGGTTGGTAGGAGTTAACCATCGTGCGCTCCCTACCCTCACACAAAGGTCGACAATCATTAAACAAATCATGCTCCGACTTTGTTACATAACGGTTCACCATACGTGCATGCTACGGGAATCACAAGCTTTTGTACACATATCTCTTAAAATTCACAACTACTCACTAGAATGACTCTCATATTACCATCTCTATTATCTCAAAACTATATGCAAGGAATCAAACTTGTCATAGTTTTTAATGTACTTAATATGAAAGTTTTTATCATATCCCTCTTGGATGCCCATTATATGAGGACTAAATTCATAACCTAAACAAATTACCATGCTGTTTTAAGAAACTCTCAAAATAATATAAGGGAGGAACGAGATTTCAATAATTTCTATAAAATATAACACCACCATGCTCTATAAAGATATAAGTGAAGCACTAGAGCAACATTGCCTAGCTCAAAAGATATAAGTGAAGCACATAGAGTATTCTAACAAATTCACGATTTAGCGTGTCTGTATCAAAATATGTGTGCAGAAAGTATGATTGTGGCAAACTAAAAAGCAAAGACTCATATCATACAAGACGCTCCAAGCAAAACACATATCATGTGGTGAATAAAAAATATAGCCTCATGTAAATTTACCGATGGATTGAAGACGAAAGAGGGGATGCCTTCCGGGGCATCCCCAAGATTAGGCTTTTTGGTATCCTTGAATATGACTTGGTGTGCCTTGGGCATACCCAATCTTAGCCGCTTTCCACTCTTTATTCCATACTCCATCAAATCTTCACCAAAAACTTGAAAACTTCACAACACAAAACTCAACAGAAAACTCATGAGATCCCTTAGTATAAAAAGATAAATCCCACTTTAGGTGCTGTTGTGAACTCCTTCTTTAGTTGTATTTGTGTAATACCTACTATATTCTAACTTTTCCATGACTCATATCCCCTGATACGACCCATAGATACATTAAAATAAGCAAACAACACAAAGAAAACAGAATCTATCAAAAACAGAATAGTCTATAGCAATCTGTAAATTTCGAATACTTCTCGAACTCTAAAAATTCTGAAAAAGGACAATCATTTAAATTTTTATATCAATCTTGTGTAATGTTTTTATATCAAGTCGACACTCTAAAAAAATTAGGAATTTCCAGGAGTGAGCGCAAAAGATTCTATTTTTCAGCAAGATCAAATCAACAACTACCATAGATCACCCCAAAGGTTTTACTTGCCTCAAACACTAATTAAAACACCCAAACACAATTACTACAGAAGTAATAATGTGCGAAACACACCAAAATAGAACACAAAAATAAAATTAGGTTGCCTCCCAACAAGCGCTATTGTTTAACGCCCCTACCTAGGCAAAACGCAATAGATCTATGTATTGTCATCTTTGGTATGCAATCCATAAGTAGATCTCATAATAGCTTCATAAGGTAATTTTATTTTCTTTCTATGAAATTTTTCCATGCCTTTCCTTAATGGAGATTGTAATCTAATATTTCCTTCTTAAATGTCAATAATTGCCCCAATCGTTCTAAGGAAAGGTCTACCAAGAATAATAGGACATGTAGGATTGCATTCTATATAAAGAACAATGAAATTTACGGGCACATAATTCCTATTTGAAACAATACAAACATCCTTCATTCTTCCCATAGGTTTATTTATAATGGAGTCCGCAAGATGCAAATTAAAGGAACAATCATCAAATTCACAGAAACCTAACACATGACATAAAGTTTTTGGAATCGTAGAAACGCTAGCACCCAAATCACACGAAGCATGGCATCATAATAATTAATCTTAATCCTAATAGTAGGTTCCCACTCATCATATAGCCTCCTAGGTATAGAAACTTCCAACTCAAGTTTTTCTTCAAAAGCTGTCATCATGGCATCAACAATATGTTTAGTAAAAGCCTTGTTTTGATTAAAAGCATGAGGAGAGTTCAACATGGATTGCAATAAGGAAATACAATCAATTAAGGATAAGCTATCATGATTAAAGTCCTTGAAATCCAAAAGAGTTGGTTCATTGGTATTTAAAGTATTGACCTCTTCAATCCCACTTTTGTCAATCTTAGCATCAAGATCTATAAACTCCGAATCATTGGGACGCCTTTTAACTAAAGTTGACTCATCTCCAGTCCCATCCTTATCAAGATTAACGTTGGAAAACAAAGATTCAATAGAAGTGACATATGAAGTGGGAGACAGAGCATATCTTCGTGTATCCCCGCTTCGAGGAACCAAGAGATTTGGTGTTAAAGGAAAATTAGCACCCAGATTCATAGGCCCCTACAAAATTCTTGAACGTAGAGGTGAAGTTGCATACAAACTGGAATTGCCAGAAGGATTATCCGAAGTTCATAATGTGTTCCATGTGTCCCAGCTGAAGAAATGTCATGCTGAGATGGCCGACATCCCTTTGAGAGATACAGTGCCCCTAGAGGCCATACAGCTTGAAAGTGATCTGACTTATGAGGAGAAGCCTGTCAGAATCCTCGAGACATCCAACAGAGTTACCCGCAGCAAGATTATCAAGTTCTGCAAAGTTTTGTGGAGTCACCATACTGAGGAAGAAGCCACCTGGGAACGCGAAGAAGATCTTCGTAGAGACCATCCGCACCTATTTTCTAGCCAACCCGAATCTCGAGGGCGAGATTCATCTTAAGGTGGGTAGGTTTGTAACATCCCCAAAATTCCATTTTGGAATGTTATGAATATAGCTATGCATCTATCATCACCATTGCTTGATTGTATGTGTTAGTTGAAATGCCATTTCTGATTTTTCTGAAAGTCCTTTCTACTTTTCCCTATGTTGCTTCCCCTATTTGAAATTTTGGTTAAATGTTCAAAATAAGAGAGGAGTAACATGACACTCCACACCAGGGTCTAATTGGTGAATTATTTGAACAAAATAACCAGGGGTTATTTTGAAAATATTTGCAAAAAAGGATCTAAAAACAATTAGGCAATTTCTGAAAATAATATTTTTTTTAAAGTGTTCAAATGACAGAATAGAAATGTTCATTAAATAGAATTTATTATTCTGTTAATTTTGATATATAATACCCCTATATTTAGAGACGATTTGAATGCTTTAAATGTATTTGAATGTCTCTGGAAAATTATTAAAAAGAAACGGTAACCGTTTCCGGTATTAAACGGGCCGGCCCACGGCAGTTACTCGCGAAGTTAATACCGACCGGCCGACCGACGCGGAAACCTCGCTCCCCTCTCGCTGACACTGGGTCCCACCCTGACCGCCCGAAGACCCGCTCGGTCATCACTCTCCTCTCGCCCGACCACGTCGCCGGCCGTTTTCCCCCTCCCGGATCTCTCGCCCCTCTCCTCCCCCGCACTCCCCAGCGCCCCTATATAAGCCGGCCACCCTCCGCTCCTCGTTTCCCCCCCAAATCCCCCTCCTACCTAGCCGGGACGCTGCCAAACGAGCTCGCCGGAGTCCCTGCAACCACCGGATCTTCCCCACCGTCGTGCCCGTCGCTCCACTCTTCCCCTCGCCCCTCCGACCTCACCATTCGACGTAGGACGTCCACCGCAACCGTCTGAACCCCTTCGCTGCCACCCTCGACCACCAGAGACCCCTCCGGCAAGGTCCTCAACCACCGGCCGCCGCCACCATCGCCGGAGTCCACCTCCCCTCCGGTAAAAAAATCTTCGGGCTCATCTCCACCCTTGGATCCAAAATCCACGACCCAGATTAGATCAATTTAATCCCCGAAACGTTTTCCTTTTCGGTCCGGTCGACCGCCCGCAACCATCCAACACACGCGCCCCCAACCAATAGGATCGTGCCACGTAGCCCCTGGCCGTCCGGTAGATTTTTTCCCTTTTCTGTTTTTGTTTTAGTAAACAGAATGTATTCCAAATTTGTTTTAGCTATATCTTTTAATCAGTCTAGTGTTTTGAGTTGATTCTTTTTGCAATAGCTCACATTTTTCATGTAGTTTCACCCTGTACTTTTAAATTTCAAATTTGAACTATAAAATTTGAATGTAATCAAATTTGCTCAAAATCTTCAAATCTGAATAACTAGAGTTTGAAAATAGATTTTGATATGAATCTTTTTGCTACTGTTTGGTATTAGTTAGGACTACCTTCATGTTTAGTTTGAGGATTTTTAGGATGATTTTTAATAGTGTTTTAGCTATAAACAGAATCTGTATAGTATTATAATATAGTTTTATAAACTTAATTTTAATTAGTTTGATTTAGATGTTGGTTTCATTTGTTTATTAGATTCTGTTAGTAAACATTTAGTGTTTTTACTCACTGTTAATAAAAATATAAATTTGCCTAATTTAATTTCATTTAACATAGGAATCACAACTTCTTTTCAAATAGGCATAATTTGATTAAAACAACTAACTAGTAATAGTTTTGTTTTCAAATAAGTTTTGTATAATTCTGTTTTCTAAGACAAATTTATGTGTAAGTTATTTTCTGTAAGAACATGTTTTGCTAATAAATAATAAGTTTAGTTTTCATTCTTTTTGTTAATATAACTATAGTTGATTCATATAGTGTTTATCACAAACTTGTATAAACTCTACTAAAGTTTTCCCAACAAACTTAAATTGATTATATTCTGTTTATTAATAAAATATTCTATTGTTTCCCTTGCTGTCAACAATTGTCTTGTTATTTCAAAATAGTTTTATTATGTAGAAGTGTTTTCATCATCCCCTTTGGAAAAACAAAACTTTGTGTGTTTTACTTGCTAGAGACTTTTGAGCATTGTTTGCATAGTTTGTTTAGTACTTCTTTGCTGAATGTTATGAGTACTTATTTTGGTTGTATGCTTATTTGAGTGCATTGTTTGTTTCGTTAGATTATCCGGAGTGCGAAGCTTGTTACCTAGAGTTACTCAAGTACGAAGATCATCAATCAGGCAAGTCACTTTGATCATGTTTTACCCATGTTTTATATGCATTAGTTCTACCATCTCCCCAGTTGCATGCAAGATAGGTTAGTTAGAAACTTGGTTACATTGTAGTAGTATCATGTGGTAGATACCCCTCTCAACCCCCTTTGACAACATTGGCCCCGGGAAACGTTGTTTTACTTTTGCTATGCTAATAGTAGACGGGGTTGGTTGTGTGATTCATGGGAGTTGAGAGAGTTAATAATTTCAAGACCTACATAATGAGCAAGATTTCAAGACTCCAAGTTTTCAACATACCTCTGGGTGGATGATGGTTGAACGGCACCCTGGAGAAACCAGTGGTTAGCCTAGGTGATGTTGGAGATGGCCAGTATTCACGCGGAAAGGTCCACCCAGGCACAAAGAGATGGATGGATGCTTTAAAACCCAAGGCTTACCTGCACAGCCACAAGTCATTATGGGCTCTGGCTTGGTTGGATATCGTGGTGACCCTGGACAGGCGGTGCTACGAGAGGTAGAAGAACGGTAGGAAAGGATGGGCACCGACAGAGTCGCAGGGAAACCCTTTGGAAGACCATGTTTTCGTCATCCGTTTCTCAAACACCCTGAAGTGCGAGAAATCAAACGGAGGCGACCAAATCTTGTGGGGAACGTGTGCAAAACTCTGCAGAGTACTTAAACCTAATCGATTAGCCGTGTCCACGGTCATGGACGACTTGAGCCAAAGGAATTGGAACTTCCGGAACTCTCAACACAAATAATATGATGATGTGGGTATTTAATAATTTTGGGTATGAGAATTGGTTGGTGGAACCATCTCATTAATCAACCAACTTAGTAATATTTTGCTTAACCCCCTTGATGTAGGAAAAAACTTGGCTTTACGCAAAACTTACACCACCACCTGCCATATAAGCATATAGACTAGCTGATTATTTTCACCCCTCTCTTGTGACTTTGCCGGCATATTCCATATGCTGACCTACACAGCTGCAACGTATCATGTTGCAGAGTATTTTTCCGACCAGGAGTGAGGATGCGTTCTAGGCTCAGTGAGATGCCCTTGGAGTCAGATGGACTCATCTACCTTCGACGCTTCCGCAAGATTTAGATATTCTCACGAGTTGGCCTTTAGCCACTTTATTGTAATTTATATTGTAATAAAGGACTCGATATGAGATTTCGATTAATATAATGCTGTGTGATTTCCCTTTGATATATACATGGATGTACCGTGTGTGTACCAGCATGATCTTGGGATGGTACGGAAACACCGGAGACTTGGCCTTTCAGGTCGGGTCGCTACAGAAATGGTATCAGAGCACACGCTGACCGTAGGACGTAACCTCTAGGATTGGAAAGCCTTAGGATTGTTTCTCTTTATCTTTAAATATCTTATTCTCTCATCTATTCGTTTCTGACTCCTCTCCGATTATTTCAAAATTTATAGATGGCCACCTTCATCCCAGTGTTGATCACAGAGTTTTGTCAGCCTGACGCAACGATGCCTTTTGGTAAGGAGCTGATGAGGATCGTCAAGGACGTAAGGATTGCTTTGCCGAGCATCACTGGGATTCCTATCATGTCATTTCCCCAAGATGGACGCTACAGGATCGAGGTGCATATTCCAGGGAAGACCTTTGGGAATCGGAAGGAACCTATCGACCTCAAGTTCGTGGCACCCAGTTGGATACTTGGAAGAGACATGGCCATTCATCGTGCCCTTGGACGTATTCAGGAGGAATACAGAGGTGGAACCATTTCACCAGGACTCAGCATGGTTTGCCGCAGAGATGCCCATGGCAACATCATCACCAATCCCACTGCAGACACCACCATCTCCTATATCCAGACCTTGGAGACTCACATCAGGACTCTGGAGCTTCGAGTTCGTGCTGACACGAAGACTATCAAGAATCTGATGAATCGCGAGCTGGACCTTGAAGCTGATCTGCGAGAGGCCAACTATGAACACGAGCATGAAGTGAAGGACTTCCTAGAGAGGATTGATGAGCAGAATGCACGCATTGCAACTCTGGAAGAGCAGCTAGACATGGGGGAAAACCTTCACCCCGAAGGAGACATGGCACCCTTCATCAGCGATGATGAAGACTATGAGGAAAGCACCACCGAAGGACCTACGACTATGCACTTTTGAGGAGAACATTAGTTATGCCCTCCATGTATCTTTTATTCGTTAAAGCGTAGGTCGATGCTTAGTTGTCTGAGATTGTATTTCCGATGTTTGACATTGATTGAATAAATGTATGAGTGCTTGGTGTGATATGTTTGTTGCATTGCATATGGGTAGTGAATTTCTTTTAGACCCTTGTTCTATTCTAATTCTCACCCCTCTGAAAACAGCAAGATGCCTCCACGACGTGAGACCGATTTCACTTTTCCACCGGAACTCACCCAACTCCTTCAGCAGCAGAATGCACTGATGCAACTATTGATTCAGAATCAGACCAACAACCAGAACAACAACAACAATCACCATCCACCCCAGACTGACAATCTCACCCGTTTTCTGAGGTTGAACCCTCCAACTTTCTCCAGCAACACTGAACCCATTGTGGCAGATGACTGGCTCCGCAAGATGGAGAGAGAACTTGTCACCGCTGGATGCACTGACGCTGAGAAAGTGCGATTTGCCGCACATCAATTGGAAGGACCAGCAGCATCATGGTGGGAGAACTACACCACCACTTATCCTATTGCAGATGTGACTTGGGAGCAGTTTAAGCTTGCTTTCCGCACCGCTCATGTTTCAGCTGGAGCCATGAGTCTAAAGAAGCGCGAGTTTCGCAACTTGCGCCAGGGTAATCGCTCTGTGGCCCAATATGTGGAAGAGTTCAACATGTTGGCCCGTTATGCCCCAGGAGATGTGGCCGATGATGCGGCCAAGCAAGAAAAGTTTCTGGAAGGACTCAATGATGAGTTGAGCATACAGCTGGTAGTGGCTAATTTCAACAACTACCAAGAGCTGGTGGATAAGGCACTTATTCTGGAAGGTAAACAACAACAGATTGAAAACCGCAAGCGGAAGTACACTCAGGGGAAGTTCAACTCTGGAACTCATCAGAAGCCTCGTTACTCCCCGTACTCCGGGAATACCGGATCAGGAAACGGTAAGTTTGGAAAGCACACTCATGCTGTGCACAACCATGGAGGTCACCATCATGGAGGAAATGGGAACAACCGTCTCAACCATGGTAACTTCAAGACTGACAATGGGAATGGGAACAACAACCAGCACCGTCACGTTCCTGCTCAGAAGGATCTGAGTCACATTACCTGTTTCAAGTGCCAGAAGACAGGGCACTATGCTACTGAGTGTCCCCAGAGCAAGCAAGGCAATGGAAACGGCACTAACAACGGCAACTCCGCAGCCAAGAAGCCCAATCCGTTTCCCCGTGCTCAAGTGAATCACATCGATGTGGAAGAAGTCTATGATCAGCCCGAGACTGTGGTTGGTAAGTTTTTATTGCATTCACGTCCTGTTACAGTACTTTTTGATTCGGGTGCAACTCATTCATTCATATCAAGGGTAGTTGTGGATAAGTATGGTTTGCCCACCAAAACCCTTAGTCAGCCCATTAAGGTTAGTTCTCGAGGAGGTATGATGATGGCAGGGATAGGATGCCATGCCTTGAAACTCAATATAGGGAACCATGTTTTTCCCACCGACCTCATCGTCTTAGAGTCACAAGGATTGGATGTAATCCTAGGCATGGATTGGATGACCAAGTATGAAGGAAATCTTGATTGCCCTAGCAAGACTGTTTCACTCACCACCCCGGAGAACAAGAGGATTAAGTATGTATCCCGACGCACACGTATGAGTGCTCGGTTAAATTCTCTCACAGGAGTTGTTCAGGAGGAAGTACCTATGGTAAAAGATTTTCCAGATGTATTTCCGGAAGAATTACCAGGAATGCCACCAGATAGGGAAATTGAGTTCCTAATAGAGCTACAGCCAGGGACAGCTCCAATTTCCAAGAGACCCTATCGGATGCCCGCAAATGATCTGTTGGAAATCAAGAACCAAATTAAGGAGTTATTGGACAAAGGTTATATACGCCCAAGTTCTTCACCTTGGGGAGCCCCAGTTCTTTTGGTGGAGAAGAAGGATAAAACCTTGAGAATGGTAGTCGATTATCGTGCCTTGAACGAGGTGACTATCAAGAACAAGTACCCTCTACCGATGATTAATGATTTGTTTGATCAGCTCGTAGGAGCCAAAGTATTCTCCAAGATCGATCTTCGATCAGGGTATCACCAGTTGAAGATTCGTGAACAGGATATACCCAAAACAGCTTTCACCACGAGGTATGGCTTGTATGAGTATACGGTCATGTCTTTTGGATTGACTAATGCTCCTGCCTACTTCATGAATTTGATGAACAAAGTATTCATGGAATACCTAGACAAGTTTGTTGTGGTGTTCATCGATGACATTCTGATATTCTCCAAGAACGAGGAAGAGCATAAGCAACATCTGCGTTTAGTTCTGGAGAAGCTAAGAGAGCATCAGTTATATGCCAAGTTCAGTAAATGTGAATTTTGGCTGACGGAAGTCGGATTCCTTGGACATGTTATTTCCGGAGATGGAATAGCAGTGGACCCCGCTAAGGTTGAAGCCGTCACCAAGTGGAAGTCACCCACCTCAGTTAAGGAGATCCGTAGTTTCCTTGGACTTGCCGGATATTACCGGAGATTCATTGAGAATTTCTCAAAGATTGCCAAGCCCATGACAGAGTTGTTGAAGAAAGAATCCAAGTATGTTTGGACCGAGGAATGTGAAGCCAGTTTCCAGGAGTTAAAAGAACGTTTGGTCACAGCTCCAGTATTGATTTTGCCCGATATTCGGAAAGATTTCCAAGTTTATTGTGATGCCTCACGTCAAGGACTTGGAGGAGTACTTATGCAGGATGGTAAAGTTGTAGCCTATGCTTCCAGACAGCTACGACCTCATGAGTTAAATTATGCCACTCATGACTTGGAGTTAGCAGCCGTAGTGCACGCACTCAAGACTTGGAGACATTTCCTTATCGGAAATAGTTGTGATGTTTACACCGACCATAAGAGCCTGAAGTATATCTTCACGCAGAAAGAGTTGAACCTCAGACAGAGACGATGGTTAGAGTTAATCAAGGACTATGACATGAGATTACACTACCATCCAGGTAAGGCTAATGTTGTAGCCGATGCCTTGAGTCGGAAAACTTATGTGAACACACTCACAGCTGGAGGATTACCTCAAGAGTTAGTCGATGATCTCAGAGAGCTCAAGCTAGAGATAGTTCCAAGAGGATATGTTGCTACACTGGAAATTCAGTCCACCTTGACCGAAAGAATTCGAGAAGCCCAGAAATCGGACAAGGAGATAGCTGAGATTAAACAGAGAATGAAAGATGGTAAAGCTAAAGGTTTTCGTGAGGATGAACACGGAACTTTGTGGTTTGAGAACCGAATCTATGTGCCCAATGAACCAGAGCTCAGGAAGTTGATACTTCAGGAAGCCCACGATTCACCTTACTCGATACACCCAGGCAACACCAAGATGTATCTGGATTTAAAGGAAAGTTATTGGTGGACAGGTATGAAGAAAGATATTGCAGAGCATGTTGCGATATGTGATGTTTGTCAGCGAGTAAAGGCAGAACATCAGAAACCAGCAGGGTTACTCCAACCTTTGCCGATACCCGAGTGGAAATGGGAAAAGCTTGGTATGGATTTCATCACAGGATTGCCCAGGACCCGTTCAGGTTATGATTCCATCTGGGTAGTGGTAGATCGCTTGACCAAGGTAGCTCATTTCATTCCAGTGAAAACCACCTATACCAGTGCTAAGCTAGCCAAGATATATATGACCAGGATCGTATGTCTGCATGGAGTTCCGAGGAATATCGTGTCAGATAGAGGAACACAATTTACTTCAAAGTTTTGGCATCAGTTGCATGAAACTTTGGGTACAAGGCTAGAGTTTAGTACAGCTTTTCATCCGCAGACAGATGGACAGACTGAGAGAGTCAACCAGATTCTGGAAGACATGTTGAGAGCTTGTGCGCTAGATTATGGATCTAGTTGGGATGATAACTTGCCTTACGCAGAATTCTCATACAACAACAGTTATCAAACCAGTCTAAAGATGGCCCCTTTCGAAGCTTTATACGGAAGGAGGTGCAGAACACCACTGACGTGGGATGGTGTTGGAGACCGACAACTTTTTGGTCCCGACCTTATTCAAGATTCGGAAGAGAAAGTCAGGTTGATTCGTGACAGACTCAAGATAGCTCAATCTCGACAGAAGAGTTATGCTGACAGCAAGCGCAAAGAAGTGACATATGAAGTGGGAGACAGAGCATATCTTCGTGTATCCCCGCTTCGAGGAACCAAGAGATTTGGTGTTAAAGGAAAATTAGCACCCAGATTCATAGGCCCCTACAAAATTCTTGAACGTAGAGGTGAAGTTGCATACAAACTGGAATTGCCAGAAGGATTATCCGAAGTTCATAATGTGTTCCATGTGTCCCAGCTGAAGAAATGTCATGCTGAGATGGCCGACATCCCTTTGAGAGATACAGTGCCCCTAGAGGCCATACAGCTTGAAAGTGATCTGACTTATGAGGAGAAGCCTGTCAGAATCCTCGAGACATCCAACAGAGTTACCCGCAGCAAGATTATCAAGTTCTGCAAAGTTTTGTGGAGTCACCATACTGAGGAAGAAGCCACCTGGGAACGCGAAGAAGATCTTCGTAGAGACCATCCGCACCTATTTTCTAGCCAACCCGAATCTCGAGGGCGAGATTCATCTTAAGGTGGGTAGGTTTGTAACATCCCCAAAATTCCATTTTGGAATGTTATGAATATAGCTATGCATCTATCATCACCATTGCTTGATTGTATGTGTTAGTTGAAATGCCATTTCTGATTTTTCTGAAAGTCCTTTCTACTTTTCCCTATGTTGCTTCCCCTATTTGAATTTTTGGTTAAATGTTCAAAATAAGAGAGGAGTAACATGACACTCCACACCAGGGTCTAATTGGTGAATTATTTGAACAAAATAACCAGGGGTTATTTTGAAAATATTTGCAAAAAAGGATCTAAAAACAATTAGGCAATTTCTGAAAATAATATTTTTTTTAAAGTGTTCAAATGACAGAATAGAAATGTTCATTAAATAGAATTTATTATTCTGTTAATTTTGATATATAATACCCCTATATTTAGAGACGATTTGAATGCTTTAAATGTATTTGAATGTCTCTGGAAAATTATTAAAAAGAAACGGTAACCGTTTCCGGTATTAAACGGGCCGGCCCACGGCAGTTACTCGCGAAGTTAATACCGACCGGCCGACCGACGCGGAAACCTCGCTCCCCTCTCGCTGACACTGGGTCCCACCCTGACCGCCCGAAGACCCGCTCGGTCATCACTCTCCTCTCGCCCGACCACGTCGCCGGCCGTTTTCCCCCTCCCGGATCTCTCGCCCCTCTCCTCCCCCGCACTCCCCAGCGCCCCTATATAAGCCGGCCACCCTCCGCTCCTCGTTTCCCCCCCAAATCCCCCTCCTACCTAGCCGGGACGCTGCCAAACGAGCTCGCCGGAGTCCCTGCAACCACCGGATCTTCCCCACCGTCGTGCCCGTCGCTCCACTCTTCCCCTCGCCCCTCCGACCTCACCATTCGACGTAGGACGTCCACCGCAACCGTCTGAACCCCTTCGCTGCCACCCTCGACCACCAGAGACCCCTCCGGCAAGGTCCTCAACCACCGGCCGCCGCCACCATCGCCGGAGTCCACCTCCCCTCCGGTAAAAAAATCTTCGGGCTCATCTCCACCCTTGGATCCAAAATCCACGACCCAGATTAGATCAATTTAATCCCCGAAACGTTTTCCTTTTCGGTCCGGTCGACCGCCCGCAACCATCCAACACACGCGCCCCCAACCAATAGGATCGTGCCACGTAGCCCCTGGCCGTCCGGTAGATTTTTTCCCTTTTCTGTTTTTGTTTTAGTAAACAGAATGTATTCCAAATTTGTTTTAGCTATATCTTTTAATCAGTCTAGTGTTTTGAGTTGATTCTTTTTGCAATAGCTCACATTTTTCATGTAGTTTCACCCTGTACTTTTAAATTTCAAATTTGAACTATAAAATTTGAATGTAATCAAATTTGCTCAAAATCTTCAAATCTGAATAACTAGAGTTTGAAAATAGATTTTGATATGAATCTTTTTGCTACTGTTTGGTATTAGTTAGGACTACCTTCATGTTTAGTTTGAGGATTTTTAGGATGATTTTTAATAGTGTTTTAGCTATAAACAGAATCTGTATAGTATTATAATATAGTTTTATAAACTTAATTTTAATTAGTTTGATTTAGATGTTGGTTTCATTTGTTTATTAGATTCTGTTAGTAAACATTTAGTGTTTTTACTCACTGTTAATAAAAATATAAATTTGCCTAATTTAATTTCATTTAACATAGGAATCACAACTTCTTTTCAAATAGGCATAATTTGATTAAAACAACTAACTAGTAATAGTTTTGTTTTCAAATAAGTTTTGTATAATTCTGTTTTCTAAGACAAATTTATGTGTAAGTTATTTTCTGTAAGAACATGTTTTGCTAATAAATAATAAGTTTAGTTTTCATTCTTTTTGTTAATATAACTATAGTTGATTCATATAGTGTTTATCACAAACTTGTATAAACTCTACTAAAGTTTTCCCAACAAACTTAAATTGATTATATTCTGTTTATTAATAAAATATTCTATTGTTTCCCTTGCTGTCAACAATTGTCTTGTTATTTCAAAATAGTTTTATTATGTAGAAGTGTTTTCATCATCCCCTTTGGAAAAACAAAACTTTGTGTGTTTTACTTGCTAGAGACTTTTGAGCATTGTTTGCATAGTTTGTTTAGTACTTCTTTGCTGAATGTTATGAGTACTTATTTTGGTTGTATGCTTATTTGAGTGCATTGTTTGTTTCGTTAGATTATCCGGAGTGCGAAGCTTGTTACCTAGAGTTACTCAAGTACGAAGATCATCAATCAGGCAAGTCACTTTGATCATGTTTTACCCATGTTTTATATGCATTAGTTCTACCATCTCCCCAGTTGCATGCAAGATAGGTTAGTTGGAAACTTGGTTACATTGTAGTAGTATCATGTGGTAGATACCCCTCTCAACCCCCTTTGACAACATTGGCCCCGGGAAACGTTGTTTTACTTTTGCTATGCTAATAGTAGACGGGGTTGGTTGTGTGATTCATGGGAGTTGAGAGAGTTAATAATTTCAAGACCTACATAATGAGCAAGATTTCAAGACTCCAAGTTTTCAACATACCTCTGGGTGGATGATGGTTGAACGGCACCCTGGAGAAACCAGTGGTTAGCCTAGGTGATGCTGGAGATGGCCAGTATTCACGCGGAAAGGTCCACCCAGGCACAAAGAGATGGATGGATGCTTTAAAACCCAAGGCTTACCTGCACAGCCACAAGTCATTATGGGCTCTGGCTTGGTTGGATATCGTGGTGACCCTGGACAGGCGGTGCTACGAGAGGTAGAAGAACAGTAGGAAAGGATGGGCACCGACAGAGTCGCAGGGAAACCCTTTGGAAGACCATGTTTTGGTCATCCGTTTCTCAAACACCCTGAAGTGCGAGAAATCAAACGGAGGCGACCAAATCTTGTGGGGAACGTGTGCAAAACTCTGCAGAGTACTTAAACCTAATCGATTAGCCGTGTCCACGGTCATGGACGACTTGAGCCAAAGGAATTGGAACTTCCGGAACTCTCAACACAAATAATATGATGATGTGGGTATTTAATAATTTTGGGTATGAGAATTGGTTGGTGGAACCATCTCATTAATCAACCAACTTAGTAATATTTTGCTTAACCCCCTTGATGTAGGAAAAAACTTGGCTTTACGCAAAACTTACACCACCACCTGCCATACAAGCATATAGACTAGCTGATTATTTTCACCCCTCTCTTGTGACTTTGCCGGCATATTCCATATGCTGACCTACACGGCTGCAACGTATCATGTTGCAGAGTATTTTTCCGACCAGGAGTGAGGATGCGTTCTATGCTCAGTGAGATGCCCTTGGAGTCAGATGGACTCATCTACCTTCGACGCTTCCGCAAGATTTAGATATTCTCACGAGTTGGCCTTTAGCCACTTTATTGTAATTTATATTGTAATAAAGGACTCGATATGAGATTTCGATTAATATAATGCTGTGTGATTTCCCTTTGATATATACATGGATGTACCGTGTGTGTACCAGCATGATCTTGGGATGGTACGGAAACACCGGAGACTTGGCCTTTCAGGTCGGGTCGCTACAGCCATTGGGTTGAGCCATAAAGACAACCAACCAATTTAACACGCAAGCAAGCAAACTAAAAGCCGAACAAAAAAGGGTGAATAAAAAGGAAAATCTTTTTGGTATTTTCTGAAAATCGTTTGAGAAGTGCGGGAGAGAAAACGAGAGGCAAATGGAAAATAATGTAAATGCAAGAGATGAGTTTGTGATGGGTACTTGGTAGGCTTGATGTAGATCTCCCCGCAACCAAACCAGAAATTAGCAAATTGAAGAGAGAGTTCTTATCTTGACTTGCTATGTATCTCCCCGACAACGGTGCTAGAAATCCTTCTTGCTACTTCTCGAGCATGCGTGGTTTCCCATGAAAAGGAACGGTTTGATGCAGCAAAGTAGATAAGCATTTCCCTCAATTTTTGAGAACCAAGTTATCAATCTAGTAGGAGATAAAAGAGATTCACCAATAGATGTACCTGCACAAAGTATCAAACTCTTGCACCCAACGCTATAAAGGGGTTGTCAATCACTTCACGCTTACTTGCAAGGATGAGATCTAATAGAGATAGATATAATAGGATGCTTGAACAGAAAGTAAAACTAAAAGTAAAAATAATGCAACAAGTATTTTTGGTATTTTTGGTTTTAGATCTGAAAGTATAATATGGAAAATAGACCTGGGGGCCATAGGTTTCACTAGATGGCTTCTCTCATGATGGCAAGTATTAAAGTGAGTGAACAAATTACTGTCGAGCAATTTTTAGAAAAGCGAACAATTATGAAGATATCCAAGGCAATGATTATGCATATAGGCATCACGTTCATGACAAGTAGACCGAAATGATTCTGCATCTACTACTATTACTCCACACATCGACCGACTCATGCCTGCATCTAGAGTATTAAGTTCATCAAGAACAGAGTAACGCATTAAGTAAGATGACATGATGTAGAGGGATAAACTCAAGAAATATGATGAAAACTCCATCTTTTTTACCCTTGATGGCAACAATACAATACGTGCCTCGCTACCCCTACTTTGTCACTAGGTGAGGACACCACAAGATTGAACCCAAAACTAAGCACTTCTCCTATTGCAAGAATTACCAATCTAGTTGGCCAAACCAAACCAATAACCCGAAGAGACTTGCAAAGATATGAAATCATGCATATAAGAATTCAGAAAAGACTCAAATAATATTCATGGATAATCTGAACATAAACCCACAATTCATCGGATCACGACAAACATACCGCAAAAGAGTATTACATCGGATAGATCTACATGAAGATCATGAAGAACATGGTATTGAGAAGCAAAGAGAGAGAAGAAGCCATCTAGCTACTAAATATGAACCCGTAAGTCTGTGGTGAACTACTTATGCATCATCGGAGGGGCAATGGAGTTCATGTACATACCCTCTACGATCGAATCGCCCTTCGGTAGATTACCGCAAAAGGCTCCAAGATTGGATCTCTTGGGAATGGAGGCTTCTGGCGGCGGAAAAGTGTTTTCGTGGCTCGTTCTGATAATGATGGAATATTTGGGAATTTATAGGGCAAAGATTAGGGTTAGGGGAGCTGCCATGGGCCAACAAGCCTGCCCGGCGTGGCCTACCCCCAAGCCGTGACCCTAGGGCTTGTGGCCCCATGGTGGGTCCTCTTCCTTGGTTCTCAAGTTTCATAGTTTCCTTTCGTTCTAGAAAAAAATCATTCAGAATGTTGTATTCTGTTTGGACTCTGTTTAATATTCCTTATCTGCGAAACTCAAAAACAAGAAAAAAACAAAAACTGGCAATAGGCTCTAGATTAATAGGTTAGTCCCAAAAGTAATATAAAATAGCATTTTAATGCATATAAACATCCAAAACAGATAATATAATAGCATGGAACAATCAAAAATTATAGATACATTGGAGACGTATCACTCCACCATATTCTATTCCACCTATAGTTCTATATCCATGGCTTTTCATCGGGGTTGTGCATGATATAAATACTTTTTGTGGGGAAGATGAAGCATAGCCATACCATATGATATTGTAGGGATAACTTTCTTTTGCCATTATATGTTGAAGAGATACAATTGCTTTGCTAGTATGCTTGAAACGTTATTGTTTTTATATCAATATTAAGCTTTTGGTTGGAGTCTTACGGATCTGAATATTCATGCCAAAATAAATAATATTACATGGATAAATTTGTTAGGTAGCACTCCACATCAAAAATTCTGTTTTTACCACTTACCTACTCGAGGACGAGCAGGAGTTAAGCTTGGGGATGCTGATACGTCTCCAACATATCTATAATTTTTGATGATGGCATGCCATTATATTATCTGTTTTGGATGCTTATATGCATTAATATGCTATTTTATATTATTTTTGGGACTAACCTATTAATCTAGAGCCTAGTGCCAGTTTTTGTTTTTCCTTGTTTTTGAGTTTTGCAGATATGGAATATTAAATGGAGTCCAAATGGAATAAAACCTTCAGAAGGAATTTTTCTGGAAGGAAACAAATCATCCAGGCTTAGAGTGCATAGAAGCCTGCTAGGCGCGTCCCCTGGTCGTGCCTAGTGAGCTTGTCATCTCCTTGAGATTAATTTGTTTACCCACCATGATATTTGCCTTCAAGAGAGAAGCCTCTAGTGAAACCTATGGCGCCCGGGTCTATTTCCCATTATATAGTTTCAGATCTATAAACCAAAAAACCCAAAAATACTTTGCTGCAATTTATTTACATTTTACATTCATCTCTCATTTACATCTATCTCCACCGGATCTAATCCTTGCAAATAATCGTGAAGGGATTGACAACCCTTTTATAGTATTGGGTGCAAGAGTTTGATTGTTTGTGTAGGTGCATCCATTGGTGACTTGCTTGTTCCTCCTACTGGATTGATACCTTGGTTCTCAATAGCTGAGGGAAATAGTTATCTACTTCGCTGCATCACCCTTTCCTCTTCAAGGGAAAACCAACGCAAGCTCAAAAGGTAGCAGTCGCTAGCGTCTGGACCGTTACGCCTGTCAGATTGACGGTGTGCTTCCCGGTAGCCCTCGATGGTGATGCGTGCGTATTCCTTCCACCACTCTTCAAGGACACGACATTGATCCTGATGGTCGCGCGGGCCGGACGATACTATGGATAACTCGCCATAGTCGTCAATACGTGAAGTTTGCTGCGGCAGCCTCTGGGCCTGCGGCCACTTAGCGGATTGCCCCATTGTGGTGGCCAAATCAACGTGCTCGCCGTCCTAGGCCATCGCAGCTGTTCGCATCCGTCGTGAAGTCTACACATGCTGGGCCTCATTTGCTTCAACGAAGGAAATCAGAGTCTGAATGGTGGCTCTCCATTCATCCATCTTATCCGTCGTTGGCATGAAATTGAGCAGCATCTGGACCCCCACCATGGCTTCCTCCGTGGTGCCTGGCATGGGGAAAGAGGTGGACCATGACGTTGCTCGACTCCTGGTAGGACCAAGAGAAGCGTCGTCACGCCCTTGGTGTTGTGCACCACTCGCTGGAGTTTTTCGGTGGGTAGCATGTTGGCCCGGCGGGGCCATGGCCCCACTAGGCGCTCTGCCTTGCTTCGCCCGGGGTGCACACCCAACAATTTCACAAGTGACGGGTGTAGCCGGAGGTCACGGCTCGCACCGGACTGGACGCCGCTGGGGCGGCCTCGGCCAGCCACGTGGCTGGGAGGCGACGAATGGACGTTCCCTCCACCTGCGCCATCAGGGCCGAGCCCGCCATGTTGCTGCTATTGTTTCTCCTCCGCGGCGCCTCCTACTCCATACCCAGTTGTGATTGTTGGGGAACGTTGCATGGGAAACAAAAATTTCCTACGCACATGCAAGATCTATCCATGGTGATGAGCATCTACGAGAGGGAGAGTGGATCTACATACCCTTGTAGACCGCTAAGCGGGAAGCATTAAGAAACGCGGTTGGTGTAGTCGAACATCTTCGCGATCCAAATCGCCGAGCGTCCCGCGATCACATCACGATTCGTCCTGCGATCCAATCACGATCCGTCCCATGAACTCATCATGATTCGTCCCGCGATCTCATCACGATCCTTCCGATCTAGCGCCGAACGGACGGCACCTCCGCG
The DNA here is from genome assembly GCA_022496015.1 of Hordeum marinum. Lineage (NCBI taxonomy): Eukaryota > Viridiplantae > Streptophyta > Magnoliopsida > Poales > Poaceae > Hordeum > Hordeum marinum. The sequence continues at coordinate 436,628,844 of CM039672.1, read as the reverse complement.
TTCAGCACACGTGCAGCTTGATGACGATCTCCACCGTCTTGATCCAGCAAGAGGAAGTGGAGAGGGGGAAGAGTTCACCGGCAGCGTGATGGCGCTCCGTGATGGTGGTGGAGCAATTCCGGCAGGGCTTCGCCTAAGCACTGCGGAAATCCGATCTAGAGGAGCACCGGTGGAACGGGTAGCACGTGGACGTAAAAATTCAGTGCCAAAACCCTAGATATCCACTAGTATATATAGGAGGAGGGGAGAGGAGGCTGCGCCCAAGGGGAGGGCTCCCTCTTGGCTTCGGCCGAACTGGTGGAGGGGGAGTCCTCCTCCAATTGGGAGTCCACCTCTCACACGAGAGGTGGAACTTGGGGAGGACTCCACCCCAATTCGATTTGGGCCTCTCTCCCCTGCGCCTAGGCCATCTAGGCTGACCCCACCAGCCCACTAGGGGCTGGTGGGTCGCCACTTTGGCCCATGGGGTGGGTTGGCCCCACTGGTGGACCCTCGGGACCCATTCGTCACTCCCGGTACACTACCGAAAGTGCCCAAAATCTTTCTGAAGTCCAAACACCACCTTCCTATATATCAATCTTCGTTTCCAGACCATTCCGGAACTCCTCGTGACATCCGGGATCTCATCCGGGACTCCGAACAACCTTTGGTCACCACCATACATAACTCTATACTACCGAAACATCACCAAACCTTAAGTGTGCAGACCCTACGGGTTCAAGAACTATGTAGACATGACCGAGACACCTCTACGGTCAATAACCAATGGCGGGAACTGGATTTCCACATTGGTTCCTACATATTCTACGAAGATCTTTATCATTCGAACCTCTATGTCAAGGATTCAGTTAATCCCGTATGATGTTCCCTTTGTTCTTCGGTATGTTACTTGCCCGAGATTCGATCGTCGGTATCTCCATACCAAGTTCAACCTCGTTACTGGCAAGTCTCTTTAATCGTTCCGTAATACAAGATCCCGCGACTAAGACTTAGTCACATTGCTTGCAAGGCTTATTGTGATGTTGTATTACCGAGTGGGCCCTGAGATACCTCTCCGTCACACGGAGTGACAAATCCCAGTCTTGATCCATGCGAACTCAACAGACACACTCGAAGATACCTGTAGAGCACCTTTATAGTCACCCAGTTACGTTGCGACATTTGATACACACAAGGTACTCCTCCGATGTCAGTGATTTGCATGATCTCATGGTCATAGGAACACATACTTTGACATGCTAAAAATAGTAGCAATAAACTGACACGATCATATGCTACGTTTGTAGTTTGGGTCTTGTCCATCACATCATTCTCCTAATGACGTGATCCCATTATTCAAATGACACCACATGTCAATGGCTAGGAAACCTTGACCATCTTTGATCAATGAGCTAGTTCACTAGAGGCATACAAGGGACAAAGGGTTGTCTATTGACCCACACATGTAATGTGTTTCCATTAAATACAATTATAGCATGGATAATAAATGATTATCACGAACAAGGAAATATGATAATAACTAATTTATTATTGCCTCTAGGGCATATTTCCAACAGTCTTCCACTTGCACTAGAGTCAATAATCTAGTTCACATCATCATGTGATTCGCATTGTTATGAATCTAACACCCAATGAGTTCTGGGGCTCGATCATGCTTTGCATGTGAGAGAGGTCTTAGAGTCAACGGGTCTGCGACATTCAGATCCGTGTGTACTTTGCAAATCTCTATGTCAAACTGTAAACACTGCTACCACACTCCACTTGGTACTATTCTAAATGGCTGCTCCTACTATACGTATCCAGATTGCTACTACGAGTTATCCGGATTGGTGTTAAAGCTTGCATCGACGTAACTCTTTACGACGAACTCTTTATCACCTCCATAATCGAGAAACATCTCCTTAGTATTTTGTTACTAAGGATAATCTGGACCGCTGTCCAGTGATCCACTCCTGGATCACTCTTGTACCCCTTGACAGACTCATGGCAAGGCACACACAGGTGCGGTACACAGCATGGCATACTATACAGAGCCTATGGCTAAGTCATAGGGGACGACATTAGTCCTTTTTCTTTCTTCTGCCGTGGCCGAGCTTTGAGTCTCACTCAACTTCACACCTTACAAAGCAGGCGAGAATACTTCTCTCTGACTAATCCATTTTGAACTCTTTCAAAATATTGTCAAGATATGTACTCATTGAAAGTCTTATCAAACATCTTGATCTATCTTTATAGATTTTGATGCTCAACAATTAGGTAGCTTTATCCAGGTCTTCCTTTGAAAAACTCTTTTCAAACAACCGTTTATGCTCTCCAGAAATTCTACATCATCTTCGAATAGCAATATGTCATCCACATATACTTATCAGGAACTCTATAGTGCTCCCACTCACTTTATTGCAAATACATGTTTCTCCTAAACTTTCTATAGACTCAAAAACTTTGATCACCTCATCAAAGCGAATATTCCAACTCCGAGATGCTTGCTTCAGTTCATAGAAGAATCACTGAAGCTTGCACGCCTTTTAGCATCCTTAGGACTGACAAAACCTTTTGGTTGTATCACATACAACCTTTCCTCAAGCAAACCGTTAAGGAAACGATGTTTTGACATCCATTTGCCAGATTTCATGATTGAAAGTGCAGCAACTGCTAACATAATTCTAACAGACTTTAGCATCGCTACGAGTGAGAAAGTCTCATCGTAGTCAACTCCTTGAACTTGTCGCAAACTTCTTTGCAACAAGTTGAGCTTTACTAATGGTAACATTTACCATCAGCGTCTGTCTTCATTTTAAAGATCCATTTGTACTTAATGACCTGCCATCCAACAAGCAAGTCCACCAAAGTCTATACTTGGTTTTCATACATGGATCCTTTCTCAGATTTCATGGCCTCTAACCATTTGTTGGTTTCTGGGCCCATCATCGCTTCTCCATACTTCGTAGGTTCATCGTTGTCCAACAACATGACCTCCAAGACAGGGTTGTCGTACCGCTCAGTAGCAGTACATGTCCTTGTCGACCTACGAAGTTTGATAGTAACTTGATCTGAAGCTTCATGATCATCATCATTAACTTCCTCTTCAACTGACGTAGGCTTCACAGAAATAACTTTCTGCGCTGCGCTACTCTCTGGTTGAAGTACAGGTTCAAGAACCTCATCAAGCTCTATTTTCCTTGTAGGTCGATAGTAACATGATCCGAAGCTTCATGATCATCATCATTAACTTCCTCTTCAACTAACGTAGGCTTCACAGAAACATCTTTCTACGCTGCGCTACTTTGTGGTTGAAGGAGAGGTTCAATAACCTCATCAAGTTATATCCTCCTCCCACTCAATTCTTTCAAGAGAAACCCTTTCTCGAGAAAGGACCCAGTTTTTTTAGCAATAAACATTTTATTCTTGGATCTGAGATAGAAGGTGCACCCAACTGTTCTTTAGGGTATTCTATGAAGATGCATTTGTCCGCTTTGGGTTCGAGCTCATTAGGTGAAAACATTTTCCACACAAGCGTCGTAGCCCCAAACATTAAGAAATGACAGCTTAGGTTTCTATCAAACCATAGTTCAACCGGTGTCATCTCAACGGATTTAGATGGTGCCCTATTTAATGTGAATGTACTTGTCTCTAATGCATAACCCCAAAATTATAGTAACGAAACGATAATAGACATCATAGCACGCACCATATCCAATAGAGCACGACTATGACGTTCGGGCACACCATCACACTATGGTGTTCCAGGTGGCGTGAGTTGTGAAACAACTTTCACATTGTCTAAAGTTGTATGCCAAATTCGTAACTTAGATATTCACCTCCACGATCATATCACAAACATTTTAATCTTCTCGTCACGATGATCTTAAACTTCACTCTGAATTTGCTTGAACCTTTCAAACGATTCAGACTTGTGTTTGATTAAGTAAATATACACTATATCTACTCAAATCATCAGTGAAAGTAAGAAAATAATGATATCCACCGCACGCTACAAGACTCATTGGATTGCATACATCAACATGTATCATTTCCAATAAATCACTTGCCCGCTCCATCAAACCAGAAAACGGGGTCCTTTAGTCATCTTGCCCAAGGGGCATGGTTCGCATGTCTCAACCGATTCGAAATCGAATGAGTCCAAAGATCCAGAAGCATGGAGTTTCTTCATGCGTTTTATACCAATATGACATTTAGCGGCAGTGCCACAAGTATGTGGTACTATTATTATTAACTTTGTATCCTTTTGGCATCAATGTTATGAACATGTGTATTACTATGATCAAGTTTTAACAAATCATTCTTACTGTGTGCATGACTGTTGAAGGTATTATTCATGTAAATAGAATAACCATTATTCTCTAATTTAAATGAATAACCGTGTTTGCAATGAACATGATCTAATCACGCTCATGCTCAACACAAAAACACCAAATAACATTTAGGTTCGTCACAAATCTCGAAGGTAGAGAGAGCGTGCGATGTTGATCACATCAACCTTGGAAACATTTCCAACACACATCGTCACCTCACACCTAGCTAGTTCTCCGTTTATTATTTAGCTTTTATTTCGAGTTTACTAACATTTAGCAATCGAACCGGTATCCAATACCCATGTGCTACTAGGAGTACAAGCAAGGTACACATCGATAACACGTATATCAAATATACTTCTGTCGACGTTGCCAGCCTTCTTATCTACCAAGTATCTAGGGTTGTTCTGCTTCAGCGACCCCTCTCCTCATAATCGAAGCACTTAGTCTCGGGTTTGAGTTCAACTTTGGGTTGCTTCACTGGAGCAGCAACTGACTTGCTATCCATGAAGTTTCCATCCTTGCTCTTGTCGAAACTAGTGGTTTTAACTTACCACCAACACTTTGATGCTCCTTCTCAATTTCTACCTTTGCGGTGTCAAACATCGTGAATAGCTCAGGGATCATTATTTCTATCCCTGGCGTTTTATAGTTCATCACCAAGTTCTAGTAGCTTTAGTGATAGTGACTTGGAGAACTATATCAATCACTATCTTATCTAGAAGATCAACTCCCACTCGATTCAAGCGATTGTAGCACCCAGACAATCTGAGCACATGCTCAACGATTGAGCTATTCTCTTTCATCTTACAGGCAAAGAATCTTGTTGGAGATATATTATCTCGCAATACGGGGACGAGCCTGAGATCCTAATTTCAGCTCTTAGAACATCTCATATGTTCCATGATGTTCAAAACATTTCGGAGCCTCAATTCTAAGCTGTAATGCATGACGCACTAAACTATCAAGTAGTTATCAAAACGTGTCTGTCAGATGTTCACAACATCTACAAACAACGCTAGAGGGGTTGGTGCACTGAGCGGTGCATTAAGGACATAAGCCTTCTGTGCAGCAATGAGGACAATCCTCAGATCACGAAGCCAGTCCGCAACATTGCTACCATCATCTTGCAACTCTATTTCTCTAGGAACATATAAAATACAAGGGAGCTACAGCGTGAGCTAGTAATCTACAACATAATTTTGCAAAGACACTACTGACTATGTTCATGATAATGAGTTCAATTAATCATATTACTTAAGAACTCCCACTCAAATTGACATCCCTCCGGTCATCCGAGTGATACATGATCCAAATTCACCAACTCAAGTCTGATCATCATGTGAGTTGAGGTGGTTACAATGGTGAACATCATCATGTTGATCGTATCTACTATATGACTCATGTTCGACCTTTCGGTCTCTTGTGTTCCGAGGCCATGTCTGTACATGCTAGGCTCGTCAAGTTTAACCCGAGTGTTCTGCATGTGCAACACTGGCTTGCACTCGTTGTATGTGAACGTAGAGTCTATCACACCCGATCATCACATGGTGTCTCAACACGACGAACTTCCGCAACGGTGCACACTCAGGGAGAACACAATTTTATCTTGAAATTTAAGTGAGGGATCACCTTATAATGCTACCGTCGTACTAAGCAAAACAAGGTGCATAAAAGGATTAACATCACATGCAATTCATAAGTGACATGATATGGCCATGAACTTGTGCTTTAGATGTCCATCTTGAAAGCACCGGCATGATCTCCATCGTCACCGACACGACACCATGATCTCCATCAACGTGTCGCCATCGAGGTTGTCACGCCCTGCATGCTTCTACTACTATTGCTACCGTTTAGCGATAAAGTAAAGCATTACATAGCGCTTAATGATTGACACGCAGGTCATACAATAATTAAAGACAACCCTATGGCTCCTACCGGTTGCCGTACTCATCGACATGCAAGTCGTGAAATTCTATACATCACATGATCATCTCATACATCACACATATCACATCATGTAATTGGCCCTATCACATCATAACATACCCTGCAAAGACAAGTTAGATGTCCTCTAATTGTTGATGCATGTTTTACGTGGCTGCTACGAGTTTCTAGCAAGAACGATTCTCGCCTACGCATAAACCACAATGGTGATACATAGTTTGCTTTTCAACCTTCTCAAGGACTGCCTTTGTCGCATCCGATCCAACTAAAGTGAGAGAAACTGCCACCCGCAAGCCATCTAGGCAACAAGTTGCGTCGAGGGAACCGGTCTGTCATAAGCGTACGAGTAATGTTGGTCTGGGCCGCTTCATCTCACAATACTGCTGAACTAAAATCCGACCAAGGAAGGAAGCAATCTAAGCATCAACGCCCACAAACCTTTTGTGTTCTACTCAAAATCTCATCTACACATAGACCTAGCTCATGATGCCACTATTGGGGAACGTTGCATGGGAAACAAAAAATTTCCTACGCACACGCAAGATCTATCCATGGTGATCAGCATCTACGAGAGGGAGAGTGGATCTACATACCCTTGTAGATCACTAAGCGGGAAGCGTTAAGAAACGCGGTTGGTGTAGTCGAACATCTTCACGATCCAAATCGCCGAGCATCCCGTGATCACATCACGATTCGTCCCGCGATCCAATCACGATCCGTCCCACGAACTCATCATGATTCGTCCCGCGATCTCATCACGATCCTTCCGATCTAGCGCCGAACGGACGGCGCTTCCGCGTTCAGCATACATGCAGCTTGATGACGATCTCCACCGTCTTGATCCAGCAAGAGGATGTGGAGCGGGAGAATATTTCACCGGCAGCGTGACGGCGCTCCCGTGATGGTGGTGGAGCAATTCCGGCAGGGCTTCGCCTAAGCACTGCGAAAATCCGATCTAGAGGAGCACCGGTGGAACGGGTGGCACGTGGCCGTAAAAATTCAGTGCCAAAACCCTAGATATCCACTAGTATATATAGGAGGAGAGGAGAGGAGGCTGCGCCCATGGGGAGGGCTCCCTCTTGGCTTTGGCCGAACGGGTGGAGGGGGAGTCCTCCTCCAATTGGGAGTCCACCTCTCACACGAGAGGTGGAACTTGGGGAGGACTCCACCCCAATTCGGTTTGGGCCTCTCTCCCCTGCGCCTAGGCCACCTTGGCCGACCCCCACCAGCCCACTAGGGGCTGGTGGGTCGCCACTTTGGCCCATGGGGTGGGTTGGCCCCACTGGTGGACCCCCGGGACCAATTCGTCACTCCCGGTACACTACCCAAAGTGCCCGAAATCTTTCCGGAGTCCAAACACCACCTTACTATATATCAATCTTCGTTTCCGGACCATTCCGGAACTCCTCGTGACGTCCAGGATCCCATCCGGGACTCCGAAAAACCTTCGGTCACCACCATACATAACTCTATACTACCTAAACATCACCAAACCTTAAGTGTGCAGATCCTGCGGGTTCGAGAACCATGTAGACATGACCAAGACACCTCTATGGTCAATAACCAATGGCGGGACCTGGATGTCCACATTGGTTGCTACATATTCTACGAAGATCTTTATCGGTCGAACCTCTATGTCAAAGATTCAGTTAATCCCATATGATGTTCCCTTTGTTCTTCGGTATGTTACTTGCCCGAGATTCGATCGTCGGTATCTCCACACCTAGTTCAACCTCGTTACCAGCAAGTCTCTTTACTCGTTCCGTAATACAAGATCCCGTGACTAACACTTAGTAACATTGCTTGCAAGGCTTATTGTGATGTTGTATTACCGAGTGGGCCCTGAGATACCACTCCGTCACACGGAGTAACAAATCCCAGTCTTGATCCATGCCAACTCAATAGACACCCTCGGAGATACCTATAGAGCACCTTTATAGTCACCCATTTACGTTGCGACGTTTGATACACACAAGGTACTCCTCCGATGTCAGTGAATTGGATGATCTCATGGTCATAGGAACACATACTTTGACATGTAGAAAACAGTAGCAATAAACTGACACGATCATATGCTATGTTTGTAGTTTGGGTCTTTTCAATCACATCATTCTCCTAATGATGTGATCCCGTTATTCAAATGACATCACATGTCAATGGCTAGGAAACCTTGACCATCTTTGATCAACGAGCTAGTTCACTAGAGGCATACTAGGGACAAATTGTTGTCTATTTACCCACACATGTAATGTGTTTCCATTCAATACAATTATAGCATGGATAATAAACAGTCATCACGAACAAGGAAATATGAGAATAACTAATTTATTATTGCCTCTAGGGCATATTTCCAACAGTGATGGGGTGGACGGGTGCGCTGCTTGCGCCGATCGCGTCGTCCATGACGCCCTCCTCTCTCGCAACTACCGTGTGCTAGGGATCCTTTTAAGTGGAAGGATGCGTGGCCGTGTTGGGCTTCTTCTTCGAAGCCATTGTTGAAGAAGATGATGATGAAGATCGACTCATCATTCACGAACTCGGCTTTGCACAAATGATGCATGCCCCCTACCTGATGCACCAAAGATGTCGTGGCACGGATGCTCACGATCACCTATGGGATCAAGAATCCCTTGTGGTTCGACAGGGGGTGACGTTGCACGAAGAGTGGAGATCACGAGACAGCATGACGATTAGGACTCATGCATTTTAGCCACGTTCGGACCGTAGCTAAGCGTAAAACCCTACTCCTGCTTTTTGGTGGATTGATTGGGGGAACACAAAGAACACATGACACCTGGACCTACAAGGTTGCTTCCGAGGAAGGAGAAACTATGTAAGTACAAGTGTTCGCAGGTACGGATTGCCAACCTTGACCTAGGTTGCCTTGGGCTTCCTTTTATAGTGCAAATGGTCACCACAATGGAAAAATAGACATTATCTATTGATTAGATAGCTAAGTAGAGCTATCATACCTTACTCTGGCATTTAGGACAAAATGCCATCATTACCTGCCTAGGTGGCGCTCGGGGGTGCATCCCTGGCAAGCTATGGCCACCGCTTGGCTGGTCGTTGCTTAAGAACTTGACACGCTGTAGGGCGGGTGTCGATCGAGCATAACTTCCCTTTGATGTGTCGCCACGTGCTTAGCGGGAGCTGATTAGCTGCCTCAGGGCTCGACACCGCATCGATAAGTGACATGCATAGCAATGTAGTGGAGCGGTGGCTAGCTTGCTCGTGCCTGTCGGGGAATGGCCTGCCGGGTCTTTTGGGAAGCGAGTGCGTCTTGGTCCCCGACAAGCATCGGGGGCGCGCTCAGTGCGCCGCAGCCTAGGCTTGGGCTGCCACGTTGAACTTGCTGGAGTCTTGCCTTGAGTGCTGCCGGGGTTCTTTGCTTCAACCACCTGTGCATAAGTCAGGGGTACTCGGTACGCCTGTACTCGTGCACTGACAAATAATGTCATCAATATATATGAGAACAAATATTTGTGTGTTGCATATATTGTAAATAAACAATGAAGTGTGAGACTTTGAAGCGATAAAGCCAAGTGTTTGCATTTTTTTGACTGAGACATGAGTATCGTGCACTTGGAGCTTGCTTCAACCCATATTTTGTCAAGTTTGCACACATAAGGAGGTGCATTTTTTTCTCAAACCCGGGAGGTTGCTTCATGTAAACTTCCTCTTCCATGGAGATACACACACTATACATCTAGTTGTCTAAGGCTTCAACCCTTGGAAACAACAATAGCCAAAACAAGACAAATGGTGGTAGCTTTCACAACAGGACAAAAAGTATCCTCATAGTCCTATACCATACCGTTGTTTAAATACTTTTCTCACAAGTCTTGCCTTGTAACGATCAATGGTTCCCACATTTTCTTTCAATTCTGAATACCCACTTGCAGTTAATAAGGTTTTTACCTAGCTATGGAGGAACCAAATGCCATGTATTATTTCTCTTTAGGGCCATGTATTCTTCTTTCATGGCCTTCTTCCAATTTTCATCATCAAGTGCTTCCTCAAGCGTATGAGGTTCGCTTGGTTCAGCTGTAGAACAAACCACCCCGTAGTATGTTATAGGTTTATAATTGGCAGGTTTGACTACTCTTTTTCGTAGTCGTGTGCGATAAGGAGATGACGCAGCCAAATTTTCTATCGCAGAAGATCCCACGCCAGCAACAGGAGTTGCTGCACCTGGGACTATCCCGAGGCAGATTCGGGAGCAACATCATCTTCGGGAGCAGCGGCAGCATCAGCTGAAACCGCCAGATCCTCTATGGCCACGTGTGTCGCTGTGGAGCATGTAGGAGGCATAGAAGATCCAGCTTGACGCGAGTCCTCATTGGTACAGGAGGATAGCGTGCCCCCCTTGCGCCAGTCATGGGTCCCGTGTCGGTCGGCCGCCACTTGTAGCATACCGTTTGTACTAGATAGCCAGTGCCAGTAGGGAGCGAACACGTGGCCGGGCGACATTGGCTCAGGTCGGTGGAGGCATGGCTGCCAGGCGCAGATGGTGGCAGGGCGAGTAGGGATGGGGTTGCTGTCGCGTGGTTGGGGGCGCCTGACGCAGCATGTGGCGCGTTTGCAGGCGGGTATCCCGTGGCAAATTTGCCTGGCGTGCCTGACTCGCCTGCAGGCGACGATCCCGAAGGAGATTTTCTCCCTAAGCTGTGGCACATAAAATATGGCCCCACAAGATCATTTTTTGAAGGATTTTCGCGGCCGTTTTTGTCCGTGTAGTCTCCTAGAACATCACAAGGCTCATGCAACTCGGTGAGGGGATTAGTCAACATATTCTCATCACAGTTATTTTCCCCCGGTGCAATATTGGTGAGATGGGGTGGCAATAAGAGAATTTCTTTGTGAAGCAAGGCACCAACATTGGGGTGTAGTTCAGAAAAAGGAAATTTAGCCTCATCAAAAACAACATCGTGTGAGATGTAGACACGACCAGTGGAGACATTGAGACATTTCACACCGTTATGCTAAGCACTATACCCAAGGAAGACACATTGTTTTGAACGAAACATATGTTTGCGATTTTTGTAGGGATGAATATTCGTCCAACAAGCACAACCAAAAACATGTAAGGAAGTGTAGTCTGGTTTGACATTAATAATATGGTCTATAGGAGTTTCACTATTAATGGCATGACTAGGTAGCATATATATGATGCGAATTTGAGAAAATCTGTAAGAAAAACTTTGTCCCAAAATTTTAGAGGGATGCAAGCTCCTGTCAAAAGAGCCAGCCCAACTTCAACTATATGTCTATATTTGCGTTCAGCAAAAACGTTTTGTTGGTGAGCACAAGGACATGACACCAGGTGTTTGGAAGAAGGAATTTAATTTCTCATATTACCCTTCCCAGTTAGATTGGACATCAATGATCTTACTGTCAAACTTGCGTTCAACAAGTGCTTAGAAGTTTTGAAAGACTTGAAAAACTTCGGGTCTCTTCTTGAGAAGATACATCCAAGAAAATTTAATGTAGTCATCAATGCAAATGACATAATATGTGTGTCTACTAACTAAACTAGGAACAGGACCCCATACATCAAAAAGTATTAATTGCAATGGACGAGTAGAGACACTAGTGGAAATAGGGTAAGGTAATTGCTAACATTTTGCTCTTTGGCAAGAATCACAAATGGTTTCAATATTACGCTCACTGATGAACGAGAGCATATTCTTTCTAAGCAAACATTCAACTAGTGAAAATGAAGCATGTCCTAAACGATCGTGTCATCGCGTAGACGATAGCTTGATAGCACCACAAGCTTCTTTATTGAATGTTCTAAGCTCCAAAATCAATGGGTAAAGACCTCAAACACATCTACCTCGATAGAGTACTTTCTTCATGTCATGATCCTTTATCAAAAATAAAAAAGGATGAAACTCAATGAAAACATGATTATCAATGTTGATGTGGTGAACAGAGAGAAGATTTTTGTGGGCACTAGGGACATGCAAAAATTTCAAAAGATGAATTTTATGAGAAGGGGTACGGATAACTGAATGACCAATGTGATGGATCCGCATACCTACATCGCTGACCGTGTGAATCTGGTCCTTTCCATGGTATTTCTCCGGGAGAGTTACCTTTTCATGTTCACAAGTGTGGTGGTTTATCGCACCACTTTCAAGATACCTATTGGTGTCAACACCATAGGATCCATTGGCAGCGACAATGACCTTCTCATCATCTTTGGAGGAGGCATCGTCTTTGTCAAAATGACACCAACAATCCTTGGTGGTATGCCCAGGCTTGCCACGGATGAGGCAGCACAAAACATCCGGGCAGGACTTGTTAGAACTGCCATGGCGACACCTATTATTGGTGGAGGAGGGGAGACCATTGCGGAATGTGGTGGTGTTGGTGTTTTCATGATTGCCCTTGGAGAGAGGAGGACCGCAGGAATGTGAGGTAAAACCACCATGTCCACGAGTCGCCACGTTTGCTGATGACTTGAAGCCATCGCCCGACCTATGAAACTAGGCGACCCACTGGTCGAAGTTGCTGAGCATGGAGTACAACTCGTTGAGGGTAATTGGTGTCACGCGGGCATCATCTTGGAGATCAGCTCATCATCTCGGATGGGCTTACCGGCCGCGGTGAGTTCATTGGCCACCGATTGGTTGCCCTTCTGCACATTGATCAAAGCAGTGCGGATGCCGTTGATGCGGCTAAGAGACTGCGATGAGAACATGCCTGCCAACGCCGCCCAGGGCGCGTGTGCAATGGTGACCGCGGTCACCGTGATGAGCCCCTCTTTTGTGAAATTGTTCAGCAGGTAGCCGAGCACCCGGGGGTGCTCCCTGACCCAGATTGAGTGGAGAGTGTTGGGCTTAGCAGTTTCCTTGACGTCCTTGTCCTTGGTGATGATAAACTTGGCCGGCTCCGACGTTTTTCATCGATGTAGCCGAAGACACCGACACCCGTCAGTTGCGGTGTGATTTGGGCGCACCAGGACACGTAGTTTGTGTGGGAGAGCTTCTCTGTGACCTTTCTGTCAAGTCTCTGCTGGGAAGCACCAGAGGAAGACATGGCTAGCACTTGGTTTAGGGTTTCGGAGAACTAGAGATTGGAAGAGGAGGCTCTGTTACCATATGGGATTTGCGGTAAGCGTCTTACCTCGTTAGAGGGACGCGTTGTGTGTTAACTAGTAGGGGCGCACCTCCCTAGATAGCACATACATTGTTGGTTAGAATTACAAGCTTGAGGATCAATGGGAAAGAAGAGATAGACCATGCTATGATTGGAGAAGATAAACCTCATCCGGGTGATCAACAACCTCCAATCGAAGCCCATATGTCTAAGCCCATGTATCTACGTTACATCTACGCGTACATGTTTAACATGTTGGTCAGTGTGGTCACCCTACCCATTTTCATTCTGGATCTAGATGGATCGATGTCTCGTTTGTTCAATTTAAACATGTTGGAGGCCATATTCTCCATTGCCAATATGTATCAACATAGCCTAGTATACTAGTTTGCTGCCGCAATACATCAAGATAACTGAATATATGCATATATATATATATATGGAACAATTTATCAAGTTATTTCTTGTATAGTGCCTTGCAGCTAGTTTTTAAAACACTTCTCCATGATTAAATCTGAATATATAAATGTTCAGGAGCTCGCTATGTAGGTGGTGGTGTTATGTTTCCAACAATGTAGCTGATACGTCTCCAACGTATCTATAATTTTTGCTTGTTCCGTGTTGTTATATTATCATTCTTAGATATTTCGCAATCATTTTATAAAAACTTTATATCATTTTTTGGGACTAACCTATTGACATAGTGCCGAAGTGCTAGTTGCTGTTGTTTCTTTTTTTTACTTCGCAGAAAATCAATACCAAACGGAGTCCAATCGCGATGAAACTTCTTGAAGATTTGTTCTGGACCAGAAGACACCCAGTGGGCCAAAGAAGTGTCGAGGGAGTGGGCCGAGGAGACCACAACCCACCAGGGCGTGCTAGGGGGGCCTTGGCGCGCCATGATGGGTTGTGCCCTCCTCGGGACCCCTCTCCTCCCCCTCTGATGCCTACAAATTCTCAAATATTCCAAAAAACTTAGGGGGAGTCAACGAAACACAATTCCAACCACCGCAAGTTCCAGAACCTAGAGATCCAGTCTAAACACCATCACGGAGGGGTTCATCTACATCATAGGCGCCTCTCCGATAATGTGTGAGAAGTCCACCATAGACCTATTGGTCCGTAGGCAGTAGCTAGATGTCTTCCTATCTCTCTCTCTCTCGCTCTCTCTCTTATGAATCTCAATACCATGGTCTCTTGGAGATCTATTTTATGTAAACTTTTGAAGTGTGTTTGTTGGGATCTGATGAATTTTGAGTTGATGACCAGTTTCTATCCATGAATATTATTTCAGTCTTCTTTCATGACTTATATGCATGATTACTTATAGCCTCGTATTTCTTCTTTGAATCTTTTGTTTAGTTAGGCCAACTAGATCGATTTTTCTTGCAATGGGAAGAGGTGCTTTGTGATGGGTTCGATCTGGTGGTGTTCTTTCCCAGTGACATTAGGCGGAGCAAGACATGCACGTATCGTTGCCATTAAAGATAACAAGATGGGTTATATTCCTAAATGAATAGATCTTGTCTACATCATGTCATCATTCTTACTGCATTACTCCATTTTTTTCCATGAACTTAATACACTAGATGCATGCTGGATAACAGTTGATGTGTGGAGGAATAGTGGTAGATGCAGGCAGGAGTCAGTCTACTTATCTTGGACGTGATACCTATATAATGAGCACTGCCTTGGATATTGTCATGACTATTCGATTTTCTATGGATTGCCCAATAGTAGTTTGTTCACTCACCGTGCGCTATACTCATGAGAGAAGCCACTAGTGAATCCTACGGCCCCCGGGTCTACTTTTCCAACATATTGCTTTGAGAGCTATCTTTTTGCATCTTTGTTTTTAGATCGACAAAACCAAAAACCCAAATACATATTGCTGAATATTTTATTTCCAATTTTTGTTTTTTGTTCTTGAGAGATCTATCTATCCTATCTTTCATTACCAAATCTATCTTTTTACCGTAGAGAGATTGACAACCTCTCTTTCGCATCGGGTTTTAAGTATTTGTTGTTTGTGTGCAGGTGCTACTTATTGGGTGGTGGTGATCCTCCTACTAGTTCGATAAACTTGGTTTCCTAACTGAGGGACATACTTATTGTCACTATGCTGCATCATCCCTTCCTCTTTGCGGAAATACTGACGTAGTCTCAAGCCACGTCAAAGGAATTTCTGGCGCCATTGCCAGGGAGGAAGCGGTCTCTTCTATGTGCCTATCATAGGTGACGAAGGGACTCCACCATCATCTACCAGGGTCCTAATCACAAATCTATTCTCCTTGTGAAAGCACAATATGCTCCCTTGGTGGGTTTCTTAATTCATGACAAGATACATTGTCTCTTGGACTAACACCTTTATCTAGTATATTTCAGATGATAGTCCATGAAGATCTAAGTTGGTAAAAAGGTTGAGGAGATTGTGGAATTACCCCAAGATGCAAGTAAAGAGGTTGGCCAAGCTTCAAGCAAGAGGACTCTACATTTCATATTTGTGAGAAATCACTTTGAGTCTATAGGAAAGCCAATACTATTAAAAGGGGGTAAAGTTTTAATGGTGAACAATATGCTCAAACGTGCACAAGTGACAGTCACCAAGACATCCACATTCTCTCCCACCAAAGTCTGTACTAAGACAAATATATCAAATCGGTGCAACCAACTTTACTATCCCGGTGCCACCGAGTTCCAAACCATAGGCAGACTCAGCCAAACCCTAACACTTCGGTGCAGCCGACACTGCACTCGGTGCCACCGAGTTGGGTTGCCAACTTTCTGTTACGTAAATTCTCATTTTCAGTCCGACCAAGAATAGTGAATCGGCGTCACCGAGTTTGGTAATTCTGACCGTTGGTCACCTTCTCGGTGCAACCGAGAGTTATATATCGGTCCATATGACATTCAAAAGTTGCCACTTTTTTTCACTCCGGTACCACCGAGTTTTACACTTTGGTGTCACCGAGTCTGACTTATTGTCTGTAATGGTTGGATTTTTGGAAATTCCTATATATACCCCTTCACCACCACCCACTCGAAAAATAAGCACTCAGAAGTATTCCATACCTATCCTACTCAGTTTTCTGAGAGAGAACCATCTACCCTTGTGTTGAGGTCAAGATCTTCCACTCCAACCATATGGATCTTGATTTCTAGCCTCCCCAAGTTGCTTTACACCAATCCCATCTCTTCTACCAAGCCAAATCTATGAGAGAGATATTGTGTGTTGAGGAGTCTATCAACTTTAAGCACAAGAGCAAGGAGTTCATCGTCGTTACCGAGCCTATTACCTTTTGGAGGGTGGTGCCTCCTAGATTGGTTAGGTGTTGCTTGGGAGCCTCCTACTTCGTGTTGTGGAGTGAACCAAGAAGTTTGTAAGGGCAAGGAGATCGCCTACTTCGTGAAGATCTACCCATAGTGAGGCTAGTCCTTCGTGGACGGAAGCCGCATGGAATAGTCAAGGTTGCTTCTTTGTGGAACCCTCCGTGGGTGGAGCCCTTTGTGGACTCTCGCGACCATTACCCTCCGTGGGTTGAAGACTCCATGAGCGTGGACGTATGATTGCACCACCTATCGGAACCATGGGAAAAATCATTGTGTCATCATTTCTGTTTGATCTTCCTATCCCATCTCTTTACTTACATGTGCAATGTCTTTACTTTCTGCCGACACACTCGTAGACTTGCTTGTGTGGGGCTGTTAGACTATCTAGACTTGTTGAAACCATTAAAATCTACCAACAAACAACTTGGTAAAAGATTAGGTTTTAAATTTCTGCTAGTAGTCTATTCACCCCCCTCTAGACATGCCTCTCTCGATCCTACAAGTGGTATCAGAGCTTTGGTCTCCATTGCTTCGGTTTAATCATCGTGGAGGAAGATGGTTGTGTCTAGAATGGAGAGTTTGAGTTGTAGTGTCCCATTCTTGATGGAGAGTACTATAGTCAATGGAAGAGTGCCATGATTAATCTATTTAAGAGATTCAATTTGACTAAATATATTGAACAACCCTATGTGCTTCCCATTGATGAATTGCATCCCACACACGAAGAGGAAATTAACATGCTTGGTAACCTAAGAGCTGTCAATCTTATTGTTAGAGGTTTACCAATATTCGTGCTTTCTCAAATGAAGAACTTTGCACGTGCACATACCTTATGGACTGATTTGGAAAAACGATATCCAAATCTTTCCTTAGGAAGTCCTGATGAAATTCTTCATAAAACTATTGCTTTTCACAAAATGAAGCCTAGTGATCCAAACTTTGATAAATGTCCATTTGAGCTCTGTGATCTTATGCGTGCGAAAGGAGATGTCACCACTATCAACAACATTATCTTTGAAGCCATTTGCATTCATAAACTTGAGCATTGTCATAATCACTATTCTAATGAATCTCTTGTTATTTATGACGAGGATTTCCCACTTGATGATGACAATGTGGAACATGGCTATTATGAAGAAGATGAGTTGTTCGACATCGAGTATGAGAAGATCATGAAGAATCCGAGTCTTATGGAAAACTTTAGAGATTAGATGTCCGGAGGAAAAGAGTGGATTCTTGACAGTGGATGTACGGATCATATGACTGGTGATAGAGACATGTTCCAAGCGATCACGCCAAATCGAGGTCCTCAACGGTATGTGACCTTTGGAGACAACTCTAAGGGTAAGGTACTTGGCCTTGGTAAGGTGTCCATATCTCATGATAGCTCTATTCAAAACGTCATGCTTGTTGAATCCCTTGGCTATAATCTTCTTTCCATATCTAGACTTGCCGACTTTGGTTTCAATGTTTTATTTACGGAAATTGATTGCCAAGTTTTTTGTCGAGATAATCATAAAATGCTCTTTACTGTTTTCCGTAGAGGTGATCTATACATTGTTGATTTCACTAAAAGATCCAAGCCTCGCACTTGTTTAATTGCAAAATCTTCTAAAGGTTGGCTTTGGCATGCGAAATCTATATAAGCTAATCAAAGGTGATCATATACTTGGAGTTAAAGATGTTATCTTTGACAAAGATAAACTTTGTAGTGCTTGTCAAGCTGGAACGCAAGTAGGTGGAAGTCATCCCGTTAAGAATATCATGACTACTAGGAGACCACTCGAGTTACTTCACATGGATCTTTTTGGTCCCAATGCTTACAAGAGTCTCGGTGGAAATTCCTATGGTCTAGTTATAGTTGATGATTTTTCCAGATTTACGTGGGTATTCTTTCTTGATGATAAGTCGCAGGTTCAAAATATCTTCAAGAATTTCGCTCTCAAAGCGCAAAATCTGTTCGAAGTGAAGATCAAGAAGGTTCGGAGCGATAACGGATCGGAGTTTAAGAACACCCATGTGGATACCTTTATTGACGAAGAAGGTGTCTCACATGAGTTCTCGGATACGTACACACCTCAATGAAATGGAGTTGTTGAGAGGAAGAACCGGACGCTCATTGAGATGGCAAGAACGATGCTTGACGAATACAAGATGCCAAGACACTTTTGGGTAGAAGCCGTTGAAACAGCATGTCATGCCACAAACCAACTTTACTTGCACAAGCTTCTCGGCAAAACGGCATACGAGCTACTCACCGGTAACAAAACCCAAGTTGGAAACTTTCGGGTATTTGGCTCAAAGTGCTACATTCTTGATAAGCATCGTCGTACTAAATTTGCTCCTAAATCTCATGAAGGATTCTTACTTGGTTACGGATCGAACTCTGACACCTACTGTGTCTACAACAACTTCACTCAAAAAGATGAAGAGATGGTAGATGTGAAGTTTGATGAATCTAATGGTTCACAAGTCAAACAATTGCCGAATGATGTAGGTGATAAGGATCCTTTGAAAGCCATACTAGATCTACCCATTGGCAAGATTCGTCCCATGGAGGTGAGAGAAAGTACTTCATCAACTCAAGTGGAAGCCCCTACCTCAGGTCAAGGTGAACCTCAACACGACATGGAGGCATCCACAAGCAGTACTCGACAAGATGATGAAGAGGAGGAGGTGCATCATGAAGATCCACCACAACCACCTTCACCACCACCTCAAGGGAATGACACCTTCAACAACAACGAAGATGAACGAGATGATAATGAAGAAGAAGAAGCTCCAGCATCCAACACTCGGAAGCTGGCCTGTGTTCGAGCTCAAGTGAGCAAGAACCATCCCCTAAACCAAATCGTTGGTTATATACAAACAGGGAGAATCACTCGCTCTAAAACCCGTCTAGCTAATTTCTGTGAGCATTATTCTTTCATATCTAGCATTGAGCTCTTAAAGGTAGAATAAGCTCTTGAAGACGCCGATTGGGTGAACGCAATGCATGAAGAGCTACACAACTTCGAGAGGAACAAAGTGTGGACACTCGTGGAGAAACCCAAAGATGAGCACAACATCATCGGAACCAAATGGGTGTTTCCGAACAAACAAGGCGAAGATGGATAAGTCATACGCAACAAGGCTCGTCTCGTAGCCCAAGGATATACGCAAGTCGAAGGTATGGACTACGGGGAGACTTCCGCCCCCGTTGCTAGACTTGAAGCTATTCGTATTCTTCTTGCTTATGCTAATCACCATGGCATCACACTCTATCAAATGGATATTAAAAGTGCATTTTTAAATGGTTAAATAGAGGAAGAAGTTTATGTTAAGCAACCACCTGGTTTTGTGAATCCTAAGAAACCTAATCATGTTTACAAGCTTTGCAAAGCTCTTTATGGTCTTAAGCAAGCCCCTTGTGCTTGGTATAAATGCTTAACGAAATTTCTCATTGAAAAAGGATTTGAAATTGGTAAGATTGATGCAACCTTGTTCACTAATAGAGTTAATGGAGAACTATCTGTGTGACAAATCTATGTGGATGATATTATCTTTGGTTCCACTAACCCTCAATTTAGTGAAAGATTTGGAAGGTTGATGTCCGAGAAGTATGAGATGTCTTTGATGTGTGAGATGAAATTCTTTCTTGGATTGAAAATCAAGCAATCAAGAGAAGGAACTTTCATTTCTCAAACTAAGTACACCAAGGACTTAATCAAGAAGTTCAACATGCAGTATTGCAAGGGTATGAAAACCCCTATGCCCACTAGTGGACATGTTGACCTTACCAGGGAGGATGAACCAGTTGATCAAAAAGTTTATCGATCTATGATAGGTTCTTTGTTATATCTGTGTGCATCTCGTCCCGATATTATGCTTAGTGTTTGCATGTGTGCTAGATATCAAGCTGCACCTAAAGATTTTCATCTTTTGGCTGTGAAACGTATTGTGAGATACTTGATACAAACACCAAACTTTGGCATTTGGTATCCCAAGGGATCTTGTTGGCTATTCTGATTCGGACTACGCTGGAGACAAGATTGATAGAAAATCCACCTTGGGTACTTGTCAATTTTTAGGTAAATCTCTTGTGTCTTGGTCCTCCAAGAAACAAAACTCGGTATCTCTATCTACTGCCGAAGCTGAGTATATTGCTGCTGGATCTTGTTGTGCGCAATTACTATGGATGACACAAACGCTTAAGGATTATGGTATTCATGTTAAAACTGTTCCATTACTTTGTGACAATGAAAGTGCTATTAAAACTGGACATAATCCTATGCAACATTCTCGAACCAAGCATATCTAAGTTCGACATCATTTCATTCGTGGTCATGTTGTGAAAGGAGATATCAATCTTAAGCATGTTCGTACTAACAAGCAATTGGCCGATATCTTTACTAAGCCACATGATGAGAAAACCTTTTTTCATTTGAGGAGTGAGTTGAACATCATTGATGCTTCAAAATTGAGCTAGACTCACTCGGTTGCAAGCAAGGGCATGAGCTATCTTGTTATTTCCATGTTCTCGTAACTCATTATCATATGCCATGGAATTCTATGCTCCCTTGTATTGCATCTAACCTATTGTAGGTACTTGGAAGAACTTCATTCCACAAGATTTCTATCAACTCCAACAATAAGCAATCTTTCCATTACCAAGTATCCACAACCCCTCCTGATGATGGAAGGAAGAAGACAACAAAAATATCCTTGACATATACTTGATCTTAGTTGCAAATCTATAAGTGGTATCACATCAATAGGATAGATCCATTGTTCTTCCTTGCATGACTAACCTTAGTAGGTGATGAGTGTACTAGAACGAGAAGGAATGCTTCAAACTCAAGATGATCTTCATCAACCTCAAGAATCCTCAACAAAATTTCACCTACGAGCAGCGTCATCAACATCATTAAAAGGTATGTACTCGTATCCTTGAAAAGGCTTTACTCCAAGTCATGGGCTAAAGCAACTCAAGAGATATGAAGACATCAAAATGCTTAATCGAAAAATGGTAACCCCATTTTGAGCTTAAATGATGAGTATGACCTATGATCAAGTATTCTTGCTTGGCTCCTAAGTCAATATACTCTAATATAGGTGACCTAGTCACCGCCCATCATTTAGTTAATACACTTGTATGGTTTGCTCTCTTATTGCATGATTTCTCGTAACCACTCAAATCTCACCTATTTGATGTCCTTTGTAAATCTTTTGCATTTTACTTTTGAAACAATTACATTTGTCTCTCTGGAACAGAATCTTGGTTTATCTTTTGGCATCACCGATATAAATAACTCAGTCCTACCGAATTCGCAGATGAGCTGCAACACACATATCTCAGTACCATCGATTTATTAATGTCGGAGCCACCGATTCTCTTGAAGTTCAAATTTATTAATCCTGTTCCTTCAATGAACCCTTCTAAAAAAACTCTAATTTTCTAAAGGGAGAGAAGCCACATTCAATAATTCTCTTAGTCTTTTATTGGACTCTACTTTCCATGACCCTTGATCTCCAGGACCCCTTCCTTATCAATGATCCCTATCACTACTCCTGAGTTTAACGTTTTTGGTATTTTATGCCAAAGGGGGAGAATATCAAAGCTTCATGCTAAAGGGAGAGTCACATGCTTATGCAAAGGGGGAGATATGATTTAGGGGGACAGGAAAATATATAATCAAGGAGAAGAACAAAAATGTAGGGAGAGAAAGCTACTATTGAAAAGTCTCAAGTGAACAAAGGATTAATTTTCTCACCCTATCCAATCCCAATATCTACATGCTGAGATTCAGGGGAGAGGGTGTACTACTACTCATATCTAAAGGGGATAAAGTTCTAAAGAATTTATGCCTAAGGGGGAGACATATTAATCTTAAGGATTATCGTTCTCCATATCTCGGTACCTTTGAGTTCTATTTGCTTCTGATTAGTAGAATACTCTTGTGTTTCCTAACATTGTTTTCTCAAGTGTGTCTCTAATACTAGATTGCTCAAGATCTCAAGTGTGTCTCTAATAGTATACGCATCACATGATTGATCAACATGATCTCTGGCTTCTTGCACATATTGTTTGCAAGAGTGAAGTCTTGATAAAGGATATACATTTCATTCACATATATTCATGCATATAGCCAAGATATAGATGACTCCTTTATATCCCTTCATCCATATGTGTGTCCATGCATACCAAAGCAAATATCCTTTAAAGGACTGCACACACTTAGGGGGAGCAAATCTAAGTCATGTGTTTCTCAAAGTCTTCATTGCATCCGTGCATATCGTCATTTGAAGCTTTGATTGTATGTTGTCATCAATTACCAAAAAGGGGGAGATTGAAAGCACAATATGCTCCCTTGGTGGTTCTGATAATTCATGACAACATACATTGTCTCTTGGACTAACACCTCTATCTAGTATATTTTAGATGATAGTCCATGAAGATCTGAGTTGGCAAAATGGTTGAAGAGATTGTGGAATTACCCCAAGAAGCAAGGAAATAGGTTGGCCAAGCTTCAAGAAAGAGGAGTCTACATTTCATATTTATGAGAAATCATTTTGAGTCTATAGGAAAGCCAATACTATTAAAAGGGGGTAAAATTTTGATGGTGAACAATATGCTCAAACGTGCACAAGTGACAGTTACCAAGACATCCGCATTCTCTCCCACCAAAGTCTGTCATAAGCCAAATATATCAAGTCAGTGCAACCAACTTTACTATCCCGGTGCCACCGAGTTCCAAACCCTCGACAGACTCAGCCAAACCCTAACACTTCGGTGCAGCCGACACCGCACTCGGTGCCGCCGAGTTGGGTTGCCAACTTTCTCTCACGCAAATTCTCATTTTCGGTCCGACTGAGAATGGTGAATCGGCGTCACCGAGTTGTGTAATTCTGACTGTTGGTCACCTTGTCGGTGCAATTGAGAGTTATATATCGGTCCATCCGAGATTCAAAAGTTGCCTCTTTTTGTCACTTCGGTACCACCGAGTTTTACACTTCGGTGTCACCGAGTCTGACTTATTGCGTGTAACGGTTGGATTTGTGGAGATGCCTATATATATACCCCTTCACCACCACCCACTCTAAAAACAAGCACTCAGAACTATTCCATAACTATCCTACTTAGTTTTCTGAGAGAGAACCACCTACCCTTGTGTTGAGGTCAAGATCTTCCACTCAAAATGCCAAATCTGTGAGAGAGAGATTGTGTGTTGAGGAATCTATCATCTTGAAGCACAAGAGCAAGGAGTTCATCGTCGTTATCGAGCCTATTAACTTTTGGAGGGTGGTGCCTCCTAGATTGGTTAGGCGTCGCTTGGGAGCCTCCTACTTCGTGTTGTGGAGTGAACCAAGAAGTTTGTAAGGGCAAGGAGATCGCCTACTTCGTGAAGATCTACCCATAGTGAGGCTAGTCCTTCATGGTCGGAAGCCGCATGGAATAGTCAAGGTTGCTTCTTTGTGGAACCCTCCGTGGGTGGAGCCCTCCGTGGACTCTCGCAATCGTTACCTTCCGTGGGTTGAAGACTCCATGAACGTGGACGTACGATAGCACCACCTATCGGAACCACGGGAAAAATCACCATGTCATCACTTGTGTTTGATCTTCATATCCCATCTCTTTACTTACATGTGCAATGTCTTTACTTTCCGCTGCCACACTCGCACCGTTACCCTCCGTGGGTTGAAGACTCCATGAACATGGACGTACGATAGCACCACCTATCAGAACCATGGGAAAAATCATCGTGTCATCACTTGTGTTTGATCTTCCTATCCCATCTCTTTACTTACATGTGCAATGTCTTTACTTTCCGCTGCCACACTCGTAGACTTGCTTGTGTAGGGCTTTTAGACTATATAGACTTGTTGAAACCACTAAAATCTGCCAACCAAACAACTTGGTAAAAGATTAGGTTTTAAATTTCTGCTAGTAGTCTATTCACCCCCCTCAAGACACGCCTCTCTCGATCCTACACCTTGCAATTACATTATTTTCCATTTGCCTCTTGTTTTCCTCTCCCCCACTTCACCAATTTGCCATTTTATTCGCTCCCTTTTTTGCTTGCCTTTTTCTTGCTAGATCTCTTGCCTTGTCATTATGGCCAGTTCTTCCTTTATTGCGTGTACACCCAATAATGAGGTTCTTAATTTTAAGCAAAGGGGAGGGGAGAACCTAAAAGATGCTTGGTATAGGATTTGCAATGCTCATAATAGATCTATCCATATGCAATCTACCGATGTTCTTTGTCGCAATTTTTATGTTGGCATCACCACTTGGTATAGATTCGTCCTTGATACGATTACCGGTGGGAATTTTTTAATGTGTCCATATTTGGATGCCTTTAATGCTTTGGTGAGCTTAGTGGGATCACCACCTATCATGATCAATGAAAAAACTTTAACTCTTGAACACGTTATGGAGAGATTAGATGCTATTGAAAAGAAGATGACTACCCAAGAACATCCTAAAAGTTTGTATAAGAAGATACATAATATTGCCAATAAAATTGGATCTAAGGCGGGATATGCTTTAAAATTGCTAAAGGAGAAGGAAACCGTAGTTAACGGAAGGGTAGAAGAAAGTCCATACCGTATTGATAAGTTGGAAGGGATTTTTGGTAACTTGGGTTTGCCTTTTTATTCTATTAAACCTATTGAAAAAACTCCCGTAAAAATTGGCAAACCCATGCAAGTCACCAAGAACAAAATTTCTACACCTAGTGCCCACAAAGGGAATCTTAAAATGATTACTATTCATGCTAACTTTGTTGAAATCATAAGAGATCCTATTTACAAGAATGATTTTTTTGGTTTTCTTCCTAAGAGTGTTATCATTAAGAACATGCATGCAAAATCCTTGAATAAATGTAGTTGTGTGATTGAAGATTTGAAAACCAAAGATGACAATACTTGAATGTATGCGTTATGCCTATCTAGGGGCGTAAAACGATAGCGCTTGTTGGGAGGCAAACCAATGAATAAATAAAAAATTTATTTTGTCCTTTCTATTTTTGAGTGTTGACACAATTATGCCTCTGTTATGATTTTGTTTTATGGTTTATTTTGTGTTTGTGCCAAGTAATGCTTTTAGGATGATCCATAGGATGAGTAAAAACAATGCTGAATCTGAAACAGAAACTTTGCGTCTAGTATATGAATTTCCATTTTTTTAGAATGTGATATTGAGCTGATATTTTAATACAGTATTTAGATACAAATTATTTACATTGTTCTAACGTTTCAGAATTTTTAAAGTTTCAGAAGTATGGATAGAGTACAGATTACTACACACTGTTCTGTTTAAGACAGATTCTGTTTTCGTTGCATTGTGTGCTTGTTTTGATGAATATATGGGATATATTGAAGGTTATGAGCAATGGTAAAGTTAAAAATACAGTATTTATAATGCAAAAATAAAATATGAATGGGTTTTCAATAGTACCTAAAGTAGTGATTTGCTTTATTATACTAACAAATCTCACGAAGATTTTGTTGAGTTTTGTGTGATTGAAGTTTTCAACTTTTGGGTGAGATCACGATGGATGAAGGAATAAGGAGTAATAAAATCCTAAGATTGGGTATGATACCGCACCCCCAAGATATAGACAAACAGTAACAAGCAACGAAGCTTGGGGATGCCCCCGAGTGGCATCCTATCTTTCTTCTAACGACCATCGGTATTTTACTTGGAACTATATTTTTATTCGTCACATATCATGAGTTTTGTTTGGGGCATCTTGTATATTTGATTGTTTTGCTTGTTTGTTTTTCCTATGTATCCTTGCTGGACACACCTATTTGAGAGAGCCAAAATTATGCCATCATTTGTTAGAATTGCTCTATTTGCTTCACTTCAAGTTTTTGAGCTATAGAATTGCTCTAGTGCTTCACTTATATCTTTTTGAGCAAGGTGTTCTTGGAAATTTTTGTAGAAATACTCTCATGCTTCAGTTAGATTAATTTGAAAGTTATTAAATGTTGAAGAAATCCTCTCATGCTTCACTTATACTATTTTGAAAGATGAAATCTTTATGCTGATGTTCTTCACTTAAATTTGTTTGAGCTTGCCAAAAAGCAATGGCAATATAAGAAACTAGTCCCAAAGTGACAGATATTCAGGAGGGATATAATAAAAACTTTCATGAAGATCATTGGACAAATTAAACTTGATTATTTGTAATAGTTTTGAAACATGGTGATAGTAATATGTGAGTCATGTTAGTGAGTAAATATGCTTTAGTAGGAATATTGATGTTAAGGTTTGTGATTTCCTATGCATGCACAACATTCTTCAAAACTTATGGTGCATTATAAGGTGTTGGTTATGCTCAATGCTCGCTGATGGGAATTTTTGTTTCTTGGTTTGGTTGCTTCTCAATCTCTTGCAAGCCTTCCCTTGTACTAAGTAGAAATACTACTTGTGCATCCAAAATCCTTAAACCAAGTTTTGCCTTGTGAGTCCACCATACCTACCTATAAGCGGTATTTCCGTGCCGTTATAAGCAAATTTGTATGTGTCTTCTCTAAATTTTCAAAATAATTTTTCTCTTTTGTGTGCTCATACCGCTCATGAAACGGTGGGGAGTGTCCCATATTTTATCATGCTAGATGTGTTATTCTCAAGATGAGTGTCTATTCACTTGTCATTGCGCGAGAGCGCGACAATAATAGGGATGCCCATTCCTGAAATGAAAAAGAAAAAATATGTACTGTATGTTGTCGAATAATAAATTCCTTGAAAAGTGTTGGTATGGAAGGAAACCTTGGATACGGCCCGCCATGGAAAGTGAAAGTTTGGTGGAAAAAGGAATAAACTTTATTTTCTGTTTGGGAATCACCTATGGTATATCTAGCATGGAAAGTATTGTGAGCTACTTTGCCATTTTTGTTGACTGGAAAAGTGTAACACCCCAAAACTTTAATCATGTTTTAGTAATTAAAATTTTGCCAGGAATATTTGTTTTCTTTTTTCTGGATTCTTCTCTGGATTTCAGAGCCACTCTTTTCCTCTGAATTACAAAATCCTTCCCTCTTATCTGAAACTTTTGAAGAATATTGTGTGACTTGAATGTTTTACTAAATAATTTTATTTCATTTAGTAAAACCAGTGGAATTATTTTTATAATAAAACTTGCCAATTTTTAATTCTTTTAATAGCATTTTCGTCCCTTTTAAAGACTCATGTTGCAGTACAATCTCTTCATAAACTCATTTATAAATCCCACAAAAAATTGTAGATGACATGTGATCTACTAGGATAATTGTTATGCAAAAACCCAACTTGGTGTTTTCGAAATTTTGAATAAATCATCCTCATTTTCATTCTGGTCTAGTTTGGCAGTTTGTACTGCAACCATATTTTATTTTTCTCTAGTGGACTTGGGATTTTCCCCCGATGGTAATACACCCTACCAAACCCTTAAGTCCAGGAGATCAAACTCATTAGGGTGTTTTAACCCAATGAAATAATGCCCCGTAGTTTCTGTCCAGAAACATAGTTTTGCAAAACTTGCACTAGAAAGTTTTTGCTTTGGCCAAAATAACCTTGCCATACTAGTGTGCATCTAAGGAGACCACAACCTAGAAGGTTTGGTGGCCATAGTAGTTCCCTAGGTAACCCTAGCATTTTGTCAAACACCTAATGTGCATGAACAGTTTTGGCACGGATTTTGGTTTGTATTGTGAACTTGATGCCCTGAGCCAACCACCATGTCCAATAGACTTAGCTTGCCCCCTAACATAACCCTGGGGAGTCTCACTTGAATAAGAGCCCTCTCTAGTGCCCTTGAATTTCATCGAGCAGGTGGTGAGAGTGCTCTATGCGCGTCCAGAGCACGCGTATGGCAGACAATCGCGTCGCGTTGCCGCACCCCACCAACCCCCATCCCCATTTTCTTGCTCGAAGAGCCACACCACGACCCCTCCAACTCCCTACAGACACTCGATCGCCCCCTACCGCCTCACAGCGCTGCCGTCAGAGCACATTGGGGCTTGCCTTCGGCCACAGCTCGCCCCTGCCATGGCCGGCACCGTCCAAGCCACACCAGCGCTCCACCTGACCCCTAGCACAGTCCGGCCGCATCCGCGAGCTCTTCCTCTAGCTCCTGCCCCCCAGCCACGGCCACATCGCTCGCTTGCTACAGGCCGCCGTTCCTATCCGACCGTCGTAGGAACCGACCTCTTCGGCCTATATAAACGCTCCACGAGGCCGCGTTAAGACCAGCCCCTGTCTAGAGCCCTCTATACTTTCCCTTAGAGTCGCAGTTGCGCTCAAAAGAGCCCTCTTCCCCGTCTCCGGCAAGAACGACCGCCGCCTCTCCTCTATTTAATTCGCCTCCATCTCATCCGCACCTCTTGCGAAACCAAATCAGAAGCTCTCCCTCGCCTCCGCAAGCCGCCCTGCAACCCAGTTTTTCCCCAAGAGAGGTTGTAGCTTCAAGCCCTAGAATTGGCTCGCCGGAGCACCGCGGAGAGCCTCGCCGTCAGTAGCTCCGTTCACCTCCTCGTAGAGTCCAAGCACCAAGAGGACCATAGGGAATCCATGGATACATTCCCACCCACAAAACTCCATGGTCCGTCGCCGTTCGCCGGCGAGGATGGCCGGAGCCCACCCCTGTTCAACCACGAGGAGGAAGCACGCCGGTGACCAGTCGAACCTGATTGGTGGACCGGCGGCCCGCTGTCAGTGAGACAGAGGACACCGATTCGTCCGTAAGTGGATATGTATCTCGGTAATATGTTTTCACTTGAGGAAAGCGTAAGCACGACAAAACCGTTATCTTTTCAGGTTTTTATAAAAAACAAAACTTGACTAATTTTTGACTGGCTATATCTTTTAAAATAAAACCCCAATTGATTTGATTCTTTTTCTGTTGCTTCTCAAATTCCACCTAGTTTACTTTAGGATTCATTTCAAAAATATTTGAGACAAATTTTTGTGCTGTATTTGAATTGCGTGTTGATTCAAATATGTTCAACATAGGAAATGAAGAGAGGAGCAAACTTTCAAAAGTTTTGTGATGCACCCTACCTCTCCACATATTTAAGGCAAGCATTCTGAACCCTCGATATAATATTTGTCGTGTGATGTTTGGTGTAACGAATAAAGCTACAACACTACGTTGACATGATATGCGTGTTATTTCATCTGAAGATGTGATCATGCTTTTAAGTGCATGATGAGAAATTCTTGTTATTAAACTTGAGATCCTTGTGGCAGTAGTCACCATCTTGGGCCACCCCTGCCTACCAGAATTAATCCGGGATAAGCCTCTATCTCGGGTAGACATGAACTTGGTGCTGACATCTCGTTGGAGCAACAATAGTCAGTGAGGCATGAAGGGGTGTGATGAGTGGTGATTCTGTCTAAAAACTGTGAAAGGTATCTGTTGTGCTAATCATGCAGGGAACACATAAACCTCCTGAGTCGACCGTACATCAAGTCTTGTTCCACTAACCCCCATGCTTGTTTCGTACTACCACTTGTCCTTGCCGCAGGTAGGGTACGATTTAATAAGTTGTCAACCCCTTTCTTGGCACATACACCGTATAGAGAGTCCATGGTGTAAGGTACTAGGTGCATCCGGTAGGCTTGCCACTTGGTCCCGGGGCATTGGTGTTTTCGGTTGGGACAGAGAGGGGGGCACCCCTTAGTTGTTGGGAGACATAGTAATAAATCAAAAAAATTCCTACGACCACCAAGATCAATCTATGGAGAAACCAACAATGAGTAATGGGAGAGTGCATCTTCATACCTTTGAAGAACGCAAAGCAGAAGCGTTACAAGAACACGGTTGGTCGAGTCGTGCTTGCATCGATTCAGATCGCGGTGGATTCCCATCTTAGCACCGAACAATGGCGCCTCCGCGTTCAAGACACATGCAGCCCGGTGATGTCTCCTACGCCTTGATCCAGCAAGGAGGAAGGAGAGGTTGAGGGAGAGCTCCGGCAGCATGACGGCGTGGTGACGGTGGAGCTGCGTGGTACTCCGGCAGGGCTTCGCCAAGCACTACGGAGGACGAGCAGAGGGAGGAGTAGTGCTGCGTCGAGGGAGAGAGAGATGCATGTTCCCGGAAGCCCCAAGTGCTCCACTATATATAGGAGAAGGGAAGGCTGCGCCCTAGGGTTCCTACCCTAAGGGCCGGCGGCAGCCCCAGATCCCATCTGGTGCGCGCGGCTAGAGGGAGAGAGGGGAGGGGTGGCGCCCTAGGTGGGCCTTGGGCCCATCTGGCCCTAGGGTTTTCCCCCCTTCACACCTTGCTACGCCTTGGGGCCTTGCTGGAGGCGCACCAGCCCACCTAAGGGGCTGGTTCCCTCCCACCTGCGGCCCAGGCAGCCCTCTAGTGCCGGTGGCCCCACTTGGTGGACCCCCGAAACCCTTTCGGTGGTCCCGGTACGTTACCGGTGATGCCCAAAACTCTTGTAGTGACCAAAACCTCACTTCCTATATATGATCTCATCGGATGAACCACGATGTCGGGGATTCAATCAATCCCGTATACAATTCCCTTTGTCTACTGGTATGATACTTGCCCGGGATTCAATCGTCGGTATCCCTATACCTTGTTCAATCTCGTTACCTACAAGTCTCTTTACTCGTTTCGTAACACATCATCCCGTGGCTAAGTCCTTAGTCACATTGAGATCATTATGATGATGTCTTACCGAGTGGTCCAAGAGATACCTCTCCGTCACACGGAGTGACAAATCCCAGTCTCGATTCGTGCCAACCCGACAGACACTTTCGGAGATACCCATAGTGTACCTTTATAGCCACCCAGTTACGTTGTGACGTTTGGCACACCCAAAGTATTCCTACGGTATCCGGGAGTTGCACAATCTCATGGTCTAAGGAAACGATACTTGACATTAGAAAAGCTTTAGCAAATGAACTACACGATCTTGTGCTATGCTTAGGATTGGGTCTTGTTCATCACATCGTTCTCCTAATGATGTGATCCCATTATCAACAACATCCAATTTCCATGGTCATGAAACCGTGACCATCTATTGATCAACGAGCTAGCCACCTAGAGGCTCACTAGGGACATGTTGTGGTCTATGTATTCATGCATGTATTACGGTTTCTGGTTAACACAATTATAACATGAATAATAGACAATTATCATGAACAAGGAAATACAATAATAACCACTTTATTATTGGCTCTAGGGCATATTTCCAACATTAGTAGCACGCGGTATAAATTTGATCCCATGCTAATCGAGGTCGTTGTAGCCTCCCCACATAGAATTTTGCTTACCAAGTGTCGTGGCCGATTCCAGGCCCTAGTAAGTTAAGCTGGTGTATGCAGGTCAGGTGTGGCTTCAACTAAAAGCCCGTAAGCGGAATTAGTCCCAATGGACTCAAAGAATACGTTACTCATGGGTAAAGAGTACACCCTCTGCAGAGTATACATCTATTCGAATAGCCATGTCTGTGGTTAAGGACTGCAGTTTGGGATGGGTCGAATGTCGGTCTTAGTGTCGGTCTTTGGAGGAAAACCTCTAAACTAGAATATTGATCATGACGTGTGACGAATGATGATTGTGATTATTATTATTGTGGATTAACCATTTATATTGTTCAATTGTTGAATATCCCTAGTATGGTTCTATCTCCTAAATACTCATTGTGATTATTATTATATAAGCCCTTATGTGGTGTCGCCGAGATGCCCGACTGTGGTATGTTTGCTATTTATTATCCTTATAAGCCCTTAATGTGGCATCGCTAAGACGCCTGACTATGGCATGTTGATTATTTATTTTCCTTATAAGAACTTTATGTGGCGTCGCTCTGATGCCCGAATGTGGCATGCTGTTTATTTATTTTCTTATAAGCCCTTTAGGTGGCTTCGCTCAAACGCCCGACTATGGCATGCATGATATTTATCTTTCTTCTAAGCCCTTTATGTGGCGTCGCTCAGACGCCCGACTAAGGCATGCTTTATATTATTATCCTTTTGAGGCGTCGCTTCACACACCCCATCGGTTTATTTTATTTTTATTCCGTGATTGCTTATTCCTATTTAATATGAATGACCAGCTTGCGTGCATCATGAATTTTATTTTGTGACTGACTAAGTGATCGTGGATTATTTCAGAGCATGATTATCACCTGCTATATTATACCTGTTTTCATTATGTTTGCGAGTACATTCAAAGTACTCACAGTCTTGTCCTTAGCTATTTTCTTGGCCAGATTTCTTGCTTGGAGAGGAGCACATTGACGACAGCCCCGGAACCTAGGTATCGAAGATAGCAGCCACGCGAAGATAGGGGTTATCCAGGTCAGATGTTCCTGTGGGAAATGGAGTCCCGTAGATGCTCATGATCCACAAACCGCTTCCGCCATCAACCACTAGAATTTTTTGTTGTACTCATAGACCATAATGGTCTCGTACATCAGATTTTGTATTTTGCTTGGAATTTCTGTATCAGGAATGTGCCTCACCAGCTAACAGTAATCGTTGGGTTGGTGAGCACAAGGACCATTTGCTGGGAAATTAGCATCTTGGAAAACCGGTCCTGACAAAAAGCATGCCACACAAAAAGCATGCCACCCAAAACCTTGAGCTCTGGCACCTTTACAAATCCCTACTTCCCTCTGCAAAGGGCCTATCTATTTACTTTATGCAATTTTTATTTTCACTTTGAGTTTCCATCTTCTCTTATAAGCACCAAATAGGGGGCACTATGATTGTACTTGAGCATTGGGTGTATAGATAATATTTGAGTGTCTTTCATGAATGGATCAATGATTTAGTATGATGGGCTAGGGATAACTTTATTTAGTGTTGATATTTTGAAAGACATTGTTGCTTGTTGAAATGCTTGAGTATTGAAGTCATTATGTTAAAACTAGACTATTGTTTTGAACCATGCTATACAAAAGAAAATAATATGATGAACATGTTAGGCTGCATTCCACATCAAAAATCCTGTTTTTATCATTTACCTACTCGAGGACAAGTAGGAACTAAGCTTGGGGGTGCTGATACGTCTCGAACGTATCTATAATTTTTGCTTTTTCCGTGCTATTATATTATCATTCTTGGATATTTTACAATCATTTTATAACAACTTTATATCATTTTTTGGGACAAACCTATTGAGATAGTGCAAAAGTGCTAGTTGCTGTTTTTTGCTTGTTTTTTAATTTGCAGAAAATCAATACCAAATGGAGTCCAATTGCGACGAAACTTTTTGGAGATTTTTTGTGGACCAGAAGACACCCAATGGACCAAATAAGTGTCTGGGAGTGGGCCGAGGAGACCACAACCCACCAGGGCGCGCCAAGCGGGACCCGACGCGCCCTAATGGGTTGTGCCCTCCTCGGGAGCCCTCTCCACTACCTCCGATGCCTATAAATTCCCAAATATTTGAAAAACCCTAGGGAAGTTGATGAAACACTATTCTATCCGCCGCAAGTTCCAAAAACCTCGAGATCCAATCTAATCCCTATCACGTAGGGGTTCATCTTCATCATAGGTGCCTCTCTGATGATGCATGAGTAGTCCACCATAGACATACGAGTCCATAGGCAGTAGATAGATGGCTTCCTTTCACTCTCTCTTATGATTATCAATACCTTGGTCTCTTGGAGATCTATTTGATGTAAACTTTTGCGGTGTGTTTGTTGGGATCCGATGAATTTTGAGTTCATGATCAGTTTCTATCCGTGAATATTATTTGAGTCTTATTTGATGTCTTATATGCATGATTACTTATAGCCTCGTAGTTATTCTTTGAATCTTTGGTTTAGTTAGGCCAACTATATCGATTTTTCTTGCCATGGGAAGAGGTGCTTTGTGATGGGTCCGATCTTGTGGTGTTCTTTCCCAGTGACAGAAGGGGCAGGAAGACACACATGTATCGTTGCCATTAAGTATAACAAGATGGGATCTATTCCTACATGAATAGATCTTGTCTACATCATGTCATCATTCTTATTGCATTACTCCGTTTGTCCATGAACTTAATACACTAGATGCATGATGGATAGCGGTTGATGTGTGGAGTAATAGTGGTAGATGCAGGCAGGAGTCAGTCTACTTATCTTCGATGTGATTCCTATCTAATGATCATTGGCTTGGATATCGTCATGTCTATTTGATTTTCTATCAATTGCCCAACAGTAATTTATTCACCCACCGTGCGCTATACTCATGAGAGAAGGCACTAGTGAATCATATGCCCCACGGGTCTACTTTTCCAACATATTGCTTTCAAATCTATCTTTTTGTGTCTTTTTTTTCAGATCTACAAAACAAAAAAACCAAAAACATATTGTTGCATATTTTATTTCCTCTTTTTATTTTGAGTTCTTGAGAGATCTATCTCTCCTAGCTATCATTACCTAAACTATATTTTTACCGTACAGAGATTGACAACCTCTCTTTCGCGTTGGGTTGCTAGTATTTGTTGTTTGTGTGCAGGTGCTGCTTATTGGGTAGTGGTGGTCCTCCTACTAGTTTGATAACCTTGGTTTCGTAACTGAGGGAAAAACTTCCGTCGCTGTGCTGCATCATCCCTTCCGTTTTGGGGAAATACCGATGCTGTTTCAAGCCACGTCAGTAGCCTACTTTCTGTATTGTATTAATATGTCATGTTGAGCTTTTCCCCCCTCTTTCCGAAATGGAAACTTAAATTATATGATTCATTTCTCATAGTTCATTTGAATGTATTGATACTACTGCGAACTAGTTAACTTTTCCCAACTTAAATTGTATGATTCATGTTTTAGTTGGTTCATGGATTCGTAGCAACATGGCTTCATATTTTTTTCATTTGCAAGTGAGAGAAAACCAGGAAAGAATTAGTGAGCAGAAGGCTGCTAGAAGGAGCAATGCCTACCCTGTTCGACCCTTCCATTCTTTCTATTTTATTTCTTGTCGATTAGAACATTAATGATACGTGTGTGCCCTCCACATGCTAACCTATGTAAATTTGTATATCAGTTAGGATGAATGTGAATTTATATACTCCATGCAGCCAATATGTGATGTGTATGTACCTCTGATAGTACTATATATTACAGAAATTGTACTCTGTACGTCATAGTACAAGTACAATATGTTTTTTTAAAATCCTAAAACAACTACCAGTGGTGGACAGAACTAGGTGCACGCAACTCGTATAAAGTAAATCTGCCAATCGTGTTCGAGTTACTAGTGGCGGGCCATATTTTCTTGCCGCCACTTCTAATTGATTAATAGTGGCGGCCGACGACTGGTGGCCTATTACCAGTGGCAGGCTTGGATGGGCCCCTAGCCCGCCACTAATGCCCATTTTGCGCTCGCCACTGCTAGACATTCCTGCAGCAGTGCTAGTGTTGTTTATATCCCATGGAATAAAATATGGATGCTTGCTTTAGCTACCAGATATTTAGATTCTGCTTCACTTCATACCCATTGTCCTCACTGAATGACAAACTTACAAGATTTATTGGTATATGTTAATAGTTACAATGTTTGCAAATTAAAGTATGGCCACGTCGGACAACAACACCATCGATGGGAAAGAATGAATTTGTCAAACACCATGGATGGGAAAGAACGAATTTGCCAAACAACTGGCCTAAAATAATCAACAAGTATGTATAGCTATCTAAAAACCTATCCATGTCAAAACTAAAGTAGACTTACACATTCAAAGCATCACGAAACAAGCACTCAATTGAAATTGCATGACAGAGAAATCACAAGGGTAAACATGTGGATAGATCCGAAAGCACACTTAAAACATTTATGAATAGAATATTTTACGTGATCCCAGAATAATTTTAATAATTCCTCAATTAGGCTCTGGTGACCAGCCATTATGCTTGAGAAATTGCACCTTCATTAGTCAAACTAACACACGAATTTAGATTGACAAGACCAATTTGCTCAACAAAACAGGGACATTGTCCCAATTGTCTTAACTGGGTAGCCCTCAATGAAAACAATGATCCTGTTCTCAGTCGATGTAGTGCAACACACATGAAAATAGACCAATGAAAGGGTCGCCCACAGAAAGAAAGCACAAATCACCAAATAGCACAAAAGGCTACCACTTCCTTTCTCTCGAAACAGACTTGCGCCCCGCTATATTAATATAGCAACCACACATAACCAATTGTGGGGGAAACAACCCAAGAAGCCCAAATATAAACCAAGAACAAAAGAGAAACAAATGCCAACTACGGAAGCTTGACGACATGCAAATGACTCGTCACCGCTGTGCCCTCCGGAGTCGTCCCACCACATGCCAAGCACTCCGGAACGCCGCGTACCAAGAAACACATTCATGAAGGAATGCGATGACGACGATGTTGTTGCCCGGACATGCACTAGAGTTCCCCCCAGCACGCGGAGGACATAGGTGAATGGGTGAACCCGACCCTCCATGGGGTGGGAGGGGGGATGGCGGCACCCGCAGGCGTCACCATGTCGGAGTTAGACGGCCAACAAGTATTTCTCCCACCCCCAAAACACCACTACCTAACCGCTCCGGAGCCTGAAACCTAGCTCACCACCCACCAACTTGTGACACCACAGTCGTGACAGCATGCACGTCGTCTCACTGTTGTCACCAACGGGAGGACTAGAGGATGGAAAATAGAAGCGCAAGGACTCGGGGGAGGCAGCACCGCGGCTGCGCGGGAGGGAACAACCTCCACCACCGTCGTGCTACGGGCCAGTGCCTCCAGTGCCATTGTGGTAGCTGGCCGGACTCAGCAGCACGGGCACACTAGGCTACCCGGGCTCTCATCGGGCCTACAAAGCCTCCGCCACCACGCCGCACCAAGCCGACGATGGCACCACCACCACCATGTTCCCGATGCCTCACTGCCATGTCCAGGAGGCTACGCTGCAGGCACAGGAGCCGCCGGCCCTCCCTAGCCAAGATGTGATCTGTGTTGAGCAAGCACCACCAGCCCACGCCTCCGCAAAGCTCCGCCGCCAATAGACGCGTCGCTGCACAACCGACCACCCATGCGAGCGCTGAGTCACCTCACCGCCACATCGGACCGTTGTCGGCTAGATGCACCGCCTGGAGCCGCTCCGCCCTGTGCAGGAGCCGCATTGGGAGGAGAGAATCAATGGGCCGGTGTCGCTGGTG
This sequence comes from Hordeum marinum, assembly GCA_022496015.1. Taxonomy (NCBI): domain Eukaryota; kingdom Viridiplantae; phylum Streptophyta; class Magnoliopsida; order Poales; family Poaceae; genus Hordeum; species Hordeum marinum. The sequence continues at coordinate 436,591,040 of CM039672.1, read as the reverse complement.
CCACCAGGGCCAAGCCTAGAGACGCACGCCAGCGACTACAGAGGGAGACACTAGTAGAAAACGGCCCATTTGTCCCGGTTCCAGAGGCCCATTAGTCCCGGTTCTGGAACCGGGACTAAAGGGTCGGGACTAGAGCCCTAAACCTTTAGTCCCGATTCGCTTACAAACCAGGACAGAAGGGGCTACACGTTGCCTCTGCGGGGAGCCCAGGCAGGAGGACCTTTAGTCCCGGTTGGTAACACCAACAGGGACCAAAAGGCATCCACGCGTCAGCATCTGGCAGTTGCTGTTTTTTTTAAAGGGCGGGTTAGGGATTTTTTAAGGGTTAATTTAGGGGTTTCATATTGTGTTAGCTAGCTAATTAATTGAGAGAAGTGTCCTCTATTTCTTCGTGCTTGGTCGACGCTAGCTACAATAGAGAGAACTCGACACGCTAGCTAGTAAGCAAATGAAGGAACCATTAAGTACACAAGATCGTCATGAACATATACAAAGAGAAGTGATAGACCTCTCTTTCTCTGAGAGATTGGTTGAACAACAAGTTTTCGTATATCTATCCGACGCTACTAGCTACATATATACAATATAAGATCTCTTACACTCCCTAAGATCCAATCACAAATTCACATAGTATTCTTCGTCTTCAGGTATGACGTGGTCCTCTTTAATTGCTCGTGTGCGATCATGTGGTAGGAGTTCATCCCGCATCTTCCAAATCTAATTTAAAGAAGAGGGTCAATACATGCATACATATGAATAAAACTCAACACAATAGATGGTAATATATAAAATAAAATTGTGAATATTATTTACGTACTTCAAATTGTTTGTCAGAGAAGCCCCGCTCAAAGGTCGAGTGGCGAATGAACTCGCATACGTAGTATCCATCTAAAATAGTCCCTTCTTTCTGGTACAAGCACTTTATTAGAACAGAGTTCAATCAAACTAGTAAGCAAGCATGGTAATGATATATTGATGAAATTTTGAATCAATTAGAGATGCGCGGAACTAGCTAGTACTACTTACTTTGGGGTGCGTAAATCGCAACTCTTTGTTTAGACTGGGAACCTTTCGGGTGAACTTCTTCCAAACCCTGCCAGGGAAAGAATATGATTACTTGATATCAGGAAATTAACGAAAGTTGCATGCCGATATGGTCCCGGTATTGACTGAACTTACTTCTTGAGCATTGCAGTCATGTCCGCATAATTCTTGGGAACTTTACATGTCGAGTCTAAGACAGTTACTAATGCCCCGTCAAGCTTAATGGATAGCAGAATAAAGTGGTAACTGCGTACGCATATATAACTCATCAATTACATTACTTAACCTCGAGTAAGAGAAACCAAGTATACAGAGAAAATAACAACACTCACTTGAAGTTGTATGGAAAGAGTATTTCCCTTTTGTTTTGATATGCAAGGAACAACTTTAGCAAGTTCTCCTCGGTCGCTGCGGGTTCTTTTCGTATCGACCATTCCTTTACGGCATCTGGGCTAATGAACCCAACGTCGAAGATTCCTCTTTTTTGCATTCGACGATCTTCAATCTGCATAATATAGTGATGATAATTATATATATATATAAATGCAATGAACGAGCTGAGCTAGAGACTTAACTATAGAAGTAATACTTACAAACAGTAGGCAGTCACGAGTTGTTTGTCGAGGGCCCGTTGATTGTATAACTGAAATAACTCCTCAAATTGAATAGGCATCATGGGAAGTCCAATAAATTGGTGCTCTGGTTTGACTACCATATAGATAGTGTCTCTCCCAGACTCCCTGCAGGTTTTCATGTGCCACTCATGCAATTTGTACATCATCGTTGTTAGAGGAGGAGGATCAGGTTTGACGAGAGGCTTCCCGTGCACGTATTCATGTTCTTCTTTGGTTACCTCAGCCATTTCAAAAATTACATCATCCCCCAAGTAATCAGGAAGTTTGGTACCGGCTAGTATCACCGGATGATTAGCAATGTCGGTAGACACCTTGAGTGGAGGGCACGATTGCTTCACCTGTTCGCCGAGCTGGGGAATTGTTTTCCCACTTTTTCGTTCTTTGACTCGGGTAGCACTAGAGGTACTTCCCGACCGCTACGCTTCATTATATGTCTTTATAATACAACGGTCATAGTTTGATGGCAGCGGAGGCGGTGATGGTCGCTTCAGGGCATCCAGAGTGCGCTTCGCTTTCACCAGATCTACTGTTTCCTTCGGAGGTGGCTGTTTCCGTGCAAAATAGGCCTTCACTTTGGCTTTACTGATCTCAGTGCTTTCTTTGTCAGTCCTCTCGTATGGTAACTTTGTAACAGGCTTGAGGCTTGGACCAAATTTGTATTTTTCCCGCCTATTGTACTGCTAGCCGCCGGAGCTGCGGCGGCGTCTCTCTTCCGTCGTGGCTAATGCATCGGAGGAGGCGTAGTGTCCTAACGCGCCAGGGGAGGGGGGAGGAGGAGGAGGCTAAGTGGCCTGATGCACCAGAGGAGGAGGAGGAGGAGGCGGAGTGGCCTCACACGCCGGAGGAGGTGGACTGCTCCGCCGCGCCGGAGTAGGTGAAGGAGGAGGCAGAGTGCCTTCACGCGTCAGAGGAGCCGGAGAAGGAGGCGGAGTGCCCTGATCACTTGTCGGGGGAGGAGGAGGAGGCGGAGTGCCCTGACTCGCCAGAGGAGGAGGAGGAGGCAGAGGCGTCCAGTTTGGAAGCTTGATGTACTCCTTCGGCCATAGACATGTACTCCTCAGAGCATCAACTAGCTTCTTCTGCCATTCACCAGTCTGGTGGTCAAGCTCGAGATCATCAAATCCCTCCATTACTTCATCCACCATCACAACAACATAGCCATGTGGAATCGGAAGGCAGTGAAAATTTCCGTTGGGTTGAGGAGGTGCAACAGAGCTGAGAGCCGCCTTGAAAGTAAGGTTCAGGAATTTCGTCCAAAGCTCGAAATTTTGAACCTCAGTGATAATATCCACGGGGTAGCTAGGAGCGGTGAAGTCAGGCTGAGCTGGCTCCATGGTAGCCACGCTACTTCTACACTGAGATGGTGGTGTAGCTTTGTGCCGCTGAGATGGTTGGCCGGCAGCTCGCTGGCTCTCAACTTCCTTTAGCTTTTCTAGTCTTGCATTGAGCTTCTGCATTTCGCTCAGCTCCACTTTCCTCTTTCTCTGCCGGATTTTGTAACCTCCCGCGTCGGGAAACCCAACCTTCCATGGAACGGAGCCTCGTGTGCCTCGTGTTCATCCAGGTTGCTCAGCATTCCATAGGGCCTCAGTTAGCTCGTCCTTCTCTTTGTCGGGAATGAACGTCCCTTCCTGCACTGTGGTGATATACTTCTGAAGCTTCGTGAAGGGTATTGCAAGTTGCTCGTTCGTCCAATGACACTTCCCTGTTTTAGGGTCCAAAGTTCCCCCAACCCCGAAGAACCAAGTCCTTGAACGGTCTGGCCAGTTATATGTCTGTGGTTGGACCGCTTTAGCAAGCAGGTCATTCTCGCCTTTGTCCCACAACGGCCGGGCTTTGAGGTAGCGACCTGACCCCATGTGATGGTGATACTGCTTTTTTTCAACATTGATCTTGTTTTTGTTAGACATTTTCTTACTCTTCTCCAATGTCTTGTAGGCCACAAATGCGGGCCAGTGATCTCTTATCTTCTCAAATCGACCGATGAATCTTGGAGTCTTCCCTTTGTCGACAAACTTTGATTTGAACTCATTCTTCCACCTCCTGAATAGATATGCCATCTTCTTAAGAGCACACACCTTGACTAGTGGCTCTATAACTGGCTTATTCAGATCCACCTCTGGCGGTAGGGTGAAATTTGCCTTCAGCACGGTCCAAAGATCATCTTTATGTCTATCGATGACATAATCACCATCATGGGCGTCATCCTTAGGCTTATTTCATTGCTTGATGCTGATTGGGATGTTGTCCCTAACAATAGCTTCGCAGTGAGCAGCAAATGCGTCCTTGGTCCGCTTTGGTTCAATCGGTAGGCCATTGTCTGCGAGTGTTGTGATCGTGAACCTTTCTTACTTTATCAACCTTCTCTTCGGGCCTCATCTCATTACCGAAGTTTGGCTCGATCCGGAGGGCTCTATAAAAGAATAAATAAGAGTTAATATATGTACATACCAAAATAATTAATGCATCAATTAGCTAGTCAACACATGCTTAATTAATATATATACCTTGTTGGACTTTGCAACATCTCCCTCCTCCGTTCGGTCACCGGAGCCGTCACCATGGTCTCCTTCTTCCTCCGGCATTCGGTGACCGGAGACATCATGATCATGTCCTTCCTCTCCTTCAAGACCATGGGTGTCACTGAAATACGATAAGACAGCATCAGCATTGTGTCGGATTATGTCTGCCAACAACTGTTCTTGTTCCAAGTCTCTTTGATCCATAGTTTCTGCAAATAATAAAACATGGCAATTAATATACTTCTCTACGATTTGGGGTGGCCTCGACAATGCTTCCAGGGTTAGGGGTGGCCATTGACGCTTCTAGGGTTTGGTCGGGCGAGAGGGCCGGGATTCTCTTAACCTTATAGGGATTTAACAAAATGGCGCCATTCTGGATGTGTAGAAAATGGTCCATATTTTTCCTGATCTCATCTACCCTTCTATATGTCACGTTGTCTAGTGTCAAAGGATTCAAGAAAACCACAACTTCATCATTATCCGGAAGTAACAAGCGCATAATGGTATGAAGCTCTCCAAAATTGTTTTCGAATGGAGTCCCGGATAGGATAATTAGCTTGTTGGTACGAAGTTCAGCAACAGCGTTCCAAATATCGCAATTTGGAAAGCCGTTGCTGAAATTCGTACCAAAAAGGCAGATTATTCTATCTGGAACTCTGTTCCAAAAACAACTTGAAGAGCTTTGTAGCATCATACGCCGGTTACTTCCGGCTGATGATGAAGCCATGGATTTCTTCAATACTTTGACACACAAGATGACATATGGAAGCATATATATAGATGGGATCAGAAAAAATTGGATCAACTTGTGCACATCCATAATGGGGGCATTCTTGATAAATCTATATTACCAGAGTTTTCTATATGAACATTTTACCTTAGTAACTTAGAAAAAAAATTATCGGGGAGGGGGTATATCGACAACGCTTTTTTCTCGGGTTTGGGTGGCCTCGAGAGTTGTTCGCCCGGTATATCGAGAGGGGGTGAACATTTTACCTTAGTATCTTGGAAAAAAAATGTTATCGGGGAGGGGGTATATCGACCCCCCTCATGTAGAAGTTATCGGGGAGGGGATATATCGACATCGACATACATACATATGCTATCCATCTATACATACATAGCCACATACATATATTATGTATTTTCATTAACTCATGACATATTTTCATTACTTTTCTTTCTTTAACTCAACGACAATGACATACATACATGAAAAAAATGTATATCGACCTCCCCTCATGTCGAAGTTATAGGGGAGGGGGCGATCTCTTTCTCGTTATTTTTCTTTCTTTAACTCACGACATATTTTCATTTATCTTTATATATACTTGTCATGTCCCCGATGGGCTGTTTTTTGGAAAATGCCGTATCCCGTGTCCCTGGATGCGTGTCGCCATATCCGAGCAGGGGACCATGGGAAAGGGGGGGCTCACTGGGGGGCGGGCGGAGATGGGACGGCGACGGGGAGGAGAAGGGGCGACGACGGGGAGGCGACGGAGAGGCGATGGGGCAGCAACAGGGCGGCTACGGGGCGGCGACAGGGTGGTGATGGGGGCGGTGACGGTGGGGCGACAGGGAGGCGATGGGGATGGGGACGAGGACAACGACGTCGGGCTCGGGGCGGCAACGGGGAGGCCCCGAGGGCGACAACGGGGACGGTGACAACGACTGGCGCGGTTATTACCCCCAGGTAGGCCAAAGCAATGGGGTCATCCCCTTCTCGCTTCGAAGAAAAACTACGCGGCCGGCTACCCATGGCCAGCTAGAGGACGTCCGGCTTGAGCTACCGCCGGCTGGCGACGCGGACGGCTGGTCAAGGAGCCGGCTCAATCCTCGGCCGGCTGGGCGCGGCCGGCTGCCTCTGGGCCGCCTCCTCCGTTGACCCTGGGATGGACATGCGACGTCCCGTCCCTCTACGCGCTGGTACGACGACACGACGCAACCGCCACGACGGGCGGTCCTGTGGCCACAGTGGCCGCTGACGCACTAGAGCGCATGGCTACAGTCCGGCCATCTAGGCCGCTGACCTCGGCGAGCGTGACCGGACAAGGGAATAGTGTCAGCACACCCTCGCCCACTCGATTACCTGCCCCGGCGTGGCCATAGTGCGGCCGGCCGTACCCGAGACTTCGGCCAGCTAGCACTAGACGACGCCTCCCGGCGACCCGTGCCACGGCAGGTGCGCGAGGGCCAATCGCAGAGCCGGTTGGCGGGCCCTAGCGGGAGATGTGACCGCTCAGCTGGTGGACCCTACAAACGATGAGACGGCACGAAGGGCGAGACCCCTTGGCCAGCTGGAGAGACTGCCAGTCGGGTCCCTCCAGCCTGTATACTTTAGAACATATTATCAGAGACGGGGGGTTGGCCTATAAAAACCCCAAGCCACCCATGCAACGGGGACTGATGATCACTCGCAAAAAACCACATAGAGCTTCCTCTCACACTATCACTAGCAATGGAGGAAGTCGAGCCGGCTGCTCCTTCTTCCTCCTCTAGACACAGCTCTAGGAGCATCCTTGTAAACACAACTATCCATCCAACTAGACCAAGTAGGACTAGGGGTATTACCTCCCCGGGAGGGCCCTGAGCCTGGGTACATCGTGTGTCGCCACTGCTTGTGTCCAATCTCGCACCCGGAGCCCGTCGGCGTCCTCCGGCCCCAACCACCTACAATAAGCCTACCCATGACATGCGTCGTGAGAAAACGACGACAATTGGCGCCCACCTTGGGCCGTCCGTGGTGCCGGCCGGATTTATGCTCCGGGTGGGATCCCTCGCCATTCCCCGCTGCCGCTGCACGTCTAGGCGAAACCGCAGGCTCATGGGGCTTGCTCCGGCACGCCCTGCGGGTAACTCCATCAACCTCATGACCGACATTGACGTGCTCATCGAGCGCTTCGGCAGGCTTAGCCTCGCCAAGACTCCGGCCGCTCACGAGTACCCTGTGTGGGCGCTCGTCTGCGCCGGTCCGTCCACGGTCGTGTGCGTGCTTGCTGCGACTCAGTCCAGCGGCTCCCACGATCACGTGGGGGCAATGGCCATCATCTCCTCCACTTCTTCCGGACGTGCCCGGGCCACGGCTAGCGCTGACGCTGCCCCCGTCGGCACCTCCGACCGGCTCGGTGCGGCCCTCCGGGGCTTGAGCACCCCTATCGCCCTGACCTCGAACCCCAACACTGCCGCGGCCGATATCGAGGCGGCTCGTCGCATCCTGTTCGAGGACGCTACCGCCCTCGCGGCCATGCGGTGCCGCATGGAGGCGACCCAGCGGGAGTACGCTTCCGCCTACGGTCTCACACTGGCTGGCACCGAGCCCAGCCGGCGTGGCGCTGTGCGCAACCGCGGTCGCGTGGTCGCCGAATTCCTTGGCGCCAAGATCCCCATCAACGACACCCCCGCGGCCAACCTGCGGGCCCTCAAGGTGGCCTACGAGGAACTGGCCACCTTGGAGGGTGTCGGGACCCCAATCCTAAGTCATATGATTCCATACTATAACAAGCCACATCACCTTGCGGCCTCACGCACGGTACTCCACGGCTGCCACCTTACCTTGGACGGGACCGTTTGCGTATTTTGGCTCACGTATGTGAACATGTCGCTGGCAATCACACAACAAAGAACCTGGGCCGACATAACTAGTCATAGAACCCAAGTGGCACATCCGTACGGAAGCAGGCATACATAACCCAGCAATGCAGGTGTCGGCCTCAAGCATGTGTAGACGAGTCGTAGCAAGTTACAAGGACTCCATTATGTCGCGAGACACGAATGTCATTACTGGACATAGACGAGTCATAGCAGGCTACGGGGACTCCATTACACTGCGAGACATTTCCCCGAAGGGACAGACACAGCAGCAAAGAAGGATACATGCCGGTCAATCAATGTGTCCGGAGCAGTAGCAAGCTACCATGGCTCGGTGGAAGCACAAAGAGGCAGTTTCCCGTAAGGAGTACTACTAAAGGCACACGACTAGGTGTCAGATCCCATACATACCATTGCACGTCACACGTACGCACGACATGCCCGATATGCATAGATACAACCATGGCATCACAACATAACCATACAATAACATGACTTTTATTTAAGAGGCTCAGACGAGCCTTGCATAATATGTTCATATAGACAGGGGTCACATGACCGGGCACTCAAGTCATACAAACATAGTCATACAAGCCGGCGGAAACTAAAGCTGTCTGGGTACAGACGGCAAAATATAAAAGAGGCACATGGCCTGACTATCTACAGCCCACCACATGGGCAAGATCGTAGCTGGGACACCAGCTATTCAGCATCGTCAACGTCTAGATAGAACCCACCTGATGGGTCCTGGTTTTCTTCTGCAACATTAATTAAGCAAGGATGAGTACAATCATACTCAGCAAGTCTTTAAAACAGACCTAGTTTATTTATGCTCATGTATCAACAAAGGGGTGGAGGAGTTTATGCAGAAAGCCAGCTTTGACTCATGGCTAACCTACACTACTCACTTTTAACTCCTTGTTACAATTTTAATTATCGCACATGAGTCCACTAACTCCATCTGAATACACCACCATGGACTCACCTTCCCCTTCCGGAAGAGTGCCATCCACGGTACTCACACTTGTCTTGAGATTTTTAGAAGTATCCATTTGATTATCTATGAACAACATAAGTTCTCCAAGTAGTCCATATCCGAGGACGCGGCTATTCGAATAGTTCCATACCCTGCAGAGGTGTACTTCTTCACACACTCTCTTGCCACTTATCGTTGTGTGCCATAAACCATGCACCTCGGCAACCTTCAAGAGGATGCCCAGCGAGGGAGTCGGCCACGACCGTTAATCACATAAGACCTCTAGTCCAGGCTACCACCTATTTAAGACTGACCTGCATAGAAGTCCGGCCAAAGTTTCCGCTACGGTCCCAAACGATGTGCACAGGGTTCCCAAGCCCACCATTCAGGTGACCCTTGGTACACCGTGCCACTACCTACCGCGTCGTAACCCACCCCGAGGGCCAGCGCTATGCACGGCCTCCAGCATGCTATAAACACCAGAAACTACTTGCAATACCTGGACCAAAGACTAAGCGACTGATGGGTCGAGAGGGTCAGTTAAGTATCCCAACGTGTGGTAGTATCTAGTCTTGGATCACAAACACGGAACCCAGTTCCTAAGAACGGTCCCAATGAGACAACCCACTATGTACTCCTACATAGCCTCTCATCGCTACCTTTACCAAATTGTATTCATTATAAGCTCATCACATCAGACAACACTGTTTCACTCAGTTCATCACCCAGATGAATTCGACTTGACACAACTCTAAGCATAGCAAGCATAGAAAGCAAAGTAAGCTAAGCACATCATGGCACAAGCATCTACCAGGTATGCTAGGTTGCAAGGTTTAGCTATTTACTGTGACAAGATCAGGTCATGCATAAGAATAGGATCATCTACCGTGTACAACTGACATGTGATCGTTTGTCCTAATGCAATAAATGATAGCAGGAGCGAGAGAGTGGGATGTTATCGGAATGATCAATGAGGTTGCTTGCGTTGCTGGGTTGCGGAAGAGTTCTCTCCTTCGTCAGGGTACGGAGTAGTATCCTCCGGATTAGGGCCTACCGCAACGCAGATAAAAACATTCAATACAAGCAGATGCAACAATATGATGCATGATCATGGCATAATGATGTGCATGGATGAGCTAATGTAACTACTGGTCATATCAATTTGAAATGTGTTTGAATATAGGTTCAAAGTTGTTCTCATTTCAAATTCTATATATTGACCTAATGCTAAAATGTCCATGTTCACCTATTTAGATTGCTCTAACATGCATGAGAATATCACCATTGGATTCATTAGATTTTTCTGATCAATTTTCATATATAAATTATTTTCATCTGACTTACAAATTATTTTATATGATTTTTCAAAGTTTTAAATAATTTCTGGAATTTCTTGATTTATTTTTATTAAGGAAATTGAGTTATTGTGTCAGCATGACATCATGATGACATCAGCTGGTTAGCTGACTCGGCCCAGAGTCAAACCTGACATGTGGGGTCCACATGTCAGTGACTGGTTAACTTAACTAATTAATTAAAACTAATTATGTTTTAATTAACTAACTGGGCCCACCTGTCAGTGACACATTAACCTAGTTAATAATTAAACTAATTACAAATTATCCTAAACTAATCAGGGCCGGGGCCCCACCTGTCATTGACTCACAGAGTGAAGCCAGGGCCCACCTAAGGTCAACTCGCCGGAGTTGGCCAGCGGTTCGACGCCGGTGACCATCAGGGACGGCGGCGTCCATCGGGTTTCTCCTACAGGGGGTTATTTGGCGCGCTGAGACCACCAGCGTGCAGCCCGTGCATGATCGCATCCATCTGGGGCCATGGGAGGTCATGGGGTCACCGGAGCTCGCCGGAAACGAGCTCGTGGCGACGGCCGGAGCTCGGGCTCGGACGCAAACGTGACACAGGGCACGGGGCGATGCTACGATGGTCTCTACAGGCTCCTGGGAACTCCAGGAGTTCAACCATGCACGCGCACGTGAGCTTGGAGGGCTCTATGCACGGCGGCAACCATCGACGGCGGCGGGAGGTTCTCGGGTTCGGCGACGCAACTAGCTAGGGGACGCCAGAGAGAGGGAAAACTCAGGGGGGAGGAAGAGGGGCTCACTGCGGATCCAAGGAGCTGGTTAACGGGGTCGGGGAGGCAGCAACGGCGACGAGTCGACGTCCGGCGATGGCGGCCTTCGGCAGGGGATCGGGAGAGAGAGCAGAGGAGAGAGGGAGAGGGAGAATGAGCTCGGGGGGGAGAGGGCTCGCGCGTCTTCCAGGCGCGGGGGAGGCAGGGACACAACCTGCTGCGTGGAAGCAGGAGGTGGAGGCCGGCGACGGCTCGGTCGCCACCTCGACGCCTACTGGCGCGAGGTGGAAGATGACCCTTCCACCCCTGTGGGCTGGGCTGGGCCTTCCACTCGACCAGGTAAGCCTCTCCCTTTTATTTTTATTTTTGTTTTCTGTTTTCTAACATTTGTTTGATTTTCTTTGCAGGTCCAAATACCCCTTCAATAATTCTAAAACTTTTTTATAACTTCAAGTTTGAATATTTCAAACTTGTATCAAAGTTTCAGATTATTTTGAAAGCAGTGATAATGATAATATTTTTATTTGTCATTTTCAGAGACTTAATTCAATAATTTAAAATATTTCAAATGTTCAAATAATTGAAATGGTCCCTGGTATATCCATGCCCTTAATTATCAGACATAGGGAACATTTTTGATGGGCATTTTGGATTTGTTGAAATTTCATTTGTTTGGAATTCCTTTAATTCATAAAATGCTTAGGGTTTTCTTTCTTTCTCCCCATTTCATATTGATGCAATGATGATGATGATGATGATGCAAACACAATGCTAGCCTAGACACTTGCTAGGGTTGTGACAGAGGGAGAAGAGCGTACGGCCCACGAGCGCCACATCAAGGAGCTCCTTGATGCTGCTGATGCACAGCAGCATCTGCTCGCGACGGGCGGCGCTACCACCAAAGGCCCCCGACCCGAGCGCGAGGGCACGGGAACTGCCGGCCGTCAAGCGGCCCAGTACTCCTACTCCCCTCGCGTCTCCGGCCGGCGGGACGAAGTAAACAACCCCCGGCCCTCTTAGCTGCCGGGGAGCGAGCAGCCGGCTGTTAACAGCCGGCATACCAACAAACCGCCTCAAAGCGGCTGCCACCACGAACCGCCGACATCCGGCAGCCGGCGCAGCCTCGGGCACACTCCACCCCGGCGGCGCAAGGCGGAGCGATCGGTTCCTCCCACCATCCGTCCCGATCTCTCGGCTCGGCTCGGACTGCACGTCCCCCGTAGCGAGAACGACGCCCGCAATCGCATCGACAAACTCGCGCAATCCGCCCTCCTTGAGGAGGAGGGCTCGACTGGCCCGTCATGTTTCGGCCTGCGGATCCACACCGAGCCATTTCCAACCGGCTTCACACCCCCTTGGGACACCCTGAAGTACAACGGGGCCGCCAAGCCCAAGGATTGGCTGATCGACTACACCACCGCTGTCGGCATCGCCAGGGGCAACAAGCGCGTAGCCGTCCGCTATGCGCCCCTCATGATGATCGGCTGGGCCCGCACCTGGCTCAACAGCCTGGCGGCCGGCAGCATCACCACCTGCATGGACTTTGCGGAAGCCTTCGTCCGCAACTTCACCGACACCGACACCTACACTCGCCATGTGCATTCAGGGGCCGGACGAGTCCTTCCCTGACTACCTCACCCAGTGGACTAACCTCTGCAAGTCCTACGAGGGGGTGCACGAGGTGCAGGCCATACAATACTACATCAAAGGCTATCGAGACGGCACCCTCTCAAGCACAAGATTCTATGCTCCGAGCCGGCAACGCTCGCCGAGCTCATGACCAAGGCGAACAAGTACGCCACGACTGATTCAGCCATCCGGGTCAAGACGACCGCGCCTGCCTAGGCAACAACAATGCTGGCAACAGCCCGGCCGGCTGCCGACAACCGACAGTCGCAAAACAACAAACGCAAGAGTGACCAGCCAGATCCCCGCTATGGGAGCCGACAGGTCAACACCATCGAGGAACAAGAGTCGGGTGCCTAGCCTTCCAGCCAGCGCCAGCGCTCTGGCAAGGCTGCCTGGCAGTCGAAGCTCACCTTCGAGCAGATGCTCGACCTCCCCTGCAAGAACCACTCGGGGGCCAAGCCGTCTACGCACATGCTTCGGCGGTGCAGCTTATCACAGCGATTGGCCCGGGCGGACGGCCTTCCGGCTCCTCCCATGCCACCTGCAAGCATGCCGGCCCTGGCCCCAGCTGTCGCCCTGACGCCCGCTCCGGCTCCGTCCCAAAACGACGGTCGTCTTCACAACCAATTCCCCAACCAGGACGGATGCTACGTCGTCTTCACCAGTGAAGAAACGAACAAACATGCTCAACGCCGGCTCCAGCGTGAGGTGAACGCCACCATGTCGGCAACTCCCCACTTCATGCACTGGTCGAAGAAGCCGGTCACCCGGAGCCGGGTTGATCACCCCGTCGTGATGCCAAATCCTGGCAGCTACGCTCTGGTGCTTTACCCCACCATCGCCACTGAGGAACAAACTTGCCGCTTCTCGCGGATGTTGATAGATGGTGGCAGCAGCATCAACATTCTTTACCTCGACACGACGCGCAAGCTGGGGTTGAAGATAGAAGACCTACAGGCGAGCCGAACAGTATTCCATGGCATCGTGTCTGGGAAGTCCTACTCCCCTGTCAACAAGATCACGCTTGACGTCCTCTTCGGCGGACCTGGCCACTTCCGCCACGAGCCAGTGCTGTTCGAGGTCGTGGACCTCGCGAGTCCCTACCACGCGCTTTTGGGCCGGCCGGCCCTCGTCAGCTTCATGCTGGTCCCCCACTATGCCTACCTCAAGCTCAAGATGTCGGGCCTCAAGGGAATCATCACCATCGTGGGTGATTACATGATGTCGCTCGAGTGTGCTCGAGACGGCAGTCGGCTAGCTAAGGCCCTGGAAATCGCCAAAGAGAGGTGGCAGCTCGACTGGCTCGTGGCCCTTGCCGCCAAACAGTCGGCCGTGCTGGCTCCCCCCTCGCAGTCCGTCGGCGAGGCCTCCTTCCAGCCGTCCAAGCACACCAAGAAAATCCCGCTCGTCCCGGCCAACCCGGCTCAGTGCGTCACCATCGGCTCCTACCTCGACAACAAATAGGAAGGCGAGCTCGTCGACCTCCTCCATGAGAATGGGGACATCTTTGAATGGTCCCCCAAGGACATGTCGGGTGTTCCGAGGAAGTTCGCCAAGCACAAACTACACGTCCGGCCGGATGTCAAGCCGGTCAAGCAACCCTTGCGCCACTTCTCCGAGGAGAAGCAGCGTACTATAGGCAAAGAGATGGCCCGGCTGCTCGCAGCCAGGTTCATCATGGAAGTGTTCCACCCCAACACGCTAGCCAACCCAGTCTAGGTGCTGAAGAAGAACAAGACCTGGCGCATGTGCATCGATTACACTAGCCTGAACAAGGCATGTCCCAAGGACCCATTCGCCCTGCCACGGATCGATCATGTCATCGACTCCACAGCCGGCTGTGACTTGTTGTCCTTCCTGGACGCCTACTCTGGCTACCACCAGATCAAACTGGACCCGGAAGACCGGTTCAAAACCTCCTTCATCACGCCCTTTGGGGCCTACTACTACATCACCATGTCCTTCGGCCTGAAGAACACAGGCGCCACCTTCCAACGGTGCATGCAGAAATGCTTCATGTCTCAGCTAGGCAGGAACGTCCATGGCTACGTCGACGACGTCATCGTCAAAACCAAGAAGGAGACCTCCAGGAGACCTTTGCGAACTTGCACGAGTACAAGATCAAGCTCAACCCGGAAAAGTGTGTCTTCGGTGTCCTAGCCAGCCAACTCTTGGGTTTCTTCGTCTCCGCTCACGGCATCGAAGTTAACCTCGAGAAGATCAGCGCGATCGAGCGCATGCCCAAGCCGACCCGGCTCCGCGATGTCCAGAAGTTCACCGGCTGCCTCGCCTCGCTCAGCCGGTTCATCAACCGGCTGGGGGAGAAGGCCCTGCCGCTCTACCGGCTCCGTCGCAAAACAGCTCTGATCGAGCCGGGCCACACCAAGAAACCAGGCATTTTTTATTGGCCCGACGAGGCGGACTGGGCTTTCTGCGGCCTCAAGAAGGCTCTCACCCGCGCGCCCATCCTGGTTGCGTCGGCTGAGAAGGAACCACTACTCGCCTATATCACGGCGACCACTCGCGTCATCAGCGTCGTCCTGGTGGTCGACCGGCCGGAGGAGGGCAAGTCCCTGCTGGTCCAATGGCCGGTCTACTACCTCAGCGAGGTCCTCTCCGCGTCCAAGCAGAAATACCCCCACTACCAAAAGATGTGCTACGGCATATACTTCGCCGCCAAGAAGGTTAAGCAACATTGGTCGCCTTCGCCGCCAAGTTACTTCCGGGAGCATACCATCACTGTGGTGAGCACGGCCCCTCTCGGTGAGATCATGAGTGGCCAGGATTCCACCGTCCGGATCGCCAAATGGGCCATCGCCCTCGCCGATCATGAGATCTGGTACGAGCCAAGAACCGCCATCAAGTCGCAGGTGGTTGCTGACTTCGTTGTCGACCGGGAGGAGACGGAATTCGTGCCGACTCCCCTAGACTCCACACATTGGCGCATGCATTTCGATGGCTCGAAAATGAGGACCAGCCTAGTCCCGGCATAGTCCTCTCCTCCCCGAAAGGTGACCAGCTCAAGTACACCCTCCAGATCCACTTCACTGCCTCCAACAACGTGGCCGAGTACGAGGCCATCGTCCACGGCCACCGGCTCACCAAGCAGATCGGCATCAGACACATCCTATGCTTCGGCGACTCTGACCTCATGGTCCAGCAAGTCTTTGGCGAATGGGACGCCAGGGACGCCAACATGGCCAGCTACCGCTTCCTCGTACAACAGCTCACCGGCTCCTTCGAGGGATGTGAGTTTCATCACGTCCCACGGGCGAAAAATGAGGCGGCTGACGCGCTGGCAAAGATCGTCTCCACCAGGCAGGCCATCCCAGCCAACGTCTCCCTCAAGCGGCTGCTCAAGTTATCCATCAAGCCTTCCTCAGAATCGGAGTCAATCTTCGTGCCGACAGACGCCACCGGCCCATCGACGGCTCCGGCTGCCCCTCCGATATCTTCGCCACCGGCTCTCGCAACATTGGTAGCCTTGCCGGCACCAGTCGAGCCGGCTGCGCCCAAGGCAGTCGGCTCCAGCGACACGGCCGTCATGATGATTATCGACCAGCCAGCCCCGGGGGGCCCCGAGCCGGTCCCGGGGACTGATCATCCAGTCCCGGGGGCTCCCGAGCCGGCCCCGGAGGCTGATCAGCTAGTCCTTGGGGCTCCCGAGCCGGCCCCCGCCTCGGCCCCCGGGCAAACCTCCCCACCCCTACCAGCTACAGTTCCAGCCCCCGGCTGTCCGGCTGACGGGGCCTTGGGCAGCAAGGCTTGGCTCACACGAAAGGTCAATCGAAGGGAGACTCCGACTAGGCCCAACCAAACCAGCTCCCTCGAGGCGGACACCCCAACCCAGCTATAGACCGGCTCCCGGTAGTCGGGATGGCGGGGCCGAAACCAAAGGGGAAAAAGGGAGGGATCAAAAAGAACCAATAGGGCGAAAAGGGATATGGACAAGTCGGCACGAGCAATAAGGCAAACACACTAAGTATTCATAGCATAATTGTTAACACAGAAGTGGCCCACGGCCAGCACGGTTCATTACATAAACACCCCCAGTGGGTGGACTCGAGCCTAACTTGCAGGAAAGAAAAAGAAAGATAAAACCGCCCGGGGCCTCAGGCCATCAGCGTGTCGCCAGCCGGCGTGCCTCCAGCCCGCGCGTCGCTGGGCGGCTCGACTCTCGCCTCGGAAGTGGTCGCGGCCTTAGGGTCGGCCTCCTCGGCCTTCGAAGCCGCCTTCGCGGTCCCAGATGTCTCGCCGCTCGAGTCGGTGCTCTCCTCGGCAACCACCTCATCTAATGGGCCTTGGGGGACGCCGAAGGAGTCCTCACGTAGCGGCTCGCCGTCCTCGCCAAGCGCCGGCAGGATCTCGTCCACATCGACTTATGACGCAAGCTTGTTGGCCCGATGGACGAGGGCCGGCTCACGGGCCTTCCTCTCCTTGGCCAGATCGTCGCGCATGGTGGCCAGCCGGTTCAGATCGATGCCTCGATACCACGAGGTGACGAATCGGCTCGGTCTGCTGACGTCTTCCAGGCCTCGAGCCGGGCCACGGCCTGCTCCAGCCACCAGGCCACGCGGTTCGCTGGAGCTCCCCCGCGGCCCGGCCACAAAGCGGCGATGATCTCCTTCCCAATCGTCTTCAGCCGATCCACGCTTCATTCGAGATGGGTCAGCCGGTACTCAATGGCTATCCCAATCTCGTCAACGTCCCACGCGGCGTCCTCCTCGATGGAGCGACCGCGTTCCTAAAGGTACTCCCGGTGCTCCTCGATGGCGCGCTCAGCGCGGCGCTGAGTTTCCGGGAAGCGCCCTAAGAGAAAGGAGAAGGAGAGGAAAGAAAGGCAAATTAAAACACAAGAACTAGCAAAGGAAAAAGCAACCGGCTGGAGAAGAGAAAGATGGGCACTTACCTTCAATGGCGTCGTCCACCCCAAGGGCGCCACCTTCTGCTCTGACGCTAGAGCCGCCTCTGATGCAGCGAGGGAGCCCTTGACCCCATCGAGCGTCCTCTCAAGGCGGGTCACCTCGTCTTGGAGGGCGGCTATCCTCCGGGAGGCGTCAGCCGCCTCCTTGATGGTCGTCTCCCTGGCCGCCACCTCCTTCGCCGCCTCGGCCTTCAGGCGGTCCTGGGCTCCCTCCCCGTCCACCAGTAGCGCGGCTAGCTGGTCTTTCTTCTGTGTGGCCACCTGGACGTCTTGTGCCAACCGGTCCCGCTCGGAGACGAGCCCGGTCTTCTCGTCCAGGAGGGCGGTGAGATCACTTGCAAGGCAAGGCAGGAGTCAGCTGGCTCTCGGGGGCTACATACCCCTCCCACGAAGTTCTACTGACCTTGCACGCGCGCCAGCTCCTCCTCCAGGCGGTAGAAGCCATGTTTACCGCGATCATGGATAGCGACCACCTCCTCGAACAGCTTCTGCCGCAAGGAGGTTCCCTCCTGTCACGAAGAGTCAAAAATCAAAACATGCGCAAAAGAGATCCGGCCCGGCTACCCGTTAGCCGGTTAGCCGGCCCGCATCTTGGGGGCTACACCCAGTGGGTGCACTTGCGCGCCCCCACTAAAAATTCTAAGACAATGCAACTGTGCTTACCTCTGCTCGGTGTAGGGTGGCATCTGCCGCCTTTGCGAACCGGGCTAGCTCTTGCCGGCACTGGTCCAGGACGCTCCCCAAGTCCCCGAATGAGCGGACCGGGCCGCCCACCTGGGGAGCCGGTAGGGCTGGCACGCGCCAGCGCCTCCTAGTCTCGGAGCACCTCATGCATTGTTCGCAGGGTCCTCCGGGCCCGGCTACCGTGCCGCTCGGGCTCGCCGCGGCGCCAGCCGCCGGGGGTGGGTTGATGACGGCAAGGGTCCGGCAGTCGCCTCCCGCCGACCCTCCGCCCAACGCCGTCGCCGCCTCCGCCTCCTGCTGCTCCGGTGCGACGATCACGACAGAGGGCACCTCCACCTCTGGCGGCGCCTCTAACGCCACCTCCGGGGCCACCGGGGCCTCCATCACATCAACCCGGGCGGCTCGGCCGCGAGCGGGGTCATGACCGAACCTCGGGCCGGGCCGCCTCGAGAGTCGGCTCCGCCGTCATCGCCCTCGCTTGGGATGCCTCCTTCGCAGACGGAGGCACTGGCGGATCCATGGCCGCCCCTCGCGGCTCGCTCGATGGAGGCCTCGACATACGGGTCGATTCTGCCGCCGAGTCTGACGCCCGCGTGGGATCCGCGGACCTCATCCGCCTCTGGCTCCTCGAGGTCCCGGAGTCCGAGGCCCCTCCTCGCATTCCGGACTTGGAGGCTTGCAGCTCCGCGAGCCTCCTCTTCTCCTCCCGCTGGGTGGCCGCGTGCTCGCGGGCCAGCCGACTGGCGGCATCCATCGGATCCCCTGCCGGCTCCCCCTCGTGGAGCTCGATGGGGTCCCTACAGTGCCGAAGGACCGGTTATTCACCGGCTCGCGACCCGGAAGAAAAGCATACACGAGAAAGAGACTTACCCGATGATGAGGGGCAAGGCCCACTTGGTGTGCGGCGGCGGATTCACACGGCCACCTTCACCCGTTTCGGGACTGGCGGCGGGGCTGCTAGCCCCTCCTGAGCCGGCCTCTTCGCCCGACCGGCTGCTCCGGCCGCCGGGGCATGAGCCGGCCGCTGCTCGCTCTGCCGACCCTGACGCGCTAAGGGAGGAGGCTCGTTCATAATCATTAAGTCATCGTCATCATCATGGTCGTCGTCCATCCAGTCCCTCATCGTGGGGGGAAGAAGGAACTCACCTGCTCCGCTAGGCTCCCCGGCTGTGCCGGATCCTCCGGCTCCGCTGGGAGCGCCGGCTCGCGGGTCTGCCGGCTCGTCAACTCCTCCCGAGGAGTCCACCCCCTCCTCCGGAGGGCCTCCCATCTCGTAGTCTTCGGAGTCAGAGTTTTCACCCTCCGCCTCGAAGATTTGAGGGTGCGGGCCGTCCGGCGTATTCTGTAGTACCAGCAGCTACGGTCAGCACGACAAAGTAAGTTCTCCAGACGGCTACCGGCTAGGAAGAATCAAACGAAGAAAAAACCGCCTTGACGAAAGACTTACCAGGGGCGGTTGATACGATTGTACGACTCCATGCCAAAGGACCACGACGCGGGATTCAACTCGAACATCGTGAGGGCGTTCACCCGGTTCGCCACCTAAGCCGGTGTCAGGTCGACGGTGGACAGCCGGCAGGGGTCGCGCCGGCCGGACATGTCGCAGATCCGGTGCGGCCTCAGCTGGAGAGGCAACACCCGGCGCGAGATGAAGGCCGTCACCAGATCGGCGACAACCTACCCCTCGGAGCTCTTCAGCTGCACGAGCCGGTCGAGCTCCTCCAAGGCCACGCCGCGCAGGGCAGTCCCCAGCCAGTTCACCTGGGTGGACTGCGCGTCGACAAACGGCGGCGGCCGGATGAACTCCAAGTTCGGGTCGTCGCTCTTCACGTAGAAGAACGTCCGGTGCCACCCCTTGACAGAATCGATAAGAGAAAGAGGCAGGAAGCGCGCGACGCCGCGGCAACACACCACCGTGCCCCTGCAGGCGCCGCTCCTCAGCGGTTTGAGAAAAAGAGGGCGTTGAAGAAATCGATGAAAGGGAGGATTCCGAGATAACCCTCGCATAGTGTCACGAAGGCGGCAAGGTACAAAATTGCATTGGGGCCAATATGATGCAGCTGGAGATCAAAAGTGTCAAGGAGTTGGCGAAAGAAGAGGCTCACTGGGAGCCCAAAGCCACGGGAGAAATGCCAAAGGAACACGATGTGTTCCCCCGGCTGCGGCGCCGGCGCCACCTCATCGCCCGGCGCGCGTGTGACCACCCACTCCTCCGGCGGCAGCATACGCATGCGGCGAAGCTCCGCAATGTCCGCCTCGACGACAACGGAGCCCGCCCAGCTCCCTCCGCATCCATCGTCCATCGCGGTGGCAGGGCGGTGTGCGGGCCCGGTTGCGGGTTTGGGCGTGGTGTTGCACGAAGAAGACGAAGCAGGCAAGAAGGCAAGGCAGTAGGGGGGCGAGCGGGATGCGGGTATCTCCGCCCCTGCCCTTCCTCCTCTTTTATAGGGACGGCCACGACCAGGGGACGTGGGATTAACCGCGCCCACTCCCCCGGAAATTCCGCGCGTGCGTGGGTGGCCCCGAACCGCGACGTTGCTTCGGGGCACAGAGGATCCCGATCTGCGCCCCGAGGCCTACTGGGCTACGCCCGGGGCCTAGCGGGATTGGCCCAGGCCGATGTCCCGTCTCCCCACATGCGTAGGGCCTGCCGCATCATTACGCGTCACGTGGCGCGTGGCGGGCCGGCTCGGGTCCTGGGGCAACGCGCTGGGACCCGAGGTGTCGGGTCCAATGGCCGAGTCGGTTGCACCTTCAGCTTCATGCCGGAGGCGGGCACCGCTAGGGGGAAGCCGCCGGCTCCCATCCATCTGCCGGATGTGGGCCCCCGCCAGCTTCGGGGACTACTAACGGGGTTATTACCCCCAGGTAGGCCAAAGAAATGGGGTCATCCCCTTCCCTCTTCGAAGAAAAACTACGTGGACGACTGCCCATGGACGGCTGGAGTGTTGGGGAATGTCGCATGGGAAACAAAAAATTTCCTACGCACACGCAAACCTATCCATGGTGATGAGCATCTACGAGAGGGAGAGTGGATCTACGTACCCTTGTAGATCGCTAAGCGGGAAGTGTTAAGAAACGTGGTTGGTGTAGTCGAACTTCTTCGCGATCCAAATCGCCGAGCGTCCCGCAATCCAATCATGAACCGTCCCACGAACCAATCACGAACCGTCCCACGATCTCGTCACGATCCGTCCCACGATCCAATCACGAACGTCTCGTGGCCTTGATCACGATCCTTCCGATCTAGTACCGAACGGACGGCACCTCCGCGTTCAGCACACGTGCAACTTGATGACGATCTCCACCTTCTTGATCCAGCAAGAGGGGTGGATAGGAGAGAGAGTTCACCGGCAGCGTGACGGTGCTCCGGTGATGGTGGTGGAGCAATTCAGGCAGGGCTTCGCCTAAGCACTGCGGAACTACGATCTAGAGGAGAAACTATGCATCGGTGGAACGGGTAGCACGTGGCCGGAAATTATGTCCAAAAAACACCCAATCCACTAGTATATATAGGAGGAGAGGAGAGGAGAGGCATCCAAGGCCTTTGGGTCGGCCTAAATAGGAGGTGGGAGCAATCCTACTTCACCTCCAATCCTAGTTGGAGTAGGATTGCCTCCTATTGGCTGATTTTCCACTTTTTGCTTTAGGACTTTCTCTCCTGCGCCATGGGCCTTTGTGGCTGTTTTCCCAGCCCACTAAGGGATGGTTATTATTATCCCACAGACCATGGACCTCTTGGGGTCGAAATACCCCTCCCGGAGGTCCCCCGGTACACTACCGGCACTCCCGGTACACTACCGATACTCCCGGTACACTACCGATGAGCCCGAAACTTTTCCGGCGACCAAACTGGGACATCCTATATATGAATCTTTACCTCCGGACCATTCCGGAGCTCCTCGTGACGTCCAGGATCTCATCCGGGACTCTGAACAACCTTCGGTCACCACCATACATAACTCTATACTACCGAAACGTCACCGAACCTTAAGTGTGCAGACCCTGCGGGTTCGAGAACTATGTAGACATGACCGAGACACCTCTACGGCCAATAACCAATGGCGGGACCTGGATGTCCACATTGGTTCCTACATATTCTACGAAGATCTTATCGGTTGAACCTCTATGTCAAGGATTCAGTTAATCCCGTATAACGTTCCCTTTGTTCTTCGGCATGTTACTTTCCCGAGATTCGATCGTCGGTATCTCTATACCTAGTTCAATATCATTACTGGAAAGTCTCTTTACTCGTTCCGTAATGCAAGATCCCGCAACTAACAATTAGTCACATTGCTTGCAAGGCTTATTGTGATGTTGCATTACCGAGTGGGCCCCGAGATACCTCTCCGTCACACGGAGTAACAAATCCCAGTCTCGATCCATGCCAACTCAACAGACACCATCGGAGATACCTGTAGAGCACCTTTATAGTCACCCAGTTACGTTGCGACATTTGATACACACAAGGCACTCCTTCGATATCCGTGAGTTGCATGATCTCATGGTCATAGGAACATATGCTTTGACATGCAGAAAACAGTAGCAATAAACTGACACGATCATATGCTACGTTTGTAGTTTGGGTCTTGTCCATCACATCAGTCTCCTAATGATGTGATCCCATTATCAAATGACATCACATGTCAATGGCTAGGAAACCCTGACCATCTTTGATCAACGAGCTAGTTCACTAGAGGCATACTAGGGACATAGTGTTTGTCTATTTATCCACACATGCAATGTGTTTCCGATCACTACAGTTATAGCATGGATAATAAACGATTATCATGAACAAGGAAATATAATAATAAACACTTTATATATTGCCTCTAGGGAATATTTCCAACAGTCTCCCACTTGCACTAGAGTCAATAATCTAGTTCACATCACTATGTGATCTACATGGTAATGAATCGAACACCCATACAGTTCTGGTGTTGATCATGTTTAGCCCTTGGAAGAGGTTTAGTCAACGGGTCTGCAACATTCAGATCCATGTGCACTTTGCAAATATTTATGTCCTTCTCCTCGATGTAGAGCCGGATGGAGTTGAAGCGTCGCTTTATGTGTCTGGTCCTCTTGTGAAACCTTGGTTCCTTGGCTAGAGCAATGGCACCAGTGTTGTCATAGAACAGATTTATTGGATTCAGTGCACTAGGCACTACTCCAAGATCTGTCATGAACTGCTTCATCCAGACACCTTCCTTCGCTGCCTCCGAGGCTGCGATGTACTCCGCTTTGCACGTAGAATCAGCTACCACGCTTTGCTTGGAACTGCACCAGCTTACCGCTCCCCCGTTAAGAATAAATACGTATCCGGTTTGCGATTTAGAATCTTCCGGATCAGTGTCAAAGCTTGCATCGACGTAACCCTTTATGACAAGCTCTTCATCACCTCCATAAACGAGAAACATGTCCTTAGTCCTGTTAAGGTGCTTAAGGATATTCTTGACCGCTTGCCAGTGCTCCATTCCAGGATCACTTTGAAACCTTCCAGCCATACTTATGGCAAGGCTGACATCGGGTCTTGTGCACAGCATTGCATACATGATAGAGCCTATGGCTGAAGCATAGGCGATGACGCTCATCTTTTCTTTATCTTCTGCAGTCACTGGGCATTGAGTCTTACTCAACTTCACACCTTGCAACACAGGCAAGAACCCCTTCTTGGCCTGTTCCATTTTGAACTTCTTTAAAACTTTATCAAGGTATGTGCTCTGTGAAAGTGCTATTAAGCGTTTTGAGCTATCTCTATAGATCTTAATGCCTAATATGAAAGCAGCTTCTCCTAGGTCCTTCATTGAAAAACTCTTATTCAAATATTCCTTCACGCTTTCCAGCATTTCTATATCGTTTCCAATCAGCAATATGTCATCCACATATAACACTAGAAACGCTACAGAGCTCCCACTCACTTTCTTGTAAATACAAGCTTCTTCATAAACTTGTATAAACCCAAACGCTTTGATCACCTCATCAAAGCGTTTATTCCAACTCTGAGATGCTTGCACCAGTCCATAAATGGATCGCTGGAGTTTGCAAACTTTGTCAGCATTCTCTGGATCGACAAAACCTTCGGGTTGCATCATATACAACTCTTCCTCAAGGAAACCATTGAGGAACGCCGTTTTGACGTCCATCTACCAAATTTCATAGTCGAAATAAGCAGCTATTGCCAACATGATTCTGACAGACTTAAGCATCGCTACGGGTGAGAAAGTCTCATCGTAGTCAACTCCTTGAACTTGTGAAAAACCCTTTGCCACAAGTCGAGCTTTATAGACGGTGACATTACCGTCCGCGTCCGTGTTCTTCTTATAGATCCATTTGTTCTGAATGGCCTTTCGCCCTTCAGGTAGTACTTCCAAAGTCCATACTTTGTTTTCATACATGGATCCCATCTCAGATTGCATGGCCTCTAACCATTTCTCGGAATCCGGGCCCATCACTGCTCCTCCATAGCTCGTAGGTTCATTGTTGTCCAACAACATGACCTCTAAGACAGGGTTGCCGTACCACTCGGGAGTAGTACGCGTCCTTGTCGACCTACGAGGTTCAATAGCAGCTTGATCTGGAGCTTCATGATCATCATCATTAACTTCCTCTTCTACCATTGTAGGTTCCACAGAAACATCTTTCTGTGCAGCGCTACTCTCTGGTTGAAGTAAAGGTTCAATAACCTCATCAAGCTCTATTTTCCTCCCACTCAATTCTTTCGAGAGAAACTCTTTCTCAAGAACTGCTCTGTTCTTAGCGACAAACACTTTGCCCTTGGATCTGAGATAGAAGGTATACCCGACTGTCTCTTACGGGTATCCTATGAAGACGCACTTTTCCGCTTTGGGTTCCAGCTTTTCAGGCTGAAGCTTTTTGACATAAGCATCACATCCCCAAACTTTAAGAAACGACAACTTCGGCTTTTTGCCAAACCACAGTTCATATGGCGTCGTCTCAACGGATTTTGATGGTGCCCTATTTAAAGTGAATCCAGCTATCTCTAATGCATAACCCCAAAACGATAGTGGCAAATCGGCAAGAGACATCATAGAACGCACCATATCCAATAAGGTCCGATTACGACGTTCAGACACACCATTACGCTGTAGTGTTCCGGGCGGTGTCAACTATAAAACAATTCCACACTGTCTTAAGTGATTGCGAAACTCATAACTCAGATATTCACCTCCTCGATCAGATCGAAGAAATTTAATCTTCTTGTTACGATGATTCTCAACTTCACTCTGAAATTGCTTGAACTTTTCAAATGTTTCAGACTTGTGCTTCATCAAGTAAATATACCCATATCTACTCAAGTCATCAGTGAAGGTGAGAAAATAACGATAACCACCGCGTGCTTCGACATTCATTGGACCGCACACATCAGTATGTATGATTTCCAATAAGTCACTCGCCCGTTCCATTGTTCCAGAGAACAGCGTTTTCGTCATCTTGCCCATAAGGCATGGTTCACATGTGTCAAGTGATTCAAAATCAAGTGACTCCAAAAGTCCATCAGCATGGAGCTTCCTCATGCGTTTTACACCAATATGACCTAAACGGCAGTGCCACAAGAAAGTGGTACTATCATTAACTACTCTACATCTTTTGGCATCAATGTTATGAACATGTGTGTCATCACTATCAAGATTCAATATGAATAAACCCCTAACATTGGGTGCATGACCATAAAAGATATTACTCATATAAATAGAACAACCTTTATTCTCTGATTTAAATGAGTAACCGTCTCGCAATAAACAAGATCCAGATATAATGTTCATGCTTAACGCAGGCACTAAATAACAATTATTTAGGTTAATCACTAATCCTGATGGTAATCGAAGAGAGAGCGTGCCGACGGCGATCACATCAACCTTGGAACCATTTCCCACGCGCATCGTCACTTCGTCCTTTGCCAGTCTTCGTTTATTCCGTAGTTCCTGTTTTGAGTTGCAAATGT
The DNA here is from genome assembly GCA_022496015.1 of Hordeum marinum. Classification (NCBI taxonomy): domain Eukaryota; kingdom Viridiplantae; phylum Streptophyta; class Magnoliopsida; order Poales; family Poaceae; genus Hordeum; species Hordeum marinum. The sequence goes on along the minus strand of CM039672.1, from coordinate 436,564,983 downwards.
GAGCAACCGAACCGGTATCAAATACCCAGGCACTACTACGAGAACTAGTAAGGTACACATCAATAACACGTATATCATATATACCTTGTTTGTCGTTGGCCGCCTTCTTGCCAGCCAGGTACTTGGGGCAGTTCCGCTTCCAGTGACCAGTTCCTTTGCAATGAAAGCACTCAGTTTCTGGCTTAGGTCCATGCTTAGGCTTCTTTGTAGGAGTAGCAACTGCTTTGCCATCCTTCTTGGTTTTACCCTTCTTGCCTTTGCCTTTGCCGTTTTTCTTGAAACTAGTGGTTTTATTGACCATCAACACTTGATGTTCTTTGTGGATTTCAGACTCAGCGACTTTCAGCATCGCAAACAGCTCGGCGACTGACTTGTTCATCCCGTGCATGTTATAGTTCATCACAAAGCTCTTGTAACTAGGTGGCAGCGATTGAAGAACTCTATCAGTGATCGCCTCCGGCGGAAGGGTAATTCCCAACTCCGCTAGACGGTTTGAGTACCCAGACATTCTGAGTATGTGCTCACTCATAGACCCGTTCTCCTCCATCTTGCAAGCATAGAATTTATCGGAGGTCTCATACCTCTCGATCCGGGCATTCTTCTGAAAGATAAACTTCAACTCCTGGAACATCTCATATGCTCCATGACGTTCAAAACGTCTTTGAAGTCCCGGTTCTAAGCCATACAATATTGCACACTGAACTATTGAGTAGTCTCCAGCACGAGCCACCCAAGCGTTCTTAACGTCTTCGGAGGTCATGTCTTCTGGCTGATCACCAAGCGGTGCATCAAGGACATATGACTTCTGGGAAGCCGTGAGGATAATCCTCAGATTACGGGCCCAGTCAACAAAGTTACTTCCATCATCTTTCAATTTAGCTTTCTCTAGGAACGCATTAAAATTCAGGGGTGCTACTACGCGAGCCATTGATCTACAACATTAATATGCAAAGGTTACTTAGACTATTGTTCAAGATAATGAGTTTAGTTAATCAAATTACTAAAGCTCCCACTCAAATTGACATCCCTCAGCTCATCTGAGTGTCACATGATCCAAATTCACCAACTCAAGTCCGATCATCACGTGAGTTAAGGTGGCTTCAATGGTGAACATCATTATGTTGATCATATCTACTATATGACTCATGTTCGACCTTTCAGTCTCTTGTGTTCCGAGGCCATGTCTGTACATGCTAGGTTCGTCAAGTTTAACCCGAGTCTTCTGCACGTGCAAATCTGGCTTGCACCCGTTGTATGTGAACGTAGAGTCTATCACACCCGATCATCACGTGGTGTCTCGACACGACGAACTTCCGCAACGGTGCACACTCGGGGAGAACACAGTTCATCTTGAAATTTAAGTGAGGGATCACCTTATAATGCTACCGTCGTACTAAGCAAAACAAGGTGCATAAAAGGATTAACATCTCATGCAATTCATAAGTGACATGATATGGCTATCAACTTGTGTTTAAGATATCCATCTTCGAAACACTGGCATGATCTCCATCGTCACCGGCATGACACCATGATCTCCATCATCTTGATCTCCATCAACGTGTCGCCATCGGGGTTGTCACGCCCTGCATGCTTCTACTACTATTGCTATCGTAGCGATAAAGTAAAGCATTACATAGCGCTTAATGATTGACACGCAGGTCATACAATAATTAAAGACAACCCTATGGCTCCTGCCGGTTGCCGTAATCACCGACATGCAAGTCGTGATAATCTATACATCACATGATCATCTCATACATCACATATATCTCATAATGTAATTGGCCATATCATATCACAACATACCCTGCAAAAACAAGTTAGACGTCCTCTAATTGTTGTTGCATGTTTTACGTGGCTGCTACGGGTATCTAGCAAGAACGATTCTCACCTACGTATAAACCACAATGGTGATACATAGATTGCTTTTCAACCTTCTCAAGGACCGCCTTTCTCGTATCCGATCCAACTAAAGTGAGAGAAACTGTCACCCGCAAGCCATCTAAGCAACAAGTTGCATCGAGGGAACCGGTCTTTCGTAAGCGTACGAGTAATGTTGGTCTGGGCCGCTTCATCTCACAATCCCGCTGAACCAAAATCCAACCAAGGGAGGAAGCAATCTAAGCATCAACGCCCACAAACCTTTTGTGTTCTACTCGAGATCTCATCGAACCATCAACCTAGCTCATGATGCCACTGTTGGGGAACGTCGCATGGGAAACAAAAATTTTCCTACGCACACGCAAACCTATCCATGGTGATGAGCATCTACGAGAGGGAGAGTGGATCTACGTACCCTTGTAGATCGTTAAGCGGGAAGCATTAAGAAACGCGGTTGGTGTAGTCGAACTTCTTCGCGATCCAAATCGCCGAGCGTCCCGCGATCCAATCACGAACCGTCCTGCGAACCAATCATGAACCGTCCCACGATCTCGTCACGATCCGTCCCACGATCCAATCATGAACGTCTCGTGGCCTTGATCACGATCCTTCCGATCTAGTACCGAACGGACGACACCTCCGCGTTCAGCAGACGTGCAGCTTGATGACGATCTCCATCGTCTTGATCCAGCAAGAGGGGTGGAGAGGAGAGAGAGTTCACCGGCAGCGTGACGGTGCTCCGGTGATGGTGGTGGAGCAATTCCGGCAGGGCTTCGCCTAAGCACTGCGGAACTACGATCTAGAGGAGAAACTATGCACCGGTGGAACGGGTAGCACGTGGCCGGAAATTCTGTCCAAAAACCACCCAATCCACTAGTATATATAGGAGGAGAGGAGAGGAGAGGCAGCCAAGGCCTTTAGGTCGGCCTAAATAGGAGGTGGGAGCAATCCTACTTCACCTCCAATCCTAGTTGGAGTAGGATTGCCTCCTATTGGCTGATTTTCCACTTTTTGCTTTAGGACTTTCTCTCCTGCGCCATGGGCCTTTGTGGCTGTTTTCCCAGCCCACTAAGGGCTGGTTATTATTATCCCACATCCCATGGACCTCCTGGGGTCGAAATACCCCTCCCGGAGGTCCCCCGGTACACTACCGGCACTCCCGATACACTACCGATACTCCCGGTACAGTACCGATGAGCCCGAAACTTTTCCGGCGACCAAACTGGGACATCATATATATGAATCTTTACCTCCGCACCATTCCGTAGCTCCTCGTGACGTCCGGGATCTCATCCGGGACTCCGAAAAACCTTCGGTAACCACCATACATAACTCTATACTACCGAAACGTCACCGAACCTTAAGTGTGCAGACCCTGCGGGTTCGAGAACTATGTAGACATGACCGAGACACCTCTACGGCCAATAACCAATGGAGAGACCTGGATGTCCACATTGGTTCCTACATATTCTACGAAGATCTTATCGGTTGAACCTCTATGTCAAGGATTCAGTTAATCCCGTATAACGTTCCCTTTGTTCTTCGGCATGTTACTTGCCCGAGATTCGATCGTCGGTATCTCTATACCTAGTTCAATCTCATTACTGGCAAGTCTCTTTACTCGTTCCGTAATGCAAGATCCCGCAACTAACAATTAGTCACATTGCTTGCAAGGCTTATTGTGATGTTGCATTACCGAGTGGGCCCCGAGATACCTCTCCGTCACACGGAGTAACAAATCCCAGTCTTGATCCATGCCAACTCAACAGACACCATCGGAGATACCTGTAGAGCACCTTTATAGTCACCCAGTTGCGTTGCGACATTTGATACACACAAGGCACTCCTTCGATATCCGTGAGTTGCATGATCTCATGGTCATAGGAACATATACTTTGACATGCAGAAAACAGTAGCAATAAACTGACACGATCATATGCTACGTTTGTAGTTTGGGTCTTGTCCATCACATCAGTCTCCTAATGATGTGATCCCGTTATCAAATGACATCACATGTCAATGGCTAGGAAACCCTGACCATCTTTGATCAACGAGCTAGTTCACTAGAGGCATACTAGGGACATAGTGTTTGTCTATTTATCCACACATGCAATGTGTTTCCGATCACTACAGTTATAGCATGGATAATAAACGATTATCATGAACAAGGAAATATAATAACAAACACTTTATATATTGCCTCTAGGGCATATTTCCAACATGGAGGACGTCCGCTCAAGATGCCGCTGGCTGGCGACGTGGACGGCTGGTCAACGAGCCGGCTCGACCCCAGGCCGGCTGAGCGCGGCCGACTGCCTCTGGGCCGCCTCCTCCATTGACCCTGGGATGGACATGCAACGTCCCGTCCCTCTACGCGCTGGTACGATGACATGACGCATCCGCCACGACGGGCGGTCTTGTGGCCACAGTGGCCGCTAACGCACTAGAGCGCATGGCTATAGTCCGGCCGTCCAGGCCGCTGACCTCGGCGAGCGCGACCCGGCGAGGAAATAGTGCTGGCATGCCATCGCCCACTCGATTAGCTGCCCCAGCGTGCCTACAGTGCGGCCGACCGTACCGGAGACTTCGGCCGACTAGTACTAGACGAAGCCTCCCGGGCGATCCGTGCCGCGGCAGGTGGGCGAGGGCCAATCGCACAGCAGGCTGGCAGGCCCCAGCAGGGGATGGGACCGCTCAGCCAGTGGACCATACAGACGACGAGATGGCATGAAGGGCGGGGCCCCCTGGCCAGCTAGAGAGACTGCCAGCCGGGTCCCTCCACCCCTGTACTTTAGAACATATTATAAGAGCCGGGGGTTGGCCTATAAAACCCCCCGAGACCCCCATGCAACGGGGACGGATGAGCACTCGCACACACCCACATAGAGTTTCCTCTCACACTATCACTAGCAACAGAGGAAGTCGAGCCGGCTGCTCCTTCTTCCTCCTCTAGACACAGCTCTAGGAGCATCCTTGTAAACACAACTATCCATCCAACTAGACCAAGCAGGACTAGGGGTATTACCTCCCCCGGAGGGCTCTGAACCTGGGTACATCGTGTGTCGCCACCGCTTGTGCCCAATCTCGCACCCGGAGCCCGCCGGCGTCCTCCGGCCCCAACCACCTACGATAAGCCTACCAATGGCATTTGTCGTGAGAAAATAACGACAACGACGGCGGGCTTGGGGCGGCACGCGGCGACGGGGCCGAGGACGGCGGGCTCAGCAAAGTGGCGATGAAAACTGCGAATTTTCCGAAGTGCTTCTTATATACAAGAAGCATTGGTCCCGGTTCGTGGCACCAACCGGGACTAATGCCCACCTTTAGTCCTGGTTGGTGCCACCAACCGGGACCAAAGGTCTCTTTTCGTCAGCCCAAAGGGTGGGAAGCAAAGACCTTTGGTCCCAGTTGGTTCCACCCACCAATCGGGACCAATGGGTGGTATTATTTATTTTCTCCATTATATTTGTTTGGTTTTTTGCTATATTTATTTTTAAATTTTTTTTCTAGTATTTTTCTTCTGTTATTTTAGTTCATTCTTTTGAACAAAAAATACTTTGATAATTTTAGTTGCATAATTTCCATTATTTTTGTTTTGTTTTTTACTTTATTTATTTTTGTTTTATTTTTTGCTTTATTTATTTTGAATGTGTTTTATCATTATATTCTTTTTTCTATTAATGTTTTGAACAAAAAATACTTTAATAATTTTAGTTGCATAATTTTTGTATAATTATAGTTTCAAAAATACTAGAGGTTTATAAAAGCTTTTTAGTTGATTTTTTTGGAACTCCACTCCCACGATGTTTTGAAAGAAATTAAAAAGCACTTCATATGAACTCTGAAAAGGTTGAAAGTTGGCATGATATCATCATTTCACCCACATAGCATGTGCTAAAAGGTTGAGAGGGTTACGACAAAAACTGGATGCATTTCGTATACAAAATGGACAATCTCTTTCGAAGTATCACGGTTTCGGACGAAAACTCATCTGTTACAAAGGGATTTCATTTTTTTGAACTTATTTGAACTCCATACTTTTTATGTGTTCAAAATTTACCATTTAAAGCCACATCATCAATTTTCAAAACTTACTGACTTCATTTGTTATTTTTCATGCACTTACTGATTTTTTTGAACTAAATAACCCCAAAATTGAAAAGCACTTCAAATGAACTCTGAAAAGGTTGAAAGATGGCATGGTAACATTATTTCACCCACATAGCATGTTATAAAAAGTTAAGAGGGTTACGGCAAAAACTGGATGCAGTTCGTGTACAAAATGGACAATCTCTTTCGAAGTATCACAGTTTCAGAGGAAAACTCATCTATTATAAAGGAATTTCCTTTTTTTAAACGTATTTGAACTCCATACTTTTTGTGTGTACAAAATGGACAATCTCTTTCGAAGTATCACAGTTTTGGACGAGAACTCATCTGTTATAAAGGGATTTCATTTTTTTAAACGTATTTGAACTCCATACTTTTTGTGTGTTTCAAATGCACCATTCAAAGTCACATCATCAATTTTTAACCCTTTCTGACTTCATTTGGTATTTTTCATGCACTTACTGATTTTTTTTTGAGCTAAATAACCCTGAAATTGAAAAGCACTTCAAATGAACTCTAAAAAAGTTGAAAGTTGGCATGGTATCATCATTTCACCCACATAGCATGTTATAAAAATTTGAGAGGGTTACGGCAAAAACTAGATGCATTTCGTGTACAAAACAGACAATCTCTTTTGAAGTATAAGGGTTTCGGACGAAAACTCATGTGTTACAAAAGGCATTTCATTTCTTCACATGTAATTGCAATGATATAGTTGTGGAGAGAAAGTCTTCACCTTTTCTCCGCTTGTGTCCTTTGCTTATTGCGTCATAACCATGGATAATCTTCATCGTTTAATAGGGTGCTTGGGTCAGCCTTGACTTTGAAGGGAGGAATTTCATGAAACTTTTCATAATCTTCCGACATGTCTATCTTGCCCTCCAATCCCACGATGTCTCTTTTTCTTGAAATAACTATGTGGCGCTTTGGCTCATCGTATGATGTATTCGCGTCCTTATCTTTTCTTTTTCTCGGTTTGATAGACTTGTCCTTCACATAGAAAACCTGCGCCACATCATTGGCTAGGACGAATGGTTCGTCTATGTACCCAAGATTGTTCAGATCCACTGTTGTCATTTCGTACTGTGGATCTTCCTATACCCCGCCTCCTGACAGATTGATCCATTTGCACTGAAACAAAGGGACCTTGAAATCATGTGCATAGTCAAGTTCCCATATGTCCACTATGTAACCATAATATGTGTCATTTCCCCTCTTGGTTGCTGCATTAAAGCAGACACCGCTGTTTTGGTTGATGCTCTTTTGATCCTGGGCGATCGTGTAAAATGTATTCCCATTTATTTTGTACACTTTATAAGTCATTACAGTCGAAGATGGTCCCCTGGCCAACGAGTATAGCTCATCAAAAACAGTGTTATCACACATGAGACGTGTTTGCAATCAACTGCCGAAAGTCCTGATGTGTTCACATGTAATCCAGTCGTCACACTTCTCCGGGTGTTTGGAGCGCAGAATATTCTTGTGTTCATTGACATACGGGGTCACCAAGGTAGAATTTTGTAAAACTGTGTAGTGTGCTTGAGACCAAGAATGCCCGTCCCTACATATTATTGAGTCCGCTCCTAGCATGCCTTTTCTAGTCAACAATGACCCGACGAAGATCATCATTGGGCACATCCTCTGGTTCCTCTTGATCTTCATCTTCTCCCGTTGCAGCATCACCGTATTCAGGAGGCACAAAGTTGTCATCATCCTCTTCTTCTTCATTGTCTTCCATCATAACCCCTCTTTCTCCATACTTGGTCCAAACATTATAGTGTGGCATAAAACCCTTCTCAATCAGGTGAAAGTGAAGGATTTTAGAGTTGGAGAAAATACATGGACAATGAATAAAACGATTCTGCTTGTTTTCCTCGACCGCTTTTAGAAAATTATGCAGGCCCTTAATATACTCAGAGGTTTGTCGGTCACCATACATCCATTGCCGGTTCGTCTGCGTGCATTATATAATAAAGTGTATTAAAAACCATTACAACATGCCATGAATAGAGAAGTTACCAAATTAATAGAAATTCATCATCACATTAAAGCCAAAGTAAAATAGTGACCAAAATAAATACATGCAGTTCATACATAGTTCTCATTATTGAACAACATATAGCTCTCTAGAGCATCTAATTAAAACATACATCGAAACTATGTAAAAAAATTAAATGCAACAACAAATGCGATCATAACCGCTACTAAGGTACCAATTGATCCAACGGCATAATGATACCAAGCCTCAGTATGAATATCATATTTTCTAATCTTTCTAATCTTCAAGCGCATTGCATCCATCTTGGTCTTATGATCGTCGACGACATCGGCAACATGCAACTCCAACTTCATCTTCTCCTCTTCAACTCTTTGTAACTTTTCTTTCAAGTCATTGTTTTCTTTTTCAACCAAATTTAACTTCTCGACAAGAATTGCTATGTGGGTTGGAATTTCTAGTTCAACTACCTCCTCCTAGATTAAAAAATCTATGTTACGCTGGTTGGCATAATTTTCATAAACACTAAATAAAATAAATAGTTATAAAAGATAATATATACCACATCCAAATCATAGACAGGACGAGGGCCGACGGAGGCGGATACGAAACCATCGCACTATATAATAACAAACAATAATAAAAGAAAGAAAATTACACAAGTATCTATATAAATCATACAAGTAAAAACTTTTTTCTTTTAGAAAGAACATAAGAAGAACATGCTAACCACGGTGGTGCTGGCACCGAGATGGGTACGGGCGATCGACGGTGGTGAGGATGGGGACAGGACAGGACGGACCGCCAAACCTAGACAAATATTGAGGAAAATGGAGCTTGGACAAGGAGCTTCGAGAGAAGAAAGCTTAAGTGGGGCTTGGGCATTTCATCGAACACCTCATGTGCATATGAGGTGAGCTAGAGCACCACAAAGCTCTTCCCTCGCCGGCCAGAAAAACAGAGCAATGTGAAGTGCTCTGCTCGCTGGCGAGGGGGTATATATAGGCATCTCATTGGTCCCGATTCATGGCTAGAACCGGGACTAAAGGTCCCCATTTGGTCCCGGTTCCATCCACAAACCGGGACCAATCGTTGTAGGCCAGGAGCAAGGCCTATTGATCCCGGTTGGTGTCTGGAACCAGGACCAAAGGGGTCCTACGAACCGGGACCAATGGCCCACGAGGCTCGGCCGGTGCCCTGGCCTCACGAACCGGAACCAATGCCGCCATGGGTCTCGGTTCGTAAGTGAACCGGGACTAATGGGCTGGCCCGGCCTGAACCAAAGCCTTGTTTTCTACTAGTGAGAGTGGGTTGGGAGAGGACGCTGGTGACGGAGGACAGGGCGCGATAGTCGAAGACTGGTCCTTTCTCAAGTGAATTGGCTGGTCTGCTCGCATACACCCCTACCACTTCCTTTCTCTTCATGCAAGAAAACATTTGAGAGCAAGAAAGAACATACCAATGCAATCTATTCTACGCCCCAACTACATTGGGTGATTGTTGGCCTTGGTCTCTATACTATATTATTAAGCTAGGAAAACCTCTCTGCAATCTATAAAGTCAAGTAGGCTACTTTCATTTTCCTTAAATTGGCGAACATGTCTTTACATTCAGAACATCTTGATATGTATTACTGTGCAAATAATGTTTTCAGTAATCACATGCATGGAGAAACAAAGTTAACACCGTTGGATCGATTCGACATTCCTTAAAGGGAATTACATGCTTGTTCCTACAATTTTTCGTAATTAACATCCGACCATTGCCTTGTAACCCCTCTGTAAACTTTTAGATCACTATAAAGTGAAGGGGGTACATTGCAAAACCATGACCATTATGGCTTTTTACGATTTCTGTGTATATAGAAATTGTCTGTTGTTAAAATAAAGGAATTATTGTGGCTGTAACATCTAATTTTTCTACAATTTGGTTAATTATTGTGTGTGAACTGAAGGATCTCGGGTTCTCAGGGTATCCTTATACATATGATAATGGACAGACTGGGGTTCGCAGTGTTCAGGTTAGGCTTGATCGAGCGGTCGCGGACGAGGCATGGCGGGATCTATTTCCGTTAGCCAAAGTGTTGCACCTAGCTTCACCATGTTCGGACCATTGCCCAGTACTTGTTCAGTTCGAGGTTGTTGATAATTCACTTAGAAAACGTACACTGCCCAGATATGAAATTATGTGGGAGCGGCATTCAGCGCTTCCAGAAGTGATAGCTGAAGCTTGGGCGAGGAAAAGATCTGCTGGTAACTTGGGAGAGGTGGCGAATTCTCTCGAGTCTGTTATGGCCAATCTGCGGTCTTGGAGTGCAGAAAATTTCGGCCACGTTACTAAAAGGATTGAAGAATTACGAGCAGAACTAGATGAGCTCAAACGGAGTTCAGCGGACCAAGTACTCGTTCGTGCTAAGATGAATGAGATGAATGAATTACTATATCGGGAGGAAATGCTATGGCTGCAGCGTTCACGTATCACGTGCCTTAAAGAAGGTGACCGAAATACGAAATACTTCTTCCGTCCAGCTGTTTGGCGAGCACGACGCAATTATATTCAGCGGCTGTGTTGGTCGGATGGCACTTGGTGTAATGCTCCGTCAGATATGAAGCGTATGGCAGTCTCATATTTCCAAGATGTATATACTAAAGATCCTACACTTTCAACCGAGTCGGTATTGGAGTGTATTTTGCCTAAGGTGTCTGATGAGATGAATGCTTCATCGTGTGAGCCTTATACGGAGAAAGAGATATCCGATGCTTTATTTCAGATTGAACCTCTTAAGGTGCCAGGTACAGATGGATTCCCAGCACACTTTTTTCAACGTAACTGGCTGTGATTAAGGTGGAAATAATTACAGCGGTACTTGAGTTTTTTGAAACATGAGTTATGCTGGAGGGAGTGAATGACACCACGATTGTCCTTACTCCTAAAGTTTAGCATCCTAAAGAGCTAAAGGATTTTAGGCCGATCAGTTTGTGTAATGTAATATACAAAATAGTTTCGAAGTGCATGGTGAATAGGCTCCATCCTTTCCTCACGGATCTTATTTCAGATAATCAGAGTGCCTTTATTCTTGGACGGTTGATATCGGATAATGCCATCATCGCATTCGAGTGCATTCAGCATATTCAATCTTTGCGGCAGGGATCCTCGGCTTTATGTGCATACAAGTTGGATTTATTCAAGGCATGTGATCGTGTTGACTGGATTTTTCTGGAGAAAGCTCTTCTCAAATGGGGCTTTGCTCCCGTTTGGGTCGACCGCATTATGGCTTGTGTTTTTTCAGTAAAATATTGTGTCAAGTTCAACGGTAAATTATTGAAGTCATTCTCACCGTCAAGAGGGTTGCAACAAGGTAATCCATTGACTCCCTTTCTATTCCTGTTTGTTGCTGATGCTTTATCTGCTCTCTTTAGTAAATCCATGGCTGAGGAGGGATTGGAAGGGGTTAAGATTTGTCAAAGAGCCCCAACTATTTCACACCTACTTTTTGCGGATGATTCTTTGTTATTTTTCCGTGCTTCCATACAACAAGCAACGTTGGTGAGAGGTTTGTTGAACACTTATGCTTTGGCGACAGGGCAACTCATAAACCCTTCAAAGTGTTACATCCTCATAAACCCTTCAAAGTGTTACATCCTATTTTCTGACAATTGTTTGGTCACGGAGGCTGAGGGGGTAAAGTCAATATTGGAGGTGACTCAAGAGGTTTTTTATCCTAAGTATCTTGGTCTGCCAGTTCCTGAAGGAAGAATGCATAAGGGGAAATTTGAAACATTGTACGATAGACCAAGTAAGAGATTTATTCATTGGAGTGAACAATATATGTCCTCTTCTAGCAAAGAATTATTAATAAAATCTGTTGCGCAAGCTATACCGACCTATGTGATGAGTGTATTCCGGTTGCCGGTGTCTGTACTTGATGATCTCACACGATTAATGCGTCAATATTGGTAGGAAGTGGAAAAAGGAAAACGAAAGATGGCTTGGTTGAGTTGGGATAAAATGAGATTACCAAAGTCCAAAAGTGGTTTGGGCTTCCATGACATGCGAGCGTTTCATCAAGGACTGCTTGCGAAGCAGGCTTGGTGACTTCTTGATTCTCCGCATAGCTTATGTGTTCGATTACTACGATTGAAATACTATCCCAATGGTAATTTGTTGGATACAGTATTTTCAGAAAATTCTTCAGCTGTATGGAAAGGAATTGAACATGGTTTAGAGCTTGTAAAAAAAGGAATCATTTGGCGGGTTGGAGATGGATCTTTGATTCGTACTTGGAGGGATCCTTGGATCCCACGGGGCCATAATCTTCGGCCGGTCACACCGAAAGGTAATTGTCGTTTTAATCGGGTGGCTAATTTCCTTGATGAAAATGATGCTTGGCTGGTTCAACGTTTGAATAACCAATTCTGGCCGATGGACGTTTGTGAAATTCTAAAGATTCGTACCTCACCTAGTCAATGACAGGACCTCTTCTCCTGGCACCCGGAGAAGAATGGCCAGTTTACAGTCAAAAGTGCGTATCACTTAGCGACTGCAGTGCATGATGATCTATTTTCTGGTGGATCTTCTAGTGCTAATCCTGAAGGAAACCGATCTGTTTGGAATATTATATGGCGTTCAAATGTTCCTCTACGTATGAAGCATACGGCTTGGCATGCGATGACGGGTGCATTAGCAACTACTACTTGCATGCAATTTAGGCACTTGGTGCGGCGTGGTACATGTCCACTATGTGGTACTCCCTCTGTTCTGAATTAATTGTCGTTGGAGGATTCTAGTTCAAACTTCGTCCTGTACAATTTATTTTTCTGTTTCCCAAACTACCCTCACTTGCTCAGCCACTCGCAGGCTCGCACGCTCGCTCGCTCGCCCCCGCCGAATCCCTAGCTCTCCCCTGCCGGCGCTCCTCCCTCGCCTGCGTCGTCGGCCCCTCTCCCCCGCCTGCGTCGCCGGCCCCTCTCCCTCGCCTGCGTCGCCGGCCCCTCTCCCCCGCCTGCGTCGCCGGCCCCTCTCCATCGAGCGGCTGGATACGGAGGGTGTATTGCTTCCTCGCCGACGGGGAGGTCAAGAAGAGCCAGGACGGTGGCAGGGATGGCGGCGGTGGAGGGGGATGGGGATGGGGTCAGCCGTGGAGATGCGGCTGCAGCAACTGTTCCACCTGCAGCCGGCCGAGGTCGCGGCCCTGCGGCGGGAGGTCGGCGTCGAGCTGCAGGCAAAGATGCAGGTGGAGGAGCTCACCAAGGAGGTCGACGGAGTAAAAAGGTCTCTTTTTTCCCTTTCTCCTGTCAGTTTCAAGTGTATTGGAAGCAAGGCGTATTCCTTCCTCACACAGTGCGAGCTCAGCCTCGAAGGGATCTGAGCATTTGAGCATCAGAGAATATGATCTGCCCATGGCCATCCCTCGAAGGGATCTGAGCAGTTGAACCTGTGATCATCATTTGTTTGGTTCTCTGTGCAGCTTTTATTTTGGATTAGGAGTTAATCAAGCACTTGTTTACCTGCGACGAGAGAGGATTTTAATTAACTGCTTGTTGAACATATGATCACCATTTTGGATTAGGAGTACATTCCTTGTTTACCATGTGCACAGAGAAAGCCTCGGATTTTAATTAAAGGAATGTTTCTTCCATCTTACAGTATACGCACCTTTTATTTTGGATTAAAATTTGGATTACTGTCATTCATCAAAGAGATGGTAGTCTGCTTGCTTATTTGGTTTCCCTGAATGTCAGTATTTTGGGCAGATATTACTATGGCATAAATATGGGATAAATGGGAATTTGTGGGTCAAGCTACTGATATTAAGGTTAGGGGTAAAGACTAAATATGGTTTCCCTGAATGTCTGTATTTTGGACAGATATTTAGATGCATTGAAATTTATTCCTTGATGCACTGAAGTGTACTGAACTGCTAGAAGAGCACATTGAAATTTATTCCTTGATGCATTGAAATTTATTCTTTGCTGCTGTCATTGTTTGCATATATATTCAGTTAAGTGTTTTTAAAAAGCTCTGCTCTGAATTTACATGCACCTAGGTGAATATATATTCAGTTAAGTGCTTTTACAAGAACTTTTCTGAATTTACAAGCACTAGGTGCATATATATTCAGTTAATTGTTTTTAAGAAGCTCTTCTCTGGATTTATATGCACCTAGGTGAATATATATTCAGCTAAGTGCTTTTACAAGAACTTTTCTGAATTTACAAGCACTAGGTGCATATATATCTAGCTAAGTGCTTTTACAAGCACTTTTCTGAATTTACAAGCACTAGGTGCATATATATTCAGTTAAGTTTTTTTTTTAAAACTCTTCTCTGAATTTATATGCACCTATGAGCATATATATTCAGTCAAGTGCTTTTACAAGCACTTTGGAGCAGCAGTAATAACTGTTAGAGTATGTCTGTTTCCCAGTGCTGTTTGGAGCAGCAACATTATCCTTCTTGTGCTCCTAACATACTCCATGTTTGAGTACTTGTTGAAGGTTGCTTGTACTTCATGTTTGAGTACTCCTTGCTCTGTTTGTGGAGTGGAGTACAGTAGAGATTAATTAAATGTGGCTCTGTATTTCTTGCTCAGTAGTCTAGATTTGTGCACTACTGATTTCTGGATGGAGTAGATGAATGTTCATTTGAACATTTTGCTTTCTGGATGGGTAGATGCAAGGTTCAGTAGGTTATACTGATTTTGCTTGCTTATCTCTCTTCTTTCTCTCTTCTCTTTCTCATTTTCATTCTCTTTCTGTTTCTCTTCTCTTCTCTTCTCTTCTCTTCTACTCCATCCAAATTAAATGGAGTATTTCTGGTTAATTAAAACTAAATGAAAATTTCCTTTAATTAAATCAAACTGAAAAATTCCAGTTAAATAGAATGAATTGAACCTTTTCCTGTAATTTTAATTAAAGAAAGGTTACAGTTTAATTAAAATTAAAGGAAACCTTTTGAGTTAATCATAATTAATTGAAAACTTTCCTTTAATGAAATCTAAATGAATTTGTTTCACTAATTCACATATACTCAAACTGGAGTAAAAAAACAATCATACAAATGATGCACTCCACACAAGTCTTTGCAAACATACTCAAATATGGATTATTGCCAAATGGAGTTACAAAATGGAGTTACACATCAAGCATCAAAGCCTCACTAGCCTCATCACATGTATCACTAGACTCATCACGTGCATCACTAGCCTCATCACAAGCATCACTAGCCTCAACACAAGCAACACAACCTCAACAAGATCATCAAAGCCTCAACACAAGCAACATTGCCTCAACAAGATCATCGGAGCCTTAACACAAGCAACACAGCCTCAACAAGATCATCAGAGCCTCAACACAAGCAACACAGCCTCAACAAGATCATCAGAGCCTTAACACAAGCAACACGGCCTCACCAAGATCATCAGAGCCTCAACACAAGCAACACAGCCTCAACAAGATCATCAGAGCCTCAACACAAGCAACACAGCCTCAACAAGAAGCATCACCAGTATCAGAGCCACATCACTAGAATCACAAGTCACTGAGCCACATCAGAAGCATCACCAACATCACTAGCCTCATCACAAGCATCACTAGCCTCATCACAAGTCTCACATTGAACCCTCTCCATTAGCTCCAAGTTGTGTAGGGCATTTGCATAAACCTCTTGCGGGCATGAAAGTCTTGGAGGTAGTTGCCCAAGACTCTCTAGTCTTTCCTTGTTCACATGGGGTATTTTATACCCATTGCCTCCTGCATTGTTCAGGATCTCAATCATGCAAGCTTGTAGAGTTAGAAAATTTCTGTTCATGTTGTAAACCTCATAGCCTTCAAATTCCTCCAACACACCTTTGATAAGGTCTTGTAGTGTTTTAGGGCTTATACAGTCTGTCAGAGATTGCAATGAGTTGAAAAATCCAAGGTCAAACGCGTTCAAATTAGGACTGTTGGCAGGCTGTTGTATTATTGGGATGTCAAGTCCAGTTTTTGCGACAGCTGCTGAAAATTCCGGGTCATGAGGCAAAATATGTGGCTTGGCATTATCCTGTTGTATGTAGATGGTCTTCCCAGCATCACTTTCAAGCCAAACCGCTTGTATCGCTGGCAAGACCTTCTCTATCAAGAACCCCCCTCATTACTTTTCTATCGAATTTTATTGACTTTGTCTCTATTGTACCTTCGGGCCTATTGTCACTTCTCCTCTGAGCTGGAACTTCTTTCACAAATGGCCAGATACCGATTTTTTCAGAGAAGGTCACATTTCCTTCACTGTCCCACCTCTGCCTAGCAATGGTTGTCAAGAACATCACCTTGCCAATACAGTTGCCATGTATAGGCCTCGTAGGCTCTTCCTCCCCATCCATGAGAAAATAAGTTTTATTCCTCTTGGTCATATTAAACCATTTCTCATCAATATGCACAACATTATGCATAGTCTTGAACTTAGGCCTTGCAGTAGTTGTTGTTGCCTCATCAAGCATCGATAAGCACAATTTCATCATATCCTTCTTATTCTTTTCCTTCAGAGCTGGTTTCACACAGTTTGTATGTCTCCTTATCAAGTTCAGCATGAACTTCCTATGGAGTGTGGTAGGGCTACATCCCAACTGCCAAGCCAGTGACCTAATTGTAGATCTCCTGTTTAGTGGAATTGTTATGATTTTTTCTAGGTTAATGTCCTTTGGCTTTCTTCCACAATTTCCTTTTCTTTGATTGGAAACATCCACTTCCTGGCCTTGTTTGATTTGAGACATCGCTTTCCTCCAAATTCTTTGCATATTCCAGACACCTACTCCAAAAAATTTTGCAATGTCTTGTGTATCAGTTCCCTTAAGAATTCCTCCTCTACTCATACAAAGTGTATGCAAGGCTACATAAGCAGCAAACTTTTGCTAGGCATTGAGGGTTTTGTATCTTTTAGCAACTAGCTCAACACCTGCACCAATAAATACAACAAAGATGAAATGATGAAATGAGCAGGAGATGATATGATCAAGTGATGAAATGATGAAAGAAGTACCTGGATCTTGAACAATTTCATCTCCTTCCATTTTGTGAGCTGCATCTCCTTCCATTTCATCTCCTAAATCTCCTTCCATTTCATCTCCTACATCTTCATCCATTTCATCGCCATCTTCTGCAGGTGGAGTGAAGTTGAGGTCTGGGAGATCCATGTTCTCCTGAGGATGTGAAGATGAAAGATGATTTCAAAAAAGAATGAGATATTGTGAATAGGAGTAGTCATTTAAATTTACGTGCTTTTAGAAGCACCTAACTGAATTTATAGGTGCACCTAGGTTCAGCAATTGCATTCATTTAAAAAAGAATGACAATAAGCATCCATTGGAAAAGGAATGACAATAAGCATTCATTTACAATGCTGAATCCAAATAAGATTCATACACTTGATATATTTCCAGCAAATTCATTCAATGATATATTGTCATTTCCGGCCCATCTAATTAATGTAAGCATATACTCCCATATGTTAAATGCCCATATGTTGTTTTCAGGTTCGAGTATTTTACTGAATAAATTAGTCCATCACATTAACTCTGCTTTCTCACTTGTTCGTTGTTGTCAATTTTTCAGGGAATTTTTCAGGTTACTGTCTACTCCATACACTGAATTATACTCCAGCAAGATGCCATTGGAGTAAAACTAGAGTGGCTCACCTAGCAGATGTGGCAGCTCCTATTCCAAATACTCTTGGCTATTGGCTACTCCTGTTTCAAATGGAGTAGCAGATGTGGTAGATTTGGAGTAGTCCAACAAATGGTTGCTCCTGTTCCAGTCTTCAGAGTGGACAGAGTGGAATAGCAGAGAGGAACCAATCGACAGGAACAAGAGAACAACAGTAACCCAAATTCGACCAGCAGAGGATCGGAGCAGCGGAGGATCTGAGCACCAGAGGATCGGAGCAGCAGAGTGTCAATTCCAGACGCCGAAGCCATGGGGATTCCAGACGCTCGAGGATTGGATCGGTTCCAAATTCGAGCATCGGAGCACAAAGGATCAGAGCTGTGGCGATTCAAGAGGAGTAGAGGAGCAGCAGAGGATCAATTCCAGTGATTTCACTGCTCAAATCATGTCGCTGAGGACCCGCTGCTCAACAAGGTTGGTGATGGATCTGGGAGCACCTGGGGCAGGTGATGCAGGGGCGACGAGGAGATGCGGGAGGGGCAGAGGGACGTGAGAGCCTGGAGGAGGGAAGGGGGAGCCTGAAGGAGGGGCGGACGAGCCTGACGAGCGGCGGAGCCTGGCGGAGGGAGGAAGACGACGATCTCTTTCGTTTTCAAATCAGGGGTATTTTGATACTTTTCCTCATTTTCACATGGTCGGAGAAATCCTCCAACGACAAATAAAACGGAACAGAAGGAGTATAACCGATGAGGACAGCTACCATGCACTAGTTGCATGCTGCCATGCACGTAGTGTTTGGGTGGGGATGAGGCGTGTCTGGACTCTTCCCCACGATCAGCTTCTTGTTAACTGTGGACAGGAATGGTTGCTTAATCTTTTGCTTAATTGCAACGAGGCCGAGAGTGATCGAGTACTAATGCTCATTTGGCGTATATGGCAATTACGTAATGATCTTACTCATGATAAAAAGGTTCCCCAATGGATACTACTGTTGACTTTTTGGTGAGCTATATGAATTCTATTTGTGCTTCCAAGAAGTTCAGCACTGGGAAAATGCCGGTTGCTGATTGTGCTTTGCCCGAAGCGAGAGTTAATCCTGCTCCTAAGCCTTGGCCACCTCCTAATTCACACTGTGTTGCTCTATGAGTTGATGGATCTTTCTCAGTTGATTCTGGCGCCGCGGCCGCAGGGATGATTCTCTGGCGACATGATGGATCAGTTATTTTTGCAGCATACCGATATATTTTCAATTGCAATGATGCACTGGAAGTGGAGATACATGCGTTTATGCAAGGAATGACACTTGCTATACAACACTCGAATCTTCGGGTGATCGTTCAATCTGATTCTAGTGTGGCGTTATCAAGTTTGATAGGAGACGGATTAATTCGTTCTGCCTATGGACATCTTGTAGCTGAAACTAAGGTGTTGATAAGAGATAGAGAGTTCATTCTTCAAAAATTAAATAGGGATCAAAATAGAGTTGTTTCGACCGTTTGACAAATTATAGTCGCGTAGAATGTACCAAGGCTGTGTGGATGCATCTAGGACCACCATGTATCGATGATATTTTGCCTCTCGACTGTAACTCTATAAACTTGGAATAAAACTTTATTTTCATCGCAAAAAAAACATGAGAACATGACGACGTGCTAAAATCAGGTTGGTTAGGCAACAGTACGCCCCACAATTCATTGGCGTATAAGTGAACCCGCCCAAAATGATTGGCACACACACGATTGGATCTCTTAAAGCTGATTACAAGAGTCAAGTTTTTTAAGTACCACCGCGCGCCACCCTACAATAATTATACTGCAATAGCACAACCTATGATATTTGCAGTATGGATTTCTCAAAAGCTTAGTCATACATAACCTTTTGTTTTGCACAAAAAATTGGGTATCCATCCACTTGAAGTTAGTGGGAAAAGCAGGAGCATACCTGGCTGTATCTGCAGATTGAGCGCCCGCCCACAACGGCAAAGTGGGTGGAGTCTGGATTTGGAGACAGACAAAGACGAGGAGGGGAGAAGTGAGGATGCCGAGAAATATGATGAAGAGAGCAGATAAACTCACGTTGAACTTGTGCGATGCATCTCGTCGTGGCGATTGGCGAGGCAGATGGGCATGGTGGCAGCACCTAGGGTTCTCCGTGCCGCATCCTCGCGCGTCGCGTCGGGTAAATCTGGGCTGAATGTCTCCCCTCGGGTCGATCCCCAACGGCGCTGGAATGCCTCGCGAACCTAACCCTGGACGTCACGCGCACGAGTGGCTGCGGCAAGGCGCAACGGCGATGGGGAAGAGAAGACGTCGCACATCTGCTACGGGCGGGATCCTGTCGAGCGCCGCATCGCCTCTGGTCGTGGCTGGATGCCATCACGCACCCGCGCGGAAATCCCTCGCAAGGCTCGCCTAGGCTGGATGGAGGAAGACCGCTCGCGTCGGTGCATCCTTCATCGGATCACATCATAGTCACCGGAATTGCTGCGCATACGACGGTTTCACTTACGATTTCTGTACTACATTAAGATCGATGGCTGCTACCCACTAAACATAAGTGGTGAATGGCTGCTGTTCTCTGTCGTATGTGAATCGTATGCAAACTGTCGTACGTGTAGCACTGCTCCATAGTCACGGATCGATCAGGCCTATAGAAACCTTATCAACCACAGGCCTCCACAGTAGGGGGCCATTAGGACAGGCAGAACAGACTACCGCAAGATCTGATGATCAAAAACTAATCAAACACGTAATCCGACAGCCGGGAAAGTTGAAGGCATGAGAAAGCTAGCTTTATAATCGGTTTTACTGTTCTAAAATAATTACATGTAAGAAAAGTAGATGGATAGATAGATACGGGCCATTAAAATATCTGAGTTGGCATACACTCATGAAATCATGTTGAGTGCATCAGTCATTACATTATTTTATTCAAATAGGCTAATTTACACTATATTCTAGTAATGCACACCCTTATTTGCCAGCGTGGTTGGTGAGTTTGGGCAGTGTTTCTGGCACTCCTTGAAGGAAGGAAAACACGGTGGTCCTTCCAAAGTGAGACAGCAGGCGCACTCAGTGACATAAGGTTCACGTTTGCTCTTACAATCTCTATAAGCACACCATTTCACGGTAAGTTTGTTCTCAGCTAGTGATGGGACCACCATAGTCATGTTGGCATGGCCATTTTCAAAGGTGTCCTCAGGCTCAGGACGACCTGCAACGCATGCAATATAATATGGTCGTTAGTGTACAATCGGCAAGTATCTTATGTACATAGGGGAACAATAGTGTTGGAGGAGAAAGGACTGGCTACAAGGATATAAACAATATGATAGTAGCGATGGGCTTACATATTGTCCAACCACGACTAGGCAGCCGATGAAGATGAACAGAAGAGCAATCGTGTCCATGATGTCCCCCTTCATATTTTGAGTGAAACGTATACGAGACTATGAGACGGTTACCAAGACACAACCTGGGGCAATGGCCACGGCCCCCTCTTGCCTCAATATGTATAGAGAGGGCACAGTCGAAAATAACTAGGAGATATGCGCTAATTGATTCCCTAAAAAATGCGCTAATTGATGATTGAATGGGTATATCGATCGGCACATTCCATATGTATAGACGAGAACAAAAGCGATGCGATCTGCAGATGGCAAAGTTATGGCAGTACATCTTCTGCATTATACGTGAGAGATACGCCTGGTTAGGAACGATATGCGATCGAGATTTGTTACCATACATATACACGCATCAATGTGCGATATTCCTGTGCGTGCAATGTCTACTATAATAGATAAAATCTGGAAATATATTAAACGGCATGATTATATACCATCCACGGAAAAGAAACAAATACTCCACGAGTGGATTCGTAATAATTATCCGTCACCCGACTAGCCGTCCGACATACGGGCACATAGCCGTCCGATCTACCAACTAGGTCACCTCTCTTAACCAAATACATCCTGAAACAACGCTCCAGTTGCGAAAACAAGCTCGCTGTCCCAACCCCGATACACCTGTACCAAGCCCGGCCATCCTTCTCAGCTCCAAGCGCCGTCGGGGGGCTTCCACCGAGAGCAGGATCTTCACTTGGTTCATGAATCCGTCGGTGGTGTTTCCTGAAGCTCCGTCGAGCAGATCCCATCAACAAACCTCGGTCAATTTTCCTTCATGTTTCTGAAATACTTGATGTGTTCCACACTAAAACATGAACACCTGTAATAAAACAACAGAGCATGAGATTCATAGGTGGCACATTATTACCTGAAACATTAGATCTGTTTCAACATGTTCTGCTTCTTTGTATCTATGAAACATGAGACATGAGATTCAGAAAAGTTTAGTTGCATTGGTTGAGGTCTCTGGTTAATGCCTCTGGTTGCATTGGATAATGCCTGTGTATGTTGTTTCAGAAGAAAAAAAATTGCATCTTCCTGTCAATGCCTTGCTCCCATTGTGTGATTTGATCAAGCATGTTTCTGTTGTAGAATTCGATTGCTAATGGTGAACATGTCCTGAGCATGTCCTGTTTCAGAGTCTTGTATGCCCTGAATTTGGTGCCTTGTTTTAGAGTGTTGTATGCCCATGGACATGTCCTGCTTCTGAACATGTCCTATTGTATGCCCTGAATTTGATTTGATTGCCCTAAACAAGTCCTGTTGTATGCCCTGAATTTGATCAGATTTCCCTAAACATGTCTAGTCTCTGTTGTAGAAATTATGTTGATTTGATTATGTTGCAAGTTTCTGTTTTGGTACCTGAATTTATGAAATGAGATTTTTTTTACTGATTCTATGGAAAGATGAAATGACCGTTGCACAACAACTTTGTTGCATGAACATGGAACTGAAGGGGAAGGGAGCTATGTTGAAGGCAATTTTTCTGTTGGTGGCGTTGAAGATTCAGATGGGTTGTTGTTTGCTGAAGATGTATTCGAAGATGATTCGGGTGATGGAGATGTTTTGTCGCAGCCACTATACCGCCCTATGTTGGGATGGTGTTTCACACAATCGACGATGCTTGGAAATTCTACAATGACTATGCCTTTAAGTTGGGGTTCGATACACATATATCTACTTCAAACTTCACCCAGAAGAGAGTTCAAAAAAAAGAGGATGCAATACTGATAAAGAGGGTCTTTGAGTGTGTGCACGCTAGAAAGCCTGTTAAAACGGAAATGAGCAGCACATCAGAGAGCATTGCAACGGGAGACATCAAGTCTATAAGGCAACCTAGTGAAGGGATGGATGTTACAAGAAAACATCAAAAAATAGGATGCTCCGCCATGATTGTAAGGCACATATGTCTTTTGGGCTAAGGGAGGAGAGATGGACAGTTACCTACTTTGTTGCGGTGCATACACAGCCATTGAGGCAACAGCCGGAGTGTGTTAGGTACTACCGCTCGCACCGCAGCATACCCGCCGAGCATTACCAACTCTTGTTGACGTTGCATGATGTGAACCTCTCAAATTCAGATTGCATGGGTGTCCTTGGTAGGATCCATGGAGGTGACACTAGGATACTAACCTATGTGAAGAGAGATGTTACAAATGAACGTGCGAAGCTCCGGAGAGGGTTAACATTCCGAGACATGGATATGACTGTGAAGTACTTTGAGAGGAGGAAGGCTGAGAATCCAGAGTTTTTCTATGCAAAGCAACAAGATCCTACAACAAACTCAGTGACTTCCTTATTTTGGGTTGATGGGAGAACAAGGGCATTGTACCCGAAATACAAAGATTGTGTATTCTTCAATACAAGCTTCTACACCAACATATACAACATGCCATTTGCTCCTATAGTTTGTGTGAAAAACCACCTGTAGACCATTACACTTGGACTTGCCTTGTGGTCAGACGAGACTATTGAAACATTTAAGTGCGTGTTTGAGTAGTGGATGATTGCGATGGATAATAAGCATCCTACTAACATCATGACTAACCAGGACCAAGCTATGGCAACAACCATTGACCAAGTGTTCCCAAACACTTGCCATAGGTGCTGCAAGTTTCATCTTCTAGGCAATGCGCAATCCAAGTTGGGAAGGTTGTTGAGCAGTGACGAGGTTTTTGCAGATGTCTTCTACACTTGTATCAACCAATCCAAAACTGTTGAGGAATTTCAGGAAACATGGAAGCACATCTTGCATTGTTTTGAAGAGAACAAACATCTGAAGAATATGTGGCGAACAAGGCACACATGGGCTCCAACATATTTCAAGAAGAAATTCTTCCCGTTCACGAGCACAACAAGCATGTTTGAGGGGCTCAACTCATATTTCAAGAACCTGATTCAACCAGCTGATAACGTTTAGAGGGTTGTGCAAAAATATGAAATGTGTCAAGAAACTATGCTTGATCGTGAGGACAATGCTGGATTCACCGGTGAAACAACAGCTCCGCAACTATACTCTCGGTAAACATACTTTTGAGCTTTACCAAAAAACCAAAAACAAATAAAAATGTTGTTGTTGGGCCTTGTCTCTATGTGATTTGGTTTCTGGCCTATTTATTGTGATATTGCAGGTACAACATTGAGCGCCAAGCTGCTGCTTACTACACCCACGACATCTCTGGTAAGTTTCAGAAATAGGTGACAACATCTATCGACTTCATTATCAACCAAGACACTGACAACCGAGCGCAAGGTCCCGTGTTTGAGCTAAAAGCAACCTCCTATGAGAACCCAAAGCCATATTTTATGCATGTTATGATGGATGAAGGGTTGTTTGAATGTAGTTGCCACTACTTTGAGATGAATGGGTTGATTTGTGCAAACATAAGAAGGGCAATGGTTCATCTCAATGTCCAAATAATTGCACAACAATATTTATTGGAGAGGTGGTCTGAAGAAGCCACAACAAGCATGGGTAGGACTGGCTGGTTGCTAGACTTTGGGCACCCCTCGACGAACACACTGAAATA
The DNA here is from genome assembly GCA_022496015.1 of Hordeum marinum. NCBI lineage: Eukaryota > Viridiplantae > Streptophyta > Magnoliopsida > Poales > Poaceae > Hordeum > Hordeum marinum. The sequence continues at coordinate 436,540,423 of CM039672.1, read as the reverse complement.
CAACTCCTTGTGACAAAGGTTGACATGGATTGCCTCTAATGCATTATGCAATCATGATGCCTACAGATTATTGGATGATGTAATTAAAGTCCTTGAGCCTGCCATAGCAGCGGCGAAGAGAGGAGAACTACCTGATCACCAAGCAGCACAACAGAGTGAACCCCCAACACCACCCGCTGCAGCAAGGATAACATTGAATGATGACATGACATAGCATCAAAGTTCTGATATGCTACAAAACCCATCTCGTGTCCCTAAGAAAGGTCGACCTACTGACCGAGAGAATAGAAAGAATACATTGGTAGAGCAGCGAAATGATGAACAAAAGAAGAAAGCGAAACAACAAGAGAATAAGGCAACGACATCGGGGAAGACAAAAGCTCCTAAAGGGTTGTTTGCTGCAAGCACTGCAACAAATTAGGACACAAGATTTAGCCATGTACCCCCCTAAAATCTGTGATGGAGGCGGCAGCAACACCCTCCAAATGCTAGTTCTGCTCCGGGGTTGGACATGTAGTCACAGATTGTCAATACTTGAGAGCCATGATGGCAAATGATCCAAGAATTCCCGAGATGACGCAACTCAACCTGTAGAAAAGAAATGACAGAAACAGGAGATCTCTAGTAGCCATCTTTTTTGTTTTGTTTTCATCTCATAAATCAATATTGTACTTGCTCCTTGTGTTTGAAAACGAGAACTTCTATTTTGCAAACTTGACGATGTGTTTGAAACGACAACATGATGTTGTGACATTGTATTTTCATCTAGGTTTTATTTCCGATACAACCAGTTTTTCATTTGGATTGGTGTACTAAAGTTACAGAAAATATAGCTTGTTCCCTGTTCATGTTCATGCTACAGAACAAAAATGCTTGTTCATATTCATTTTTGCAGGGACATGATGTTCCAGAGATGCATCCATGGAACATAGGTACTCTATTAATGGTACAGGGAAACCATAAATCTGGAACCATAATGTTCGAGAGATGCATCCACGATTTATCATGCAACTAGTTCTGCCATACACAAAAATGATAAACCAGAACACCGGAACACACATCAGGAACATGCATCAACATAAAAAAATTGCTTTGAAACACACATCAGGATCAAGTGACTGCCATTTTATTTATCATGTGTACACTGTATATAGATGTGCAAAACACTGAAACATTAACGACAAAATGATTGCATCGATAAAGCTCTATCATACAAAAAAGAAGATGGGAAAGGGGGCATGCCCAATCATGACACATTCTTCTCCAAAAAGCTCTAGTTACATGATGTCCCACATCTACTAGAGAGCTCGGTTACAAAACATGTCGTACACACATGCACCGAAAAATAGAGGCCTAAACTACTAGCTAGGTCTTGTTGCGGCCGATGGTTGACTTCAATCTACGAGTTTTTCAGCAGCTTTTGGAGCTCCTCCTCTGACCTAAGGGTGTTTTGAAAAGCTTCAATGCAAGGTACTTCCGGAAATTGAGCAATGAATTTGTGTCTTGATCATACACAACAAGAAAAATACATATTTAGAAACTACTAGCAACGGGGGAAGGCACTCCCCAAGAAAAATATGATTTCACAAAATAATTGATTGGTGTTGCGGAATGTTTCTTTACTATTAGTGTTGTAGAGTGTTCCTGTACTACTGATGGTTCATGGGTTGCAAAAAAGAAGAAGATGATGAGTCCAAGTCATACTGTATTGAATGGCTTCAACCCCTTGGCAGTTAAATTCTCAAGGTATAGTATAGCAAAGATGCCACAATCAAATATGCCAGAATTGTTTTTTGGAGAAAAATGATATCACAAAAATTAGATGAAAAGTTGCCAAAAAATGTATAGTTGCGAAAAATTCTACGTTGTTGACTGTTGTGGGTAGCCTGATGGACCGAAGCGCTCAAATGTGTCAAGATCATGCTTCCATGGGTTTCTTTCTCTAACCAGAATTTTGAAGTTCTCTACCTGGAATGTAAGATTGATTGGTACCAAAACATTGATTTGAAAAACATGGTGAAAAAAAGCAAAAAACGATTGCTACCCCATACCAAATTGCAACAAGGCTTGTCGAGGTTGCTGACATAGTCAACGTCTTGATTGTTGGAGTCGAACACATTGAACTGTTTATCATCAAGTTTACAAAGACGACTATCCAATGTTCTTGTTGCACAATGGTGAAGAAAAACTGTAAAGAATTAAAAAAGCAAATGATATAAGGGCATTGTTGTGCAGCAAGGTAAAAAAAATGATGCACGTATAGAAAAAGTTGAACAAAAAGCATTACTTGATCAATTTCGGATTTTCGTTCTTCTCACAGACCCTGTTCAAATCGGAAGGGTCCACATAGAGTTTTGAATATTATATAGAAGCAAAAATCGAAAGGTGAAAATGAATGTGGTTGTCATCTAAAACCTACTATTTTGCATTGCACAAGTGAAAACAAATGGAAAAAGATGATAGTTAACTCACACCAACATCTGGTGAGAATGTGGACTTCCTTGGCTTTCTTGAGTTGTACATGATCTTAGTGTTGAAACTTTCAATGTATAGTGACATCACCTCCTTGTTCACATAAGCCCGCTTTTTGAACCCGCTGCTGAAATGTTTGAATGAAATTTTGAAACCACCTATCCTTATGAACGAAGGGCTATTTGTTGCAAGAGAGAACAAAAACTTGGTAAGAAGTTGTGAAACAAATGTATGGGTTTTTCTCTTAGCACACAATGAAAAGTCCAGGAAAAAAACTTACAGAGGCTTGCCTCGAGGTGGGTCCTTTATCCTGTAATTGATAGAGCAGTACCTCTGGTATATCACATCGTCCGTTGCATCACTTTTCTTCTTCTTCATTTTCGGCAACTTTGCAGAAATTTGCTCGGTTGGTGAAGCTCTCTTAATTGTACGCTTATTCTGATCATGCCCTTGATCACTAGTGACTTCAACCACCAGCTCCTCTCTTGTTTCATGAACACTTGCTTCTGCCAAAAAAGGGAAAAAGGAAAACCGGAAGAACTAGTGAGTAATAGTTTTTGAGTCATGTGTGTGTGGTAAGTTTCAAAAAAGAAAGGAGGATATGTTGCATAAACAAAATTTGCAGGAATAAGTTATAAGAACCTACGGGCCAGTTGATATTGGAGGGAATGTTGCAAGTGGAGTGACATCATAACCAGGACCGGATGAAGTGGCAGGAGAATGGTCGTCAAACAAAGGGCTCCACACTTGAATCTCCAAGAAAGACTCCACATCAAAAGCAGGTGATCGTGGAGGTGATTTAACTTTTGGCGGATCCTGAAACAACAAATCCTCGGGGCTACCAGGTTCAAATAATCCAAATGAAGGCCCATCTTCAAGTGTTCCTGGCCTCCTAATTAAATTCACGCATGGGTAGAATGTGTTATGATGCGACATCTGTTCAAATTTTTTACCTTCCTCCATATATCTTCTCCCTTTGCATTGTTGTGATCAACTCCATTGTTGTGCTCACTCTAACTCTTGTTGGGTGGTTGGGCAGTATTTGTTTGACCAATTACCACCATTGGATAAGCACTCTTGTGCCATCCGGTTTCTTAGCTTGCTGCAGACACGACATGGTGACTGTGACTTTAGCGGTTGATGTAGTCCCTTGTTTCATTTGTACGGTTCCTTGGGCTGTTGCGGAGATGTAACAATGACAGTTGCATTGGTACTTGTTGTAGTACAATCAGGTTGCTTCAGCTTCTCTAGAGACGAGTCACTAGCAGTTGCATCACACATGCCAATAGAAGGAGCTACTGGTACATCAAAATTGACATCTGGACCTTCATATTTCACTTCATCACTCCTAGATCCAGCTTTGGATGTCTTAGACAACATCAGGCCCATTCGTTTGTAGTACATGCCCTCCAACAACCTACCAAATGAGCTCAATGCACCTTTAAGTTCTATAGCGTGGATCTATGTATGCTTCTTGTATATGCCACACGTATGTGGGGGCAGCTACAATGCATAGAAACAAACAATGGAGAATGGGAGAAATGACATTAGCTACATAGTTTTGATATTTTCTGTCAAGCAAAAAGATATGATGTGGAAAAAAATGAGCGGCGCAAAACAAATGCTATATGGCTCACCTCTAACTCCTCAAATGTAGGTAGCGGATGCAGCCACTCCTCCAAAGAGCCACACACATCATCACCACCCTCCATGTTATCTGGAGGTTGCTCATGCACGTTCCCCGTTGTGCCATGAACACCATCCATACCACCCTTAGATGGTAATTGAGTACCATCAGCACCATCCAAATCTGAAATCTGTATTGCGGATGCACTAGCTACACCTTGGCCATTTATCTCTGGCTGCTCCTTTGTCACACTAGCTTGGTTGGATAACTGGGCAAGCTGGTCTACGTATGAAAAAAAATTGGTTCTTGTGTACGGTGTAATGGAGCTGAACTGCATTCTAGAAATCAAAATAGAGGGAAAACACATGAAAAATGTGATAAGAATCCAGAGTTGCAATTGCAACAAAGAAAACATAAGGTATTGAAAAAGGGATACTTACAGGCTGCTTCCCAAAACCATCTTCTAGGGTGTCAACTGCGACAACAACAGTGAAATCCAAATCCTAGACAAAACAAGCCCGTGGTAGAGAATGTCGATGGTATGATCAACTATACATCCTCTTGGAATGTCAATATGGTCCATGTAAATTACCTACAAAAAAGAAGACACATAAGCCATTGTAAAAGCAGGATGCACAAGAAAAGGGGTTGTTATAGGAACGAAGGGAAGTACCGGAAGCATTGGTAGATAACCACCAATCAGGAATTTTAGTATTATCATGGTATTTCTTAACATCCCTCATCACATCAAATAGAATGTGTTCATCCCACTCAAACTCATGGACCACACTCATGTATTGTAAGTTGTATAGATAATCGAGAGGCACCATGTTTCCTATCCCAGGAGCTAGGACCAATGAAAGGCAAAGCAAAATCCATGACCTATCAATGGTCTCCTGAACGTCATCATCAACATTTGATAAAACAGAAACTGTCGATGTTTTGTCATGGCAAATGTCCGAGGACTTAGATTCGAGGCCATCGTTAAGGTGATGGACTCAAAGGGGTTGGTTGGGACGAAGGACACAAGTTTACCTAGGTTCATCCCCTTAAGAAGATGTAAAGGCCTACGTCCTACTTGAGTTGTATTAATTGGAGTGTAGATTACAAGGGAGCGCATTTGCTTGACCTAGTTCTCGATTAGTTGGTTTTTGTCTAAGTCGCCCCGGGTCTTGCCTTTATAAAGGAGGACAAGACCACGGGTTACACAAGTCTCATACCGACTCTTTCTATGTGTCCGACTCTGTCCCTACTTCATCTTGCCTTCCTAAGCAAGCCGTCTCCGAGCGGCTTATCCGCCCGGGTCTTGATGCCTTCCTTTTCTGGGCCTCACCTTGGAACATCTTAGTGAACCGCCATACGTCTAGGATTATGTCTCGAGGCCCATCCTTGGTCTGGCTTATGAGCCAGCAGGTACGACCCGGCCCCACCTGGGTGGGTCTCACCACGGGGTTATATCCCCAGCATTAGGCCCGGGTTGATTTGAGATTGCTCATTTCAATCTTCCGTCTCACTTGGCGGCGAGTCTTGCTCACCCTTCCATCTCACTTGGCGGCGTGTCTTGCTCATTATTACCTGAAAGTAAGACAAAATAACCGACCGTGACGTCATATCGGATATTTTAAAAAGATTCCCCCACGAACGCAACGGATCTTTCCATTATTAAACTGACGGCCCGAATATCGAGGCGTCTGTCTCGGTCAATTAACTTCCGTCGCCTGGATTCTCGCGCCCGTTTCCACCTTTTGCCTATTAAATAGGACCGCGAAGGGCAGTTTTCATTTCCTTATCCGCTCGCGCCTCTTCTTCTTCCTCCCGATGACATCGCTCCAATGTCCTCCCGCTCCGGTGAAGCTTCCATGCCATCGTCACGCCAGGACGCTGCATCAACCTGATCGGACCAGAACCCCGCCCAGATCCATCGCGTCATCTCTGGTGACTTCTTCTCCACCCCGAGATATGTAGCTTTCGGTAGGGCTTTCATGGAGTTCCTCCGCTGCTAGAATACGAGCTCTTCACAATGTACGATAGTAGGTAGATCAGTGAGCGTGATAATGTCCCCCTTTCCAGTGCGGTAAATCGTAGCAAGTAGATAGTAGCACAACACAGATCTGCAATTCCCCCGTTTACTATTTCAAAACACTGCTAGTTCCTCTATTCTTTGCTAGGTTAGAATAAAACTGCTTTTTCTTTGTTTTGTAGATCCATAACTATGTAGATGGTCTGTGAAACCTGTTTTCCACACTAAGTAATATTTGCTCTGCTTCTATGAAAACTTGACTCACCCACGAACTTCCGTCTCTCGCCCAGGTAGCTCCGGCGACATAGCTTTAGAGAATTCAGATTTCGTCAGCCGTCTAGATTTATCTGTCTCCTTCTAACTCGCCACAGGTTGTTACCTTTGCACATCTTTAAGTCGCCACCATGCCTCGTGCATCCAATTCTTGTAACTGCGTCGGCTCTGCCATTACCGAAGAGTTATTAAAGGACTTCGTAGACACAGGGTCCTTGCCAGCCAAAGATGTCATCCATTGGCGGGTTCCAGGCAATGAAAAGAAACCCATTCCACAAGAGGGCAAAGTAGTTGTTTTCGCATATCACCTTATTCGTGGTTTCAGCCCGCCCGACTCAAAATTCTTTTACGTGAACCGCTAGACGGAAGTAAAGGCTGGTCCAAGCTTAGAGCTCGGTGGGATCTCAATTCAAAGGAGGCGGGATGTGAATTTTCTGGCTGTTCGGATGCAAAGACTGGAATAAAACCTAGTTTTATTGCAAAGATACTTCCCCAGAAGGAGAGCACTCCTTGCCGAGTTATTGTCCAACCCGGCTCAAGACATCAACCGAGCTCCCTGACCGACTGTCAGCCATTGAACGAGCGAACTACGCTCCAGCTCACACAAAAATCAAGGCCCCTATGGCCAATGGTCTGACTGGGATGGATCTCAACCGCTGTTGGGTTTCTTGGAAAGTCCTTCCTCTGAGCCGGCGAAGCCGGCTCATGTGCGAGTACATGGGTGATGACAATGACCTCCTCTGCTTTAACTCTACGACACTGTCTGAGGATAACATCGTGGACGCCATCAAGAGTCTGGTTCATGAATCTGAAGGATCTTGCCGCGCCATCGGATTGGCACCTTTCTGCGCCGCAAACCCGTCCCCAGACGTAAGGGCGACTCTCAATCTCCTTACTTCCGCATGTAGCTACTCATATATACTTTGTAGTCTTTTGACCTCTTTCGACGACTTTCATTTTCAGGCTAATTTCAGCTTCTGGAAAATGAAGTACGTTCCTCCTCCAAAGAAATCAAAGGAGAAAGCCGACGGCCGGAAGAAGAAGATCGCACCTCAAGAACAACTCGAATCTGATGACTCAGAGGTAGAACTTGACTCTCTTGGCCGTCTCTTCATGCACCTTATTGACAATGATAATTCTCAGGACGAAACGGAGACAAGCCACGCCAACGTTCCTGAGGTAACTTATGTTTCATCTGACTCAGAACATATTGGACAACAGAAGATACGGCGGGTCGTCCGAAAGGTCCCACTTTCTCATCCTCTTGCTTACTTGGACCCCCACTTTTCTTTGAAAAGCAACATCAACTCTCCCGACGCCAGACTCGGAGCATCAGCTCTAACGATCTCATGGCCGGGTTACCTCATTCTCTGACTCAACGGAAGCGGCTGACTGAGGTATTTGTTTCACTTGGTTTTAAGTTTGTCAGCCTTGTCTTTATGTTTTGATCCTGTCTTATATTGTCTTAACTATTTTTAGGAATCACCCCCTTGCTCGGGCGACTCTACAACTACTGCTCTTCCGCCTTTGAAGATTAACCTAGAGTACGTGCCTTTCATGCTTGCGTTTCATCCTTTGTTAGCCTTAAAGCCTATACAATGACCTTTTGTGCTTTCCAGGGCTCAAGCAAAACGAAGGAAGACCGGCGGGACTAACCCTGCTCCCAAGGTCCGAGAGCCCGAACCTGCCAAGCCGGATTCTCTGGCACCGCACGCTGATCCCTCTACAGCCTCCAAGGAGACGCCTGAAGAGGCTCGTCACTCTATCGAGCCGGCGGCCAATGATATAATTCCTAAGAGTCCTCCAAGGGCCAACTCTAAGCCGCCGAGCCCTTCACCAGCTGCTGACGATTCGATTACTCCGGACGTCACCATTACTGGCACCGGCTTTCATTCTCCTTAGCCTCATGTGTTAACAAAGCACACTGAGGCGACTGACGCCTCGAAGAAGATGGATTTTTAACTCCCCACGCTAGAGAAGCTAACAGCCGATGAGCTTCATGCTGGTTATCTGAATCACTTGTCTATAAGCCGGAATATGGAGCTCAAGCTTGTGAACTTAATGAAGAAGAAATATGAGGTACTCTTGTTTTCTTTCCCTTATACCATTATGTAGCCCCCAAGGGTCGCCTTAGTATTTGCCAATGGTAAGCCGGGTCTTTGAATCTTTGTTATAAGTAAAGAACACTTAGACTGTATGCCTCAATAATCAGCTTAAGACTTAAAATTGAGACGACGCATTAGCGTGTAAGTATTTGTTCAAAGAACCATATGTAGCCCCAAGGGCCGGCTTGACTTGATAAAAGATGAGCCAGAACTTTGGTATAAATAGATCAGAGAGCCAGATGTAGCCCCCAAGGTCCGGCTTAACTTTGATGAAGATGAGCCGGGACTTTAGTATAGATAGACCAGAGAGCCAGCTGTAGCCCCCAAGGGCCGGCTTAACTTCGATAAAGATGAGCCGGGACTTTAGTATAGATAGACCAGAGAGCCAGTTGTAGCCCCCAAGGGCCAGCTTAACTTCAATGAAGATGAGCCGGGACTTTACTGTAAATAGATTGAATAGCCAACTTTAGTCCCCAAGTGCCGGCTTGACTTGTCTAAGTTGAGCCGGAACTTCATTGTAGTTTTGGAGAACAAACAAACATTAGCCCCCAAGTGTTGAGCATATTGCTTGCAATCTGCTTGAGACTTGCATTATATTGTCTTAATCTTCACCATATGATAATATACCATCCTGGCGACTTGGCCTTCATTTTGTTTTTGATATGTCACAGGAAGCTTCAAATGAAGCCGGGTCTGAACTGACCGGTTTAAGGAGCAATCTGGCCACTCAGCAAGCCGCCCGAAGCGAAGCAGATGAGAAATGCCGGCTCGCCGTTGAGGAACTTACAAAAGTTAAGGCTGGATTTGTTGCCTTCAAGAAGTCTGCTGAGATGGAGCAAGCTGCCATGGCGAAACGTGCTGACGACGCGGACCAGCGGCTCATGGTTGTGTCTGATGAGCTTCATGCCTTAAAGCGCCAAATTGCGAAGATGTCTGCCGCCATGTTTGGTAAGTACCAAATATTTAACCAATACTTCTTGTATGGATACCTTTACCGACGAATTATAACCGAAAATCTGTCTTATGCAGGTCAAAGGAGTCGGCAACTTGCTACTGACAGTTTGCTGCCATTGAAAGCCGTCTATACTTTGACAGAGCAGCTATATTGCGGAGCTCTCTGCACAATCTAGGAGGTGCTCTATAAGGACAACATACCTTCAACTATGAAAGGAGTCATAGGGTTGTTGTCCACCCTGCCGAAACAAGTCTTGGAGCATAAGAAATCAGCCGCCCGAAAAGGAGCCATCGCAGCCATAAGCCGGGCCTTAGCTTTCACCCCAGAGTTAACTCCTGAGGACATGATGGATGGGTTTCCATCCAAGAAATATGACGGCTCAGAGTTCACGGAGGATGACTATGCTCTGTGCATGAAGGCTTCCAGAGTCCTCACCTCCGTGTTAGCAGAAGAAGTGAACTTTTTAACATACCAGGCGGCTTATGATGCCGAGCAGAAGAGAGTACGTGGCCCAACCTTTGAGGCAAAGTACTTAACGCCTGCACGTCATAAGCACCTCTTTGCTCCTGATCTTGAACCGTCCCCCCTCTTTGAAGAGGCAAATTTTGCGGCTTTAACCAACTCCAACTGGGACATGGACAATCTTCAGATCATGGAGGTCGAAGAGCCGCCGTAGAGTGACCAGCCATCCAACTGATGACCTTGGTAACGCCATGGATTAGCCCACCTTGTGACATTCCATAGGGTCGTGTACAAAACTTTGAGTCCGCACTTTTTGAGCTCCGTAGTGAGCATTGTAATAGGCTTGTAGTAAACTTTATCTTGCCTGAACTATGCCATTGTGCACACATGAAATCGTCCGTCTTAATATATGACATCTGCCTTGTGCCTTCAACTTATATCAGATGTTGTGGTGGCTCTTGGTAATTAACCAACCTGCTAGAATAGATTAATCTCATATTGTCAGGAGGACGGCTCAAAATAACACCACCCCAAGATGCTATATCTTTCCTGACTTGCTTTTTGTTTAACTCATACGCCGGTTCTTCTGAGCTGACTCGCCATTTAAAACTCCTTAGCACTACAGGGTCTCTATCGAGAATGGCCGTCAATTCCTTTGAGCGGCTCAGGGTCTCTAAGAGAGATTAACTGACAGGAAGTGTGACGTCCCAGAAGAGACTCTACAGGGCATGAGTACCCTTGATAGCCCATAAACTGCCTCTCATGTGACATAAATCCGTCGTTTTAACCTTAAACAGTGCAGGGTCCTTAAGGATTAACTTCTTAAGAGTACGAACGGGCCACATAGCGGAGAGTCGGTAGTAAATGGGAGAGTTTATCCTTGCTTTCTGTAAGACGGCTCTCACGTGACAAGAGCCGCCGCTTTAACCTTAAACCAGTACATGGTCTCTATCGAGATTGACCGTCAATTTCTCTGAACCGGCTTAGGGTCTCCAGGCGAGATTAACTGGTAAGAGTTCGACGGGCCACCTAATGGAGCAGCATCAGCTTACAGGCAGGTTTAACCCTGTTTGGCTTAAGAGCCGATCAAGAGGGTGTGTAAGGTAAACCTGGTGGGTTGGAAGCCCCCAAGTGACCTTTGTTGATGGAATCAACTATTTGGCTTAAGAGCCGACCGATAGGGTGTGATAAGCTAAACCCGATGGGTTTGGAAGCCCCCTAGACGCTCATGTTAACAGAGTCAACTATTTGGCTTGAGAGCCGATCAATAGGGTGTGATAAGCTAAACCGTGTGGGTTGGAAGCCCCCTGATTGATAGTTTTTGCACAGATTGAGATATGCGAAACGGCAGAGGCCCCGGCTTGCAGGGATGCCAACTTTATTCATATATATATATGATATGTAAAATGAAGGTGTACAATGTCAAGTCTTGACAACTTAAGTATAATAAGGCCGTAGATGCGTTATGTTCCATGGTCGGCGGGTCTCCTGCCCAAAAGTGTGTGAGTCGTCTCGGATGTCAACGAGATAATATGACCCGTTGTTGAGATTTCTGCTGACCACGAAAGGCGCTTCCCATGGGGGGATAACTTGTGTGCATCTGTCTGATCTTGAATCAACCGCAGCACTAAGTCACCTTCTTGAAACATCCGGCTCTTAACTCTGCGGCTATGATAGCGACGCAGGTCTTGCTGATAAATCACCGATCGAGCCGCCGCCAGATCACGTTCTTCCTCCAAGGCATCCAACGCATCTTGACACGCCGTTTCATTGTCCGCCTCAACGTAAGCCGCCACTCGTGGCGAGTCATGACAGATATCACTGGGTAACACCGCTTCTGCACCGTAAACCATGAAGAAAGGTGTATAACCTGTGGATCTGTTCGGAGTGGTCCTAATGCTCCATAAGACGGACGACAACTCCTCCACCCAACAACCCAGCGTTCTTTGCAAAGGAACCATGAGCCGGGGTTTGATACCTCTCAATATTTCTGGGTTAGCGTGCTCGGCCTGATCGTTGGACTGTGGATCAGCAACTGCAGAAACATCAAGTCTGATATGTTCACTTTCACAGAATGCTTTCATAGCCCCCTTGGATAGGTTTGTACCATTATCTCTAATGATACTATGTGGGTAACCAAAATGGTAGATCATCTTCTTAATGAACTGAACCGCCGTGGCGGCGTCACACTTGCCAACCGGCTCAGCTTCTACCCACTTGGTAAATTTGTCAATCGCCACCAGGAGGTGGGTCTTCTTGTCTTTGGATCTCTTGAAGGGCCCGGCCATATCAAGTCCCCAGACCGCAAACATCCAAGTAATTGGAATCATGCCCAGCTCTTGAGCCGGGACATGAGCATGCCTACCAAACTTTTGACATCCATCGCACTTGCGGACCAAGTCTTCCGCATCCTTATGAGCCGTCAGCCAGAAGAAGCCATGTCGAAAGGCCTTGGCCACCAGTGATTTTGAGCCGACGTGATGACCACAATCACCAGAATGAATTTCATTCAAGATTTCCTTGCCCTCTTCAGGTGAAACACAACGTTGAAACACGGCGGTGATGCTGCACTTATGTAACTCGCCATTGACTATCGTCATAGACTTAGACCGCCTGGTGATTTGTCTGGCGAGATTTTCATCATCAGGTAACTCACCAAGTGTCAAGTAAGCCAAGTAAGGCACAGTCCAGTCAGGAATTGCATGCAGAGCTACCACCAGCTATCCCTCCGGGTCAGGAATAGCCAAGTCCTCCTCTGAAGGTAACTTTACTGACGGGTGATGTAGTACATCTAAGAAAACGTTAGGCGGCACTCGCTTACGTTGAGAACCCAGCCTTCACAGGGCGTCAACCACCTCGTTCCCGCGACGATCAATATGATCCACCTGATAACCCTTGAAGTGACCAGCAATGACATCCACCGCCTGGTGATAAGCCGCCATCCGTGGGTCCTTGGAATCCCAAGTGCCCGAAACTTGCTGGGCCACAAGATCTGAGTCGCCGAAGCATCTAACCCGGCTCAGGTTCATCTCCTTAGCCACCTAGAGGCCATGAAGTAGAGCTTCATACCCAGCTGCATTGTTAGTACAAGGAAACATCAACCTTAGCACATAACAGAACTTATCACCTTTGGGGGAAGTTAAGACAACCCCTGCCCCTGATCCTTCCAACTGCCTAAGCCATCAAAGTGGATTGTCCAATATGTGTTATCCGGCTTTTCCTCGGGCACCTGACACTCAGTCCAGTCGTTGATGAAATCCACCAAGGCTTGTGACTTAACCGCTGTGCAAGGCACACACTTCAAATTGAGAGGTCCAAGCTCCAATGCCCACTTAGCGATCCTGCCAGTGGCTTCTCTGTTTTGAATTATATCTCCCAACGGGGCAGAGCTAACCACTGTCATCTGGTGTCCCAGGAAGTAGTGCTTTAGCTTGCGATTGGCCATGAACACCCCATACACCAGCTTCTGCCAATGATGATATCTCTGCTTGGATTCTGTCAGGACCTCACTGATATAGTAAACTGGCCGCTGAACCGGATATTCCTTCCCCGACTCTTTACGCTCAACAACGATTGCGGCGCTGACAGCCCTATTATTAGCCGCCACGTACAAGAGCAAAGGTTCTTTCTCAACCTGAGAAGCTAAGACCGGCGGCTCCGTGAGCTGCCTCTTGAGTGCCTCAAACGCTTCACCTGTCGCCGTACTCCAGAAAAAATTGTTCGTATTTTTCATCATCTGATACAAAGGGATAGCCTTCTCACCAAGGCGGCTTATAAACTTGCTTAACGTAGCAATCCGTCCCGCCAGGCGCTGAACATCCTTGATGCATGTCGGCTAAGATAGGGAGGTGATAGCCTTGATTTTATCCGGGTTAGCCTCAATGCCACACTCAGATACCAGAAATCCCAAGAGCTTGCATGCCGGAACACCAAAGACACACTTAGCCGGGTTAAGCATCATCTTGTAGACCCATAAGTTGTCAAAAGTCTCCTTCAGGTCGTCAAGCAGACTCTCCTTCTTTATTGACTTGATCACAATATCATCCACATACTCATGAATGTTGCACCCAATTTGGTTGTGAAGACAGTTCTGTACGCAATGTTGGTGAGTCACCTGGGCACTCTTGAGCCTGAAAGGCATAGACACATAGCAGAAAGCACCAAAAGGCATGATGAAAGCCATCTTCTCTTGGTCCTTGACTGCCATCTTGATCTGATGATAACCAGAATAAGCATCTAGGAAGCATAAACTCTCACAACCCTCCATTGCATCAATGATCTGGTAAATACGAGGAGAGCAAACGGGTCAGCCAGACAGGCTTTGTTAAGATTCGTGTAGTCCACACACATACGCCATGTGCCATTTTTCTTGAGCACTAGCACCGGTTTAGCGAGCCACTCCGGGTGAAAGGCCTCGACGATGAAACCCACCGCCAAAAGCCGGGCTATCTCTTCCCCAATGGCCTTGCGTCTCTCCTCGTTGAACTGCCGTAGAAATTGCTTGACTGGTTTGAATTTAGGATCCACATTAAGGTGGTGCTCAGCGAACTCCCTCGGTACACCCGACATGTCAGAAGGTTTCCACGCGAAGATGTCCTGATTCTCACGGATGAATTCGATGAGCGCGCTTTCCTATTTGGGATCCATATTAGCTCCAATAGTGAACTGCTGAGATGAGTCGCCTGGATTGAAATCCACCAATTTGGTATCATCCGCTGAAAATTTGAGGGGCAGCTCAACCTCTGTGGTAGGCTTTTTCAGCGGAGTCATGTCCTCCCGGTCGATGTTCTCCTCGTAAAACTTGAGCTCTGGCTCGACACAGCTGGATTCTGCATAAGCCGCATCTCCTTCCTTGCACTCAATAGCTGTCTCTCGATCACCGTGCACCGTAATCATACCTTTGAGGCCTGGCATCTTGAGCTGCAAGTACACATAACAAGGCCTAGCCATGAATTTGGCATAAGCCGGACGTCCAAACAGAGCATGATACTGACTTTTTATCTTGACCACCTCAAAACACAAGGTCTCCACCCTCTAATTGTATTCGTCACCGAAGGCGACTTCCAAAGAGATCCTTCCCACTAGATAGGCTGACTTGCCAGGCACCACGCCATGAAAAACTATTGAAGACGGCTTAAGATCCTTATCATGCAACTTCTTCCGACGGGAAGTGTCGTAATACAAGATATTGATGCTACTGCCACCATCCATAAGAACCTTGGTAAACACATAGCCTCCAACTTGGGGAGCAACTACCAACGCCAACTGTCCCGGGTCATCCACACGCGGCGGGCGATCCTCCCGGCTCCAAGTTATATCATACTCAAACCACTTCAAATATTGCGGTAGAGCCGGCCTGATCGCATTAACCGCCCACATGTGCAACTTCTGATCTCGCCTGTCAAGGCAGGTCGTAAAAACATGTTGTTGACCCAATCTGAGCTCCTTTGGATTACTCTGATATAGATACTGGTTATTCTGTTGCTGATTGTTGCCACCAGAGTGCGGATGATGTCCTCCCTGGTTGCCCTGGCCGTGATGGCTGGATCCTGAGCCACCAGACCCAAACCCGGTTCCTGACCCACCTGGTCCTGAGCCGCCGAGCGGGCCACCATCGTTGCTATGCTGTCGTAAGCTGTAGTCCTTGAACTTTTGCATAACGTGGCAATGACCCCACGTGTGACCCGCCGGTCTGTCGGGTCGACTATGCTCCGGACAAGGTTTAGTGAGCATATCCTCCAAATTAGAAGGAGTCTTACCTTTATTAAAAGGCTGCTTGAATTTCCTGTTGCCCTTGGCATGGTTGTTATCGGTGCTGGCGTTGGCCACCAGCTCTGACCCGCCGTCCAGGTTCTTCCTCTTGCCTTGGTTACCATTGCCTGCCGCACCCTTGCCATTGCCTTCTTCTTACTCTGACCATGCTTCTCTTCATTAGAGCCCGGATCCTTCATATTATCAGAGTCGGCGTATTTCATGAGAGTCGCCATGAGCTCCCCCATATCTTAAAACGTGCGCTTGAGCCATCCAAGCTTCTGCTTCAAAGGCCTAAATTGGCAATTCTCTTCCAGATTCAAGACCGCTTGAGCCGCCGTAATCTGCTCCGACAAGTGGATGATAGTCGAAACCTGCTAGACCAAGTGATGAGCCGACTCATTTTCCTGACGTACACAGTGATCCAAGTCCACAATCATAAGTGGCTCCTTGCATGTTCCTCGAAAGTTCTTGATGAACCTTGCCTTTAACTCAGCCCAAGAAATGATGGTACTGGGTGGCTAACCCTTCAACCACGTGCGAGTCGGCCCTCCTAGCATCATGACAAAATACTTTGCGCATACCGCATCATTGACGTCCAACATCTCCATAGAAATCTCATAACTCTCAATCCAAGCCTTCGGGGGTGGATAAGCGGTGTAATTTGGGACCTTGCGGGGGCCTTTGAAATCCTTCGGCAGACGCTCGTTCCGTAGAGCCGGCACCAAGCACGGTACTCCCACGGACCTCGTAGTTACTCCCACTCCAACTGAGACAGAAGGTGTAGGATCTTGATGAGCAACCGCTACCAGAGACGCCACCTCATGATGTGCCCTCACCTGATCTACAAGCGCATGATCATCCAAAGCCGCCTCGTCCTCTCACGGCGGGCCCCGGTTGTTGGGGAACGTTACATGGGAAACAAAATTTTCCTATGCACACGCAAGATATATCCATGGTGATGAGCATCTACGAGAGGGATAGTGGATCTACATACCCTTGTAGATCGCTAAGCAGGAAGCGTTAAGAAACGCGGTTGGTGTAGTCAAACATCTTCGCGATCCAAATTGCCGAGTGTCCCGCGATCTCATCACGATCCGTCCCGAGATCCAATCACGATCCGTCCCGCGAACTCATCATGATCCGTCCCGCGATCTCCTCATGATCCGTCTCGCGATCTTGATCACGGTCCTTCCGATCTAGCGTCGAACGGACGACACCTCCGCGTTCAGCACACGTACAGATTGATGATGATCTCCGCCATCTTGATCCAGCAAGAGGGAGCGGAGAGGTAGATGAGTTCTCCGGCAGCGGGACGACGTTGCAGCGATGGTGGTGGAGCTATTCCGGCAGGGCTTCGCCTAAGCACTACAGAAAACCAATCTAGAGGAGAAACCGTGCACTAGAGGAACGGGTAGCACGTGGCTGAAAATCTAGTGCAAAACCCCTAAAACCTCTAGTATATATAAGAGGAAGAGAGGAGGAGGCTTGGCTCAAGGGAAAATCCCTCTAGGATTCGGCCGATTTGGGAGGAGAGGAGGAATCCTCCTCCAACCCTAGTAGGACTAGGACTCCTTCCCGTTTTGCCTTTTTTTGCCTTTTTCCACCGTTTCTCTTTGGGCTTTTCTCTCCCAGCTGCATGGGACTTGTGTGGGACTTCCACCAGACCACTAAGGGCTGGTATCCACTCTCCCACAGACTATGTAGCCTCTTGGGTCGAAATACCCCTCCCGATGGTCTCCTGGTACACTACTGATGAGCCCGAAACTTTTCCGGCGACCAAAATAGGACTTCCTATATATCCATCTTTACCTCCAGACCATTCCGGAGCACCTCGTGATGTTCGGGATCTCATTCGGGACTCCGAACAACCTTCGGTCACCACCATGCATAACTCTATACTATCGAAACGCCACCAAACCTTAAGTGTGCAAACCCTGCGGGTTTGACAACTATGTAGACATGACCAAGACACCTCTATTGTCAATAACCAATAGAGGGAACTGGATGCCCATATTGGTTCTGACATATTCTACGAAGATCTTTATCGGTGGAACCTCTGTGTCAAGGATTCAGTTAATCTCGTATGATGTTCCCTTTGTTCTTCGGTATGTTACTAGCCCGAGATTCTATGATCGGTATCTCCATACCTAGTTCAGCCTCGTTACCGGAAAGTCTCTTTACTCGTTCTGTAATACAAGATCCCGTGACTAACACTTAGTCACATTGTTTGCAAGGCTCATTGTGATGTTGTATTACCAAGTGGGCCCTGAGATACCTCTCTGTCACACGGAGTAACAAATCCCAGTCTTGATCCATGCCAACCCAACAGACACCCTCGGAGATACCTGTAGAGTACCTTTGATACACACAAGGCACTCCTCCGGTGTCCGTGAGTTGCATGATCTCATGGTTATAGGAACATATACTTGACATGCAGAAAACAGTAGCAATAAACTGACATGATCATATGCTACGTTTGTTGTTTGGGTCTTGTCCATCACATCATTCTCCTAATGATGTGATCCCGTTATCAAATGATATCTCATGTCCATGGCTAGGAAACCTTAACCATCTTTTGAT
Source organism: Hordeum marinum (assembly GCA_022496015.1). Lineage (NCBI taxonomy): Eukaryota > Viridiplantae > Streptophyta > Magnoliopsida > Poales > Poaceae > Hordeum > Hordeum marinum. The sequence goes on along the minus strand of CM039672.1, from coordinate 436,522,175 downwards.
CAACGAGCTAGTCTATTAGAGGCATACTAGGGACATGGTTTTGTCTATATATCCACACATGCATCTAAGTCTCCGATCAATACAATTATAGCATGGATAATAAATGTTTGTCACGAACAAGGAAATGTGATAATAACTAATTTATTATTGCCTCTAGGGCTTATTTCCAACAGTCTCCCACTTGCACTAGAGTCAATAATCTAGCTCACATCACCATGTGATTTGTTTATGAATCTCACACCCAATGAGTTCTGGGGTTTGATCATGCTTTGCATGTGTGAGAGGTCTTTTAGTTAACGGATCTGCGACATTCAGATCCATGCGTACTTTGCAAATATCTATGTCATACTGTAGACACTGCTACCACACTCTACTTGGAGCTATTCCAAATGGCTGCTCCACTATACGTATCCGAATTGCTACTAAGAGTCATCCGGATTGGTGTTAAATCTTGCATCGACGTATCTCTTTACGACAAACTCTTTATCACCACCATATTCGAGAAACATTTCCTTAGTCTTTTAGTTACTAAGGATAATCTTGACCGCTTTCTAGTGATCCACTCCTGGATCACTCTTGTACCCCTTGACAGACTCATGGCAAAGCACACATAGGTGCGGTACACATCATGGCATACTATATAGAGCCTATGGCTAAAGCATAGGGGACGACCTTCGTCCTTGCTCTTTCTTCTGCCATGGTCGAGATTTGAGTCTTTCTCTGACTAGTCCATTTTGAACTCTTTCAAAATCTTGTCAAGGTATGTACTCATTGAAAGTCTCATCAAGCATCTTGATCTATCTCTATAGATCTTGATGCTCAACAATTAGGTAGCTTTATCCAGGTCTTCCTTTGAAAAATTCTTTTCAAACAACCGTTTATGCTTTCTAGAAATTCTACATCATTTTCGATCAATAATGTGTCAACCACATATGTTTATCAAAAATTCTGTAGTGCTCCCACTCACTTTATTGTAAATACAAGTTTCTCATAAACTTTGTATATACTAAAAAACTTTGATCACCTCATCAAAGCGTATATTCCAACTCCGAGATGCTTGCTCCAGTCCATAGAAGGATCACTAGAGCTTGCACACCGTTTAGCATCCTTAGGCTGTCAAAACCTTCTGGTTGTATCACATACAACCTTTCCTCAAGTAAACTGTTAAGGAAACGATGTATTGAGATCCATCTGCCAGATTTCATAATTGAAAAATGCAACAACTGCTAACATAATTCTAACAGACTTTAGCATCGCTATGAGTGAGAAAGTCTCATCGCAGCCAACTCCTTGAACTTTGTCGGAAACTTCTTTGTGACAAGTCGAGATTTATAAATGGTAACATTTACCTTCGGCGTCTGTCTTCATCTCAAAGGTCCATTTGTAGTCGACGACCTGCCGTCCAATGAGCAAGTCTACCAAAGTCTATACTTGGTTTTCATACATGGATCCTTTCTCGGATTTCATGGCCTCTAAACATTTATCGGAATCCGGGCTCATCATCTCTTCTCCATAGCTCATAGGTTCATCGTTGTCCAATAACATGACCTCTAAGACAAGGTTGTCGTACCACTCAGGGGCAGTACACGTCCTTGTCGACCTACGAGGTTTGATAGTAACTTGATCCGAAGCTTCATGATCATCATCATTAACTTCCTTTTCCACTAACGTAGGCTTCACAGAAACATCTTCCTGCGTTGTGCTACTCTCTCGTTGAAACAAAGGTTCAATAACCTCATCAAGTTCTATCTTCCTCCCACTCAATTCTTTCGAGAGAAACTTTTCCTCGAGAAAGGACCTAGTTTTAGCAACAAACACTTTATGCTTGGATCTGAGATAGAAGGTTCACCCAACTGTTCTTAGGGTATTCTATGAAGATGCATTTGTCCGCTTTGGGTTCGAGCTCATTAGGTGAAAACATTTTCCACACAAGCGTCGCAGCCCCAAACATTAAGAAATGACAACTTAGGTTTCTATCAAACCATAATTCACACGGTGTCATCTCAACGGATTTAGATGGTGCCCTATTTAAAGTGAATGTCATTGTCTCTAATGCATAACCCCAAAATTATGGTAACAAAACGATAAGAGACATCATAGCACGCACGATATCCAATAGAGAACGACTATGACGTTCGGACACACCATCAGACTATGGTGTTCCAGGTGGCGTGAGTTGCGAAACAACTTTCACATTGTCTAAAGTTGCATGCCAAACTCGTAACCCAGATATTCACCTCCACGATCATATCACACACATTTTTATCTTCTTGCCACGATGATCTTAAACTTCCCTCTGAATTTGCTTGAACCTTTCAAACGATTCAGACTTGTGTTTCATTAAGTAAATATACACTATATCTACTCAAATCATCAGTGAAGGTAAGAAAATAACGATATCCATCGCACACTACAAGACTCATTGGATTGCATACGTCGACATGTATCATTTCCAATAAATCACTTGCCCGCTCCATCAATGCGGAAAACGGGGTCCTTAGTCATCTTGCCCAAGAGGCATGGTTCGCATGTCTCGACCGATTCGAAATCGAATGAGTCCAAAGATCTATCAGCATAGAGTTTCTTCATCCACTTTATACCAATATGACATTTAGCGGCAGTGCCACAAGTATGTGGTACTATCATTATTAACTTTGTATCTTTTGGCATCAATGTTATGAACATGTGTATTACTACGATCAAGATTCAACAAACCATTCTCACTGGATGCATGACCATTCAAGGTATTATTCATGTAAATAGAATAACCATTATTCTCTAACTTAAATGAATAACCGTGTTGCAATAAACACGATCTAATCATGTTCATGCTCACCGCAAAACACCAAATAACATTTTTTTAGGTTTGTCACTAATCCCGAAAGTAGAGAGAGCGTGCGATGTCTGATCACATCAACCTAGGAAACATTTCCAACACACATCGTCACCTCACCCTTAGCTAGTTCTCCATTTGTTCCGTAGCTTTTATTCAGAGTTACTAACATTTAGCAACCGAACTGGTATCCAATACCCAGGTGCTATTAGGAGTACTAGCAAGGTGCACATCAATAACACGTATATCAAATATAATTCTGTCGACGTTGCCAGCCTTCTTATCTACCAAGTATCTAGGGTTGTTCCACTTTAGCGACCGCTCTCCTCATAATCAAAGCACTTAGTCTCGGGTTTGGGTTCAATTTTGGGTTGCTTCACTGGAGCGGCAACTGACTTGCCATCCATAAAGTTTCCCTCCTTGCCCTTGCCCTTCTCGAAACTAGTGGTTTTACTAACCATAAACACTTGACGCTCCTTCTTGATTTCTACCTTTGTGGTGTCAAACATCACGAATAGCTCAGGGATCATTAATTCTATCCCTGGCATTTTATAGTTCATCACCAAGTTCGAGTAGCTTAGTGAGAGTGACTTGGAGAACTATATCAATCACTATCTTGTCTGGAAGATCAACTCCCACTCGATTCAAGCGATTGTAGCACCCAGACAATCTTAGCACATGCTCAACGATTGAGCTATTCTCTTTCATCTTGCAGGCAAAGAATCTTGTTGAAGATCTCATATCTCGCAACACGAGCACGAGCCTGAGATCCTAATTTCAGCTCTTAGAACATCTCATATGTTTCGTGACGTTCAAAACATTTCAGAGCCTCAATTCTAAGTCGTAATGCATGACACGCTAAACTATCAAGTAGTCAACAGAACGTGCCTGTCAGATGTTCACAACATCTATAGACAACGCTAGAGAGGTTGGTGCACCGAGCGGTGCATTAAGGACACAAGCCTTTTGTGCAGCCATGAGGACAATCCTCAGATCACGGACCCATTCTACAATATTGCTACCATCATCTTTCAACTCTATTTTTCTAGGAACATATAAAAATACAAGGTAGCTACAACGTGACCTAGTAATCTACAACATAATTTGCAAAGGCACTACTGAGTAAGTTCATGATAATGGGTTCAATTAATCATATTACTTAAGAAGTCCCACTCAAATTGACATCCCTCTGGTCATTCGAGTGATACATGATCCAAATTCATCAACTCAAGTCCGATCATCATGTGAGTTGAGGTGGTTTCAATGGTGAGCATCACCATGTTGATCATATCTACTATATGACTCATGTTCGACCTTTCGGTCTCTTGTGTTCAGGGCCCATGTCTGTACATGCTAGGCTCGTCAAGTTTAACCCGAGTGTTCTGCATGTGCAACACTGGCTTGCACCCGTTGTATGTGAACGTAGAGTCTATCACACCCGATCATCACGTGGTGTCTCGACATGACGAACTTTCGCAACAGTGCACACTCGGGGAGAACACAATTCATCTTGAAATTTAAGTGAGGGATCACCTTATAATGCTACCATCGTCCTAAGCAAAACAAGGTGCATAAAAGGATTAACATCACATGTAAATCATAAGTGACATGATATGGCCATGAACTTGTGCTTTTGATATCCATCTTGAAAGCACCGATATGATCTCCATCGCCACCGGCACGACACCATGATCTCCATCATCTTGATCTCCATCAACGTGTCGCCATCGGGGTTGTTGCACCCATCATGCTTCTACTACTATTGCTACCATTTAGTGATAAAGTAAAGCATTACATAGCGCTTAATGATTGACATGCAAGTCATACAATAATTAAAGACAATCCTATGGCTCCTGCCGGTTGCCGCACTCATCGGCATGCAAGTCATGATATTCTATACAACACATGATCATCTCATACATCACATATATCACATCATGTAATTGGCCATATCACATCACAACATACCCTGCAAAAACAAGTTAGACGTCCTCTAATTATTGTTGCATGTTTTACGTGGCTGCTACGGGTATCTAGCAAGAACAATTCTCACCTACGCATAAACCACAATGGTGATACATTAGTTGCTTTTCAACCTTCTCAAGGACCGCCCTTGTCGAATCCGATCGAACTAAAGTAGGAGAAACTAGCTCCCGCCAGCCATCTATGCAACAAGTTGCAGTTGAGGGAACCGGTCTCTCGTAAGCGTATGAGTAATTTTGGTCCAGGCCGCTTCATCCCACAATACTGCTGAACCAAAACACGACCAAGGGAGGAAGCAATCTAAGCATCAACGCCCACAAACTCTTTGTGTTCTAATCGAGAGCTCATCTACACATAGACCTAGCTCATGATGCCACTGTTGGGTAACGTTGCATGGGAAACAAAAAATTTCCTACGCACACACAAGATCTATCCATGGTGATGAGCATCTACGAGAGGGAGAGTGGATCTACATATGCTTGTAGATCGCTAAGCGGGAAGCATTAAGAAACGCGGTTGGTGTAGTCAAACGTCTTCGCGATCCAAATCGCCGAGCGTCCCGCAATCTCATCACAATTCATCTGGTGATCCAATCACGATCCTTCCCGCGAACTCATCACGATCCGTCCCGCGATCTCATCATGATCCGTCTCGTGATCTTGATCACGGTCATTCCGATCTAGCGCCGAACGGACGACACCTCCGCGTTCAGCACACGTACAACTTGATGACGATCTCCGCCTTCTTGATCCAGCAAGAGGGAGCGGATAGGTAGACGAGTTATCTGGCAGCGTGACGGCGCTGCGGTGATGGTGGTGGAGCTATTCCGGCAGGGCTTCGCCTAAGCACTGTAGAAAACCGATCTAGAGGAGAAACTATGCACTAGAGGAATGGGTAGCACGTTGCTGAAAATCTAGTGCAAAAACCCTAAAACCTCTAGTATATATAAGAGGAAGAGAGGAGGAGGCTTTGCGCAAGGGCAAAGCCCTCTAGGCTTCGGCCGACTTGGGAGGAGAGGAGGAATCCTCCTCCAATCCTAGTAAGACTAGGACTCCTTCCCTTTTTGCCTTTTTAGCCTTTTTCCACCTTTTCTCTTTGGGCTTTTCTCTCCCAGCCACATGGGCCATGTGTGGGACTTCCACCAGCCCACTAAGGGCTGGTATTCACTCTCCCACAGCCCATGTAGCTTCTTGGGTCGAAATACCCCTCCCGATGGTCTTATGGTACACTATCGGCACTCCCAGTACACTACCGATGAGCCCGAAACTTTTCCGGCGACCAAAATAGGACTTCCTATATATCAATCATTACCTCCGGACCATTCCGGAGATCCTCGTGACATCTAGGATCTCATTCGAGACTCTGAACAACCTTAGGTCACCACCATGCATAACTCTATACTACCGAAACGTCACCAAACCTTAAGTGTGAAGACCCTACGAGTTCGAGAACTATGTAGACATGACCGAGACACCTCTACGGTCAATAACCAATAGCGGGATCTGGATGCCCATATTGGTTCCTACATATTCTACGAAGATCTTTATCAGTCGAGCCTCTATGTCAAGGATTCAGTTAATCCCGTATGATGTTCCCTTTGTTCTTCGGTATGTTACTTGCCCGAGATTCGATCGTCGGTATCTCCATACCTAGTTCAACCTCGTTACCGGCAAGTCTATTTACTCGTTCCGTAATACAAGATCCCGTGACTAACACTTATTCACATTGCTTTCAAGGCTCATTGTGATGTTGTATTACCGAGTGGGCCCTGAGATACCTCTCCGTCACACGGAGTAACAAATCCCAGTCTTGATCCATGCCAACCCAACAGACACCCTCGGAGATACTTGTAGAGTACCTTTATAGTCATCCAGTTACGTTGTGATGTTTGATACACACAAGGCAGTCCTCCGATGTTCGTGAGTTGCATGATCTCATGGTCATAGGAACATATACTTGACATGAAGAAACGAGTAGCAATAAACTGACACGATCATATGCTACATTTGTAGTTTGGGTCTTGTCCATCACATCATTCTCCTAATGATGTGATCTCGTTATCAAATGACATCTCATGTCCATGGCTAGGAAACCTTAACCATCTTTTGATCAACGAGCCAGTCTATTAGAGGCATACTAGGGACATGGTTTTGTCTATGTATCCACACATGCATCTAAGTCTCCGATCAATACAATTATAGCATGGATAATAAACGATTGTCACGAACAAGGAAATTGATAATAACTAATTTGTTATTGCCTCTCGGGCATATTTCCTACACCGGTGTCGATCACTGCTAGAAATCGCTGGCGACTCATCGCGCCGGCTGAAGCTACGGCTGGGGATGAGGGTTGAATGCACGTGACTCCGGCTGTAAGTATACTTCTCCTGCTGGGCTATCGTTGTTTGTAGATATCCAATGGCGTTCCGCACCTCCTCAGCGAAAGGCACCTCATCAGGAATTGGGATTGTTTCAAGCGAGGTGGCCACAGCCACCATGTTCTCCGCCGGGTTTGAGTAATGACCCGCCGACATTGGGAAAGCCATTAGTGAGGTCTGGTTCCGTCGGGGCGGGTTATGCTGCTGCTGAGCTGCCGACCGACTTCCAGGTGCTTCCATTGTCCAACCCGTACCTGGCGTGTTAAAGTGGTTTCCAGCCTCATACTGTTGGGGCAGGCAGGACTGATGCCTCATCCGCTGCACTGCGGTCGCCGACTGCTGTTCCAGCTCCAGGCAGAAAGCATCTGTCTTAAGGCGCTCGGCCTCTGCGTCCATTTGAGCTTTTAATGCGCCGATCCTCTGTTGGACCTCCGCCATCTGATCCTTCAGTATCGTGATCTCTAGGTTTCGGGCGGCCTGATTGTCAGGTGTGACTTCAGTTACCATTAGGGATGTGATCTCGTTCATCAGATCCAGAAGAACCTGAGCCGGCGGCGGGTCAGCCCCTATGTCTGCCTCGGCGGCCGCACCGCTCGTGCCCAGCTCTGTTCCTGCCATGAACACGACCGCAAGAGTCGGTAACCCATGATCGTCCAGCTCAGACCTCTCCGACTCGGGGTAAAGCTCGTCGTAGCCCCCAAGCCCGCCATCGTGAAGTTGGTAGATTGATTCCGCCTCTCCGCTCGAAGATCCATCCTCTGAATAGATGAGGGTCTTCTGCGACTTAGAAGCCTCAAGTCCATACCTTGAGTGAAGCCAACAAAGATATGCTTCCTGCCCGGGTTAGCACGGGCGGGTCGCACATGTCGAACGGGTTGCGTGCGTCATTCCGGCTCGACGATGTCGGTGCAGATGTCTGGCCCGGGTGTAGATCCGCCGACTTTGCCAATGAAGACGTGGATTTCGCCAAAGGGAACCCGAAACCCATACTCCAGCGAGTTGGCATCGGGACCCTAGCCGGCATCATCGATGTAGAGCCGACCGCGATGACTTTTGCTCATCCTTCCGACCACGTATCCTTCGAACCCCGGAAGAGAGCCCTTTGAGAACTCAACACCACCGAGCACTTGCCCCATGGTGGGCACCAACTATCATGGTTTTCTCACGACAGATGTCCGAGGACTTATATTTGAGGCCATTGCTAAGGTGATGGACTCAAAGGGGTTGTTTGGGACGAAGGACACGAGTTTACCCAGGTTCAGCCCCTCAAGAAGAGGTAAAGGCCTACGTCCTACTTGAGTTGTATTGATTGGAGTATCGATTACAAGGGAGCGGATTCGCTTGACCTAGTTCTCGATTAGTTGGTTTCTGTGTAAGTCGCCCCGGGTCTCACCCTTATAAAGGAGGTCAAGACCACGGGTTACACAAGTCTCATACCGACTCTTTCTATGTGTCCGACTCTGTCCCTACTTCATCTTGCCTTCCTGAGCAAGCCGTCTCTGGGAGGCTTATCCGCCGGGGTCTTCATGCTTTCCTTGTTTGGGTCTCGCCTTGGCCCATCTTAGTGAACCACCATACGTCTAGGCTTATGTCTCGAGGCCCATCCTTGGTCTGGCTTATGAGCCGCCAGGTATGACCCGGCCCCACCTGGGCGTGTCTCACCACGGGGTTATATCCCCAACAGAAACTGTGGTGGGTATTGGAGCCCTTTCACCATCCAAATAAACTTTGCAAAAATCCGCTTTTCCCCTTTTACCAAATTCTAATCGCTTGCTACCGGATGGTACATTGAATATCTTCTTAACCATATCCCTCGAGAAGCGGATCTTCTGGTGGTCATTTAACCTGCAAGACATATGAAATCAGTACTTGTCTCGAAAAGATAAAATGGAAAAGGGGTTTTATGCAACATAGAAAAATAAAAGCAAGAAAAAAAGCAAACATACGTGAGCAGCCGCTTCTTGGTATCAATCCTCATGAGTATGAAATCAACAAGTCCTTTTGGAGGAGGAGGAGGCAAATGAGAGATATGAAGAAAATCCCCGAAAGAGGACTTTCTTATGACATCCCTCTTTTTCCCTTTGATGGTGTTGGCTATCTCGTGTAGCCGCTTTGCCGACCATCGGGTTTGGTAGATAACCATGTTGCGAAAACAAACAAAAATGAAAACATTAGCTACTTCAAGCAGGCATAACAGGATTTTAGAGAAAACTTCCTTGCCTAATTGCCACATCCTCAAAAGCTTTAGGAAATGCAATACCAAAGATTCATAAAAAAATATATACCTAAATTAAGGAGCATAAGCTTGCATAAGTTGCAAGAAAATGAAGTAGAAAAACTATCTCATTAAATTCAGTAGCATACACTGGAATTGAGTAGCATTAATAAAATTAGCAGCATTCAAAAAAATTCAGTAGCATGAAGTTGAGGTGCTACGGAAACAATAAAAAACTACTAGTTGAAAAAACTATAAACTCCAGAATCTATGAGCTACAAAATTAAGAAAACTCCTTGTAAGAGCACATTTCTCCATGTGTGGTTTTGCGTAATCGATGACAATCCCTATGGACTAATGGTTGCCTTGAATTATATTCGAAGGATTTGTCCATAGGTACTTCTTGAAGTCCATCTGTTAGTTTCAAGGAGTTTATATGGTGACCAAGGTGGTATACAAGGTTTATCCAAAGAATGGCCATGTGGGTGTTGAGCTTATTGCAATCATGTCTTGAAGAAGAAGATTGTGTAAGCATTCATGTGTATCTTTATGAAGAGAGAAGATAAGATACAAGGTTGATCAAGACTAAGTCAAAGAGTGAATCAAGTTGATGTATACCCAAAGCGTAAAAGATGTACTGAGAGGGATCAAGTGATCACATGGTATGGTAAGCATTGTCCATTACGCTTTGTGTACTAACCCATTGTCTACATGAGAGTTCATTGTAGGGTTAGTTATATTTCCATGGGTTTGCGTCAATAGGAAGATCTCATACAATCCATGGAGGATGACATAAAGTGGTGATCGTCATCAAGGTTGCGGTGTGCAAGTTCAAGTGAAGCATCACGGAGAGATCATGCTTGAAGCTTGCCGTCCATTGTGGTGACAATGGACTTGTGAAGATGTGCCGAAGAGTGGCTCTCCCATAGTGGAGTATGGGGGATCAATCTACTAGTCTTCATCGAGCCGGCGCAATCAAGAAAGGTGGTCCATCTTGAGAAGGACAAGATCATCATCATCTAGCTCAAGTGGACTATGTGCAAGGCAAAGGTTTTACCTTTATAGGGTTTTCTATTTTACCGGTCTCATGGTGGTAGTTGGGAGACCAGGTTATAGGATCGATAGCCATACTATCAAGGGGGGCTCTCAAGTGAGTAGCTTGATCGTATCGTTCGTTGAGCGCTCAAACAATTTCATTCTTAGCATCATCATCTTTCTTGGTTGGCTTTTCTCTATGTGAGTTTTAGAGCTTATGGTCATCTTCATGACAAGCTCGAGTTCATCAAAAACGGAGTCCATATGCTTCTTCTATTGCGTTCTCGGTGTTGGAGGTTTTACCAGTATTTATCTGAGGAAGGGTTCTCACCATTTTCTTATGAGCCTTTTCTAATTTTCCTTCTTATTGATATTTCTATCAAGATTGTGTTATCCCATGTCGTTAGCTTTCCAACAAACTTGGTTTCGTTGAATAGTCCGCTTGCAGAAGTTGTGGTAGTTTTGGTGTTCTTAAAAGGCTGTAGCGGTACTACCGTGGCTACTACCGCTTGGAGCGGATGTAATTTTTTACTACCGCCCGAGAGCGGTACTACTGCTTCGGACCAGTAGTACCGCTACCCTTAGCGGTAGTACCGCTATCCTTAGCGGTAGTACTGTGAGGACGAGCGGTAGTACCGCTCCGCCGGTTCTACTGGCATTTTGCCTCCTCGTTGTTGTTATTCAAAGGGTTTCCACCGCCCTAGTGGTAGTACCGCTCCCATGAGCGGTAGTACCGCTCTGTGCGGGCTGTGAGCATAACGGTTGGTTTTTTCCCCACCTATAAAAGGGGGTCTTCTTCCCCATTGAACCTTATCTCTTTAGCTCGTGTTCTTCCCCCATTGTTGACCTTCTTCGAGTTTGCTAACTCTCAATCCCTCCAATGATTCTTGCTAGTTCTTGAGGGAAAAGAGAGAGGAGATCTAGATCCACATTTCCACCAATAACTTTCTCCTCTAAGTGAGGGGACCCCTTGGATCTAGATCTTGGAGTTCTTCGTGTTCTTCTTCGTTCTTCCTCTCATTTTCCTCCCTAGCATTAGTTGCTTTGGTGGGATTTGGGAGAGAAGGACTTGGGCATTCCGTGTGTCCTTGCCATTGCATTTGATGCAAAGGTTTGAGTTCTTCACGGTGATACGTGGAAGTGACAAGTTGAGAAGCTTATTACTCTTGGGTGTTTTAGCACCCTAGAGCGTTTTCCTCTTGGGTGCTTTGGCGCCCTAGACGGTTGGTGGTGCCTCAGATCTCAATCATTGTGGTGCAAAGCTCCGGGCATGCGTCGGGGTCTCCAATTAAGTTGTGGAGATTTCCCCGAGCATTTGAGGTCACCGCGGAAGCCATAGCCAATTGTGATGATGCTTCACGGTGTTGTTGGGAGCCTCCATTTAAGTTGTGGAGTTTCCCCCAACCTTGTTAGTACGGGTTTGGTGACCACCCTCAAGGGTCCCTTAGTGGAATCACGTCATCTTGCATTGTGCGAGCGCGTGAGGAGATTACGGTGGCCCTAATGGCTTCTTGGGGAGCATTGTGCCTCCACAACGCTCCGAACGGAGATTAGCATCCACAAGGGTGTGAACTTCGGAATACATCGTCGTCTCCGCGTGCCTCGGTTATATCTTACCCGAGCCCCTTTACTTATGCACTTTACTTTCTGATAGCCATGTTGTTTCTTGCTATATATCTTGCTATCACTTAGTTATTTATCTTGCTTAGCATAAGTTGTTGGTATACATAGGTGAGCCTAGTTGTTTTAGGTTTTGTGCTTGACTTATTAAACGTTAGTTTTATTCCGCATTTGTTTGAGCCTAAACCGTAAATATTTTAAAGCGCCTATTCACCCCCCCTCTAGGCGACATCCACGCCCTTTCACTCCTGAATTTTGAAGTGATTTCACTACAAGAAATATGCTAACTTGTGACCATCAATATTGGTCACTGAATGGTCATTGTTTTTCATTTTTGACCTTTTTGTGCCAAAAATAGTTAGTCAAAACCTGCCCGTCTTTAATCTCTACCTAATAATAAAGTAGGGATAACTTCTGGTCGTCCGTCATAATATTTATCCCTGAAGTTGTGTATAATTACCCACCATCCCACCGGTAAATGAGGAAAACGTTTCATATTTTCACATCGCCTCTTGTAAGCAACTGCAGGGGTGTCAGGCTGGTTGGATTGATGCTCTTCTAGCTGGGCAGCCTTGGTTCAAATCCCACCCCTGCCTTTTTCCTTTGCTATTTTTTGATGTATAACTGCAGCGTCCAAATGTGTGCTGACTTGAGCTATTATCTTGCATATTAAATATTTTTAGAATTATGTTTTGGTTGCAACCTTAATTCATAGTTTAATACCTTTTTTATATGGGGTATTTTGGAAATGTCCATTATTTATGTTTCATACTCATTTAAATGGAGTAAATATGATTATTTGTTTCTCTCATAAAACAAATTATTGGCACTATATGAGACATTGATTCCTATAGAATACTATATCGTGAAGGTTACAATATGTACATAATCATCATATCTATTTCACATAGTACAAAATAATCATCCTATAGACAATTATGTACACGAAACTACTGATACAAGCTTTATATAAACCAGTGGCTTTCGATATTGTTTGAAATTATGTCCATAATTTATTTTTTAAGAATATCGATGTCGATATGCAACCTTAAACATATTGTACATATGTCCTTACCGATTGGTTTTTTTCCAGTGAAGTTGCCTAATATGTTTGCAACCAAATTAGGACTCGACATAGATTAAAGTTGCAAACACATATATCATAAAACAAAAATAATGCTCTTGTGCACATGTTATCATTGGATACTAAAGTATACTTGTTAATTTTATTGTAATAAAATATTTGTTGGGCATCACCGAGAAAAAACGGCAACAAAGGCGTAAACATATACGGGAAGGCGACAACTAGGTAGATATTTCCGTTATATGATGAATTTTAAACACCTTGAATATACTTCAAAAAACATCCTACCTTTATGTTTTGCACATCACCACTTATCATGTTGCTTGTTGTATAGCATAATAAGAAAATTCAAGAGATTTGGTAATGTCGTCAAGTATGTTTGAGGCGTGATTTTTTTTTCTGCCGTTGCAACGCACGTGTATGTTTGCTAGTGGAACTTAACGACCTTCTTTGTGATATGTAAAAGATCGTTGGTTCTACGACCCATTGTTTTGGTCACTGGCAGCCTGTCCGGCCCACGTCGAATCCAACGTGACAAGCTGGCGTGGCAAAATTGTGACCAATTGAATTGGTCATTGATAAGAATTAGCCCAGTCCAGTTCGGTACCTATATGGGCCAAGCCCATTAATTCAGCACATTTATATTTTTTTTTCCTGCCAAATTTGGCCAACTACACGGGCCAAGCCCAACATTTTAGCATTTTTATTTTTTGGACCATGGCCTTTTACTATCTATTTCTTTTTTCGGCCTCGGTCTTTTTTACGCATTTCTATTTAATTTTCAGCCTTGATTGCTGCCAATATGTTTCAGGCCTCTTTTCAAAGCCCAAATAGATTTGGTCCAATAGACATTTCAACACTTTTTCCATTTGGACCATGCCTCTTATTTTGTAGAATAGACATACACAATGAGCGCAAATTATATACAGCATATACTTTTTTTGGCCACTTTTCGGTCTAAGAATACATTTCAAGTAAACAACAAATCATATTTTAAGTATATGTACATAACATCCAGCATTTGAGTAACATGTTCAACAGTACATCAAAATTCTTAACAACTTTAGCATTAGAAGTTCAATAACATATAAAGCAAGTCGATAAATGAGGCTTCGAGCTTTCTTCGAATTTCTTCAGCTAGAACTCCCGTAAATGAGAGGAACATCCACATGCTTAGAGTCTCAACATAGGCAATATTTGTTAGAAACAAAATAGAAAAAATAATTTGAGAACCACGCAAGAGCCTAGGTTTTACTATCATTTTGACACCTAGTGTAACATCCAAGCATATCTCAAGTTGAAGCGTTATTCTACCATCTTTTCAATTGTGGAGCGTTAAAGACAATAACTAGATTTACAAGAAGAGTCAGGTTCCAAAAAAATTGAAGGGCTTTGCATCTTGGACGCATATACAAACTTATGTTAACAAGCTAATAGGCAATCCGTTGTTGCTGCATTTTGTATTCCTAGATTCAGTACTTGACTCTAGTAAGAAAGTTGGCATTGCTAGATTATTCAAGGCATAACACAAAGAAGATCAAAAGCCCTAGTTGCTGCCTAAAATAAAAGCGGACCAATGTTGTCAGGATCATCCAAATAACTGAACTAGTATAGTAAAATGTCACTGGACACAGTTCAGCCAGATTTGGTAAAACAATCTGGAAGCGGTATAGATCCCCTAAAATGCACAAACACAGAGAGAGAAAATTCGACACTTATGCATACCAAGCACATAACGTATTGATTACCAAGAGCAACTAGGAACATGTTGGACCTACGAAGCAGTAGCCAAACTAAAATCAAAGTTTTACGTGCGGCAGTTTGACTAACCCGAGCTCCATCAGATCCATAATTGCAACTCTTGGACTTCTGTCAGAGTACTCAGACTGTAAGCCTGAACAGAGAGATAGGAAAACTTGTGGTCAATTTGTAAGTTGTAAGCAACATACCGAGCAGCAAAGTCTGAACAAAAAGATGTGCAGAGTCAATTTAATATGCTATAAACATAGACCTGGAGCCCTTTAACTTCTTTTAAACACTGGAATTAAATATTTCCTTAAACAATGTAATCTGGTGAAAAAAGGTTGATGCCCCTCAGCCCATTAGATAGAACAAAACAAATACAACAATATACTTTAGTATCTTTCAGATACTGTAATTCATATATCGCATTACTGCTACCAAACAACAACAATCATCGGTAAAGGATTAAACTCAAAGCTCTATCTTCATATTAGCTAACAGAACATTTGCAAGAAAGAACATGCTTTCACCTTGTTTCAACAGAACTTTTAATCTTAATAGTAATGTGTGTGTTCTTATCCATGGTATCATCAGTCTTAACCAAACCAAAGCAAGTAAAGGAGCTAACCTCCGTTAGTGAAACAAAATTCAACCACAGCAACAATCCATAACATTCAGTAACAACAATAAGAAGTCCTTTAAACAAGGAACAATTGATATATTGCACAAGAAAGCTTATTTAATCTTAATACATATGAACTACGAGACGCATTATCACAATATTGCGAGAACGGGTGATGTGCTAGGCAGGCCTATGATATATTAGTTCCAGCAATTAAGATCAAAGATAGCTAGTTTCTGAAGCCAAAAAAACATACAATTGATGTGACATAACAAACTAGACAACCAAGAAATTTATGTGACATAGCTAGTCTCCAGCAATATCCAACGACCAATACCTATCATGCAAGAACAAGTACAGAATATTCAAAACAGAAATGCACGGTGTAGCCAATGAGCAGGTAATAGTCCTAATTCAGGTCATGTTATCATATCAGGTATTGCATAAGGACATCTAGGGACATATATAAAGTATCCTCAAATAATCAGCAGACACCTCCAAATAGTAAGTGGAAAATATAAGGTATCTCCATTCATCACTGGATTAAATAAGAACAGAGAGACATGCCAAATAATTTGGAAGCCGTCCATGCCAAACTGCACGAAGATAGCCTTGTAGTCTTACGGTTCAACTTCAATATATCATTCCAGATTGCAAATGAAAACATGCTATACTAGAACCAGTGGGCCACATGGTTGTTTTTTTAATAAAAGATGAGCTGCAATACAACGTAGGCCACCAGAAAAGTTATCAGCATCTTTTGGGCAAGCCATCCATTATTTACAAATCAGAATGAAAGCATGATTATTTTTCAGGGACATAGGGGCTAAGCAAACATTTCAACTGAATTTCATAAGTTGGAGGTCGAGAAAGACCTTGCAGAAATGGTCTCGAAGTCGTCCGCGCCTTTTGTTTGCCCCAAGCTTAGGTCTGCCACCAGCCGCTCGTCAAATCCTTTAAATCCGCCGTTGCTGTTGATCAACGTATACAGAAACCTTTGGGTTAACAAGCAAGCTTTATATTTGAAAGGAGTCCAACGTTTTGTGTGTCTGTGTGTGTGTGCCAAAAGGATCAAACAACTTTCCTCTAAAACAAATGATCAAGTGTAGAGTTGGTTGGATGGGGTTAACCTATATACCTCAAAATGGAAGCCAGAAACACAACTTTACACTAAAACAACTTTCCACTAAAATAGATGATCAAGCTTATACGTCGCCATTGCTTCTGGGGATGTTGTGATCTACTACACTGCACTGTAGACATGAAAGAAAAGCACAGTTAGCACCACTGCAAAAGCTATAAACTGGCCGCCACAGCCAAATAAGCGTACATAAAAGAAACAGAGTTAGGTAGCACCATGGCAAATGCATCAATCTATCTGGCACAGCCAAATAAGCACATGTATACATATACGAAGAAAAGCAGAGTTACAGAGTTACGTAGCACCCTTGCAGATGATAGAACTTAACAAGAAAAACTTATATGTTGCAAATCACTAAAGCGTCACAATCAAAGTCGCATAAGCACGTCCACAGATCGCCCCTGGCCTGCAGAAGAACCGCTCATTCGTGGCAATCTCGACAGGAACAGTCAACGTCAAACCTAGACATCCAATCCACAGGACTAAACTAAATTCGCTTTCAAATCAGCAACCAACCTCAGTGGCGGAGCTACAACCAAATAGCTGGGTGGGCCAACGTAGTAGAGAACATAAAAAAATCACGACTTAAACCATACTACTTGGGTGCTAGTAGGCATTAGTCTATGCTCGGTGTAAACCAGACTGGCCTGTAAGGGCTGGCCATTCAGGCTTCAAACAACAAGTCTCTCCTACATGTTCATGAGGAAAAGTCAGCGTCTTGTATGAGTTCACGCTGCTGTCGCATGACGCCTCACACTCACACGCTATAGTAATGTACCTCTATCTAACGCTGGCCTCAGGCAGACCACGGACTATAATTGTGAATGTGTCAAACAAAAACTGAGCTGCGTCTTCAGGTACGTGAGTGAGGTAATGGCAAGCCGGCAAAAAGCAAACCTCTGTGCTTGAGATAATGGCAAGATTTGGAGCTGCGTTTCAAAACAGAGCAACGCCAACTACAGGGGCAGCATGAACAGAGCAACACCAAATTCAGTAATGGAGGTTCTTGAACAGATCGAGCACGAACGGAGCAACAAGGCCATGGTTTTCATGTGCGTGGGTGAGTGAGAAAACCACATCAGGGCCTGCCAAATCGAAACGGAGAAGAGGGAGAGGGTTGCACCTTGATGAGCTCAATGGCGTGGTTGGAGCCATTACTTGGGCAGAACCAATCTAGAGCTTCGGCAGGGCAATCCTGCTGGGGAAACTTTCCTTTCGGAGGGAAAAATCAAAGCCATCGTCGTCACCAACGATCCTCTCATCGAGAGGGGGTCAATCTTCATCAACATCTTCATTAGCACCATCTTCTCTCCAAACCCTAGTTCATCTCTTGTATCCGATCTCTGTCTCAAAACCTCGGATTGGTACCTGTGGGTTGCTATTAGTGTTGATTACTCCTTGTAATTGATGCTAGTTGGTTTACTTGGTGAAAGATCATATGTTTAGATCGTTGATCATCCTTAATACCCCTCTGATTATGAACATGAATATGCTTTGTGAGTAGTTACATTTGTTCCCGAAGACATGGGATAAGTCTGGTTATAAGTAATCATGTGAATTTGGTATTGGTTCGATATTTTGATGAGATGTATGTTGTCTCTCCTCTAGTGGTGTTATGTGAACGTCGACTACATAACACTTCACCATTGTTTGGGGCTAGAGGAAGGGATTGGAAAGTAATAAGTAGATGATGGGTTGCTAGAGTGATAGAAGCTTAAACCCTAGTTTATGCATTGCTTCGTAAGGGGCTGATTTGGATCCACATGTTTCATGCTATGGTTAGATTAATCTCAATTCTTCTTTCGTAGTTGCGGATGCTTGCAGAAGGGGTTAATCATAATTCGGAGGCTTGTACAAGTAAGGACAACACCCAAGCAACAATCCACCCACATATCAAATTATCAAAGTAATGAACATGAATCATATATGCATGATGAAAACTAGTTTGATATAAATTCCCATGTGTCCTCGGGAGCGTTGTGCTTTATATAAGAGTTTGTCCAGGCTTGTCCTTTGCTATAAAAAGGATTGGGCCATCTTGTTGCACCTTTGTTACAATTGTTACTTGCTACCCGTTACGAATTATCTTATCACAAAACTATTTGTTACCGATAATTTCAGTGCTTGCAGAGAATACCTTACTGAGAACCGCTTGTAATTTCCTTCAGCTCCTCGTTGGGTTCAATACTCTTACTTATCGACAGGACCACGATAGATCTCCTATGCTTGTGGGTCATCAAGACTCTTTTCTGGCGCCATTGCCGGAGGCTGAAGTGCCTTTGGTGAGTGAAACTTGGTAAGGAAAAACTTTATATAGTGTGCTGAAATTTACTGACACTTGTTACTATGGAAAGTAATCCTTTGAGGGGTTTGTTCGGGGTATCTTCACCTCGACCGGAAACACAAAGAGTTGTCACTCAACCTACTGAGCCTATTGAAAATATTTATTATGAAATTCCTTTGGGTATGATAGAGAAACTGCTAGCTAATCTTTTTGCAGGAGATGGATCACTACATCCGGATTTGCATCTAATCTATGTGGCTGAAGTTTGTGGATTATTTAAGCTTGCAGGTTTACCCGAGGATTTTGTCAAGAAGATGGTCTTCCCTTTATATTTGAAGGAAAAGGCATTGGCATGGTACAGGCTATGTGATGATATTCGATCATGGAACTACAACCGACTGAAAATAGAATTTCATCAGAAGTTCTATCCTATGCATTTGGTTCATCGTGATCGGAATTATATTAAAAAAAATTGGCCTCGTGAAGGAGAAAGAATATCTCAAGCTTGAGGGAGGCTTAAGTCAATGTTATATTCATGCCCCAATCATGAGCTCTCTCGAGAAATTATTATTCACAATTTTTATGTTCGGCTTTCTTGTAATGATCAATCCATGCTCGATACTTCTTGTGCTGGTTCTTTTATGAAGAAAGATATTGAATTCAAATGGAATTTATTGGAAAGAATTAAACGCAACTATGAATATTGGGAACTCAACGAAGGTAAGGAGTCAGGTATGAACCTTATGTTTGATTGTGTTAAATCCTTCATAGACACCGATGCTTTTTGTGAATTTAGCACTAAATATGGACTTGACTTTGAGATAGTACCTTCTTTCTGTGAATCTTTTCCTAATCATGTTGATCTCCCTAAGGGGAATTGGTTTAAATATCCTCCTCCTATTGAAGTGAAAGTAGTTGAACCTATTAAAGTTGAAGGGGAAATTATTACTTATAATGTTGATCATATTATCCCTACTACTTACATTGAGAAACCACCCTTTCCTGTTAGGATAAAGGAACATGCTAAAGCTTCGACTGTGGTACGTAAGAGTTGTATTAGAACACCTACACCCCCTAAACAAATTAAAGTTGATTATAGTATTTCTATGGTTAAAGATCTCTTGGTTTATAATATTGATGGGCATGTTATTCATTTCTGCAATGAAGCGGCTAGAATTGCTAGACCTGATACTAAGCATAAACATAGACCAGTTGTTGGCGTGCCTATTGTTTCTCTTAAAATAGGAGATCATTGTTATCATGGCTTGTGTGATATGGTTGCTAGTGTAAGTGCAATCCCCTATTCCTTATACAAAGAAATCATGCATGATATTGCAGCAATTGAACTAGAGGAAATTGATGTTACTATTAAGCTTGCTAATAGAGACACTATTGCACCGATGGGGATTGTTAGAGATGTTGAAGTCTTGTGTGGGAAAATAAAATATCCTACTGATTTTCTTGTTCTTGGTTCCCCACAAGATAATTTTTGTCCCATTATATTTGGTAGACCCTTCTTGAATACTGTTAATGCTAGGATTGATTGTGAGAAAGCAAAAGTTACTGTGAGTTTTGGGGATGTGTCTCATGAGTTTAATTTATGTAAATTCCGTAGACAACCCCATGACAAAGAATTGCCTAGTAAAGATTAAATTATTGGTCTCACTTCTATTGATGTGCCTCCTACTGATCCTTTAGAACAATATTTGCTAGACCATGAAAATGATATGCATATGAATGAGAGGAACGAAATAGATGAAATTTTCTTTGATCAACAGCCTATTTTGAAACACAACTTACCTTTTGAAATACTTGGGGATCCTCCTCCACCCAAGGGTGATCCCGTGTTTGAGCTCAAGCAGTTACCTGATACGTTGAAATATGCTTATCTTGATGAAAAGGAGATATATCCTGTTATTATTAGTGCTAACCTTTCACCGCATGAAGAAAAGAGATTATTGAAAACTCTGAGGAAGCACCGTGCTGCTATTGGTTATATTCTTGATGATCTTAAGGGCATTAGTCCCTCTCTATGTCAGCATAAAATTAATATGGAGCCTGATGCCAAACCAGTTATTGTTCATCAACGACGATTGAACCCTAAGATGAAAGAAGTGGTAAGAAAGAAATACTAAAGCTTCCGAAGGCAGGTATAATTTATCTTGTTGCTGACAGTAGTTGGGTTAGTCGCGTCCATTGTGTCCCTAAGAAGGGAGGCACTACCGTTGTACCTAATGATAAAAATAAATTGACCCCGCAAACAATTGTTACATGTTATAGAATGGTAAGATTTTAGGAAATTAAATAAAGCTGCTAAGAAAGATCATTACCCTTTACCTTTTATTGATCAAATGCTAGAAATATTATCCATACATACTCAGCTTTTCTTTCTAGATGGTTACTCTGGTTTCTCTCAAATACCTGTATCAAGCCAGGATCAAGAAAAAACCACTTTTACTTGCCCCTTCGATACCTTTGGTTATAGACGTATGCCTTTTGGTTTATGCATTGCACCTGCTACCTTTCAAAGATGTATGATGGCTACATTCTCTGACTTTTGTGAAAATATTCTTGAGGTTTTCATGGATGATTTTCCGTTTATGGAACTTCATTTGATGATTATTTGAGAAACCTTGATCGAGTTTTGCAGAGATGCAAAGAAACTAATCTTGTCTTGAACTGGGAAATGTGCCACTTTATGGTTAATCAAGGTATTATCTTGCCTCACAAGATCTCCTAAAGAGGTATTGAAGTTGATAAAGCTAAAGTTGATGGCATCGAAAAAATGTCGTGTCCTACGGATATCAAAGGTATAAGAAGTTTCCTTGGTCATGCTGGTTTCTATAGGAGGTTTATCAAAGATTTCTCTAAGATTTCTAGGCCTCTCACAAATATTTTGCAAAAATATGTCCCTTTTGTTTTTGATGACGATTGTGTGGAAGCATTTGAGATTCTTAAGAATGCCCTGATACCGCACATGTTGTTGAATCACCCGATTGGAACCTACCCTTTGAAATTATGTGTGATGCAAGTGACTATGCTGTTGGTGTTGTTCGAGGACAAAGAGTCGATAAGAAATTAAATGTTATCCATTATGCTAGTAAAACTCTAGACGGTGCTCAAAGAAACTATGCTACTATTGAAAAAGAATTTTTAGCAGTCGTGTTTGCTTGTGATAAGTTTAGACCTTATATTGTTGATTCCAAAGTAACTGTTCACACTGATCATGCTGCTATTAAGTACCTTATGGAAAAGAAAGATGCTAAACCTAGACTTATTAGGTGGGTCCTTCTGCTACAAGAATTGGATTTGCATATCAGTGATAGAAAGGGTGCTGATAATCCTATGGCAGATAACTTGTCTAGGTTAGAAAATGTTCTTGATGACCCACTACCTATTGATGATAGCTTTCTTGATGAACAATTGGCTGTCGTGAATGCTTCACATAATGCTCCTTGGTATGCTAATTATGCCAATTACATTGTTGCTAAGTTTATACCTCCTGGTTTCACATACCAAGAAAAGTAAAAGTTCTTCTATGATTTAAGGCATTACTTTTGGGATGATCCACACCTTTATAAAGAAGGATTAGATGGTATTATTAGATGTTGTGTACCTGAGCATGAACAGGAACAGATCTTACGCAAGTGTCACTCCGAAGCCTACGAAGGCCACCACGTTGGAGATAGAACTGCACATAAGGTACTACAATCTGGGTTTTATTGGCCCACTCTCTTCAAGGATGCTCATAAGTTTGTCTTGTCTTGTGATGAATGTCAAACAATTGGTAATATTAGTAGACATTAGGAAATTCCTATGAATTATTCTCTTGTTATCGAACCATTTGATTTTTGGGTTTTTTATTATATGGGTCTTTTTGACAATCTAACGGGTATACTCATATTCTAGTTGCGGTTGATTATGTTACTAATTGGGTAGAAGCTATTCCAACTAGTAGCCCTGATCATAACACTTCTATTAAAATGCTTAAAGAAGTTATTTTCCCTAGATTTGGAGTCCCTAGATATTTGATGACTGATGGTGGTTCACACTTATTCATGGTGCTTTCCGTAAATTGCTCGCTAAATACGATGTTAATCATAGAATTGCATCTCCTTATCATCCTCAGTCTAGTGGTCTAGTAGAATTGAGTAATAGAGAAATTAAATTGATTTTGCAGAAGACTGTTAATAGATCTAGGAAGAATTGGTCTAAGAAACTTGACGATGCATTATGGGCTTATGGAACTGCTTACAAACATCCTATGTGTATGTCTCCGTATAAGATGGTTTATGGTAAAGCATGTCACTTACCTCTAGAACCAGAACATAAAGATTATTGGACAATCAAAGAGCTCAGTTATGATTTCAAACTTTCTGGTGAGAAGAGGTTATTTGACATTAGCTCACTTGACGAATGGAGAACCCAAGCCTATGAGAATGCCAAGCTGTTTAAGGAAAAGGTTAAGAGATGGCATGATAGAAGGATACAGAAGCGTGGATTTAATGTAGGTGATCATGTCTTGCTATACAACTCCCGTTTAAGATTTTCTGTAGGAAAAATTCTCTCTAAATGGGAAGGTCCTTATGTTATCGAGGAGGTATGCCGTTCCGGTGCCATCAAGATTAACAACGCCGAAGGCACAAACCCGAAGGTGGTGAATGGTCAAAGAATCAAACATTATATCTCAGGTACTCCCATAAATGTTGAAACCAATGTCATCAACACCATAAATCCGGAGGAGTACATTAGGGAGACTTACCAGAACGTTTGAGACTCCGAAAAGGAATAGGTATGTGGTACGGTAAGTAAAAAGACTCCAAAATTTTTTCAATGGCAATTTTATCTGTTTTGGAATATTAAAAAATAGGAAAATTTAAAGTAGTCCGAATAGTGCACGAGGAGGTGACAAGCCTGCGGGGCGCGCCCCTGGGGCTTGTGGCCACTTCATGCACCTTCCGGACGCCGTTTTATTGTGGCATACTCCATCAGGTCAGCAAAAGTTCAGTATATAATCTCCCGAAGGTTTTGACTCTCATATCACGACAATACCTCCTGTCTTCATTTTGAGTTGTTCCTGTAGCAGATTTAGAGCAGGATGTCATCCCAAGAGTCTGATGGGGAGAGCTACATATCACATTATGTTGCCAATCCCAAGCTCTACGGGGACCTAGATCCTTATGGATTATTCTCGGAGGAGGAATAAGAAGACAAGTACCGATAAGAAAGCTCAGATGAAGATGAGACTCCTATACCTCAACCGGGAGACATGCACGTGGAGTTCAGAAAATCAAGACTCCCAAACGCGAGAAGAAAACCTAAAGTTCTATTTATCCCTTCTCGTTTTCTGCAGGGGAGTAAACAAGAAATATGTCAATGGATATTGCAGCCCGAACAGGAGGTGGACGACCCGAGGGAACAAAAATTTATGCTTAGGAGGAAACTAGACAAACTTCCAACCTTATCAACAACTCCAACATCACCACCTCCGAAGCAACACAATTAAACACATGGGTATGGGCACTCCCCTTGGCTTGTGCCAAGCTTGGGGGAGGTGCCCCGGTATCCTATCACCATCACATCTTTTATTTTTATTTTTACTTTTATATTTATATTTATTTTTATTTTTATCATCTTTCCTTAGTTCAATCCTTTTAGTTATATCTTGATCTAGTACAATAAAGGCTTCGTGTGATCTAGTTTCGAGTCTTTGCTTTGTGATTCCTCTTGTGTAAGCAAGTCTGTGAGTTATATAATAAAAATTGCTTTTGAGTTGAGGGCTTTTGCTTGTTTGGCATGATCTTGATCTTGAGAAAGATGAAGTAGAAAGAAGTATAGAATAAAAGCAAAGAGTACATATGACAATGTTATGGGGAGTGATGACTTCACATACAAGAAGTATGTCGATTTCAACCTGTTGGGGGTTGACAAACATATCTGTTGGTCATTGGGGCAATTAAAAGGAAGTAATAAAGAAAGAGAGGTTCACATATAAATATATTATCTTGGACATCTTCTATGATTGTGAGCACTCATTAAAATATTAAATGTTAAGAAGTTGATGTCGGACAAGGAGGACAACATAATGGTTTATGTTTTCTTATTTATGAATAAAAGTTATATTGTTATGGAGCCCTCAACATGTGTCGCTTGCTTCCACCTAATATCAGCCAAAAGCTCCGCACCAAGTAGAGATACTACTTGTGCATCCAAACACCCGTAACCCAGTTTTGCCATGAGAGTCCACCATACCTACCTAAGGATAGAATAAGATCCTTTAAGTAAGTTGTCATCGGTGCAAGCAATAAAAATTGCTCTCTAAATATGTGATCTATTAATGTGAGAAAAATAAACTTTATACGAACTTGTGATAGGGAAGAAATAAAAGCGATGAACTGCATAATAAAGTTCTCTATCACAAGGGGCAATATAAAGTGACGTTCTTTTGTATTAATAGATTGTGCATCCAACTATAAAAGCGCGTGAAGACCTCTGCCCCTTCTACGAAGGGCCTATCTATTACTTTTATTTTCTAGTTCTTACCTTTATGCAAGAGTCATGGTGATTTCCATCACCTTCTCTATTTTCGCCTTTATTTTCTGGCAAGTGTCACGTGTTGGGGAATTATCTAGGCACATATATCCACTCACAAGTGGATGAGTATGAGTCATTACTATTGACATTACCCTTGAGGTAAATAGTTGGGAGACAACACTATAAGCCCCTATCTTTCTCTGTGTCCGATTGAAACTTTGAACTCATAGGTACCTCGTGAGTGTTAGCAATCACTAGTGCAGAATAGGCCTATAGTCCTGGGCCAGATGGACCTTTAGTACCGGTACTAAAGGCCCTCCACGTGGCTGCCTGCATGGACTGGTGGTGGAAGACCTTTAGTACACTAAAGAAAATTTTCCTTTTTTTGAATTTTTTTGGAAATTTTTTTTGTTCGATTTGCAAATTTCCGAATTATTTGAATTTAATCTTTAACTACCCCTTATCATTCCAAATCGTTTAACTTCTCGACCGGTCACCCATCCTCTCACTACTCCAGCCTGAGCACGCTTAACTTTCGAGTTCTATTTTCCCTTGTTGTCATGTGTGCACTTGTTGTTTTCCTGACAATAGTAATGTGTCAATCCTATTAACCCTTAGGAGTTGAACTTGAGCATGACCATAGTTTGACCATAATCACCCCTCATTATTAAGTAACACACTAATATTTCTTGAATAAGTAGTTTGACCATAGTTTGACCAAAGTTTGACCATAGTTTGACCAGATTTGACTAAAATTCAAAAAACTGAAATAATTATTTAGCAGCACTAATATTCTTGAATAATTATTTAGTAACACTAATATTCTTGAATAAGTAGTTTGACCAGATTTAACCAAAATTCAAAAAAACTGAAGTTTGAGCATATTTTTTTTCCTTTTAGAATTTTTAATAACTTATTTTAACTCCATACTTTTTGTGCGTATGCACCATTCAAAGGCACATCATCAATTTTCAACCCTTTCTGACTTCATTTGATATTTTTTAGGCATTTAATGATTTATTTTGAGCTAAATGACCATACTACCGAATAGACGAAACGGATGGAAAAGTTCCATGTTCGTGATGCTAGGAGCACCCGACGAACGAACAAACTACGTATTCGAATTCGTAGGATTTTTCTGATCAACTTTCATGTATAAAGTATTTTCATCCGAGTTACGGATTATTTTATATTAATTTCTATTTTTTTAATATTCTGAAATTAAAACAGATTAAATGAAATCAATTAATTGCATTATGACATCAACATGATGTCATGCTGACATCAGCAGTCAACAGGGGGTGACTGGGTCAAACTAACCAGTGGGTCCCACATGTCAGTGGCATTGTTTTTAATTAATGTTTAATTAACTTTAATTAGGTTAATTAAGGGGTGGGACCCACATGTCATTTCCAGATTAGTTTAATTTATTAACTAAATTAATTAGTTAAAAATTAATTAGTACGAATGGGGTTGGGGCCCACGTGTCAGCCTCTATTAAGTTAAGAGAGTAATTAACTAATCTGATTAACTTATAAATTAATTAATTAATTCCCTAATTATTTATTTCTTTTAAAACCATTTGAGGGCGGTGGGCCCCCATCGTTAGTGGCTAGGGGGGGTCAGTGGGGTTTCACCCCACTAACAGAGCCGGTCAAGGCAAGGCTAGAGGCCAGGGGTGCTGGCGGCGGGGACTGGCAAGGGGAGCGGCCAGTTGCGGCAGCGCGGTGGCTAGCGACGACGCGTGCAGGAGCGCGGGCGATCGGGGCGCGGTGCGCGCGTGCGGGAGGGCGAGGCCGCGGTGAGCGCGCAGCAGCTAGCAGGGAGCGGTTGTAGGGCACGATGCGAAGCGGCGCAACCAAGAGCACTGAGCAGCAGTACAAAGCAGCATCAAGGCAGCGATGGCGAGCGGTCGGGGGTGCGGGTCGATGCGGACGAGCATGGGGGTGGGGATAGGGAGGCAGCTCACGGCGGTGCAGGGTGGGCTGGGTCGACGAGGCTCGGTGTGGTCCGACGGGGAGGAGGCAGGGACAACATCGTCGGGGAGGTGCAGGAGGCTCGGCCACGACGAGCCTGAGCTCCACCTCGGGCAGAGAGAGAGAGGGGAAGGAATGGGGGTGCGAGGTAGATCGGCGGGGCAGCACCGATGATGGTGGGGTGGCGCCGGTGGGGAGCCAACGATGTCGGCGCCAATCTGGTCCGATCTAGACCGGGGAGGAGGACGGGATCAAACCGGGGGAGGGGAAGAAGTGGGGATGGGGCTAGGATTTCGGTGGCCACGAGGGGTTATCCCTCGCGGGCGACTGGGGTGGGCCGGCCTGCTGGGCCGGGGGGCCCTCTTTTTGTTTTTTGTTTTCGTTTTTGTTTTTATTTATTTCTGTTTGGAATTATTTATTGGGCAAAATGACTTTTGTAAAATATGGGATAAGGCCTAATATTGGTCAGGCAATATTTGTCACTGCCACAAATAGTTTGGGGCCTTTTTGGAAAGATAGGAAATATTTATAATTCAAAATGCAATTAAATAATTGTTTTGGCCTCTATTTTATTTATTTTGAGGCACCAATACATTATATAATATATTTATGGTAATTTTATAATTACCAAGTGATTATTTTCAACCACAACATGATTTCTATTTATAGGTTTGCAAAAATTATTTAACCCACTTTTGAATGAATTTTGAAAATCATTAGGGAATTCAAATGAGATATGATCCCATTGTGATCATGCACTGTTTAGCAAAATGGATTAGCTTAAACTTGACCATTAATGTAGCTTAATTACAACATCAGTGTGGCACTGACACCAGGGTGTTACAGCGAGCATACATATATGTTGGAAGTTTCAAGGAAAAGCATAGCCGTATGTTAGCAAGACCAGACGAAGTACCTTTTCTTTGGTCCCATAAAAAATCTAAGAGTACCAAAAGTTTCAGATAATGTCCATGGGTGCCGCAGGGATAAGAATTCACACTATTATGGATTCCGTCATCAGTAAACATGCATGGTACGACGGTGTTGGTTTAACGAGGCGTGATATATACAACCTTTGTTCCAGGGAGAAGAGGAAGCTGCTTTGAAAATGAGATGCTGCCACAGCCATAGGCATCATGGCCAATAGGAAAGAGAGGGATCCTAGCTTCTTTTTTGAGTACGTGCTAGATAAAGCAGGACATATGAATAGAATGTTCTGGTGTGACTCCTAGTCTCGTCAGTACTACGAGGACTTCGGCTACGTGGTTGTATTTGACAACACTTACAAGATGAATCGCTATGGTATGCCATTCATACCTTTTGTTGGTCTTAACAATCACCGGAAGACTACTGTTTTTGCTTGTGGCATAGTTTCAGACGAGACCGAAGAGACATATGTCTGGCTGCTAAAAAACTTTTTTGAGGTCCATGTGTCAGAAGCCGCCGAAGAGTGTAATCACAGACGCTGATGCTGCAATGATCAGGGCAATTCGTGAAGTCTTGCCAGATGTGTGGCACCATATATGTACATGGCATATAGAAAAAAATATATGAAGATTCACCTCAGTCACAAGTCCATGAACCAGTTCCGAACTCTTCTATACTACACCACATCCACAACCACGTTTGAGGAGAGATGGCACGCGTTTGCGAAAAGATGGCAGTCAGAAAAAAAGTAACTTGGTTGAGAAGGATGTATAAGAAAAGGAGACTGTGGGCCGCAGCTTATCTGACAGAGGGTTTTTGGCTTGGCATGAAAAGAACTAGAGGAGTGAAAGTTTGAGCTCATGCCTTCACCTCCACCTAGACGGTGAAATGACCGTAGTGGATATGATTTTGCACTATGAGAACACCGTTGTACGTATCCATGAGAACAAGGGACGATATGACTACACGGCATCATAGGCTCTACCGGTGATAGTTACTAGCTCCATAGAACTTGAGGTAGCTGCTTCTCACATCTGCACTCTGATACGTCTGAAACGTATCTATAATTTTTGATTGTTCCATGCTATTATATTATCTGTTTTGGATGTTTTATATGCATTATTATGCCATTTTATATTACTTTTGGGACTAACCTATTAATCTAGAGCCTAGTGCCAGTTTTTGTTTTTCCTTGTTTTTGAGTTTCGCAGATAAGGAATGTTAAACGGAGTCCAAACAGAATAAAACCTGCAGAATCATTTTTTCTAGAAAATATTGAAGCCACAGACTTGAGAACCAAGGCAGACGAACTGCCACGGGGCCACAAGCCCGCTTGCCGCGGCTAGGGGGGCCACTCATGCCGGGCAGGCTTGTGGGCCCCTAGCACCTCCCCTAAACCTAATCTTCGGCCTATAAATACCCAAGTATTCCATCATTATCAGAACGAGCCACAAAAACACTTTTCCGCCACCAGAAGCCTCTGTTCCCGAGAGATCCAATCTGCCGGAGGGTGATTCGATCATGGAGGGCATTTACATGGACTCCATATCCCCTCCGATGATGCGTGAGTAGTTCACCAAAGACCTACGGGTCCATAGCTAGAAGCTAGATAGCTTCTTCTCTCTCTTTGCTTCTCAATACCATGTTCTTCATGGAGACCTATCCGATGTAATACTCTTTTGCGGTGTGTTTGTCGAGATCCGATGAATTGTGGGTTTATGTTCAGATTATCCATGAATATTATTTGAATCTTTCCTGAATTATTATATGCATGATTTCATATCTTTGCAAGTCTCTTCGAGTTATTGGTTTGGTTTGACCAACCGGATTGGTAATTCTTGCAATAGAAGAAGTGCTTAGTTTTGGGTTCAATCTTGCGGTGTCCTCACCCAGTCACAAAGTAGGGGTAGCGAGGCACGTATTGTATTGTTTTCATCAAGGGTAAAAATATGGGGTTTTCATCATATTGCTTGAGTTTATCCCTCTACATCATGTCATCTTACTTAATGCATTACTCTGTTCTTCATAAACTTAATAATCTAGATGCAGGCAGGAGTCGGTCGATGTGTGAAGTAATAATAGTAGATGCAGAATCATTTCAGTCTACTTGTCACAGACGTGATGCCTATATGCATAATAATTGCCTTGTATATCTTCATAATTATTCGCTTTTCTATCAATTGCTCGACAATAATTTGTTCACCCATCGTAATACTTGCCGTCATGAGAGAAGCCATCTAGTCAAACCTATGGCCCTCGGGTCTATTTTCCATATTATATTTTCAGATCAAAAACCAAAAGCACCAAAAATACTTACTGCATTTTTTTACTTTTAGTTTTACTTTTCGTTCAAGCATCCTATTATATCTATCTCTACTAGATCTCATCCTTGCAAATAACCGTGAAGGGATTGACAACCCCTTTATAGCGTTGTGTGCAAGAGTTTGATTCCTTGTGCAGGTATATGTATTGGTGGTTCACTTGTATCTCCTACTAGATTGATACCTTGCTTCTCAAAAACTGAGGGAAATACTTATATACTTTGCTGCATCAAATCGTTCCTCTTCAAGGGAAACCAACGCATGGTCGAGAAGTAGCAAGACGGATTTCTGGCGCCGTTGCCGGGGAGATACATAGCGAGTCAGGGATACCAAGTACCCATCACAAACTCATCTCTTGCATTTACATTATTTGACATTTGCCTCTCGTTTTCCTCTCCCCCACTTCTAAACCGTTTTTAAAAATGATTTGCCTTTTGCCCTTTTTCGTTCGTCTCCGCATTTGCTTTTTTGTTTGCTTGAGTGCTTGATTGCTTAGTTTGTCACGATGAACGAAGATAATAACAAGTTGTGTGAGTTTTCCAATACTAATAATAATGATTTTATTAGTACTCTGATTGCTCCCGCCACTAGTGTGGAATCTTATGAAATTAATGCCGCTTTGCTCAATCTTGTTATGAAAGAACAATTTTCCAGACTTGCTATTGAAGATGTCGCATCCCATCTAAATACTTTTGTTGAGTTCTGTCACATGCAAAATAAGAAAGATGTGGATAATGATATTGTTAAATTAGAGCTATTTCCATTCTCACTACGAGATCGTGCTAAAACTAGGTTTTCATCTTTGCCTAAAAATAATATTGATTCATGGAATAAATGTAAAGATGCTTTTATTTCCAAGTACTTTCTGCCCGCTAAGATCATGTCCCTTAGGAAGGACATAATGAATTTTAAGAAACTTGATCATGAACATGTTGCACAATCTTGGGAGAGTATGAAACTTATGATTAGTAATTGCCCCGCGCATGGTTTGAGTGTATGGATGATTATACAAATTTTCTATGCTGGATTGAATTTGGCTTCTAGGAATCTCTTAGATTCGCCGTGGGTGGAACTTTTATGGAAATCACATTAGGAGAAGCTACTATACTCTTAGATAATATTATGGCAAATTACTCTCAATGGCACACCAAAAGATCTCCTACTAGTAAAAAAGTGCATGCTATTGAAGAAATTATTACTTTGAGTGAAAAGATGGATGAATTGATGAAATTGTTTGCTAGTAAGAGTGATCCTATTGATCCTAATTATATGCCTTTGTCTTCTTTGATTGGAAATAATAATGAATCTATGGATGTGAATTTTGTCGGTAGGAACAATTTTGGTAATAACGCTTATAGAGGTAATTTCAACGCTAGACCGTTTCCTAGTAATTCCTCTAATAATTATGGTAATTCCTGCAGAAATTCTTATGGGAAATTATAATAAGATACCCCTCGTATTTTGAGAGTAACATTAAATAATTCATTAGTACGCAAAAAGGTTTCAATGCTATGATTGAAGAAAAATAGCTCAAGATTGATGATTTCGCTAGGAACGTTGATAAAATTTCTGTTTAGATTGATTCTTTAAAAATTAGATCTATTCCACCCAAGCATGATATTAATGAGTCTTTAAAATCTATGATAATTTCTATTTATGAGTGTAAGTAAAGAACCACTAGAGTTCGTGCTAAGCATGAATGGCTTGAAAAAGTATGTTTTCGTGATAATATCGATGAAGATCTTAAAGTGATTGATGTGACTCTTATTGAATCTTTGTTTTCTAATATCAATCTTGATAAGAATGGGACTGGATATGAGTCAACTTTAGTTAAAAGGCATCCGAATGATTCGATGTTTTTAGATCTTGATGCTAAGATTGATAAAAGTGGGATTGAAGAGGTCAAAACTTTAAATAGCAATGAACCCACTCCTTTAGATTGAAAAGACTTTAATCATGGTAGGTGATCTTTGATTGATTGTATTTCATTGTTACAATCCAAGTTGAATTCTCCTCATGCTTATAATCAAAACAAGGCTTTTACTAAACATATTGTTGATGCTATGATAAAGGCATTTGAGGTAAAACCTGAGTTGGAAGTTTCTATACCTAGAAACCTATATGATGAGTGGGAACCTACTATTAAGATGAAGATTAAAGATTATGAGTGCCTTTCTTGTGTGATTTGGGTGCGAGCGTTTCCACTATTCCAAAAACTTTATATGATGTGTTAGGTTTTCGTGAATTTGATGATTATTCTTTAAATTTGCATCTTGTGGATTCCACTATAAAGAAACCTATGGGAAGAATTAATTATGTTCTTATTGTTGCAAATAGGAATTATGTGCCCATAGATTTCATTGTCTTGATATAGATTGCAATCCTACATGTCCTATTATTCTTGGTAGACCTTTCCTTAGAACGATTGTTGCAATTATTGATATGAAGGAAGGGAATATCAGATTAGAATTTCCAATAAGGAAAGGCATGCAACACTTTCCTAGAAAGAAAATGAAATTACTTTATGAATCTATCATGAGAGCTACTTATGGATTGCATACCAAAGATGACAATACCTATATCTATTGCATTTTGCCTAGCTAGGGGCGTTAAACAATATCGCTTGTTGGGAGGCAACCCAATTTTATTTTGCTTTTTGCTTTTTGCTTCTGTTTTGGCGTGTTTGGCACATTATTAATTCTGTAGTAATTGTATTTTTTGTTTAAATTAGTGTTGGAGCCAAGTAAAACCTTTGGGGTGATCTATGGTAGTTGTTGATTTGATCTTGCTGGAAAAGAGAAACTTTTGCGCTCAATCCAAGAGTTTTCTGAATTTTTCAGAGCATCAAATTGATCTGAAATTTTTACACAGGATTTATATACAAATTGGTTTTCCTAATGATTAAGAATTTTTACAGTTCCAAAAGTATGAGTCGTTTACAGATTGCTACAGACTGTTGTGTTTTTGATAGATTCTGTTTTATTTATGTTGTTTGCTTATTTTGATGTATTTATGGGTCATATCGGGGGGTATGAATCTTGGAAATGCTAGAATACAGTTGGTATTATGCAAATATAAATAAAGAATGAGTTCACAATAGTACCTAGAGTGGTGATTTATTTTTCTTATACTAATAGATCTCATGAGTTTTCTATTGAGTTTTGTGTTGTGAAGTTTTCATGTTTTGGGTAAAGATTTGATGGACTATGGAATAAAGAGTGGCAAGAGCCTAAGCTTGGGGATGCCCATGGCACCCCAAGTCATATTGATGGATACCAAAAAGCCTAAGCTTGGGGATGCCCCGGAAAGCATCCCCTCTTTCGTCTTCAATCCATCGGTAAATTTACTTCAGGCTATATTATTCACCACTTGATATGTGTTTTGCTTGGAGCATTTTGTATGATATGATTCTTTGCTTGTTAGTTTGCCAAAATCATCCTTGCTGCACACATCTTTAGAGAGAGACACGCTGAATCGTGAATTTGTTAGAATACTCTATATGCTTCAGTTATATCTTTTGAGCTAGGCAATGTTGCTCTAGTGCTTCACTTATATCTTTTTAGAGCATGGTGGTGTTATATTTTATAGAAATTATTGAACTCTCGTTCCTCACTTATACTATTTTGAGAGTTTCTTAAAACAGCATGGTAATTTGTTAGGTTATGAATTTAGTCCTAATATAATGGCATCCAAGAGGGATATAATAAAAAATTTCATATTAAGTGCATTAACAACTATGAGAAGTTGGATTCCTTACATATATTTTTGAGATAATAGGGATGGTAATATGAGAGTCATGCTAGTGATTAGTTGTGAATTTAATAGATAAGTGTGTTAAAGCTTGTGATTTCCGTAGCATGCAGGTATGGTGAACCGCTATGTAACAAAGTCAGAGCATGACTTGTTTAATGATTGTCGACCTTTGTGTGAGGGTCGGAAGCACGCGATGGTTAACTCCTACCAACCTCTCCCCTAGGAGCATCCGTCTAATGCTTTGTTTGATGACTAATAGACTTTCGCAATAAGTATGTGAGTTCTTTATGAGTAATGTGAGTACATGGATTATACGCACTCTCACCCTTCCATCCTTGCTAGCCTCTCTAGTACCGCACAACTTTCGCCTGTACATAAAACCCTCCTTCATCAAAACAGCCACCATATATTCCTCTAAACATCCACTATACCTACCTATTATGTCATTTCCATAGCCATTCCGAGATATATTGCCATGCAACTTCCACCATGTAGTTTTTCTATGACTTGCATCATCACGTCATATTGCATATAGACTTATATCTTGTCATAGGAATCGAGTTCTAATTTATTTTTCTTTGAGTTATAAGTAAATAAAAGTGTGATGATTTTTCTTTAAAAGAGCATTGTCCCATGAGAGAAAAGGATGATGGATGCTATGACTCCTTCACAAGTTGGGACGAGTATCCGGACTTTACAAAAAATAAAAGAGGCCAGCGAAGCCCAAAAAAGAGAGGCCAAAGAAGCCCACCAAAATAAAAAATATATAATAAATGGAGAGAAAGAGAGAAGGTACAATGGTTACTATCTTTTTCCAGACTTGTGCTTCAAAGTAGCACCATGATCTTCATGATAGAGAATCTCCTATTTTGCCACTTAGTTTTCTTTTGAGCTTTCATACACTTATAACTACCTATTATGGCATTTCCATAGCCATTCCGAGATATATTAGTGCATTTGTTGCATGGCAATCCCTACTCACTCACATTGATCTCTATTGATGGGCATCTCCATAGCCCGTTGATACGCCTAGTTGATGTGAGACTATCTTCTCCTTTTCCCTTGCACCCCCACCATATTCTATTCCACCTATAATGCTATATCCATGGCTCATGCTCATGTATTGCGTGAGAGTTGAAAAGGTTTGGGAAAACCAAAAGTGTGAAACAATTGCTTGACTTGTTCATCGGGGTTGTGCATGATATAGATACTTTGTGTGGGGAAGCTGGAGCATAGCCAAACAATATGATTTTCTAGGGATAACTTTCTAAGGCCATGTTATTTCGAAAGGACATGACTACCTTGTTGGTGTGCTCGAAGTATTACTGTTTTTATGTCAATATTAGACTATTGTTTTGAATCTAACGGATCAGAATATTCATGCCACAATAAAGAATATTACATGGATAAATATGTTGGGTAGCGTTCCACATTAAAAATTCTGTTTTTTTATCATTCACCTACTCGAGGACGAGCAGGAATTAAGCTTCGGGATCCTGACATGTCTCCAACGTATCTATAGTTTTTGATTGTTCCACGCTATTATATTATCTGTTTTGGATGTTTCATGTGCATTATTATGCTATTTTATATTATTTTTTGGACTAACCTATTAATCTAGAGCCTAGTGCCAATTTCTGTTTTTCCGTGTTTTTGAGTTTCGCAGATAAGGAATATTAAACGGAGTCCGAACGGAATAAAACATCCGGAAT
This sequence comes from Hordeum marinum, assembly GCA_022496015.1. Classification (NCBI taxonomy): domain Eukaryota; kingdom Viridiplantae; phylum Streptophyta; class Magnoliopsida; order Poales; family Poaceae; genus Hordeum; species Hordeum marinum. The sequence continues at coordinate 436,486,012 of CM039672.1, read as the reverse complement.
GATTTTTTTTGGAAAATATGTAAGCCATGAGACTTGAGAACCAAGGCAGAGGAGCTGCCACGGGGCCACAAGCCCGATTGTCGCGGCCAGGGGGGCCACCCGCGTCTGGAAGGCTTGTGGGCCCCTGGCACCTCCCCTAACCCTAATCTTTGGCCTATAAATACCCAAATATTCCATCATTATCAGAATGAGCCACGAAAACACTTTTCCGCCGCCAGAAGCTTCCGTTTCCAATAGATCCAATCTTGGAGCCTTTTCTGGTAATCTTCCGGAGGGGGATTCAATCACGGAGGGCATCTATATTGACTCCATTGCCCCTCCGATGATGCGTGAGTAGTTCACCAAAGACCTACGGGTCCATAGCTAGTAGCTAGATGGCTTCTTCCCTCTCTTTTCTTCTCAATACCATGTTCTTCATGATCTTGATGGAGATCTATCCGATGTAATACTCTTTTGCGGTGTGTTTGTCAAGATCCGATGAATTGTGGGTTTATGTTTAGATTATCAATGAATATTATTTGAGTCTTTCCTGAATTCTTATATGCATGATTTCATATCTTTACAAGTCTCTTTGAGTTATTGGTTTTGTTTGGCCAACTAGATTGGTAATTCTTGCAATACGAGAAGTGCTTAGTTTTGGGTTCAATCTCGCAGTGTCCTCACCCCGTGACTAAGTAGGGGTAGTGAGGCACGTATTGTATTGTTGCCATCAAGGGTAAAAAGATGGGGTTTTCATCATATTGCTTGAGTTTAACCCTCTACATCATGTCATCTTACTTAATGCGTTACTCTACTCTTCATGAACTTAATACTCTAGATGCAGGCAGGAGTCGGTCGATGTGTGGAGTAATAGTAGTAGATGCAGAATCATTTTGGTCTACTTGTCACGGATGTGATGCCTATATGCATAATCATTGCCTTGGATATCTTCATAATTATTCGCTTTTCTAACAATTGCTCGGCAGTAAATTGTTCACCCACCGTAATACTTGCCATCATGAGAGAAGCCATCTAGTGAAACCTATGGCCCCCGGGTGTATTTTTCATATTATATTTTCAGATCTAAAATGAAGAACACCAAAAATACTTGTTGTATTGTTTTTTTACTTTTATTTTTACTTTCCATTCAAGCATCCTATTATATGTATCTCTACTAGATCTTATCCTTGCAAATAACCGTGAAGGGATTGACAACCCATTTATAGCGTTGGGTGCAAGAGTTTGATTCCTTGTGCAGGTATATCTATTGGTGGCTCACTTGTATCTCCTACTGGATTGATATCTTGGTTCTCAAAAACTGTGGGAAATACTTATCCACTTTGCTGCATCAAACCGTTCCTCTTCATGGGAAATCAACGCATGCTCGAGAAGTAGCACACTCCAGCAAACTTCTATATGTTGCAAGATGTTCTTAGAAAGGTTGGCAGCATGGAGATTGTAGAATCAATGGTTGGAGATGAATCACAGCAGTTCATCGTGTGCTGGAAGAATAACCAGAAGAGCCATTTTTTGGTGAAGTATACACCAGTAAAGTTTGCAGAAACTATAAGGTGCAGCTATAGCAGAATAATTCGGAAGGGTCTACCTTGCAAGCACATATTCCATGTACTTAAGTATATGAGTATATCTGACATACCAAACTTTTTAGTTCTTGTTCGGTTCACTAAGCAGGCAAGGCTGGGACTACCTGTGAGGTGCACAAGCGATTTGTTGGGATTTGGTTGGACTGGGGAAGAGGAAAGAATGAAATATAGCCAGGTCAGTGTGTTAGCGTCAGAAGCTATGCATGCGGCATGCAAACACCCAGCTTTGTGGGATCAGTTACAGGATAGTTTGAAGGCCGTCATAGCTAAGAGCAATGAGTATGATCTTATACAGGAAAAATTGAGTAACAAAACGTCTGATCTCAGTAAGTGTGCAATTGAATATGTAGATGATGGTGAAGGTAACGTGATTGCAGTTAAAGATCCTATGAAAGTATCAAGCAAAGGTGCAATAAAGTTAGATGAGAAGCACCCGGTGTCGAAAAATGGTAGACCACTTTCTTACGATGAGATACAAATACGGTACGGGACTTGCAAATTGCTAGGACACACTAAACGCAACAAGAAATGCAAACTTAATAATAAGTTAGTGTTTATATGCATTGTCTATTTTTTTGTAACCTTACCATTCATTAAGTTAACTTGTCTGCTATCATGTGTAGAATTGTAGTGTAGGAAGAAGAGTAGAACACCTTCGCACGTCAAATGATCACTCCTCAATATCTACTTTTCTTTTTAAGCTAAAGAGGGGCTTTTATGCCCTCCCGATTTCCATTCCTAGAAACCTCGGGGTCTTTGAAACTACAAGCTCCAAATTGACAGCTAAGACCTAGCATGTACTACTACCACCAGCATTAACTTTCAGAAGGTCAGATAAGTAGCAAACCAGCTGCTACCACAAGCAAACTAGCTACAGCTTGCAAAAGCAAAGTCTAATAGATAGCTAGAAATACATAAGTAGATGTATATGAACAAATGATGCTTCTAGATACATGGAGGAAGCCAGGACCATGGAGCAAGGAAAGAAGAACCAATCCACATCCAGCAACAGCAGTTTTTTCTGGCTCCTTTATCTACAAGATACAATGGCAAACAATTTTGATTACTATATAACACTTTTTGTGTGACAACTACAGGATGAATACGGATTTCAATTACCCTAAATTACACATAATCATCCTAGTATACACTTGGTCCATGCATGAATTGTGTGTAAAGTGCCCATGATATCAGTATAGACTTATCCAATCCCACCTTCAATCTCTTAAAAATCAGTAGAAATATAGATAACTCAATTGACATCAATCAAGTTGTAGAAACATAGATAACTCAATCTGTCTATTGACATCAATCAAGTTGTAGAAACATAGATAACTCAATTTTGTTCCACGCTTCTAGTTCACTTAATTTTCAACAGTGAACATAGTTAACTGAATTTTGTTCAGTGCTACTTCCACAGCAGCAGAGTAGCATCTAAGCAAAGCAATGTAGCTGCAATGACACACCTACACACATGCATGCACAATAAACAGAGTAGTACCATTCAAGTATTTGTTAGGGTTTGAGAATTTACCATAGACGACGGAGCCAACCGGAGATAATCCTACTGCTGGCTAGAGAGGGCTAGTAGCCGCGGGGAATGCCTTGGGAAACGCGGGGACCTTCTTCGGAGGGAGGACACCGGCACCTTCGATTTCTTCTTCCATCGCCGCACCGATGCCCTCGGTTGGGAGACCAATTGGCACTTCCGCCACCGGCTGCGGCACCTGTGTGACCAGATCCACCCGATATCGCATCGACTTGAAGAGCTTCCACTTGTTCTTCTTCACCGGATCAGGGGACTCGGCCTCCATCATCGCCCATAGAATCACCCTCATGGCCGGCTACAGCTGGGATCCAAGGAACCAGCATAGCAGTTTGTCGTTGCGCAACTTATCCTTGACCACTAATGCAGCGTCGTTGAGCTGCTCCTTGCGTGGGAAGCAGAAATCGATTTCCCGAAGCTGCCCCAGCTTCTCCTTGTCGCCGCCCGCTAGCATTGCTATCTGTTCCTCCCTGGTGGACATCGCTATCTACTGGATCTGGTGGTTTCAGTGGGAGAGGCAGAGGAGGCGGAGGAAACTGCCATGTCCCCCGAAACAGAGTCAAACTGACCAGGTTGCTCGGTACTAGTAGTGGTGAGCTCGCGAACGTGTCGGGTACGGTCCCGTGCGACGTATTAGAATGAATTTTACTTGGGCCCACGGTCCATGTTTTACTTGGGCCAGTTTTACTTGTGTCAGCTCATAGAAAGTTTACTTCTATAACATTTCAAAAATTCTGTTACTTGTTTTCATTCATGGAATAATATAAACCAAAATTTTCATGAAATAATGTCAATCAAAATGCGGCAAAATGCAAAGAGGTAGCACATGTATTACTTGTCATAAACTTTTCTTCTTTTAACATTTGAAAATTAATACTTCTGTTAAGTGTTGAATGGTTCATGGAAATATTTGTTACTCCTAAACAAATGTTGTTCCATTTGGTGTTACTTGCATGACTCATCATATTTGAAAATAATGCTTCTGGTTAGTGTTGTTCCATGTGGTGTTACATGCATGACTCATAAAAATTAGATCTGAACGAAACATACATATATTAGCACAAAACAATAGATAACATAGATAACATAAATATATAGTAGCCCCCTACAACTCATTACTAATAATTATCAACCCTTATAACTTGGGCTCTCACTACATGGATTGATAGCTCATGATAACACACTCTTAGAATAGGCCCCTCTTGAACATAGGCAACAATAGCTTGCACATCATCAACCATGGGGGGTCGACATGGAGATGTTCACTCATCATCTTTTGGCGGGTTGGGGAAGCCAAGAGAGTGCATGTGGCTCGGGGTAGGGAAGATATAGTCGAGCTGGCTGAAGATGTTGTATGTTGAGAACGCGATGAAGTCGCACCCACTTAAGAAGGACCGGCTAAGGAGATGGTATGCATCAAAGGGATTGGTGAAGCGGACGATGATGCCACTTCCTCTGATGCTAGCCTTCCTAATGTTGAACATCAGCGGAGAGCCGGGAGGTAAGTGACGGTAATCGGCCCTAATGAACACGGTGGCAAACTCCATTGGACCACTCCACCTCGGGATTGCCCACACCCGGATCTCGTTCTCGACCATGACCCCGGCAGGGAACTCCCTCTCCGGCATGGTGTTCGACACGATGCAGGTTGGCCCGACTTACTGCACGGCGACGGTAGGGGGCGTGGCTTGGATTTGAGATCCGAGAGGATGCGAGTGTGTAGTTTAGGGATTGAGAAGGGAGAGAGGTGCGGGTTAGAGGAAGAAGAGGTGGGGTTAAATAGGGGGAACCATGATTACGTTTGCCCTTCATCGTGGTGGGAAAGGGCCTGGTGTGAAACGTGTTGCCGTTCATCATGGTGGGAAAGCGGCTCGGTGGGAAAGGGTCGGGTTGGAAACGAGTTGTGACAACAATTTACTCCTACAAATACTTCATCACTCAATTTCATCTAGGAATCCTGGATCTTCCTTATCTTGGCCATAAGTTTTGCATAAGTAAAATCTTCAACAATAAAGAATGTGAAGTGAAGCAAAACAAATTATTGGCACAAACTTACTGTCTCATGGCATGACACATAAACATGTATGTGTATGCAACATAAAATCCACAATATAGGTGACACATGAATTCTTGCATCACGTATGCAACCTAAAATACAAAAATGTCTCAAACCAAAATTACTCATGCCCCCAAAGCATGCTTCCGGACTAAACTCCAACCATTTAAACTTCAATCTTGCGTCACTTATGAAGTCTTTACGTCTGGATTTTCTTTGCGATGTCGCGAATTTTGTTTTTCACCGCTTCTAGCTGGTTGGTAGGTGACAAAATCAACTCGGCGATGAGTCCTCTTCTCCTTGCGTTAACCATATCTTGCAAATTTTCATATAAATGCATAGAGAATAATGGTTGTTACACGATCACACCACCGAGTCTACAGACAGAAATATCAATCAACCTGTTAAAATTGCCGGTTATTTGGTCACCGTCCCAATGCTCCAAAACTTCTATCACAAAAAGGCCACAAGAGTTGCTGATATATATGCAAACATTAGTGAAGGTCCATACCAACATGTGTGGTTATTACAATACGAGGTACGTTAACTCACCCGTCCTTTTGTGGTGGCATGGGGTACTCTTTCATAGGCCAGTTAGACACGTTCGGATATTTTCCAGGTGTAATATGGTTCGCCTCAAGAAAAACGTTTGCTATAGAGAGTCGCCATATGATGGGTAATGTTCATGGAAATGAATACAACAATTAGTAGGAACAAAGCTAAAAAGGGTAATGGAAATGGAAATGAATACCACATTTAGTAGGAAAAAAGGTAGTAATGGTGACAGTACCAGTGCTTTCACAATGTCGACAGTCCACTCAAGAGGATAGAGCGAATCCATAACTTGAAATTCTTTCTTGCGCATGTGCATTACCACAGTAATCCAGTGGGAATTATCGACATTCAAGACCACATACATCTACGGTGTAAGAAAACATCATGTACCATATGAAGTGCATTTGAAAATGTCATATACTGAACAAGTATAATAACATAACGTACCTTATCACGCAGAGTATACTCCTCCTCGACTCTATTAACTGCTCTAGATCTTGACAACTCACTATCCATGTTGTACGGTGATGACAATGTATTGTCTCATGCCAGAGCCCAATCAACGAGGTATCTCGACCTCCATGCTGGACAGAGGTGACGATCATAACCAATGCGCAACGCCAAATGTGCCTGCTAAGAATCAACAACCTGCATACAATATGACGACATTTTATGTTCAAAAGTTGCCACATGTCATACGATTTTATAATAGGACATGCTAATAGTGCTTACACCATCTGACACCCATCTATGTTTGAGTACCGGCCGAAGCATCTCCGAAGAGACTGAGTTAAGACTTCCATTGTAGTAAACACTTTTTCCTTATTCTTTTCAGACCTACAAGCTATCTCCACAAAACAACTGCAACAATTAGTTCTGGCATCAACTCATCTACCACAACCTCTGGCACGACGTTCTCAGAAAACAGAGCTGCATGGAAAATTATGAACGTCAATAATGGTGACTACATTAGTTACTAGCATATATTATAGTAAGAAAGCTAGTAACGGCACCTCTACTTGCAGAGGTAGTTCCTGAAGGTTTAGTACCACGAGCGGAATGCCTGCTTGGCTTATCAACTGCATATGGGGATTCAAATTTCTTGGGAACAGTTCGCTTCCTCTTTCCTGACTAAACTTCATCATACTTTCTGAATGTCGGCAACTTTTGCCCCTTGGCATTTGCCATGAACTTGGTAGCATAAGATTGCATGATGGATATGTACGAGCAACTAGAGCGAGGAGAATTACTAATGATCCAAGGGTTTTCCGATGTTGCACCATAGTCATCATTAGCCTTCTTTGGTGAACCACCGTTCTGGACATTGATCTTAGGTGGTGTTTTCTAGTTGGCAAAAAAAATATCATGAAGCTTCATTTTTGCAAACTAAAAAAATATTAAACGAGAAAACTAGAGACAAACACACATACTTCCTCAGCTTCGTTTTTCTCCTTGTGAACATCCTCCCGAGTATGGGTCAAATCATTGATCGGATCCAGACTATCTTCAGAGTGATTGTCTTCCTTGTACATGAATTCCTTTTTTCATGCGGACCATTGTCAAACGAATCCACTTCATCATCACCATCATTGTTACAGGATGGCACGGCAGCCGCCGGCTTGTACGTGACACCTTCTTTGTTCATCTTGTCCAACAGTTTATGCAACACACATATAAATGCAGCAATGCTTGCTTGGTTTTGAAACTTGGTTATCTGCTTCTTCTCAAAAAGTATGAGTGTGTCACCTCAGCAACTTGATATGGAATTTGCCTCATATACATGTGTATGTAATCAATACACCTGTTCATGAAAACATCCATCATCTCGTCCGGGTTAAAAGTTGGCTTTGACTTCCTTGTGGTGGCACTGGTCGGCTTGGGTTTTGGCTTCTATGTAGTCCCATGATCTGGGACTTTGGGCTCCTGTGCCCAATATTCTTGGGTTATATTATCCTCGATCTGCATGCGATATACAACAAAATGTGATCAATAAAAATTTAGTGAACTAGGATTAGCTACATGTGATATACAAGTAAAATTGATATACACCTAGACGTGATTAAATAAATGAAATACCTCAGCTACATGTGATATAAAACTACATGTGATGAACTAACAGGATTAGCTTGACGTTGCCACGCCCATGCCGTTGTCATAGTCAAACCGATCTCTTGTGGTGGCTGCATCTTCGGTCCAATTCCTCATGAGAGGTTGTCGGGACAAGTTGGGATTGAAAGGGCAATCACCTTCCAGAGGTTGCACCTTCCCCCAATACAAGTACTGTAGGAAAATCAAGATGTGCGCTTAGTACTATAAACCACATAAAATTTAAGTGATTACCTATTTTACATTGATATATGTCTCATAGTAGTACTTGCAATAGAGCTAAATTGCCTTTCGGCCATTGTCGCAGGTGTTTGACTTTCTTCACAACGCAAAGGCAGTCGAAGAGAACACGAAGGGTGAACACATTCCAATTGATCTTGGAAATACGTTTGACATCATCTACCAAGGAATAATACTGCTTTGGTATGATCTTGCTCGACATGGGAGCAATAACTGCTCCTAGTAGGACAAGGACCACTTTCCAAAGTCGGCGGATTTATTTTTTATGATGTCTGCAATGACATCATCAATCACTATATTACCTGTATATTTACTTAGAAATTGAGGTGGAACCCTATCTTTCATATCCTCACCTTCTTCGATGAGAATATCTACGGCCGACAATCCTTCATTGTTCAAGTTCAATATGCACTCTACATCCACAACACGGAGAGACACCTCCCCAACCAGGTCTTGTACCTCGAACCTTGCCGTGCTTGGGTCAAAAATCTCGACCATGTACCTTATCGATAGCATATGCATCTTTAGTGATGGTATCTGAAGCATGCTACGCAAAGTAGTTTCGTCAAGTCTAGCTCTTTGAGCGGCAGATAGAGCGTCAATGAGCTTGCACCATTTTGCAACGATGCACACAATTTTTTCATTGAGTTCATCCATCCTGTTGACAAAATATAACATTTTCTCACACAGTAGCTAACAGTAAAGCAAAAAAAGAACACTAGCTATAAAATCTACAAAAGTGGTACATGCTGCAAAGCGGGTTGATATAAACCTAAAAAAACGATAACTAGAAGTGATCAATTAATTTACAACCATGTGATCAATTACTTTCCGAATAAAAAGTAACATAAGTTATATAATGAATTTAAGGTTCATGAACAACTAATGTAAAAATTATTAATGTTGTATTTGCACCTAAAAATACCTACGACCGGGTAAAACATAAAAATAACCAATCTATAATAACATCGATTTACATATCTTGTTGATTTAGCCGTATGCCAACTAGTTTGTTTACCATTGTATGAGAGAACAAAAGATCTATTTCATCTATGCCATCTAGTTAGAACGCATCTTATTAAATGAACCTAACTTGAAAATATGTGCCCATCCTAGGTGAATCCTAGCGGGTGAATCAAAGCTAATAGACGAACAATTTAGTTTCGTATGGAAGCGGTATGGTGGGCATCATACTTGAACGATCGATGAAGATGAAAGTATTGGGCGATGCGGTTTCGGCGTGCTCCGTCAAGGGCGTCCTCCATGTGCAGGCAGATGTTCTCCAGGGAGCTGCCATCGACTCGGCGGTAGGATGACATCTACAGCGGAGGGAGTTGTTATATAAGAGGACGATCTCGTAGGTCATCGCAACATCCCGGGAGCGTATCTCGTAAATCATTGTTTTCCATACGGTTTACGCGAGGTAGTACTTGCTCCTCAATTCACGGGATTAGGACATGCGGGATTGCCACGATCCGAGATTTGTGTAACAGAACGGCAACTCCTCCCGTGATCGATGTGGGATCCTACTGGCATTTCCGGTATGGGTAGGCCCATGAATATACATTTGTACTCATAAAATTTTGTTTCAAGGATATTTGTTTTCAAATTTTGTTTTATAATTGTTTATTTTTTAATAAGTATACACTGTATCCCAAGTTTTATAGGTCGTTTGTTCACAATCATTCATTGTATCATACCATCTATTCAGAAGAAATATACACTGTATAACTTGTATCATACCTTGTATTAGGGAGAAATAGCAGAATCACCATATTTTCCTCCACATCTATAGGTAGAAACAATCTAAAGATTCATTGGCATTCCAAAAATCAACCAGGTGCCGAATTTGAGGCCATTTGAGCAATGTATGCCATGGCTATGGTCATGAGCAACTTCATTTGCCTATGAAAGCCATGAACCGTGCACCTACTAGTTTAAATTTTTGAAGAGCTATTTCAGTTATTTACCGTATTCCAAGTTTCAAATTTTTCATGGGTACTAGGTGTGAAACAAATGAAGTGTGCCAAGTTTAACATTAATTTCTTTTATTTAAGTTATAGTTCCTTGGTCAAACGTTGGTCAACACAGATGTCTGCCTAGCATGTTTGCTAACTATAAAGCTTTTCCTGTTAGGAAACAATTTATTTGGGAAGCTCATGTGGTGTACTTTGTCACCACACATGCTTGTCAAAGAATGGTAAAGTACTCTTGGTACATCATTTGCAAAAAAGAGCATGAATTAAGGAGTAATAGCAAAATCACCATGTTTTCCTCCACATCTGTAGGTAGAACCAATGTGAAAATTCATTAGCATGCCATGAATCAACTATGTACCAAATCTGAAGCCATTTGAGCAATGTATGCCATGGCCATGGTCATGAGCCACTTCCTTTGCCTATGAAAACCATGAACCTTCCACCTACTAGATTAAATTTGTGAAGAGACATTTGAATTATTTACTATATTACAAGTTTCAAAAATTTCATGGGTTCTAGGTGTCAAACAATGGAAGTGTGGCACGTTCTACATTTGTTTTTCTAAATTATAGTGCCTTGGTCAAACTTTGGTCAACACAGATGTCTGCCTAACAAGTGTGCTAGGTACAATGCTTTTTCACTCAGGAAACAACTTATTTAAAATTCTCATGTGGTGTACTTTGTCACCACAAATGCTTGTACAACAATGGTAGTGTATTGTTGGTACATCCTTTGCAAAACAGACCCTGTATTGAGGAGAAATAATAAAATCACCAAGTTTTCCCCCATATCTATAGGTAGGACCAAGGAGAAGATTCATTGGCATGCAATGAATCAATCATGTGCCAAATCTGAGGTCATTTGAGCAATGTATGCCTTGGTCATGGTCATGAGGCACTTCCTTTGCCTATGAAACCCATTAACCTTCCACCTACTAGACTAAATTTGTGAAGAGACATTTGAATTATTTACTATATTACAAATTTCAAAAATTTCATGGGTTATAGGTGTCAAACAATGGAAGTGTGCCATGTACTATTTGAATTATTTACTCTATTCCAAGTTTCTAAATTTTCATGGGTACTAGGTGTGAAACAAATGAAATGTGCCAAGTTTTTACATTGTTTTTGAATTTTCAGTGCTTTATCTCTCTATCATTTCAGAAAAAAATCCATAGAATCCATTCACGTACAATATGTAGTCCACTGCCATAGTTGTAGTTATTATTAGACAAAAAGAAAATATGAACAAAAGAAAGAAAACTTAAATGGTATTGACGGTCAAAGCCAGTTTGGCGGTCCAATCATAAAGCACCGCCGCCTCGTCCATTGCTAAACCACCGCTGCACGTTCCTCTCAATTTCCTATTAGAAACCACCCCCTCCTCTCCTTCTTCCCCGTTCGAGAAAACCCTCGCTACTTCCTCTTCTCCGTTCCACAAAACCCTCACTCCTTCCTCTTCTCCATTGCAGATCCACCATCTCTCATCTCCTTGTCCAAAGCTAGCACCTCTCCTCCCCTCATCCCGCTAGAAGCATATCCATGTCGCTATGTGAAAAAATCGCAATCATCGTAGGTGGCGACCAGGAGAAGTTACCCAGGTTGAGGGAGATCCTCTCCTGGTTTGACAACGACTAGGAGGTGGCGGCGATGTTGAAAGCCATGGGCAAGTATCTCAAAGACAGTGAGAGGGCTGAGATCTACTATCGAGATGGAGTCCAGCGGGAGTCCATCGAGTATCTCATCTGGGCGATGGAGCAGATGGACTTGGAGGAGCAGAGAGTCAGGCGCAGGTGGTGGTCATACAGATCCAAGATCGAGCATCCAGACGATGACCCCACGATCACATACGTGGTGCCGCTTGTGAGGGTGCGGTTCCACGTGGTGCCACTAGAGTGGATGCACGCCATACGCAATAGGAGGCCGTTTCTCCGTTCTCCATGGTTCCCTCGACGATCTCCTCGTCTCAACGGTGGCGGTGGCGTTTAGGGTAAGCTTCGCAGTCGACCAGATTTTACATATGTTGATGCTTACAATCAGGGTGTTGGATTAGTCAAGTTGCAGTGCAATTTAACCTTTTATTTCACTACAATTTAGCCTTGTCAGTGCTAGTAATTATCCATGCCAACTCAAAAATCTATTTGCTGCGTGGATTGGTAAATTTCATGATTATTTGTGGTAATTTAGTGTAGTTTAGGCCCGGTTTGGAACCACAATAGATTATGTCAAGCTAAATTAGGAAGATAGATTATATAATCAGGTTTATAAAAGGATAATGGTTCATCATTTAACCTGTACATTCAATTTATCCATGTTAAATTTATACATGGAACACATGATTTGACCTGTACAGTAAATCAGAAGGTGAATTAAATGAAGTTTGATCAATTTTCTGTGGGCTAGCTCCATGATGTTTGAAACTTAAAAATGGAGTGATGTTTGATAACTCCAGGGTGGTTGATCCCTCTGTTCCATATTAACACATCACTTGCTTGTACATTATATTAGTAGGAGAATTACTTGAAGTTTGATCCATTTTCTGTGGGCTAGATGATGCTTGCATTCATCATATTTTACGTAATTGTCTATCCAAATCCATTCTCCTTTTTATGAGAGTAGTTTCTGTACACTCAGCTCGATGCACCCATGGTGGTTTGCACCCACCTTCCGTGCACCCACCCAATAAAACATAGCAAAATATTTCAAAAGAAGCTGAAAGTTTTGAAATAGTTTGCTATGTTTTTTGCGTGGGTGCATAGTGGGTGCATGGAGCTTGGGCATAGAAGATCTACTCTCCTTTATATGTATTCGTGAAACTATCTATCCAAATACCATTCTTTACAAGGATAATGGGTCATTAGCAATCCATCATCTAGTTTTATCTGGGGTAGAGTAGATTGTGAGTTTTTAATAATCTGTCCATCTAGTTTTTACAATGAACAACATAATTTGTCCTGTTTGGAGACAATATAGATTATAAAAGCTAGGTTATCATAATCTGAATGGTTCCAAACAGGGCCTTAGCCTTTTGATGTTAAATTTATCCATGGAACACATCATTTAACATGTACATTAAACCAGAAGGTGAATTAAATGAAATTCGATCAATTTTCTAAGGGCTAGCTCCATGATGTTTGAAACTTAGAAATGGAGTGATGTTTGATAAGTCCATGGTGGTTCATCCCACTAATCCATGTTAACTTCCTCTTGCATGTTCGTTTATTGTTTTCAATTGAGCATTAAATTGTATTGGTCATATGAACCCCTGTTTTCAATTACTTCCTAAATCATAGCAATAATTTTGCATGCTGCCAAATTCATATTAATTCAACAGGTAGATTTCTCAACTTGGTATTTCAATTTGAATGTGTGTGTGCTTGTGATAGATTACCGTGTGATTTTGAAATTACCATATTGTGAGATTCCAAACACACTCATATGCACACTATCAAATGAACACGTCATTTAACTTGTACATTATATCAGTAGGAGCATTATATGAAGTTTGATCTATTTTCTGTGGGCTAGATTATGCTTGCATTCATCATATTTTATGAAATTGTCTATCCAAATCCATTATCCTTTTTATGAGAGTATTTTCTGTACACCCAGCTCGATGCACCCACGATGGTTTGCAACCACCTTCCGTGCACCCATCCAATAAAACATAGCAAAACATTTGAAAATAATATGAAACTTTTGAAATAGTTTGCTATGTGTTTTGCGTAGGTGCATAGTGGGTGCATAGAGCTTGGGTGTACAAAATCTAGTCTCCTTTATATGTATTTGTGAAACTATCTATCCAAATGCCATTCTTTATATGTATTGCCTCTGAAATTTTCCATTTTTTATATGCGAAAGGTGGGAGAATGGATGTGTTGGTGAAGATGATGGACGTAAAGATCAAAAGATTATTCACTTTTACGCCTTTGATAATCAGAACTTGTTATATGCTATGTGACCATATTAAGTTATCTATTTGATGATCAAAACTTGTTATGTATGTAAATTATGTATTTGATGACAATCACTCTTATGTGTTTCATGATGGGCAACATTAAGATACCACATAGATTAACTGAATGACAAACAATACACAAGTACATCGAATCACATAGTTTTAGATTAAAAAAGTGGCCACATTAAGATACCACGTCATATACCAAACTTAAAACAAAGTGATGTAGGGTGCAATGGAAACAGTATAGTTAGGAAGTGGTGATAGATGCAGCATGATCCATGCTTTTAGGCCTTCACCCTACTCAATATGTTAGCCGACTTAGCAGGTTTTGCCTTAAGACACCACCTCTTTTTGTAAGCTGCAATTGCTTGGGTTTTTGAATGTCAGTTCGCCTTCCTGCAGAATGAGCATTTATAGCATCCGTTACGTCGGTACACAATCTTTGCAGCCATGAGCCACTTGTACATTTTCTTCAAACAAGTTTCCCAGGTGTAGGTAGCGTTTCCGTTGTTCCGAATATGCAATGAGCTATTAGAAGAACAAAAAATCTCATGTTAGCGAATTCAACATTATATCAAAACCAGCAATAAAATGTTTTTTTTTCTTTGCATTAGTTCCATGAAACTTTGGTTATACGAAAGACAGACATAATATGCGAGAATACAAATGATCTATTCATCTCATTTTCCAAACAACGAAAGAAAGACTGATAAGTGTAGGATTAATCAAAAAATCAAGTGGTTGGATAGATTTTAGGAACAACGAAGAACAACAAGAGAGAAGTCTATAAGGTTAACCACGAGATGGCAAATTCTAGGGTTAATCTCTGATGACACTAACCGATTCACCGTCTTTGGTGATGTCTTGGACCAGCTCCGGCTGTGGATCGGTGGCGACCAAGTTCTTGTCGACCAGTACGTGCATGGCGTCCACATCCGCTGAACGGTGCGCACCACCCACGCCCCCTCCCCCGGATGGTTGGATCATCATCGCCAACAAAAGTGTATGCATTGGGGCGGCAGCGAGATCTGCGCCCGGCGACAGAAACGTGGGTGGATATATCGGCAGAGGCGATCTAACGCTGTAGGCGGGAGCGAGATTTGGGGGGATTCAAGTGTTTCAGGAGAGAGAGGTGAAGGCGGCACGCACTTGGCAACTCTAAAAAAAATCCCACCTTCGTCCCAACTTTATTAATATGCGGGAGAATTGGCAAAAAATAATAATTTGAATGTGGGTCATTTGGAGATGGTCCAAAAAATCATAATTCTAGGGTATATTATTTTTGTACATTCATATCTTTTCCTTTCATAATTTTGGTACATTCATAAGTTTGTATAATTTGATTTTTCTATTTTATTTAAAACTGAAATTAGAAATTTGACAAAATTTGAAAACTATTTCTACCAAACATTGCCACCATGTGAGGATGCCCCAAGTCATTTTTGTATATTCATATATTTTTCTTTCACACTTATTTGTGTATATTATTTTTCTATATTCATATATATTCCTTTCATAATTTTGAGACATTCATAAGCTTGAATAATTCAATTTTTCTATTTTATTTGAAATTGAAATTAGAAATTTGACAAAAATTTGAAAAATGTTTGGACCAAACATTGCCACCATGTGAGGATGTCCAAAGTCATTTTTGTACATTCATATATTTTCTTTTCAGACATTTATTTGTGTATATTATTTTGTACTTTCATATATTTTCTTTTTCATAATTTTGTGACATTTATAAGTTTGAATAATTCAATTTTTCTATTTTATTTAAAAATGAAATTAGAGATTTGACAAAATTTGAAAAATGTTTGGACCAAACATTGCCATCATGTGAGGATGCCCAAACTCGGTTTTGTACATTCATATATTTTCTTTTCAGACATTTATTTGTGTATATTATTTTTGTACATTCATATATTTTCTTTTCATAATTTTGGGACATTCAGATGTGTGATCGTTTCAGCACATATATTTAGAAATTACACACTGACAAACCATAGCAGAACAAATAAACGTTCATATAATTAACATTGAGATAGCAGCATAATTAAAATCAGATGGTTTTAACTGACCAAACTTAGACTGATTACATAGCTTATATGCTGAAATATAACAGCATACCTAGCATAAAAATATTCCTAACTTATATGTTGACACATATATCAGCATACCTAACTACTTCAGATAAATGTAGCACTTCTTCAAACAAGTGCTATTTCTTCAGATAAACTGAAGTGCTTATTTCTTCAGTTTATTCAGGCGGGGTTAGCGTCGCACCGGAGTCTTCTTCTCCTTGTTCTTCTTCACCTGGGTGAGCTTCTCTTCAGCCACCTCCTGCACCTCTATCTTGACGATGTCAGGGACATCCACAAGGAGGTCGACGTCGATGGGCATGGTCCTCCCACCCTCGATGGCGAGCGGCACAACCATGTACACGGCATCCTCCTCGTCATCTTCACGAATGACCACAACCTCCATCTGCTCGGGGATGACGAGCACTGGGACAGCGAGCTCTACATCGAAGACGCGCTCAGCCCTCAACACGACGTGTGCAGGGTCCGGCTCCTGCGATAGGGTGGACGTTGAGCGGTACATCCACCACCTTGCGCGCTGATGAGGGTCAGCACTTAGGGTGGCTTCCCGCATTGCCCAGGCGAGGAGGATGGCCGGTGGCACGCCGCGGCCGTCGGGGAAGGCGCGCTTCTTCTCGCCGTCCGTCAGCACCTTGGCGACGCCACGCATGTGGTTAACTAGCATCTGGGTGCTGGGGAACCACTTGCACATGTCCCTGAGCTGCGCACAACACCCCTCATCTCCGCCGGCGAGGTCCTCCATGGCTTGCTGCCAGCCAAGGCTGCTCTCCATCGCCGCCGAGGAGGCTTTTCTCGATCTAGTGGAAGTGGGAGGGGGAGGGGAAGGGGAGTCTGAAGCGACGCGGGGGCATCCGTGAGCGAGTGGGTGAGTGGGCGGTGGCAGTTATAGTGGGAGTGGACACATTACCATTTTGCTGACTAGTGCTGGGGCTAGGAGTTTAGTCCCACCTCGCGTCACGAGAGAGCCCCGCACCTGCTTATATAGGCGGGTGCGAGTGGGTTGGCATGAGCCTCTCTCACTAGTCAGACGATGCACTACTCTATTTCCTCTATGCCCTATGGGGCCATTTGGCAGGACATGTTCCTACACCACGGGCCTGCGTACTGGCCCATTTGTCTAGGTTTCTATTCGTATGCAGGTCGAGGTGGTTGGAAATATCCTGCCTAAGTAGGTGGGCCATTTTTTAACAAAATTATTTTTTGACACACATTTGTACTTTAAATATAATACAAATGGAAATACATGTAGTACAGATAGGTTTTCACACATGATGTCCTACTCAAACATAGATAGGTTTCAAAGGTTTCATATTTTTTTGATTTTTTTGATTTTTTTATGCCCTCAGCAATGCCAGTTCAAAGCACGCGGCTTCACCGAGCCACTATAAATTGTACACAATTATAAAAAATGAAATCTTTCATATTCTTTCTGCTTATATCAAGGCACTAGTAGAAAATAGACCTTTCGTCCCGAGCTTTAGTCCTGGTCTGGTCACGAACCGGTACTAAAGATGGTATTAGTCCCGGTTCGTGCTGGCTACAATGGCTAGGAGTAGGGCGACCTTTAGTACCAGCTCGTGAGGGACCTTTAGTACCGGTTCGTCTCACGAGCTGGTAATAAAGGGGGCGTGGCAGGGTTTTGGTCAGACATGGGCCCCGCCTGCACCTTTAGTACTGGCTGGTGTCACCAGCCAGTACTAAAGGAAAACCTTTAGTACCGGCTGGTGACACCAGCCGGTACTAAAGACTTCCTACATATACATCCGTCCGCAGCCGATCGAAAAGAGCTCTGTTTTCTTCCCTGTTCTTCTTCTTGCTCAAAGCTCATCCTCCATTTTGCCAAGGATTTGTCAAGATTTAAAGGCACCCCATCTATCCAAGTGTTCATAAAGGTTAGCAACTTTGCTCCTTCATCTCTTGCTAGATTAGCTTGTGGTATGCTCAAAGATATGTGATATGTGATTTGAGGGAGTTTATTTGATTTATATCCAATTTGAGCTAAAATTAACTTGTTAGGTTGCATATGTGTAGGTGTGGTTTATTTCGTGTGCCTTCCCATCCCCGGCCGTCCTAACCACCGTCCATCGTCCGCACCGTCTCGTCGCGGCACCGGACACCTTGGTGAGCCTCTTATTCTTCTTAAAATATTTTTAAAAAAAATTACTTGTATGATTTAGATAGCTGCTTGTACGATTTACTTACTTGTATCATTGTTAGTTATTCTATAGTGTAATGGTTATGGTATCCGCCCACGTCGGCCCTCGTCCAGTCTATGATTCATATGTGGTATGTCGTTAATTATCTTTTATAACTATTTCACACATCATCTAATGTCTATGACAATTAATTATGCCACCAAATTGACGTAGATATTTTTATCTATAGGAAGTAGTTGAACCAGAAATTCCAACCGAGTATGCAATTCTGCTAGAGAAATTAACACATGCTGAAAAAGAAATTGATCATTTGAAAGAAAAATTGAAAAGAACTGAAGATGAGAAGATGGGATTGGAGTTGCATTTTGCCGATATCGTCGATGATCACAAGAACAAGATGGTTGGAATGCGCTTGAATCTTAGAAAGATTAGAAAATATGCCATTGATAAAGAGGCTTGGTATCATTATGTTGTTGGATCAATTGTTACTTTAGTTGCGATTATGATCGCATTTGTTGTTGTATTCACATGTTTTAGATAGTTGGTGTTGTTTTATGAGATGTATATGTATGAACTATAAGTATCAATTATTTGCAGTAATAACATTTGGTCACTGCTAGCTCTACTGTTGGTTGTAATGTGATGATGAAGTTGTATTAATTTGGTCACTTCGATGTTGTGTAGTGAACATGAGCCGTCAATGGATGTACGATGATTGACTAAGTCTAGGGTTTCTTAATGGCCTGCATGATTTTATTCGTGTGGCTGAGACAAATAAGCAGAATGATTTCATGTGTTGTCCATGTCATGACTGTAAGAATGATAGGAATTACTCTAACTCAAAAACCCTTCACTACCACCTGCTGAAGTCCGGTTTCATGTCCGGCTATAGCTGTTGGACCAAGCACGGAGAAAGAGGGGTTATAATGGAAGACAATGAAGAAGAATAGGATGATGACAACTATCCTTTCGCTGATACAATAATGGGGAAAGCTGAAGAAGAGACATCAATGGGGGAACCTGAAGAAGAGGCATCAGATGAGCCCGCTGATGATTTGGGTCAGGTCATTGCTGATGCAAAGAGATACTGCGAAAATGATAAGGAGAGGTTGAAGTTGAAACGCATGTTAGAGGACCACAAGAAATTATTGTATCCAAATTGTGAAGATGACCAGAAAAAGCTGGGTACCACGCTGGAATTGCTGCAATGGAAGGCGAAGAATGGTGTAACTGACAAGGGATTTCAAGAATTGCTGATAATGATAAAGAAGATGCTTCCAAAGGATAACGAATTGCCTGAAAGTATGTACGAAGCAAAGAAGGTTGTCTGCCCTCTAGGATTAGAGGTGCATAAGATACATGCATGCCCTAATGACTGCATCCTCTACCGCGGTGAGGAGTACGAGAATTTGGATGCATGCCCGGTATGCGGTGCACTTCGCTATAAGATCCCCCGCGATGACCCTAGTGATGTGGAGGGTGAACGCCACAGGAAGAGGGTTCCTGCCAAGGTGATGTGGTATGCTCCTATAATACAATGGTTGAAACGTTTGTTCCAAAACAAAGAGCATGCCAAGTTGTTGCGATGGCACAAAGAAGAATGTAAGAAAGACGGGATGTTGAGAGCACCCGCTGATGGGTCGCAGTGGACAAAAATCGAGGGAGTTCGAGGACTTTGCAATTGACACAATGAACTTATGGTTTGGTCTTAGTATAGACATCATGAATCCTTTTGGCGAGCAGAGCTCCAGTCACAACACCTGGCCCGTGACTCTATGTATCTACAACCTTCCTCCTTGGTTGTGCATCAAGCGGAAGTTCATTATGATGCCAGTGCTTATTCAAGGCCCTAAGCAACCCGGCAACGACATTAATGTCTACCTAAGGCCACTAGTTGATGAACTTCTACAGTTCTGGAGAAAACCAGGTGTGCGTGTGTGGGATGCGCACACACAGAAGGAAATTGACCTACGAGCGTTGCTGTTTGTAACCATGAATGATTGGCATGCTCTTAGTAACCTTTCAGGACATACAAATAAGGGATACAATGCATGCACACACTGTTTAGATGATACTGAAAGTATATATTTGGATAAATGTAAGAAGAATGTGTGGGACATCGTCGATTTCTACCGATCAAGCATATCTTAAGAAAGGCAGGCAACCATTCCAAAGGTGAGCCAGATAACCGGAAGAATCCTGGCCTCCGTACTGGTGAATATATATTTGATATGGTCAAGGATTTACAGTTAATCTTTGGAAAGGGTCCTGGCGGACAATCTATTCCGAATGACGCCAACGGACACGCACCCATGTGGAAGAAGAAATCTATATTTTGGGAACTTGAATATTGGAAAGCCCTAGAGGTCCGCAGTGCAATCGACATGATGCATGTGACGAAGAATCATTGTGTGAACCTGCTAGGCTTCTTGGGCGTGTATCGAAAGACAAAAGATACACCGGAGGCACGGGAGGACAAGCAAAGAATTAATGAAAAAGATGGCATGCCTCCAAAGCATTATCAAGGTCCTGCCAGCTACGCTCTTACGAAAGAAGAGAAGGAAATCTTTTTTGAATGCCTGCTCATTATCAATGTCCCGTCTGGCTTCTCGTCGAATATAAAGGGAATAATAAATATGGCAGAGAAAAAATTTCAAAATCTAAAGTCTCATGACTGCCACGTGATTATGACGCAATTACTTCCCGCTGCACTTAGGGGGCTTCTACCGGAAAAATGTTCAATTAGCCATTGTGAAGCTATGCGCATTCGTCAATGCAATTTCTCAGAAGGTAATCGATCCAGAAATCCTACCAAGGCTACAGAATGACCTGGTCAAATGTCTTGTCAGTTTCGAGTTGGTGTTCCCTCCATCCTTCTTCAATATTATGACGCACGTTCTAGTGCACCTAGTCGAAGAGATTAACATTCTGGGTCCTGTATTTCTACACAATATGTTCCCCTTCGAGAGGTTCATGGGAGTCTTGAAGAAATATGTTCATAACCGTGCTAGGCCAGAAGGAAGCATCGCCAAGGGA
Organism: Hordeum marinum; assembly: GCA_022496015.1. Lineage (NCBI taxonomy): Eukaryota > Viridiplantae > Streptophyta > Magnoliopsida > Poales > Poaceae > Hordeum > Hordeum marinum. The sequence continues at coordinate 436,464,693 of CM039672.1, read as the reverse complement.
TATGGAACGGAGGAGGTTATTGAGTTTTGTGTTGACTTTTTTCCTGACATTAAGCCGATTGGTCTTCCTAAATCGTGGCATGAGGGGAGACTGGGTGGAAAAGGCACATTAGGAAAGAAAGAAGCAATAAATATGGGCGAGCATTCTTTCACTCAAGCACACTACACGGTTCTACAAAATTCTACCTTGGTGACTCCATATATGGAGGAACACAAGGATATTGTACGGTCCAAGAACCTGGAGCAGTCTGACCCCTGGATTGAACGTAAACACATGAGACTTTGGTTAGTTGGTTGCAAACAAAGCTCATCAATGACGACGATGTTCCAGATGAACTGTACTGGTTGGCCAAGACACCAAGTTCGACTGTAACGACTTTCGAAGGGTACAAGATAAATGGGAATACATTTTACACGATTGCCCAAGATAAGAAGAGCACTAACCAAAACAGTGGTGTCCTCTATGATGCAACCAACTTTGAAGACACATATTATGGTTACATAGAGGAGATATGGGAACTTGACTATGGACCTGATCTTAAGGTCCCTTTGTTTCGGTGCAAATGGGTCAAATATACTGGAGGCAGGGTACAGGTAGACCCCTAGTACGGAATGACAACAGTGGATCTCAACAATCTTGGATACACAGACGACTCATTCATCCTAGCCAATGATGTGGCTCAGGTTTTCTATGTGAAGGACATGTCTAGCAAACCTAGGAGAAAAAAGATAAGGAAGCGAATACATCATACGATGAGCCAAAGTGCCACATAGTTCTTTCAGGGAAAAGAAACATTGTGGGAGTGGAGGACAAGACAGACATGTCTGAAGATTATGAAAAGTTTCATGAAATCCCTCCCTTCAGAGTGAAGACTGACTCAAGCATCATGTTAAATGATGAAGATTATCCATGGTTATGGGGCAAACATAAGAAGGGGATAAACACGCACAAAAAGTCTTACACCGCGAAATACCACTCTGGGATGTGACCGGCTTCACCGTCATCACTTTCTATATATTTATGTGAAGGACATGCATGCTTATCCTAGCTAGCATCGTATATCTTTGTAACAGTTTGTACACAAAGTGCATCCAGTTTTTACCGTAACCCTCTCAAGTCTCTAGAAGTTGCTATGTGGGTGAAATTATGATGTCATGCCAAGTTACAATCTTTTCAGAGTTCATTTGTACTGCTATTCAAATTCAAGGTCATTTAGCTCAAAATAAATCATTAAATGCATGAAAAATATCAAATGAAGTCAGCAAGGGTTGAAAATTGATGATGTGCCTTTGAATGGTGCATATTGAACACAGAAAAGTATGGAGTGAAAATAAGTTATTAAAAATGAAATCCCTTTGTAATAGATGAGTTTTCGTCCGAAACCCTCAGACTTCTTATGAGATTGTCCAATTTGTACACGAAGTGCATCCAGTTTTTGCCGTAACCCTCTCAACTCTCTAGAAGTTGCTATGTGGGTGAAATTATGATGTCATGCCAAGTTACAACCTTCTCAGAGTTCATTTGTACTGCTATTCAAACTTGAGATATGAATATTTCAAATGCCATATTTAATCAAATTATCTTATATAACAGTTGAAGTTGTTCAAACATGCATGGAAATGCCATAAATAGATTCTTTATATTTTTCTGATATTTTTTCATATATTATTTATTTCCATTGGAGTCCTACGTTTTTTTCTATGATTTTCTAAAGTTTACGGGGTTTTCTAAAAATAATAACTAATATTTAATTAAAAAACACTTTTAGTACCGGTGCTAGCCACACACCGGTACTAAAGGTCCACTGCCCCCACGCTCTTTTGGCAGGACCTTTAGTACCGGTGCGTGACTAGCACCGGTACAAAAGGGTCTTTAGTACCGGTGCGAGCCATGCGTCGGTACTAAAGGTCCACCGCCCCCGCGCTCTGTTGGGAGGACCTTTAGTACCTGTGCGTGGCTACCACCGGTACTAAAGACCCTTTAGTACCGGTGTGTGCCACGCACCGATACTAAAGGTCTGTCTGGTATAAAAGGAGGACTTCGTCGTCCCGGGCCGAGCAACGCACCGGGAGAGCTCAACTTGCGCCGCCAGGCTACCGAAATCGCCATTGCCGTCGCCCTCGCTGCCGTCGCCCTCGTCGCCGTCGCCCTCGCCACCGTTGCTCTCGCCGGCGCCGCCCTCGCCGCCGTCGCACCACCACCGCGCCATTGCCGTCGCCCTCACCACCGCCGTCGTCGCCCTCGCCACCGTCGGTCACGCCGCCGTCGCCCTCGCCGCCGTTGGTCGCGCCGCCGTCGCCCTCACCATCGCCGCCGTCGCCCTCGCCACCATCGCCCTCGCCGCCGTCGCCCTCCCCGCGGTCGCCCTCGCCTACCCGGATGCCGCCCCTCGCCGCCGTCGCCCTCACAACCGCCGCCGTCGCCCGCGCCACAGTCGCCCTCGCCTACCCGGACGCCACCCCTTGTCGCTAGTCCCGTCGCCGCCGGCCCGCTCACTCCGGACGCCGCTCCATGATCCCGTTGCCACCGCCCCGAGACCGTCACCGATGCCACCTCCGGGTTAGGAGGCTAGGTGAGATCTCCCGGCCGACCCCTCTCCCCGACGATCGCCCGGATGATCGCCGTACTAGTGTGTAGATTCTAGGGTATCTAGGGTCCCTCGACGTCGAACCCCGACACCCCGACACGACATCCCCGACACCCGACCCCGACCAGGACACAACACCCCTATTTAGTTAGTTAGTTGGTTAGGTTGTCAGGTTATTAGTATATGTGTTAGTTTACGTTTAGTTTAGGTTTAATTTAGTTTATGTTTAGTTTAAGTGTTAATTTTGCTAAGTGTTAATTTTGTTAAGTGTTAATTTTGCTAAGTTTTAGTTAATTTGTTTTCGTAATTAAGTCTTTCTACTCGACGTCGACGATGCCGATCCCGCATCCTCGTCGTCGAGTCACCGGAGGAGGTCACTTGATTGAGCCGAGAGGCCCTGTCAGGGACTCGGCTCCACCGGGCTGGTACTGGGAGGTGCTGCCTTCCGGGTGGCGCAGCTTGGTGAGGAGCAGCCCGTCGTCGACCCGGAGGTTCTGTGGTGGCGGCCGCATGGGCCACAGACGATCGAGAGGATTGAGTCCTCCGCAAAGGTGGCACAGTACCATGTCAACAAGGAGAACGAGCACGTCTGACGCTACATGGCAGCTTTGGAGGCCAGGTCCGACAATACCTGGCAGATTCTTCACGGATCTCACTGGAGCTATGTTCCTGTGATGGTTCCTTCTCTTTGGGTGTCCATCGCCTGCCCCGATATCCGCCGGGCGCTAGGGTTCTAGCTAGATCGATATATTAGCTAGCTACTATTATGATGTATTATTATGATGTATTAGCTAGATCGATGGAGATTAGCCGATGTATTTTAAATTATCCAAGATTATGCAGATGAGATCTTTTCTAAGAACTATACTATATATGTATTCGATGATGCATTATTAATTAAATATCACTTATTTTGCTTCTTGAATGCATGCTAATTTAAATACTAATTTGTTTTAACTATATTATTATGGACTAATTATTAAGCTATGGACAATACCGGTAGAGCTCATGAAGAGGACATCTTCGACATGATACGCTCCTCCGAAAACCCAGCGGACCTTCGAGGTGAATCACATGATCATGATGATGGCTCACAATATATGAACGATCACGGTGATGGATGTGAGACCGAGGAAGAACAACTTATGTTCCAAAATCCGGAACAACCAAGAATGTTCGACGAGGTATATACGCATCCATTAGCCTCTGGTGATCATTACATGTGTATTAATTGATTTATATATATATATATATTAACAAATCTTTCTTATTTTAACAATCAGCCCTCCGGATCGAGCCAATGTAGTAGAAATGTACGAGGCGCTGCCAAAATATTGGACGGCAACATAAAGTTCAATCTTGATGCTTTCAAACATAATGGCGAACCGACTCACCCTGAAGCCAATGCCAAGACATTTGTGCGTCAATGCGGAGTGGTTGTTAGGGACGGAGTCCCGATCACAATGCATGAATGGATTCAGACAAAGGAACCAAAACCAGGAGTGAATTATGTCGATACAAGAATTAAAGATGCCCTTTGGCGAGAGCTCGTGGAGCATTTCACCCTACCAGATTCTCTCTCGGAGCGTCAAAGGAACAAAGTCACGGAGTTTGCTCTCCATAAGATGGCCGGCGCGTTCCAGACTTGGAAGAAAAGATTATGGACCGACTACAACGCTAAAGGCAAGAAGGCGCCCGAATTCAAACGAATATACGAGAAGGTAAGGGATCACTGGGACGCATTTATCGAGTAGAGGACATCGATAGTTGCTATGGAGAAGTCGGCAAAGAATAAGATAAATGCTGAGAAAAAAAGTATCACCATAAACTAGGGACAGGTGGATACAAGTCAGCCGTTCCTAAGTGGGATGCATTAGAGAATAAGATGCTTGCTGAAGGGATCACTCTAGTAACCTTCAACTGGCCCAAGAGGTGCAGGAATTGGTTTTTTGCGCATGGGGGAAAGTTGGACCCAGCCACAGGAAAGATTATTGCACTGGACAGTCTAAAGCATGCATCAGATGAGTTGATTCAAGAAATAAAAGATGCCCAAGAAGGACGGTTTCACCCCGATAGAGCGAACGAGGAGCTTACACGCGCCCTCGGGAATGCCGAACACGGAGGACGAACACGAGGCATGGGCGTTGTTCCGTGGTACGAGGGCTTTACGGGATGGCAGGACAGTTATAAAAGCCATTCGAGAAAAAAGAAGGTGGAAGCAGACCGACTTTCGAAGTTGGAACAGAAGTACGAGCAGCAACAGCTGCAGATACAGGTACTGACCCAGCAAAGGGAAACTCCGCAGCAGGAGGCAGGGGAAGAACCCGTCCCATCTACAATGCCGAAAAGCAGCGTGGGTTCCACGGGGGCACCGCTGGGTCACCCCCCCGTGGATGATATCACCGAGAAGACATCTTGTGAGCTAATCCAGAAAATGAAGAACATAGCCATGTGGGTCGGGACGGACTATGCTTTACCAAATACACCTGATGTTCTCTGGCATTGCAATCCGGTTCCATCTGGGTATGCTCGTGTCGCGGTGGACGCAATAGAGCCGGGATATGATGAACTATTGCTTGACATCCCTGGAGGTGAGCGGGAGTCCACATTGGCAGAAGCCGGGCATGGTCACATTCTATGGAGTAAGGACTGCATCGTCTTTCCACACTCGGCACTAAGGCCACCGGCTCCTCCAAGTATCGATGTCCAGCGAGAGGGATCCCATCCAGAGGCATCGCAGCGCTAGCAGTCCTCCTCACCTCGCCACCAGTCCTCCCCACCTCGTCAGCAGTCACCTCGCCAGTAGTCCTCCCCACCTCGAGCTCCCCCATAGTCATCCCCACCTCGAGAGGCATCCCACCTCCCTAGCAGTCCTCCCCACCTCGCCATGAGCAGTCCTCCCAACCTCGGGACGGAGCACGACACGAGTCCATATCATCATCGATATCGATCTCTGCCGCGTGAGCCGACTCCACCCCAGCAGCGGTCCCGCCAGCAGGGCTCCCAAAAGAGGAAGGCCACTAGCAGTCCTCTTCGGAAGAAAGCAAAGAAGAAACCCGAGCCTCCGGCCAAAAGGAAACTGCCTTCTGATATGACACTGGAGGAAAATAAAATTGAATGCGATCTCCAAGTGAAAGCCTTTTTTGCGAAGAAGACCGTGCCGCCAAAGGAGGTAATACCCAAGGAAGTAAAAGAGCACTTTATGGAACACTTTATTGATCGACCCCCGGCATATGTCAAGCGTATGCCGACAAACTATGAGTGACAAATTCAGAAGGCAAGTGAGTAGAGAAGTCGGCCCAACCCAAGGAAGAAGTTGGGAAGTACGACATCAACTAGCAGGAAAACAGTTCCTCAGCTCGGAGAACAATCCAAGCAATCGATCTCTCCGCTCAAGGTGAGTACCAATCCAAGCAAGCAACCGATCCAACCAGTCGACGTGCAAGGCAACCCAATCAACCTCGAAGTACTAAAGCCTGCAGGTCTTACTCTTGACCAAATCCTTGGCACCGAAGAAATCCGCGGGTATGATGCAACTGAGTACGCAATGCAATATGCTGTCGGAAAGCCACTTGTCACACCCGAGCAGTACAAGGAACTACCAACTGCGATGCGACGGTTGCATGATTGGTACATGCGTGAAGCAAAGCGAGGGGATATGGTGGTCATGGTCAAAGTAAGGAAAGAGCATTACGTCAATGCATGTGACATATGTCTTGAATTCTCAGAACTTTTCCAGTTATACCACATGGATTCTGTCGACAAAACTCTCATCAGTTGCTATTGTCTGTAAGTGATTTATATCTTTAGTAATTTAGGTCTCTAGCTAAGATATCATTCATTGGCTTATCCTCACTATATATGTTCTTTTCTATGCTATTATGCAGATTGAAGATGTGGGAATTGAAACAAGAGGGAATCGATAACATTGGGTTCATCGACCCAAGTACCGTTAATGGTCATGTGGTAAAACATTATGCCAAGGACACAGAAGATCTCTTGGAAACTTTTCTAGAGGCACTAATGAATACCAAATCTACTATAATATTTTCTTACAACATGGGATGAGTGTTTACTCTCTTGTATACTACAAATTCTATTTTTGCTTACTAGCTCGCTGTCAAGTGTAGTTGATGAGTTATATGCACATGCCTGCTTAATTATATAAACTTCTATGCAGAGACCACTATATCCTCCTACATATTATCCTCGCGGATGGACTTGTTCAAGTGTACGACTCACTAGATACACCAGAACAATCATACGTGGACTTGTATTTTATGATAGAACGGTAATTTCAATCTTTATCGACCTCGCTTTCTTTCAGTATTTCCTGATATCAAAAATAATTATAATAACTTTTTCGTTCTTTTGCTTTGTCGGGTAGTGTTTGGAAAAAGATGATAGAAAAAACCCATCACGGTCGTCAATGGAAACCGAAGCTGAAGTGAAAAAAGATGCAGGTAATTAAGTAGTACTACTAGGTCCGCGCATCTCATTAATTCTATTTTCAATACCATTATCATGCTCGATTATTAATTATCTTATTCAATTATATTCTTTTGCAAAGTGCGCGAAGCAGCCACAGGGGACAAATTTATGTGGATATTTCCTCTGAGAGAACATTCGCATCCAGACCGAAGGCCGTATACGTCGCAAAGAAGCACGTGAAAGACAACTCCAGCTTTAGCAGATGTTGTCGAAGCTCTCACACGACAAACGCTTCGTAGCACTTCAAGAGAAATTTGCGGCATTTCTTCTTCAACATGTCATTGATATAAACGGAGAACACTATTCCTTACTGCCGCCTCAATAATGCCATCAAATAAGTAGTAGAGAACTAAGATTTCATCCGGAGCACTAGCTAGCTAGTCCCGGCCGGGTTTTGGGCCTTAAGTTAATTATAAGTCCCGAATTTATATCGATGTGTAATTCCATTTGTATATATATATATATATATATATATACTGTGTATGAGCTATTGTATATTATATTACATATATATATGCATGAACGTGTGTACTGTTAAAGTATGTAGCACCGTAAAATAAATTTGAAATGAATGAAAAACACAAAAAATAGAGAGGAAAATTAAAACCTAATTAAAAGGTAAAACAAAAAAACAGAAGACTTAGTACCGGTTGGTATCACCAACCGGTACTAAAGGTCTTCCACCACCAGTCCACGCAGGCAACCACGTGGAGGGCCTTTAGTACGATCTGTGCTCCAGCCGATACTAAAGGTCTGGAGCTTTAGTCCCGACCTGTTAGTACCGGTTGGGGAACCGGTACTAAAGGTCCATCCGGCCCGAGACTATAGGCCTGTTCTGCACTAGTGAGGAGATCATGCCTACAAAAATTGATGTCATTTGGAGGTGGTGGAAAAAATGACCTTGATACAAAAACTAGAAATCTTTCATATTCTTTCTATTTATATCAAGGATATCATGCCTACAAAAATTGAGGTCATTCAATCACAATATTTAATTACATATATCACTCGCTATAAATGAATCCAATATAGGAAAAACCTAACTAAACATCTAATTAAAGAACACTAACTACTACATCTACTAGATGATTCAACCACAGAATGTATATATCACCAGCTATAAATGAATCTAGTACAAAAAAACATAACTAAATATCTAAATAAAAAACCCTAACTACTACATCTACTAGATGATTCAATCACATAAATCTTCTGGGCTAACTTTACTAACCCCATTAACTTAACCCATGTACCAAAGTTAATGAGACAACTATTTTGGAAAAAATTCACTACAATATTTAAGATTTTGAAAATTTTGTTACATATTTCAAATGGAATATTCAAAGTTTTGGAACATGGCCACAATCTATGATTTTGTATGCTTTGCAAATAGGGCACAACATGTTGCACATGGCCATAACATGGGAACTGTATGCAGCATGTCTGATCAGTGAAAACAACTTTGAAGCAGCTACCGTCATCATTGTAGCACCTAAACTCGGAATATATACACTGAAACAAAGCATAGCTAAATAGATTCGACTACATGTAGATAGTAGATCTAGTTCACAGACATACTACATTAATTAGAGTCTTTCATACGTCAGCTAGAACAACCTTTAAACAGTTCACAACTACCTGCACTTGCGCAAAAGTAAAACATCATCAAACATACTGATGATGAGTACCCCACATCCACCTTGACCGCACCTAGATCATGGAGGGTGACTAAATGGGACCAAGAGCCTTCAGGAGGGCTGCATGCTCTGCCCTGATCCTGATGTCATTCGCACACCATAAACCGCGTGCATTCGACATAAGGTTCTCATAAAGCCTATCCTTGGGCTTTGGCTTTGTGGTGCAGTATGGGCACCTGAACTTGCCCCACTTGAAGTACGCCGCCTTCCCCTTCTCCCTGATCTTCTGGGCTTCCTTCTCAATGAAGGACTCTTTCTTCTTGTCGTCGACATCATCTCCAGAGTTATACTGTACACACAAATGAATTGCATAAATACATTATGCATTCATATAGGCCTTATTGAACAAACAAAACATACTTCCCATTTAGAGGAATTTAATGAACAAACATCGGATAATTGCTAATTAATGAACAAATAACACAACTATATGATATTAATGAATAAACAACATAAAAATCCAATTTAAATGCATTCATATAGGCTTTATAAACAAACAACTTCTCATACAAATTAATGAAGAGACAAAAAATCTAGTTGGGGTTACCTCATACATGTGGTCGGCGTCACAGTCAGACTCATACTGTTCCTTGAACCCAGTCATTGCTAGCTTCCTCTTCATGCCAGCAGCTTCCTCTTCCTGCAATATAAGTAATTCAATCACTACTAACTACATAACACAGTATGCAAAGGTCAAGCATTCAGCAATGTGCTTCTACAAACATGGAGCATTTTACAACTCTAGCTTGGTCAAATTAAAAATTTAGTTCATGCTAACTGTGGTCCTTGAAACTATAATGCCAGAGTTGGGCTCCAATACCACTCGCATGAAGTGCTTGCAACATGTTTTTTTCCATTTAGAAGTTTGCACCAACCCATACTCTTTTTATATATCCAATGACCCCATTATGCAATGATTGTTTGCTACCTAAACAATTTGTTTTTTCATAATGAAGGAAAGCTCCAAACTATATTAAAAAAGTGCACTAGTTAGACATGGTATGTACATTTCAACAACTATTTGATAGACTATATATTAAGCTATCTAGATAATAAACGGTAGGGTTATCAACATGCAAGTTCATTGATATGTACATACAATAAATGCTTTCCTTATAAATACATAATCTAAGCAATCAATAAACAAATAAATGCTTTCCTTCATACATGCTAATGAAAATCCAGGCTGGATTCTTGACATTCCCTGGATTAACCCAACACTTTTCTTTTGACGGAATTTCCCCCACACTACTTAATCAAAAAAGATAGTATATTTTGTTGCTAGGATCCTGCCTTGGAATATTTACTTCATGGTTTATAAAATTTTGTACAAGAACAATCTTTCAAGGCCATGTTAATGTTTTTAAGGCCACCCTTCTGCAAATGTATCCATATTTGTTTGGAAGTTCATTATAAAATGTGTACAACTTTTATATTAAAGAGGCTTCGTTCTGCATTTAAAGGTTGAACAGTAGGCCTTGGTACTGCATTTTTTTGCAACTCATATGACTACTACTAAAATTATGTCAACAAACTCATACTTCTTGTTATTGAAATATCCCATATAGCCATTTTTTCTTAGTCTTAGTTCTGAATGAGCACTGATAGGTCAGAATGAGTGAAATAGTGAACCCTAACTCCTACATCTCATTGAAATACCCCAACTCCAACATCTAATTAAATAACACTAACTCCTACATACACTGGATCATTGAATCACAAATGCAGTATGGTATGACCAGTTATGAATCAACACTGATAGGTCACAATGAGTGAAATGATGAACCCTAACTCCTACATTTAATTAAAATACCCTAACTCCAACATCTAATTAAAAAACACTAACTCCTACATCCATTGGATCGTTGAATCACAAAGTTTAGTTACATATATCATTGGATATAAATTAATCCAGTACAAATAACCCTAACTAATACATCTAATTAAAAAACCTAACTCCTACTTCTACTGCATCATTCAATCACAACATTTAATTACATATATTACTCGCTATAAATGAATCCGATAAAAGGAAAACCTAACTAAACAGCTAATTAAAAAACACTAACTACTACATCCACTGGATGATTCAATCACAGAATGTATATATCACTAGCTATAAATGAATGCAGTACAAAAAAAACTAACTAAACATCTAATTAAAAAACCCTAACTACTACATCTAGTGGATGATTCAATCACAGAATGCATATATATCACTGGGCTATCACTGGGCTATAAATGAATCCAATACAAAAAAACCTAACTAAACATCTAATTAAAAAACCCTAACTACTACATCTGCTGGACGATTCAATCACATAATCTATTTATCAATGGCTATAAATGAATCCAATGCCAAAAAAATCTAACTAAACATCTAATTGAAAAACCCTAACTACTACATCTACTGGATGATTCAATCACAGAATCTATCCAAGATTTACCATTGAGCACTGATAAATCAATCGAATATCAAAAAACCCTAATTATCACAAGGGGATGTAACAACTAGCAACAACAAATAACCCTAACACCTACATCTACTGCTTAACAGGAGTAACTAGTAACGGAGGGGACTGCTAGAGAGGATTACCTGCAGGTACACGTGCTCGCCGCCGGCCTCCGTAGGTCCATGAGACGCGCCTAGCTCCGGCACGGCAGAGTCCGACACAACCACCTTCTTCTCCTTCAGATCTGCCGCCGCAGCGACCGGAGATCCAACTTGTGGGGATGCAGCACCTCCCGCACCCGCAGCGCCGACGCAGGCTTGCACGGCATCTGCCGCGGTCTCCGCGCCCGTCTTCTTCACATCTCCCTCCATGACGGCGGCTTTGCCACGGCCTTGCTTCATCGGAGCCACAAGCAAGCAGGACGAGAGAGGGAGGCGGTGGTGGTGAGCGAGCAGGTGGGGTGGCCGGTGAGGGAGACGATGAGGCAGAGGAGAGAGGAGGGAGACGGAGGCGATTTGGATTTGGGAGAAATGGATGGGCGATGCGGCCGGTGCCGGTTCCCCTCCTCTTATACTGTCTGCCTTTTTTTTTGAAAGTTATCCATGCACACGTGCACGTGCACGACTGCAGGGAAATGCAAACGTCACCGTATAATACACGTACACGCCCGGCATACAATAGTACACGGGCCGACGTGGCTCAAACAGGGCTCGACGACTGGTCTACACGCCCTCTACACCCACCTGAAATGACCATCGTGTCCCTCGTTACGAACGGCCATCGACACATCTGGGCCGTCCTTGTGTTTCTCGCGCTGAACGTTCACTCCAAGGAAAGCACCCGAGCAGAAACGTCGCCATTGAGGAAGACCAAAGTCAAGGACCAGCAGCAGATGCAGCCTCTAAGGACGTTCAACAGATGGGCGTTGTGCAAGGTTTTGGCTGACGAGCGTACCAGTCTAGGCGTTCCAGATGAGGTGCAGAAAACTAGATTTGCTGCATGTCAAATTAAAAAGAAAAATACGCAATCTGGCCGGCCGCGTCGCAGCCGAGGACAATGCCGAGCTGGCTCTAATTCATACGGAGCAGCGTACATGGGCTGAATTCCGATCGCTAGCATCACACAGGAAGTCCTAATCCTTCCCTCTTTTCTTTATTATTATTTAACTAAGGCAGTTTATGTTTCCTCATCCGTCTTTCATGCACCCACGTGTTAGAGATTTTACTTGTACTATTACTACTTCGGCCTATCTCCCTGTGTTGATCCGGTGTGATCCTATGGCAACGATCCAACCCAGCCGATGAGTAGTGGTAGAAGCGCACGAGGAGCCGAGGAGATCCCTGCGCGTATTCATCCATTAGGGAAATTCTCTTGTTTCTTTAATTCAAATTTAAATTATATAAATTACTATAGATCGTCGCGGCTCGATGAGATATTCAACCGATGCCGAATCAAGGGTTAAGTTTTCAGTTATATTTGTTCAACTTCATTATGAATTATTACTGTTGTCTAGCGCAATTTTGTTTGCAGATCGGACTGAAGAAAAGTGCCATGCATGGTCGCGGGCGATCTGCAGAATCCGGTCACCGACGGTGACCTTGAAATTTCTTATCGAGGGTGCGTCGAGAACAACCTTGAAGCACGTCCAGTGAGCGACTCGATCCGATCTCGAGTACAAGCAAGGTCGGTGGCAGCGGCGTTTACACGAATTAATAAACAATAGTGGTTGCCTCATTCAAAAAGAAAGTTTACGGCAGACATTGGCCCTGTCACCGAGCTAACAAATCAAAACATCCTTGGAGTACTAAAGGGGGGTACTGGTTGTGCTAGATAGCATGTTTCCCATATATATAATTGATAAAGTATTTTCCTTTTCGTTGTACTAATACATCTTGAATAATTAATTTGGTACTCCTTTTTCTGATCTTGCTGAGAACACGAGATGGTCTGCTTAGCTCCAGCTAGACCGGCCTCTCAAGGGCACACGTGCACAGGGTCGAAGCCAGAAAATTGAGATGGGGGGCAAGGACCAAAAGCATCAAAATCATAGAATATATTTGCAAAAAAAATCATAGTATATATACTATATTGGCACAAGACAATCATAGGATATATAAGAAGATACCATTGCGAATATTAGGATTTCTAGATAGTAAATATATGTGTGATGTTCTGTAGTAATAAAAAAAATTACATGTCTATCAATTTGAATTCGTCTTTACGAGCACCAGTACCAAAGATATCAATTATTTCTTCAGAGCTAAACTTGGCTGCTATAGGAAATAATTATGTGTGGCTTTGAGAACAGGAAATTGAAGAGTCAACAAGAACTCACCTCTACTTAGGTTGCAGTTGTACAAAATTCGCAAAAATTCAGTCTCTTCCGGAGGTATGCTCGATGAGACCTCAAATATTTGTCTAATGATAGCTTATTGACTAGTGGATGGTTGTGATAACGAACAAAGTGAATGACCTCCCACCGTCCATCTATTAGTCTGCTTTATTGTCTCACGTTTCCTCTTCTTCTTCTTCTTCTTCTTCTTCTTCTTCTTCTTCTTCTTCTTCTTCTCTAAACACTGGTGGCTGATCATCTATATCTTCATCACCATTGTTTGGTTTGGGATCTGGTATAAGATCAAGGATAGGGACACTCTCTTCTCTCCCATCGTTAGTTTTTGGCTTCCTATATTTGTTACAAACAAACTACTATTTTCCAAGTTGTTGGTATGAGTTTGTCTCCTTGAAGTCATCATTTTGATTGAAAAACCAACCCTCAGGGCATAACTATTGTAGTGTTCCCTAGCAATTTCAATGCTATCAAATCTCATGCCAAAATGGGGCGCCATTAGCTAGGAACCAACTTCATTTTCTCCTTCTACATGCACGGTACCATCACCCCTCCTGCTCTTAAGTCAGTGTTAGTTGGAACAACATCAGCCACCTCAATGCCCATGTCAGCTAGAGTTTGACCCTCAGACTCCAAAGAGACGACTACACGTTTATTAGTTACTGGTGGCTGCCCTACAATATCAACGGAAGCTTTAGGAAACCCACTATGAGATTGTACATGTCATGCACGAACATTATTTGTAGCCTCGTTGGGTTAAGGAGGAAGCTCATTGAGATTAGGAGGTAGTTCATTGAGATCTAACATGTCTTGGCGCACCCTCAGCGTTCTCAACATAAGTTGCACGACACTGCAGGACAATTGCATGCAATAGGCTAGATAGTTGCATAAATTATAGCTTGTATAACTAGGCAAAAAAAGTGTACATCTTAAATTGTTTTGTAACTAACATCACTACAATCAATTGTTCAAGTTGCAGAGTATACACTAGTTAGTTGCACATGACGGTAACAATGTTGCATAGTGCAGTTAACCTAGCTGCACAAGTTAGTTTTCACTTTAATTACTTATCCCCGTTGCATACAGTTTGTTGTACCACTTGCTATGTAGACTAAAATTTGCACAGGATAAAACACAAACCGTGTTTTCCTTTTTCTCACATGATTTTCTTTGTTTGAATTCTTCTGGTTTAACGTGAAAGGCGCTGTTACCACATGGGCCTTTGGTGGCGTGATTTCTATACTGTTTTGGATGAGATGATCTCCATATTTTCTTAATGATGTTATTAGAGTAATTAATATCTTTATTTATATGCGTTGTATTCAGTTTTGTCATCTTAGAAGTGTCACAAAATGCTGAGCCATATTTTCAGTTTATAGCTTTCAGTTTCAGCCATCTTCATTGCAGGTTAGTTCCTGGTTATGTACAGTCTCATTGTCAGTCTTATTCAGGTTTCAGTCATCTGTAGCTTTCTCCTGCTACTCATTTGTTCAATGTTAGGTTTGCTAGCTAGTTTAGCAAAAAAACTCATACAGTTTTCCGTCTATATATATTTTCACTGTCAGTTTCAGTGTTGTCTGCATTTTTCATTGTTTTACATGTTTTGCAGCCATCAGTCGTCTGTATTTTCAGTTATCTCTCATTATTTTCAGCCGGTCTGTGATAATTTGAGAGCAGGAAGTTGATTCTCCTGTTGCTTTTATCTTCTACTCATCATACCTGCCTCGGCCACCATTGGCTTTGTGGCATTTGGTAGGGTTTCAGAAATTGCATAAGTTTTCATACTAGGCATTCTTTTAGTCTTACCTTTTTATGTCTTCTTGAGTATTCATTTAACATTGAGTTAAAGATCCCAAAATTTATGCTCATTGGTTGACACGGCGACGCTCTGTGGCACACTATGCTATCAGGCCATGGTAGCGCAAGGAAGGGATGGGGACAAAAATAGTGGGGGATTTACTTTTCCCGTGTTCGTTTTATTAAATCCCGTCGCTATAAGGGAGTATTGTTCAGATTTGTCCTTTTCTAGATAACACCGCAACAACTTGTCAGTATTAGTGCTATGCAAGTGACGATCCAGTTTGGACAAATTTACAATTTATCTTTTCTGTTAGTCTTTTTTCCAGTTATGTAAAAGTGCCCGTATTTCTCCTTTTATGTAGATAATATTTCTACATCCAATCAGGAGAACTCCTAAGCTCGTCGCGGTTTTGATTTGGCATTAATCTTCTGTTTTCTTTTAGTGGTAACATAGATGGAATGATTAACTTAGCAAGTCTCCCACACTAGTTTCCATCTTCAGTGATTTCATGAACTTTAGATTCTTTTTCATTTACTCAAGTTTCATTTTTTTGCATGGTTCATAGTGTGATTTTTATTGCTTATCTGCCAACTAGAGCAACACGGACAATGTCAATGATCTATAGTCATTTATAATGATTTGTATATTCAATGGCCAGTGTTTGTCATTTTTGTCAGGTTAATGTGAAGAAAGCCGGATGGTCATGTGCCAGTGCTCTGTTTTATCCAGGGGAGGGGAGTGGTGTTTTGTTTACTTATTTACATTTTTTATGACTGGGAATCCTTATTACCGCCCCTCTCATGCAAGGACGAGTGAATAAACACTCGTCATAAGAATAACCCGCTTAACATGGAAGATACTGAACGCCCCTGTCGCTCCATGAGCGGTCCACGCACACAAAACAGATGCTCATTTTAAATTTTAGAGGTGGCACATGCAAATTTACTTGGAACTGCAGGGTAATACCGCATATAGATAGATATAGTGGACTCTCATGGCAACAAACTAGGTTTGGGGTTTTTTGATACACAAGTAGTATCTCTACTTAGTACAAATTTTCCACTAGCGAAATATCCTAAGAAAACACCACATGTTGGAGGATTTATAACAATATAACTTCTATGTAAATATAGACAACCATAACTCATTGCGTAGTCTTCCTTTTCCAACTTCAGCTAATTTGCTCAAGTTTGAAAATAATTAATGGGTATTCACAATATTAAAATATGTCCAAGGTAATATAATGATATGTGAAAGTTCTTTTCCTTATACTAATCATTCACGGATTGCCTGTACGACCAATATTGTGATTGTCAAACATCAATAGATTTTACTTTCTAAATCATATGTGAAGCTAGTACTAATCATAAAGTAGGATATAAGTGAAGCACAAGAGTAAATGGCAAGCTACTCCGAAAATATTTAAGTGAAGATCAAGCGAGTAGTCAAACAATAAAGTAGCTATGTGAGGACTCTCTCTCTTTCTCAATAAAGATTTTCAGATCTGAGTATTTTATTCAAACAGTAAACGAAACAAAAATAGCAATCCAAGAATATCCCAAATCATGTGGACCAATAAAAATTTAGGATCAAGATAGGCTAATCGATAGTTGTCAAAAAGAGGTGGGATGCATAGCATCCCCAAGCTTAGATACTTGAGACTTTATGAAATATTTACTTGGGGTGCCTTGGGCATCCCCAATCTTTAGCTTTTGTATCTCGTTCAATCCTCGGGTATCCCGGTTTCACCGAAGTCTCGAAAACTTCATCCACACAAAATTAAAAAATAATTCATGAGATAGGTTAGTACACATATGAACAAATCAACACTTCATGTAATGCCAATACAAGTTGCACAATAATTTTCAAACATCATCTATCGTTTCCACAATTTATACCTATTAATATAGGCTATGGAAACTATAGGATAACTATATAACACAACTATGACAGCAATCTGTCCAAACAGAACAGACTGAAGCAATTTATTAAAACAGTGTACTTATGTAACTAAAATAAATATGAAATTTAGGAAATAATAAATAATTTATATGACAATATTTTGTAAAAATTTCAGAAACTTTTCATGTTTCAGTAAAATATTAAAATTCAAACACTACAACAGAAGTTTCTGTTTTTACGCAACACACATATGACCATGGGAAGCAAACATCCCAAGGAAATTATTAGAACTTTTTATTGAAAAACAAGATTATAAATAGTATCTAAGGGATCACAATAAAACAAAATGATGCTCCAAACAAAACACATATCATGTGATGAATAAAAATATAGCCAAAAATAAGGTTACCGATAATGTTGGAGATGAAAGAGGGGATGCCTTCCGGGGCATCCCAAGCTTAGAAGCTTGAGTCTTACTTGAATATTACCTTGGGTATGACATGGGAATCCCAAATCTTATGTTCTTGGTGTTGGAAATATGCCCTAGAGGCAATAATAAATTAGTTATTATCATATTTCCTTGTTCATGATAATTGTTTATTATCCATGCTATAATTGTATTGATCGGAGACTCACATACATGTGTGGATACATAGACAACACCATGTCCCTAGTATGCCTCTAGTAGACTAGCTCGTTGATCAAAAGATGGTTAAGGCTTCCTAGCCATGGACATGAGATGTCATTTGATAAAGGGATCACATCATTAGGAGAATGATGTGATGGACAAGACCCAAACTACAAATGTAGCATATGATCGTGTCAGTTTATTGCTACTGTTTTCTGCATGTCAAGTATATGTTCCTATGACCATGAGATCATGCAACTCACAGACATCGGAGGAGTGCCTTGTGTGTATCAAACGTCGCAACGTAACTGGGTGACTATAAAGGTGCTCTACAGGTATCTCCGAGGGTGTCTGTTGGGTTGGCATGGATCAAGACTGGAATTTGTTACTCCGTTTGACGGAGTGGTATCTCAGGGCCCACTTGGTAATACAACATCACAATAAGTCTTGCAAGCAATGAGACTAAATGTTAGCCATGGGATCTTGTATTACGGAACGAGTAAATAGACTTGCCGGTAACGAGGTTGAACTAGGTATGGAGATACCGACGATCGAATCTCGGGCAAGTAACATACCGAAGAACAAAGGGAACGTTATACGGGATTGACTGAATCCTTGACATAAAGCTTCGACTGATAAAGATCTTCGTAGAATATGTAGGAACCAATATGGTCATCCAGGGCCCGCTATTGGTTATTGACTGTAGAGATGTCTCGGTCATGTCTACATAGTTCTCGAACCCGCAAGGTCTGCACACTTAAGGTTTGGTGACGTTTCGGTAGTATAGAGTTATGTATGGTGGTGACCGAAGGATGTTCGGAGTCCCGAATGAGATCCCAGACATCATGAGGAGCTCCGCAATAGTCCGGAGGTAAAGATTCATATATAGGAAGTCCTATTTTGGTCGCCGGAAAAGTTTCGGGCTCATCGGTAGTGTACCGGGAGTGTCGATAGTGTACCGGGAGACCTCCGGGAGGGGTATTTCGACCCAAGAGGCTTCATGTGTTGGAAATATTCCCTAGAGGCAATAATAAATTAGTTATTATCATATGTCCTTGTTCATGATAATCGTTTATTATCCATGCTATAATTGTATTGATCGGAGACTTAGATGCATGTGTGGATACATAGACAAAACCATGTCCCTAGTATGCCTCTAATAGACTTGCTCGTTGATCAAAGATGGTTAAGGTTTCCTAGCCATTGACATGATATGTCATTTGATAACGGGATCACATCATTAGGAGAATGATGGGATGGACAAGACCCAAACTACAAACGTAGCATATGATCGTGTCAGTTTAATGCTATTGTTTTCTACATGTCAAGTATCTGTTCATATGACCATGAGATCATGCAACTCACTGACAACGGAGGAGTGCCTTGTGTGTATCAAACGTCGCAACGTAACTGGGTGACTATAAAGGTACTCTACAGGTATCTCCGAGGGTGTCTGTTGGGTTGGCATGGATCAAGACTAGGATTTGTTACTCCGTGTGACGGAGAGGTATCTCAGGGCCCACTCGGTAATACAACATCACAATAAGTCTTGCAAGCAATGAGACTAAATGTTAGCCATGGGATCTTGTATTACGGAACGAGTAAATAGACTTGCCGGTAACGAGGTTGAACTAGGTATGGAGATACCGACGATCGAATCTCGGGCAAGTAACATACCGAAGAACAAAGGGAACGTTATACGGGATTGACTGAATCCTTGACATAAAGCTTCGACTGATAAAGATCTTCGTAGAATATGTAGGAACCAATATGGTCATCCAGGGCCCGCTATTGGTTATTGACTGTAGAGATGTCTCGGTCATGTCTACATAGTTCTCGAACCCGCAAGGTCTGCACACTTAAGGTTTGGTGACGTTTCGGTAGTATAGAGTTATGTATGGTGGTGACCGAAGGATGTTCGGAGTCCCGAATGAGATCCCAGACATCATGAGGAGCTCCGCAATAGTCCGGAGGTAAAGATTCATATATAGGAAGTCCTATTTTGGTCGCCGGAAAAGTTTCGGGCTCATCGGTAGTGTACCGGGAGTGTCGATAGTGTACCGGGAGACCTCCGGGAGGGGTATTTCGACCCAAGAGGCTTCATGTGTTGGAAATATTCCCTAGAGGCAATAATAAATTAGTTATTATCATATGTCCTTGTTCATGATAATCGTTTATTATCCATGCTATAATTGTATTGATCGGAGACTTAGATGCATGTGTGGATACATAGACAAAACCATGTCCCTAGTATGCCTCTAATAGACTTGCTCGTTGATCAAAGATGGTTAAGGTTTCCTAGCCATTGACATGATATGTCATTTGATAACGGGATCACATCATTAGGAGAATGATGGGATGGACAAGACCCAAACTACAAACGTAGCATATGATCGTGTCAGTTTAATGCTATTGTTTTCTACATGTCAAGTATCTGTTCATATGACCATGAGATCATGCAACTCACTGACAACGGAGGAGTGCCTTGTGTGTATCAAACGTCGCAACGTAACTGGGTGACTATAAAGGTACTCTACAGGTATCTCCGAGGGTGTCTGTTGGGTTGGCATGGATCAAGACTAGGATTTGTTACTCCGTGTGACGGAGAGGTATCTCAGGGCCCACTCAGTAATACAACATCACAACAAGCCTTGCAAGCAATGTGACTAAGTGTTAGTCACGGGATCTTGTATTGCGGAACGAGTAAAGAGACTTGCCGGTAATGAGGTTGAACTAGGTATGGAGATACCGACGATCGAATCTCGGGCAAGTAACATACCAAAGAACAAAGGGAACGTTATACGGGATTGACTGAATCCTGGACATAGAGGTTCGACCGATAAAGATCTTCGTAGAATATGTAGGAACCAATTTGGTCATCCAGGGCCCGCTATTGGTTATTCACCGTAGAGGTGTGTCGGTCATGTCTACATAGGTCTGCACAGTTAAGGTTTGGTGACGTTTCAGTAGTATAGAGTTATGTATGGTGGTGACCGAAGGTTGTTCAGAGTCCCAGATGAGATCCAGGACGTCACGAGGAGCTCCGGAATGGTTCGGAGGTAAATATTGATATATAGGAAGTCCGATTTTGGTTGCCGGAAAAGTTTCGGGCTAATCGGTAATGTACCGGGAGTACCTGTAGTGTACCCGGAGACCACCGGGAGGGGTATTTCGACCCAAGAGGCTTCCTGGGCTGTGGGAGAGTAAATACCAGCCTTTTGTGGGATGGTGGAAGTCCCACACAAGGCCCATGCGGCTGGGAGAAAAAGCCCAAAGGGAAAAAGGTGGAAAAGGCCAAAACAAGGAGGAATCCTAGTCCTACTAGGATTGGAGGAGGAGTCCTCCTCTCCTCCCCACATTGGTCGACCCAAGGGCTGGCTTTTTGGCAGACAAGACTCCTCCTCCTCTCCTCCTATATATACTAGAGGATTTTAGGGTTTTGGCACAGAATTTTCAGCCACGTGCTACCCGTTCCTCTAGTGCATAGTTTCTCCTCTAGATCGGTTTTCTGCAGTGCTTAGGCGAAGCCCTGCCGGAATTGGTCCACCACTATCACCGGAGCGCCGTCATGCTGCCGGTGAACTCTTCTCCCTCTCCACTTCCTCTTGCTGGATCAAGATGGTGGACATCGTCATCAAGCTGCACGTGTGCTGAACGCGGAGGTGCCGTCCGTTCGGCGCTAGATCGGAAGGACCGTGAACAAGATCGCGAGACCGTTCGTGATGTGTTCACGGGACGGATCGTGATGAGATCGCGGGACAGATCGTGATGAGATCGCAGGATGGATCGTGATGAGTTCGCGGGACGGATCGTGATTGGGTCGCGGGACGGATCGTGATGTGATCGCGGGACGCTCGGCGATTTGGATCGTGAAGATGTTCGACTACACCAACCGCGTTTCTGAATGCTTCCCGCTTAGCGAGCTACAAGGGTATGTAGATCCAGTCTCCCTCTCGTAGATGCTCATCACCATGGATAGATCTTCGTGTGCGCAGGAATTTTTTTGTTTCTCATGCAATGTCCCCCTACATCATGGGTTGTGGGAGAGTGAATATGAGCCCATAGTGGGCTGGTGGAAACTCCCACACAAGGCCCATGTGGCTGGAGAAGAAAACCCAATAGGAAAAGGTGGAAAAAGGAAAAAAAGGGACGAATCCTAGTCCTACTAGGATTGGAGGAGAGTCCTCAAATCCTAGTGGATTCGGCCGACTCCTATGGGGCCTTGGCCTTGCGCCATCCCTCCTCCTCCCTCCCTCCTATATATACTGGTGGTATTGGGTGTTTTGCACAAGTTTTTACGGCCACGTGCTACTCGTTCCACCAGTGCTCCTCTAGATCGGATTTCCGCAGTGCTTAGGTGAAGCTCTGCCGGAATTGCTCCACCACCATCGCCGGAGCGCCGTCATGCTGCCAGTGAACTCTTCTTCCTCTCCACTTCCTGTTGCTGGATCAAGACGGTGGAGATCGCCATCAAGCTGCACGTGTGCTGAATGCGGAGGTGTCATCCGTTCGGTGCTAGATCGGAAGGACCGTGATCAAGATCGCGAGACGGTTCGTGATGAGATCGCGAGACGGATCGTGATGAGTTCACGAGATGGATGGTGATGAGACCGCGGGACGGATCGTGATGAGATCGCGGGACGGATCGTGATGAGTTCGCGGGACAGATCGTGATTGGATCGCGGGACGGATCGCGATGTGATTGCGAGACACTCGGCGATTTGGATCGCGAAGATGTTTGACTACACCAACCGCGTTTCTTAACGCTTCCCGCTTAGCGATCTACAAGGGTATGTAGATCCACTCTCCCTCTCATAGATGCTCATCACCATGGATAGATCTTGCGTGTGCGTAGGAAATTTTCTGTTTCCCATGAAATGTTCCCCAACACCTGGTGCTCCTTATTCACCTCATATCGATATCTCACCCAAAACTTGAAAACTTAAATCACACAAAACTTAACGGAACTTCATGAGATGGGTTAGTATAATAAATATAGATCATCCACTTAGGTACTATCAAGAGAAGATTCATAATTATTATCACATAATTACTAATGTATTCTATCATTCCATCATTTATAACACTCAATATAAGCTATGGAAACACTAAAACAAGCAAACTATGCATGCAAAACAGAATCTGTCAAAAACAAAAAGTCCGTGAAGATCTAAATGAACACCATACTTACCTAACTCTAAAAATTCTGAAAAATTAGGACAACGTAAAGAATTTGCATACACATTTTGTGTAAAAATTTAAGAATTGTCTGACGCTCCAGTAAAATCATATAATTCATATACTGGACGTAAAACTTTCTGTTTTTGCATAAAATCAAACAAACATGTTTTGACACTATCCCGAAGGCTTTACTTGGCACTTTATTGAAACAAAATCTATAGAACATGATTAGTAAAGTATACTAATCATGTGAACTTACAAAAATAGAAGGTTAAAGTGTCAGGTTGTCTCCCCACAAGCGCTTTTCTTTAAAGCCTTTTAGCTAGGCATGATGATTTCAATGATGCTCACATAAAAAGTAGTAATTGAAACATGCAAGAGATTGTCAGTGTACTATGGTTTGTGTCTATTAGTACCCTTTTCTTGTGCACGGGCAGTTGTA
Source organism: Hordeum marinum (assembly GCA_022496015.1). Lineage (NCBI taxonomy): Eukaryota > Viridiplantae > Streptophyta > Magnoliopsida > Poales > Poaceae > Hordeum > Hordeum marinum. Next base: position 436,441,164 of record CM039672.1, on the reverse strand, counting down.
TCCACACCCGAGGCAAGTCCCATTGGAGGACTACTAGAAGCAAGCACGAAGACGTCCAAGGAACATTCAAGTCAACAAGCACAAGACCGAAGGCCAAGGGCTGGAACCCCGGCAAGATCCCTACGGAGCCCCAGCAAAGAGGGCACTTGACGAGGCCTCGCCATCTTTCTAGCATAGAGGCTAGGTGTCGACCCCCATTGTACATGTCGAGGCGCTGGCGATGGAGAGGATAAGTGGTGCAGATGGGATGGGCTCCTGTCGCGTCCTGTAGAAGGCCAGGGACGCCTAACGGAGCATTAAATGCATTTGTCCCACTCCATCAGTGTTAGGTATGATAACACTGTAGCACTGTGCACCCCATGCGCGCACTGTACATCACTGATGTTGGGATCCCCTTTGGTCGTAAAACAGGAGGCCAAGGTGTTACGAGAGGGGACTTTTTGCTCCCACCTTCTAGCTCACGCGCGTAGAAGCTATTGATAACGCTCTTGTAGCTGGAACCCTAAAAACACTGATAATACATTGAAGTAGGAGTAGGGTTTTATGCTCCTCAGCGGCCTGAACCTGGGTAAAACCTCGCCCCGTGCCATTCGTTTGATCTGCTCTTTGCGCATACCCTCTCCCCGCCGAACGAATAAGGGATCCTCTCGGTCCCATAGGTGTCGTGCACCGACATCTTTGGCGCGCCAGGTAGGCGAAAAAGGGTTGTGTGAACCTGATCACATGATCTATGCGCCAGTTCCTCCATCGCCATGGACCCCAAGAAGAAGGTATTCATAGCGGTTGACCCGTCCACGTCCTGCGCGCCCGTAGCCACTCAGACGAGCGGCAGTGTGGATGTGAGCAGAGGCCTCGAGCCTCCACGACGTTCTAGAGATCAATGCCAAGCCAGCGGCGTCGTACGCAGTGATGGTGGCAATCCACGCGCTGCTGGATCTCAAGACGAAGCCGTGCGGCCTACGGGCGGCGGAGTGAACACCAGAGACGGTGGGGCGCCTTCCAAGACACCGACGCCCGCACAAACGCCACGGCCTTCTCAGGTCGCGCACGACGAGCAGCACCGCGACGTCGGTGGTTCCAAGCACCCCCATGGAAAGAGCCCTGCACATCACCCCCGAGATGCGTGGGACCAACATGCACGCCAAAATGCCGACGGAGGTGGTGCATGGTCGCGGGGCCATGATGGAGCTCCTTCTAACACAATTAGGAGTCAGAGCACCTCACGTTCATCGCACCTTCCTCTGCCAACCTCATCAGCAAAAGCATTGGCGCGAGCAAAACTGCTCCTGAATTTCCCTCCCGTGGCGGAGAAGCTTGATGAGTGGAGAGCTACAATCCATAGCCTCATCAGCTTCTCCGATAGGGGTGGACCGCAACGGGTGGAGCCCTCACACCAGTGGTCCGTCGAGTCGGCGCGCGCTAATGGCGATGAGGCCGGAGGTGGCACGACCACGGTGCACTCTTCCCCACGACGACAGCGGCGGTCGCTGAGTCGACCAGTAGGCGTTGGGGGCGACGACTCCACGACATCGTCTAATCCGTGAACTCGTCGCGATCAACATCAAGTTCTTCAGGAGCATGCCAAGGAGGATGTTCGGACCATCATCGAGCGGCGGCGGGAAACACACCATTAGTCCGGTAATAGTTGATGCATCTGCCAGAGAATTCCGTTTCTTCCTGGGCAGACCTATGCCACGAGTTTGTTGGTGCCTTTACCAGAGGCCACCAAGCTCCTGGTCAAGCAAGCGATTTGCATCTCATCCCTAGAAGGAATTAGAAACCTTGCGCGAGTACATTCAGAGGTTGAGTCGCATACATAACAACATCCTAGACGTTCCTCCTGCCGCTGTTATCAGCATGTTTCATCAGAACGTGCGTAATCGCAGGGTGCGCGAAGAACTGGCGATGAATAAGGCCAAGGATGTCGTCGAGCTCTATGCCCTAGCTGATAGGTGTGCTCGAGCGGAAGAAGGGAGGAGACTCCTCAGCGAGGATGACAGTGTTGTGGTCGACTCCGACGAAAATAATACCGCCACGGCAAGGAAAGGACGACAACAGAACAAGAAACGCAAGGACAAGGTCGTACTTGCCGTCGAGGAGTCCGGCAACCTTAATGCCGCCAAGAAGACAAAGGTTGGCAACCATGGCAAGGAGGTTTCTGGGTGTGCCTCTTGTCAGGCCTTGGCGGCTGCCGACAAGCCGGAGGGCTCCAACAAGCACTATTTCAAGATTCATCGCACCAAGGGCCACGACCTCCAAAACTGCCGACAAGTCGAGTAGCTTGCCGAGAGGCAAAACGTTGAGTACGTAAGGTGAGACAACGAGAAGGCCCAAGAAGGTGCAGAGGGATCTAGCAAGAAATGTGGTGGCCGAGGAGGACGTCGCGACAAGACCAAGCAGCAGGAGAGGCCCGCTCGAGGTCGCTACAAGGAAGAGGATGATGATGATGGAAATGAAGAGGACGGTGAGTCCAGAGAGTATGAGATTTAGAGAGCTATATATTTCATGTGCGTCGACGGAGGTGCCTCGTTGCATTCTCCCCCCCGCCAACTCAAATAGTGGGTGCACGAGATTAATGTGACGGAACCATCTGTTGAAGCCTGGAAACCTCTAAGATGGTCCCACGCGCCTCTCATTTTCGACGTTGAGGATCACGCTGACCGCACAACAGCGGTCGAGTGTCTGCCATTGTTGGTTTCGCCAATGATTCGCAACCTCAAAGTGACGAAAATGTTAGTTGATGGTGGGTCCGGTCTGAATCTGATCTCGCCTGATGTGATCAAGAGATTGCAAATTCCTGACGGGGATCTTGAGGAGACGGGCACTTTTTGGTGATCAATCCGGGAATGACTCAGCCGAAGGGCAAGATCACATTGCCGATAACATTTGGTTGTGATGAGAAGATTGTTTTTGATATTACCAAGATACCTTTGCCGTATAATGGGATACTTGGACGCCCGGCGCTGGCCAAGTTCATGGCGGCGTCACGCTATGCTTACAATGTGTTGAAAATGCCCGGGCCGATCAACGTCATCACAATCAAGTCCGACAAGAAGGACCCAGTTATCTGTGCCGACCAACTTTACTGGGAGGCAATTGCAGCACCTACCGCCAAGGCACCTGCTCCTGCCGTTGAAGCTCCCGGGAGGGGGGAAGAAGACCGGCAAGGCCTCTGGTGCTCACTCCAGCAAGCGTGCCTCTCCGGAGTGCTACGATCCTGCCGACGATGTGCCAGAGAGCTCCACCGGCAAGAACAAGATGTCTAAGCAGCTCCACTAGAAACCAAGAAGGTGCCCGTCAAGGAGGATGGCACGGTGGGAACTTTCACCATAAGTTCCACCCTCGATGACTAATAGGAAAGCACGCTCATTGCCTTGCTGTGAGCGAACGTCGATCTTTTTGCATGGCAACCATCTAATCTCCACGGTGTTCCCAGGGAGGTAATTGAGCACCACCTTTCCGTCTGTTCCCATGCACGTCCCTTCAAGCTGAAAGTTAGGAAGCAAGCCTTGGAGTGGCAAGAATTTATTGGCGAGGCAATCAGGAAATTGGAAGCGGTAGGCTTGGTCAGAGGAGTGCTCCATCCAACATGGTTGGCCAATCTTGTTGTGGTGCGCAAGGCGAATGGAAGATGCAGGCTATGCATGGATTATACAGATCTTAACAAAGACTGTCCAAAAGATCCTTTCCCATAGCTGCACATCGACCAGATTGTGGACTCCACTTCAGGCTGTGATTTGCTGTCATTCCTCGATGCTAATTCAGGATACCACCAGATATTCATGTCCAAGAAAGACTAAGAGCATACCACATTTATCACCCCATGTCGTACGTATTGCTTCGTGAGTATGCCTTTCGGGTTGAAAAGTGCTGGTTCAACATTTGCAAGAGCAGTCCAGATTAGTTTTGAGCCCCAGCTACATAGAAATATGCAAGCCTATATGGTTGACATAGTGGTTAAAACCAAGGACAAAGCAACGCTCGTACAAGATCTGGAAGAGACGTTTGCGAATCTACGCAAGATCAACTTGAAGCTCAATCCTGAGAAATGCCAAAACTCGAGAAGCTTAAGACTTGCGCAGATGAATGAAGTGACACGGAAGAAGAAGGTGGTGTAGTGCCTAGTGTACTTCGTCAGCTCCCTTTTGCAAAGGGCCAAGTGAAGGTACTTTAGTGTGCAAAAGTTGCTTTTGGCATCCTCATGGCTTCAAGGAAACTGCACCATTATTTCCAAGTACAAGAAATTACCGTCGTCACTCGCTTTCCGCTGCAACGAATTTTGCGAAACCCGAACGCGACCGGCAGGATTGTGGAGTGGGCTTTGGAGTTGTCAAGCTTTGGCCTCAAGTTTGAGAGCACTTCAACCATCCAGAGCAGAGCTTTGACAGAATTCATTGCAGAATGAACTCCAACGCCAGACAAAGAGATCCAAGAAACGACCATCCCCGTCAAGCCAGGAATGGGTTATGTATTTTGATGGGGCTTTCTCCCTACACGGAGCCGGCTCTGGCTTGCTACTTGTGGCACCCACTAGAGAGCACCTCAAGTATGTAGTTCAGATGCACTTTCCCTAGGAGAAGTTGACAAACAACACCGCAGAGTATGAGGGGCTGCTTGCTGGCCTTAGAATCATGGCAAACCTTGGGATTAAGAAGCTTATTGTCAGAGGAGATTCACAACTTGTCGTCAAGCAAGTCAATAAGGGTTATCAGATCCCATTGATGGAAGCTTACGTAGATTAAGTGAGGAAGTTGGAGGAGCGCTTTGACGGTCTGCAAATAGAGCACGTTCCTCGTACCAAGAATGGTGTTGCTGACGAGCTGTCGAAGCGTGCTGCCCTCAAGTTACCTGTGGAACCAAGGACTTTCGTACTCCAACTGAATCGGGCATCCGTATCGCCGCCGACAATGCAGAACAGGAGGAGGAAGTTGAATTCTGGCCAGTACTCCCCGACAAAGCTCACGGAAGCTACCAACAAGGAAGTTACTGGGATCGACGCCAATCTTGCCAGGGGCAACAGGCTCTGGCAGCGCCTCAAGCCCTTGCCGTAGAGACAAGCGACCCCGTGGCGGAAGACGTGCCTTTAGTCCTTGTCGTCAAGCCTTGGGCTCCAGCGTGGGCACAACACATAGTTCAATTCCTTCAAACAGGAGAACTCCCGGAGGAACAGAAAGAAGCGGAGAAAGTAGCCTGTCAGTCTAGTATGTACCTCTTTGTGGACGACGTCCTGTATAGAAAGAGGCCGAAGGGTGTGAAATTGAAGTGTGTTCCTCGGGAGGATGGACTAGAGCTGTTCGCAGAGATACATGGAGGCATATGTGGCTCCCACGTAGGATCAAGATCTCTTGTCGGGAAGGCTTTCTGGCAAGGTTTCTTTTGGCCCACTGTTCTCTAGGATGCAACTGCACTAGTAACCAAGTGTGAAGCGTTCTAGTTCCATTCGAAGAAGCTACGTCAACAAGCTCAAGCTCTTCAGACAATCCCTCTTTCCTGGCCATTTTTGGTCTGGGGGCTCAACATCTTGGGCCCCTTTCCCCGTGCTACCGGGGCCTTTGAGTACTTGTACATCTCAATCGACAATTTCACAAAGTGGCCGAAAGTGGAAGAAGTGAGAAAGGTGACAGCGCAGGGTTAGTTCTTCAGAGGACTAGTTTGCCATTTTGGTGTACCAAGCAGGGTTATCACCGATAATGGCACACAATTCACAAACTGCGCCTTCATGCAGTATTTCCAAGAGCTTGGCGACAAGATTTGCTTTGCTTCTATCGCTCATCCAAGGAGCAACAGCCAAGCAGAAAGGGAAAATGTGGAAGTGCTACAAGGGCTTAAGATGAAAACTTTCGACACGTTGCGCAAGTGCGGACGATGCTGGATTGATGAGCTATTGGTGGTTCTTTGGTCGATCAGAACAACGCCGAATTGAGCCACCGGCCAGACACCATTCTCCCTTGTATACGGGGCGGTGGTAGTTCTCTCCGTAGAACTCATATACGGGTCACCTCGAGTGCTCACTTATGATGAGCTTGATCAAGAGCAGTTGTGCCACGAAGACATAACGCTCCTTGAGGAAGATCGTCTTCGGGCTGTTGTGTGAGCTACACGCTACCAACAAGCTTTGTGCCGCTACAATAGCCGCACAGTTCATGCCCGGAGTCTTGAGGAAGGCGACCTTGTTCTTCAGCGCGTTCAGTCAGCCAATAATTCAAACAAGTTGATGCCAAAGTGGGATGGCCTGTATCGGGTAGTATGAGTCACCAAGCCTGGCGTAGTCTGCCTAGAGATCGAAGATGGCATCCCAGTGAGCAACTCCTGGAACATCGAACATCTTCATAAGTTCTATCCATAAGGAGCGTTTGCCGGGCCCCCCGGCAACCACCTTTTGTACAAGTCTTGTCGGCAGGGCATGTCATCCTTTGTACAAAGCCAGGCACAGACCATGTGCATAGTTGAATAAGATCAGGCGTCTTGCACCTCTTGTCGATTTGCATGTTTATTTACATGCACGTTTATCTAAGATGTTGCATTACACTTATTCCTGGTAAGTGCTAATGAACCTCCAAGGTTCCATACCTCTATTTTCTCTTCTTTCTTTTTCTTAAAGGATAGAAGGTTCCCTCGTGCGCAAGTTTTCCAGGGGGATGAGGTGGTGTGGACACCTACGGGCGACGTTCAAAGTTGGCACCTTGCGGGAAGGAGTACGACAACGAAAAGCTAAGTTACAAAACTCCAAGAAAACTTTCACTATGAGGTTATTTTTATCCTTGGACGATGTAAACTCTTTTATGGAAAACCTGCATGTGAGGGAAATTTGCCGTGATCGGTTGCTCCCTTGTTCTGTTTCGAGTCCGCTCAACAGCTTAAGTGGCTGCACTGAAAATGTCAAGGTAACTTGTCATGATTGGTCGCGCCCTTACTATGTATCGAGTCCTCTCAACAGTTAAGAGGTTGCACCGAAAATTTCAAGATATCTTGCCGGCAGTGGCACCACCAGCAGGCTGCTAAGGATCCGCTCCTCAAAGCGCTCGCGGTGGTCTTGTAAACACGGGCAAGTTTCCGATAAAGCGTAGGGAGTACACCATACAAAGGAAAATCAAACAAGAGGAATAACATGCATACATTCGAAGCACAGACAGTTATACCACACTAAGGAGTTACCACAGTTCTGACTTAAGATAGAATCGTCTCTGATATAAAACAACAGTGACAAGGAAAAGTGGAGCGGCTAGTCCCTGCGATCACCTTAGACCCTCTTGACTTGGTTTACCTTGTCAACGATGGGTGCGACAAGTTCATTGAGCACCTTGACGTCCACGTCCTTCAGCAGGCGATCGAGGACATTGGTGAAGCTCATGTCGGGGTTCTTGTGCGCCACCTTGATGAGCACCTTGAGGAGGATGGCCCGACAGAGTTTGCAGGACTCGTTGGCTAGATGGGCCGCCCGATCGGACTGGAGCTGCTTCAGGGCATCGACTATGCCATCGAAGAACATGGTTATCTTGACGCTCGAAGACACCTTGTCGTTGGAGGAGAAGTGAAAGCTTTGCAAGCCCAGGGCGGACAACTGTGCATCAAGCTTCTCTGCCACTTCCACGAGGCGCTCGGTCCAGATATGCACGCCTTTCACATAATCATTATGAGAGGCAGCGGAGCTCTTTAGCAAATCCTGCTCGTTCAGAAGGTCCTTGGCTAGGGCCTTCTCACGAGTTGTGATGTTCTCGAGAGACTCCTCCAACGTATCCAACTTCAGCTCCAGATCGGCGATGGACTCTTTGGCTAAGGAGCGCTGTTTGGTCTTCTCATACATGGCGATTGGCATCTCCATCAAGCTATGGAGAATGTTCTCTCTATCGGTCTTGAGCGGCAAGATCTCTGTGCTTAGTTCCTCATGGTCCTCCTCGAGCCTCTTCACCTTGTCGGCAAGCTCGCTTCTAGCGACCCCTGCGGCTTCGGCAGCATCGATGCCTTCCTTCAGCTTGCAAGCATGGTCGATGAGCAGAGCCTCGAGGGCTTCCTTGTGCTTCTATGGGTTCGCTGCGCAACAAGCTTTTTGATCTCTTCGTCCTTGCGACGAATCTTGTCAGTAAGCGCCCCCTCACAGGAAGCGAGGTCATCTTCGTGGGCATCAAGCCTTGTGATTCTCAGTAGCAGCCTGCTGTGAAGCCACCTCCCGGGCTCTTTCCACATCAGACTGCTACCGGGAGAGCTGTCCCAGCCTTTGCCCAGCTGCTCCTGACTGGTCTTGCAATCCTTGAAGGCTTTGCCAACATGCCCTTGGAAGTCCGCCTCCGCCGCCTGCATAATTGCCGCCTTGGCGTCCAGCCTTTTCTTTCGAGTGCGATAGAGCGCCTAGAGTTTTTGGAAGTTATCGCCCATCGCTTGGAGGAGTTGTTCTTCCTTGGGTAGGTTGCCAATGCCCGCCTCGTCAAGATCCTCGGGCGTGGCAGCAGCGGTGATTTCCCCATCAAGGGCCTTCCCTTCAGTGGGCTCCCTAATGTTTACCATCCCTGGCACGTTGACAAATAGGTTCTCACCAGCCTTCAGATATCTGCTCGGAGAAGGAACTTTGGTTGTCAACGGCTGATCCTCGAGGACCGTCTCATAGGCAGCCGGGGGCTCTGTGGCCAACGCAGCGCCTGGCGCTCCTGCGGCAGGAACATTCTCAGTGCGGTCATCGGACCCCTCGCCGGCCTCCCGAAAAGGTCTCTCTGCGGTGTCTTCGTGTGCGTCTCTGGCGGCCACATCAACGGTAACCCTGGTGGCATCAGTCGCTATGTCCCTGGCAGTCTCCTCAATAATGGCGTCGACGTCCATTTGTTTTGCCGATGGGGGATCTGAAAGCCAGAAAAAGAGAGCAAGGATGAAGCCGATGTTGAAGTTCAATAAAATAATATGTGAGGACGGAATGACAAGCGCTCCGCGGCAAACGATCTTACCTCCATCGAGCTTTTGGAAGGTGATTGTCTCTCCCCTGCAACTTCGGTTACTGGCATGGGAATGCTAGCACCAAGGCTTACCGACTTCTCCTCAGCAAGGAATGGCCCGTCAGCGGAATCTCATGCCAGAGAGCCATCTCTAGGTGGCATAGTCGAAGGAGGCGGCGCGTCAGGGGTGGCCCCCTATGGCCCCCTTTGTTGTCGCCTTTCTTCTACAAGCCTGGTGATGTCAGCGACGAAGATACATGTCCTAATGCTTGACAGTGGGAAATGAGTAATGGACTCACGCTGGGGGCTGTGTTGGGGGTGGGGTAGCGGGCTGGGCTCTGGGATGATGTCGATTAGCTCCGATGCGCTTGTAGTGCTTGCTGGCGGCACATCACCTGTTGAAGTCCTTGCCCTCTTCTCCGTCCTTTGTGCTAGCATTTCCGAATCTCTGCAGGAACAAGCAAAAACAAGACAAAAAAGTTAAATGAAACCATACTCTTCTTCCCCCGAGCTGAAGGCGGAGAGATCAAAGTCCACCTTCGCCATGGTGCCCGGAGGTGAAGAAGGGGAAGCCTTGGGTCGCTTGGCCGCGACTAGAGCAGACGGGTGCTATTGAGCTCCTTGCCGCTGCATAGCCTTGTCGGCCGCACCCTTGCCGGGGGCTACGCTGCTGGAAAAAGGACGGAGAGAGGGGGCTCCACAGGAAGCTTTCCGAAGTACATGCTTCTTCCTTTCGAGGGTTGGGGGCTCCTCCTGCAACTCCCCTTTAGCTGTGTCCTCGACGGAAGGACCCCCAGCAGCGGTGCCGCTCTGTTCCCCGACAACTTCACCCTGCCTGGAGAGTTGATCTTTCGATGCCACTTCACCTTCACCGGCTTCCTCTTCTATGAAGCCTACACTACCGGCCTCGGTGGCAAGGGTCGCCTCCTCCACCCTGCTGGCGATGTATGCCATTTCTTCCTCGGTGGTGTCCCGAACAAGGTTCGCCTCTTTCCGTACGGCCTTCTCTGGCAAGCTGTCGAAGAACTCCTATACCCGTTCTGCGGACGGCTCTTCATAGGTCCCGTTAGGGCTATGAGCATTGCACGTCGGCATCATGGCGAGGATCGAGGCCAAGGTGGAATTGTTGCATAGGGGGATCACACCGGCCGGCAAGTCATGCCTCGCATCGGACCTAAACAACTTTTGAAAGAGAGTTGCATGGTGTGTCACCGTCAAGTTATTGTTCAGGCCAGAGCGCAACCTCATGATGTATGCCGCGTTCCTGAACTCCCAAGCTGGCCTCCCTTTGTCCTGAAGAGGGGCTATGCGCCGTCAAAGAAAATCGTCCCCGATCATCTCCACTGTGAGGCCGACAACCATGAGGTGGTGGATCTTGGTGACTACGATTGTGAGCTTCTCGTCGAGGGGGTCGAACTCGCTCCAGTCGTCACCACGCGCCATTTTCATCTGTCGGGGTGAACAGAAATGTTGGGGATCGTCCTCCCGAATTCAGCACCACCTGACCACCATTCATCCCACTTATCATGGAGAACCCCGGCTGGGTATAGTTCCTTGTTCCATACCCTTGGAATCCAAGCGATAGAACCGGAAAGGGCTTCTCCCCCTTGGATATGACGGGTGAAGTAGTGGCGAAATAGGGCAGTGTTGGGTACTACTCTGGCAAAATTCTCCCAAAGGTGGGGAAAGACGGACATACATGTTATGACATTCGGCGTGAAATCCAGGAGATGGAAGCCGTACGTATACATGATGTAGTTGAAGAAATTAGAAAAGGGGGACAGAGCCCACAGTAAAAAAATCGACGAAGAAGAGGAATTTGTCAGGGCCGCCATTGGAGGAACCTGGGCTCATGCGGGTAGCGGGGTGCACATTCGTATCCATCGCCCACATACTCTGGTACCGCTCCTTCAAGGCCTTCGGGTCGAGCACCGAAGGGAAGATGACGCACTCTTTCTGCACCTTTGCCAGATCTTTCTCCAAGACGGCGGCTTTCGTCGTCTTTCCCTTGCTCGTCTTGGCCGCGCTACTACTATCGTGCTACAACTAACTGGTAGTAGTAGCGCTGGTTCATCCCGCGCTACTAATACATGTGTTAGTAGTAGCGTTGGTGACACACGTGCTACTACTTACTATCTGTAGCGCGTTCCCTTGAGCCGCGCTACTACTATTAATTTAAAAAACCAAAAAAATCGTGACCGCTGGCCGGAGATGGGCCCCTTCGAGGAGTAGATCCTACGCACCGCCGTCCAGAGATGGGGAGGAGATAAGCCCATGGCGGATCTGTAGGCAGGCACCAAGGCCGCTGCCTGCCCTTCTCATAGCTCGAGGGGAGGGAAGGGTACAGGATGGTATGGGATGGCATGGGTGTAGGAGAGGGTGGGGTAGCGACGGTGGTGATGAAGAGAGCTGGGGCACTGTCGTCGGTGGCGAGGTCAGGAGGAGATGAGAAGGTGTTGGGTGGTGGTGCCAATGCATGAGCAGAGGGAAGGGGAGGAATCAATCTAAGATGGGGGGAGAGTGATGAGAGAGAGAGAAAGGAGGGCGGGGGAGAGGCTTACGACGGTGGTGGTCTCGGGCACCGGAGTGGTGGCGGCAGGGGAGAGGGCTATGGCGGCGACAGTGATCTCATGAAGGGGAGCGGCGGAGAGAGGGGAGAGGGTGGCAGCGGCGGTGAGGTCGACGGCGGCGGTGGCGACCAAAAGGAGTGGGGGAGAGGGGGAGAGGAGGGAGCAGTGGGGGACTTAAGAAATTTTGAGCCGTCCCACGCTGGGTTAGCTCAAAATAGCACTACCGTTGTGTTTGTCCTAGAGCTATAGCTAAGATTTTAGCAGTAGCACTTTTTTGCGGCAAGTGTAGCTACTACAAATAGTGTTGGTGGGCTCATTGGATCCATCTTAGTAGTAGCGCTCTTTCTGTTTCCAGCGCTACTATCAAGATTTTAGCAGTAGCGCTTTTTTGCGGCGAGCACTGCTACTACAAATAGTGTCGGTTGGGTAGTCGGGTCCAGCTTAGTAGTAGCACTCTTTCTGTTTCCAGCGCTACTACTAAGTCTTCACTTGTAGCGCTGACAGAAGCCAACACTACTGCTAATTATGAGCAGCGCTTGTTATTTTCCAGCGTTACTAATAGTGGCCTACCTATAAGGTTTTTCCTAGCAGTGCATAGTGGCTATGGGGGCGAAGGCTAAGAGCGGGGAGAAGTCGGAGGCGGAGGTTGAGTGGGAGAAGCTCTGCTTTGGGCTTTAGGAAGGAGACGACGGCGGTTTCCAGATTGGAAAAGACAGGGAGTAAATGAGTAAGTGCCTCTCCGGGTCCTTTTTTATGGGGAAGACGCGAGGCCGCCTCTCGCCTGACCAACAGTAAATACCTTCGCGTGCACGCTGCTGTTACGATGGCTCTGTGCAAGCCTCCCATGTCGTGCACTTAACACGCATCATGTGGAGATGCAGTAAACGAAATGATTACAACTTCATACTCCTGCCATGCGTGCCCGTGCACTGTTTGGGCCTAGCCCAACAACGCCTCACGTCGTGTGTGGCCCAGGCCCGGGGGATCCTGTTAGTGTAATTAGGTGTGGGTATATTAGTACCCCTTACTTGTCCACGGGAAGTTGTAGCCACACCCATGGCAAGGCCCGCTGGAGGACTACTGGAAGCAAGCACGAAGACGTCAAAGGAACATTCAAGTCAACAAGCACAAGACCAAATGCGAAGGGCGCGAACCCTGGCAAGATCTTGCCGGGGATGGCCTACGGAGCCTCGGCAAGGACGGCACTTGATGAGGCCTCACCATCTTGCCAGCACAGAGGCTAGGTGTTGACCTCCAGGGTACATGTCGAGGCATTGGCGATGGAGAGGCTAAGCGGTGCAGATGGGACGGGCTCCTATCCTGTACCGTAGAAGGTCAGGGACGCCTAACGGAGCATTAAATGCATTTGTCACACTCCATCAGTGTTAGGTATGATAACACTGTAGCACTGTGCACCCCGTGCGCACACTGTACGCCACTGTTGGGATCCCCTTTGGTCGTATAAAAGGTGGCCCAAGGCGTTACGAGAGGGGACTTTTGGCTCCCACCTTCTAGCTCACGTGTGTAGCAGCTGTTGATAGCGCTCCTGTAGCTAAAACCCTGAAAACACCGATAATAGATCGAAGCAGGAGTAGGGTTTTACGCTCCTCTATGGCCCGAACCTGGGTAAAACCTCGCCTCGTGTCATTCATTTCGTCTGCTCTTTGCGCATACCCTCTCCCCGCCGAACGAAGAAGGGATCCTCGCGGTCCCATAGGTGTCGTGCACCGACAGAGAGCATCATGAATATCTTGACAAGCACATTTAAGTCTAACCCACTTCCTGTTCATAGGGATTTTGCGGTGTAGTGCGGCAGACTAGGCTATCAGACTATAGCGCTTTATTTCTTTCACTTAACCGAAGCGGCAAAAAGGACAACGGAAAGCGTACGATTAGCCACCGGAGTGTTTGCGATGTTCGGACGAACCGAGGCCGAAGCCAACATCATAATGTTTTCACAAAGGGCAAGTTCCTCGTATAACATGGAATAACCGCTTAAGAGGATTGAAGTATAATACTTCTAGCTTGGGGTTCATAGATCGGATCGCATACTATGAAAGACCGTTTTCAGCTTTCTCCTCTGAGGTGCTTGACCGAACTATCTGGATGCTCAATCGCAGGGGTGCTCCCTTTACCCTTTTAGCTGAACAAGTAGAACATAAAGGGGCAAGCACAGGAGCTGGGCAACCCAACTTAATGCATATAAAGAGAACGCCAAGACGCCGAACACATGATAGTTAAGGCTATTTATGTTTGAAATCGAGCCCCCGTTACCTCGAGTCATACCGAACAGGTTCACGAGTAGAGGGAGAAAAGAAAAAGTTCTGCGGCAAAAACAAGACAAATAAGGCGTACTTGCGCGACACTATTTTGCCTTTCCTCAACAACTCTTATAACTCGGATTGCCGAAGCAACTATTTACATGTATGGGAAAGAAAATAAGAAATAAAGTCCTACAGGAGTTTTTGTACCAGGGGTCTTCAATTGGTGACCTGACGTCCTCGATATGCCCCCTTGCTAGTTGAGTCCTGCTTTTGTGTGCACCTTGATGGGGTGTTTAGTGTTCGGCGGGCGGATTTTGCTAACAAAATCTTGAGAGGCTGCCGAACTATAGGTGAGCTTTACGCCATTTGCAGGCTATCTTAAGAGCGCCTGCATCTTGTCCGAAGACGTATTGGTGGAAGTAGGTCGGGCCAGCCGAACACCCACCCTTATTTCCTCATAGCTTCCCATGGAATTTTAAGTGCAAAGTTGTGCCTCCTCGGCACATACTTTGCTGGTCTAGAAATTGTGCGGTGGTGGGCGAGTCCCTATAGAGGGGAAGATGAGGGATCCGAGTTTTTGGTATGAAGCCGAACTCGCTTCCCAGTCTTATGTGCCTTTCTGGCGGATGTCGGAACTTACCGATCTTCTTTATAACTAAATTCGGCAACTAGGGCCAGTGCATGTTCCTCAGTTCTAAGGAAGCGCTCGGTGTGTTCGTTGATAGTAATGACCCCCTTGGGGCCCAACATCTTGAGCTTAACGTATGCGTAGTGTGGGACCACGTTGAAACGAGCGAACGTTGTTCATCCAAGCAGTGCGTGATAGCTGTTAAAGAAGGGCATGATGTCGAAGATCAAATCTTTGCTACGAAAGTAATCGGGTAAGCCGAACACGACCTCTAGAGTTACTGAGCCTGTGCATCGGTCCTCAATGCCCGGGATCACTCCTTTGAAGGTAGTGCTGTTGTGTTTGATCCTTGACGGATCAATGCCCATCTTTTTCTCCGTATCTGAGTAAATCAGGTTAAGGCTACTTCCTTCGTTCATTAGGACCTTTGTGAGGTGATACCCATCTATACTGGGGTTTGGGACGAGGGACGCCAAACCCCCATGACGGATACTAGTAAAGTGATCGGGTATGCCGACCATGTGTTGTACTTTGGGGTACGGGTTCCACCTGGTAGACTTCCCAGAGGGCGTGCTTCCTCTCCTTATTCGGTATGTGGATGGCGTATATCATGTTCACCGTTTTTACTTCGGGAGGGAACTTCTTCTGTCCACCGCCAATTGGACCCCAAGGCTCATCTTCATCCTCGTTGCGCGAGCTTTTGCCTTGGTCTTTAGGTTGTATCTTGCCGGCCTGTTTAAACACCCAGCAGTTGCGGTGTGTGTGGTTGGCGGGATTTTCCGAAGTCCCATGGATTTGGCAAGGCCTTTCCATGATCTTCTTGAGATGAGTGGGTCCATCACGATTGCCTTTAAGGGGGTTCTTCCGCAGCCCAGGTCGGGAATTGCGGAATCTGGCGTTAACAGCAGTGTCATCGGCATCACTATTATTATGTAGGCACTTATTCTTATTGCGTTTTGGCTTTGAGTTGCCTCCTGGGCTTCAGGTCCCGTGGGATCTTCAGAATTGTGGCTGTGTCTTGCCAGCCAGTTATCTTCGCCCGCGCAAAAGCGGGTCATGAGGGAGGTAAGGGTGGACATAGTTCGCGGCTTGTCCTAGCCTAGCTAGTGGGCCAGCCATTCGTCCCGCATATTGTGCCGGAAGGAGGCTATTACCTCAGCATCCGGATAGTCGACGATTTGGTTCTTCTTAGTCAAGAACCGATTCCAGAACTTTCGAGCGGACCCGCCGGGCTTCTGGACGACATTGCTGAGATCGGAAGAGTCTGATGGGCGGACATAGGTCCCCTGGAAGTTAGAGCAAAACGCATCTTCCAGGTTTTCCCAGCATCCAATGGAGTATTCGGGGAGGCTTTATAACCAGTGCCGAGCTGGCCCCTTAAGCTTAAGAGGTAGGTATTTGATGGCGTGGTGATCGTCCTTCTACCATGTGGATATGGAGGAGGAAGTCCTCGATCGATACAGTTGGGTTAGTGGTCCCGTCGTACTATTCTATATTCCCGGGTTTGAACCCTTCGAGGAACTGATGCCGCATTACCTTATCTATGAAGCACAGAGGGTGAGCGGCGCCTCTGACCCATGCTGTGTCGCGCCTCTATTCGACGTCTGTATGGGGCCGGTTGCGTTCTCGGACTCTCTTGTATTGGTCGAACCATGGTTTGTAATCTCCGCGTCTATCTGGCGCGTACTCTCTGGATCCATAGATGGATCTAGTGCGGACTGCTCTATGATCCAGGCCATCTCGCAGGTCGAACCTTTCATCGGGCTCTAATGGCTCCTTGCCCCTTCTTCGGGGTACTGCCGGTATGTAACGACGTCGTCGTCCGTCCTGTCGCGACCACGAGGGGGTGGTCCGGTTTGTCGTGTGGAGTACGGTTTGGAGATGGAGTATCAGCAAGTTCATCGTCGAATTGCGGCAGCAACCTTCTCCGATGGTAGCTTTTGGGATGGTTTGACACACAAGTGTCATATATTTCCTCGGCTAAGAGGACTTTCATCCATCGATCATTGAGGTCGGCCTGTTCAGCTTTGAGTTGCCGTTCTTTGGCCTTTAGGCTCCCAGTCGTTGCTATGAGCCATTGCCTGGTTTCTTCCTGAACCTCGAGGTTATCAAGAATGTACAAGTCATCAGCTTCCAGTATATCTTCCTCCTTGACGGGGTCAAGGTAATCGCCGCATTCGGGGTCATTGACGATATCGGGGTCGTTTTGGTCCTCAGGCTTGTTCGGACCCTCAAATGGGTGCTCGGGGATATCTGGATTGTCTTGATCGGTGGGGGCGTTACCGTCCCCGTTGCTGATAATAGCACTTCTTCCCCTTTTGCTTTTGGACCGCTTATGTGATTTCTGGTGCCTTGATGGCGCATCGCCCGATTTGTCGCCGTTGTAGTGACGCGTATTGTTGTCGTTGGTGGCAGGAGTGTCCACCATGTAGACATCATATGTAGAAATGGCGGTCCAACTACCGGTGTTAACGGGGGTGGGAGCATGATCCTCTTCATCCATGTATTCTGCCTCCTTGGAGGCATAGTCTAGCACGTCGATTAAGTATTCGACGGTGGCTATCAAGTGGGTGGGTAGAAAAATCCGTCCCTGCCCGAACCGTAATCGGGTGGGGCGTAGATCGGGGCTGGATCATCGGTGATCATCATCGACAAGAATTGCTCCAAGGCCTCGTCGACCGGTGATGGCCCGATCGGATCCAGCTGTTCGGAACTTGTGGAGTTAACCCCCATGAAGTCCACCCATGGGGAGTGTTCGGATGGAACACGTGTCCGGTCATATGGCTTGGCGGCCGGACCGGGATGAGAGATCGGCTTGCCGCCATGGGTGACCCCATTGGCATGTCAGAAGAAGGGGCTCGAGTTTAAAGCCTTAGAGTCCTCGGGGTCTACAGGCGAAGCCGTGAGCCCGATTAGTGACAAG
This sequence comes from Hordeum marinum, assembly GCA_022496015.1. NCBI lineage: Eukaryota > Viridiplantae > Streptophyta > Magnoliopsida > Poales > Poaceae > Hordeum > Hordeum marinum. The sequence continues at coordinate 436,423,858 of CM039672.1, read as the reverse complement.
TCGCCTCGAAAGTCGATGGAGAACTCTAAGTTTCCGAATCTGACCTCTTGATCAGGGGCGAAGCTCACAACGCGGCCTAGATGTCCGCGGAATCAGCATGCAGCACAAAGCTGCCGAAGGCGAAGATCTGCCCCGGGACAAAAATGTCCATGTTGCGGACCTCTTCGTTCATGACAAGGCGAGGCGTCGATTCCATCTCGCTCACAGAGGAACTCTCAATGCAAGCACCAATGTCGGTGTCAAAACCGGCGAATCTCGGGTAGGGGGTCCTCAACTGTGAGACTAGGATCGATGGTAACAGGAGACGAAGGGGACACGAGTTTATCCAGGTTCGGGCCCTCCTATGGAGGTGATACCCTACATCCTGCTTGGGGGTACTGATGATGATAGGGGTTACAGATTTGATCTACGTCGATATCATATACCTAACCCTAGACGAGTTGTTTTGTATCTATACACTAAAACCCTCCAGCTTATATAGATGCCGAGGATGCCTAGGGTTTACACATGGTCGGTTAAATGCCAAAGAGATAAACTATCCTAACTATTACATCAGACGTGTAGCGCAATCCATCTGTCCCGAAGATTCCATCTTGGAGACTGGGCCTTCAAATCCTTTGATGTTCGGTAAGTAGCCCTCATAGTTCAGCCCATAACAATAGGTCGTCTATCCGAGGGCCCCCTAATCCAGGACACCCTCAGCATGCCATCATCATAACTAATTTTCTCATCAAAACTTACGGGACTAAAAACACCATCTTCATCAAATATAGCATCCGCAAGCTTGTGGCTTTGCATATCATTAGCATCATGGATGTTCAAAGAATTCATACCAACAATATTGCTATCATGCTCATCATTCAAGGAATTCTCATCAAGTATTTTCATAATTTCTTCCTCTAGCAATTGAGCACAATTTTCTAAATCCTTATTTTCAGGAAAGACGTGATAAAGATGAATAATATGATGCCATCACAATTACATTCTTAGTTTTCTTTTATAGAACCAAACTAGTGAAACCAAGAAACTAAAAGATTTGATTTCAAGATCTAAATATATACCTTGAAGCAATCACCTCCCCGGCAATGGCGCCAGAAAATATCTTGATGTCTACTACACAACGTGTTCTTGTAGACTCGTATTGGGCCTCCAAGCGCAGAGTTTTGTAGGACAGTAGCAAATTTCCCTCAAGTGGATGACCTAAGGCTTATCAATCTGTGGGAGGCGTAGGATGAAGATGGTCTCTCTCAGACAACCCTACAACGAAATAATAAAAAGTCTCTTGTGTCCCCAACACACCAAATACAATGGTAAATTGCATAAGTGTAGTAGTTCGGCGAAGAGATGGTGAGACAAGTGTTGTAATTATTTTAGATATTGATTTTTGTAGTAGTAACAATAAAAAACATCAAGGTAGCAAGTAACAAAAGTGAGAAAAACGGTATTGCAATGCTTGAAAACATGGCCTAGGGTTCGTACTTTCTCTTGTGCAATCTCTCAATAATGCTAATATAATTGGATCACATAACCATCCCTAAATGTGCAACAAAGAATCACTCCAAAGTTCTTATCTAGCGGAGAACATAAGAAGAAATTGTTTGTATGGTACGAAACCACCTTAAAGTTATCCTCTCCGATCGATCTATCCAAGAGTTTGTACTAAAATAACATCAAGTTATCCTTTCCAATCGATCTATCTAAGAGTTCAAAGTAAAATAAGACCATATGATATGCATCAACCAATTTCATATTCACAATACACAATCCAACACAAAGAACCACAAAGAGTGCCCCAAGATTTCTGCCGAAGAAAGTAGAACAAAAACATGCATCAACCCCTGTGCATAAATTACCCCAATGACACCTCGAGAATCCGCGAGTTGAGTGCCAGGACATATATCAAATGCTCTCAAATCCATAAAAGTATTCAATTCGATAATAAAGAAATCTCAAAGGGAAAACTCAATTCATCAGAACAAGATAAAGACGGGAAAACACCATATGATCCAACTATATTAACAAAGCCCACGATACATCAAGATCGTGTCAAATCAAGAACGTAAGAGAGGGAGAGAGAGAGAGATTAAACACATAGGTACTAGTACAAACCCTCGGCCCTAAGGGTGGACTACTCCCTCCTCATCATGGAGTCCATAGGGATGATGAAGATGACCTTCGGTGATGATTTCCCCCTCCGGTAGGGTGCCGGAATAGGGCATAGATTGGTTTTTTGTGGCTACAGAGGCTTGCGTGGGCGGAACTTCTCATCTAGGGTTATTTGTGATAGTTTCTATATATATAGGATTTTTCTGCATTGGTTTCACACTAAGATGGGCCACGAGTGGACCATGACACACCGGACCACGCTAGAGGGGGATGGCACGGCCTGGTGGTTGTGCGCACCTCGTGTCTCTTCTAGCCCTCCCACTAAGCTTCTAGTGCATCTTTTGTTACACAAAAAATCGTCAAAAAGTTTTGTTGCATTTGGAGAAATTTTATTTCTGCACAAAAAACAATACCATGGTAGTTCTGCTGAAAACCACGGTAGTTCTTATCTATGCTTTATACTCGGTGGCTGAACTAGGATCAGTCGAGTATAAAGGGAATATAAGAACTCACCCCGCAAGCCAGATTCTTTGGACGTGTGAAGGAGTATCATGGAGCCCGACGTTGGAGGATACTTCGAGGGCTACTGAGGGAGTCCGGGACTAAGCGCTCCTCGGGCCATCAGTTCACCTCTGGTGGGCTGCCTCGGTGGGCCGCTCTGTGGCAGTTACAGGAAGGCCGAACTACAGCACAATCCCATCTTTGGAAGAGAAGGCTCTAAAGACTTGGCGTGAACTACAAGTCTAGAAAGAAAGAATGGGTGTACCTAACCTATCATGTGTAACCTTAGGTACCCCTACTGTCTATATAAACCAGGGGCTTAGTTCGTAGCTAGACAAGACAACTCATCTAGGGTTTATCTCATTTGATCTTGAGGTAGGTTGACTTATTAACCATCATTCCAATCAATATAATCAAGAAGGATGTCGGGTTTTCCCTCCTCACAAGGGCCCGAACCTGGGTAAACATCGTATCCTTCGTTCCTTGTTAACCATCGAACCTAGATCCATATCTCGGCACCCCCTACCCGAGATCCGCTGGTTTTGACACCGACAGCCATCCCCAAAAATATACTAAGCGAAGACCTGACTAGATCCTCAGCAAAGTTTGTTTATCGTTCTCTCCTTCTCTGCACCTACCACCCTTCTCTCTTGCATTTTCTTCCCCGTCAACGACGGAGGAGGTTCCATTGGAGTTCGGCTGCCCAACTGCGTTTTCTTGCCCTTTGGCAAAGGAGGAGGTTCAGTCGGAGTTTGGCCGCCCAACTTCATTTTCTTGCCCTTCGGCGACGGAGGATGTCCCATTACGCTTGGAGAGAGCACAGGATTAGGGTACCACAGTCTATCCAGCCGCGTGACCTGGTAGGCATTCAACTTCTCGTCGAGCCGTAGCACCTCCTCCTCCACGACCATGATCCCCGTCACAAGATCAATCGTCTGCGCACAACACACAAGGTTACAATCTTCCAAACCGAAGAACGGTGCTCCAAACAGAAGAAGGATGATCGAAGGTTTGAGAATGCGGATGGATACTAACCTAAGATGGTAGGGGCGGAGGCAGATTTTTTCCCTAATGGATGCACTCATGATTTGGGTACAAACTAGTATTGTTTAATCTTAGGTCATTTGGGGCGCCCGGGGGGAGTGGGAGGTGCCCCAAACCTTTGAAATAATATGAAGTTGAAAAAACAATTGATGGGCTTCGCTGGATTTTTTTAACCACATAAATAATTTGGTTCCACTAAAATTTCTCTCTAGCTCTTCCAGTGACTATATATAACAAGCAAAGATAGTATAAACAACTAAAATATCAAATCACATATAACTGTTACATTAAAAAAAATAACAAAGAGATATCAATTGAATGCAATCATGACACCACTTGTTTACATATTCCAAATAAAGTAGTAAATAATTACTGTGTAGCTTTATAGGACGCTTTGTTCTTCAAGAAAAGATGGAACAAATTTAACATGTAAATTTACAAGCTTTTTTTCTTGTCGGGAAAATTTACATGCTTTTCACAAGTACATTAAGCAACACATGTAAAGTCGCTCCCATTTCAAAGTTTCTTTTCTTTCTCCTTCATCCCCTATGAACCATCGATCCCAGATCCATAGCTCGGCACCCCAAACCCGAGATCCGTCGGTTTTGACACCGACAGCCATCCCCAAAAATATACTCACCAAACACCTGACAAGATCCTCAGCAAAGTCTGTTGGTCGTGATCTCCTTCTCTGCACCTACCACCCTTCTTGTTCGCGTTTTCTTGCCCTTCGGCGACGGAGGAGGTTCCGTTCGAGTTTGGCCACCCAACTACGTTTTCTTGCCCTTTGGCAATGGAGGAGGTTCCGCTGGAGTTTGGAAGCCCAACTACGTTTTCTTGCCCTTTGGCGAAGGAGGAGGTTCCATCGAAGTTTGGCCTCCCAACTTTGTTTTCTTGCCCTTCGGCGATGGACGATGTACCATTACACTAAGAGAGAGCACAAGAGTAGGGTACCGCAGTCTATCCAGCCACGTGACCTGGTAGGCACTGAACTTCTAGTCGAGCCGTACCAACTCCTCCTCCACGACCGTGAGCCCCATCACAAGACCAATCGTCTATGCACAACACACAAGGTTACAATCTTCCAAACCGAAGAAGGATTCTCCAAACAGAAGAAGGATGCTCCAAGGTCTGAGAATGCGGATGGATACTAACCTGAGATGGCAGGGTGGAGGTAGATTTTTTTCCAATGGACGCACTCATGATTTGGGTACGAACTAGTATTGTTTAAACTTAGGTCCTTTGGGGTGCCCCGGGGTGAGGGGGAGGGCAATTGCCCCCAACCTTTGAAATAATATGTTGTTGAAAAAACAATTGAAAGGCTTCAATGGATTTTTTTAACCACATAAATAATTTGGCTCCACAAAAATTTCTCTCTAGCTCTTCCATTGACTATATATAACAAGCAAAGGTAGTATAAACAACTAAAATATCAAATCACATATAACTGTTACAATAAACAAAATAACAAAGAGATATCAATTGAATGCAATCATGACACCACTTGTTTACATATCCCAAATAAAGTAGTAAATAATTACTTTGTAGCTTTATAGGAAGATTTGTTCTTCAAGAAAAGATGGAACAAATTTAACATGTAAATTTACAAGCTTTTTTTCTTGTCGGGAAAATTTACATGCTTTTCACAAGTACATTAAGCAACACAGGTCAAGTCGCTCCCATTTCAAAGTTTCTTTTATTTCTCCTTCATCCCCTATTAACCATCGATCCCAGATCCATAGCTCGGCACCCCCAACCCGAGATCCGTCGGTTTTGACACCGACAGCCATCCCCAAAAATATACTCACCAAACACCTGACAAGATCCTCAGCAAAGTCTGTTCGTCGTGATCTCCTTCTCTGCACCTACCACCCTTCTTGCTCGCGTTTTCTTTCCCTTCAGCGACGGAGGAGGTTCCGTTCGAGTTTGGCCGCCCAACTGCGTTTTCTTGCCCTTTGGTGACGGAGGAGGTTCCGCTGGAGTTTGGCCGCCCAGCTGCGTTTTCTTACCCTTTGCCGAAGGAGGAGGTTCCATCGGAGTTTGGCCTCCCAACTTTGTTTTCTTGCCCTTCGGCGATGGAGGATGTACCATTACACTAAGAGAGAGCACAGGAGTAGGGTATCGCAGTCTATCCAACCACGTGACCTGGTAGGCATTGAACTTCTAGTCGAGCCGTACCACCTCCTCCTCTACGACCGTGAGCCCCATCACAAGATCAATCGTCTGCGCACAACACACAAGGTTACAATCTTCCAAACCGAAGAAGGATTCTCCAAACAGAAGAACGATGCTCCAAGGTTTGAGAATGCGGATGGATACTAACCTGAGATGGCAAGGGCGGAGGCAGATTTTTTTCCAATGGACGCACTCATGATTTGGGTACGAACTAGTATTGTTTAAACTTAGGTCCTTTGGGGCGCCCCGGGGTGAGGGGGGAGGGCAATTGCCCCCAACCTTTGAAATAATATGTAGTTGAAAAAAAATTGAAAGGCTTTGATGGATTTTTTTAACCACATAAATAATTTGGCTCCACAAAAATTTCTCTCTAGCTCTTCCAATGACTATATATAACAAGCACAGGTAGTATAAACAACTAAAATATCAAATCACATATAACTGTTACAATAAACGAAATAACAAAGAGATATCAATTGAATGCAATCATGACACCACTTGTTTACATATCCCAAATAAAGTAGTAAATAATTACTTTGTAGCTTTATAGGAAGATTTGTTCTTCAAGAAAAGATGGAACAAGTTTAACATGTAAATTTACAAGCTTTTTTTCTTGTCGGGAAAATTTACATGCTTTTCACAAGTACATTAAGCAACACAGGTAAAGTCGCTCCCATTTCAAAGTTTCTTTTCTTTCTCCTTCATCCCCTATTAACCATCGATCCTAGATCCATAGCTCGGCACCCCCAACCCGAGATCCGTCGGTTTTGACACCGACAGCCATCCCCAAAAATATATTCACCAAACACCTGACAAGATCCTCAGCAAACTCTGTTGGTCGTGATCTCCTTCTCTGCACCTACCACCCTTCTTGCTCGTGTTTTCTTGCCCTTCGGCGACGGAGGAGGTTCCGTTCGAGTTTGGCCGCCCAACTGCGTTTTCTTGCCCTTTGGCGACGGAGGAGGTTCCGTTGGAGTTTGGCCGCCCAACTGCGTTTTCTTACCCTTTGGCGAAGGAGGAGGTTCCATCAGAGTTTGGCCTCCCAACTTTGTTTTCTTGCCCTTCGGCGATGGAGGATGTACCATTACACTAAGAGAGAGCACAGGAGTAGGGTACCGCAGTCTATCCAGCCACGTGACCTGGTAGGCATTGCACTTCTAGTCGAGCCATACCACCTCCTCCTGCACGACCGTGAGCCCCATCACAAGATCAATCGTCTGCGCACAACACACAAGGTTACAATCTTCCAAACCGAAGAAGGATTCTCCAAACAGAAGAAGGATTCTCCAAGGTTTGAGAATGCGGATGGATACTAACCTGAGATGGCAGGGCGGAGGCAGATTTTTTTCCAATGGACGCACTCATGATTTGGGTACGAACTAGTATTGTTTAAACTTAGGTCCTTTGGGGCGCCCCGGGGTGAGGGGGAGGGCAATTGCCCCCAACCTTTGAAATAATATGTAGATGAAAAAACAATTGAATGGATTCGATGGATTTTTTTAACAACATAAATAATTTGGCTCCAGAAAAAATTCTCTCTAGCTCTTCCAATGACTATATATAACAAGCAAAGGTAGTATAAACAACTAAAATATCAAATCACATATAACTGTTACAATAAACAAAATAACACAGAGATATCAATTGAATGCAATCATGACACCACTTGTTTACATATCCCATATAAAGTAGTAAATAATTACTTTGTAGCTTTATAGGAAGATTTGTTCTTCAAGAAAAGATGGAACAAAATAAACATGTAAATTTACAAGCTTTTTTTCTTGTCGGGGAAATTTACAAGCTTTTCACAAGTACATTAAGCAACACATGTAAAGTCGCTCCCATTTCAAAGTTTCTTTTCTTTCTTATTTGAATATCATGTTTCCTTTTAGAATTAATATAACACCATAAAATTTGCTTTTAATCAGTTGGACAAGAAGGTGATTTGTTTAAATGAAAGCCTCTCTAAATATAATGCTTTGTGAGACTAGTAGTGGGAATTCTGATTTCTTTTGTTTTTGCGGTGTCGCTGAAGTGCTTGCCTCATTTTGGAGATGATTTGGATCAATCAAGGCCCATGTCACCTTCCGAGGAGATTGCACAACAAGATTTGGTTTAGGCCTAGAGTTATTGAAATCCAAGAGTAGCTCACATGTGGTTTTGATCTACTTGGTGGTTTTCGCCCTGTCCCCTGCAAACATGCCAACGTGTGCATATTTCTTTCTTAGTGAAAAGGTTGTGATCTTGTTTTTGCTTAAAAAAATATATAGGATGGTTATGCTAATACGAATTTCGTACTAAAAAATGTGTAGTGAACAAGATTGCTTTATTTTACATGTGGGTTATTGATATGTACGATGCAAATTTATTCTTATAGACTCGTGTCAGGCCTCCAAGCGCAGAGTTTTGTAAGACAGTAGCAATTTTCCCTCAAGTGGATGACATAAGGTTTATCAATCCATGGGAGGTGTAGGATGAACATGGTCTCTCTCAAGCAACTCGACAATCAAGTACAAATATTCTCTTGCATCCCTAACACACCCAATACAATGGCAAATTGTATAGGTGCACTAGTTCGACAAAGAGATGGTGATACAAGTGCAATAATGATAGTAGATATTGATTCCTGTAATCTAAAAATATAAAAACAGCAAGGTAGCAAGTGAAAAATATGAGCACAAACGGTATTTTAATGCTTGAAAACAAGGCCTACGGTCTGTACTTTCGCTAGTACAATGCTAATATAATTGGATCACATAACCATCCCTCAACGTGCAACGAAGAATCACTCCAAAGTTCCTATCTAGTGGAGAGCATAAAAAGAAATTGTTTGTAGGGTACGAAACTATCTTAAAGTTATCCTTTTTGATGGGTCTATTCAAGAGTTCGTACTAAAATAGCCAAGTTATCCTTTTCGATCGATCTACCTAAGAGTTCGTACTAGAATAACACCATATGATACGCATCAACCAACTCCAATGTCACCTACATACTCCAATGCCACCACAAGTATCCATGAGTTAATTATACGATACACATCAAACAATTTCACATTCATAATACTCAATCCAACTCAAAGAACCTCAAAGAGTGTCCCAAGATTTCTATTGGAGAAAGTAGGATAAGAACGTGTATCGACCCCTATGCATAGATTACCCCAATGTCACTGCGGGAATCTGCAAGTTGAGTACCAAAACATATATTAAGTGAATCAATAGAACACCCCATTGTCACCATGGGTATCCACATGCAATACATATATAGAGTGCTCTCAAATCCATAAAAGTATTCAGCCCGATAATAGCAAAATCTCAAAGGGAAAACTTAATTCATCACAACAAGATAGAGAGGGGAAAACACCATGTGCCTAACTATATTGACAAAGCCCGTGATACATCAAGATCGCGCCATATCAAGAACACGAGAGTGAGAGAGAGAGAGAGAGATTTAACACATAGCTACTGGTACAAACCATCAGCCCTGAGGATTGACTACTCCCTCCTCATCATGGACTCCACCAGGATGATGAAGATGGCCACCGGAGATGATCTACCCTCTCCGGCACGATACTGTTTTCTCTTCATATTGGTCTTTTGTCGATACAGAGGTCTTGCGGCAGTGGAACGAGGAGTCTAGGGTTATTTCTTATGGTTTCTATGTTTATAGTATTTTTTGGCGTTGGTTTCACATGGAGATGGGCCACAAGGTGAGAACGATACACCAAACCGCGGTTTGGGGGCCTGGCGCGACCTGGTGGGTTGTGCCCACCTCGTAGCTCTTCTGGCCCTCCCACGAAGCGTCTAGTGCCTCTTTTGTTTCAAAAAAAGTCATCAAAAAGTTTCGGGCAATTCCGAGAACTTTCATTTTGTGCACAAAAAACAACAACACGGTAGTTCTGCTGAAAACAACGTCAATCCGGGTTAGTTCTAAATAAATCATATAAAGTGCATCAAAACCATATCAAGTATTGTAAACATAGGTGAATATGACATGAATACTTTATAAATTATCGATACATTGGAGACGTATCGGTTATCATCTAGGCTAACCATTACTATTTGCACTGAATATGGGTCAAAAGCATGTGATTTTTTATTAGGATATGGAGGTTGTTTTCTTTTATAAATCCACTTGATGAAGGAAAGTTGTTGGTGGCTCAACATATATATGTTAACTCTGTCAACACATATACGTTAACTCTACCTTGAGCTTGGGATAGAGCAAGTGACTGAATGGGTTTACTCATGGACTTATTGTGAGGGTTTGGTATAAACTAATTAAGTGTAAAGTATAATTTCAACCACCAACAAGAATATACCACTTAAACTCTCGAAGAAAGAATAACAGATGAAAATAAGAGGGAGCAGATGTGGTGGTGTGTGCCGTTACCGAGCTGCCATTGTTAGTTTGCGGCGGGCGTCTTGCGGGCGAAGAGGGGGAGACCAAAGATGAGATTGTCGAGCCGGGGGAGCGAACATGTGCAGAGAGCGTTGAGACAATGGCAACCCGATACATTGTAAAAAAAAATTACGAGACAACAAAACAGACATCCTTATGAGCATGTACGTGTGGGCTTTGATAGGGCTATTCAAGTCTGCATTGTGATTTAGTGGGTTCAAAAAAAGACAAATAAAAATCATTGGGTTCACTTGAACCCAACGTCATAACACTAGCTCCGGGCATTTCCTATTTCGCGCCACAGGTGCTAGTTAACGTGCATTTCTGTTAAATAGTGTCTGTGGCGTTCGTAAATGATCCGACCCATCTAGGCACCGGTTGATGTTGTTTTTTACAAATTCTATGAACTTTTTTCAATATCAATGAACTTTTTTATCATTTCAACGAATATGTTTTAAGATTGATCAACTTTTTTGAATATCGATGAACTTTCTAGAAATCTGACAATCATATTTTTGAAAATGGATGAACTTTTTTTCAGTTCAATGAAATTTAAAAAAAACATGAACCTTTTTTAGTTTTTATGAACTTTTTTCAAATTTAATGAAGTTTTTTACAAAGTTAATGAACTTTTGCTAAATTTGATGAACTTTTTTTCAAATTGATGATTTTTTTTTTCAAAATTGATGAATTTTTTTGAAAGATATGAACTTTTTTCAAATGGATGAACCTTTTTTCGTTAAATCTGTAAACCTTTCTTACATATTTTTATCTTCATAACCAAGAAATCAAAACAACTGTGCAGCACGCTAGTGGACCCACCCATGCTAGCAGCACTACAGGCGCCGGATCGTTAACGGGCGCCTATAGCGCCGCATAAGAGCTCCCATAGCTCCGCCTCTATGAGATGGGAGGTTTGCGGGGGCGTGAGGCGGAGCGCCGATGGACCTTGTGAAAGTCTTTTCAAGTGCATGGTGCACTTCTTGTTGCTGCCACAGCTGCTTCCTTAGTTCCTTTACGCTCCGTTGGAGCGCAAGATTCCGCTGCGTGGACCATATTGTGGAGCAGAGAAAGAGGGCTCGGCCGGCGTGGCTACAACACAGGGAGCGCAGCAGATCTGGAACAAGCGGGGGAAAAGAGAGGTGAGGTGTCGTGGCAGTGCCATGATTTAAACCTAGTGATGTCAAGCTTTACTACTGATTTTTTTGAGAAAAAAATAAATAGGAACAGAAAGTAGCATACTTTATTTTGAACAAAAATATCAATTTACCATTACCAAACTTATGACCCGACAAGTGATAAAACCACAAATTCCAAGAGAAACATATCTGATAATAAAAAAGCAGAAATTTGGAAGAGAAAGAAGATAATATATAACTTACAAGTAAAGGTGGAATAAAAAGGGAACATGTTGATGTACTCGCCAGTTGCCAGAGGTGTAGTATTGCAGAGTAGCCGAGGTGGAGGTGCTCAGGGTGGTGATTCCCAGCGGTGGGCGGCATGTACACATGAAGGTGAAGAAGGAGAGAAGTTGAAGGAAACAACCCGTGATTTGAGGATCTATCAGTCGGGGAAATTAATTAGGACTCTCTTTCTATGCTATATGAGTCAGCCAAATCTCACACAAAACAGTTGAAAAGTGGTCACTTTCCAGTATATGTTTACTTAACCGTGAGCCACGCCTACGGGTGGATATTCGATTTGCCAATATTCTGCGTAGTTGCTTAACTACACGGCATTAACGTGGCTTCACCACTATTGACGGGTGCTACACTGGCGGCCGACAAGGTGGTTCCCACTATTACCCATATTGAGGGAGTCCCAAATTAAGGGGTCCTCGGACTGCTGGCCTATTTCTTATGGCCCGGACTCATGGGCCGCTCACTGAGGATTGGATCGATCGAAAGCCCCGTCACTATGAAGGAAATCTCAGGAGCCATAGCGTGTCTTTCAAGTTTAAGATAGTAGATTAGGCATATTTTTTCCCTTCGGTGGGTAACCGACTATGTGTAACCCTAGGGACCCCTGGTGCTTATATAAGCCAGAGGGTTTTAGATTGTAGGGAAGAGAAACTCATCTAGGGTTTTAGCTATTCGATCTTGAGATAGATCAACTCTGTAACCTTCATATACATCAATATAATTGAGAAGGACAAAGGGTTTTACCTCCATAGGAGGGCGCGAACTTGGGTAAACATCGTCTCCTTCGTCCCCTTGTTACCATCGATCATAGACTCATAGCTTGAGACCCCCTATCCGAGATCCGCCGGTTTTGACACCGACATTGGTGCTTCCATTGAGAGTTCTGCTGTAATCGCCAAAAGAATCGATGGCTCGCCTTCTCATAAGCAATGAAATCTGCAACCAGGATGTCTCCATCCCTGGTCAGATCTCCGCAGGCGGTAGCATCCTGTCGCATGCCGGTCCGACTGACCATCTTGGCCAGTTCGGCAGTTTCTTCCCTGATAGGGAAATCAGATTCGGGAACCTAGAGTTTGTCGCTGATTCACGGGGAACCTTGTTTGGATGAAGCCCTCAACTCTCATGGAGGAGCCCACAGATCCCGATGCCTTGACGCCGGGAGCATCGGGCCTTGCCTCTGACGTGGCCTCTATGCTCAGGCCGTCTAGAATGCCCAACTCCATCGATGTGCCCGGATCCGCCGCGGCCGAATACGACGTGAATTCTCCGTCAAGCGATCCTAGGACCATGGTGCTACGGATCGAACTCATGCGCTTCGGCGACACGTACCCCACAAATGTCTCGTCCCTAAATGAGCTACTTGATCGAATTCAAACCATGGGCATGGCCGACAACCAGACCCCGGTTTATGACCGGTTCTGGCTTAAACCCGATGATAGGGAGATTCACACCCCCTCGATCACTCACTTAGTCGCCACCGTCGAGTGTCTGGCCGGATTTCGTCCCCCCAACAACTTGAATTAAAGACGGTCTATATCCCAATTTCCGATCATCAAGATGTCTCCTGTAACCCAGACTCTGGACTTCACTCCGGAAATAGTTCGGGATTGATCCCCGATCTAGCACGCAACCCGTCTAAATCAGTAGCGCACAACTTGAACCCCATGCGGAAGGTCATGTGGACAAGCGGACTCCAACTCCCCCGCGGTGAACCCGATGATTTCGGACTCACATTATGGCGTGGAACCAATTTTTTTACCACCAACCACCCAAGTCGAGTACTCAAGCATCGTAGGTGAGTCCAAGTCTTCGACCTTACGGGATGTTAGACAATTACTAGCGGAGTCGGTTCATCATTTTTGGGCTAGACTCCTCCTCGTTAGAGATAGAGTACCAGGCTCTAGTGACCAGGAGGTAATGGCAACCTTCAGTCGCAATTGCCATGACGAGGGGATCCTCAATGACCTAACCTGTTGACATATTCACGACTTCACCGAGCTACCGGACCTGGTACAAAAGTACTGTGCCATGGAGAGCACCTAGCAAGCCGAACGGCTACTTTTGGAACAAGTCTATACTGAACACCCTAGAGGAGATCGGAAAAAGTGGATACCTCTTAAGCGGCTAGCCGAGCACAAACCCGCTGAGAAAAGAAAGAGACCCCGTATGGGGATCATAACTGTCCTTCATTGACTATTGGACAAGCCATGCCCTATACATTCTGTCTTGCTGAACACAAGCCCGACTCACAACCTCAGTGCTTGCTGGGCCGTCAGGGAGGTCGCAAAAAGCGGAGAGGCCATTCTTGAGGCTCTACCGCCGAACAAGTTCTCCACAACGTCACCAAAATACAATGTTGAAGTCCTGATGATCTACAAAATGTTCCCCTCTTGGGACAGGAGGGAAAGAGCTCTTAGAGAACCCGAACAAGCCTACCATGTGGCTGCAACAAGTTCATGGGCTGACATACCCATCACCTTCGGAGATACTGAGCAACCAAGCATCCATCCCGGTCGAACACTGGCCACACTGGTCCTAAACCCCATCATCGATGGTTTCAGGCTACAAAAGGTGCTAATGGACGGCGGCGGTGCTTCAAACCTCATCTACGAAGACACCTTGGAAAAAATGCAGTTCGACCGATCTCGCATCAAACATAGCAACACAACCTTCTGAGGGATCATCCCTGGGAAAGAGGCGCGTTTTTCAGGACGTATCACCCTGTATGTGGTGTTCTGCATGCCTGAAAATTACCAATCCAAAGAACTTCTCTTCCATATCGTGCCCTTCCCAGTGGCTACCACGCCCTGTTGGGGCATGGGGCCTTCACAAAATTCCAGACTATACCACATTACAGCTATATGAAGCTCAAGATGCTAGGCCCAAACGGGGTAATCACAATCACGAGTGATCCAAACATAGCCCTTCGAGCCGAGAACAAAACAATAGCGCTCTCTGATGAGGCACTAGCCGAGACCTTTGCTGTAGAGGAATTGACCGCACTCTAGTCAATAGTGGACAAGGATGATGTAAACCTTAGAAAAAGGCCCAAACCCACGTCCTTTAAACCTACAGAAGAAATTGTTAAATTTTAGGTACACCCAACGGAACCCAATAAAACAGCATCCATCAGAGCTCAGCTGGACCCCATGGTGGACGAGGCGCGTCGAGAATTCTTACGAGAAAACTGGGACATCTTCGCCTGACATCCTTCTAATATGCCAGGAATCCCACGGCGGCTAGTAGAACATAGTCTGAACATAATTACAAGCTTCAAGCCTGTTAAACAGAATCTACGCCGCTCTTCTGAGCCCAAACGGCAAGCTATGGGAGAAGAACTAGCCAAATTACTAGAGGCTAGATTCATACGAGAGATCAAGCATCCCGAATGGTTGGCAAACATGGTGATGGTACTGAAGAAAGATAAGTCCTGGTGGTTGTGCGTCGACTTCAAAGACCTCAATAAGGCCTTCCCTAAGGACGCTTTCCCCTTACCACACATAGACCAGATTATTGACGCCACAGCCGGACATAATTCATTGTGCTTCCTCGACGCCTATTTCGGATACCATCATATCAAAATGAGGGAATTCGATCAAGCTGCAGTAGCATTCATCACCCCCTACGGCCCATTCTGCTTCAACACAATGCCTTTCGGCTAAACAACGTTGGGTCTACATACCAGCGAATGATTCGGACTTGTCTCGAGAAACAGGTCGGTAAAATAGTCGAGGCATATGTGGACGCTGTGGTCATTAAAACCAAACACATCAGCCGGTTGATTGACAACCTAAGGCAAATCTTTGCCAGCTTACGAGAGTATGATATACGACTCAATCCGGAGAAATATGTCTTCGGAGTTCCCGCTGGTAAACAACCTGGATTCATTGTTTCCCATAGAGGAATAGAAGCGAATTAGGCTAAGATCTGCACCCTATCAGAACTTGCAATTCCTACAGAACTAAAGAATGTCCAAAAGTTGGCGGGTTGTGTGGCGGCGTTAAGTCGCTTTATTTCCCGCCTCGGTGAAAATGCGTTACCGCTCTACAGGTTGCTGAAACAGACCAACAATTTCGAGTGGACCAATGAAGCAGCAGCTGTGTTAGAGAAAATCAAAACACTGCTGGCAATAAACCCCATACTCACAACACCAGACACTGCTGAACTAATGTTATTGTATATATCGACCACTAACCAAGTGGTTAGCGCAGTGCTCGTCATCGAACGAGAGGAGGAGGGTCAGAAATTCCGGATACAGAAGCCGTTCTACTATGTGTTAGAAGTACTAACGCAATGCATGTCCAAATACCCGCATTACCTCAAGATAGATTATACAGTATTTATGGCATCATGGAAACTAAGACACTACTTTCAACAGTGTTCGGTCATGATAGCATCCGAAGTACACCTGAATGACATAATCAATAACAGGGATGCCACCGGCCGCATAGCCAAATGGGCCATCGAACTCCTTCCTTTCAAAATTGCCTATAAGCCAAGACGAGCTATTGAATCTCAGGTGTTGGCAGATTTCCTCACCGAATGGACAGAGGTCGAGCTCCCTAGGGAATATAGTACATACTCCCATTAGACGATGTACATCGACGGATCCAAAACACTGGTCGGACTGGGGGCTGGATTTATTCTCACATCTCCCACATTTTACAACGTCTGATACGTGTTGAAATCATGTATGCTGATTCCAACAACGCAGTTGAATACGAAGAACTTTTGCACGGTCATCAGATGGCAGCATCAATGGGCATACAATGGCTGGAGGTACGGGGAGACTCTGTTGAAAATATGCCCTAGAGGCAATAATAAAATGGTTATTATTATATTTCCTTGTTCATGATAATTGTCTATTGTTCATGCTATAATTCTATTAACCATAATACATGTGTGAATACATAGACCACAATATGTCCCTAGTAAGCCTCTAGTTGGCAAGCTCGTTGATCAATAGAAGGTCATGGTTTTATGACCATGTACATTGGATGTCATTGATAACGGGATCACGTCATTAGGAGAATGATGTGATGGACAAGACCCAATCCTAAGCATAGCACAAGATCGTGTAGTTCGTCTGCTAAAGCTTTTCTAATGTCAAGTATCATTTCCTTAGACCATGAGATTGTGCAACTCCCGGATACTGTAGGAATACTTTGGGTGTGCCACACGTCACAACGTAATAGGGTGGCTATAAAGGTACACTACAGGTATCTCTGAAAGTGTCTGTTGGGTTGGCATGAATCGAGACTGGGATTTGTCACTCCGTGTGACGGAGAGGTATCTCTGAGCCCACTCGGTAAGACATCATCATAATGAGCTCAATGTGACTAAGGAGTTAGCCACGAGATCATGTGTTATGGAATGAGTAAAGAGACTTGCCGATAACGAGATTGAACAAGGTATAGGGATATCGACGATCGAATCTCGGGCAAGTGTCATACCGGTAGACAAAGGAAATTGTATACGGGATTGATTGAATCCCCGACATTGTGGTTTGTCCGATGAGATCACCATGCGGCATGTGGGAGCCAACATGGGTATCCAGATCCCGCTGTTGGTTATTTACCGGAGAGGTGTCTCGGTCGTGTCTACGTGCCCCCCGAACCCGTAGGGTCTACACACTTAAGGTTCGATGATGCTAGGGTTATAGGGAAGTTGTGTACGTGGTTACCGAAGGTTGTTCGGAGTCCCGAATGAGATCCCGAACATCACGAGGAGTTACGGAATGGTCCGGAGGTAAAAATTCATATAAAGGAAGTGAGGTTTTGGTCACTAGAAGTGTTTCGGGCATCACCGGTAACGTACCGGGACCACCGGAAAGGTTCTGGGGTCCACCGTGTGACGCCCTGGATTTATACTACAGTGGTCATTGTAATTAAGCTACAGTAATGGCATGGTCAGGAACTAATTATTTTTCTATGTGGAATATGATCAAGATGGAATTTGAAATTCCAATTCAAGATTCCATCCAAATGTTCTATAGTTTCAAGTGACAAATTTAAATCCTCAAACATCAAAGATAAAATGTTGCATGCTTGTGAAATATTCCAAAATAAATAATGTTGTGGAAAACAACATCACCATGATTCTGGTGTGACCCCCACCATTAATAACAATAGCTGAAAGTATTTTTAAATCAATTTAAATCCAAATTGAAAATACAAACAGTTTCAAATAATCCCCAAAGTTGTTGTGGACCTTTGGAACAATGCATATTCTTTTGTGGGCCATGTCACACATTTTTGCTAAGGCAAATAGTGACTAAAAATAATTAATAATAGAAAAAATTAAAAGAAAAAGTAAAATAGAAAAGCCAAAATAAAAGTAGCAAGCAAACCCCCTTCCCCACTGGCCTAACTGGGCCAAGGCCCGGACAGCCAGCCCATTAACCCCGACGGCCCAACCCGGGCCACCAAAACCACCACCACTCCTCACCGAAACCCTAACCAACCCTCACTCTCTCCCCACGCCGCCCCTCCCATCCCCCAATCCACAGTGGATCGGGGCACCCCCGACGCCGATGCCTCATGCCGCCGCCCGCGACTACCTCATGCCTCGTCGGCGGTCCTTCCCTCGCACCCCCGCGTACCGCCGCCGACTCGCCCTCGCGTCACCGTCGCCTCGCCAGAACACCCCCCCCCCCGCCACCTCACCGGACCGCCCCGTCCTCCCCCTCTCTGGCCTCTAAGGAGCCTCGCCGCCCCAACCCCCCGACAACGCTGGTAAGGACCTCGGCCGCCGCTTGCCTCGCCCCCCTTGTCCCGCGCACGCTCGCTGTAATCGCCCGCCGCGGCCCCGCATCCCCCGCCGTGCGCCCCTCGCCACGCGCGCCTTCCGCTCACCCCGCGTCACCTACGCCCGCGCCAGTACGCCGCGCGCCGGGCCCGTTGTCGTGCCGTGCGCACGCTCGCCGCCTCCGTCGTGCGCTTGCTGTAGCCCTGCTCACCTCCGCCCACTGTCCTGAGCCCACCTCCGGCCCTCGCCGCTGGCCGCTATCGTTGCCCGTAGCTTCCCCCTACCACCTGTCATGCCGCCGCCGCTGGCCACCCCTACTGCCGGCCATGGCCACTGGCGGGACACTATGCGAGCCCAGCCATCGGCCGCCCCATTCGGTTAGTGGGGATTAAGCCCCCACTAACACTAGTAGAATGTCGATCAGTAGTCCCGGTCGGGATGTTCCTTTAGTACTGGTTCGCCAACTGGTACTAAAGGGTCGGGACTAAAGGTCCAGACCTTTAGTACCGGTTGGACCACAGACCGGTACTAAAGGCCCACCACGTGGCTGCCTGTGTGGGCTAGTGGTGGAGGACCTTTAGTACCGGTTGGTGATACCAACCGGTACTAAGTGTTCCGTTTTTTCCTCTTTTAATTAGGTTTTAGTTTTCCTCTCTATTTATTGTGTTTTCCATTCATTTCAAATTTATTTTACTGTGCTACATACCGTAAACATTAATCACACAAGTTGATGCATATATATATATGTATATATATATATGTATATATATATATAATATACACATATATATACATATACATATATATATAATATACACACATATATATATATATATAATATAATATACAATATCTCATACACAGTGTATATACAAATGGAATTACACATCCATATATATATTCTGGACTTATAACTGAAGGCCCAAAACCCAGCCGGGACTAAATGAAATCTCAGTTTTCTACTACTTATTTGCTGGCATTATTGAGGCGGCGGTAAGTAATAGTGCTCTCCGTTTACATCAATGACATGTTGAAGAAGAAAGGCCGCAAATTCCTCTTGAAGTGCTACAAAGCATTTCTTGGGTGAGAGCTTCGACATCATCTGCCAAACCCGGAGCTGTGTTTCACATGCTCCTCTGCGACGTATACGACCTTCGGTCTGGATGCGAATGTTCTTGCAAAGCAAGTATCCACATAAATTTGTCCCCTGTGGCTGCTTTGCGCACTTTGCAAAATAATAGAATTCAATAAGATAATTAATAATCAAGCATGATAATGGTATTGAAACAAGAATTAAAGAGATGCGTGGACCTACTAGTACTACTTAATTACCTGCATCTTTTTCAAATTCAGCTTCGGTTTCCATTGACGACCGTGATGGGTTTTTTCTATCATCTTTTTCCAAACACTACGCAGCAAAGAAAAAGAAGGAGAAAGTTATTATAATTACTTTTGATATCAGGAAATAATGAAAGAAAGCAAGGTCGATAAAGATTGAAATTATCGTTCTATCATAAAAAACAAGTCCACGTATGATTTTTCTAGTGTATCTAGTGAGTCGTACACTTGAACAAGTCCATCCGCGAGGATAATATTTAGGAGGTTATGGTGGTCTCTGCGGAGTAGTTTATATAATTAAGCAGGCATGCATATAACTCATAAACTATACTTGACAGCGAGCTAATAAGCAAAAATAGAATGAATAGTATACAAGAGAGTAAACACTCACCCCATGTTGTAAGGAAATATTATAATAGATTTGGTATTCTTTAGTGCCTGTAAATTTTTTTCCAAGAGACCTTCTGTGTCCTTGGCATAATGTTTTACCACATGACCATTAACGGTACTTGGGTCAATGAACCCAATGTCATCGATTCCCTCTTGTTTCAATTCCCACAACTTCAATCTGAATAATAGCATAGAAAAGAACATATATAGTGAGGATAAGACAATGAACGATATCTTAGCTAGAGACTTATATTATTAAAGATATAAATCACTTACAGACAATAGCAATTGATGAGATTGTCGATAGAGTCCATGTGGTATAACTGGAAAAGTTCTGAGAATTCAAGACATATGTCACCTCCATTAAGGTCATGCTCTTTCCTTAGTTTGACCATGACCGCCGTCTCCCCTTGCTTTGCTTCAAGCAGGTACCAATCATGCAAACATCGCATCATAGTTGGTAGTTCCTTGTACTGCTCGGGTGTGACAAGTTGTTTTTCGATGGCATATTGCATTGCGTACTCAGTTGCACCGTACTCGCGGATTTCCTCGGTGCCAAGGATTTGGCGAAGAGTGAGACCTGCAGCCTCTGCTTCTTCGAGGTCGATTGGGTTGCCTTGCACGTCGACTGGTTGGATCAATTTCTTGCTTGGATTGGTACTCACCTTGAGCGGAGAGATCGATTGCTTGGATTGTTCTCCGAGCTGGGGAACTGTTTTCCCGCTAGTAGTACCACCTGTCGTTGATGTCATACTACCCAACTTCTTCCTTGGGCTGGGCCGACTTCTCTGCTCACTTGCCTTCTGAATCTGTCGCTCATAGTCTGTCGGCATACGCTCGACATATGTCGGGGGTCGATCAATAAAGTTTTCCATAAAGTTCTCTTGGACTTCCTTGGGTATTACCTCCTTTGGCGGCACGGTCTTCTTCACAAAAAGGCTTTCACTTGGCGATCGCTTTCAATTTTGTTTTCCTCTGGTGTCATGTCGTAAGGCAGCTTCCTATTGGCCGGAGGCTCAGGTTTCTTCTTTGCTTTATTCCAAAGAGGACTGCTGCTGGCGTTCCTCTTTTGGGAGCCCTGCTGGTGGGACCGCTGCCGGGGTGGAGTCGGCTCACGCGTCGGAGATCGATATCGACGATATGGACTCACGAAGTGCTCCGTCCCAAGGTTGGGAGGACTGTTGGCGAGGTGGGATGCCTCTCGAGGTGGGGAGGACTGCTGGCAAGGTGGGGAAGACTGCTGGCGAGGTGGGGAGGACTGCTGGTGCTGCGATGCCTCTGGCTGGGATCCCTCGCGCTGGACATCGATACTCGGAGGAGCCGGTGGCCTTAGTGCCGACTGTGGAAAGATGATGCAGTCCTTACTCCATAGAATGAGACCACGGCCGGCTTCTGCCAATGTGGACCCCCCCCTCACCTCCAGGGATGTCAAGCAATAGTTCATCATATCCTAGCTCTATTGCGTCCATCACGGCACGAGGATACCCAACTGGAACCGGGTTGCAATGCCAGAGAACATCAGGTGTATTTGGTAAAGCATAGCCCATCGCGACCCGCACGGGTATGTTCTTCATTTTCTGGATTAGCTCACAAGATGTCTTCTCAGTGATATCATCCACGAGGCTGTGACCCAGTGGTGCCCCCGTGGAACCCACGCTGCTTTTCGACAGTGTAGATGGGACGGGTTCCCCTGCCTCCTACTGTGGAGTTTCCCTTTGCTGGGTCAGTATCTGTATCTGCAGCTACTGTTGCTCATACTTCTGTTCCAACTTTGAAAGTCGGTCTGCTTCCACCTTCTTTTTTCTCGAACGGCTTTTATAACTGTCCTTCCATCCCGCAAACCCCTCGTACCACGGAACAATGCCCACGCCTCGTGTTCGTCCTCCGTATTCGGGATTCCCGAGGGCGCGTGTAATCTCATCGTTCTCTCTATCGGGGTGAAACCGTCCTTCTTGGACAACTTTTATTGCATCAATCAACTAATCTGATGCATGCTTCAGACTGGCCAGTGCAATAATCTTCCCTGTTGCTGGGTCCAACTTTCCCCCATGCGCAAAAAACCAATTCCTACACCTCTAGGGCCAGTGGAAGGTTACTGGAGTGATCCCTTCAGCATGCATCTTATTCTCTAATGCATCCCACTCAGGAATGGCTGACTTGTATCCACCTGTCCCTAGTTTATGGTGATACTTTTTTTCTCCGCATTTATCTTATTCTTTGCCGACTTCTCTATTGCAGCTCCCGATGTCTTGTACTCGATAAATGCGTCCCAGTGATTCCTTACCTTCTCGTATATTCCTATGAATTCGGGCGCCTTCTGGCCTCTAGCGTTGTACTCGGTCCATAATCTTTTCTTCCAAGTCTGGAACGCGCCGGCCATCTTATGGAGATCAAACTCCTTGACTTTGTCCATAACAACCACTCCGCATTGACGCACACCTGTCTTGGCATTGGCTTCAGGGTGAGTCGGTGCGCCATCATGTTTGAACGCATCAAGATTGAGCTTTACGTTGCCGTCCAATATTTTGGCACCGCCTCGTACCTTTCTACTAGATTGGCCCGATCTGGAGGGCTGATAATTAAAAGAAAAAAAATATTTGTTAATATATATATATATACAAATCAATTGATACACATGTAATGATCACCAGAGGCTAATATGTGTATATACCTCGTTGGACATTGTTAGTTGTTCCAGATTTTGGAACATAAGTTGTTCTTCCTCGGCCTCACATCCATCACCGTAATCGTTCAGATATTGTGAGCCGTCATCATCATGTGATTCACCCAGAAGGTCCGCTGGGTTTTCGGAGGAGCATATCATGTCGAAGATGTCCTCTTCATGAGCTCTACCGGTATTGTCCATAGCTTAATAACTTATCCATAATAATATAGATAAAACAAATTAGTATTAAAATTAGCATACATTCAAGAAACAAAATAACTTATAGTTAATTAATAATGCATCATCCAATGCATATATAGTAGTTCTTAGAAAAGATCTCATCTCATAATCTCGGATAATTGTTAATACATTGGCTAATCCATCGATAGCTAATACATCATAATAATACATATATAGTAGCTAATATATCGATCTAGATAGAACCCTAGCGCCGGCGGATATCGGGGCAGGCGATGGACACCCAAAGAGAAGGAACCATCACAGGAACATAGCTGCAGTGAGATCCCTGAAGAATCTGCCACGTATTATCGGACCTGGCCTCCAAAGCTGCCATTTGGCGACGGACGTGCTCGTTCTCCTTGCTGACATGGTACTGTACCACCTCCGCGGGGGAATCAAGCCTTTGAAAACTCCGTGGCCCATGCGGCCGCTGTTGGAAATATGCCCTAGATGCAATAATAAATTAGTTATTATCATATTTCCTTGTTCATGATAATCGTTTATTATCCATGCTATAAATTGTATTGATCGGAGACATAGACAAAACCATGTCCCTAGTATGCCTCTAATAGACTAGCTAGTTGATCAAAGATGGTTAAGGTTTCCTAGCCACGGACATGAGATGTCATTTGATAACGGGATCACATCATTAGGAAAATAATGTGATGGACAAGACCCAAACTACAAACGTAGCACATGATCGTGTCAGTTTATTGCTACTGTTTTCTGCATGTCAAGTATAAGTTCCTATGACCATGAGATCATGCAACTCACAGACATCGGAGGAGTGCCTTGTGTGTATAGAACGTCGCAACGTAACTGGGTGACTACAAAGGTGCTGTACAGGTATGTCCGAGGGTGTCTGTTGAATTGGCATGGATCAAGACTAAGATTTGTTACTCCGTGTGACGGAGAGGTATCTCAGGGCCCACTCGGTAATACAACAACACAATAAGCCTTGCAAGCAATGTGACTAAGTGTTAGTAATAGGATCTTGTATTACGGAATGAGTAAAGAGACTTGCTGGTAACGAGGTTTAACTAGGTATGAAGATACCGACGATCGAATCTCGGGCAAGTAACATACCGAAGAACAAAGGGAACATCATACGGGATTAACTGAATCCTTGACATAGAGGTTCAACCGATAAAGATCTTCGTAGAATATGTAGTAACCAATGTGGACATCTAGGTCCCGCCATTGGTTATTGACCGTAGAGGTGTCTCGGTCATGTATACATAGTTCTCGAACCCGCAGGGTCTGCACACTTAAGGTTTGGTGACGTTTCGGTAGTGTAGAGTTATGTATGGTGGTGACCGAAGGTTTTTCGGAGTCCCGGATGAGATCCCGGACGTCACGAGGAGCTCCGTAATGGTCCGTAGGTAAATATTCATATAGAGGAAGTCCTATTTTGGTCGCCGGAAAAGTTTTGGGCTAATCGGTAATGTACCGGGAGTGCCGGTAGTGTATCGGGAGACCACCGGGAGGGGTATTTCGAACCAAGAAGCTTCATGGGATGTGGGAGAGTAAATACCAGCCTTTTTTGGGCTGGTGGAAGTCCCACACAAGGCCCATGCGTCTGGGAGAAAAAGCCCAAAGGGAAAAAGGTGGAAAAAGGCCAAAAAAAGGAGGAATCCTAGTCGTACTAGGATTGGAGGAGGAGTCCTCCTCTCCTCCCCACTTTGGTCGACCCAAGGGCTGGATTTTTGGCAGCCAAGACTCCTCCTCCTCTCCTCCTATATATACTAGACGATTTTAGGGTTTTGGCACAGAATTTTCAGCCACGTGCTACCCGTTCCTCTAGTGCATAGTTTCTCCTCTAGATCGGATTTCTGCAGTGCTTAGGCGAAGCCCTGCCGTAATTGTTCCACCACCATCACCGGGGCACTGTCACGCTCCCGGTGAACTCTTCTCCCTCTCCACTTCCTCTTGCTGGATCAAGACGGTGGGGATCATCATCAAGCTGCACGTGTGCTAAACGCGGAGGTGCCGTCTGTTCGGCGCTAGATCGGAAGGACCGTGAACAAGATCGCGAGACGGTTCGTGATGAGTTCACGGGACGGATCGTGATGAAATCGCGGGACGGATCGTGATGAGATCGTAGGACGGATCGTGATGAGTTCGCGGGACGGATCGTGACTGGATCGCGGGACGGCTCGTGATGTGATCGCGGGACGCTCGGCGATTTGGATCGCGAAGATGTAGCGGCCCGGACCAACATTACTCGTACGCTTTAGTTGGATCGGCTTTGACAAAGGCGGTCCTTGAGAAGGTTGAAAAGCAACTAATGTATCACCGTTGTGGTTTTTGCGTAGATGAGAATTGTTCTTGCTAGATACCCGTAGCAGCCACGTAAAACATGCAACAACAATTAGAGGACGTCTAACTTGTTTTTGCAGGGTATGTTGTGATGTGATATGGCCAATTACATGATGTGATATATGTGATGTATGAGATGATCATGTGATGTATAGAATTTCACGACTTGCATGTCGATGAGTACGGCAACCGGCAGGAGCCATAGGGTTGTCTTTAATTATTGTATGACCTGCATGTCAATCATTAAGCGCTATGTAATGCTTTACTTTATCGCTAAACGGTAGCAATAGTAGTAGAACCATGCAGGGCATGACAACCTCGATGGCGACACGTTGATGGAGATCAAAGATGATGGAGATCATGGTGTCGTGCCAGTGACGATGAAGATCATGCCGGTGCTTTCAAGATGGAGATCTAAAGCACAAGTTCATGGCCATATCATGTCACTTATGAATTGCATGTGATGGTAATCCTTTTATGCACCTTGTTATGCTTAGTACGACGGTAGCATTATAAGGTGATCCCTCACTTAAATTTCAAGATAAAATTGTGTTCTCCCCGAGTGTGCACCGTTGCGAAAGTTCGTTGTGTTGAGACACCACGTGATGATCGGGTGTGATAGACTCTACGTTCACATACAACGGGTGCAAGCCAGTGATGCATGCGCAGAACACTCGGGTTAAACTTGACGAGCCTAGCATATACAGACATGGCCTCGAAACACAAGAGACCGAAAGGTCGAACATGAGTCATATAGTAGATATGATCAACATGATGATGTTCACCATTGTAACTGTAGCGACCCGACTCAAAACGAGTCAAGCCTCTGTGTGTTCTGTGCCATCCCTGGACCAGTATGCTGGCACACACAGTACATCAATGTATATATCAAAGTGTAATCACATGTACATAACGTAAAACTGATATATACCTTAAAATAGCAGCGGATACAGTCAACAGGAGTGGAGTCCCAGTAACACCAACGGCAAGTTGAGTGCGGACCGTAACCCTGAATCGTACTCTTACCCGTCGTAGGAGAGTATCTACAACATAAGACGTTGCAGCCGTGTAGGTCAGCATTTTGAATATGCCGGCAAGATCACCATAGTAGAACAGAAGAATAAAGACTATTCTATATGCAAAGGCTTTGTGGCTCTATGTCTAAGTTTTTGCGTAAAAGCTGAATTTATTTTCCCTACAACAAAGGAATATCAGGAATTTCACTATGGAGTTACCTATCATGACATGGTTCCGCCAACCAATGTCTGGTTGCCCATAAGTATCATCAGTTGCCCACAATTAGTTATCAGTCCAGTGTTGAGAGTTCAGAGATAGATCCAAGTCTAGAAGCTCAAATTGTCTGTAACCGGGGACACGGCTAATCGATTAGGTTTAACTCTGCAGAGTGTTGTGTACTTTACCCACAAGATTCTTTCCCTCCTGGTAAGTCCTCGCACTACCTGGTGTTTGAGAACAGGATGAAAGAAACATGGTCTTTCAGAGTGTTTCCCTGACTGTCCGACAGTGCCCATCCAATCCTAACGTCGACTACATCTCGTAGCACTGCCCAGCAGAGTCACAACAAAGATCAACCAAGCAGAGCCCATAATGACTTGTGGCTACACAGGTAAGCTTCCGGGCATGAAGTATTCATCCTTCTCTTTGAGTCTGGGTGAAGCTTTCCGCAAGATGTCATGGCGCTTCTCCATGCATCCCGGCCATCCACTGGTTTCTCCAGGGATGCCCAATCAACCATCCTTCATCCAGTAGTGTGTATTGAAAACTTGTCTTCTCGAGTCTTGAAGTCTTGAGGACTTGAAGATGTAGGACTTGAAAATGTCTTCATGAAGTTGTCGTCTTGACGTAGAGTCCTTCTTCACACCACTCACGAACGCTCATACCAAACCCCGTCTACTTTAGCATAGCATAAAAGTAACTAACGTTCCCGGGGCTTTAGTAACCAGTGGTGGGTTCCTACCTCATGCATTCTACTCTACTACAAGAATTTCAATAACACTACGGGAGGGATGTGCTGAATGATGTCACTACATACAATAAAAACATAGGTATGAAATAGATGGTCAAGGTGAACTTGCCTGTACTGTTGATGAAGATAAAGATCGCTCTCAGAAATAACTTGATAGACTATTCGTTACTCTCCGATGAAAATCTATAACAAACATTGCGTTCATAAGCAAACACTTCTAACAAGCAATACTAACAATCAAAAGGTAACACAAGGAACAAAAACAACAAGGTTGATGAAGGAAATACTTAAGACAAAAGTTAAAATCAAGAAAACTACATCAACACAACTAAGGTGATGATGAAGGAAATACTTTAGACGAAATCAACAAAGTTTTTCATAAAAGCAACTAAGGTAATTTCCCACTACAAGCAACTATTTTCAACAACACTAAACCAGAAACAAAGTAAAATATAACAAAAAGGATTTTAGTAAATATTTTACTAGCAAAAAGAATTACTTTTGAAGAATAAGTAAAACTATGAAAACAACATTCTAACAACATGAGTGTGAACTTAACTACAAGCACAACCATAAACTAAAAGAAAAAAAAATATGAAACAACTAAGTTAACAGAAAATAAACAATGAAAATCTTTATTATAAAACAGAATTAAATCATCTAAAATTTTGTGAAAAGAGTTTCTATGAAAAAGTAAATTGTTTTATAACATGTTACCTAATGAAAAAAATAATCTAGTTTCTTATCATAATAGAGCAAAATTAAATTATTTTTATTAACAAAAAATTTCTTAACAGAAAAGAATAAATACAAATTTTATTTGAAAAAAGAATCTAATTACTTAAAACTTTAGTTAAAAGAATTGTTACTAACAAATTTGCTTTTAAAACAACTATACCTATTTGAAAGAGGGTATAGATCCCTACAACAAAATTTATAAACTAAACAAATTAACTTTTGTTAACAGCAAGTAAATTACTAAGGTTTGAAACAACAAAACTAAATGAAATCTGTGACTTTATATAAATCATATTCAGATTTTCAAAATAAAACAAATAAATCAATTTAATTAAACTAATAGGAAACTATACAGATTCTGTTTCTAGTTAAAACCCTATTAAATTTTTATTTAAAAAATTCTCAAACTTAGCATGAAGATAGTCCTATGAAATATCAAGCAGCAGCGAAAAGATTCATATAAAAATATATTTTTAAACTCAAGTTATTCAGAAAACAAAATTTAAATCAAATCTGTTCAAATTCAAATTTAAATATTCTAACATAGTCAAATTTGGTATTCACAGAAACTAGATGAAATATGTGATCTAATGCAAAATAAATCAATTAAAAACATTAAGTTTTTTAAAAGATATAAAGAAAATAAAATCAGAACCTATTCTGGAAACGGAAATTAAAACAGAAAAGAAAAAATGTGTTTCTAACGGTTAGGGGGTACACGTGGCGCTTCCTGATTGGTCTGGTGTGCGTGTGCTAGGGAGTTTTCGGGCGGACGACCGAGACATAAAAGAAAACGGTTCGGTCTATAATTTCAAAAGAAAAACCGGCCGGTTCTTTCTAAAAGAACCGAAGGGGTACGGGGATTCTAATCTACGCCGTTGAGACGAGATCGGACGGGGAAGAGTGCTCACCGTGGTGGAAAGAGCTCCGGCGAGGTCGACGTCGACGGCAGGGACGGCGAGGTCGTCGGGGACGCGCCTCCGGTGGTCCTCTAGCGACGGAGAAGGCTCCGTTTGACGCAGGCGAAGACGGCGATGAGGATGGTGGTTTCGAAGGGACTCAGGGACGAAGGTGGCAACGACGGCGAGCTCAGAGGCGGCGGTGGTGTTTCGGGTGCCGACGGAGAAGGGGCTTTGGTGGGTCTCCGGAGAAGGCGAGGAGATGGGGAGATGCGGGCGAGCGAGAGAGGGAGGTTGGTGGGCTCCGGGAGGGTGCGGGGAAGGCAGGGGAAGCAGCACGTCGAAAATGGCGCGGCGGCTACCGGTATCTCCGGCGAGAGATTCCGGTGAGGGTGATGCACAGGAGAAGGGGAAAACAGGAGGAATGGAGAGAGGAGGGTGAGGGCTATTTGTAGGACCAGGTGCGGGGTAGGGGAGTAAAGGAGGGAGGGGATCACGGGAGAGAGATCACCGGAGGTCGTCGGGGGCGTGGAAGGATGAGGATGACCGGCGACGGTTTCGGTCGGGCGGCGGGTTCCACATGTCAGCGAGAGGGGAGCGGCAGTTGCGCGTCGGTCAGCCGACCGGTAACGGTCTCGGCTTAAATTCACTAGTAAAGCCTGTGGGCCGGCCTGTTTAATACACGCGAATAAATTTCCCTTATTAATTTCCAGAGCAATAAAAACCTATTTAATGCATTCGAATAAATTCCAAATATAGTCAAAGTTTATATCAAAATTAACATAATAATAAATACCATTTAATGGACATTTTTATTCTGGCAGTTGAATACTAAAAAAATCATTTTTTTCAGAAAATGCCTTAATTGGTTTTATTTACTTTTGCAAATATTTTTCAAATAACTTTTTGGGTTTGAGGATTCAAAAACTTCACAATTAACCCCCTGGCTTTGGAGTTTCCTTTTACTCCTCTCAAAATCTTTGCAAGGGGTTTGGATGCATGAAATTTAAAATAGGAAACTGAAATGAATTTGAAACTCCATATGAGACTTTTATCAAATAGTTTTCAACTTCAAATAATTAAACTTCCAACTCATATTTCACACATTCTAAGAAATCATATTATCCTCTCTCATGAAAATCATTGAGTTGCATAAAGTTTCTGAATTTGAAATATTTTCAAATGGGAATTCAAACCATTTTCAAATCCCTTTTCATTTCTTTAAATGGAAGAAGTCATGTCATCTTCACTCTGGGGTTTTGTGATGAAATGAATTTGAATTCCTGGTGATCAAAATGCAGAGTGAAAGTTTTGGGAAGGTCATTTCATTCCCTCTCATCAACTTTCAAAAAGTTTCAAAAACTTTCAAATTTCACTCACTTTCAATCAATCAAACAAACAAACAATCATTCTAGTATTTATTATAACATTCCAAAATTTTGGGATGTTACAAACCTACCACACTTAAAATGAATCTTGTCCTCGAGATTCGGAGGGCTAGAAAGAAAAGGTTAGGGTTTGGGGTCTTCTAACAAATCCACTGTCCTGGAAGGTGTGGGGTCTTCCAACAAAACTCCATTGACCTGGAAATGTGGGTCTACCACACTTTAAATGAGAGTTACTGGTCCTTCAAAATCTTGACAGTCCTATGGTGCATCTGTCTGTTCACATTCTTCGCATCATCTTCCTTGGTGATGATCTTCGGTTATATCAAAATCTTGTGTCCTCACAACAAGGTGTACTTCCTCCAATACTGGGTCTTCTTAGCTGACAAGTCTCGTGATCATTCTAAATAACTTATCGATGATCTCATGGTGCTCTACCATTTGTGGTTACCCTGCAGTGAAATGGGTCTTGGCTTCATTCCTCACCGTAGAATTCCTACGTGTGACAGCAACTGTCATGTACAAGGGGTTTTCTTCATACCGTTCTAAAGCTTAAACAAAAAGCTTCAAAGAACGTCGTCTCTTTACTATGGGTAAGTCACTCAGATTTACCATTCCGAATAGTAAGAGAATCATAAGAGTAAGTCGTCATGGTGGCCAAGCCATGTCGCACTGAAAACATTACCTTGTATAAGGTTTAGTAATCTCGTATTCTAACACTTGGACTTCCTCACAAGCGTTGCAGAAATTTCTCTTGTCAACGAACAAAGTTCGGATAAATCCTTTGATTTCTGCAAGCTAAACAAAAACATCTATCGTTTCTTCACAACTCTCAGGTTATCATATACTCCTAGGAAGACGTTTGCTGATCAGTCGTAGCTTCTTCCAAATTTCTTCCTTCACAAAGGTGGAGCTTAATCCTTATCAATCCTGAGGTCAGTGACTTGTGGGTTCACTTGAATACTTGGATAGCCTTAACTCACTCTTGGGTTACTATCGTTCCATATACTAGCATTTCCTTCAGTTCACTCCATTATACCCTTGAGGTACAACTCACAGGCTTATTCTTGTTTAGAATCCACTCAGCTAAATTCATTTTCCTTTCCATTGGTCTGTTTAACCTTGGGTATGGTTTCATCACAATCGTTCTTTTTTTTTCAACGTTCCATCTTCGAAAGCACTTGTCACAAAGGTTATCATCCACACAGTTTGAGGTGGTTCCACATTCTCTTCACCTGTATTCACTTATCCAAACTCCTTAATCCGGAAAAGGTACCTGTGGTTACTACCACACTTAAAATGAAATGCACGCATACCTGCATAGACCATATTTTCTCATATCCTCGAAAATGGTAAGAGATCTTTGTTCATAGAGTGGCAACTCATATAATACAACCTAAGGTAAATCATGACACCATAAATTTCCATTGACTCATGAATTTATTTACAGACTCTGAGACTTCCATTACATAACTCCAAAATTGTAAGAGTGCTACCTATTACATTTGGTACACCCAGAATCCAAAACTCAGACTACTCATGCTTAGCCATTCTTCTCTGGACAGGTATAGGAGTAGTGTCCTGTCTTCTTGCACTGAAAACAAATGATTTCTGACATATCTCGGGGCTTCTTGATGTTGGTTTTTTTGCTCCTGGGAGTTCTGGTCCCTTTCTTGGGCACTTATTGACGTAGTGGCCCATATCCTTACACTTGAAACATCGAATATGACTCAGGTCCTTCTGTTCAGGGGCTTGTCTCTTCCTGAGGTTCTTTGTTCTGATCAACACTTCCATTTCCCGTGGATCAAACTCCACTTCTTCTGTGTGTAAGGTTCCCAAATACTCTTTTCTTTCCTTCGTACAGTCTTGTGAGAAATGTCCTTCTTCTCCACATGTATAGCAGGCATTTGAGTAAAACCTGATTAATCCTTCTCCATTAGGGTCTTCATCATCTTCCTT
The DNA here is from genome assembly GCA_022496015.1 of Hordeum marinum. NCBI lineage: Eukaryota > Viridiplantae > Streptophyta > Magnoliopsida > Poales > Poaceae > Hordeum > Hordeum marinum. The sequence continues at coordinate 436,391,546 of CM039672.1, read as the reverse complement.
CTTCACAAGTTCTCCAAATTTTTGTCTGAAAGCTTTCTTCATGGCTTTCTTCTGCTGTTTGATGACTTCTTGTACCTTGGGGTACTCCTGGCATTGAGAAGGGTAATGTGTAGTTCCTTCACACAAGAAACATGTCACTTGCCCAGTTGGGCAGTCCTCAGCAGGGTGATTCTCTTCACAGTAAGGGCATCCACACTTGTGTTCTGCCTGGGTGTGTCCTATCTCTCCACATATCTTGCATGCACGAATCTTCTTCACATCGTTGCCATGGGGCTTCTGGGTGTTGTTAACAACATGAGATCCTTGCAGAGTCATCTTAAATTCTTCCCAAGTGTTGGATGCTTGCCTATCATGGATAGCTTCATGCATCTTCCACCAATGTGTAGCACCATCTGCAAAGTACCGTAGAGCATATTGGACCATCTCATTCCTTGTAACAAGGTTACTCCTTAGGTGATCCTCCATGTTCTGAATCCATTCTTCTGTCTCTAACCGAGTCATTGATCCAAAATACACGAGTCCAGCTTCATTTGTCATCTACTTGGGTCAAGGTTTTGGGATGAGATATGAGAGAGAGAGAAAAGGAGAGGATACACACAATACAAACAATGGTTTTGAAAATAGATTTTAGTTGTGGCCGTCAAAAATTACACACAAATGACAGCTCACAAATCATCGTATCTAACGTAAGTATACAACAGGGGTTTGGTCTTCTAGGGCATAATATCTTGGAAATTCTTCATGGTCTTCAATTTCTTTGGGTCTTCACAGTCTTCAACACGTGTAGGTTCAACTCTTCGAATGCATGGTGAAATCTTCTTTACTTTGAAGTGACCAACAGTTGTTTCGATATCTTGTCCTTCTCGAAGTGGTCTTAGTTGATCCTTAGTGTGGTCAAGGGGAAAGGGTATTTTCTAAATTTTTGATAAAACTCAGAAGAGAGAAGTAAAAGATCCTTTGAAAACAAAGTTTTTAAAGAAATCATTTCCTAAGGGCTTTCCAGTTTCTAGGGTCACGTCCTACAGTCAACATGTGCTCTGATACCATTTCTGTAGCGACCCGACTCAAAACGAGTCAAGCCTCTGTGTGTTCTGTGCCATCCCTGGACCAGTATGCTGGCACCCACAGTACATCAATGTATATATCAAAGTGTAATCAAATGTAAATAACGTAAAACTGATATAAACCTTAAAATAGCAGCGGATATAGTCAATGGGAGTGGAGTCCCAATAACACCAACGGCAAGTTGAGTGCGGACCGTAACCCTGAATCGTACTCTTACCCGTCGTAGGAGAGTATCTGCAACATAAGACGTTGCAGCCGTGTAGGTCAGCATTTTGAATATGCCGGCAAGATCACCATCGTAGAACAGAAGAATAAAGACAATTCTATATGCAAAGGCTTTGTGGCTCTGTGTCTAAGTTTTTGCGTAAAAGCTGAATTTATTTTCCCTACAACAAAGGAATATCAGGAATTTCACTATGGAGTTACCTATCATGACATGGTTCCGCCAACCAATGTCTCAATGCCCATAAGTATCATAAGTTGCCCACAATTAGTTATCAGTCCAGTGTTGAGAGTTCAGAGATAGATCCAAGTCTAGAAGCTCAAATTGTCCGTAACCGGGACACGGCTAATCGATTAGGTTTAACTCTGCAGAGTGTTGTGTACTTTACCCACAAGATTCTTTCCCTCCTGGTATGTCCTCGCACTGCCTGGTGTTTGAGAACAGGATGTAAGAAACATGGTCTTTCAGAGTGTTTCCCTGACTGTCCGACAGTGCCCATCCAATCCTAACGTCGACTACATCTCGTAGCACTGCCCACCAGAGTCACAACAAAGATCAACCAAGCAGAGCCCATAATGACTTGTGGCTACACACGTAAGCTTCCGGGCATGAAGTATTCATCCTTCTCTTTGAGTCTGGGTGAAGCTTTCCGCAAGATGTCATGGCGCTTCTCCATGCATCCCGGCCATCCAGTGGTTTCTCCAGGGCTGCCCAATCAACCATCCTTCATCCAGTAGTGTGTATTGAAAACTTGTCTTCTCGAGTCTTGAAGTCTTGAGGACTTGAAGATGCAGGACTTGAAAATGTCTTCATGAAGTTGTCGTCTTGACGTAGAGTCCTTCTTCACACCACTCACGAACGCTCATACCAAACCCCGTCTACTTTAGCATAGCATAAAAGTAACTAACGTTCCCGGGGCTTTAGTAACCAGTGGTGGGTTCCTACCTCATGCATTCTAATCAACTACAAGAATTTCAATAACACTACGGGAGGTATGTGCTGAATGATGTCACTACATACAATAAAAACATAGGTATGAAATAGATCGTCAAGGTGAACTTGCCTGTACTGTTGATGAAGATAAAGATCGCTCTCAGAAATAACTTGATAGACTATTCGTTACTCTCCGATGAAAATCTAAAACAAACATTGCATTCATAAGCAAACACTTCTAACAAGCAATACTAACAATCAAAAGGTAACACAAGGAACAAAAACAACAAGGTTGATGAAGGAAATACTTAAGACAAAAGCTAAAATCAAGAAAACTACATCAACACAACTAAGGTGATGATGAAGGAAATACTTAAGAGAAAATCAACAAAGTTTTTCATAAAAGCAACTAAGGTAATTTCCCACTACAAGCAACTATTTTCAACAACACTAAACCAGAAACAAAGTAAAATATAATAAAAAGGATTTTAGTAAATATTTTACTAGCAAAAAGAATTACTTTTGAAGAATAAGTAAAACTATGAAAACAACATTCTAACAACATGAGTGTGAACTTAACTACAAGCACAACCATAAACTAAAAGAAAAACAAATATGAAACAACTAAGTTAACAGAAAATAAACAATGAAAATCTTTATTATAAAACAGAATTAAATCATCTAAAATTTTGTGAAAAGAGTTTCTATGAAAAAGTAAATTGTTTTATAACATGTTACCTAACGAAAAAAAATAATCTAGTTTCTTATCATAATAGAGCAAAATTAAATTATTTTTATTAACAAAAAAATTCCTAACAGAAAAGAATTAATACAAATTTTATTTGAAAACAGAATCTAATTACTGAAAACTTTAGTTAAAAGAATTGTTACTAACAAATTTGCTTTTAAAACAACTATACCTATTTGAAAGAGGGTATAGATCCCTACAACAAAATTTATAAACTAAACAAATTAACTTTTGTTAACAGCAAGTAAATTACTAAGGTTTGAAACAACAAAACTAAATGAAATCTGAGACTTAATATAAATCATATTCAGATTTTCAAAATAAAACAAATAAATCAATTTAATTAAACTAATAGGAAACTATACAGATTCTGTTTCTAGTTAAAACCCTATTAAATTTTTATTTAAAAAATTCTCAAACTTAGCATGAAGATAATCCTAAGTAATATCAAGCAGTAGCAAAAAGATTCATATAAAAATATATTTTTAAACTCAAGTTATTCAGAAAACAAAATTTAAATCAAATCTGTTGAAATTCAAATTTAAATAGTCTAACATAGTCAAATTTGGTATTCAGAGAAACTAGATGAAATTTGTGATCTAATGCAAAAGAAATCAATTAAAAACATTAAGTTTTTTAAAAGATATAAAGAAAATAAAATCAGAACCTATTCTGGAAACAGAAATTAAAATAGAAAAGAAAAAATGTGTTTCTAACGGTCAGGCGGTACACGTGGCGCTTCCTGATTGGTCTGTTGTGCGTGTGCTAGGGAGTTTTCGGGCGGACGACCGAGACATAAAAGAAAATGGTTCGGTCTATAATTTCAAAAGAAAACTGGCCGGTTCTTTCTAAAAGAACCGAAGGGGTACGGGGATTCTAATCTACGCCGTTGAGACGAGATCGGACGGGGAAGAGTGCTCACCGTGGTGGAAAGAACTCCGGCGAGGTCGACGTCGACGGCAGGAACGGCGAGGTCGTCGGGGACGCGCCTCCGGTGGTCCTCTAGCGACGGAGAGGGCTCCGTTTGACGCAGGCGAAGACGGCGATGAGGATGGTGGTTTCGGAGGGACTCAGGGACGAAGGTGGCGACGACGGCGAGCTCAGAGGCGGCGGTGGTGTTTTGGGTGCCGACGGAGAAGGGGCTCCGGTGGGTCTCCGCAGAAGGCGAGGAGATGGGGAGATGCGGGCGAGCGAGAGAGGGAGGTTGGTGGGCTCTGGGAGGGTGCGGGGAAGGCAGGGGAAGCAGCACATCGAAAATGGCGCGGCGGCTACCGGTATCTCCGGCGAGAGATTCCGGTGAGGGTGATGCACGGGAGAAGGGGAAAACAGGAGGAATGGAGAGAGGAGGGTGAGGGCTATTTTATAGGACCAGGTGTGGGGTAGGGGAGTAAAGGAGGGAGGGCATCACGGGAGAGAGATCACCGGAGGTCGTCGGGGGCTTGGAAGGATGAGGATGACCGGCGACGGTTTCGGTCGGGCGGCGGGTCCCACATGCCAGCGAGAGGGGAGTGGCGGTTGCGCGTCGGTCAGCTGACTGGTAATGGTCTCGGCTGAAATTCACTAGTAAAGCCTGTGGGCCGGCCTGTTTAATACACGCGAATAAATTTCCCTTATTTAATTTCCAGAGCAATAAAAACCTATTTAATGCATTCGTGTAAATTCCAAATATAGTCAAAGTTTATATCAAAATTAACAGAATAATAAATACCATTTAATGGACATTTTTATTCTGGCAGTTGAATTCGAAAAAAAATAATTTTTTCAGAAAATGCCTTAATTGGTTTTATTTACTTTTGCAAATATTTTTCAAATAACTTTTTGGGTTTGAGGATTCAAAAACTTCACAATTAACCCCCTGGCTTTGGAGTGACCTTTTACTCCTCTCCAAATCTTTGCAAGGGGTTTGGATGCATGAAATTTCAAATAGGAAACTGAAATGAATTTTAAACTCCAAATGAGACTTTTATCAAATAGTTTTCAACTTCAAATAATTAAACTTCCAACTCATATTTCACACATTTGAAGAAATCATATTATCCTCTCTCATGAAAATCATTGAGTTGCATAAAGTTTCTGAATTTGAAATATTTTCAAATGGGAATTCAAACCATTTTCAAATCCCTTTTCATTTCTTTAAATGGAAGAAGTCATGTCATCTTCACTCTGGGGTTTTGTGATGAAATGAATTTGAATTCCTGGTGATCAAAATGCAGAGTGAAAGTTTTGGGAAGGTCATTTCATTCCCTCTCATCAACTTTCAAAAAGTTTCGAAAAGTTTCAAATTTCACTCACTTTCAATCACTCAAACAAACAAACAATCATTCTAATATTTATTATAACATTCCAAAATTTTGGGATGTTACAAACCTACCACACTTAAAATGAATCTCGTCCTCGAGATTCGGAGGGCTAGAAAGAAAAGGTTAGGGTTTGGGGTCTTCTAACAAATCCACTGTCCTGGAAGGTGTGGGGTCTTCCAACAAAACTCCATTGACCTGGAAATGTGGGTCTACCACACTTTAAATGAGAGTTACTGGTCCTTCAAAATCTTGACAGTCCTATGGTGCATCTGTCTGTTCACATTCTTCGCATCATCTTCCTTGGTGATGATCTTCGGTTATATCAAAATCTTGTGTCCTCACAACAAGGTGTACTTCCTCCAATACTGGGTCTTCTTAGCTGACAAGTCTCGTGATCATTCTAAATAACTTATCGATGATCTCATGGTGCTCTACCATTTGTGGTTACCCTGCAGTGAAATGGGTCTTGGCTTCATTCCTCACCGTAGAATTCCTACGTGTGACAGCAACTGTCATGTACAAGGGGTTTTCTTCATACCGTTCTAAAGCTTAAACAAAAAGCTTCAAAGAACGTCGTCTCTTTACTATGGGTAAGTCACTCAGATTTACCATTCCGAATAGCAAGAGAATGATAAGAGTAAGTCGTCATGGTGGCCAAGCCATGTCACACTGAAAACATTACCTTGTATAAGGTTTAGTAATCTCGTATTCTAACACTTGGAGTTCCTCACAAGCGTTGCAGAAATTTCTCTTGTCAACGAACAAAGTTCGGATAAATCCTTTGATTTCTGCAAGCTAAACAAAAACATCTATCGTTTCTTCACAACTCTCAGGTTATCGTATACTCCTAGGAAGACGTTTGCTGATCAGTCGTAGCTTCTTCCAAATTTCTTCCTTCACAAAGGTGGAGCTTAATCCTTATCAATCCTGAGGTCAGTGACTTGTGGGTTCACTTGAATACTTGGATGAAGCTTCGGATCAAGTTACTATCGAACTTCGTAGGTCGACAAGGATGTGTACTGCTACTGATCGGTACGACAACCCTATCTTGGAGGTCATGTTGTTGGACAACGATGAACCTACGAACTATGGAGAAGCGATGATGGGCCCGGAAACCAACAAATGGTTAGAGGCCATGAAATCTGAGAAAGGATCCATGTATGAAAACTAAGTATAGACTTTGGTGGACTTGCTCGTTGGACGACGGGTCATTAAGTACAAATGGATCTTTAAAATGAAGACAGACGCTGATGGTAAATGTTACTATTTGTAAAGCTTGACTTGTTGCAAAGTAGTTTACGACAAGTTCAAAGAGTTGACTACGATGAGACTTTCTCACTCGTAGCGATGCTGAAGTCTGTTGGAATTATGTTAGTAGTTGCTGCATTTTTCAGTTATGAAATCTGGCAGATGGATGCCAAAACATCGTTTCCTTCCTTAAGGAAAGGTTGTATGAGATACAACCAGAAGGTTTTGTCAGTCCTAAGGATGCTAAAAGATGTGCGAGCTTCAGTGATTCTTCTATGAACTGAAGCAAGCATCTCGGAGTTGGAATATACACTTTGATGAGGTGATCAATGTTTTTGAGTCTGTACAAAGTTTACGAGACTAGTATTTGCAATAAAGTGAGTGGGAGCACTATAGAGTTTCTGATAAGTATATGTGGATGACATATTGCTATTCGGAAATGATGTAGAAATTCTGGAGAGCATAAACGGGTGTTTGAAAAGAGTGTTTCAAAGGAAGACCTGGATAAAGCTACCTAATTGTTGAGCTGCAAGATCTATACAGATAGATGAAGATACTTGATGAGACTTTCAATGAGCACATACCTTGACAAGATTTTGAAAGAGTTCAAAATGGATCAGTCAGAGAAAGAGTTCTCGCCTGATTTGTAAGGTATAAAGTTGAGTAAGACTCAATGCCCAATGACTGCAGAAGTAGAGAAAAGATGAGTGTCATCCCCTATGCTTCAGCCATAGGCTCTATCATGTATGCAATGCTGTGCACAAGACCCGATGTCAGCCTTGCCATAAGTATGGCCAGAAGGTTTCGAAGTGATCCTAGAATGGAGGACTGGATAGCGGTCAAGATTATCCTTAGTAACTAAAAGACTAAGGAGATGTTTCTCGATTACGGAGGTGATAAAGAGTTCATCGTAAAGACTTACATCAATGCAAGCTTTAACACTAATCCGGATGACTCGTAGTAGCAATCTGGAAACGTATAGTGGAGCAGCCATTTGGAATAGTACCAAGTGGAGTGTGGTAGCAGTGTTTACGGTTTGACATAGAAATTTGCAAAGTACACACGGATCTGAATGTCGTAGACCCGTTGACTATAAGACCTCTCTCACATGCAAAGCAGATCGAGCCCCAGAACTCATTGGGTGTTAGATTCATAACAATGCGAATCACATGGTGATGTGAACTAGATTATTGACTCTAGTGCAAGTGGGAGACTGTTGGAAATATGCCCTAGAGGCAATAATAAATTAGTTATTATCATATTTCCTTGTTCATGATAATCGTTTATTATCCATGCTATAAATTGTATTGATTGTAGACTTAGATGCATGTGTGGATACATAGACAAAACCATGTCCCTAGTATACCTCTAATAGACTAGCTCGTTGATCAAAGATGGTTAAGGTTTCCTAACCATGGAATTGAGATGTCATTTGATAACGGGATCACATCATTAGGAAAACGATGTGATGGACAAGACCCAAACTACAAACATAGCATGTGATCGTATCAGTTTATTGCTACTGTTTTCTGCGTGTCAAGTATATGTTCCTATGACCATGAGATCATGAAACTCACGGACATCGGAGGAGTGCCTTGTGTGTATCAAACGTCGCAATGTAACTGGGTCACTATAAAGGTGTTGTACAGGTATCTCCGAGGGTGTCTGTTGAATTGGCATGGATCAAGACTGAGATTTGTTACTCCGTGTGACGGAGAGGTATCTCAGGGCCCACTCGGTAATACAACATCACAATAAGGCTTGCAAGCAATGTGACTAAGTGTTAGTCACGGGATCTTGTATTACGGAACGATTAAAGAGACTTTCCAGTAACGAGGTTAAACTAGCTATGGAGATACCGACGATCGAATCTCAGGCAAGTAACATACTGAAGAACAAAGGGAACATTATACGAGATTAACTGAATCCTTCACATAGAGGTTCGACCGATAAAGATCTTCGTAGAATATGTAGGAACCAATGTGGACATCCAGGTCCTACCATTGGTTACTGACCGTAGAGGTGTCTCGTTCATGTCTACATAGTTCTCAAACCCGCAGGGTCTGCACACTTAAGGTTTGGTGACGTTTAGGTAGTACAGAGTTATGTATGGTGGTGACCAAAGGTTGTTCGGAGTCCCAGATGAGATCCTGGATGTCACAAGGAGCTCCGGAATGGTCTGGAGGTAAAGATTCATATATAGGAAGTCCTATTTTGGTCACCGGAAAAGTTTCGAGCTAATCGGTAATGTACCGGGAGTGCCGGTAGTGTACCGGGAGACAACCGGGAGGGGTATTTCGAACCAATAAGCTTCATGGGCTGTGGGAGAGTAAATACCAGCCTTTTGTGGGCTGGTTAATGTCCCACACAAGGCCCATGCGGCTGGGAGAAAAAGCCCAAAGGGAAAAAGGTGGAAAAAGGCCAAAAAAAGGAGGAATCCTAGTCGTACTAGGATTGGAGGAGGAGTCCTCCTCTCCTCCCCACTTTGGTCGACCCAAGGTCTGGATTTTTGGCAGACAAGACTCCTCCTGCTCTCCTCCTATATATACTAGAGGATTTTAGGGTTTTGGCACAGAATTTTCAGCCACGTGCATAGTTTCTCCTCTAGATCGGTTTTCTGTAGTGCTTAGGCAAAGCCCTGCCGGAATTGTTCCACCACCATCACCGGGGCGCCGTCACGCTGCCGGTGAACTCTTCTCCCTCTCCACTTCCTCTTGCTGGATCAAGACGGTGGAGATCGTCATCAAGCTGCACGTGTGCTGAACGCGGAGGTGCCGTCTGTTCGGCACTAGATCGGAAGGACCGTGAACAAGATCGCGAGACGGTTCATGATGAGTTCACGAGACGGATCGTGATGAGATCGCGGGATAGATGATGATGAGACCGCGGGACAGATCGTGATGAGATCACGGGACAGATCGTGATTGGATCCCTGGACGGATCGTGATGTGATCGCGGGACGCTCGGCGATTTGGATCGCAAAGATGTTCGACTACACCAACCGCGTTTCTTAACGCTTCCCGCTTAGCGATCTACAAGGGTATGTAGATCCACTCTCCCTCTCGTAGATGCTCATCACCATGGATAGATCTTCCGTGTGCGTAGGAATTTTTTTGTTTCCCATGCAACGTTCCCCAACAGCCGCCACCACAGAACCTCCGGGTCAACGACGGGCTGGCTCCTCACCAAGCTGCGCCGCCCGGAAGGCAGCACCTCCCACTACCAGCCCGGCGGAGCCGAATCCCTAACAGGGCCCCTCGGCTCAAGCAAGTGACCTCCTCCGGCGACTCGATGACGAGGATGCGGGATCGGCATCGTCGACGTCGAGAAGAAACACTTAATTATGAAAACAAATTAAATAAAACTTAGCAAAATTAACACTTAGCATCTAGCAAAATTAATACATACCCTAATAACCTAAGGATGACCTACCTACCTAACTAACTAAACTAAACCTAAACTAAATTAAACCTAAACTAAATTAAACCTAAACTAAATAAAACCTAAACTAACTAAACTAAACTTACTAATCAATTAACTAACCTAATAATTAACCTAAGAAACTAAATTAAACTAAATTAAACCTAACCTAACTAAATTAAACCTAACCTAACTAAATTAAACCTAAACCTAAACTAACTAAATTAATAGAAAAAACAAGAATAATGGAGGGGGCGGCCGGGCACTCACCGGAGCCGGAGTTGGGTGGGGGCGCTGCCGGGGCGGCGGCGGGGCGGTGGCAGCGGGGTGGCGTGCGGCGTCGGGGCAGTGCGCGGCGTTGGGGCGGCGGGCTCGGGGCGGCGGTCTCGCGGTGGCGCGCGGCGTCGGGGCGGTGGGCGGCGGCGATGGCAATTTCTGGCAGCCTGGCGGCGCGCGAATGAGCTTCTCCCGGTGCGTGGCTCGCACCGAGACGAGGCCTCCACTATTTATATGTGGAGGACCTTTAGTACCGGTGTGTGGCTCGCACCGGTACTAAAGGGGTCTATAGTACCGGTGCGAGCCACGCACCGGTACTAAAGGTCCTCCCCAAAAACGCGCGGGGCGGTGGACCTTTAGTACCGGTGCGTGGCTCGCACCGGTACTAAAGGTTTTGTTAATTCATTATTGGTTATTATTTTCAGAAAAAATCATAGAAAAAAAATATGAGTCCAATGGAAATAAATAATATATTAAAAAATAGCCGAAAAATATAAAGATTCTGTTTATGGCGTTTCCATGCATGTTTGAACAACTTAAACTGCTGTATAAGACAATTTTATTAAATGGCATTTGAAATGTCATATCTCGAGTTTGAAAAGCTGTACAAATGAACTCTGAAAAGGTTGTAACTTGGCATGTCATCATAACTTCACCAACATAGCAACTTGTAAAGAGTTGAGAGGGTTACGGCAAAAAACTGGATGCATTGGTGTACAAATTGGAAAATCTCTTTCGAAGTTTGAGGGTTTCGGACAAAAACTCATCTATTACAAAGGGATTTCATTTTAAATAACTTATTTTAACTCCATACTTTTTGTGTGTTTAATATGCACCATTCAAAGGCACATCATCAATTTTCAGCCCTTTATGACTTCATTTGATATTTTTCATGCATTTAATGATTTATTTTGAGCTAAATGACCATAAATTTCAAAAGCAATACAAATGAACTCTGAAAAGTTTTTAACTTGGCATGAAATCATAGTTTCACCCACATAGCAACTCCTAAAGAGTTGAGAGGGTTACGGCAAAAACTGGAGGCACTTGGTGTACAAATTGGACAATCTCTTTCGAAGTATGAGGGTTTAGGACGAAAACACATCCATTACACAGGGATTTCATTTTTAATAACTTATTTTGACTCCATACTTTTTGTGAGTTTAATATGCACCATTCGAAGGCACATCATCAATTTTCAACCCGTTCTGACTTCATTTGATATTTTTCATGCATTTAATGATTTATTTTGAGGCAAATGACCCTAAATTTGAAAAGCAGTACAAATGAACTCTGAAAAGTTTGTAACTTGGCATGACATCATAATTTCACCCACATAGCAACTTCTAAAGAGTTGAGAGGGTTACGACAAAAAACTGGATGCACTTCGTGTACAAATTGGACAATCTCTTTCGAAGTATGAGGGTTTCGGACGAAAAATCATCTATTACAAAGGGATTTCATTTTTAATAACTTATTTTTAACCCCATATATTTTGTGTGTTCAATATGCACCATTCAAAGGCACATCCTCAATTTTCAACCCTTTTTGACTTCATTTGATATTTTTCATGCATTTAATGATTTATTTTGAGCTAAATGACCCTAAATTGTAAAAGTAGTACAAATGAACTCTGAAAAGGATGTAACTTGGCATGACATAATTTCACCCACTTAGCAACTTCTAAAGAGTTGAGAGGGTTACGGGAAAAAGTGGATGCACTTGGTGTACAAATTGGACAATCTCATTCGAAGTATGAGGGTTTCGGACGAAAACTCATCTATTACAAAGGGATTTCATTTTTAATAACTTATTTTAACTCCATACATTTTGTTAGTTTAATATGCACCATTCAAAGGCACATCATCAATTTTCAACACTTTGTGACTTCGTTTGATATTTCACGTGCATTTAATGATTTGTTTTTACCTAATGACCCTAAATTTGAAAAGTAGTACAAATGAACTCTGAAAAGGTTGTAACTTGGCATGACATCATAATTTCACCCACATAGCAACTTCTAAAGAGTGGAGAGGGTTATGGCAAAAACTGGATGCACTTGGTGTACAAATTGGACAATCTCTTTCGAAGTATGAGGGTTTCGGACGAAAAGTCATCTATTACAAAGGGATTTCATTTTTAATAAGTTATTTTTAACTCCATACTTTTTTGTTCTCAATATGCACCATTCAAAGTCACATCATCTATTTTCAACCCTTTCTCACTTCATTTCATATTTTTCATGCATTGAATGATTTATTTTGAGCTAAATGACCCTAAATTTGAAAAGCAGTACAAATGAACTCTGAAAAGGTTGTAACTTGGCATGACAGCATAATTTCACCCACATAGCAACTTCTAAAGAGTTGAGAGGGTTACGGAAAAAACTGGATGCACTTCGTGGACAAATTGGACAATCTCTTTCGAAGGTTGAGGGTTTCGAACGAAAACTCATCTATTACAAAGGGATTTCATTTTTAATAAATTATTTTAACTCCATACTTTTTGTGTGTTTAATATGCACTATTCAAAGGAATATCATCAAGTCTCAACCCTTTCTCACTTCATTTGATATTTTTCATGCATTTAATGATTTATTTTGAGCTAAATGACCCTAAATTTGAAAAGTAGTACAAATGAACTCTGAAAAGTTTGTAACTTGGCATGACATCATAATTTCACCCACATAGAAACTTCTAAAGAGTTGAGAGGGTTACGGCAAAAAACTGGATGCACTTTGTGTACAAATTGGACAATCTCTTTCGAAGTATGAGGGTTTCACACCAAAACTCATCTATTACAAAGGGATTTCATTTTTAATAACTTATTTTAACTCCATATTTTTGTGAGTTTAATATGCACCATTCAAAGGAACATTATCAATTTTCAACCCTTTCTGACTTCATTTCATATTTTTCATCCATTTAATGATTTATTTTGAGCTAAATGACCCTAAATTTGAAAAGAAGTACAAATGAACTCTGAAAAGTTTGTAACTTGGCATGACATCATAATTTCACACACATAGCTGTTGGAAATATGCCCTAGAGGCAATAATAAATTATTTATTATCATATTTCCTTGCATGATAATCGTTTAGTATCCATGCTATAATTGTATTGATCGGAGACTTAGATGCATGTGTGGATACATAGACAAAACCATGTCCCTAGTATGCCTCTAATAGACTAGCTCGTTGATGAAAACATGGTTAAGGTTTCCTAGCCATGGACATGAGATGTCATTTGATAACGGGGTCACATCATTAGGAGAATGATGTGATGGACAAGACCCAAACTGCAAACGTAGCATATGATCGTGTTAGTTTATTGCTACTGTTTTTCGCATGTCAAGTATGTGTTCCTATGACCATGAGATCATGCAACTCATAGATATCGGAGGAGTGCCTTGTGTGTATCAAACGTCGCAACATTACTGGGGGACTATAAAGGTGCTCTACAGGTATCTCCGATGGTGTCTGTTGAGTTGGCATGGATCGAGACTGGGATTTTTTACTCTGTGTGACGGAGAGGTATCTCGGGGCCCACTCGGTAATGCAACATCACAATAAGCCTTGCAAGAAGTGTGACTAATTGTTAGTTCCGAGATCTTGTATTACGGAACGAGTAAAGAGACTTGCCGGTAACGAGGTTGAACTAGGTATGGAGATACCGACGATCGAATCTCGGGCAAGTAACATACCGAAGAACAAAGGGAACGTTATACGGGATCAACTAAATCCTTGACGTAGAGGTTCGACCGATAAAGATCTTCGTAGAATATGTAGGAACCAATGTGGACGTCCAGGTCCCGCCATTGGTTATTGACCGTAGAGGTGTCTCGGTCATGTCTACATAGTTCTCGAACCCACAGGGTCTGCACACTTTAGGTTCGGTGACGTTTCGGTAGTGTAGAGTTATGTATGGTGGTGACCGAAGTTTGTTCGGAGTCCCAGATGAGATGCCGGACGTCATGAGGAGCTCCGGAATGGTCTGGAGGTAAAGATTCATATATAGGAACTCCCAGTTCGGTTTCCGGAAAAGTTTCGGGCTCATCGGTAGTGTACCGGGAGTGCCGGTAGTGTACCGGGAGTGCCGGTAGTGTACCGGAAGGCCTCCGGGAGGGGTATTTCGACCCCAAGAGGTTCATGGGCTGTGGGAGAATAATAACCAGCCCTTAGTGTGCTGGGAAAACAGCCACAAAGGCCCATGGCGTAGGAGAGAAAGTCGTAAAGCAAAAAGTGGAAAATCAGCCAATAGGAGGCAATTCTACTCCAACTAGGATTGGAGGTGAAGTAGGATTGCTTCCCACCTCCTATTTCGGCCGACCCAAAGGCCTTGGATGCCTCTCCTCTCCTCTTCTCCTATATATACTAGTGGATTGGGTGGTTTTTGGACAGAATTTCCGGCCACGTGCTACCCGTTCCACCGGTGCATAGTTTCTCCTTTAGATCGTAGTTCCGCAGTGCTTAGGCGAAGCCCTGCCGGAATCACTCCACCACCATCACCGGAGCACCGTCACGCTGCCAGTGAACTCTCTCTCCTCTCCACCTCCTCTTTCTGGATAAAGACGTTGGAGATCATCATCAAGCTGCACGTGTGCTGAACGCGGAGGTGTCGTCCGTTCGGCGCTAGATCGGAAGGACCGTGATCGAGATCGCGAGACGGTTCGTGATGAGATCGCAGAACGGATCATGATGAGTTCGCGGGACAGATCGTGATCAAGATCGTGAGACGGATCGTGATGAGATCGCGGGATGGATGGTGATGAGTTCACGGGACGGATCGTGATTAGATCGCGGGACGGATCGTGATGAGATCGCGGGACGCTCGGCGATTTGGATCGCAAAGATGTTTGACTACACCAACCGCGTTTCTTAATGATTCCTGCTTAGCGATCTACAAGGGTATGTAGATCCACTCTCCCTCTCGTAGATGCTCATCACCATGGATCGGTTTGCGTGTGCGTAGGAAATTTTTTGTTTCCCATGCGACGTTCCCCAGCAGTGGCATCATGAGCTAGGTTGATGGTTCGATGAGATCTCGAGTAGAACACAAAAGGTTTGTGGGCGTTGATGCTTAGATTGCTTCCTCCCTTGGTCGAATTTTGGTTCAGCGGGATTGTGAGATGAAGCGGCCCGGACCAACATTACTCGTACGCTTACCAGAGACCGGTTCCCTCGACGCAACTTGTTGCCTAGATGGCTTGCGGGTGTCAGTTTCTCTCACTTTAGTTGGATTGATTCTACAAAGGGGGTCCTTGGGAAGGTTGAAAATCAACTAGTGTATCACCGTTGTGGTTTATGCGTAGGTGAGAATCGTTCTTGCTAGATACCTATTGCAGCCACGTAAAACTTGCAACAACAAGTAGAGGACGTCTAACTTGTTTTTGCAGGGTATGTTGTGATATGATGTGGCCAATTGCATGATGAGATATATGTGATGTATGAGATGATCATGTGATGTATAGAATTTCACGACTTGCATGTCGATGAGTACGGCAACCGGCAGGAGCCATAGGATTGTCTTTAATTATTGTATGACCTGCGTGTCAATCATTAAGCTCTATGTAATGCTTTACTTTATCGCTAAGCGGTAGCAATAGAAGTAGAAGCAGGGCTGGCGCCACAACCCCAATGGCAGCACATTGCTGGAGATCAAGATGATGGAGATCATGGTGTTGTGCCGGTGATGATGGAGATCATGCCGGTGTTTCAAAGATGGAGATCTTAAACACTAGTTTATGGCCATATCATGTCACTTATGAATTGCATGTGATGTTAATCCTTTTATGCACCTTGTTTTGCTTAGTACGACGGTAGCATTAGAAGGTGATCCCTCACTTGAATTTCAAGATGAATTGTGTTCTCCCCGAGTGTGCATCGTTGCGAAAGTTCGTCGTGTTGAGACACCACGTGATGATCGGGTGTGATAGACTCTACGTTCACATACAAGGGGTGCAAGCCAGATTTGCATGCGCAAAACACTCGGGTTAAACTTGATGAGCCTAGCATGTACAGACATGGCCTCGAAACACAAGAGACCGAAAGGTCGAGCATGAGTCATATAGTAGATATGATTAACATAATGATGTTCACCATTGCAGCCACCTCAACTCACGTGATGATCGGACTTGAGTTGGTGAATTTGGATCATGTATCACTCGAATGATCGGAGGGATGTCAATTGAGTGGGAGTTCTTAAGTAATATGATTAATTGAACTTATTATCATGAACATAGTCAAAGTGTCTTTGCAACTTATGTTGTAGATTACTAGCTCGCGCTGTAGCTCCCTTGTATTTTTATATGTTCCTAGAGAAATAGAATTGAAAGATGTTGGTAGCAAAATTGCGGACTATGTCCGTGATCTGAGGATTGTCCTCATTGCTGCACAGAAGGCTTATGTTCTTAATGCACCGCTCGGTGCGCCACCCCATCTAGCGTCTTCTGTAGATGTTGTGAACATCTGACAGGCACGTTTCGATGACTACTTGATAGTTTAGTGCGTCATGCATTACGGCTTAGAATTGAGGCTCCGAAACGTTTTGAACGTCACGGAACATATGAGATGTTCTAAGAGCTGTGATTTTGATCTCAGGCTCGTGCCCGAGTTGCGAGATATAAGATCTCCACCGAGATTCTTTGCCTGCAAGATGAAAGAGAATAGCTCAATCATTGAGCATGTGCTCAGACTATCTGGGTACTACAATCGCTTGAATCAAGTGGGAGTTGATCTTCCAGATAAGATAGTGATTGATGTAGTTCTCCAAGTCACTTTCACTGAGCTACTAGAACTTGGTCATGAATTATAAAATGCCAGGGAAAGAAATGTTGATCCCTGAGCTATTCGCGATGTTTGACACCGCAAAGGTAGAAATCAAGAAGGAGCGTCAAGTGTTGGTGGTTAATTAAACCACTAGTTTCGAGAAGGGCAAGAGCAAGGAGGGAAACTTCATGGATAGCAAGTCAGTTGCTGCTCCAGTGAAGCAACCCAAAGTTGAACTCAAACCCGAGACTAAGTGCTTCTGTTATGAGGTGAGCGGTCGCTGAAGCGGAACAACCCTGATACTTGGTAGATAAGAAGGATGGCAACATTGATAGAAGTATATTTGATATACGAGTTATTGATGTGTACCTTGCTAGTACTCCTAGTAGCACCTGGGTATTGGATACCGGTTCGGTTGCTAAATGTTAGTAACTCGAAATAAAAGCTACGGAATAAACGGAGCACTAGCTAAGGGTGAGGTGACGATATGTGTTGGAAATGTTTCCAAGGTTGATGTGATCAACATCGCACGCTCTCTCTACCTACGGGATTAGTGACGAACGTAAATAAATGTTATTTGGTGTTTTGCGTTGAGCATGGACATGATTAGATCATGTTTATTGCAATACGGTTATTCATTTAAGTTAGAGCATAATGGTTATTCTGTTTACATGAATAAAACCTTCAATGGTATTGCACCCAGTGAGAATGGTTTGTTGAAATCTTGATCATAGTAGCACACATGTTCATAACATTGATGTCAAAAGATACAAAGTTAAATAATGATAGTACCACATACTTGTGGCACTGTCGCAAAATGTCATATTGGTATAAAGCGCATGAAGAAACTCCATGGTGATGGATATTTGGACTCATTCGATTTCGAATCGGTTGAGACATGCGAACCATGCGTCTTGGGCAAGATGACTAAAGGACCCTGTTGGATGGAGCGGGCAAGTGATTCATCGGAAATGATACATGTTGATGTATGCAATCTAGTGAGTCTTGTAGCGTGCAGTGGATATCGTTATTTTCTTACCTTCACTGATGATTTGAGTAGATATAGTGTATATTTACTTAATGAAACACAAGTCTGAATTGTTTGAAAGGTTCAAGCAAATTCAGAGTGAAGTTTAAAGATCATCGTGACAAGAAGATAAAAATGTCTGCGATATGATCGTGGAGGTGAATATCTGAGTCACGAGTTTGGCATACAACTTAAGACAATGTGAAAGTTGTTTCACAACTAAACGCCACCTAGAACACCATAGTGTGATGGTGTGTCCGAACATCATAGTTATGCTCTATTGGACATGGTGCGTGCTATGATGTGTCTTGTCGTTTTACTACTATAATTTTGGGGTTATGCATTAGAGACAACTACATTCACTTTAAATAGGGCACCATCTAAATCCGTTGAGATGACACCATGTGAATTACGGTTTGATAGAGACCTAAGCTGTCATTTCTTAATACTTGGGGCTGCGACACTTGTGTGGAAAATGTTTTCACCTAATGAGCTCGAACCCAAGTCGGACAAATGCATCTTAATAGAATACCCTAAGATTAGTTGGGTGAACCTTCTATCTTAGATCCAAGTGCAAAGTGTTTGTTACTAAAACGGATCCTTTCTCGAGGAAAAGTTTCTCTCGAAAGAATTAAGTGGGAGGAAGATAAGAACTTGATGAGGTTGTTTAAACTTTGTTCAACCAGAGAGTAGCGCAGCGCAGGATGTTGTTTCTGTGAAGCCTACGTTAGTTGAAGAGGAAGTTAATGATGATAATCATGAAGCTTCAGGATCAAGTTACTATCGAACTTCGTAGGTCGACAAGGATGTGTACTGCTCCTAAGCGGTACGACAACCCTGTCTTGGAAGTCATGTTGTTGGACAACGATGAACCTACGAACTATGGAGAAGCGATGATGGGCCCGAATTCCGACAAATGGTTGGAGGCCATGAAATCCGAGATAGGATCCATGTATGAAAACCAAGTATAGACTTTGGTAGACTTGCTCGTTGGACGGCAGGTCGTTGAGTGCAAATGGATCTTTAAAATGAAGACACACGCTGATGGTAATTGTCACCATTTGTAAAGCTTGACTTGTTGCAAAGATGTTTGTGACAAGTTCAAGGAGTTGACTGCGATGAGACTTTCTCATTCGTAGCGATGCTAAAGTCTGTTGGAATTATGGTAGCAGTTGCTGCATTTTCAATTATGAAATCTGGCAGATGGATGTCAAAACATCGTTTCCTTAACGGTTTACTTGAGGAAAGGTTGTATGTGATACAAACGGATGGTTTTGTTAGTCCTAAGGATGCTAAAAGGTTTGCAAGCTTTAGTGATCCTTCTATGGACTGAAGCAAGCATCTCAGAGTTGGAATATATGCTTTGATGAGGTGATCAAAGTTTTAATGTTTATACAAAGTTTACGAGAAACTTGTATTTACAATAAAGTCAGTGGGAGCACTATAGAATTTCTGATAAGTATAGGTGGATGACATATTGTTGATCGGAAATAATGTAGAATTTCTGGAAAGCATAAATGGTTGTTTGAAAAGTGATTTTCACAGGAAGACCTGGATAAAGCTACCTAATTGTTGAGCGTCAAAATCTATAGAGATAGATCAAAATGCTTGATGAGACTTTCAATAAGTGCATACCTTGACAAGATTTTGAAAGAGTTCAAAATGGATCAGCCAGAGAAATAGTTGTCGTCTAATTTGTACGGTGTGAAGTTGAGTGAGACTCAAAGCTCGACAACAGCAGAAGAAAGAGAAAGGACGAACGTCGTCCCCTATGCCTTAGCCATAGGCTATATATTATGCCATGCTATGTACCGCACCTGTGTGTGCCTTGCCATGAGTCTGTCAAGGGGTACAAGAGTGGTCCAGGAGTGGATCACTGGACAGCGATCGAAATTATCCTTAGTAACCAGAGGACTAAGGAAATGTTTCTTGATTATGGAGGTGATAAAGAGTTCATCGTAAAGAGTTACGTCGATGCAAGCTTTAAACACTAATCCGGATGACTCGTAGTAGCAATCTGGATACGTATAGTGGAGCAGCCATTTGGAAATAGTACCAAGTGGAGTGTGGTAGCAGTGTTTACAGTTTGACATAGGTATTTGCAAAGTGCACACAGATCTGAATGTTATAGACCCATTGACTATAAGACCTCTCTCACATGCAAAGCATGATTGAGCCCCAGAACTCGTTGGGTGTTAGATTCATAACAATGCGAATCACATGGTGATGTGAACTAGATTATTGACTCTAGTGCAAGTGGGAGACTGTTGGAAATATGCCCTAGAGGCAATAATAAATTAGTTATTATCATATTTCCTTGTTCATGATAATCGTTTATTATCCATGCTATAATTGTATTGATCGGAGACTTAGATGCATGTGTGGATACATAGACAAAACCATGTCCCTAGTATGCCTCTAATAGACTAGCTCGTTGATCAAAAGATGGTTAAGGTTTCCTAGCCATGGAAATGAGATGTAATTTGATAACGGGGTCACATCATTAGGAGAATGATGTGATGGACAAGACCCAAACTGCAAACGTAGCATATGATCGTGTCAGTTTATTGCTACTGTTTTCCGCATGTCAAGTATGTGTCCTATGACCATGAGATCATGCAACTCACAGATATCGGAGGAGTGCCTTGTGTGTATCAAACGTCACAACGTAACTGGGTGACTATAATGGTACTCTACAGGTATCTCCGATGGTGTCTGTTGAGTTGGCATGGATCGAGACTGGG
This sequence comes from Hordeum marinum, assembly GCA_022496015.1. Lineage (NCBI taxonomy): Eukaryota > Viridiplantae > Streptophyta > Magnoliopsida > Poales > Poaceae > Hordeum > Hordeum marinum. Next base: position 436,370,796 of record CM039672.1, on the reverse strand, counting down.
ATTTGTTACTCCGTGTGACGGAGAGGTATCTCGGGGCCCACTCGGTAATGCAACATCACAATAAGCCTTGCAAGCAATGTGACTAATTGTTAGTTGAGGGATCTTGTATTACGGAACGAGTAAAGAGACTTGCTGGTAACTAGGTTGAACTAGGTATGGAGATACCGACGATCGAATCTCGGGCAAGTAACATAACGAAGAACAAAGGGAACGTTATACGGGATTAACTGAATCCTTGACATAGAGGTTCGACCGATAAAGATCTTCATAGAATATATAGGAACCAATGTGGACGTCCAGGTCCCGCCATTATTTATTGACTGTAGAGGTGTCTCGGTCATGTCTACATAGTTCACGAACCCACAGGGTCTGCACACTTAAGGTTCGGTGACGTTTCGGTAGTGTAGAGTTATGTATGGTGGTGACCAAAGTTTGTTCGGAGTCCCGAATGAGATCCCAGACAGCACGAGGAGCTCCGGAATGGTCCGGAGGTAAATATTCATATATAGGAAGTCCCAGTTCGGTTTCCGGAAAAGTTTCGGGCTCATCGGTAGTGTACCGGGAGTGCCGGTAGTGTACCGGGAGGCCTCCGAGAGGGGTATTTCGACCCCAAGAGGTCCATGGGATGTGGTAGAATAATAACCAGCCCTTAGTGGGCTGGGAAAACAGCCACAAAGGCCCAGGGCGCAGGAGAGAAAGTAAACCGTTAAAGAAAAAAGTGGAAAATCAGCCAATAGGAGGCAATCCTACTCCAACTAGGATTGGAGGTGAAGTAGGATTGCCTCCCACCTCCTATTTCGGCCGACCCAAAGGCCTTGGATGCCTCTCCTCTCCTCTCCTCCTATATATACTAGTGGATTGGGTGGTTTTTGGACAGAATTTCCGGCCACGTGCTACCCGTTCCACCGGTGCATAGTTTCTCCTCTAGATCGTAGTTCTGCAGTGCTTAGGCGAAGCCCTGCCGGAATCACTCCACCACCATCACCGGAGCGTCGTCACGCTGCCGGTGAACTCTCTCTCCTCTCCACCTCCTCTTGCTGGATCAAGACGGTGGAGATCGTCATCAAGCTGCACGTGTGTTGAACGCGGAGGTGCCGTCCGTTCGGCACTAGATCGGAAGGACCGTGATCGAGATCGCGAGATGGTTCGTGATGAGATCGCGGAATGGATCGTGATGAGTTCGCGGGACAGATCGTGATCAAGATCGTGAGACGGATCGTGATGAGATCGCAGGATGGATCGTGATGAGTTCACGGGACGGATCGTGATTGGATCGCGGGACGGATCGTGATGAGATCGCGGGACGCTCAGCGATTTGGATCGCGAAGATGTTTGACTACACCAACCGCGTTTCTTAACGCTTCCCGTTAGCGATCTACAAGGGTATGTAGATCCACTCTCACTCTTGTAGATTCTCATCACCATGGATAGGTTTGCGTGTGCGTAAGAAATTTTTTGTTTCCCATGCGACATTCCCTAACAATAGCAACTTCTAAAGAGTTGAGAGGGTTACGGCAAAAAACTGGATGCACTTGGTGTACAAATTACAAAGTGATTTCATTCTTAATAACTTATTTTTAACTCCATACACTTTGTGTGTTTAATATGCACCATTCAAAGGCACATCATCAATTTTCAACCCTTTCTGACTTCATTTGATATTTTTCATGCATTTAATGATTTAGTTTGAGCCAAATGACCCTAAATTTAAAAAGTAGTACAAATGAACTCTGAAAAGGTTGTAACCTGGCATGCCATCATAACTTCACCAGCATAGCAACTTGCAAAGATTTGAGAGGGTTACGGCAAAAACTAGATGCACTTGGTGTACAAATAGGACAATCTCTTTCGAAGTTTGAGGGTTTCAGACAAAAACTCATCTAGTACAAAGGGATTTCATTTTTAATACCTTATTTTAACTCCATACTTTTTGTGTGTTTAATATGCACCATTCAAAGGCACATCACCAATTTTCAACCCTTTCTGACTTCATTTGATATTTTTCATGCATTTAATGATTTATTTTGAGCTAAATGACCCTAAATTTGAAAAGAAGTACAAATGAACTCTGAAAAGTTTGTAACTTGGCATGAAATCACAATTTCACCCACATAGCAACTTCTAAAGAGTTGAGAGGGTTACGGCAAAAAATTGGATGCACTTGGTGTACAAATTGGACAATCTCTTTCGAAGTATGAGGGTTTCGGACGAAAACTCATCTATTACAAAGGGATTTCATTCTTAATAACTTATTTTTAACTCCATACATTTTGTGTGTTTAATATGCACCATTCAAAGGCACATCATCAATTTTCAACCCTTTTTAATTTCATTTGATATTTTTCATGCATTTAATGATTTATTTTCAGCCAAATGACCCTAAATTTTATAAGCAGTACAAATGAACTCTAAAAAGGATATAACTTGGCATGACATATATTCACCCACTTAGCAACTTCTAAAGAGTTGAGATGGTTACGGCAAAAAATGGATGCACTTGGTGTACAAATTGGACAATCTCTTTCAAAGTATGAGGGTTTCGGACGAAAACTCATCTATTACAACGGGATTTCATTCTTAATAACTTATTTTTAACTCCATACATTTTGTGTGTTTAATATGCACCATTCAAAGGCACATCATCAATTTTCAAACCTTTGTGACTTCATTTGATATTTTTCATGCATTTATTGATTTAGTTTGAGCAAAATGACCCTAAATTTTAAAGCAGTACAAATGAACTCTGAAAAGGTTGTAACCTGGCATGCCATCATAACTTCACGAGCATAGCAACTTGTAAAGAGTTGACAGGGTTACGGTAAAATTGGAAGCACTTGGTGTACAAATTAGACAATCTCTTTCGAAGTTTGAGGGTTTCGGACAAAAACTCATCTATTACAAAGGGATTTCATTTTCAATAACTTATTTTAACTCCATACTTTTTGTGAGTTTAATATGCACCATTCAAAGGCAGATCATCAATTTTCAACCCGTTCTGACTTCATTTGATATTTTTCATGCATTTAATGATTTATTTTGAGCTAAATGACCCTAAATTTGAAAAGTAGTACCAATGAACTCTTAAAAGGACGTAACTTGGCAAGACATAATTTCACACTTGAGAGGGTTACGGAAAAAACTGGATGCCCTTGGTGTACAAATTGGACAATCTCTTTCGAAGTATGACGGCTTCACAGGAAAACTCATCTATTACAAAGGGATTTCATTTTTAATAACTTATTTTAACTCCATACATTCTGTGAGTTTAATATGCACCATTCAAAGGCACATCATCAATTTTCAACCCTTTCTGACTTCATTTGATATTTTTCATGCATTTAATGATTTAGTTTGAGCTAAATGACCCTAAATTTGAAAAGCAGTACAAATGAACTCTGAAAAGGTTGTAACCTGGCATGCCATCATAACTTCACCAGCATAGCAACTTGTAAAGAGTTGAGAGGGTTACGGCAAAAACTGGATGCACTTGCTGTACAAATTGGACAATCTCTTTCGAAGTTTGAGGGTTTCAGACAAAAACTCATCTAGTACAAGGGGATTTCATTTTTAATAACTTATTTTAACTCCATACTTTTTGTGTGTTTAATATGCACCATTCAAAGGCACATCATCAATTTTCAACCCTTTCTGACTTCATTTGAAAATTTTCATGCATTTAATGATTTATTTTGAGCTAAGTGACCCTAAATGTGAATAGAAGTACAAATGAACTCTGAAAAGTTTGCAACTTGGCATGAAATCATAATTGCACCCACATAGCAACTTCTAAGGAGTTGAGAGGGTTACGGCAAAAAATTAGATGCACTTGGTGTACAAATTGGACAATCTCTTTCGGAGTATGAAGGTTTCGGACGAAAACTCATCTATTACAAAGGGATTTCATTCTTAATAACTTATTTTTAACTCTATACATTTTGTGTGTTTAATATGCACCATTCAAAGGCACATCATCAATTTTCAACCGTTTTTGACTTCATTTGATATTTTTCATGCATTTAATGATTTATTTTGAGCTAAATGACCCTGAATTTGAAAAGCAGTACAAATGAACTCTGAAAAGGATGTAACTTGGCATGACAAAGTTTCACCCACATAGCAAATTCTAAAGAGTTGAGAGGGTTACGGCAAAAACTGGATGCCCTTGGTGTACAAATTGGACAATCTGTTTCGAAGTATGACGGTTTCGGACGACACCTCATCTATTACAAAGGGATTTCATTTTAAATAACTTATTTTAACTCCATAAATTTCTTGAGTTTAATATGCACCATTCAAAGGCACATCATCAATTTGCAACCCTTTCTAACTTCACTTGATATTTTTCATTTATTTAATGATTTGTTTTTAGCTAAATGACCCTAAATTTGAAAAGTAGTACAAGTGAACTCTGAAAAGGTTGTAACTTGGCATGACATCATAATTTCACCCACATAGAAACTTCTTAAGAGTTGAGAGGGTTACGGCAAAAACTGGATGCACTTGGTGTACAAATTGGACAATCTCTTTCGAAGTATGAGGGTTTCGGACGAAAACTCATCTATTACAAAGGGATTTCATTTTTAATAAGTTATTTTTAACTCCATACTTTTTGTGTGTTCAATATGCACCATTCGAAGCCACATCATCAATTTTCAACCCTTTCCGACTTCATTTGATATTTTTCATGCATTGAATGATTTATTGTGAGCTAAATGACCCTAAATTTGACAAGCAGTACAAATGAACTCTGAAAATTTCTAACTTGGCATTACATCATCATTTCGCCCACATAGCAACTTCTAAAGAGTCGAGAGGGTTACGACAAAAAACTGGTTGCACTCGGTGTACAAATTGGACAATCTCTTTCGAAGTATAAGGGTTTCGAACGAAAAGTCATCTATTACAAAGGGATTTCATTTTTAATAACTTATTTTTAACTCCATACATTTTGTGTGTTCAATATGAACCATTCAAAGGCACATCATCAATTTTCAACCCTTTTTGACTTCATTTGATATTTTTCATGCATTTAATGACTTAATTTCATCTCAATGACCCTAAATTTGAAAAGTAGTACAAATGAACTCTCGAAAGGATGTAAATTGCCATGACATAATTTCACCCACTTAGCAACTTCTAAAGATTTGAGAGGGTTACGGCAAAAACTGGATGCACTTGGTGTACAAGTTGGACAACTCTTTCGAAGTATGAGGGTTGCGGACGAAAACTCATCTATTACAAAGGGATTTTGTTTTTAATAACTTATTTTAAATCCATACATTTTGTGAGTTTAATATGCACCATTCAAAGGCACGTCATCAATTTTCAAAACTTTGTGACTTCGTTTGATATTTTTCGTGCATTTAATGATTTGTCTTTAGCTAAATGACCCTAAATTTGAAAAGTAGTACAAATGAACTCTGAAAAGGTTGTAACTTGGCATGACATCATAATTTCACCCACATAGAAACTTCTTAAGAGTTGAGAGGGTTACGGCAAAAACTGGATGCACTTGGTGTACAAATTGGACAATCTCTTTCGAAGTATGAGGGTTTCGGACGAAAACTCATCTATTACAAAGGGATTTCATTTTTAATAAGTTATTTTTAACTCCATACTTTTTGTGTGTTCAATATGCACCATTCGAAGTCACATCATCAATTTTCAACCCTTTCTGACTTCATTTGATATTTTTCATGCATTGAATGATTTATTTTGAGCTAAATGACCCTAAATTTGAAAAGCTGTACAAATGAACTCTGAAAAGGTTGTAACTTGGCATTACATCATCATTTCGCCCACATAGCAACTTCTAAATAGTTGAGAGGGTTATGGCAAAAACTCGGTCCATAATCTTTTCTTCCAAGTCTGGAACGCGCCGGCCATCTTATGGAGATCAAACTCCTTGACTTTGTCCATAACAACCACTCCGCATTGACGCACACCTGTCTTGGCATTGGCTTCAGGGTGAGTCGGTGCGCCATCATGTTTGAACGCATCAAGATTGAGCTTTACGTTGCCGTCCAATATTTTGGCACCGCCTCGTACCTTTCTACTAGATTGGCCCGATCTGGAGGGCTGATAATTAAAAGAAAAAAATATTTGTTAATATATATATATACAAATCAATTGATACACATGTAATGATCACCAGAGGCTAATATGTGTATATACCTCGTTGGACATTGTTAGTTGTTCCAGATTTTGGAACATAAGTTGTTCTTCCTCGGCCTCACAACCATCACCGTAATCGTTCAGATATTGTGAGCCGTCATCATCATGTGATTCACCCAGAAGGTCCGCTGGGTTTTCGGAGGAGCATATCATGTCGAAGATGTCCTCTTCATGAGCTCTACCGGTATTGTCCATAGCTTAATAACTTATCCATAATAATATAGATAAAACAAATTAGTATTCAAATTAGCATACATTCAAGAAACAAAATAACTTATAGTTAATTAATAATGCATCATCCAATACATATATAGTAGTTCTTAGAAAAGATCTCATCTCATAATCTCGGATAATTGTTAATACATCGGCTAATCCATCGATAGCTAATACATCATAATAATACATATATAGTAGCTAATATATCGATCTAGATAGAACCCTAGCGCCGGCGGATATCGGGGCAGGCGATGGACACCCAAAGAGAAGGAACCATCACAGGAACATAGCTGCAGTGAGATCCCTGAAGAATCTGCCACGTATTATCGGACCTGGCCTCCAAAGCTGCCATTTGGCGACGGACGTGCTCGTTCTCCTTGCTGACATGGTACTGTACCACCTCCGCGGGGGAATCAAGCCTTTGAAAACTCCGTGGCCCATGCGGCCGCTGTTGGAAATATGCCCTAGATGCAATAATAAATTAGTTATTATCATATTTCCTTGTTCATGATAATCGTTTATTATCCATGCTATAAATTGTATTGATCGGAGACATAGACAAAACCATGTCCCTAGTATGCCTCTAATAGACTAGCTAGTTGATCAAAGATGGTTAAGGTTTCCTAGCCACGGACATGAGATGTCATTTGATAACGGCATCACATCATTAGGAAAATGATGTGATGGACAAGACCCAAACTACAAACGTAGCACATGATCGTGTCAGTTTATTGCTACTGTTTTCTGCATGTCAAGTATAAGTTCCTATGACCATGAGATCATGCAACTCACAGACATCGGAGGAGTGCCTTGTGTGTATAGAACGTCGCAACGTAACTGGGTGACTACAAAGGTGCTGTACAGGTATGTCCGAGGGTGTCTGTTGAATTGGCATGGATCAAGACTAAGATTTGTTACTCCGTGTGACGGAGAGGTATCTCAGGGCCCACTCGGTAATACAACAACACAATAAGCCTTGCAAGCAATGTGACTAAGTGTTAGTAATAGGATCTTGTATTACGGAATGAGTAAAGAGACTTGCTGGTAACGAGGTTTAACTAGGTATGAAGATACCGACGATCGAATCTCGGGCAAGTAACATACCGAAGAACAAAGGGAACATCATACGGGATTAACTGAATCCTTGACATAGAGGTTCAACCGATAAAGATCTTCGTAGAATATGTAGTAACCAATGTGGACATCCAGGTCCCGCCATTGGTTATTGACCGTAGAGGTGTCTCGGTCATGTATACATAGTTCTCGAACCCGCAGGGTCTGCACACTTAAGGTTTGGTGACGTTTCGGTAGTGTAGAGTTATGTATGGTGGTGACCGAAGGTTTTTCGGAGTCCCGGATGAGATCCCGGACGTCACGAGGAGCTCCGTAATGGTCCGTAGGTAAATATTCATATAGAGGAAGTCCTATTTTGGTCGCCGGAAAAGTTTTGGGCTAATCGGTAATGTACCGAGAGTGCCGGTAGTGTACCGGGAGACCACCGGGAGGGGTATTTCGAACCAAGAAGCTTCATGGGATGTGGGAGAGTAAATACCAGCCTTTTTTGGGCTGGTGGAAGTCCCACACAAGGCCCATGCGTCTGGGAGAAAAAGCCCAAAGGGAAAAAGGTGGAAAAAGGCCAAAAAAAGGAGGAATCCTAGTCATACTAGGATTGGAGGAGGAGTCCTCCTCTCCTCCCCACTTTGGTCGACCCAAGGGCTGGATTTTTGGCAGCCAAGACTCCTCCTCCTCTCCTCCTATATATACTAGACGATTTTAGGGTTTTGGCACAGAATTTTCAGCCACGTGCTACCCGTTCCTCTAGTGCATAGTTTCTCCTCTAGATCGGATTTCTGCAGTGCTTAGGCGAAGCCCTGCCGTAATTGTTCCACCACCATCACCGGGGCACTGTCACGCTCCCGGTGAACTCTTCTCCCTCTCCACTTCCTCTTGCTGGATCAAGACGGTGGGGATCATCATCAAGCTGCACGTGTGCTAAACGCGGAGGTGCCGTCTGTTCGGCGCTAGATCGGAAGGACCGTGAACAAGATCGCGAGACGGTTCGTGATGAGTTCACGGGACGGATCGTGATGAAATCGCGGGACGGATCGTGATGAGATCGCAGGACGGATCGTGATGAGTTCGCGGGACGGATCGTGACTGGATCGCGGGACGGCTCGTGATGTGATCGCGGGACGCTCGGCGATTTGGATCGCGAAGATGTTCGACTACACCAACCGCGTTTCTTAACGCTTCCCGCTTAGCGATATACAAGGGTATGTAGATCCACTCTCCCTCTCGTAGATTCTCATCACCATGGATAGATCTTGCGTGTGCGTAGGAAAAATTTTGTTTCCCATGCAACGTTCCCCAACAGTGGCATCATGAGCTAGGTCTATGTGTAGATGAGATCTCGAGTAGAACACAAAGAGTTTGTGGGCATTGATGCTTAGATTGCTTCCTCCCTTGGTCGGATTTTGGTTCAGCGGTATTGTGAGATGAAGCGGCCCGGACCAACATTACTCGTACGCTTTAGTTGGATCGGCTTTGACAAAGGCGGTCCTTGAGAAGGTTGAAAAGCAACTAATGTATCACCGTTGTGGTTTTTGCGTAGATGAGAATTGTTCTTGCTAGATACCCGTAGCAGCCACGTAAAACATGCAACAACAATTAGAGGACGTCTAACTTGTTTTTGCAGGGTATGTTGTGATGTGATATGGCCAATTACATGATGTGATATATGTGATGTATGAGATGATCATGTGATGTATAGAATTTCACGACTTGCATGTCGATGAGTACGGCAACCGACAGGAGCCATAGGGTTGTCTTTAATTATTGTATGACCTGCATGTTAATCATTAAGCGCTATGTAATGCTTTACTTTATCGCTAAACGGTAGCAATAGTAGTAGAACCATGCAGGGCATGACAACCTCGATGGCGACACGTTGATGGAGATCAAAGATGATGGAGATCATGGTGTCGTGCCAGTGACGATGAAGATCATGCCGGTGCTTTCAAGATGGAGATCTAAAGCACAAGTTCATGGCCATATCATGTCACTTATGAATTGCATGTGATGGTAATACTTTTATGCACCTTGTTATGCTTAGTACGACGGTAGCATTATAAGGTGATCCCTCACTTAAATTTCTAGATAAAATTGTGTTCTCCCCGAGTGTGCACCGTTGCGAAAGTTCGTTGTGTTGAGACACCACGTGATGATCGGGTGTGATAGACTCTACGTTCACATACAACGGGTGCAAGCCAGTGATGCATGCACAGAACACTCGGGTTAAACTTGACGAGCCTAGCATATACAGACATGGCCTCGAAACACAAGAGACCGAAAGGTCGAACATGAGTCATATAGTAGATATGATCAACATGATGATGTTCACCATTGTAACTGTAGCGACCCGACTCAAAACGAGTCAAGCCTCTGTGTGTTCTGTGCCATCCCTGGACCAGTATGCTGGCACACACAGTACATCAATGTATATATCAAAGTGTAATCACATGTACATAACGTAAAACTGATATATACCTTAAAATAGCAGCGGATACAGTCAACGGGAGTGGAGTCCCAATAACACCAACGGCAAGTTGAGTGCGGACCGTAACCCTGAATCGTACTCTTACCCGTCGTAGGAGAGTATCTACAACATAAGACGTTGCAGCCGTGTAGGTCAGCATTTTGAATATGCCGGCAAGATCACCATAGTAGAACAGAAGAATAAAGACTATTCTATATGCAAAGGCTTTGTGGCTCTATGTCTAAGTTTTTGCGTAAAAGCTGAATTTATTTTCCCTACAACAAAGGAATATCAGGAATTTCACTATGGAGTTACCTATCATGACATGGTTCCGCCAACCAATGTCTGGTTGCCCATAAGTATCATCAGTTGCCCACAATTAGTTATCAGTCCAGTGTTGAGAGTTCAGAGATAGATCCAAGTCTAGAAGCTCAAATTGTCTGTAACCGGGGACACGGCTAATCGATTAGGTTTAACTCTGCAGAGTGTTGTGTACTTTACCCACAAGATTCTTTCCCTCCTGGTAAGTCCTCGCACTACCTGGTGTTTGAGAACAGGATGAAAGAAACATGGTCTTTCAGAGTGTTTCCCTGACTGTCCGACAGTGCCCATCCAATCCTAACGTCGACTACATCTCGTAGCACTGCCCAGCAGAGTCACAACAAAGATCAACCAAGCAGAGCCCATAATGACTTGTGGCTACACAGGTAAGCTTCCGGGCATGAAGTATTCATCCTTCTCTTTGAGTCTGGGTGAAGCTTTCCGCAAGATGTCATGGCGCTTCTCCATGCATCCCGGCCATCCACTGGTTTCTCCAGGGATGCCCAATCAACCATCCTTCATCCAGTAGTGTGTATTGAAAACTTGTCTTCTCGAGTCTTGAAGTCTTGAGGACTTGAAGATGTAGGACTTGAAAATGTCTTCATGAAGTTGTCGTCTTGACGTAGAGTCCTTCTTCACACCACTCACGAACGCTCATACCAAACCCCGTCTACTTTAGCATAGCATAAAAGTAACTAACGTTCCCGGGGCTTTAGTAACCAGTGGTGGGTTCCTACCTCATGCATTCTACTCTACTACAAGAATTTCAATAACACTACGGGAGGGATGTGCTGAATGATGTCACTACATACAATAAAAACATAGGTATGAAATAGATGGTCAAGGTGAACTTGCCTATACTGTTGATGAAGATAAAGATCGCTCTCAGAAATAACTTGATAGACTATTCGTTACTCTCCGATGAAAATCTATAACAAACATTGCATTCATAAGCAAACACTTCTAACAAGCAATACTAACAATCAAAAGGTAACACAAGGAACAAAAACAACAAGGTTGATGAAGGAAATACTTAAGACAAAAGTTAAAATCAAGAAAACTACATCAACACAACTAAGGTGATGATGAAGGAAATACTTTAGACGAAATCAACAAAGTTTTTCATAAAAGCAACTAAGGTAATTTCCCACTACAAGCAACTATTTTCAACAACACTAAACCAGAAACAAAGTAAAATATAACAAAAAGGATTTTAGTAAATATTTTACTAGCAAAAAGAATTACTTTTGAAGAATAAGTAAAACTATGAAAACAACATTCTAACAACATGAGTGTGAACTTAACTACAAGCACAACCATAAACTAAAAGAAAAACAAATATGAAACAACTAAGTTAACAGAAAATAAACAATGAAAATCTTTATTATAAAACAGAATTAAATCATCTAAAATTTTGTGAAAAGAGTTTCTATGAAAAAGTAAATTGTTTTATAACATGTTACCTAACGAAAAAAAATAATCTAGTTTCTTATCATAATAGAGCAAAATTAAATTATTTTTATTAACAAAAAATTTCTTAACAGAAAAGAATAAATACAAATTTTATTTGAAAAAAGAATCTAATTACTTAAAACTTTAGTTAAAATAATTGTTACTAACAAATTTGCTTTTAAAACAACTATACCTATTTGAAAGAGGGTATAGATCCCTACAACAAAATTTATAAACTAAACAAATTAACTTTTGTTAACAGCAAGTAAATTACTAAGGTTTGAAACAACAAAACTAAATGAAATCTGAGACTTAATATAAATCATATTCAGATTTTCAAAATAAAACAAATAAATCAATTTAATTAAACTAATAGGAAACTATACAGATTCTGTTTCTAGTTAAAACCCTATTAAATTTTTATTTAAAAAATTCTCAAACTTAGCATGAAGATAGTCCTATGAAATATCAAGCAGCAGCAAAAAGATTCATATAAAAATATATTTTTAAACTCAAGTTATTCAGAAAAAAAAATTTAAATCAAATCTGTTCAAATTCAAATTTAAATATTCTAACATAGTCAAATTTGGTATTCACAGAAACTAGATGAAATATGTGATCTAATGCAAAATAAATCAATTAAAAACATTAAGTTTTTTAAAAGATATAAAGAAAATAAAATCAGAACCTATTCTGGAAACGGAAATTAAAACAGAAAAGAAAAAATGTGTTTCTAACGGTCAGGGGGTACACGTGGCGCTTCCTGATTGGTCTGGTGTGCGTGTGCTAGGGAGTTTTCGGGCGGACGACCGAGACATAAAAGAAAACGGTTCGGTCTATAATTTCAAAAGAAAAACCGGCCGGTTCTTTCTAAAAGAACCGAAGGGGTACGGGGATTCTAATCTACGCCGTTGAGACGAGATCGGACGGGGAAGAGTGCTCACCGTGGTGGAAAGAGCTCCGGCGAGGTCGACGTCGACGGCAGGGACGGCGAGGTCGTCGGGGACGCGCCTCCGGTGGTCCTCTAGCGACGGAGAAGGCTCCGTTTGACGCAGGCGAAGACGGCGATGAGGATGGTGGTTTCGAAGGGACTCAGGGACGAAGGTGGCAACGACGGCGAGCTCAGAGGCGGCGGTGGTGTTTCGGGTGCCGACGGAGAAGGGGCTTTGGTGGGTCTCCGGAGAAGGCGAGGAGATGGGGAGATGCGGGCGAGCGAGAGAGGGTGGTTGGTGGGCTCCGGGAGGGTGCGGGGAAGGCAGGGGAAGCAGCACGTCGAAAATGGCGCGGCGGCTACCGGTATCTCCGGCGAGAGATTCCGGTGAGGGTGATGCACAGGAGAAGGGGAAAACAGGAGGAATGGAGAGAGGAGGGTGAGGGCTATTTATAGGACCAGGTGCGGGGTAGGGGAGTAAAGGAGGGAGGGGATCACGGGAGAGAGATCACCGGAGGTCGTCGGGGGCGTGGAAGGATGAGGATGACCGGCGACGGTTTCGGTCGGGCGGCGGGTTCCACATGTCAGCGAGAGGGGAGCGGCAGTTGCGCGTCGGTCAGCCGACCGGTAACGGTCTCGGCTTAAATTCACTAGTAAAGCCTGTGGGCCAGCCTGTTTAATACACGCGAATAAATTTCCCTTATTAATTTCCAGAGCAATAAAAACCTATTTAATGCATTCGAATAAATTCCAAATATAGTCAAAGTTTATATCAAAATTAACATAATAATAAATACCATTTAATGGACATTTTTATTCTGGCAGTTGAATACTAAAAAAATCATTTTTTTCAGAAAATGCCTTAATTGGTTTTATTTACTTTTGCAAATATTTTTCAAATAACTTTTTGGGTTTGAGGATTCAAAAACTTCACAATTAACCCCCTGGCTTTGGAGTTTCCTTTTACTCCTCTCAAAATCTTTGCAAGGGGTTTGGATGCATGAAATTTAAAATAGGAAACTGAAATGAATTTGAAACTCCATATGAGACTTTTATCAAATAGTTTTCAACTTCAAATAATTAAACTTCCAACTCATATTTCACACATTCTAAGAAATCATATTATCCTCTCTCATGAAAATCATTGAGTTGCATAAAGTTTCTGAATTTGAAATATTTTCAAATGGGAATTCAAACCATTTTCAAATCCCTTTTCATTTCTTTAAATGGAAGAAGTCATGTCATCTTCACTCTGGGGTTTTGTGATGAAATGAATTTGAATTCCTGGTGATCAAAATGCAGAGTGAAAGTTTTGGGAAGGTCATTTCATTCCCTCTCATCAACTTTCAAAAAGTTTCAAAAAGTTTCAAATTTCACTCACTTTCAATCAATCAAACAAACAAACAATCATTCTAGTATTTATTATAACATTCCAAAATTTTGGGATGTTACAAACCTACCACACTTAAAATGAATCTTGTCCTCGAGATTCGGAGGGCTAGAAAGAAAAGGTTAGGGTTTGGGGTCTTCTAACAAATCCACTGTCCTGGAAGGTGTGGGGTCTTCCAACAAAACTCCATTGACCTGGAAATGTGGGTCTACCACACTTTAAATGAGAGTTACTGGTCCTTCAAAATCTTGACAGTCCTATGGTGCATCTGTCTGTTCACATTCTTCGCATCATCTTCCTTGGTGATGATCTTCGGTTATATCAAAATCTTGTGTCCTCACAACAAGGTGTACTTCCTCCAATACTGGGTCTTCTTAGCTGACAAGTCTCGTGATCATTCTAAATAACTTATCGATGATCTCATGGTGCTCTACCATTTGTGGTTACCCTGCAGTGAAATGGGTCTTGGCTTCATTCCTCACCGTAGAATTCCTACGTGTGACAGCAACTGTCATGTACAAGGGGTTTTCTTCATACCGTTCTAAAGCTTAAACAAAAAGCTTCAAAGAACGTCGTCTCTTTACTATGGGTAAGTCACTCAGATTTACCATTCCGAATAGTAAGAGAATGATAAGAGTAAGTCGTCATGGTGGCCAAGCCATGTCGCACTGAAAACATTACCTTGTATAAGGTTTAGTAATCTCGTATTCTAACACTTGGAGTTCCTCACAAGCGTTGCAGAAATTTCTCTTTTGTCAACGAACAAAGTTCGGATAAATCCTTTGATTTCTGCAAGCTAAACAAAAACATCTATCGTTTCTTCACAACTCTCAGGTTATCGTATACTCCTAGGAAGACGTTTGCTGATCAGTCGTAGCTTCTTCCAAATTTCTTCCTTCACAAAGGTGGAGCTTAATCCTTATCAATCCTGAGGTCAGTGACTTGTGGGTTCACTTGAATACTTGGATAGCCTTAACTCACTCTTGGGTTACTATCGTTCCATATACTAGCATTTCCTTCAGTTTACTCGATTATACCCTTGAGGTACAACTCACAGGCTTATTCTTGTTTAGAATCCACTCAGCTAAATTCATTTTCCTTTCCATTGGTCTGTTTAACCTTGGGTATGGTTTCATCACAATCGTTCTTTTTTTTTCAACGTTCCAGCTTCGAAAGCACTTGTCACAAAGGTTATCATCCACACAGTTTGAGGTGGTTCCACATTCTCTTCACCTGTATTCACTTATCCAAACTCCTTAATCCGGAAAAGGTACCTGTGGTTACTACCACACTTAAAATGAAATGCACGCATACCTGCATAGACCATATTTTCTCATATCCTCGAAAATGGTAAGAGATCTTTGTTCATAGAGTGGCAACTCATATAATACAACCTAAGGTAAATCATGACACCATAAATTTCCATTGACTCATGAATTTATTTACAGACTCTGAGACTTCCATTACATAACTCCAAAATTGTAAGAGTGCTACCTATTACATTTGGTACACCCAGAATCCAAAACTCAGACTACTCATGCTTAGCCATTCTTCTCTGGACAGGTATAGGAGTGGTGTCCTGTCTTCTTGCACTGAAAACAAATGATTTCTGACATATCTCGGGGCTTCTTGATGTTGGTTTTTTTGCTCCTGGGAGTTCTGGTCCCTTTCTTGGTCACTTATTGACGTAGTGGCCCATATCCTTACACTTGAAACATCGAATATGACTCAGGTCCTTCTGTTCAGGGGCTTGTCTCTTCCTGAGGTTCTTTGTTCTGATCAACACTTCCATTTCCCGTGGATCAAACTCCACTTCTTCTGTGTGTAAGGTTCCCAAATACTCTTTTCTTTCCTTCGTACAGTCTTGTGAGAAATGTCCTTCTTCTCCACATGTATAGCAGGCATTTGAGTAAAACCTGGTTAATCCTTCTCCATTAGGGTCTTCATCATCTTCCTTCTTCACAAGTTCTCCAAATTTTTGTCTGAAAGCTTTCTTCATGGCTTTCTTCTGCTGTTTGATGACTTCTTGTACCTTGGGGTACTCCTGGCATTGAGAAGGGTAATGTGTAGTTCCTTCACACAAGAAACATGTCACTTGCCCAGTTGGGCAGTCCTCAGCAGGGTGATTCTCTTCACAGTAAGGGCATCCACACTTGTGTTCTGCCTGGGTGTGTCCTATCTCTCCACATATCTTGCATGCACGAATCTTCTTCACATCGTTGCCATGGGGCTTCTGGGTGTTGTTAACAACATGAGATCCTTGCAGAGTCATCTTAAATTCTTCCCAAGTGTTGGATGCTTGCCTATCATGGATAGCTTCATGCATCTTCCACCAATGTGTAGCACCATCTGCAAAGTACCGTAGAGCATATTGGACCATCTCATTCCTTGTAACAAGGTTACTCCTTAGGTGATCCTCCATGTTCTGAATCCATTCTTCTGTCTCTAACCGAGTCATTGATCCAAAATACACGAGTCCAGCTTCATTTGTCATCTACTTGGGTCAAGGTTTTGGGATGAGATATGAGAGAGAGAGAAAAGGAGAGGATACACACAATACAAACAATGGTTTTGAAAATAGATTTTAGTTGTGGCCGTCAAAAATTACACATAAATGACAGCTCACAAATCATCGTATCTAACGTAAGTATACAACAGGGGTTTGGTCTTCTAGGGCATAATATCTTGGAAATTCTTCATGGTCTTCAATTTCTTTGGGTCTTCACAGTCTTCAACACGTGTAGGTTCAACTCTTCTAATGCATGGTGAAATCTTCTTTACTTTGAAGTGACCAACAGTTGTTTCGATATCTTGTCCTTCTCGAAGTGGTCTTAGTTGATCCTTAGTGTGGTCAAGGGGAAAGGGTATTTTCTAAATTTTTGATAAAACTCAGAAGAGAGAAGTAAAAGATCCTTTGAAAACAAAGTTTTTCAAGAAATCATTTCCTAAGGGCTTTCCAGTTTCTAGGGTCACGTCCTACAGTCAACATGTGCTCTGATACCATTTCTGTAGCGACCCGACTCAAAACGAGTCAAGCCTCTGTGTGTTCTGTGCCATCCCTGGACCAGTATGCTGGCACCCACAGTACATCAATGTATATATCAAAGTGTAATCAAATGTAAATAACGTAAAACTGATATATACCTTAAAATAGCAGCGGATATAGTCAACGGGAGTGGAGTCCCAATAACACCAACGGCAAGTTGAGTGCGGACCGTAACCCTGAATCGTACTCTTACCCGTCGTAGGAGAGTATCTGCAACATAAGACGTTGCAGCCGTGTAGGTCAGCATTTTGAATATGCCGGCAAGATCACCATCGTAGAACAGAAGAATAAAGAGAATTCTATATGCAAAGGCTTTGTGGCTCTGTGTCTAAGTTTTTGCGTAAAAGCTGAATTTATTTTCCCTACAACAAAGGAATATCAGGAATTTCACTATGGAGTTACCTATCATGACATGGTTCCGCCAACCAATGTCTCAATGCCCATAAGTATCATAAGTTGCCCACAATTAGTTATCAGTCCAGTGTTGAGAGTTCAGAGATAGATCCAAGTCTAGAAGCTCAAATTGTCCGTAACCGGGACACGGCTAATCGATTAGGTTTAACTCTGCAGAGTGTTGTGTACTTTACCCACAAGATTCTTTCCCTCCTGGTATGTCCTCGCACTGCCTGGTGTTTGAGAACAGGATGTAAGAAACATGGTCTTTCAGAGTGTTTCCCTGACTGTCCGACAGTGCCCATCCAATCCTAACGTCGACTACATCTCGTAGCACTGCCCACCAGAGTCACAACAAAGATCAACCAAGCAGAGCCCATAATGACTTGTGGCTACACACGTAAGCTTCCGGGCATGAAGTATTCATCCTTCTCTTTGAGTCTGGGTGAAGCTTTCCGCAAGATGTCATGGCGCTTCTCCATGCATCCCGGCCATCCAGTGGTTTCTCCAGGGCTGCCCAATCAACCATCCTTCATCCAGTAGTGTGTATTGAAAACTTGTCTTCTCGAGTCTTGAAGTCTTGAGGACTTGAAGATGCAGGACTTGAAAATGTCTTCATGAAGTTGTCGTCTTGACGTAGAGTCCTTCTTCACACCACTCACGAACGCTCATACCAAACCCCGTCTACTTTAGCATAGCATAAAAGTAACTAACGTTCCCAGGGCTTTAGTAACCAGTGGTGGGTTCCTACCTCATGCATTCTACTCAACTACAAGAATTTCAATAACACTACGGGAGGTATGTGCTGAATGATGTCACTACATACAATAAAAACATAGGTATGAAATAGATCGTCAAGGTGAACTTGCCTGTACTGTTGATGAAGATAAAGATCGCTCTCAGAAATAACTTGATAGACTATTCGTTACTCTCCGATGAAAATCTAAAACAAACATTGCATTCATAAGCAAACACTTCTAACAAGCAATACTAACAATCAAAAGGTAACACAAGGAACAAAAACAACAAGGTTGATGAAGGAAATACTTAAGACAAAAGCTAAAATCAAGAAAACTACATCAACACAACTAAGGTGATGATGAAGGAAATACTTAAGAGAAAATCAACAAAGTTTTTCATAAAAGCAACTAAGGTAATTTCCCACTACAAGCAACTATTTTCAACAACACTAAACCAGAAACAAAGTAAAATATAATAAAAAGGATTTTAGTAAATATTTTACTAGCAAAAAGAATTACTTTTGAAGAATAAGTAAAACTATGAAAACAACATTCTAACAACATGAGTGTGAACTTAACTACAAGCACAACCATAAACTAAAAGAAAAACAAATATGAAACAACTAAGTTAACAGAAAATAAACAATGAAAATCTTTATTATAAAACAGAATTAAATCATCTAAAATTTTGTGAAAAGAGTTTCTATGAAAAAGTAAATTGTTTTATAACATGTTACCTAACGAAAAAAAATAATCTAGTTTCTTATCATAATAGAGCAAAATTAAATTATTTTTATTAACAAAAAAATTCCTAACAGAAAAGAATTAATACAAATTTTATTTGAAAACAGAATCTAATTACTGAAAACTTTAGTTAAAAGAATTGTTACTAACAAATTTGCTTTTAAAACAACTATACCTATTTGAAAGAGGGTATAGATCCCTACAACAAAATTTATAAACTAAACAAATTAACTTTTGTTAACAGCAAGTAAATTACTAAGGTTTGAAACAACAAAACTAAATGAAATCTGAGACTTAATATAAATCATATTCAGATTTTCAAAATAAAACAAATAAATCAATTTAATTAAACTAATAGGAAACTATACAGATTCTGTTTCTAGTTAAAACCCTATTAAATTTTTATTTAAAAAATTCTCAAACTTAGCATGAAGATAATCCTAAGTAATATCAAGCAGTAGCAAAAAGATTCATATAAAAACATATTTTTAAACTCAAGTTATTCAGAAAACAAAATTTAAATCAAATCTGTTGAAATTCAAATTTAAATAGTCTAACATAGTCAAATTTGGTATTCAGAGAAACTAGATGAAATTTGTGATCTAATGCAAAAGAAATCAATTAAAAACATTAAGTTTTTTAAAATATATAAAGAAAATAAAATCAGAACCTATTCTGGAAACAGAAATTAAAATAGAAAAGAAAAAATGTGTTTCTAACGGTCAGGCGGTACACGTGGCGCTTCCTGATTGGTCTGTTGTGCATGTGCTAGGGAGTTTTCGGGCGGACGACCGAGACATAAAAGAAAATGGTTCGGTCTATAATTTCAAAAGAAAACTGGCCGGTTCTTTCTAAAAGAACCGAAGGGGTACGGGGATTCTAATCTACGCCGTTGAGACGAGATCGGACGGGGAAGAGTGCTCACCGTGGTGGAAAGAACTCCGGCGAGGTCGACGTCGACGGCAGGAACGGCGAGGTCGTCGGGGACGCGCCTCCGGTGGTCCTCTAGCGACGGAGAAGGCTCCGTTTGACGCAGGCGAAGACGACGATGAGGATGGTGGTTTCGGAGGGACTCAGGGACGAAGGTGGCGACGACGGCGAGCTCAGAGGCGGCGGTGGTGTTTTGGGTGCCGACGGAGAAGGGGCTCCGGTGGGTCTCCGCAGAAGGTGAGGAGATGGGGAGATGCGGGCGAGCGAGAGAGGGAGGTTGGTGGGCTCCGGGAGGGTGCGGGGAAGGCAGGGCAAGCAGCACGTCGAAAATGGCGCGGCGGCTACCGGTATCTCCGGCAAGAGATTCCGGTGAGGGTGATGCACGGGAGAAGGGGAAAACAGGAGGAATGGAGAGAGGAGGGTGAGGGCTATTTTATAGGACCAGGTGTGGGGTAGGGGAGTAAAGGGGGGAGGGCATCACGGGAGAGAGATCACCGGAGGTCGTCGGGGGCTTGGAAGGATGAGGATGACCGACGACGGTTTCGGTCGGGCGGCGGGTCCCACATGCCAGCGAGAGGGGAGTGGCGGTTGCGCGTCGGTCAGCCGACTGGTAATGGTCTCGGCTGAAATTCACTAGTAAAGCCTGTGGGCCGGCCTGTTTAATACACGCGAATAAATTTCCCTTATTTAATTTCCAGAGCAATAAAAACCTATTTAATGCATTCGAATAAATTCCAAATATAGTCAAAGTTTATATCAAAATTAACAGAATAATAAATACCATTTAATGGACATTTTTATTCTGGCAGTTGGATTCGAAAAAAAATAATTTTTTCAGAAAATGCCTTAATTGGTTTTATTTACTTTTGCAAATATTTTTCAAATAACTTTTTGGGTTTGAGGATTCAAAAACTTCACAATTAACCCCCTGGCTTTGGAGTGTCCTTTTACTCCTCTCCAAATCTTTGCAAGGGGTTTGGATGCATGAAATTTCAAATAGGAAACTGAAATGAATTTTAAACTCCAAATGAGACTTTTATCAAATAGTTTTCAACTTCAAATAATTAAACTTCCAACTCATATTTCACACATTTGAAGAAATCATATTATCCTCTCTCATGAAAATCATTGAGTTGCATAAAGTTTCTGAATTTGAAATATTTTCAAATGGGAATTCAAACCATTTTCAAATCCCTTTTCATTTCTTTAAATGGAAGAAGTCATGTCATCTTCACTCTGGGGTTTTGTGATGAAATGAATTTGAATTCCTGGTGATCAAAATGCAGAGTGAAAGTTTTGGGAAGGTCATTTCATTCCCTCTCATCAACTTTCAAAAAGTTTCGAAAAGTTTCAAATTTCACTCACTTTCAATCACTCAAACAAACAAACAATCATTCTAATATTTATTATAACATTCCAAAATTTTGGGATGTTACAAACCTACCACACTTAAAATGAATCTCGTCCTCGAGATTCGGAGGGCTAGAAAGAAAAGGTTAGGGTTTGGGGTCTTCTAACAAATCCACTATCCTGGAAGGTGTGGGGTCTTCCAACAAAACTCCATTGACCTGGAAATGTGGGTCTACCACACTTTAAATGAGAGTTACTGGTCCTTCAAAATCTTGACAGTCCTATGGTGCATCTGTCTGTTCACATTCTTCGCATCATCTTCCTTGGTGATGATCTTCGGTTATATCAAAATCTTGTGTCCTCACAACAAGGTGTACTTCCTCCAATACTGGGTCTTCTTAGCTGACAAGTCTCGTGATCATTCTAAATAACTTATCGATGATCTCATGGTGCTCTACCATTTGTGGTTACCCTGCAGTGAAATGGGTCTTGGCTTCATTCCTCACCGTAGAATTCCTACGTGTGACAGCAACTGTCATGTACAAGGGGTTTTCTTCATACCGTTCTAAAGCTTAAACAAAAAGCTTCAAAGAACGTCGTCTCTTTACTATGGATAAGTCACTCAGATTTACCATTCCGAATAGCAAGAGAATGATAAGAGTAAGTTGTCATGGTGGCCAAGCCATGTCACACTGAAAACATTACCTTGTATAAGGTTTAGTAATCTCGTATTCTAACACTTGGAGTTCCTCACAAGCGTTGCAGAAATTTCTCTTGTCAACGAACAAAGTTCGGATAAATCCTTTGATTTCTGCAAGCTAAACAAAAACATCTATCGTTTCTTCACAACTCTCAGGTTATCGTATACTCCTAGGAAGACGTTTGCTGATCAGTCGTAGCTTCTTCCAAATTTCTTCCTTCACAAAGGTGGAGCTTAATCCTTATCAATCCTGAGGTCAGTGACTTGTGGGTTCACTTGAATACTTGGATGAAGCTTCGGATCAAGTTACTATCGAACTTCGTAGGTCGACAAGGATGTGTACTGCTACTGATCGGTACGACAACCCTATCTTGGAGGTCATGTTGTTGGACAACGATGAACCTACGAACTATGGAGAAGCGATGATGGGCCCGGAAACCAACAAATGGTTAGAGGCCATGAAATCTGAGAAAGGATCCATGTATGAAAACTAAGTATAGACTTTGGTGGACTTGCTCGTTGGACGACGGGTCATTAAGTACAAATGGATCTTTAAAATGAAGACAGACGCTGATGGTAAATGTTACTATTTGTAAAGCTTGACTTGTTGCAAAGTAGTTTACGACAAGTTCAAAGAGTTGACTACGATGAGACTTTCTCACTCGTAGCGATGCTGAAGTCTGTTGGAATTATGTTAGTAGTTGCTGCATTTTTCAGTTATGAAATCTGGCAGATGGATGCCAAAACATCGTTTCCTTCCTTAAGGAAAGGTTGTATGAGATACAACCAGAAGGTTTTGTCAGTCCTAAGGATGCTAAAAGATGTGCGAGCTTCAGTGATTCTTCTATGAACTGAAGCAAGCATCTCGGAGTTGGAATATACACTTTGATGAGGTGATCAATGTTTTTGAGTCTGTACAAAGTTTACGAGACTTGTATTTGCAATAAAGTGAGTGGGAGCACTATAGAGTTTCTGATAAGTATATGTGGATGACATATTGCTATTCAGAAATGATGTAGAAATTCTGGAGAGCATAAACGGGTGTTTGAAAAGAGTGTTTCAAAGGAAGACCTGGATAAAGCTACCTAATTGTTGAGCTGCAAGATCTATACAGATAGATGAAGATACTTGATGAGACTTTCAATGAGCACATACCTTGACAAGATTTTGAAAGAGTTCAAAATGGATCAGTCAGAGAAAGAGTTCTCGCCTGATTTGTAAGGTATAAAGTTGAGTAAGACTCAATGCCCAATGACTGCAGAAGTAGAGAAAAGATGAGTGTCATCCCCTATGCTTCAGCCATAGGCTCTATCA
Organism: Hordeum marinum; assembly: GCA_022496015.1. Taxonomy (NCBI): domain Eukaryota; kingdom Viridiplantae; phylum Streptophyta; class Magnoliopsida; order Poales; family Poaceae; genus Hordeum; species Hordeum marinum. The sequence goes on along the minus strand of CM039672.1, from coordinate 436,347,560 downwards.
TGTATGCAATGCTGTGCACAAGACCCGATGTCAGCCTTGCCATAAGTATGGCCAGAAGGTTTCGAAGTGATCCTAGAATGGAGGACTGGATAGCGGTCAAGATTATCCTTAGTAACTAAAAGACTAAGGAGATGTTTCTCGATTACGGAGGTGATAAAGAGTTCATCGTAAAGACTTACATCAATGCAAGCTTTAACACTAATCCGGATGACTCGTAGTAGCAATCTGGAAACGTATAGTGGAGCAGCCATTTGGAATAGTACCAAGTGGAGTGTGGTAGCAGTGTTTACGGTTTGACATAGAAATTTGCAAAGTACACACGGATCTGAATGTCGTAGACCCGTTGACTATAAGACCTCTCTCACATGCAAAGCAGATCGAGCCCCAGAACTCATTGGGTGTTAGATTCATAACAATGCGAATCACATGGTGATGTGAACTAGATTATTGACTCTAGTGCAAGTGGGAGACTGTTGGAAATATGCCCTAGAGGCAATAATAAATTAGTTATTATCATATTTCCTTGTTCATGATAATCGTTTATTATCCATGCTATAAATTGTATTGATTGTAGACTTAGATGCATGTGTGGATACATAGACAAAACCATATCCCTAGTATGCCTCTAATAGACTAGCTCGTTGATCAAAGATGGTTAAGGTTTCCTAACCATGGAATTGAGATGTCATTTGATAACGGGATCACATCATTAGGAAAACGATGTGATGGACAAGACCCAAACTACAAACATAGCATGTGATCGTATCAGTTTATTGCTACTGTTTTCTGCGTGTCAAGTATATGTTCCTATGACCATGAGATCATGAAACTCACGGACATCGGAGGAGTGCCTTGTGTGTATCAAACGTCGCAATGTAACTGGGTCACTATAAAGGTGTTGTACAGGTATCTCCGAGGGTGTCTGTTGAATTGGCATGGATCAAGACTGAGATTTGTTACTCCGTGTGACGGAGAGGTATCTCAGGGCCCACTCGGTAATACAACATCACAATAAGGCTTGCAAGCAATGTGACTAAGTTTTAGTCACGGGATCTTGTATTACGGAACGATTAAAGAGACTTTCCAGTAACGAGGTTAAACTAGCTATGGAGATACCGACGATCGAATCTCAGGCAAGTAACATACTGAAGAACAAAGGGAACATTATACGAGATTAACTGAATCCTTGACATAGAGGTTCGACCGATAAAGATCTTCGTATAATATGTAGGAAACAATGTGGACATCCAGGTCCTGCCATTGGTTACTGACCGTAGAGGTGTCTCGTTCATGTCTACATAGTTCTCAAACCCGCAGGGTCTGCACACTTAAGGTTTGGTGACGTTTAGGTAGTACAGAGTTATGTATGGTGGTGACCGAAGGTTGTTCGGAGTCCCAGATGAGATCCTAGATGTCACAAGGAGCTCCGGAATGGTCTGGAGGTAAAGATTCATATATAGGAAGTCCTATTTTGGTCGCCGCAAAAGTTTCGAGCTAATCGGTAATGTACCGGGAGTGCCGGTAGTGTACCGGGAGACAACCGGGAGGGGTATTTCGAACCAATAAGCTTCATGGGCTGTGGGAGAGTAAATACCAGCCTTTTGTGGGCTGGTTAATGTCCCACACAAGGCCCATGCGGCTGGGAGAAAAAGCCCAAAGGGAAAAAGGTGGAAAAAGGCCAAAAAAAGGAGGAATCCTAGTCGTACTAGGATTGGAGGAGGAGTCCTCCTCTCCTCCCCACTTTGGTCGACCCAAGGTCTGGATTTTTGGCAGACAAGACTCCTCCTGCTCTCCTCCTATATATACTAGAGGATTTTAGGGTTTTGGCACAGAATTTTCAGCCACGTGCTACCCGTTCTTCTAGTGCATAGTTTCTCCTCTAGATCGGTTTTCTGTAGTGCTTAGGCAAAGCCCTGCCGGAATTGTTCCACCACCATCACCGGGGCGCCGTCACGCTGCCGGTGAACTCTTCTCCCTCTCCACTTCCTCTTGCTGGATCAAGACGGTGGAGATCGTCATCAAGCTGCACGTGTGCTGAACGCGGAGGTGCCGTCTGTTCGGCACTAGATCGGAAGGACCGTGAACAAGATCGCGAGACGGTTCATGATGAGTTCACGAGATGGATCGTGATGAGATCGCGGGATAGATGATGATGAGACCGCAGGACAGATCGTGATGAGATCACGGGACGGATCGTGATTGGATCCCTGGACGGATCGTGATGTGATCGCGGGACGCTCGGCGATTTGGATCGCAAAGATGTTCGACTACACCAACCGCGTTTCTTAACGCTTCCCGCTTAGCGATCTACAAGGGTATGTAGATCCACTCTCCCTCTCGTAGATGCTCATCACCATGGATAGATCTTCCGTGTGCGTAGGAATTTTTTTGTTTCCCATGCAACGTTCCCCAACAGCCGCCACCACAGAACCTCCGGGTCAACGACGGGCTGGCTCCTCACCAAGCTGCGCCGCCCGGAAGGCAGCACCTCCCACTACCAGCCCGGCGGAGCCGAATCCCTAACAGGGCCCCTCGGCTCAAGCAAGTGACCTCCTCCGGTGACTCGATGACGAGGATGCGGGATCGGCATCGTCGACGTCGAGAAGAAACACTTAATTATGAAAACAAATTAAATAAAACTTAGCAAAATTAACACTTAGCATCTAGCAAAATTAATACATACCCTAATAACCTAAGGATGACCTACCTACCTAACTAACTAAACTAAACCTAAACTAAATTAAACCTAAACTAAATTAAACCTAAACTAAATAAAACCTAAACTAACTAAACTAAACTTACTAGTCAATTAACTAACCTAATAATTAACCTAAGAAACTAAATTAAACTAAATTAAACCTAACCTAACTAAATTAAACCTAACCTAACTAAATTAAACCTAAACCTAAACTAACTAAATTAATAGAAAAAACAAGAATAATGGAGGGGCGGCCGGGCACTCACCGGAGCCGGAGTTGGGTGGGGGCGCTGCCGGGGCGGCGGCGGGGCGGTGGCAGCGGGGTGGCGTGCGGCGTCGGGGCAGTGCGCGGCGTTGGGGCGGCGGGCTCGGGGCGGCGGTCTCGCGGTGGCGCACGGCGTCGGGGCGGTGGGCGGCGGCGATGGCAATTTCTGGCAGCCTGGCGGCGCGCGAATGAGCTTCTCCCGGTGCGTGGCTCGCACCGAGACGAGGCCTCCACTATTTATATGTGGAGGACCTTTAGTACCGGTGTGTGGCTCGCACCGGTACTAAAGGGGTCTATAGTACCGGTGCGAGCCACGCACCGGTACTAAAGGTCCTCCCCAAAAACGCGCGGGGCGGTGGACCTTTAGTACCGGTGCGTGGCTCGCACCGGTACTAAAGGTTTTGTTAATTCATTATTGGTTATTATTTTCAGAAAAAATCATAGAAAAAAAATATGAGTCCAATGGAAATAAATAATATATTAAAAAATAGCAGAAAAATATAAAGATTCTGTTTATGGCGTTTCCATGCATGTTTGAACAACTTAAACTGCTGTATAAGACAATTTTATTAAATGGCATTTGAAATGTCATATCTCGAGTTTGAAAAGCTGTACAAATGAACTCTGAAAAGGTTGTAACTTGGCATGTCATCATAACTTCACCAACATAGCAACTTGTAAAGAGTTGAGAGGGTTACGGCAAAAAACTGGATGCATTGGTGTACAAATTGGAAAATCTCTTTCGAAGTTTGAGGGTTTCGGACAAAAACTCATCTATTACAAAGGGATTTCATTTTAAATAACTTATTTTAACTCCATACTTTTTGTGTGTTTAATATGCACCGTTCAAAGGCACATCATCAATTTTCAGCCCTTTATGACTTCATTTGATATTTTTCATGCATTTAATGATTTATTTTGAGCTAAATGACCATAAATTTCAAAAGCAATACAAATGAACTCTGAAAAGTTTTTAACTTGGCATGAAATCATAGTTTCACCCACATAGCAACTCCTAAAGAGTTGAGAGGGTTACGGCAAAAACTGGAGGCACTTGGTGTCCAAATTGGACAATCTCTTTCGAAGTATGAGGGTTTCGGACGATAACACATCCATTACACAGGGATTTCATTTTTAATAACTTATTTTGACTCCATACTTTTTGTGAGTTTAATATGCACCATTCGAAGGCACATCATCAATTTTCAACCCGTTCTGACTTCATTTGATATTTTTCATGCATTTAATGATTTATTTTGAGGCAAATGACCCTAAATTTGAAAAGCAGTACAAATGAACTCTGAAAAGTTTGTAACTTGGCATGGCATCATAATTTCACCCACATAGCAACTTCTAAAGAGTTGAGAGGGTTACGACAAAAAACTGGATGCACTTCGTGTACAAATTGGACAATCTCTTTCGAAGTATGAGGGTTTCGGACGAAAAATCATCTATTACAAAGGGATTTCATTTTTAATAACTTATTTTTAACCCCATATATTTTGTGTGTTCAATATGCACCATTCAAAGGCACATCCTCAATTTTCAACCCTTTTTGACTTCATTTGATATTTTTCATGCATTTAATGATTTATTTTGAGCTAAATGACCCTAAATTGTAAAAGTAGTACAAATGAACTCTGAAAAGGATGTAACTTGGCATGACATAATTTCACCCACTTAGCAACTTCTAAAGAGTTGAGAGGGTTACGGGAAAAAGTGGATGCACTTGGTGTACAAATTGGACAATCTCATTCGAAGTATGAGGGTTTCGGACGAAAACTCATCTATTACAAAGGGATTTCATTTTTAATAACTTATTTTAACTCCATACATTTTGTTAGTTTAATATGCACCATTCAAAGGCACATCATCAATTTTCAACACTTTGTGACTTCGTTTGATATTTCACGTGCATTTAATGATTTGTTTTTACCTAATGACCCTAAATTTGAAAAGTAGTACAAATGAACTCTGAAAAGGTTGTAACTTGGCATGACATCATAATTTCACCCACATAGCAACTTCTAAAGAGTGGAGAGGGTTATGGCAAAAACTGGATGCACTTGGTGTACAAATTGGACAATCTCTTTCGAAGTATGAGGGTTTCGGACGAAAAGTCATCTATTACAAAGGGATTTCATTTTTAATAAGTTATTTTTAACTCCATACTTTTTTTGTTCTCAATATGCACCATTCAAAGTCACATCATCTATTTTCAACCCTTTCTCACTTCATTTCATATTTTTCATGCATTGAATGATTTATTTTGAGCTAAATGACCCTAAATTTGAAAAGCAGTACAAATGAACTCTGAAAAGGTTGTAACTTGGCATGACAGCATAATTTCACCCACATAGCAACTTCTAAAGAGTTGAGAGGGTTACGGAAAAAACTGGATGCACTTCGTGGACAAATTGGACAATCTCTTTCGAAGTATGAGGGTTTCGAACGAAAACTCATCTATTACAAAGGGATTTCATTTTTAATAACTTATATTAACTGCATACATTTTGTGTGTTTAATATTCACCATTCAAAGGCACATCATCAATTTTCAACCCTTTCTCACTTCATTTGATATTTTTCATGCATTTAATGATTTATTTTGAGCCAAATGACCGTAAATTTGAAAAGCAGTACAAATGAACTCTGAAAAGGTTGTAACTTTGCATGCCATCATAACTTCACCAACATAGAAACTTTTAAAGAGTTGAGAGGGTTACGGCAAAAACTGGATTCACTTGGTGTACAAGTTGGACAATCTCTTTCGAAGGTTGAGGGTTTCGGACAAAAACTCATCTATTACAAAGGGATTTCATTTTTAATAAATTATTTTAACTCCATACTTTTTGTGTGTTTAATATGCACTATTCAAAGGAATATCATCAAGTCTCAACCCTTTCTCACTTCATTTGATATTTTTCATGCATTTAATGATTTATTTTGAGCTAAATGACCCTAAATTTGAAAAGCAGTACAAATGAACTCTGAAAAGTTTGTAACTTGGCATGACATCATAATTTCACCCACATAGAAACTTCTAAAGAGTTGAGAGGGTTACGGCAAAAAACTGGATGCACTTTGTGTACAAATTGGACAATCTCTTTCGAAGTATGAGGGTTTCACACCAAAACTCATCTATTACAAAGGGATTTCATTTTTAATAACTTATTTTAACTCCATATTTTTGTGAGTTTAATATGCACCATTCAAAGGAACATTATCAATTTTCAACCCTTTCTGACTTCATTTCATATTTTTCATGCATTTAATGATTTATTTTGAGCTAAATGACCCTAAATTTGAAAAGAAGTACAAATGAACTCTGAAAAGTTTGTAACTTGGCATGACATCATAATTTCACCCACATAGCTGTTGGAAATATGCCCTAGAGGCAATAATAAATTATTTATTATCATATTTCCTTGCATGATAATCGTTTAGTATCCATGCTATAATTGTATTGATCGGAGACTTAGATGCATGTGTGGATACATAGACAAAACCATGTCCCTAGTATGCCTCTAATAGACTAGCTCGTTGATGAAAACATGGTTAAGGTTTCCTAGCCATGGACATGAGATGTCATTTGATAACGGGGTCACATCATTAGGAGAATGATGTGATGGACAAGACCCAAACTGCAAACATAGCATATGATCGTGTTAGTTTATTGCTACTGTTTTTCGCATGTCAAGTATGTGTTCCTATGACCATGAGATCATGCAACTCATACATATCGGAGGAGTGCCTTGTGTGTATCAAACGTCGCAACATTACTGGGGGACTATAAAGGTGCTCTACAGGTATCTCCGATGGTGTCTGTTGAGTTGGCATGGATCGAGACTGGGATTTTTTACTCTGTGTGACGGAGAGGTATCTCGGGGCCCACTCGGTAATGCAACATCACAATAAGCCTTGCAAGAAGTGTGACTAATTGTTAGTTCCGAGATCTTGTATTACGGAACGAGTAAAGAGACTTGCCGGTAACGAGGTTGAACTAGGTATGGAGATACCGACGATCGAATCTCGGGTAAGTAACATACCGAAGAACAAAGGGAACGTTATACGGGATCAACTAAATCCTTGACGTAGAGGTTGGACCGATAAAGATCTTCGTAGAATATGTAGGAACCAATGTGGACGTCCAGGTCCCGCCATTGGTTATTGACCGTAGAGGTGTCTCGGTCATGTCTACATAGTTCTCGAACCCACAGGGTCTGCACACTTAAGGTTCGGTGACGTTTCGGTAGTGTAGAGTTATGTATGGTGGTGACCAAAGTTTGTTCGGAGTCCCAGATGAGATGCCGGACGTCATGAGGAGCTCCGGAATGGTCTGGAGGTAAAGATTCATATATAGGAACTCCCAGTTCGGTTTCCGGAAAAGTTTCGGGCTCATCGGTAGTGTACCGGGAGTGCCGGTAGTGTACCGGGAGTGCCGGTAGTGTACCGGGAGGCCTCCGGGAGGGGTATTTCGACCCCAAGAGGTTCATGGGCTGTGGGAGAATAATAACCAGCCCTTAGTGTGCTGGGAAAACAGCCACAAAGGCCCATGGCGTAGGAGAGAAAGTCGTAAAGCAAAAAGTGGAAAATCAGCCAATAGGAAGCAATCCTACTCCAACTAGGATTGGAGGTGAAGTAGGATTGCTTCCCACCTCCTATTTCGGCCGACCCAAAGGCCTTGGATGCCTCTCCTCTCCTCTTCTCCTATATATACTAGTGGATAGGGTGGTTTTTGGACAGAATTTCCGGCCACGTGCTACCCGTTCCACCGGTGCATAGTTTCTCCTTTAGATCGTAGTTCCGCAGTGCTTAGGCGAAGCCCTGCCGGAATCACTCCACCACCATCACCGGAGCACCGTCACGCTGCCAGTGAACTCTCTCTCCTCTCCACCTCCTCTTTCTGGATAAAGACGTTGGAGATCATCATCAAGCTGCACGTGTGCTGAACGCGGAGGTGTCTTCCGTTCGGCGCTAGATCGGAAGGACCGTGATCGAGATCGCGAGACGGTTCGTGATGAGATCGCAGAACGGATCATGATGAGTTCGTGGGACAGATCGTGATCAAGATCGTGAGACGGATCGTGATGAGATCGCGGGACGGATGGTGATGAGTTCACGGGACGGATCGTGATTAGATCGCGGGACGGATCGTGATGAGATCGCGGGACGCTCGGCGATTTGGATCGCAAAGATGTTTGACTACACCAACCGCGTTTCTTAATGATTCCTGCTTAGCGATCTACAAGGGTATGTAGATCCACTCTCCCTCTCGTAGATGCTCATCACCATGGATCGGTTTGCGTGTGCGTAGGAAATTTTTTGTTTCCCATGCGACGTTCCCCAGCAGTGGCATCATGAGCTAGGTTGATGGTTCGATGAGATCTCGAGTAGAACACAAAAGGTTTGTGGGCGTTGATGCTTAGATTGCTTCCTCCCTTGGTCGGATTTTGGTTCAGCGGGATTGTGAGATGAAGCGGCCCGGACCAACATTACTCGTACGCTTACCAGAGACCGGTTCCCTCGACGCAACTTGTTGCCTAGATGGCTTGCGGGTGTCAGTTTCTCTCACTTTAGTTGGATCGATTCTACAAAGGGGGTCCTTGGGAAGGTTGAAAATCAACTAGTGTATCACCGTTGTGGTTTATGCGTAGGTGAGAATCGTTCTTGCTAGATACCTATTGCAGCCACGTAAAACTTGCAACAACAAGTAGAGGACGTCTAACTTGTTTTTGCAGGGTATGTTGTGATATGATATGGCCAATTGCATGATGAGATATATGTGATGTATGAGATGATCATGTGATGTATAGAATTTCACGACTTGCATGTCGATGAGTACGGCAACCGGCAGGAGCCATAGGGTTGTCTTTAATTATTGTATGACCTGCGTGTCAATCATTAAGCTCTATGTAATGCTTTACTTTATCGCTAAGCGGTAGCAATAGAAGTAGAAGCAGGGCTGGCGCCACAACCCCAATGGCAGCACATTGCTGGAGATCAAGATGATGGAGATCATGGTGTTGTGCCGGTGATGATGGAGATCATGCCGGTGTTTCGAAGATGGAGATCTTAAACACTAGTTTATGGCCATATCATGTCACTTATGAATTGCATGTGATGTTAATCCTTTTATGCACCTTGTTTTGCTTAGTACGACGGTAGCATTAGAAGGTGATCCCTCACTTGAATTTCAAGATGAATTGTGTTCTCCCCGAGTGTGCATCGTTGCGAAAGTTCGTCGTGTTGAGACACCACGTGATGATCGGGTGTGATAGACTCTACGTTCACATACAAGGGGTGCAAGCCAGATTTGCATGCGCAAAACACTCGGGTTAAACTTGATGAGCCTAGCATGTACAGACATGGCCTCGAAACACAAGAGACCGAAAGGTCGAGCATGAGTCATATAGTAGATATGATTAACATAATGATGTTCACCATTGCAGCCACCTCAACTCACGTGATGATCGGACTTGAGTTGGTGAATTTGGATCATGTATCACTCGAATGATCGGAGGGATGTCAATTGAGTGGGAGTTCTTAAGTAATATGATTAATTGAACTTATTATCATGAACATAGTCAAAGTGTCTTTGCAACTTATGTTGTAGATTACTAGCTCGCGCTGTAGCTCCCTTGTATTTTTATATGTTCCTAGAGAAATAGAATTGAAAGATGTTGGTAGCAAAATTGCGGACTATGTCCGTGATCTGAGGATTGTCCTCATTGCTGCACAGAAGGCTTATGTTCTTAATGCACCGCTCGGTGCGCCACCCCATCTAGCGTCTTCTGTAGATGTTGTGAACATCTGACAGGCACGTTTCGATGACTACTTGATAGTTTAGTGCGTCATGCATTACGGCTTAGAATTGAGGCTCCGAAACGTTTTGAACGTCACGGAACATATGAGATGTTCTAAGAGCTGTGATTTTGATCTCAGGCTCGTGCCCGAGTTGCGAGATATAAGATCTCCAACGAGATTCTTTGCCTGCAAGATGAAAGAGAATAGCTCAATCATTGAGCATGTGCTCAGACTATCTGGGTACTACAATCGCTTGAATCAAGTGGGAGTTGATCTTCCAGATAAGATAGTGATTGATGTAGTTCTCCAAGTCACTTTCACTGAGCTACTAGAACTTGGTCATGAATTATAAAATGCCAGGGAAAGAAATGTTGATCCCTGAGCTATTCGCGATGTTTGACACCGCAAAGGTAGAAATCAAGAAGGAGCGTCAAGTGTTGGTGGTTAATCAAACCACTAGTTTCGAGAAGGGCAAGAGCAAGGAGGGAAACTTCATGGATAGCAAGTCAGTTGCTGCTCCAGTGAAGCAACCCAAAGTTGAACTCAAACCCGAGACTAAGTGCTTCTGTTATGAGGTGAGCGGTCGCTGAAGCGGAACAACCCTGATACTTGGTAGATAAGAAGGATGGCAACATTGATAGAAGTATATTTGATATACGAGTTATTGATGTGTACCTTGCTAGTACTCCTAGTAGCACCTGGGTATTGGATACCGGTTCGGTTGCTAAATGTTAGTAACTCGAAATAAAAGCTACGGAATAAACGGAGCACTAGCTAAGGGTGAGGTGACGATATGTGTTGGAAATGTTTCCAAGGTTGATGTGATCAACATCGCACGCTCTCTCTACCTACGGGATTAGTGACGAACGTAAATAAATGTTATTTGGTGTTTTGCATTGAGCATGGACATGATTAGATCATGTTTATTGCAATACGGTTATTCATTTAAGTTAGAGCATAATGGTTATTCTGTTTACATGAATAAAACCTTCAATGGTATTGCACCCAGTGAGAATGGTTTGTTGAAATCTTGATCGTAGTAGCACACATGTTCATAACATTGATGTCAAAAGATACAAAGTTAAATAATGATAGTACCACATACTTGTGGCACTGTCGCAAAATGTCATATTGGTATAAAGCGCATGAAGAAACTCCATGGTGATGGATATTTGGACTCATTCGATTTCGAATCGGTTGAGACATGCGAACCATGCGTCTTGGGCAAGATGACTAAAGGACCCTGTTGGATGGAGCGGGCAAGTGATTCATCGGAAATGATACATGTTGATGTATGCAATCTAGTGAGTCTTGTAGCGTGCAGTGGATATCGTTATTTTCTTACCTTCACTGATGATTTGAGTAGATATAGTGTATATTTACTTAATGAAACACAAGTCTGAATTGTTTGAAAGGTTCAAGCAAATTCAGAGTGAAGTTTAAAGATCATCGTGACAAGAAGATAAAAATGTCTGCGATATGATCGTGGAGGTGAATATCTGAGTCACGAGTTTGGCATACAACTTAAGACAATGTGAAAGTTGTTTCACAACTAAACGCCACCTAGAACACCATAGTGTGATGGTGTGTCCGAACATCATAGTTATGCTCTATTGGACATGGTGCGTGCTATGATGTGTCTTGTCGTTTTACTACTATAATTTTGGGGTTATGCATTAGAGACAACTACATTCACTTTAAATAGGGCACCATCTAAATCCGTTGAGATGACACCATGTGAATTACGGTTTGATAGAGACCTAAGCTGTCATTTCTTAATACTTGGGGCTGCGACACTTGTGTGGAAAATGTTTTCACCTAATGAGCTCGAACCCAAGTCGGACAAATGCATCTTAATAGAATACCCTAAGATTAGTTGGGTGAACCTTCTATCTTAGATCCAAGTGCAAAGTGTTTGTTACTAAAACGGATCCTTTCTCGAGGAAAAGTTTCTCTCGAAAGAATTAAGTGGGAGGAAGATAAGAACTTGATGAGGTTGTTTAAACTTTGTTCAACCAGAGAGTAGCGCAGCGCAGGATGTTGTTTCTGTGAAGCCTACGTTAGTTGAAGAGGAAGTTAATGATGATAATCATGAAGCTTCAGGATCAAGTTACTATCGAACTTCGTAGGTCGACAAGGATGTGTACTGCTCCTAAGCGGTACGACAACCCTGTCTTGGAAGTCATGTTGTTGGACAACGATGAACCTACGAGCTATGGAGAAGCGATGATGGGCCCGAATTCCGACAAATGGTTGGAGGCCATGAAATCCGAGATAGGATCCATGTATGAAAACCAAGTATAGACTTTGGTAGACTTGCTCGTTGGACGGCAGGTCGTTGAGTGCAAATGGATCTTTAAAATGAAGACACACGCTGATGGTAATTGTCACCATTTGTAAAGCTTGACTTGTTGCAAAGATGTTTGTGACAAGTTCAAGGAGTTGACTGCGATGAGACTTTCTCATTCGTAGCGATGCTAAAGTCTGTTGGAATTATGGTAGCAGTTGCTGCATTTTCAATTATGAAATCTGGCAGATGGATGTCAAAACATCGTTTCCTTAACGGTTTACTTGAGGAAAGGTTGTATGTGATACAACCGGATGGTTTTGTTAGTCCTAAGGATGCTAAAAGGTTTGCAAGCTTTAGTGATCCTTCTATGGACTGAAGCAAGCATCTCAGAGTTGGAATATATGCTTTGATGAGGTGATCAAAGTTTTAATGTTTATACAAAGTTTACGAGAAACTTGTATTTACAATAAAGTCAGTGGTAGCACTATAGAATTTCTGATAAGTATAGGTGGATGACATATTGTTGATCGGAAATAATGTAGAATTTCTGGAAAGCATAAATGGTTGTTTGAAAAGTGATTTTCACAGGAAGACCTGGATAAAGCTACCTAATTGTTGAGCGTCAAAATCTATAGAGATAGATCAAAATGCTTGATGAGACTTTCAATAAGTGCATACCTTGACAAGATTTTGAAAGAGTTCAAAATGGATCAGCCAGAGAAATAGTTGTCGTCTAATTTGTACGGTGTGAAGTTGAGTGAGACTCAAAGCTCGACAACAGCAGAAGAAAGAGAAAGGACGAACGTCGTCCCCTATGCCTTAGCCATAGGCTATATATTATGCCATGCTATGTACCGCACCTGTGTGTGCCTTGCCATGAGTCTATCAAGGGGTACAAGAGTGGTCCAGGAGTGGATCACTGGACAGCGATCGAAATTATCCTTAGTAACCAGAGGACTAAGGATATGTTTCTTGATTATGGAGGTGATAAAGAGTTCGTCGTAAAGAGTTACGTCGATGCAAGCTTTAAACACTAATCCGGATGACTCGTAGTAGCAATCTGGATACGTATAGTGGAGCAGCCATTTGGAAATAGTACCAAGTGGAGTGTGGTAGCAGTGTTTACAGTTTGACATAGGTATTTGCAAAGTGCACACAAATCTGAATGTTATAGACCCGTTGACTATAAGACCTCTCTCACATGCAAAGCATGATCGAGCCCCAGAACTCGTTGGGTGTTAGATTCATAACAATGCGAATCACATGGTGATGTGAACTAGATTATTGACTCTAGTGCAAGTGGGAGACTGTTGGAAATATGCCCTAGAGGCAATAATAAATTAGTTATTATCATATTTCCTTGTTCATGATAATCGTTTATTATCCATGCTATAATTGTATTGATCGGAGACTTAGATGCATGTGTGGATACATAGACAAAACCATGTCCCTAGTATGCCTCTAATAGACTAGCTCGTTGATCAAAAGATGGTTAAGGTTTCCTAGCCATGGACATGAGATGTAATTTGATAACGGGGTCACATCATTAGGAGAATGATGTGATGGACAAGACCCAAACTGCAAACGTAGCATATGATCGTGTCAGTTTATTGCTACTGTTTTCCGCATGTCAAGTATGTGTCCTATGACCATGAGATCATGCAACTCACAGATATCGGAGGAGTGCCTTGTGTGTATCAAACGTCACAACGTAACTGGGTGACTATAAAGGTGCTCTACAGGTATCTCCGATGGTGTCTGTTGAGTTGGCATGGATCGAGACTGGGATTTGTTACTCCGTGTGACGGAGAGGTATCTCGGGGCCCACTCGGTAATGCAACATCACAATAAGCCTTGCAAGCAATGTGACTAATTGTTAGTTGAGGGATCTTGTATTACGGAACGAGTAAAGAGACTTGCTGGTAACTAGGTTGAACTAGGTATGGAGATACCGACGATCGAATCTCGGGCAAGTAACATAACGAAGAACAAAGGGAACGTTATACGGGATTAACTGAATCCTTGACATAGAGGTTCGACCGATAAAGATCTTCATAGAATATATAGGAACCAATGTGGACGTCCAGGTCCCGCCATTATTTATTGACTGTAGAGGTGTCTCGGTCATGTCTACATAGTTCTCGAACCCACAGGGTCTGCACAATTAAGGTTCGGTGACGTTTCGGTAGTGTAGAGTTATGTATGGTGGTGACCAAAGTTTGTTCGGAGTCCCGGATGAGATCCCAAACAGCACGAGGAGCTCCGGAATGGTCCGGAGGTAAATATTCATATATAGGAAGTCCCAGTTCGGTTTCCGGAAAAGTTTCGGGCTCATCGGTAGTGTACCGGGAGTGCCGGTAGTGTACCGGGAGTGCCGGTAGTGTACCGGGAGGCCTCCGGGAGGGGTATTTCGACCCCAAGAGGTCCATGGGATGTGGTAGAATAATAACCAGCCCTTAGTGGGCTGGGAAAACAGCCACAAAGGCCCAGGGCGCAGGAGAGAAAGTAAACCGTTAAAGCAAAAAGTGGAAAATCAGCCAATAGGAGGCAATCCTACTCCAACTAGGATTGGAGGTGAAGTAGGATTGCCTCCCACCTCCTATTTCGGCCGACCCAAAGGCCTTGGATGCCTCTCCTCTCCTCTCCTCCTATATATACTAGTGGATTGGGTGGTTTTTGGACAGAATTTCCGGCCACGTGCTACCCGTTCCACCGGTGCATAGTTTCTCCTCTAGATCGTAGTTCTGCAGTGCTTAGGCGAAGCCCTGCCGGAATCACTCCACCACCATCACCGGAGCGCCGTCACGCTGCCGGTGAACTCTCTCTCCTCTCCACATCCTCTTGCTGGATCAAGACGGTGGAGATCGTCATCAAGCTGCACGTGTGTTGAACGCAGAGGTGCCGTCCGTTCGGCACTAGATCGGAAGGACCGTGATCGAGATCGCGAGATGGTTCGTGATGAGATCGCGGAATGGATCGTGATGAGTTCGCGGGACAGATCGTGATCAAGATCGTGAGACGGATCGTGATGAGATCGCAGGATGGATCGTGATGAGTTCACGGGATGGATCGTGATTGGATCGCGATACGGATCGTGATGAGATCGCGGGACGCTCGGCGATTTGGATCGCGAAGATGTTTGACTACACCAACCGCGTTTCTTAACTCTTCCCGTTAGCGATCTACAAGGGTATGTAGATCCACTCTCACTCTTGTAGATTCTCATCACCATGGATAGGTTTGCGTGTGCGTAAGAAATTTTTTGTTTCCCATGCGACATTCCCTAACAATAGCAACTTCTAAAGAGTTGAGAGGGTTACGGCAAAAAACTGGATGCACTTGGTGTACAAATTACAAAGGGATTTCATTCTTAATAACTTATTTTTAACTCCATACACTTTGTGTGTTTAATATGCACCATTCAAAGGCACATCATCAATTTTCAACCCTTTCTGACTTCATTTGATATTTTTCATGCATTTAATGATTTAGTTTGAGCCAAATGACCCTAAATTTAAAAAGCAGTACAAATGAACTCTGAAAAGGTTGTAACCTGGCATGCCATCATAACTTCACCAGCATAGCAACTTGCAAAGATTTGAGAGGGTTACGGCAAAAACTAGATGCACTTGGTGTACAAATTGGACAATCTCTTTCGAAGTTTGAGGGTTTCGGACAAAAACTCATCTAGTACAAGGGGATTTCATTTTTAATAACTTATTTTAACTCCATACTTTTTGTGTTTTAATATGCACCATTCAAAGGCACATCATCAATTTTCAACCCTTTCTAACTTCATTTGATATTTGTCATGCATTTAATGATTTATTTTGAGCTAAATGACCCTAAATTTGAAAAGAAGTACAAATGAACTCTGAAAAGTTTGTAACTTGGCATGAAATCACAATTTCACCCACATAGCAACTTCTAAAGAGTTGAGAGGGTTACGGCAAAAAATTGGATGCACTTGGTGTACAAATTGGACAATCTCTTTCGAAGTATGAGGGTTTCGGACGAAAACTCATCTATTACAAAGGGATTTCATTCTTAATAACTTATTTTTAACTCCATACATTTTGTGTGTTTAATATGCACCATTCAAAGGCACATCATCAATTTTCAACCCTTTTTAATTTCATTTGATATTTTTCATGCATTTAATGATTTATTTTCAGCCAAATGACCCTAAATTTTATAAGCAGTACAAATGAACTCTAAAAAGGATATAACTTGGCATGACATATATTCACCCACTTAGCAACTTCTAAAGAGTTGAGATGGTTACGGCAAAAAATGGATGCACTTGGTGTACAAATTGGACAATCTCTTTCAAAGTATGAGGGTTTCGGACGAAAACTCATCTATTACAATGGGATTTCATTCTTAATAACTTATTTTTAACTCCATACATTTTGTGTGTTTAATATGCACCATTCAAAGGCACATCATCAATTTTCAAACCTTTGTGACTTCATTTGATATTTTTCATGCATTTATTGATTTAGTTTGAGCAAAATGACCCTAAATTTGAAAGCAGTACAAATGAACTCTGAAAAGGTTGTAACCTGGCATGCCATCATAACTTCACGAGCATGGCAACTTAAAAAGAGTTGACAGGGTTACGGTAAAATTGGAAGCACTTGGTGTACAAATTAGACAATCTCTTTCGAAGTTTGAGGGTTTCGGACAAAAACTCATCTATTACAAAGGGATTTCATTTTCAATAACTTATTTTAACTCCATACTTTTTGTGAGTTTAATATGCACCATTCAAAGGCAGATCATCAATTTTCAACCCGTTCTGACTTCATTTGATATTTTTCATGCATTTAATGATTTATTTTGAGCTAAATGACCCTAAATTTGAAAAGAAGTACAAATGAACTCTGAAAAGTTTGTAACTTGGCATGAAATCACAATTTCACCCACATAGCAACTTCTAAAGAGTTGAGAGGGTTACGGCAAAAAATTGGATGCACTTGGTGTACAAATTGGACAATCTCTTTCGAAGTATGAGGGTTTCGGACGAAAACTCATCTATTACAAAGGGATTTCATTCTTAATAACTTATTTTTAACTCCATACATTTTGTGTGTTTAATATGCACCATTCAAAGGCACATCATCAATTTTCAACCCTTTTTAATTTCATTTGATATTTTTCATGCATTTAATGATTTATTTTCAGCCAAATGACCCTAAATTTTATAAGCAGTACAAATGAACTCTAAAAAGGATATAACTTGGCATGACATATATTCACCCACTTAGCAACTTCTAAAGAGTTGAGATGGTTACGGCAAAAAATGGATGCACTTGGTGTACAAATTGGACAATCTCTTTCAAAGTATGAGGGTTTCGGACGAAAACTCATCTATTACAACGGGATTTCATTCTTAATAACTTATTTTTAACTCCATACATTTTGTGTGTTTAATATGCACCATTCAAAGGCACATCATCAATTTTCAAACCTTTGTGACTTCATTTGATATTTTTCATGCATTTATTGATTTAGTTTGAGCAAAATGACCCTAAATTTGAAAGCAGTACAAATGAACTCTGAAAAGGTTGTAACCTGGCATGCCATCATAACTTCACGAGCATAGCAACTTATAAAGAGTTGACAGGGTTACGGTAAAATTGGAAGCACTTGGTGTACAAATTAGACAATCTCTTTCGAAGTTTGAGGGTTTCGGACAAAAACTCATCTATTACAAAGGGATTTCATTTTCAATAACTTATTTTAACTCCATACTTTTTGTGAGTTTAATATGCACCATTCAAAGGCAGATCATCAATTTTCAACCCGTTCTGACTTCATTTGATATTTTTCATGCATTTAATGATTTATTTTGAGCTAAATGACCCTAAATTTGAAAAGTAGTACCAATGAACTCTTAAAAGGACGTAACTTGGCAAGACATAATTTCACCCATATAGCAACTTCTAAACACTTGAGAGGGTTACGGAAAAAACTGGATGCCCTTGGTGTACAAATTGGACAATCTCTTTCGAAGTATGACGGCTTCACAGGAAAACTCATCTATTACAAAGGGATTTCATTTTAATAACTTATTTTAACTCCATACATTCTGTGAGTTTAATATGCACCATTCAAAGGCACATCATCAATTTTCAACCCTTTCTGACTTCATTTGATATTTTTCATGCATTTAATGATTTAGTTTGAGCTAAATGACCCTAAATTTGAAAAGCAGTACAAATGAACTCTGAAAAGGTTGTAACCTGGCATGCCATCATAACTTCACTAGCATAGCAACTTGTAAAGAGTTGAGAGGGTTACGGCAAAAACTGGATGCCCTTGGTGTACAAATTGGACAATCTGTTTCGAAGTATGACGGTTTCGGACGACACCTCATCTATTACAAAGGGATTTCATTTTAAATAACTTATTTTAACTCCATAAATTTCTTGAGTTTAATATGCACCATTCAAAGGCACATCATCAATTTGCAACCCTTTCTAACTTCACTTGATATTTTTCATTTATTTAATGATTTGTTTTTAGCTAAATGACCCTAAATTTGAAAAGTAGTACAAGTGAACTCTGAAAAGGTTGTAACTTGGCATGACATCATAATTTCACCCACATAGAAAATTCTTAAGAGTTGAGAGCGTTACGGCAAAAACTGGATGCACTTGGTGTACAAATTGGACAATCTCTTTCGAAGTATGAGGGTTTTGGACGAAAACTCATCTATTACAAAGGGATTTCATTTTTAATAAGTTATTTTTAACTCCATACTTTTTGTGTGTTCAATATGCACCATTCGAAGCCACATCATCAATTTTCAACCCTTTCCGACTTCATTTGATATTTTTCATGCATTGAATGATTTATTGTGAGCTAAATGACCCTAAATTTGACAAGCAGTACAAATGAACTCTGAAAATTTCTAACTTGGCATTACATCATCATTTCGCCCACATAGCAACTTCTAAAGAGTCGAGAGGGTTACGACAAAAAACTGGTTGCACTTGGTCTACAAATTGGACAATCTCTTTCGAAGTATGAGGGTTTCGAACGAAAACTCATCTATTACAAAGGGATTTCATTTTTAATAACTTATTTTTAACTCCATACATTTTGTGTGTTCAATATGAACCATTCAAAGGCACAACATCAATTTTCAACCCTTTTTGACTTCATTTGATATTTTTCATGCATTTAATGACTTAATTTCATCTCAATGACCCTAAATTTGAAAAGTAGTACAAATGAACTCTCGAAAGGATGTAAATTGCCATGACATAATTTCACCCACTTAGCAACTTCTAAAGATTTGAGAGGGTTACGGCAAAAACTGGATGCACTTGGTGTACAAGTTGGACAACTCTTTCGAAGTATGAGGGTTGCGGACGAAAACTCATCTATTACAAAGGGATTTTGTTTTTAATAACTTATTTTAAATCCATACATTTTGTGAGTTTAATATGCACCATTCAAAGGCACGTCATCAATTTTCAAAACTTTGTGACTTCGTTTGATATTTTTCGTGCATTTAATGATTTGTCTTTAGCTAAATGACCCTAAATTTGAAAAGTAGTACAAATGAACTCTGAAAAGGTTGTAACTTGGCATGACATCATAATTTCACCCACATAGAAACTTCTAAGGAGTTGAGAGGGTTACGGCAAAAACTGGATGCACTTGGTGTACAAATTGGACAATCTCTTTCGAAGTATGAGGGTTTCGGACGAAAACTCATCTATTACAAAGGGATTTCATTTTTAATAACTTATTTTTAACTCCATACTTTTTGTGTGTTCAATATGCACCATTCAAAGTCACATCATCAATTTTCAACCCTTTCTGACTTCATTTGATATTTTTCATGCATTGAATGATTTATTTTGAGCTAAATGACCCTAAATTTGAAAAGCTGTACAAATGAACTCTAAAAAGGTTGTAACTTGGCATTACATCATCATTTCGCCCACATAGCAACTTCTAAATAGTTGAGAGGGTTATGGCAAAAACTGGATGCTCTTAGTGTAAAAATTGGACAATCTCTTTCGAAGTATGAGTGTTTCGGACGAAAACTCATCTATTACTAAGGGATTACATTTTTAATAAATTATTTTAACTCCATAATTTTTGTGTGTTTAATATGCACCATTCAAAGGCACATCATCAATTTTTAACCCTTTGAGACTTCATTTGATATTTTTCATGCATTTAATGATTTATTTTGAGCTAAATGACCCTAAATTTGACAAGCAGTACAAATGAACTCTTAAAAGTTTGTAACTTGGCATGACATCATAATTTCACCCACATAGCAACGTCTAAAGAGTTGAGAGGGTTACGACAAAAAACTGGATGCACTTGGTGTACAAATTGGACAATCTCTTTCGAAGTATGAGGGTTTCAGACGAAAACTCATCTATTACAAAGGGATTTCATTTTCAATAACTTATTTTTAACTCCATACAATTTGTGTGTTCAATATGCACCATTCAAAGGCACGTCATCGATTTTCAACCCTTTTTGACTTCATTTGATATTTCTCATGCATTTAATGACTTAATTTCAGCTCAGTGTCCCTAAATTTGAAAAGTAGTACAAATGAACTCTGAAAAGGATGTAACTTGGCATGACATAATTTCACCCACTTAGCAACTTCTAAAGAGTTCAGAGGGTTACGGCAAAAACTGGATGCACTTGGTGTACAAATTGGACAATCTCTTTCGAAGTATGAGGGTTTCGGACGAAAAGTCATCTATTACAAAGGGATTTCATTTTTAATAAGTTATTTTTAACTCCATACTTTTTTTGTGTTCAATATGCACCATTCAAAGTCACATCATCAATTTTCAACCCTATCTGACTTCATTTGATATTTTTCATTCATTGAATGATTTATTTTGAGCTAAATGACCCTAAATTTGAAAAGCAGTACGAATGAACTCTAAGAAGTTTGTAACTTGGCATGACATCATAATTTCACCCACATAGCAACGTCTAAAGAGTTGAGAGGGTTACGACAAAGAACTGGATGCACTTGGTGTACAAATTGGACAATCTCTTTCGGAGTATGAGGGTTTCGGACAAAAACTCATCTATTGCAAAGGGATTTCATTTTTAATAACTTATTTTTAACTCCATACATTTTGTGTGTTCAATATGCACCATTCAAAGGCACATCATCAATTTTCTACCCTTTTTGACTTCATTTGATATTTTTCATGCATTTAATGATTTATTTTCAGCTAAATGACCCTAAATTTGAAAAGTAGTACAAATGAACTCTGAAAAGGATGTAACTTGGCATGACATAATTTCACCCACTTAGCAACTTCTAAAGAGTTCAGAGGGTTACGGCAAAAACTGGATGCACTTGCTGTACAAATTGGACAATCTCTTTCGAAGTTTGAGGGTTTCGGACAAAAACTCATCTAGTACAAGGGGATTTCATTTTTAATAACTTATTTTAACTCCATACTTTTTGTGTTTTAATATGCACCATTCAAAGGCACATCATCAATTTTCAACCCTTTCTAACTTCATTTGATATTTGTCATGCATTTAATGATTTATTTTGAGCTAAATGAGCCTAAATTTGAAAAGAAGTTCAAATGAACTCTGAAAAGTTTGTAACTTGGCATGAAATCATAATTTCACCCACACAGCAACTTATAAAGAGTTGAGATGGTTACGGAAAAAAATTAGATGCACTTGGTGTACAAATTGGACAATCTTTTTCGGAGTATGAGGGTTTCGGACGAAAACTCATCTATTACAAAGGGATTTAATTTTTAATAACTTATTTTTAACTCCATACATTTTGTGCGTTTAATATGCACCATTCAAAGGCACATCATCAATTTTCAACCCTTTTTGACTTCATTTGATATTTTTCATGCATTTAATGATTTATTTTGAGCTAAATGACCCTGAACTAGAAAAGCAGTACAAATGAACTCTGAAAAGGATGTAACTTGGCATGACATAATTTCACCCACATAGCAACTTCTAAAGAGTTGAGAGGGTTACGGCAAAAACTGGATGCACTTGCTATACAAATTGGACAATCTCTTTCGAAGTATGACGGTTTCGGATGAAAACTCATCTGTTACAAAGGGATTTCATGTTTAATAACTTATTTTAACTCCATCAATTTCTTGAGTTAAATATGCACCATTCAAAGGCACATCATCAATTTTCAACCCTTTCTAACTTCATTTGATATTTGTCATGCATTTAATGATTTATTTTGAGCTAAATGAGCCTAAATTTGAAAAGAAGTTCAAATGAACTCTGAAAAGTTTGTAACTTGGCATGAAATCATAATTTCACCCACACAGCAACTTATAAAGAGTTGAGAGGGTTACGGAAAAAAATTAGATGCACTTGGTGTACAAATTGGACAATCTTTTTCGGAGTATGAGGGTTTCGGACGAAAACTCATCTATTACAAAGGGATTTAATTTTTAATAACTTATTTTTAACTCCATACATTTTGTGCGTTTAATATGCACCATTCAAAGGCACATCATCAATTTTCAACCCTTTTTGACTTCATTTGATATTTTTCATGCATTTAATGATTTATTTTGAGCTAAATGACCCTGAACTTGAAAAGTAGTACAAATGAACTCTGAAAAGGATGTAACTTGGCATGACATAATTTCACCCACATAGCAACTTCTAAAGAGTTGAGAGGGTTACAGCAATAACTGGATGCCCTTGGTGTACAAATTGGACAATCTCTTTCGAAGTATGACGGTTTCGGATGAAAACTCATCTGTTACAAAGGGATTTCATTTTTAATAACTTGTTTTAACTCCATAAATTTCTTGAGTTAAATATGCACCATTCAAAGGCACATCATCAATTTTCAACCCTTTCTAACTTCACTTGATATTTTTCGTTTATTTAATGATTTGGTTTTAGCTAAACGACCATAAATTTGAAAAGTAGTACAAATGAACTATAAAAAGGTTGTAACTTGGCATGACATCATAATTTCACCCACATAGAAACTTCTTAAGAGTTGAGAGGGTTACGGCAAAAACTGGATGCACTTGGTGTACAAATTGGACAATCTCTTTCGAAGTATGAGGGTTTCGGACGAAAACTCATCTATTACAAAGGGATTTCATTTTTAATAACTTATTTTTAACTACATACTTTTTGTGTGTTCAATATGCAGCATTCAAAGTCACATCATCAATTTTCAACCCTTCCTGACTTCATTTGATATTTTTCATGCCTTGAATGATTTATTTTGAGCTAAATGACCTTAAATTTGAAAAGCAGTATAAATGAACTCTGCAAAGGTTGTAACTTGGCATTAGATCATAATTTCGCCCACATAGCAACTTCTAAAGAGTTGAGAGGGTTATGGCAAAAACTGGATGCTCTTAGTGTAAAAATTGCACAATCTCTTTCGAAGTATGAGGCTTTCGGACGAAAACTCATCTATTACTAAGGGATTACATTTTTAATAAATTATTTTAACTCCATAATTTTTGTGTGTTTAATATGCACCATTCAAAGGCACATCATCAATTTTTAACCCTTTGAGACTTCATTTGATATTTTTCATGCATTTAATGATTTCTTTTGAGCTAAATGACCCTAAATTTGACAAGCAGTACAAATGAACTCTGAAAAGTTTGTAACTTGGCATGAAATCATAATTTCACCCACATAGAAACTTCTAAAGAGTTGAGAGGGTTACGGCAAAAAATTAGATGCACTTGGTGTACAAATTGGACAATCTCTTTCGGCGTATGAGTGTTTCGGACGAAAACTCATCCATTACAAAGGGATTTCATTCTTAATAACTTATTTTTAACTCCATACATTTTGTGCGTTTAATATGCACCATTAAAAGGCACATCATCAATTTTCAACCCTTTTTGACTTCATTTGGTATTTTTCATGCATTTAATGATTTATTTTCAGCTAAATGACCCTAAATTTGAAAAGTAGTACAAATGAACTCTGAAAAGGATGTAACTTGGCATGACATAATTTCACCCACTTAGCAACTTCTAAAGAGTTCAGAGGGTTACGGCAAAAACTCGATGCACTTGCTGTACAAATTGGACAATCTCTTTCGAAGTTTGAGGGTTTCGGACAAAAACTCATCTAGTACAAGGGGATTTCATTTTTAATAAGTTATTATAACTCCATACTTTTTGTGTGTTTAATATGCACCATTCAAATGCACATCATCAATTTTCAACCCTTTCTAACTTCATTTGATATTTTTCATGCATTTAATGATTTATTTTGAGCTAAATGAGCCTAAATTTGAAAACAAGTTCAAATGAAATCTGAAAAGTTTGTAACTTGGCATGAAATCATAATTTCACCCACATAGCAACTTCTAAACAGTTGAGAGGGTTACGGCAAAAAATTAGATGCACTTGGTGTAGAAATTGGACAATCTCTGTCGAAGTATGAGTGTTCCGGACGAAAACTCATCTATTACAATGGGATTTGATTCTTAATAATTTATTTTTAACTCCATACATTTTGTGCGTTTAATATGCACCATTAAAAGGCACATCATCAATTTTCAACCCTTTTTCACTTCATTTGATATTTTTCATGCATTTAATGATTTATTTTGAGCTAAATGACCCTGAATTTGAAAAGCAGTACAAATGAACTCTGAAAAGGATGTAACTTGGCATGACATAATTTCACCCACATAGCAACTTCTAAAGAGTTGAGAGGGTTACGGCAAAAACTAGATGCCCTTGGTGTACAAATTGGACAATCTCTTTCAAAGTATGACGGTTTCGGACGAAAACTCATCTATTACAAAGGGATTTCATTTTTAATAACTTACTTTAACTCCATAAATTTCTTGAGTTTAATATGCACCATTCAAAGGCACATCATCAATTTTCAACCCTTTCTAACTTCATTTGATATTTTTCGTGCATTGAATGATTTATTTTGAGCTAAATGACCCTAAATTTGAAAAGAAGTTCAAATGAAATCTGAAAAGGTTGTAACTTGGCATTACATCATAATTTCGCCCACATAGCAACTTCTAAAGAGTTGAGAGGGTTATGGCAAAAACTGGATGCTCTT
This sequence comes from Hordeum marinum, assembly GCA_022496015.1. NCBI lineage: Eukaryota > Viridiplantae > Streptophyta > Magnoliopsida > Poales > Poaceae > Hordeum > Hordeum marinum. The sequence continues at coordinate 436,322,421 of CM039672.1, read as the reverse complement.
AGTGTAAAAATTGGACAATCTCTTTCGAAGTATGAGGGTTTCGGACGAAAACTCATCTATTACTAAGGGATTACATTTTTAATAAATTATTTTAACTCCATAATTTTTGTGTGTTTAATATGCACCATTCAAAGGCACATGATCAATTTTTAACCCTTTGAGACTTCATTTGATATTTTTCATGCATTTAATGATTTATTTTGAGCTAAATGACCCTAAATTTGACAAGCAGTACAAATGAACTCTGAAAAGTTTGTAACTTGGCATGCCATCATAATTTCACCCACATAGCAACGTCTAAAGAGTTGAGAGGGTTACGACAAAAAACTGGATGCACTTGGTGTACAAATTGGACAATCTCTTTCGAAGTATGAGGGTTTCGGACGAAAACTCATCTATTACAAAGGGATTTCATTTTTAATAACTTATTTTAACTCCATACTTTTTGTGTGTTCAATATGCACCATTCAAAGGCACGTCATCAATTTTCAACCCTTTTTGACTTCGTTTGATATTTTTCATGCATTTAATGACTTAATTTCAGCTCAATGGCCCTAAATTTGAAAAGTAGTACAAATGAACTCTCAAAAGGATGTAACTTGGCATAACATAATTTCACCCACTTAGCAACTTCTAAAGAGTTGAGAGGGTTACGGCAAAAACTGGATGCCCTTGGTGTACAAGTTGGACAATCTCTTTCGAAGTATGAGGGCTTGAGACGAAAACTCATCTATTACTAAGGGATTTAATTTTTAATAACTTATTTTAAATCCATACATTTTGTGAGTTTAATATGCACCAGTCAAAGTCACATCATCAATTTTCAACCCTTTCTGACTTCATTTGATATTTTTCGTGCATTGAATGATTTAGTTTGAGCTAAATGACCCTAAATTCGAAAAGCAGTACGAATGAACTCTAAAAAGTTTGAAACTTGGGATGACATCATAATTTCACCCACATAACAACGTCTAAAGAGTTGAGAGGGTTACGACAAAAAACTGGATGCACTTGGTGTACAAAATGGACAATCTCTTTCGGAGTATGAGGGTTTCCGACGAAAACTCATCTATTACAAAGGTATTTCATTTTTAATAAATTATTTTTAACTCCATACATTTTGTGTGTTCAATATGCACCATTCAAAGGCACATCATCAATTTTCAACCCTTTTTGACTTCATTTGATATTTTTCATGCATTTAATGATTTATTTTCAGCTAAATGAACCTAAATTTGAAAACTAGTACAAATGAACTCTGAAAAGGATGTAACTTGGCATGACATAATTCCACCCACTTAGCAACTTCTAAAGAGTTTAGGGGGTTACGGCAAAAACTGGATGCACTTGCTGTACAAATTGGACAATCTCTTTCGAAGTTTGAGGGTTTCGGACAAAAACTCATCTAGTACAAGGGGATTTCATTTTTAATAACTTATTTTAACTCCATACTTTTTGTGTGTTTAATATGCACCATTCAAAGGCACATCATCAATTTTCAACCCTTTCGAACTTCATTTGATATTTTTCATGCATTTAATGATTTATTTTGAGCTAAATGAGCCTAAATTTGAAAATAAATTCAAATGAAATCTGAAAAGTTTGTAACTTGGCATGAAATCATAATTTCACCCACATAGAAACTTCTAAAGAGTTGAGAGGGTTACGGCAAAAAATTAGATGCACTTGGTGTACAAATTGGACAATCTCTTTCGGCGTATGAGTGTTTCGGACGAAAACTCATCCATTACAAAGGGATTTCATTCTTAATAACTTATTTTTAACTCCATACATTTTGTCCGTTTAATATGCACCATTAAAAGGCACATCATCAATTTTCAACCCTTTTTGACTTCATTTGGTATTTTTCATGCATTTAATGATTTATTTTCAGCTAAATGACCCTAAATTTGAAAAGTAGTACAAATGAACTCTAAAAAGGATGTAACTTGGCATGACATAATTTCACCCACTTAGCAACTTCTAAAGAGTTCAGAGGGTTACGGCAAAAACTCGATGCACTAGCTGTACAAATTGGACAATCTCTTTCGAAGTTTGAGGGTTTCGGACAAAAACTCATCTAGTACAAGGGGATTTCATTTTTAATAAGTTATTATAACTCCATACTTTTTGTGTGTTTAATATGCACCATTCAAAGGCACATCATCAATTTTCAACCCTTTCGAACTTCATTTGATATTTTTCATGCATTTAATGATTTATTTTGAGCTAAATGAGCCTAAATTTGAAAACAAGTTCAAATGAAATCTGAAAAGGTTGTAACTTGGCATTACATCATAATTTCGCCTACATAGCAACTTCTAAAGAGTTGAGAGGGTTATGGCAAAAACTGGATGCTCTTAGTGTAAAAATTGGACAATCTCTTTCGAAGTATGAGGGTTTCGGACGAAAACTCATCTATTACTAAGGGATTACTTTTTAATAAATTATTTTAACTCCATAATTTTTGTGTGTTTAATATGCACCATTCAAAGGCACATCATCAATTTTTAACCCTTTGAGACTTCATTTGATATTTTTCATGCATTTAATGATTTATTTTGAGCTAAATGACCCTAAATTTGACAAGCAGTACAAATGAACTCTGAAAAGTTTGTAACTTGGCATGACATCATAATTTCACCCACATAGCAACGTCTAAAGAGTTGAGAGGGTTACGACAAAAAACTGAATGCACTTGGTGTACAAATTGGACAATCTCTTCCGAAGTATGAGGGTTTCGGACGAAAACTCATCTATTACAAAGGGATTTCATTTTTAATAACTTATTTTTAACTCCATACATTTTGTGTGTTCAATATGCACCATTCAAAGGCACGTCATCAATTTTCAACCCTTTTTGACTTCGTTTGATATTTTTCATGCATTTAATGACTTAATTTCCGCTCAATGGCCCTAAATTTGAAAAGTAGTACAAATGAACTCTCAAAAGGATGTATCTTGGCATGACATAATTTCACCCACTTAGCAACTTCTAAAGAGTTGAGAGGGTTACGGCAAAAACTGGATGCACTTGGTGTACAAGTTGGACAATCTCTTTCGAAGTATGAGGGTTTCAAACAAAAACTCATCTCTTACAAAGGGATTTAATTTTTAATAACTTATTTTAAATCCATACTTTTTGTGAGTTTAATATGCACCATTCAAAGGCACATCATCAATTTTCAACCCTTTCTGACTTCATTTGATATTTTTCGTGCATTGAATGATTTATTTTGAGCTAAATGACCCTAAATTTGAAAAGCAGTACAAATGAACTCTGAAAAGGTTGTAACCTGGCATACCATCATAACTTCACCAGCATAGCAACTTGTAAAGAGTTGAGAGGGTTACGGCAAAAACTGGATGCACTTGGTGTACAAGTTGGACAATCTCTTTCGAAGTATGAGGGTTTGAGACGAAAACTCATCTATTACTAAGGGATTTAATTTTTAATAACTGATTTTAAATCCATACATTTTGTGAGTTTAATATGCACCATTCACAGTCACATCATCAATTTTCAACCCTTTCTGACTTCATTTGATATTTTTCGTGCATTGAATGATTTATTTTGAGCTAAATGACACTAAATTCGAAAAGCAGTACGAATGAACTCTAAAAAGTTTGAAACTTGGGATGACATCATAATTTCACCCACATAACAACGTCTAAAGAGTTGAGAGGGTTACGACAAAAAACTGGATGCACTTGGTGTACAAAATGGACAATCTCTTTCGGAGTATGAGGGTTTCGGACGAAAACTCATCTATTACAAAGGTATTTCATTTTTAATAACTTATTTTTAACTCCATACATTTTGTGTGTTCAATATGCACCATTCAAAGGCACATCATCAATTTTCAATCCTTTTTGACTTCATTTGATATTTTTCATGCATTTAATGATTTATTTTGAGCTAAATGAGCCTAAATTTGAAAAGTAGTACAAATGAACTCTGAAAAGGATGTACCTTGGCATGACATAATTTCACGCACATAGAAACTTCTAAAGTGTTTAGAGGGTTACGGCAAAAACTGGATGCACTTGCTGTACAAATTGGACAATCTCTTTCGGCGTATGAGTATTTCGGACGAAAACTCATCCATTACAAAGGGATTTCATTCTTAATAACTTATTTTTAACTCCATAAATTTTGTGCATTTAATATGCACCATTAAAAGGCACATCATCAATTTTCAACCCTTTTTGACTTCATTTGGTATTTTTCATGCATTTAATGATTTATTTTTAGCTAAATGACCCTAAATTTGAAAAGTAGTACAAATGAACTCTGAAAAGGATGTAACTTGGCATGACATAATTTCACCCACTTAGCAACTTCTAAAGAGTTCAGAGGGTTACGGCAAAAACTTGATGCACTTGCTGTACAAATTGGACAATCTCTTTCGAAGTTTGAGGGTTTCGGAGAAAAACTCATCTAGTACAAGGGGATTTCATTTTTTAATAAGTTATTTTAACTCCATACTTTTTGTGTGTTTAATATGCACCATTCAAAGGCACATCATCAATTTTCAACCCTTTCTAACTTCATTTGATATTTTTCATGCATTTAATGATTTATTTTGAGCTAAATGAGCCTAAATTTGAAAACAAGTTCAAATGAAATCTGAAAAGTTCGTAACTTGGCATGAAATCATAATTTCACCCACATAGCAACTTCTAAAGAGTTGAGAGGGTTACGGCAAAAAATTAGATGCACTTGGTGTACAAATTGGACAATCTCTTTCGGCGTATGAGTGTTTCGGACGAAAACTCATCCATTACAAAGGGATTTCATTCTTAATAACTTATTTTTAACTCCATAAATTTTGTGCGTTTAATATGCACCATTAAAAGGCACATCATCAATTTTCAACCCTTTTGACTTCATTTGGTATTTTTCATGCATTTAATGATTTATTTTCAGCTAAATGACCCTAAATTTGAAAAGTAGTACAAATGAACTCTGAAAAGGATGTAACTTGGCATGACATAATTTCACCCACTTAGCAACTTCTAAAGAGTTCAGAGGGTTACGACAAAAATTCGATGCACTTGCTGTACAAATTGGACAATCTCTTTCAAAGTTTGTGGATTTCGGAGAAAAACTCATCTAGTACAAGGGGATTTCATTTTTAATAAGTTATTTTAACTCCATACATTTTGTGTATTTAATATGCACCATTCAAAGGCACATCATCAATTTTCAACCCTTTCTAACTTCATTTGATATTTTTCATGCATTTAATGATTTATTTTGAGCTAAATGAGCCTAAATTTGAAAACAAGTTCAAATGAAATCTGAAAAGTTTGTAACTTGGCATGAAATCATCATTTCACCCACATAGCAACTTCTAAAGAGATGAGAGGGTTACGACAAAAAATTAGATGCACTTGGTGTACAAATTGGACAATCTCTTTCGGAGTATGAGTGTTTCGGACGAAAACTCATCTATTACAACGGGATTTCATTCTTAATAACTTATTTTTAACTCCATACATTTTGTGCGTTTAATATGCACCATTAAAAGGCACATCATTAATTTTCAACCCTTTTTCACTTCATTTGATATTTTTCATGCATTTAATGATTTATTTTGAGCTAAATGACCCTGAATTTGAAAAGCAGTACAAATGAACTCTGAAAAGGATGTAACTTGGCATGACATAATTTCACCCACATAGCAGCTTCTAAAGAGTTGAGAGGGTTACGGCAAAAACTGGATTATTTGGTGTACAAATTGGACAATCTCTGTCGAAGTATGACGGTTTCGGACGAAAACTCATCTATTACAAAGGGATTTCATTTTTAATAACTTACTTTAACTCCATAAATTACTTGAGTTTAATATGCACCATTCAAAGGCACATCATCAATTTTCAACCCTTTCTAACTTCATTTGATATTTTTCATGCATTGAATGATTTATTTTGAGCTAAATGACCCTAAATTTGAAAAGAAGTTCAAATGAAATCTAAAAAGGTTGTAACTTGGCATTAGATCATAATTTCGCCCACATAGCAACTTCTAAAGAGTTGAGAGGGTTATGGCAAAAACTGGATGCTCTTAGTGTAAAAATTGGACAATCTCTTTCGAAGTATGAGGGTTTCGGACGAAAACTCATCTATTACTAAGGGATTAAATTTTTAATAAATTATTTTAACTCCATAGTTTTTGTGTGTTTAATATGCACCATTCAAAGGCACATCATCAATTTTCAACCCTTTGAGACTTCATTTGATATTTTTCATGCATTTAATGATTTATTTTGAGCTAAATGACCCTAAATTTGACAAGCAGTACAAATGAACTCTGAAAAGTTTGTAACTTGGCATGACATCATAATTTCACCCACATAGCAACGTCTAAAGAGTTGAGAGGGTTACGACAAAAAACTGAATGCACTTGGTGTACAAATTGGACAATCTCTTTCGAAGTATGAGGGTTTCGGACGAAAACTCATCTATTACAAAGGGATTTCATTTTTAATAACTTATTTTTAACTCCAGACATTTTGTGTGTTCAATATGCACCATTCAAAGGCACGTCATCAATTTTCAACCCTTTTTGACTTCGTTTGATATTTTTCATGCATTTAATGACTTAATTTCCTCTCAATGGCCCTAAATTGGAAAAGTAGTACAAATGAACTCTCAAAAGGATGTATCCTGGCATGACATAATTTCACCGACTTAGCAACTTCTAAAGAGTTGAGAGGGTTACGGCAAAAACTGGATGCACTTGGTGTACAAGTTGGACAATCTCTTTCGAAGTATGAGGGTTTGAGACGAAAACTCATCTCTTACAAAGGGATTTAATTTATAATAACTTATTTTAAATCCATACATTTTGTGAGTTTAATATGCACCATTCAAAGGCACATCATCAATTTTCAACCCTTTCTGACTTCATTTGATATTTTTCGTGCATTGAATGATTTATTTTGAGCTAAATGACCCTAAATTTGAAAAGCAGTACGAATGAACTCTGAAAAGGTTGTAACCTGGCATACCATCATAACTTCACCAGCATAGCAACTTGTAAAGAGTTGAGAGGGTTACGGCAAAAACTGGATGCACTTGGTGTACAAGTTGGACAATCTCTTTCGAAGTATGAGGGTTTGAGACGAAAACTCATCTATTACTAAGGGATTTAATTTTTAATAACTGATTTTAAATCCATACATTTTGTAAGTTTAATATGCACCATTCAAAGTCACATCATCAATTTTCAACCCTTTGTGACTTCATTTGATATTTTTCGTGCATTGAATGATTTATTTTGAGCTAAATGACCCTAAATTCGAAAAGCAGTACGAATGAACTCTAAAAAGTTTGAAACTTGGGATGACATCATAATTTCACCCACATAACAACGTCTAAAGAGTTGAGAGGGTTATGACAAAAAACTGGATGCACTTGGTGTACAAAATGGACAATCTCTTTCAGAGTATGAGGGTTTCGGACGAAAACTCATCTATTACAAAGGTATTTCATTTTTAATAACTTATTTTTAACTCCATACATTTTGTGTGTTCAATATGCACCATTCAAAGGCACATCATCAATTTTCAACCCTTTTTGACTTCATTTGATATTTTTCATGCATTTAATGATTTATTTTCAGCTAAATGACCCTAAATTTGAAAAGTAGTACAAATGAACTCTGAAAAGGATGTAACTTGGCATGACATAATTTCACCCACTTAGCAACTTCTAAAGTGTTTAGAGGGTTACGGCAAAAACTGGATGCACTTGCTGTACAAATTGGACAATCTCTTTCGAAGTTTGAGGGTTTCGGACAAAAACTCATCTAGTACAAGGGGATTTCATTTTTAATAATTTATTTTAACTCCATACTTTTTGTGTGTTTAATATGCACCATTCAAAGGCACATCATCAATTTTCAACCCTTTCTAACTTCATTTGATATTTTTCATGCATTTAATGATTTATTTTGAGCTAAATGAGCCTAAATTTGAAAATAAGTTCAAATGAAATCTGAAAAAATTGTAACTTGGCATGAAATCATAATTTCACCCACATAGAAACTTCTAAAGAGTTGAGAGGGTTACGGCAAAAAATTAGATGCACTTGGTGTACAAATTGGACAATCTCTTTCGGCGTATGAGTGTTTCGGACGAAAACTCATCCATTAAAAAGGGATTTCATTCTTAATAACTTATTTTTAACTCCATAAATTTTGTGCGTTTAATATGCACCATTAAAAGGCACATCATCAATTTTCAACCCTTTTGACTTCATTTGGTATTTTTCATGCATTTAATGATTTATTTTCAGCTAAATGACCCTAAATTTGAAAAGTAGTACAAATGAACTCTGAAAAGGATGTAACTTGGCATGACATAATTTCACCCACTTAGCAACTTCTAAAGAGTTCAGAGGGTTACGGCAAAAACTCGATGCACTTGCTGTACAAATTGGACAATCTCTTTCGAAGTTTGAGGGTTTCGGAGAAAAACTCATCTAGTACAAGGGGATTTCATTTTTAATAAGTTATTTTAACTCCATACTTTTTGTGTGTTTAATATGCACCATTCAAAGGCACATCATCAATTTTCAACCCTTTCTAACTTCATTTGATATTTTTCATGCATTTAATGATTTATTTTGAGCTAAATGAGCCTAAATTTGAAAACAAGTTCAAATGAAATCTGAAAAGTTTGTAACTTGGCATGAAATCATAATTTCACCCACATAGCAACTTCTAAAGAGTTGAGAGGGTTACGGCAAAAAATTAGATGCACTTGGTGTACAAATTGGACAATCTCTTTCGCAGTATGAGTGTTTCGGACGAAAACTCATCTATTACAACGGGATTTCATTCTTAATAACTTACTTTTAACTCCATACATTTTGTGCGTTTAATATGCACCATTAAAAGGCACATCATCAATTTTCAACCCTTTTTCACTTCATTTGATATTTTTCATGCATTTAATGATTTATTTTGAGCTAGATGACCCTGAATTTGAAAAGCAGTACAAATGAACTCTGAAAAGGATGTAACTTGGCATGACATAATTTCACCCACATAGCAACTTCTAAAGAGTTGAGAGGGTTACGGCAAAAACTGGATGCCCTTGGTGTACAAATTGGACAATCTCTTTCGAAGTATGACGGTTTCGGACGAAAACTCATCTATTACAAAGGGATTTCATTTTTAATAACTTACTTTAACTCCATAAATTTCTTGAGTTTAATATGCACCATTCAAAGGCACATCATCAATTTTCAACCCTTTCTAACTTCATTTGATATTTTTCATGCATTGAATGATTTATTTTGAGCTAAATGACCCTAAATTTGAAAAGAAGTTCAAATGAAATCTGAAAAGGTTGTAACTTGGCATTAGATCATAATTTCGCCCACATAGCAACTTCTAAAGAGTTGAGTGGGTTATGGCAAAAACTGGATGCTCTTAGTGTAAAAATTGGACAATCTCTTTCAAAGTATGAGGGTTTCGGACGAAAACTCATCTATTACTAAGGGATTACATTTTTAATAAATTATTTTAACTCCATAATTTTTGTGTGTTTAATATGCACCATTCAAAGGCACATCATCAATTTTTAACCCTTTGAGACTTCATTTGATATTTTGCATGCATTTAATGATTTATTTTGAGCTAAATGACCCTAAATTTGACAAGCAGTACAAATGAACTCTGAAAAGTTTGTAACTTGGCATGACATCATAATTTCACCCACATAGCAACGTCTAAAGAGTTGAGAGGGTTACGACAAAAAACTGGATGCACTTGGTGTACAAATTGGACAATCTCTTTCGAAGTATGAGGGTTTCGGACGAAAAGTCATCTATTACAAAGGGATTTCATTTTTAATAACTTATTTTTAACTCCATACATTTTGTGTGTTCAATATGCACCATTCAAAGGCACGTCATCAATTTTCAACCCTTTTTGACTTCGTTTGATATTTTTCATGCATTTAATGACTTAATTTCAGCTCAATGGCCCTAAATTTGAAAAGTAGTACAAATGAACTCTCAAAAGGATGTATCTTGGCATGACATAATTTCACCCACTTAGCAACTTCTAAAGAGTTGAGAGGGTTACGGCAAAAACTAGATGCACTTGGTGTACAAGTTGGACAATCTCTTTCGAAGTATGAGGGTTTGAGACAAAAACTCATCTCTTACAAAGGGATTTAATTTTTAATAACTTATTTTAAATCCATACATTTTGTGAGTTTAATATGCACCATTCAAAGGCACATCATCAATTTTCAACCCTTTCTGACTTCATTTGATATTTTTCGTGCATTGAATGATTTATTTTGAGCTAAATGACCCTAAATTTGAAAAGTAGTACGAATGAACTCTAAAAAGTTTGTAACTTGGGATGACATCATAATTTCACCCACATAGCAACGTCTAAAGAGTTGAGAGGGTTACGACAAAAAACTGGATGCACTTGGTGTACAAATTGGACAATCTCTTTCAGAGTATGAGGGTTTCGGACGAAAACTCATCTATTACAAAGGGATTTCATTTTTAATAACTTATTTTTAACTCCATACATTTTGTGTCTTCAATATGCACCATTCAAAGGCACATCATCAATTTTCAACACTTTTTGACTTCATTTGATATTTTTCATGCATTTAATGATTTATTTTCAGCTAAATGACCCTAAATTTGAAAAGTAGTACAAATGAACTCTGAAAAGGATGTAACTTGGCATGACATAATTTCACCCACTTAGCAACTTCTAAAGAGTTTAGAGGGTTACGGCAAAAACTGGATGCACTTGCTGTACAAATTGGACAATCTCTTTCGAAGTTTGAGGGTTTCGGACAAAAACTCATCTAGTACAAGGGGATTTCATTTTTAATAAGTTATTTTAACTCCATACTTTTTGTGTGTTTAATATGCACCATTCAAAGGCACATCATCAATTTTCAACCCTTTCTAACTTCATTTGATATTTTTCATCCATTTAATGATTTATTTTGAGGTAAATGAGCCTAAATTTGAAAAGAAGTTCAAATGAAATCTGAAAAGTTTGTAACTTGGCATGGAATCATAATTTCACCCACATAGAAACTTCTAAAGAGTTGAGAGGGTTACGGCAATAAATTAGATGCACTTGGTGTACAAATTGGACAATCTCTTTCGGAGTATGAGTGTTTCGGACGAAAACTCATCCATTACAAAGGGATTTCATTCTTAATAACTTATTTTTAACTCCATACATTTTGTGCGTTTAATATGCACCATTAAAAGGCACATCATCAATTTTCAACCCTTTTTGACTTCATTTGGTATTTTTCATGCATTTAATGATTTATTTTCATCTAAATGACCCTAAATTTGAAAAGTAGTACAAATGAACTCTGAAAAGGATGTAACTTGCCATGACATAATTTCACCCACTTAGCAACTTCTAAAGAGTTCAGAGGGTTACGGCAAAAACTGGATGCACTTGTTGTACAAATTGGACAATCTCTTTCGAAGTTTGAGGGTTTCGGACAAAAACTCATCTAGTACAAGGGGATTTCATTTTTAATAAGTTATTTTAACTCCATACTTTTTGTGTGTTTAATATGCACCATTCAAAGGCACATCATCAATTTTCAACCCTTTCTAACTTCATTTGATATTTTTCATGCATTTAATGATTTATTTTGAGCTAAATGAGCCTAAATTTGAAAAGAAGTTCAAATGAAATCTGAAAAGTTTGTAACTTGGCATGACATCATAATTTCACCCACATAGCAACTTCTAAAGAGTTGAGAGGGTTATGGCAAAAAATTAGATCCACTTGGTGTACAAATTGGACAATCTCTTTCGGAGTATGAGTGTTTCGGACGAAAACTCATCTATTACAACGGGATTTCATTCTTAATAACTTATTTTTAACTCCATACATTTTGTGCGTTTAATATGCACCATTAAAAGGCACATCATCAATTTTCAACCCTTTTTGACTTCATTTGATATTTTTCATGCATTTAATGACTTAATTTCAGCTCAATGGCCCTAAATTTGAAAAGTAGTACAAATGAACTCTCAAAAGGATGTATCTTGGCATGACATAATTTCACCCACTTAGCAACTTCTAAAGAGTTGAGAGGGTTACGGCAAAAACTAGATGCACTTGGTGTACAAGTTGGACAATCTCTTTCGAAGTATGAGGGTTTGAGACAAAAACTCATCTCTTACAAAGGGATTTAATTTTTAATAACTTATTTTAAATCCATACATTTTGTGAGTTTAATATGCACCATTCAAAGGCACATCATCAATTTTCAACCCTTTCTGACTTCATTTGATATTTTTCGTGCATTGAATGATTTATTTTGAGCTAAATGACCCTAAATTTGAAAAGTAGTACGAATGAACTCTAAAAAGTTTGTAACTTGGGATGACATCATAATTTCACCCACATAGCAACGTCTAAAGAGTTGAGAGGGTTACGACAAAAAACTGGATGCACTTGGTGTACAAATTGGACAATCTCTTTCAGAGTATGAGGGTTTCGGACGAAAACTCATCTATTACAAAGGGATTTCATTTTTAATAACTTATTTTTAACTCCATACATTTTGTGTCTTCAATATGCACCATTCAAAGGCACATCATCAATTTTCAACACTTTTTGACTTCATTTGATATTTTTCATGCATTTAATGATTTATTTTCAGCTAAATGACCCTAAATTTGAAAAGTAGTACAAATGAACTCTGAAAAGGATGTAACTTGGCATGACATAATTTCACCCACTTAGCAACTTCTAAAGAGTTTAGAGGGTTACGGCAAAAACTGGATGCACTTGCTGTACAAATTGGACAATCTCTTTCGAAGTTTGAGGGTTTCGGACAAAAACTCATCTAGTACAAGGGGATTTCATTTTTAATAAGTTATTTTAACTCCATACTTTTTGTGTGTTTAATATGCACCATTCAAAGGCACATCATCAATTTTCAACCCTTTCTAACTTCATTTGATATTTTTCATGCATTTAATGATTTATTTTGAGGTAAATGAGCCTAAATTTGAAAAGAAGTTCAAATGAAATCTGAAAAGTTTGTAACTTGGCATGGAATCATAATTTCACCCACATAGAAACTTCTAAAGAGTTGAGAGGGTTACGGCAATAAATTAGATGCACTTGGTGTACAAATTGGACAATCTCTTTCGGAGTATGAGTGTTTCGGACGAAAACTCATCCATTACAAAGGGATTTCATTCTTAATAACTTATTTTTAACTCCATACATTTTGTGCGTTTAATATGCACCATTAAAAGGCACATCATCAATTTTCAACCCTTTTTGACTTCATTTGGTATTTTTCATGCATTTAATGATTTATTTTCATCTAAATGACCCTAAATTTGAAAAGTAGTACAAATGAACTCTGAAAAGGATGTAACTTGCCATGACATAATTTCACCCACTTAGCAACTTCTAAAGAGTTCAGAGGGTTACGGCAAAAACTGGATGCACTTGTTGTACAAATTGGACAATCTCTTTCGAAGTTTGAGGGTTTCGGACAAAAACTCATCTAGTACAAGGGGATTTCATTTTTAATAAGTTATTTTAACTCCATACTTTTTGTGTGTTTAATATGCACCATTCAAAGGCACATCATCAATTTTCAACCCTTTCTAACTTCATTTGACATTTTTCATGCATTTAATGATTTATTTTGAGCTAAATGAGCCTAAATTTGAAAAGAAGTTCAAATGAAATCTGAACAGTTTGTAACTTGGCATGACATCATAATTTCACCCACATAGCAACTTCTAAAGAGTTGAGAGGGTTATGGCAAAAAATTAGATCCACTTGGTGTACAAATTGGACAATCTCTTTCGGAGTATGAGTGTTTCGGACGAAAACTCATCTATTACAACGGGATTTCATTCTTAATAACTTATTTTTAACTCCATACATTTTGTGCGTTTAATATGCACCATTAAAAGGCACATCATCAATTTTCAACCCTTTTTGACTTCATTTGATATTTTTCATGCATTTAATGACTTAATTTCAGCTCAATGGCCCTAAATTTGAAAAGTAGTACAAATGAACTCTCAAAAGGATGTATCTTGGCATGACATAATTTCACCCACTTAGCAACTTCTAAAGAGTTGAGAGGGTTACGGCAAAAACTAGATGCACTTGGTGTACAAGTTGGACAATCTCTTTCGAAGTATGAGGGTTTGAGACAAAAACTCATCTCTTACAAAGGGATTTAATTTTTAATAACTTATTTTAAATCCATACATTTTGTGAGTTTAATATGCACCATTCAAAGGCACATCATCAATTTTCAACCCTTTCTGACTTCATTTGATATTTTTCGTGCATTGAATGATTTATTTTGAGCTAAATGACCCTAAATTTGAAAAGTAGTACGAATGAACTCTAAAAAGTTTGTAACTTGGGATGACATCATAATTTCACCCACATAGCAACGTCTAAAGAGTTGAGAGGGTTACGACAAAAAACTGGATGCACTTGGTGTACAAATTGGACAATCTCTTTCAGAGTATGAGGGTTTCGGACGAAAACTCATCTATTACAAAGGGATTTCATTTTTAATAACTTATTTTTAACTCCATACATTTTGTGTCTTCAATATGCACCATTCAAAGGCACATCATCAATTTTCAACACTTTTTGACTTCATTTGATATTTTTCATGCATTTAATGATTTATTTTCAGCTAAATGACCCTAAATTTGAAAAGTAGTACAAATGAACTCTGAAAAGGATGTAACTTGGCATGACATAATTTCACCCACTTAGCAACTTCTAAAGAGTTTAGAGGGTTACGGCAAAAACTGGATGCACTTGCTGTACAAATTGGACAATCTCTTTCGAAGTTTGAGGGTTTCGGACAAAAACTCATCTAGTACAAGGGGATTTCATTTTTAATAAGTTATTTTAACTCCATACTTTTTGTGTGTTTAATATGCACCATTCAAAGGCACATCATCAATTTTCAACCCTTTCTAACTTCATTTGATATTTTTCATCCATTTAATGATTTATTTTGAGGTAAATGAGCCTAAATTTGAAAAGAAGTTCAAATGAAATCTGAAAAGTTTGTAACTTGGCATGGAATCATAATTTCACCCACATAGAAACTTCTAAAGAGTTGAGAGGGTTACGGCAATAAATTAGATGCACTTGGTGTACAAATTGGACAATCTCTTTCGGAGTATGAGTGTTTCGGACGAAAACTCATCCATTACAAAGGGATTTCATTCTTAATAACTTATTTTTAACTCCATACATTTTGTGCGTTTAATATGCACCATTAAAAGGCACATCATCAATTTTCAACCCTTTTTGACTTCATTTGGTATTTTTCATGCATTTAATGATTTATTTTCATCTAAATGACCCTAAATTCGAAAAGTAGTACAAATGAACTCTGAAAAGGATGTAACTTGCCATGACATAATTTCACCCACTTAGCAACTTCTAAAGAGTTCAGAGGGTTACGGCAAAAACTGGATGCACTTGTTGTACAAATTGGACAATCTCTTTCGAAGTTTGAGGGTTTCGGACAAAAACTCATCTAGTACAAGGGGATTTCATTTTTAATAAGTTATTTTAACTCCATACTTTTTGTGTGTTTAATATGCACCATTCAAAGGCACATCATCAATTTTCAACCCTTTCTAACTTCATTTGATATTTTTCATGCATTTAATGATTTATTTTGAGCTAAATGAGCCTAAATTTGAAAAGAAGTTCAAATGAAATCTGAAAAGTTTGTAACTTGGCATGAAATCATAATTTCACCCACATAGCAACTTCTAAAGAGTTGAGAGGGTTATGGCAAAAAATTAGATCCACTTGGTGTACAAATTGGACAATCTCTTTCGGAGTATGAGTGTTTCGGACGAAAACTCATCTATTACAACGGGATTTCATTCTTAATAACTTATTTTTAACTCCATACATTTTGTGCGTTTAATATGCACCATTAAAAGGCACATCATCAATTTTCAACCCTTTTTGACTTCATTTGATATTTTTCATGCATTTAATGACTTAATTTCAGCTCAATGGCCCTAAATTTGAAAAGTAGTACAAATGAACTCTCAAAAGGATGTATCTTGGCATGACATAATTTCACCCACTTAGCAACTTCTAAAGAGTTGAGAGGGTTACGGCAAAAACTAGATGCACTTGGTGTACAAGTTGGACAATCTCTTTCGAAGTATGAGGGTTTGAGACAAAAACTCATCTCTTACAAAGGGATTTAATTTTTAATAACTTATTTTAAATCCATACATTTTGCGAGTTTAATATGCACCATTCAAAGGCACATCATCAATTTTCAACCCTTTCTGACTTCATTTGATATTTTTCGTGCATTGAATGATTTATTTTGAGCTAAATGACCCTAAATTTGAAAAGTAGTACGAATGAACTCTAAAAAGTTAGTAACTTGGGATGACATCATAATTTCACCCACATAGCAACGTCTAAAGAGTTGAGAGGGTTACGACAAAAAACTGGATGCACTTGGTGTACAAATTGGACAATCTCTTTCAGAGTATGAGGGTTTCGGACGAAAACTCATCTATTACAAAGGGATTTCATTTTTAATAACTTATTTTTAACTCCATACATTTTGTGTCTTCAATATGCACCATTCAAAGGCACATCATCAATTTTCAACCCTTTTTGACTTCATTTGATATTTTTCATGCATTTAATGATTTATTTTCAGCTAAATGACCCTAAATTTGAAAAGTAGTACAAATGAACTCTGAAAAGGATGTAACTTGGCATGACATAATTTCACCCACTTAGCAACTTCTAAAGAGTTTAGAGGGTTACGGCAAAAACTGGATGCACTTGCTGTACAAATTGGACAATCTCTTTCGAAGTTTGAGGGTTTCGGACAAAAACTCATCTAGTACAAGGGGATTTCATTTTTAATAACTTATTTTAACTCCATACTTTTTGTGTGTTTAATATGCACCATTCAAAGGCACATCATCAATTTTCAACCCTTTCTAACTTCATTTGATATTTTTCATGCATTTAATGATTTATTTTGAGCTAAATGAGCCTAAATTTGAAAAGAAGTTCAAATGAAATCTGAAAAGTTTGTAACTTGGCATGGAATCATAATTTCACCCACATAGAAACTTCTAAAGAGTTGAGAGGGTTACGACAAAAAACTGGATGCACTTGGTGTACAAATTGGACAATCTCTTTCAGAGTATGAGGGTTTCGGACGAAAACTCATCTATTACAAAGGGATTTCATTTTTAATAACTTATTTTTAACTCCATACATTTTGTGTCTTCAATATGCACCATTCAAAGGCACATCATCAATTTTCAACCCTTTTTGACTTCATTTGATATTTTTCATGGATTTAATGATTTATTTTCAGCTAAATGACCCTAAATTTGAAAAGTAGTACAAATGAACTCTGAAAAGGATGTAACTTGGCATGACATAATTTCACCCACTTAGCAACTTCTAAAGAGTTTAGAGGGTTACGACAAAAACTGGATGCACTTGCTGTACAAATTGGACAATCTCTTTCGAAGTTTGAGGGTTTCGGACAAAAACTCATCTAGTACAAGGGGATTTCATTTTTAATAACTTATTTTCACTCCATACTTTTTGTGTGTTTAATATTCACCATTCAAAGGCACATCATCAATTTTCAACCCTTTCTAACTTCATTTGATATTTTTCATGCATTTAATGATTTATTTTGAGCTAAATGAGCCTAAATTTGAAAGGAAGTTCAAATGAAATCTGAAAAGTTTGTAACTTGGCATGGAATCATAATTTCACCCACATAGAAACTTCTAAAGAGTTGAGAGGGTTACGGCAATAAATTAGATGCACTTGGTGTACAAATTGGACAATCTCTTTCGGAGTATGAGTGTTTCGGACGAAAACTCATCCATTTCAAAGGGATTTCATTCTTAATAACTTATTTTTAACTCCATACATTTTGTGCGTTTAATATGCACCATTAAAAGGCACATCATCAATTTTCAACCCTTTTTGACTTAATTTGGTATTTTTCATGCATTTAATGATTTATTTTCAGCTAAATGACCCTAAATTTGAAAAGTAGTACAAATGAACTCTGAAAAGGATGTAACTTGCCATGACATAATTTCACCCACTTAGCAACTTCTAAAGAGTTCAGAGGGTTACGGCAAAAACTGGATGCACTTGTTGTACAAATTGGACAATCTCTTTCGAAGTTTGAGGGTTTCGGACAAAAACTCATCTAGTACAAGGGGATTTCATTTTTAATAAGTTATTTTAACTCCATACTTTTTGTGTGTTTAATATGCACCATTCAAAGGCACATCATCAATTTTCAACCCTTTCTAACTTCATTTGATATTTTTCATGCATTTAATGATTTATTTTGAGATAAATGAGCCTAAATTTGAAAAGAAGTTCAAATGAAATCTGAAAAGTTTGTAACTTGGCATGAAATCATAATTTCACCCACATAGCAACTTCTAAAGAGTTGAGAGGGTTACGGCAAAAAATTAGATCCACTTGGTGTACAAATTGGACAATCTCTTTCGAAGTATGAGTGTTTCGGACGAAAACTCATCTATTACAACGGGATTTCATTCTTAATAACTTATTTTTAACTCCATACATTTTGTGCGTTTAATATGCACCATTAAAAGGCACATCATCAATTTTCAACCCTTTTTGACTTCATTTGATATTTTTCATGCATTTAATGATTTATTTTCAGCTAAATGACCCTAAATTTGAAAAGTAGTACAAATGAACTCTGAAAAGGATGTAACTTGGCATGACATAATTTCACCCACTTAGCAACTTCTAAAGAGTTTAGAGGGTTACGGCAAAAACTGGATGCACTTGCTGTACAAATTGGACAATCTCTTTCGAAGTTCGAGGGTTTCGGACAAAAACTCATCTAGTACAAGGGGATTTCATTTTTAATAAGTTATTTTAACTCCATACTTTTTGTGTGTTTAATATGCACCATTCAAAGGCACATCATCAATTTTCAACCCTTTCTAACTTCATTTGATATTTTTCATGCATTTAATGATTTATTTTGAGCTAAATGAGCCTAAATTTGAAAAGAAGTTCAAATGAAATCTGAAAAGTTTGTAACTTGGCATGAAATCATAATTTCACCCACATAGCAACTTCTAAAGAGTTGAGAGGGTTACGGCAAAAAATTAGATCCACTTGGTGTACAAATTGGACAATCTCTTTCGGAGTATGAGTGTTTCGGACGAAAACTCATCTATTACAACGGGATTTCATTCTTAATAACTTATTTTTAACTCCATACATTTTGTGCGTTTAATATGCAACATTAAAAGGCACATCATCAATTTTCAACCCTTTTTGACTTCATTTGATATTTTTCATGCATTTAATGATTTATTTTGAGCTAAATGACCCTGAATTTGAAAAGCAGTACAAGTGAACTCTGAAAAGGATGTAACTTGGAATGACATAATTTCACCCACATAGCAACTTCTAAAGAGTTGAGAGGGTTACGGCAAAAACTGGATGCCCTTGGTGTACAAATTGGACAATCTCTTTCGAAGTATGACGGTTCCGGACGAAAACTCATCTATTACAAAGGGATTTCATTTTTAATAACAAACTTTAAGTCCATAAATTTCTTGAGTTTAATACGCACCATTGAAAGGCACATCATCAATTTTTAACCCTTTGAGACTTCATTTGATATTTTTCATGCATTTAATGATTTATTTTGAGCTAAATGACCCTAAATTTGACAATCAGTACAAATGAACTCTGAAAAGTTTGTAACTTGGCATGACATCATAATTTCACCCACATAGCAACGTCTAAAGAGTTCAGAGGGTTACGATAAAAAACTGGATGCACTTGGTCTACAAATTGGACAATCTCTTTCGAAGTATGAGGGTTTCGGACGAAAACTCATCTATTACAAAGGGATTTCATTTTTAATAACTTATTTTTAACTCCATACATTTTTTGTGTTCAATATGCACCATTCAAAGGCACGTCATCAATTTTCAACCATTTTTCACTTCGTTTGATATTTTTCATGCATTTAATGACCTAATTTCAGCTCAATGGCCCTAAATTTGAAAAGTAGTACAAATGAACTCTCAAAAGATTGTATCTTGGCATGACATAATTTCACCCACTTAGCAACTTCTAAAGAGTTGAGAGGGTTACGGCAAAAACTGGATGCACTTGGTGTACAAGTTGGACAATCTCTTTCGAAGTATGAGGGTTTGAGACAAAAACTCATCTCTTCCAAAGGGATTTTATTTTTAATAACTTATTTTAAATCCATACATTTTGTGAGTTTAATATGCACCATTCAAAGGCACATCATCAATTTTCAACCCTTTCTGACTTCATTTGATATTTTTCGTGCATTGAATGATTTATTTTGAGCTAAATGACCCTAAATTTGAAAAGTAGTACGAATGAACTCTAAAAAGTTTGTAACTTGGGATGACATCATAATTTCACCCACATAGCAACGTCTAAAGAGTTGAGAGGGTTACGACAAAAAACTGGATGCACTTGGTGTACAAATTGGACAATCTCTTACGGAGTATGAGGGTTTCGGACGAAAACTCATCTATTACAAAGGGATTTCATTTTTAATAACTTATTTTTAACTCCATACATTTTGTGTGTTCAATATGCACCATTCAAAGGCACATCATCAATTTTCAACCCTTTTTGACTTCATTTGATATTTTTCATGCATTTAATGATTTATTGTCAGCTAAATGACCCTAAATTGGAAAAGTAGTACAAATGAACTCTGAAAAGGATGTAACTTGGCATGACATAATTTCACCCACTTAGCAACTTCTAAAGAGTTCAGAGGGTTATGGCAAAAACTGGATGCACTTGCTGTACAAATTGGACAATCTCTTTCGAAGTTTGAGGGTTCGGGACAAAAACTCATCTAGTACAAGGGGATTTCATTTTTAATAACTTATTTTAACTCCATACTTTTTGTGTGTTTAATATGCACCATTCAAAGGCACATCATCAATTTTCAACCCCTTCTAACTTCATTTGATATTTTTCATGCATTTAATGATTTATTTTGAGCTAAATGAGCCTAAATTTGAAAAGAAGTTCAAATGTAATCTGAAAAGTTTGTAACTTGGCATGAAATCATAATTTCACCCACATAGCAACTTCTAAAGAGTTGAGAGGGTTACGTCATAAAATTAGATGCACTTGGTGTAAAAATTGGACAATCTCTTTCGGAGTATGAGTATTTCAGACGAAAACTCATCCATTACAAAGGGATTTCATTCTTAATAACTTATTTTTAACTCCATACATTTTGTGGATTTAATATGCACCATTAAAAGGCACATCATCAATTTTCAACCCTTTTTGACTTCATTTGGTATTTTTCATGCATTTAATGATTTATTTTCACCTAAATGACCCTAAATTTGAAAAGTAGTACAAATGAACTCTGAAAAGGATGTAACTTGGCATGACATAATCTCACCCACTTAGCAACTTCTAAAGAGTTCAGAGGGTTACGGCAAAAACTGGATGCACTTGTTGTACAAATTGGACAATCTCTTTCAAAGTTTGAGGGTTTCGGACAAAAACTCATCTAGTACAAGGGGATTTCATTTTTAATAAGTTAATTTAACTCCATACTTTTTGTGTGTTTAATATGCACCATTCAAAGGCACATCATCAATTTTCAACCCTTTCTAACTTCATTTGATATTTTTCATGCATTTAATGATTTATTTTGACCTAAATGAGCCTAAATTTGAAAAGAAGTTCAAATGAAATCTGAAAAGTTTGTAACTTGGCATGAAATCATAATTTCACCCACATAGCAACTTCTACAGAGTTGAGAGGGTTACGGCAAAAACTGGATGCACTTGGTGTACAAGTTGGACAATCTCTTTCGAAGTATGAGGGTTTGAGACAAAAACTCATCTCTTACAAAAGGATTTAATTTTTAATAACTTATTTTAAATCCATACATTTTGTGAGTTTAATATGCACCATTCAAAGGCACATCATCAATTTTCAACCCTTTCTGACTTCATTTGATATTTTTCGTGCATTTAATGATTTATTTTGAGCTAAATGACCCTAAATTTGACAATCAGTACAAATGAACTCTGAAAAGTTTGTAACTTGGCATGACATCATAATTTCACCCACATAGCAACGTCTAAAGAGTTGAGAGGGTTACGACAAAAAACTGGATGCACTTGGTGTACAAATTGGACAATCTCTTTCGAAGTATGAGGGTTTCGGACGAAAACTCATCTATTACAAAGGGATTTCATTTTTAATAACTTATTTTTAACTCCATACATTTTGTGTGTTCAATATGCACCATTCAAAGGCACGTCATCAATTTTCAACCCTTTTTGACTTCGTTTGATATTTTTCATGCATTTAATGACTTAATTTCAGCTCAATGGCCCTAAATTTGAAAAGTAGTACAAATGAACTCTCAAAAGGATGTATCTTGGCATGACATAATTTCACCCACTTAGCAACTTCTAAAGAGTTGAGAGGGTTACGGCAAAAACTGGATGCACTTGGTGTACAAGTTGGACAATCTCTTTCGAAGTATGAGGGTTTGAGACAAAAACTCATCTCTTACAAAGGGATTTAATTTTTAATAACTTATTTTAAATCCATACATTTTGTGAGTTTAATATGCACCATTCAAAGGCACATCATCAATTTTCAACCCTTTCTGACTTCATTTGATATTTTTCGTGCATTGAATGATTTATTTTGAGCTAAATGACCCTAAATTCGAAAAGTAGTACGAATGAACTCTAAAAAGTTTGTAACTTGGGATGACATCATAATTTCACCCACATAGCAACGTCTAAAGAGTTGAGAGGGTTACGACAAAAAACTGGATACACTTGGTGTACAAATTGGACAATCTCTTACGGAGTATGAGGGTTTCGGACGAAAACTCATCTATTACAAAGGGATTTCATTTTTAATAACTTATTTTTAACTCCATACATTTTGTGTGTTCAATATGCACCATTCAAAGGCAAATCATCAATTTTCAACCCTTTTTGACTTCATTTGATATTTTTCATGCATTTAATGATTTATTTTCAGCTAAATGACCCTAAATTGGAAAAGTAGTACAAATGAACTCTTAAAAGGATGTAACTTGGCATGACATAATTTCACCCACTTAGCAACTTCTAAAGAGTTCAGAGGGTTACGGCAAAAACTGGATGCACTTGCTGTACAAATTGGACAATCTCTTTCGAAGTTTGAGGGTTTCGGACAAAAACTCATCTAGTACAAGGGGATTTCATTTTTAATAACTTATTTTAACTCCATACTTTTTGTGTGTTTAATATGCACCATTCAAAGGCACATCATCAATTTTCAACCCCTTCTAACTTCATTTGATATTTTTCATGCATTTAATGATTTATTTTGAGCTAAATGAGCCTAAATTTGAAAAGAAGTTCAAATGAAATCTGAAAAGTTTGTAACTTGGCATGAAATCATAATTTCACCCACATAGCAACTTCTAAAGAGTTGAGAGGGTTACGTCATAAAATTAGATGCACTTGGTGTAAAAATTGGACAATCTCTTTCGGAGTATGAGTGTTTCATACGAAAACTCATCCATTATAAAGGGATTTCATTCTTAATAACTTATTTTTAACTCCATACATTTTGTGCATTTAATATGCACCATTAAAAGGCACATCATCAATTTTCAACCCTTTTTGACTTCATTTGGTATTTTTCATGCATTTAATGATTTATTTTTAGCTAAATGAACCTAAATTTGAAAAGTAGTACAAATGAACTCTGAAAAGGATGTAACTTGGCATGAGATAATTTCACCCACTTAGCAACTTCTAAAGAGTTCAGAGGGTTACGACAAAAACTGGATGCACTTGCTGTACAAATTGGACAATCTCTTTCGAAGTTTGAGGGTTTCGGACAAAAACTCATCTAGTACAAGGGGATTTCATTTTTAATAACTTATTTTAACTCCATACTTTTTGTGTGTTTAATATGCACCATTCAAAGGCACATCATCCATTTTCAACCCCTTCTAACTTCATTTGATATTTTTCATGCATTTAATGATTTATTTTGAGCTAAATGAGCCTAAATTTGAAAAGAAGTTCAAATGAAATCCGAAAAGTTTGTAACTTGGCATGAAATCATAATTTCACCCACATAGCAACTTCTAAAGAGTTGAGAGGGTTACGTCATAAAATTAGATGCACTTGGTGTAAAAATTGGACAATCTCTTTCGGAGTATGAGTGTTTCAGACGAAAACTCATCCATTACAAAGGGATTTCATTCTTAATAACTTATTTTTAACTCCATACATTTTGTGCATTTAATATGCACCATTAAAAGGCACATCATCAATTTTCAACCCTTTTTGACTTCATTTGGTATTTTTCATGCATTTAATGATTTATTTTCAGCTAAATGAACCTAAATTTGAAAAGTAGTACAAATGAACTCTGAAAAGGATGTAACTTGGCATGACATAATTTCACCCACTTAGCAACTTCTAAAGAGTTCAGAGGGTTACGGCAAAAACTGGATGCACTTGTTGTACAAATTGGACAATCTCTTTCGAAGTTTGAGGGTTTCGGAAAATACTCATCTAGTACAAGGGGATTTCATTTTTAATAAGTTATTTTAACTCCATACTTTTTGTGTGTTTAATATGCACCATTCAAAGGCACATCATCAATTTTCAACCCTTTCTAACTTCATTTGATATTTTTCATGCATTTAATGATTTATTTTGAGCTAAATGAGCCTAAATTTGAAAAGAAGTTCAAATGAAATCTGAAAAGTTTGTAACTTGGCATGAAATCATAATTTCACCCACATAGCAACTTCTAAAGAGTTGAGAGGGTTACGGCAAAAAATTAGATGCACTTGGTGTACAAATTGGACAATCTCTTTCGGAGTATGAGTGTTTCGGACGAAAACTCATCTATTAGAACGGGATTTCATTCTTAATAATTTATTTTTAACTCCATACATTTTGTGCATTTAATATGCACCATTAAAAGGCACATCATCAATTTTCAACCCTTTTTGACTTCATTTGATATTTTTCATGCATTTAATGATTTATTTTGAGCTAAATGACCCTGAATTTGAAAAGCAGTACAAATGAACTCTAAAAAGGATGTAACTTGGCATGACATAATTTCACCCACATAGCAACTTCTAAAGAGTTGAGAGGGTTACGACAAAAACTGGATGCCCTTGGTGTACAAATTGGACAATCTCTTTTGAAGTATGACGGCTTCGGACGAAAACTCATCTATTACAAAGGGATTTCATTTTTAATAACAAACTTTTACTCCATAAATTTCTTGAGTTTAATATGCACCATTCAAAGGCACATCATCAATTGTCAACCCTTTCTAACTTCATTTGATATTTTTCATGCATTGAATGATTTATTTTGAGCTAAATGACCCTAAATTTGAAAAGAAGTTCAAATGAAATCTGAAAAGGTTGTAACTTGGCATTACATAATAATTTCGCCCACATAGCAACTTCTAAAGAGTTGAGAGGGTTATGGCAAAAACTGGATGCTCTTGGTGTAAAAATTGGACAATCTCTTTCGAAGTATGAGGGTTTCGGACGAAAACTCATCTATTACTAAGGGATTACATTTTTAATAAATTATTTTAACTCCATAATTTTTGTGTGTTTAATCTGCACCATTCAAAGGCACATCATCAATTTTTAACCCTTTGAGACTTCATTTGATATTTTTCATGCATTTAATCATTTATTTTGAGCTAAATGACCCTAAATTTGACAAGCAGTACAAATGAACACTGAAAAGTTTGTAACTTGGCATGACATCATAATTTCACCCACATAGCAACGTCTAAAGAGTTGAGAGGGTTACGACAAAAAACTGGATGCACTTGGTGTACAAATTGGACAATCTCTTTCGAAGTATGAGGGTTTCGGACGAAAACTCATCTATTACAAAGGGATTTCATTTTTAATAACTTATTTTTAACTCCATACATTTTGTGTGTTCAATATGCACCATTCAAAGGCACGTCATCAATTTTCAACCCTTTTTGACTTCGTTTGATATTTTTCATGCATTTAATGACTTAATTTCAGCTCAATGGCCCTAAATTTGAAAAGTAGTACAAATGAACTCTCAAAAGGATGTATCTTGGCATGACATAATTTCACCCACTTAGCAACTTCTAAAGAGTTGAGAGGGTTACGGCAAAAACTGGATGCACTTGGTGTAGAAGTTGGACAATCTCTTTCGAAGTATGAGGGTTTGAGACAAAAACTCATCTCTTACAAAGAGATTTAATTTTTAATAACTTATTTTAAATCCATACATTTTGTGAGTTTAATATGCACCATTCAAAGGCACATCATCAATTTTCAACCCTTTCTGACTTCATTTGATATTTTTCGTGCATTGAATGATTTATTTTGAGCTAAATGACCCTAAATTTGAAAAGTAGTACGAATGAACTCTAAAAAGTTTGTAACTTGGGATGACATCATAATTTCACGCACATAGCAACGTCTAAAGAGTTGAGAGGGTTACGACAAAAAACTGGATGCACTTGGTGAACAAATTGGACAATCTCTTACGGAGTATGCGGGTTTCAGACGGAAACTCATCTATTACAAAGGGATTTCATTTTTAATAACTTATTTTTAACTCCATACATTTTGTGTGTTCAATATGCACCATTCAAAGGCACATCATCAATTTTCAACCCTTTTTGACTTCATTTGATATTTTTCATGCACTTAATGATTTATTTTCAGCTAAATGACCCTAAATTGGAAAAGTAGTACAAATGAACTCTGAAAAGGATGTAACTTGGCATGACATAATTTCACCCACTTAGCAACTTCTAAAGAGTTCAGAGGGTTACGGCAAAAACTAGATGCACTTGCTATACAAATTGGACAATCTCTTTCGAAGTTTGAGGGTTTCGGACAAAAACTCATCTAGTACAAGGGGATTTCATTTTTAATAACTTATTTTAACTCCATACTTTTTGTGTGTTTAATATGCACCATTCAAAGGCACATCATCAATTTTCAACCCTTTCTAACTTCATTTGATATTTTTCATGCA
The DNA here is from genome assembly GCA_022496015.1 of Hordeum marinum. Classification (NCBI taxonomy): domain Eukaryota; kingdom Viridiplantae; phylum Streptophyta; class Magnoliopsida; order Poales; family Poaceae; genus Hordeum; species Hordeum marinum. The sequence continues at coordinate 436,295,238 of CM039672.1, read as the reverse complement.
TTTAATGATTTATTTTGAGCTAAATGAGCCTAAATTCGAAAAGAAGTTCAAATGAAATCTGAAAAGTTTGTAACTTGGCATGAAATCATAATTTCACCCACATAGCAACTTCTAAAGAGTTGAGAGGGTTACGTCATAAAATTAGATGCACTTGGTGTAAAAATTGGACAATCTCTTTCGGAGTATGAGTGTTTCAGACGAAAACTCATCTATTACAAAGGGATTTCATTCTTAATAACTTATTTTTAACTCCATACAGTTTGTGCATTTAATATGCACCATTAAAAGGCACGTCATCAATTTTCAACCCTTTTTGACTTCATTTGATATTTTTCATGCATTTAATGATTTATTTTCAGCTAAATGACCCTAAATTTGAAAAGTAGTACAAATGAACTCTGAAAAGGATGTAACTTGGCATGACATAATTTCAGCCACTTAGCAACTTCTAAAGAGTTCAGAGGGTTACGCTAAAAACTGGATGCACTTGCTGTACAAATTGGACAATCTCTTTCAATGTTTGAGGGTTTCGGACAAAAATTCATCTTGTACAAGGGGATTTCATTTTTAATAAGTTATTTCAACTCCATACTTTTTGTGTGTTTAATATGCACCATTCAAAGGCACGTCATCAATTTTCAACCCTTTTTGACTTCGTATGATATTTTTCATGCATTTAATGACTTAATTTCAGCTCAATGGCCCTAAATTTGAAAAGTAGTACAAATGAACTCTCAAGAGGATGTAACTTGGCATAACATAATTTCACCCACTTAGCAACTTCTAAAGAGTTGATAGGGTTACGGCAAAAACTGGATGCACTTGGTGTACAAGTTGGACAATCTCTTTCGAAGTATGATGGTTTGAGACAAAAACTCATCTCTTCCAAAGGGATTTAATTTTTAATAACTCATTTTAAATCCATACATTTTGTGAGTTTAATATGCACCATTCAAAGTCACATCATCAATTTTCAACCCTTTCTGACTTCATTTGATATTTTTCGTGCATTGAATGATTTATTTTGAGCTAAATGACCCTAAATTCGAAAAGCAGTACGAATGAAGTCTAAAAAGATTGTAACTTGGGATGGCATCATAATTTCACCCTCATAGCAACGTCTAAAGAGTTGAGAGGGTTACGACAAAAAACTGGATGCACTTGGTGTACAAATTGGACAATCTCTTTCGGAGTATGAGGGTTTCGGACGAAAACTCATCTATTACAAAGGGATTTCATTTTTAATAACTTATTTTTAACTCCATACATTTTGTGTGTTCAATATGCCCCATTCAAAGGCACATCATCAATTTTCAACCCTTTTTGACTTCATTTGATATTTTTCATGCATTTAATGATTTATTTTCAGCTAAATGACCCTAAATTTGAAAAGTAGTACAAATGAACTCTGAAAAGGATGTAACTTGGCATGACATAATTTCACCCACTTAGCAACTTCTAAAGAGTTTAGAGGGTTACGGCAAAAACTGGATGCACTTGCTGTACAAATTGGACAATCTCTCTCGAAGTTTGAGGGTTTCGGACAAAAACTCATCTAGTACAAGGGGATTTCATTTTTAATAACTTATTTTAACTCCATACTTTTTGTGTGTTTAATATGCACCATTCAAAGGCACATCATCAATTTTCAACCCTTTCTAACTTCATTTGATATTTTTCATGAATTTAATGATTTATTTTGAGCTAAATGAGCCTAAATTTGAAAAGAAGTTCAAATGAAATCTGAAAAGTTTGTAACTTGGCATGAAATCATAATTTCACCCACATAGAAACTTCTAAAGAGTTGAGAGGGTTACGGCAAAAAATTAGATGCACTTGGTGTACAAATTGGAAAATCTCTTTCGGAGTATGAGTGTTTCGGACGAAAACTCATCTATTACAACGGGATTTCGTTCTTAATAACTTATTTTTAACTCCATACATTTTGTGCGTTTAATATGCACCATTAAAAGGCACATCATCAATTTTCAACCCTTTTTGACTTCATTTGATATTTTTCATGCATTTAATGATTTATTTTCAGCTAAATGACCCTAAATTTGAAAAGTAGTACAAATGAACTCTGAAAAGGATGTAACTTGGCATGACATAATTTCACCCACTTAGCAACTTCTAAAGAGTTTAGAGGGTTACGGCAAAAACTGGATGCACTTGCTGTACAAATTGGACAATCTCTTTCGAAGTTTGAGGGTTTCGGACAAAAACTCATCTAGTACAAGGGGATTTCATTTTTAATAAGTTATTTTAACTCCATACTTTTTGTGTGTTTAATATGCACCATTCAAAGGCACGTCATCAATTTTCAACCCTTTTTGACTTCGTTTGATATTTTTCATGCATTTAATGATTTATATTGAGCTAAATGAGCCTAAATTTGAAAAGAAGTTCAAATGAAATCTGAAAAGTTTGTAACTTGGCATGAAATCATAATTTCACCCACATAGCAACTTCTAAAGAGTTGAGAGGGTTACGGCAAAAAATTAGATGCACTTGGTGTACAAATTGGAAAATCTCTTTCGGAGTATGAGTGTTTCGGACGAAAACTCATCTATTACAACGGGATTTCGTTCTTAATAACTTATTTTTAACTCCATACATTTTGTGCGTTTAATATGCACCATTAAAAGGCACATCATCAATTTTCAACCCTTTTTGACTTCATTTGATATTTTTCATGCATTTAATGATTTATTTTCAGCTAAATGACCCTAAATTTGAAAAGTAGTACAAATGAACTCTGAAAAGGATGTAACTTGGCATGACATAATTTCACCCACTTAGCAACTTCTAAAGAGTTCAGAGGGTTACGGCAAAAACTGGATGCACTTGCTGTACAAATTGGACAATCTCTTTCGAAGTTTGAGGGTTTCAGACAAAAACGCATCTAGTACAAGGGGATTTCATTTTTAATAACTTATTTTAACTCCACACTTTTTGTGTGTTTAATATGCACCATTCAAAGGCACATCATCAATTTTCAACCCTTTCTAACTTCATTTGATCTTTTTCATGCATTTAATGATTTATTTTGAGCTAAATGAGCCTAAATTTGAAAATAAGTTCAAATGAAATCTGAAAAGTTTGTAACTTGGCATGAAATCATAATTTCACCCACATAGAAACTTCTAAAGAGTTGAGAGGGTTACGGCAAAAAATTAGATGCACTTGGTGTACAAATTGGACAATCTCTTTCGGAGTATGAGTGTTTCGGACGAAAACTCATCCATTACAAAGGGATTTCATTCTTAATAACTTATTTTTAACTCCATACATTTTGTGCGTTTAATATGCACCATTAAAAGGCACATCATCAATTTTCAACCCTTTTTGACTTCATTTGGTATTTTTCATGCATTTAATGATTTATTTTCAGCTAAATGACCCTAAATTTGAAAAGTAGTACAAATGAACTCTGAAAAGGATGTAACTTGGCATGACATAATTTCACCCACTTAGCAACTTCTAAAGAGTTCAGAGGCTTACGGCAAAACCTGGATGCATTTGCTGTACTAATTGGACAATCTCTTTCGAAGTTTGAGGGTTTCGGACAAAAACTCATCTAGTACAAGGGGATTTCATTTTTAATAAGTTATTTAACGCCATACTTTTTGTGTGTTTAATACGCACCATTCAAAGACACATCATCAATTTTCAACCCTTTCTAACTTCTTTGATATTTTTCATGCATTTAATGATTTATTTTGAGCTAAATGAGCCTAAATTTGAAAAGAAGTTCAAATGAAATCTGAAAAGTTTGTAACTTGGCATGAAATCAGAATTTGACCCACATAGCAACTTCTAAAGAGTTGAGAGGGTTGCGGCAAAAAATTAGATGCACTTGGTGTACAAATTGGACAATCTCTTTCGGAGTATGAGTGTTTCGGAAGAAAACTCATCTATTACAACGGGATTTCATTCCTAATAACTTATTTTTAACTCCATACATTTTGTGCGTTTAATATGCACCATTAAAAGGCACATCATCAATTTTCAACCCTTTTTGACTTCATTTGATATTTTTCATGCATTTAATGATTTATTTTGAGCTAAATGACCCTGAATTTGAAAAGCAGTACAAATGAACTCTGAAAAGGATGTAACTTGGCATGACATAATTTCACCCGCATAGCAACTTCTAAAGAGTTGAGAGGGTTACGGCAAAAACTGGATGCACTTGCTGTACAAATTGGACAATCTCTTTCGAAGTTAGAGGGTTTCGGACAAAAACTCATCTAGTACAACGGGATTTCATTTTTAATAAGTTATTTTAACTCCATACTTTGTGTGTGTTTAATATGCACCATTCAAAGGCACGTCATCAATTTTCAACCCTTTTTGACTTCGTTTGATATTTTTCATGCATTTAATGACTTAATTTCAGCTCAATGGCCCTAAATTTGAAAAGTCGTACAAATGAACTCTCAAAAGGATGTAACTTGGCATAACACAATTTCACCCACTTAGCAATTCTAAAGAGTTTAGAGGGTTACGGCAAAAACTGGATGCGCTTGGTGTACAAATTGGACAATCTCTTTCGAAGTTTGAGGGTTTCGGACAAAAACTCATCTAGTACAAGGGGATTTCATTTTTAATAACTTATTTTAACTCCATACTTTTTGTGTGTTTAATATGCACCATTCAAAGGCACATCATCAATTTTCAACCCTTTCTAACTTCATTTGATATTTTTCATGCATTTAATGATTTATTTTGAGCTAAATGAGCCTAAATTCTAAAAGAAGTTCAAATGAAATCTGAAAAGTTTGTAACTTGGCATGAAATCATAATTTCACCCACATAGAAACTTCTAAAGAGTTGAGAGGGTTTCGGAAAAAAATTAGATGCACTTGGTGTACAAATTGGACAATCTTTTTCGGAGTATGAGTGTTTCGGACGAAAACTCATCCATTACAAAGGGATTTCATTCTTAATAACTTATTTTTAACTCCATACATTTTGTGCGTTTAATATGCACCATTAAAAGGCACATCATCAATTTTCAACCCTTTTTGACTTCATTTGGTATTTTTCATGCATTTAATGATTTATTTTCAACTAAATGACCCTAAATTTGAAAAGTAGTACAAATGAACTCTGAAAAGGATGTAACTTGGCATGACATAATTTCACCCACTTAGCAACTTCTAAAGAGTTCAGAGGGTTACGACAAAAACTGGATGCACTTGCTGTACAAATTGGACAATCTCTTTCGAAGTTTGAGGGTTTTGGACAAAAACTCATCTAGTACAAGGGGATTTCATTTTTAATAAGTTATTTTAACTCCATACTTTTTGTGTGTTTAATATGCACCATTCAAAGGCACATCATCAATTTTCAACCCTTTCTAACTTCGTTTCATATTTTTCATGCATTTAATGATTTATTTTGAGCTAAATGAGCCTAAATTTGAAAAGAAGTTCAAATGAAATCTGAAAAGTTTGTAACTTGGCATGAAATCAGAATTTCACCCACATAGCAACTTCTAAAGAGTTGAGAGGGTTACGGCAAAAAATTAGATGCACTTGGTGTACAAATTGGACAATCTCTTTCGGAGTATGAGTGTTTCGGAACAAAACTCATCTATTACAACGGGATTTCATTCTTAATAACTTATTTTTAACTCCATACATTTTGTGCGTTTAATATGCACCATTAAAAGGCACATCATCAATTTTCAACCCTTTTTGACTTCATTTGATATTTTTCATGCATTTAATGATTTATTTTGAGCTAAATGACCCTGAATTTGAAAAGAAGTACAAATGAACTCTGAAAAGGATGTAACTTGGCATGACATAATTTCACCCGCATAGCAACTTCTAAAGAGTTCAGAGGGTTACGGCAAAAACTGGATGCACTTGCTGTACAAATTGGACAATCTCTTTCGAAGTTTGAGGGTTTCAGACAAAAACTCATCTAGTACCAGGGGATTTCATTTTTAATAAGTTATTTTAACTCCATACTTTTTGTGTGTTTAATATGCACCATTCAAAGGCACGTCATCAATTTTTAACCCTTTTTGACTTCGTTTGATATTTTCATGCATTTAATGACTTAATTTCAGCTCAATGGCCCTAAATTTGAAAAGTAGTACAAATGAACTCTCAAAAGGATGTAACTTGGCATAACATAATTTCACCCACTTAGCAACTTCTAAAGAGTTGAGAGGGTTACGGCAAAAACTGGATGCACTTGGTGTACAAGTTGGACAATCTATTTCAAAGTATGAGGGTTTGAGACGAAAACTCATCTATTACAAAGGGATTTAATTTTTAATAACTTATTTTAAATCCATACATTTTGTGAGTTTAATATGCACCATTCAAAGTCACATCATCAATTTTCAACCCTTTCTGACTTCATTTGATATTTTTCGTGCATTGAATGATTTATTTTGAGCTAAATGACCCTAAATTCGAAAAGCAGTACGAATGAACTCTAAAAAATTTGTAACTTGGGATGAAATCATAATTTCACCCACATAGCAACGTCTAAAGAGTTGAGAGGGTTACGACAAAAAACTAGATGCACTTGGTGTACAAATTGGACAATCTCTTTCGGAGTATGAGGGTTTCAGATGAAAACTCATCTATTACCAAGGGATTTCATTTTTAATAACTTATTTTTAACTCCATACATTTTGTGTGTTCAATATGCACCATTCAAAGGCACATCATCAATTTTCAACCCTTTTTGACTTCATGTGATATTTTTCATGCATTTAATGATTTATTTTCAGCTAAATGACCCTAAATTTGAAAAGTAGTACAAATGAACTCTGAAAAGGATGTAACTTGGCATGACATAATTTCACCCACTTAGCAACTTCTAAAGAGTTTAGAGGGTTACGGCAAAAACTGGATGCACTTGCTGTACAAATTGGACAATCTCTTTCGAAGTTTGAGGGTTTCGGACGAAAACTCATCTAGTACGAGGGGATTTCATTTTTAATAACTTATTTTAACTCCATACTTTTTGTGTATTTAATATGCACCATTCAAAGGCACATCATCAATTTTCAACCCTTTCTAACTTCATTGGATATTTTTCATGCATTTAATGATTTATTTTGAGCTAAATGAGCCTAAATTTGAAAAGAAGTTCAAATGAAATCTGAAAAGTTTGTAACTTGGCATGAAATCATAATTTCACCCACATAGAAACTTCTAAAGAGTTGAGAGGGTTACGGCAAAAAATTAGATGCACTTGGTGTACAAATTGGACAATCTCTTTCGGTGTATGAGTGTTTCGGACGAAAACTCATCCATTACAAAGGGATTTCATTCTTAATAACTTATTTTCAACTCCATACATTTTGTGCGTTTAATATGCACCATTAAAAGGCACATCATCAATTCTCAACCCTTTTTGACTTCATTTGATATTTTTCATGCATTTAATGATTTATTTTGAGCTAAATGACCCTGAATTTGAAAAGCAGTACAAATGAACTCTGAAAAGGATGTAACTTGGCATGACATAATTTCACCCACATAGCAACTTCTAAAGAGTTGAGAGGGTTACGGCAAAAACTGGATGCCCTTGGTGTACAAATTGGACAATCTCTTTCGAAGTATGACGGTTTCGGACGAAAACTCATCTATTACAAAGGGATTTCATTTTTAATAACTTACTTTAACTCCATAAATTTCTTCAGTTTAATATGTACCATTCAAAGGCACATCATCAATTTTCAACCCTTTCTAACTTCATTTGATATTTTTCATGCATTGAATGATTTATTTTGAGCTAAATGACCCTAAATTTGAAAAGAAGTTCAAATGAAATCTGAAAAGGTTGTAAATTGGCATTACATCATAATTTCGCCCACATAGCAACTTCTAAAGAGTTGAGAGGGTTATGGCAAAAACTGGATGCTCTTAGTGTAAATATTGGACTATCTCTTTCGAAGTATGAGGGTTTCGGACGAAAACTCAACTATTACAAAGGGATTTCATTTTTAATAACTTATTTTTAACTCCATACATTTTGTGTGTTCAATATGCACCATTCAAAGGCACGTCATCAATTTTCAACCCTTTTTGACTTCGTTTGATATTTTTCATGCATTTAATGACTTAATTTCAGCTCAATGGCCCTAAATTTGAAAAGTAGTACAAATGAACTCTCAAAAGGATATATCTTGGCATGACATAATTTCACCCACTTAGCAACTTCTAAAGAGTTGAGAGGGTTATGGCAAAAACTGGATGCACTTGGTGTACAAGTTGGACAATCTCTTTCGAAGTATGAGGGTTTGAGACAAAAACTCATCTCTTACAAAGGGATTTAATTTTTAATAACTTATTTTAAATCCATACATTTTGTGAGTTTAATATGCACCATTCAAAGGCACATCATCAATTTTCAACCCTTTCTGACTTCATTTGATATTTTTCGTGCATTGAATGATTTATTTTGAGCTAAATGACCCTAAATTTGAAAAGCAGTACGAATGAACTCTAAAAAGTTTGTTACTTGGGATGACATCATAATTTCACCCACATAGCAACGTCTAAAGAGTTGAGAGGGTTACGACAAAAAACTGGATGCACTTGGTGTACAAATTGGACAATCTCTTTCGGAGTATGAGGGTTTCGGACGAAAACTCATCTATTACAAAGGGATTTCATTTTTAATAACTTATTTTTAACTCCATACATTTTGTGTATTCAATATGCACCATTCAAAGGCACATCATCAATTTTCAACCCTTTTTGACTTCATTTGATATTTTTCATGCATTTAATGATTTATTTTCAGCTAAATGACCCTAAATTTGAAAAGTAGTACAAATGAACTCTGAAAAGGATGTAACTTGGCATGACATAATTTCACCCACTTAGCAACTTCTAAAGAGTTCAGAGGGTTACGGCAAAAACTGGATGCACTTGCTGTACAAATTGGACAATCTCTTTTGAAGTTTGAGGGTTTCAGACAAAAACTCATCTAGTACCAGGGGATTTCATTTTTAATAAGTTATTTTAACTCCATACTTTTTGTGTGTTTAATATGCACCATTCAAAGTCACGTCATCAATTTTCAACCCTTTTTGACTTCGTTTGATATTTTCATGCATTTAATGACTTAATTTCAGCTCAATGGCCCTAAATTTGAAAAGTAGTACAAATGAACTCTCAAAAGGATGTAACTTGGCATAACATAATTTCACCCACTTAGCAACTTCTAAAGAGTTGAGAGGGTTACGGCAAAAACTGGATGCACTTGGTGTACAAGTTGGACAATCTATTTCAAAGTATGAGGGTTTGAGACGAAAACTCATCTATTACAAAGGGATTTAATTTTTAATAACTTATTTTAAATCCATACATTTTGTGAGATTAATATGCACCATTCAAAGTCACATCATCAATTTTAAACCCTTTCTGACTTCATTTGATATTTTTCGTGCATTGAATGATTTATTTTGAGCTAAATGACCCTAAATTCGAAAAGCAGTACGAATGAACTCTAAAAAATTTGTAACTTGGGATGAAATCATAATTTCACCCACATAGCAACGTCTAAAGAGTTGAGAGGGTTACGACAAAAAACTAGATGCACTTGGTGTACAAATTGGACAATCTCTTTCGGAGTATGAGGGTTTCGGATGAAAACTCATCTATTACCAAGGGATTTCATTTTTAATAACTTATTTTTAACTCCATACATTTTGTGTGTTCAATATGCACCATTCAAAGGCACATCATCAATTTTCAACCCTTTTTGACTTCATTTGATATTTTTCATGCATTTAATGATTTATTTTCAGCTAAATGACCCTAAATTTGAAAAGTAGTACAAATGAACTCTGAAAAGGATGTAACCTGGCATGACATAATTTCACCCACTTAGCAACTTCTAAAGAGTTTAGAGGGTTATGGCAAAAACTGGATGCACTTGCTGTACAAATTGGACAATCTCTTTCGAAGATTGAGGGTTTCGGACGAAAACTCATCTAGTACGAGGGGATTTCATTTTTAATAACTTATTTTAACTCCATACTTTTTGTGTATTTAATATGCACCATTCAAAGGCACATCATCAATTTTCAACCCTTTCTAACTTCATTGGATATTTTTCATGCATTTAATGATTTATTTTGAGCTAAATGAGCCTAAATTTGAAAAGAAGTTCAAATGAAATCTGAAAAGTTTGTAACTTGGCATGAAATCATAATTTCACCCACATAGAAACTTCTAAAGAGTTGAGAGGGTTACGGCAAAAAATTAGATGCACTTGGTGTACAAATTGGACAATCTCTTTCGGTGTATGAGTGTTTCGGACGAAAACTCATCCATTACAAAGGGATTTCATTCTTAATAACTTATTTTCAACTCCATACATTTTGTGCGTTTAATATGCACCATTAAAAGGCACATCATCAATTTTCAACCCTTTTTGACTTCATTTGATATTTTTCATGCATTTAATGATTTATTTTGAGCTAAATGACCCTGAATTTGAAAAGCAGTACAAATGAACTCTGAAAAGGATGTAACTTGGCATGACATAATTTCACCCACATAGCAACTTCTAAAGAGTTGAGAGGGTTACGGCAAAAACTGGATGCCCTTGGTGTACAAATTGGACAATCTCTTTCGAAGTATGACGGTTTCGGACGAAAACTCATCTATTACAAAGGGATTTCATTTTTAATAACTTACTTTAACTCCATAAATTTCTTGAGTTTAATATGTACCATTCAAAGGCACATCATCAATTTTCAACCCTTTCTAACTTCATTTGATATTTTTCATGCATTGAATGATTTATTTTGAGCTAAATGACCCTAAATTTGAAAAGAAGTTCAAATGAAATCTGAAAAGGTTGTAACTTGGCATTACATCATAATTTCGCCCACATAGCAACTTCTAAAGAGTTGAGAGGGTTATGGCAAAAACTGGATGCTCTTAGTGTAAATATTGGACTATCTCTTTCGAAGTATGAGGGTTTCGGACGACAACTCAACTATTACAAAGGGATTTCATTTTTAATAACTTATTTTTAACTCCATACATTTTGTGTGTTCAATATGCACCATTCAAAGGCACGTCATCAATTTTCAACCCTTTTTGACTTCGTTTGATATTTTTCATGCATTTAATGACTTAATTTCAGCTCAATGGCCCTAAATTTGAAAAGTAGTACAAATGAACTCTCAAAAGGATATATCTTGGCATGACATAATTTCACCCACTTAGCAACTTCTAAAGAGTTGAGAGGGTTATGGCAAAAACTGGATGCACTTGGTGTACAAGTTGGACAATCTCTTTCGAAGTATGAGGGTTTGAGACAAAAACTCATCTCTTACAAAGGGATTTAATTTTTAATAACTTATTTTAAATCCATACATTTTGTGAGTTTAATATGCACCATTCAAAGGCACATCATCAATTTTCAACCCTTTCTGACTTCATTTGATATTTTTCGTGCATTGAATGATTTATTTTGAGCTAAATGACCCTAAATTTGAAAAGCAGTACGAATGAACTCTAAAAAGTTTGTTACTTGGGATGACATCATAATTTCACCCACATAGCAACGTCTAAAGAGTTGAGAGGGTTACGACAAAAAACTGGATGCACTTGGTGTACAAATTGGACAATCTCTTTCGGAGTATGAGGGTTTCGGACGAAAACTCATCTATTACAAAGGGATTTCATTTTTAATAACTTATTTTTAACTCCATACATTTTGTGTATTCAATATGCACCATTCAAAGGCACATCATCAATTTTCAACCCTTTTTGACTTCATTTGATATTTTTCATGCATTTAATGATTTATTTTCAGCTAAATGACCCTAAATTTGAAAAGTAGTACAAATGAACTCTGAAAAGGATGTAACTTGGCATGACATAATTTCACCCACTTAGCAACTTCTAAAGAGTTCAGAGGGTTACGGCACAAACTGGATGCACTTGCTGTACAAATTGGACAATCTCTTTCGAAGTTTGAGGGTTTCGGACAAAAACTCATCTAGTACGAGGGGATTTCATTTTTAATAACTTATTTTAACTCCATACTTTTTGTGTGTTTAATATGCACCATTCAAAGGCACATCATCAATTTTCAACCCTTTCTAACTTCATTTGATATTTTTCATGCATTTAATGATTTATTTTGAGCTAAATGAGCCTAAATTTGAAAAGAAGTTCAAATGAAATCTGAAAAGTTTGTAACTTGGCATGAAATCATAATTTCACCCACATAGAAACTTCTAAAGAGTTGAGAGGGTTACGGCAAAAAATTAGATGCACTTGGTGTACAAATTGGACAATCTCTTTCGGTGTATGAGTGTTTCGGACGAAAACTCATCCATTACAAAGGGATTTCATTCTTAATAACTTATTTTCAACTCCATACATTTTGTGCGTTTAATATGCACCATTAAAAGGCACATCATCAATTTTCAACCCTTTTTGACTTCATTTGATATTTTTCATGCATTTAATGATTTATTTTGAGCTAAATGACTCTGAATTTGAAAAGCAGTACAAATGAACTCTGAAAAGGATGTAACTTGGCATGACATAATTTCACCCACATAGCAACTTCTAAAGAGTTGAGAGGGTTACGGCAAAAACTGGATGCCCTTGGTGTACAAATTGGACAATCTCTTTCGAAGTATGACGGTTTCGGACGAAAACTCATCTATTACAAAGGGATTTCATTTTTAATAACTTACTTTAACTCCATAAATTTCTTGAGTTTAATATGTACCATTCAAAGGCACATCATCAATTTTCAACCCTTTCTAACTTCATTTGATATTTTTCATGCATTGAATGATTTATTTTGAGCTAAATGACCCTAAATTTGAAAAGAAGTTCAAATGAAATCTGAAAAGGTTGTAACTTGGCATTACATCATAATTTCGCCCACATAGCAACTTCTAAAGAGTTGAGAGGGTTATGGCAAAAACTGGATGCTCTTAGTGTAAATATTGGACTATCTCTTTCGAAGTATGAGGGTTTCGGACGAAAACTCAACTATTACAAAGGGATTTCATTTTTAATAACTTATTTTTAACTCCATACATTTTGTGTGTTCAATATGCACCATTCAAAGGCACGTCATCAATTTTCAACCCTTTTTGACTTCGTTTGATATTTTTCATGCATTTAATGACTTAATTTCAGCTCAATGGCCCTAAATTTGAAAAGTAGTACAAATGAACTCTCAAAAGGATATATCTTGGCATGACATAATTTCTCCCACTTAGCAACTTCTAAAGAGTTGAGAGGGTTATGGCAAAAACTGGATGCACTTAGTGTACAAGTTGGACAATCTCTTTCGAAGTATGAGGGTTTGAGACAAAAACTCATCTCTTACAAAGGGATTTAATTTTTAATAACTTATTTTAAATCCATACATTTTGTGAGTTTAATATGCACCATTCAAAGGCACATCATCAATTTTCAACCCTTTCTGACTTCATTTGATATTTTTCGTGCATTGAATGATTTATTTTGAGCTAAATGACCCTAAATTTGAAAAGCAGTACGAATGAACTCTAAAAAGTTTGTTACTTGGGATGACATCATAATTTCACCCACATAGCAACGTCTAAAGAGTTGAGAGGGTTACGACAAAAAACTGGATGCACTTGGTGTACAAATTGGACAATCTCTTTCGGAGTATGAGGGTTTCGGACGAAAACTCATCTATTACAAAGGGATTTCATTTTTAATAACTTATTTTTAACTCCATACATTTTGTGTATTCAATATGCACCATTCAAAGGCACATCATCAATTTTCAACCCTTTTTGACTTCATTTGATATTTTTCATGCATTTAATGATTTATTTTCAGCTAAATGACCCTAAATTTGAAAAGTAGTACAAATGAACTCTGAAAAGGATGTAACTTGGCATGACATAATTTCACCCACTTAGCAACTTCTAAAGAGTTCAGAGGGTTACGGCAAAAACTGGATGCACTTGCTGTACAAATTGGACAATCTCTTTCGAAGTTTGAGGGTTTCGGACAAAAACTCATCTAGTACGAGGGGATTTCATTTTTAATAACTTATTTTAACTCCATACTTTTTGTGTGTTTAATATGCACCATTCAAAGGCACATCATCAATTTTCAACCCTTTCTAACTTCATTTGATATTTTTCATGCATTTAATGATTTATTTTGAGCTAAATGAGCCTAAATTTGAAAAGAAGTTCAAATGAAATCTGAAAAGTTTGTAACTTGGCATGAAATCATAATTTCACCCACATAGAAACTTCTAAAGAGTTGAGAGGGTTACGGCAAAAAATTAGATGCACTTGGTGTACAAATTGGACAATCTCTTTCGGTGTATGAGTGTTACGGACGAAACCTCATCCATTACAAAGGGATTTCATTCTTAATAACTTATTTTTAACTCCATACATTTTGTGCGTTTAATATGCACCATTAAAAGGCACATCATCAATTTTCAACCCTTTTTGACTTCATTTGGTATTTTTCATGCATTTAATGATTTATTTTCAGCTAAATGACCCTAAATTTGAAAAGTAGTACAAATGAACTCTGAAAAGGATGTAACTTGGCATGACATAATTTCACCCACTTAGCAACTTCTAAAGAGTTCAGAGGGTTACGGCAAAAACTGGATGCACTTGCTGTACAAATTGGACAATCTCTTTCGAAGTTTGAGGGTTTCGGACAAAAACTCATCTAGTACAAGGGGATTTCATTTTTAATAAGTTATTTTAACTCCATACTTTTTGTGTGTTTAATATGCACCATTCAAAGGCACGTCATCAATTTTCAACCCTTTTTGACTTCGTTTGATATTTTTCATGCATTTAATGATTTATATTGAGCTAAATGAGCCTAAATTTGAAAAGAAGTTCAAATGAAATCTGAAAAGTTTGTAACTTGGCATGAAATCATAATTTCACCCACATAGCAACTTCTAAAGAGTTGAGAGGGTTACGGCAAAAAATTAGATGCACTTGGTGTACAAATTGGACAATCTCTTTCGGTGTATGAGTGTTTCGGACGAAAACTCATCTATTACAACGGGATTTCGTTCTTAATAACTTATTTTTAACTCCATACATTTTGTGCGTTTAATATGCACCATTAAAAGGCACATCATCAATTTTCAACCCTTTTTGACTTCATTTGATATTTTTCATGCATTTAATGATTTATTTTCAGCTAAATGACCCTAAATTTGAAAAGTAGTACAAATGAACTCTGAAAAGGATGTAACTTGGCATGACATAATTTCACCCACTTAGCAACTTCTAAAGAGTTCAGAGGGTTACGGCAAAAACTGGATGCACTTGCTGTACAAATTGGACAATCTCTTTCGAAGTTTGAGGGTTTCGGACAAAAACGCATCTAGTACAAGGGGATTTCATTTTTAATAACTTATTTTAACTCCATACTTTTTGTGTGTTTAATATGCACCATTCAAAGGCACATCATCAATTTTCAACCCTTTCTAACTTCATTTGATCTTTTTCATGCATTTAATGATTTATTTTGAGCTAAATGAGCCTAAATTTGAAAATAAGTTCAAATGAAATCTGAAAAGTTTGTAACTTGGCATGAAATCATAATTTCACCCACATAGAAACTTCTAAAGAGTTGAGAGGGTTACGGCAAAAAATTAGATGCACTTGGTGTACAAATTGGACAATCTCTTTCGGAGTATGAGTGTTTTGGACGAAAACTCATCCATTACAAAGGGATTTCATTCTTAATAACTTATTTTTAACTCCATACATTTTGTGCGTTTAATATGCACCATTAAAAGGCACATCATCAATTTTCAACCCTTTTTGACTTCATTTGGTATTTTTCATGCATTTAATGATTTATTTTCAGCTAAATGACCCTAAATTTGAAAAGTAGTACAAATGAACTCTGAAAAGGATGTAACTTGGCATGACATAATTTCACCCACTTAGCAACTTCTAAAGAGTTCAGAGGCTTACGGCAAAACCTGGATGCATTTGCTGTACTAATTGGACAATCTCTTTCGAAGTTTGAGGGTTTCGGACAAAAACTCATCTAGTACAAGGGGATTTCATTTTTAATAAGTTATTTTAACTCCATACTTTTTGTGTGTTTAATATGCACCATTCAAAGGCACATCATCAATTTTCAACCCTTTTTGACTTCATTTGGTATTTTTTATGCATTTAATGATTTATTTTCAGCTAAATGACCCTAAATTTGAAAAGTAGTACAAATGAACTCTGAAAAGGATGTAACTTGGCATGACATAATTTCACCCACTTAGCAACTTTTAAAGAGTTTAGAGGGTTACGGCAAAAACTGGATGCACTTGCTGTACAAATTGGACAATCTCTTTCGAAGTTTGAGGGTTTCGGACAAAAACTCATCTAGTACGAGGGGATTTCATTTTTAATAACTTATTTTAACTCCATACTTTTTGTGTGTTTAATATGCACCATTCAAAGGCACATCATCAATTTTCAACCCTTTCTAACTTCATTTGATATTTTTCATGCATTTAATGATTTATTTTGAGCTAAATGAGCCTAAATTTGAAAAGAAGTTCAAATGAAATCTGAAAAGTTTGTAACTTGGCATGAAATCATAATTTCACCCACATAGAAACTTCTAAAGAGTTGAGAGGGTTACGGCAAAAAATTAGATGCACTTGGTGTACAAATTGGATAATCTCTTTCGGTGTATGAGTGTTTCGGACGAAACCTCATCCATTACAAAGGGATTTCATTCTTAATAACTTATTTTTAACTCCATACATTTTGTGAGTTTAATATGCACCATTAAAAGGCACATCATCAATTTTCAACCCTTTTTGACTTCATTTGGTATTTTTCATGCATTTAATGATTTATTTTCAGCTAAATGACCCTAAATTTGAAAAGTAGTACAAATGAACTCTGAAAAGGATGTAACTTGGCATGACATAATTTCACCCACTTAGCAACTTCTAAAGAGTTCAGAGGGTTACGGCAAAAACTGGATGCACTTGCTGTACAAATTGGACAATCTCTTTCGAAGTTTGAGGGTTTCGGACAAAAACTCATCTAGTACAAGGGGATTTCATTTTTAATAAGTTATTTTAACTCCATACTTTTTGTGTGTTTAATATGCACCATTCAAAGGCACATCATCAATTTTCAACCCTTTCTAACTTTATTTGATATTTTTCATGCATTTAATGATTTATATTGAGCTAAATGAGCCTAAATTTGAAAAGAAGTTCAACTGAAATCTGAAAAGTTTGTAACTTGGCATGAAATCATAATTTCACCCACATAGCAACTTCTAAAGAGTTGAGAGGGATACGGCAAAAAATTAGATGCACTTGGTGTACAAATTGGAAAATCTCTTTCGGAGTATGAGTGTTTCGGACGAAAACTCATCTATTACAACGGGATTTCGTTCTTAATAACTTATTTTTAACTCCATACATTTTGTGCGTTTAATATGCACCATTAAAAGGCACATCATCAATTTTCAACCCTTTTTGACTTCATTTGATATTTTTCATGCATTTAATGATTTATTTTGAGCTAAATGACCCTGAATTTGAAAAGCAGTACAAATGAACTCTGAAAAGGATGTAACTTGGCATGACATAATTTCACCCACATAGCAACTTCTAAAGAGTTGAGAGGGTTACGGCAAAAACTGGATGCCCTTGGTTTACAAATTGGACAATCTCTTTCGAAGTATGACGGTTTCGGACGAAAACTCATCTATTACAAAGGGATTTCATTTTTGATAACTTACTTTAACTCCATAAATTTCTTGAGTTTAATATGTACCATTCAAAGGCACATCATCAATTTTCAACCCCTTCTAACTTCATTTGATATTTTTCATGCATTGAATGATTTATTTTGAGCTAAATGACCCTTAATTTGAAAAGAAGTTCAAATGAAATCTGAAAAGGTTGTAACTTGGCATTACATCATAATTTCGCCCACATAGCAACTTCTAAAGAGTTGAGAGGGTTATGGCAAAAACTGGATGCTCTTAGTGTAAAAATTGGACAATCTCTTTCGAAGTATGAGGGTTTCGGACGAAAACTCATCTATTACTAAGGGATTACATTTTTAATAAATTATTTTAACTCCATAATTTTTGTGTGTTTAATATGCACCATTCAAAGGAACATCATCAATTTTTAACCCTTTGAGACTTCATTTGATATTTTTCATGCATTTAATGATTTATTTTGAGCTAAATGACCCTAAATTTGACAAGCAGTACAAATGAACTCTGAAAAGTTTGTAACTTGGCATGACATCATAATTTCACCCACATAGCAACGTCTAAAGAGTTGAGAGGGTTACGACAAAAAACTGGATGCACTTGGTGTACAAATTGGACAATCTCTTTCGAAGTATGAGGGTTTCGGACGAAAACTCAACTATTACAAAGGGATTTCATTTTTAATAACTTATTTTTAACTCCATACATTTTGTGTGTTCAATATGCACCATTCAAAGGCACGTCATCAATTTTCAACCCTTTTTGACTTCGTTTGATATTTTTCATGCATTTAATGACTTAATTTCAGCTCAATGGCCCTAAATTTGAAAGGTGTACAAATGAAATCTCAAAAGGATGTATCTTGGCATGACATAATTTCACCCACTTAGCAACTTCTAAAGAGTTGAGAGGGTTATGGCAAAAACTGGATGCACTTGGTGTACAAGTTGGACAATCTCTTTCGAAGTATGAGGGTTTGAGAGAAAAACTCATCTCTTACAAAGGGATTTAATTTTTAATAACTTATTTTAAATCCATACATTTTGTGAGTTTAATATGCACCATTCAAAGGCACATCATCAATTTTCAACCGTTTCTGACTTCATTTGATATTTTTCGTGCACTGAATGATTTATTTTGAGCTAAATGACCCTAAATTTGACAAGCAGTACAAATGAACTCTGAAAAGTTTGTAACTTGGCATGACATCATAATTTCACCCACATAGCAACGTCTAAAGAGTTGAGAGGGTTACGACAAAAAACTTGATGCACTTGGTGTACAAATTGGACAATCTCTTTCGGAGTATGACGGTTTCGGATGAAAACTCATCTATTACAAAGGGATTTCATTTTTAATAACTTATTTTTAACTCCATACATTTTGTGTGTTCAATATGCACCATTCAAAGGCACATCATCAATTTTCAACCCTTTTTGACTTCATTTGATATTTTTCATGCATTTAATAATTTATTTTCAGCTAAATGACCCTAAATTTGAAAAGTAGTACAAATGAACTCTGAAAAGGATGTAACTTGGCATGACATAATTTCACCCACTTAGCAACTTCTAAAGAGTTCATAGGGTTACGGCAAAAACTGGATGCACTTGCTGTACAAATTGGACAATCTCTTTCGAAGTTTGAGGGTTTCGGACAAAAACTCATCTAGTACAAGGGGATTTTATTTTTAATAACTTATTTTAACTCCATACTTCTTATGTGTTTAATATGCACCATTCAAAGGCACATCATCAATTTTCAACCCTTTCTAACTTCATTTGATATTTTTCATGCATTTAATGATTTATTTTGAGCTAAATGAGCCTAAATTTGAAAATAAGTTCAAATGAAATCTGAAAAGTTTGTAACTTGGCATGAAATCATAATTTCACCCACATAGAAACTTCTAAAGAGTTGAGAGGGTTACGGCAAAAAATTAGATGCACTTGGTGTACAAATTGGACAATCTCTTTCGGAGTATGAGTGTTTCGGGCGAAAACTCATCCATTACAAAGGGATTTCATTCTTAATAACTTATTTTTAACTCCATACATTTTGTGCGTTTAATATGCACCATTGAAAGGCACATCATCAATTTTCAACCCTTTTTGACTTCATTTGGTATTTTTCATGCATTTAATGATTTATTTTCAGCTAAATGACCCTAAATTTGAAAAGTAGTACAAATGAACTCTGAAAAGGATGTAACTTGGCATGACATAATTTCACCCACTTAGCAACTTCTAAAGAGTTCATAGGGTTACGGCAAAAACTGGATGCATTTGCTGTACTAATTGGACAATCTCTTTCGAAGTTTGAGGGTTTCGGACAAAAACTCATCTAGTACAAGGGGATTTCATTTTTAATAACTTATTTTAACTCCATACTTTTTGTGTGTTTAATATGCACCATTCAAAGGCACATCATCAATTTTCAACCCTTTCTAACTTCATTTGATATTTTTCATGCATTTAATGATTTATTTTGAGCTAAATGAGCCTAAATTTGAAAATAACTTCAAATGAAATCTGAAAAGTTTGTAACTTGGCATGAAATCATAATTTCACCCACATAGAAACTTCTAAAGAGTTGAGAGGGTTACGGCAAAAAATTAGATGCACTTGGTGTACAAATTGGACAATCTCTTTCGGAGTATGAGTGTTTCGGGCGAAAACTCATCCATTACAAAGGGATTTCATTCTTAATAACTTATTTTTAACTCCATACATTTTGTGCGTTTAATATGCACCATTAAAAGGCACATCATCAATTTTCAACCCTTTTTGACTTCATTTGGTATTTTTCATGCATTTAATGATTTATTTTCATCTAAATGACCCTAAATTTGAAAAGTAGTACAAATGAACTCTGAAAAGGATGTAAGTTGGCATGACATAATTTCACCAACTTAGCAACTTCTAAAGAGTTCAGAGGGTTATGGCAAAAACTGGATGCATTTGCTGTACTAATTGGACAATCTCTTTCGAAGTTTGAGGGTTTCGGACAAAAACTCATCTAGTACAAGGGGATTTCATTTTTAATAACTTATTTTAACTCCATACTTTTTGTGTGTTTAATATGCACCATTCAAAGGCACATCATCAATTTTCAACCCTTTCTAACTTCATTTGATATTTTTCATGCATTTAATGAATTATTTTGAGCTAAATGAGCCTAAATTTGAAAAGAAGTTCAAATGAAATCTAAAAAGTTTGTAACTTGGCATGAAATCATAATTTCACCCACATAGCAACTTCCAAAGAGTTGAGAGGGTTACGGCAAGAAATTAGATGCACTTGATGTACAAATTGGACAATCTCTTTCGGAGTATGAGTGTTTCGGACGAAAACTCATCTATTAAAACGGGATTTCATTCTTAATAACTTATTTTTAACTCCATACATTTTGTGCGTTTAATATGCACCATTAAAAGGCACATCATCAATTTTCATCCCTTTTTGACTTCATTTGAAATTTTTCATGCATTTAATGATTTATTTTGAGCTAAATGACCTTGAATTTGAAAAGCAGTACAAATGAACTCTGAAAAGGATGTAACTTGGCATGACATAATTTCACCCACATAGCAACTTCTAAAGAGTTGAGAGGGTTACGGCAAAAACTGGATGCCCTTGGTGTACAAATTGGACAATCTCTTTCGAAGTATGACGGTTTCGGACGAAAACTCATCTATTACAAAGGGATTTCATTTTTAATAACTTACTTTAACTCCATAAATTTCTTGAGTTTAATATGCACCATTCAAAGGCACATCATAAATTTTCAACCCTTTCTAACTTAATTTGATATTTTTCATGCATTGAATGATTTATTTTGAGCTAAATGACCCTAAATTTGAAAAGAAGTTCAAATGAAATCTGAAAAGGTTGTAACTTGGCATTACATCATAATTTCGCCCACATAGCAACTTCTAAAGAGTTGAGAGGGTTATGGCAAAAACTGGATGCTCTTATTGTAAAAATTGGACAATCTCTTTCGAAGTATGAGGGTTTTGGACGAAAACTCATCTATTACTAAGGGATTACATTTTTAATAAATTATTTTAACTCCATAATTTTTGTGTGTTTAATATGCACCATTCAAAGGCACATCATCAATTTTTAACCCTTTGAGACTTCATTTGATATTTTTCATGCATTTAATGATTTATTTTGAGCTAAATGACCCTAAATTTGACAAGCAGTACAAATGAACTCTGAAAAGTTTGTAACTTGGCATGACATCATAATTTCACCCACATAGCAACGTCTAAAGAGTTGAGAGGGTTACGACAAAAAACTGGATGCACTTGGTGTACAAATTGGACAATCTCTTTCGAAGTATGAGGGTTTCGGACGAAAACTCATCTATTACAAAGGGATTTCATTTTTAATATCTTATTTTTAACTCCATACATTTTGTGTGTTCAATATGCACCATTCAAAGGCACGTCATCAATTTTCAACCCTTTTTGACTTCGTTTGATATTTTTCATGCATTTAATGACTTAATTTCAGCTCAATGGCCCTAAATTTGAAAAGTAGTAAAAATGAACTCTCAAAAGGATGTATCTTGGCATGACATAATTTCACCCACTTAGCAACTTCTAAAGAGTTGAGAGGGTTACGGCAAAAACTGGATGCCCTTGGTGTACACGTTGGACAATCTCTATCGAAGTATGAGGGTTTGAGACAAAAACTCATCTCTTACAAAGGGATTTAGTTTTTAATAACTTATTTTAAATCCATACATTTTGTGAGTTTAATATGCACCATTCAAAGGCACATCATCAATTTTTAACCCTTTCTGACTTCATTTGATATTTTTCGTGCATTGAATGATTTATTTTGAGCTACATGACCCTAAATTTGAAAAGCAGTACGAATGAACTCTAAAAAGTTTGTAACTTGGGATGACATCATAATTTCACCCACATAGCAACGTCTAAAGAGTTGAGAGGGTTACGACAAAAAAATGGATGCACTTGGTGTACAAATTGGACAATCTCTTTCGGAGTATGAGGGTTTCGGACGAAAACTCATCTATTACAAAGGGATTTCATTTTTAATAACTTATTTTTAACTCCATACATTTTGTGTGTTCAATATGCACCATTCAAAGGCACATCATCTATTCTCAACCCTTTTTGACTTCATTTGATATTTTTCATGCATTTAATGATTTATTTTCAGCTAAATGACCCTAAATTTGAAAAGTAGTACAAATGAACTCTGAAAAGGATGTAACTTGGCATGACATAATTTCACCCACTTAGCAACTTCTAAGGAGTTCATAGGGTTACGGCAAAAACTGGATGCACTTGCTGTACAAATTGGACAATCTCTTTCGAAGTTTGAGGGTTTCGGACAAAAACTCATCTAGTACAAGGGGATTTCATTTTTAATAACTTATTTTAACTCCATACTTTTTGTGTGTTTAATATGCACCATTCAAAGGCACATCATCAATTTTCAACCCTTTCAAACTTCATTTGATATTTTTCATGCATTTAATGATTTATTTTGAGCTAAATGAGCCTAAATTTGAAAATAAGTTCAAATGAAATCTGAAAAGTTTGTAACTTGGCATGAAATCATAATTTCACCCACATAGCAACTTGTAAAGAGTTGAGAGGGTTACGGCATAAAATTAGATGCACTTGGTGTAAAAATTGGACAATCTCTTTCGGAGTATGAGTGTTTCGGACGAAAACTCATCTATTACAAAGGGATTTTATTCTTAATAACTTATTTTTAACTCCATACATTTTGTGCGTTTAATATGCACCATTAAAAGGCACATCATCAATTTTCAACCCTTTTTGACTTCATTTGATATTTTTCATGCATTTAATGATTTATTTTCAGCTAAATGACCCTAAATTTGAAAAGTAGTACAAATGAACTCTGAAAAGGATGTAACTTGGCATGACATAATTTCACCCACTTAGCAACTTCTAAAGAGTTCAGAGGGTTACGGCAAAAACTGGATGCACTTGCTGTACAAATTGGACAATCTCTTTCGAAGTATGCGGGTTTCGGACAAAAACTCATCTAGTACACGGGGATTTCATTTTTAATAAGTTATTTTAACTCCATACTTTTTGTGTGTTTAATATGCACCATTCGAAGGCACGTCATCAATTTTCAACCCTTTTTGACTTCGTTTGATATTTTTCATGCATTTAATGACTTAATTTCAGCTCAATGGCCCTAAATTTGAAAAGTAGTACAAATGAACTCTCAAAAGGATGTAACTTGGCATAACATAATTTCACCCACTTAGCAACTTCTAAAGAGTTGATAGGGTTACGGCAAAAACTGGATGCACTTGGTGTACAAGTTGGACAATCTCTTTCGAAGTATGAGGGTTTGAGACAAAAACTCATCTATTACAAAGGGATTTAATTTTTAATAACTTATTTTAAATCCATACATTTTGTGAGTTTAATATGCACCATTCAAAGTCACATCGTCAATTTTCAACCCTTTCTGACTTCATTTGATATTTTTCGTGCATTGAATGATTTATTTTGAGCTAAATGACCCTAAATTCGAAAAGCATTACGAATGAACTCTAAAAAGTTTGTAACTTGGGATGACATCATAATTTCACCCACATAGCAACGTCTAAAGAGTTGAGAGGGTTACGACAAAAAACTGGATGCACTTGCTGTACAAATTGGACAATCTCTTTCGAAGTTTGAGGGTTTCGGACAAAAACTCATCTAGTACAAGGGGATTTCATTTTTAATAAGTTATTTTAACTCCATACTTTTTGTGTGTTTAATATGCACGATTCAAAGGCACGTCATCAATTTTCAACCCTTTTTGACTTCGTTTGATATTTTTCATGCATTTAATGACTTAATTTCACCTCAATGGCCCTAAATTTGAAAAGTAGTACAAATGAACTCTCAAAAGGATGTAACTTGGCATAACATAATTTCACCCACTTAGCAACTTCTAAAGAGTTGATAGGGTTACGGCAAAAACTGGATGCACTTGGTGTACAAGTTGGACAATCTCTTTCGAAGTATGAGGGTTTGAGACGAAAACTCATCTATTACAAAGGGATTTTATTTTTAGTAACTTATTTTAAATCCATACATTTTGTGAGTTTAATATGCACCATTCAGAGTCACATCATCAATTTTCAACCCTTTCTGACTTCATTTGATATTTTTTGTGCATTGAATGATTTATTTTGAGCTAAATGACCCTAAATTCGAAAAGCAGTACGAATGAACTCTAAAAAGTTTGTAACTTGGGATGACATCATAATTTCATCCACATAGCAACGTCTAAAGAGTTGAGAGGTTTACGACAAAAAACTGGATGCACTTGGTGTACAAATTGGACAATCTCTTTCGGAGTATGAGGGTTTCGGACGAAAACTCATCTATTACAAAGGGATTTCATTTTTAGTAACTTATTTTTAACTCGATACATTTTGTGTGTTCAATATGCACCATTCAAAGGCACATCATCTATTTTCAACCCTTTTTGACTTCATTTGATATTTTTCATGCATTTAATGATTTATTTTCAGCTAAATGACCCTAAATTTGAAAAGTAGTACAAATCTACTCTGAAAAGGATGTAACTTGGCATGACATAATTTCACCCACTTAGCAACTTCTAAAGAGTTCAGAGGGTTACGGCAAAAACTGGATGCACTTGCTGTACAAATTGGACAATCTCTTTCGAAGTTTGAGGGTTTCGGACAAAAACTCATCTAGTACAAGGGGATTTCATTTTTAATAAGTTATTTTAACTCCATACTTTTTGTGTGTTTAATATGCACCATTCAAAGGCACGTCATCAATTTTCAACCCTTTTTGACTTCGTTTGATATTTTTCATGCATTTACTGACTTAATTTCAGCTCAATGGCCCTAAATTTGAAAAGTAGTACAAATGAACTCTCAAAAGGATGTAACTTGGCATAACATAATTTCACCCACTTAGCAACTTCTAAAGAGTTGATAGGGTTACGGCAAAAACTGGATGCACTTGGTGTACAAGTTGGACAATCTCTTTCGAAGTATGAGGGTTTGAGACAAAAACTCATCTATTACAAAGGGATTTAATTTTTAATAACTTATTTTAAATCCATACATTTTGTGAGTTTAATATGCACCATTGAAAGTCACATCGTCAATTTTCAACCCTTTCTGACTTCATTTGATATTTTTCGTGCATTGAATGATTTATTTTGAGCTAAATGACCCTAAATTCGAAAAGCAGTACGAATGAACTCTAAAAAGTTTGTAACTTGGGATGACATCATAATTTCACCCACATAGCTACGTCTAAAGAGTTGAGAGGGTTACGACAAAAAACTGGATGCACTTGCTGTACAAATTGGACAATCTCTTTCGAAGTTTGAGGGTTTCGGACAAAAACTCATCTAGTACAAATGGATTTCATTTTTAATAAGTTATTTTAACTCCATACTTTTTGTGTGTTTAATATGCACCATTCAAAGGCACGTCATCAATTTTCAACCCTTTTTGACTTCGTTTGATATTTTTCATGCATTTAATGACTTAATTTCAGCTCAATGGCCCTAAATTTGAAAAGTAGTACAAATGAACTCTCAAAAGGATGTAACTTGGCATCACATAATTTCACCCACTTAGCAACTTCTAAAGAGTTGATAGGGTTACGGCAAAAACTGGATGCACTTGGTGTACAAGTTGGACAATCTCTTTCGAAGTATGAGGGTTTGAGACGAAAACTCATCTATTACAAAGGGATTTAATTTTTATTAACTTATTTTAAATCCATACATTTTGTGAGTTTAATATGCACCATTCAAAGTCACATCATCAATTTTCAACCCTTTCTGACTTCATTTGATATTTTTCGTGCATTGAATGATTTATTTTGAGCTAAATGACCCTAAATTCGAAAAGCAGTACGAATGAACTCTAAAAAGTTTGTAACTTGGGATGACATCATAATTTCACCCACATAGCAACGTCTAAAGAGTTGAGAGGGTTACGACAAAAAACTGGATGCACTTGATGTACAAATTGGACAATCTCTTTCGAAGTTTGAGGGTTTCGGACAAAAACTCATCTAGTACAAGGGGATTTCATTTTTAATAAGTTATTTTAACTCCATACTTTTTGTGTGTTTAATATCCACCATTCAAAGGCACGTCATCAATTTTCAACCCTTTTTGACTTCGTTTGATATTTTTCATGCATTTAATGACTTAATTTCAGCTCAATGGCCCTAAATTTGAAAAGTAGTACAAATGAACTCTCAAAAGGATGTAACTTGGCATAACATAATTTCACCCACTTAGCAACTTCTAAAGAGTTGATAGGGTTATAGCAAAAACTGGATGCACTTGGTGTACAAGTTGGACAATCTCTTTCGAAGTATGAGGGTTTGAGACGAAAACTCATCTATTACAAAGGGATTTAATTTTTAATAATTTATTTTAAATCCATACATTTTGTGAGTTTAATATGCACCATTCAAAGTCACATCATGAATTTTCAACCCTTTCTGACTTCATTTGATATTTTTCGTGCATTGAATGATTTATTTTGAGCTAAATGACCCTAAATTCGAAAAGTAGTACGAATGAACTCTAAAAAGTTTGTAACTTGGGATGACATCATAATTTCACCCACATAGCAACATCTAAAGAGTTGAGAGGGTTACGACAAAAAACTGGATGCACTTGGTGTACAAATTGGACAATCTCTTTCGGAGTATGAGGGTTTGAGACAAAAACTCATCTCTTACAAAGGGATTTAATTTTTAATAACTTATTTTAAATCCATACATTTTGTGAGTTTAATATGCACCATTCAAAGGCACATCATCAATTTTCAACCCTTTCTGACTTCATTTGATATTTTTCGTGCATTGAATGATTTATTTTGAGCTAAATGACCCTAAATTTGAAAAGCAGTACGAATGAACTCTAAAAAGTTTGTAACTTGGGATGACATCATAATTTCACCCACATAGCAACGTCTAAAGAGTTGAGAGGGTTACGACAAAAAACTGGATGCACTTGGTGTACAAATTGGACAATCTCTTTCGGAGTATGAGGGTTTCGGACGAAAACTCATCTATTACAAAGGGATTTCATTTTTAATAATTTATTTTTAACTCCATACATTTTGTGTGTTCAATATGCACCATTCAAAGGCACATCATCTATTCTCAACCCTTTTTGACTTCATTTGATATTTTTCATGCATTTAATGATTTATTTTCAGCTAAATGACCCTAAATTTGAAAAGTAGTACAAATGAACTCTGAAAAGGATGTAAGTTGGCATGACATAATTTCACCCACTTAGCAACTTCTAAGGAGTTCAGAGGGTTACGGCAAAAACTGGATGCACTTGCTGTACAAATTGGACAATCTCTTTCGAAGTTTGAGGGTTTCGGACAAAAACTCATCTAGTACAAGGGGATTTCATTTTTAATAACTTATTTTAACTCCATACTTTTTGTGTGTTTAATATGCACCATTCAAAGGCACATCATCAATTTTCAACCCTTTCTAACTTCATTTGACATTTTTCATGCATTTAATGATTTATTTTGAGCTAAATGAGCCTAAATTTGAAAAGAAGTTCAAATGAAATCTGAAAAGTTTGTAACTTGGCATGAAATCATAATTTCACCCACATAGCAACTTCTAAAGAGTTGAGAGGGTTACGGCATAAAATCAGATAAACTTGGTGTAAAAATTGGACAATCTCTTTCGTAGTATGAGTGTTTCGGACGAAAACTCATCTATTACAAAGGTATTTCATTCTTAATAACTTATTTTTAACTCCATACATTTTGTGCGTTTAATATGCACCATTAAAAGGCACATCATCAATTTTCAACCCTTTTTGACTTCATTTGATATTTTTCATGCATTTAATGATTTATTTTCAGCTAAATGACCCTAAATTTGAAAAGTAGTACAAATGAACTCTGAAAAGGATGTAAGTTGGCATGACATAATTTCACCCACTTAGCAACTTCTAAGGAGTTCAGAGGGTTACGGCAAAAACTGGATGCACTTGCTGTACAAATTGGACAATCTCTTTCGAAGTTTGAGGGTTTCGGACAAAAACTCATCTAGTACAAGGGGATTTCATTTTTAATAACTTATTTTAACTCCATACTTTTTGTGTGTTTAATATGCACCATTCAAAGGCACATCATCAATTTTCAACC
Organism: Hordeum marinum; assembly: GCA_022496015.1. Lineage (NCBI taxonomy): Eukaryota > Viridiplantae > Streptophyta > Magnoliopsida > Poales > Poaceae > Hordeum > Hordeum marinum. Next base: position 436,266,271 of record CM039672.1, on the reverse strand, counting down.
CTTTCTAACTTCATTTGACATTTTTCATGCATTTAATGATTTATTTTGAGCTAAATGAGCCTAAATTTGAAAAGAAGTTCAAATGAAATCTGAAAAGTTTGTAACTTGGCATGAAATCATAATTTCACCCACATAGCAACTTCTAAAGAGTTGAGAGGGTTACGGCATAAAATCAGATAAACTTGGTGTAAAAATTGGACAATCTCTTTCGTAGTATGAGTGTTTCGGACGAAAACTCATCTATTACAAAGGTATTTCATTCTTAATAACTTATTTTTAACTCCATACATTTTGTGCGTTTAATATGCACCATTAAAAGGCACATCATCAATTTTCAACCCTTTTTGACTTCATTTGATATTTTTCATGCATTTAATGATTTATTTTCAGCTAAATGACCCTAAATTTGAAAAGTAGTACAAATGAACTCTGAAAAGGATGTAAGTTGGCATGACATAATTTCACCCACTTAGCAACTTCTAAGGAGTTCAGAGGGTTACGGCAAAAACTGGATGCACTTGCTGTACAAATTGGACAATCTCTTTCGAAGTTTGAGGGTTTCGGACAAAAACTCATCTAGTACAAGGGGATTTCATTTTTAATAACTTATTTTAACTCCATACTTTTTGTGTGTTTAATATGCACCATTCAAAGGCACATCATCAATTTTCAACCCTTTCTAACTTCATTTGACATTTTTCATGCATTTAATGATTTATTTTGAGCTAAATGAGCCTAAATTTGAAAAGAAGTTCAAATGAAATCTGAAAAGTTTGTAACTTGGCATGAAATCATAATTTCACCCACATAGCAACTTCTAAAGAGTTGAGAGGGTTACGGCATAAAATCAGATAAACTTGGTGTAAAAATTGGACAATCTCTTTCGTAGTATGAGTGTTTCGGACGAAAACTCATCTATTACAAAGGTATTTCATTCTTAATAACTTATTTTTAACTCCATACATTTTGTGCGTTTAATATGCACCATTAAAAGGCACATCATCAATTTTCAACCCTTTTTGACTTCATTTGATATTTTTCATGCATTTAATGATTTATTTTCAGCTAAATGACCCTAAATTTGAAAAGTAGTACAAATGAACTCTGAAAAGGATGTAACTTGGCATGACATAATTTCACCCACTTAGCAACTTCTAAAGAGTTCAGAGGGTTACGGCAAAAACTGGATGCACTTGCTGTACAAATTGGACAATCTCTTTCGAAGTATGAGGGTTTCGGACAAAAACTCATCTAGTACACGGGGATTTCATTTTTAATAAGTTATTTTAACTCCATACTTTTTGTGTGTTTAATATGCACCATTCGAAGGCACGTCATCAATTTTCAACCCTTTTTGACTTCGTTTGATATTTTTCATGCATTTAATGACTTAATTTTAGCTCAATGGCCCTAAATTTGAAAAGTAGTACAAATGAAATCTCAAAAGGATGTAACTTGGCATAACATAATTTCACCCACTTAGCAACTTCTAAAGAGTTGATAGGGTTACGGCAAAAACTGGATGCACTTGGTGTACAAGTTGGACAATCTCTTTCGAAGTATGAGGGTTTGAGACAAAAACTCATCTATTACAAAGGGATTTAATTTTTAATAACTTATTTTAAATCCATACATTTTGTGAGTTTAATATGCACCATTCAAAGTCACATCGTCAATTTTCAACCCTTTCTGACTTCATTTGATATTTTTCGTGCATTGAATGATTTATTTTGAGCTAAATGACCCTAAATTCGAAAAGCAGTACGAATGAACTCTAAAAAGTTTGTAACTTGGGATGACATCATAATTTCACCCACATAGCAACGTCTAAAGAGTTGAGAGGGTTACGACAAAAAACTGGATGCACTTGCTGTACAAATTGGACAATCTCTTTCGAAGTTTGAGGGTTTCGGACAAAAACTCATCTAGTACAAGGGGATTTCATTTTTAATAAGTTATTTTAACTCCATACTTTTTGTGTGTTTAATATGCACCATTCAAAGGCACGTCATCAATTTTCAACCCTTTTTGACTTCGTTTGATATTTTTCATGCATTTAATGACTTAATTTCAGCTCAATGGCCCTAAATTTGAAAAGTAGTACAAATGAACTCTCAAAAGGATGTAACTTGGCATAACATAATTTCACCCAATTAGCAACTTCTAAAGAGTTGATAGGGTTACGGCAAAAACTGGATGCACTTGGTGTACAAGTTGGACAATCTCTTTCGAAGTATGAGGGTTTGAGACGAAAACTCATCTATTACAAAGGGATTTAATTTTTAGTAACTTATTTTAAATCCATACATTTTGTGAGTTTAATATGCAGCATTCAAAGTCACATCATCAATTTTCAACCCTTTCTGACTTCATTTGATATTTTTTGTGCATTGAATGATTTATTTTGAGCTAAATGACCCTAAATTCGAAAAGCAGTACGAATGAACTCTAAAAAGTTTGTAACTTGGGATGACATCATAATTTCATCCACATAGCAACGTCTAAAGAGTTGAGAGGGTTACGATAAAAAACTGGATGCACTTGGTGTACAAATTGGACAATCTCTTTCGGAGTATGAGGGTTTCGGACGAAAACTCATCTATTACAAAGGGATTTCATTTTTAATAACTTATTTTTAACTCGATACATTTTGTGTGTTCAATATGCACCATTCAAAGGCACATCATCTATTTTCAACCCTTTTTGACTTCATTTGATATTTTTCATGCATTTAATGATTTATTTTCAGCTAAATGACCCTAAATTTGAAAAGTAGTACAAATGAACTCTGAAAAGGATGTAACTTGGCATGACATAATTTCACCCACTTCGCAACTTCTAAAGAGTTCAGAGGGTTACGGCAAAAACTGGATGCACTTGCTGTACAAATTGGACAATCTCTTTCGAAGTTTGAGGGTTTCGGACAAAAACTCATCTAGTACAAGGGGATTTCATTTTTAATAAGTTATTTTAACTCCATACTGTTTGTGTGTTTAATATGCACCATTCAAAGGCACGTCATCAATTTTCAACCCTTTTTGACTTCGTTTGATATTTTTCATGCATTTAATGACTTAATTTTAGCTCAATGGCCCTTAATTTGAAAAGTAGTACAAATGAACTCTCAAAAGGATGTAACTTGGCATAACATAATTTCACCCACTTAGCAACTTCTAAAGAGTTGATAGGGTTACGGCAAAAACTGGATGCACTTGGTGTACAAGTTGGACAATCTCTTTCGAAGTATGAGGGTTTGAGACAAAAACTCATCTATTACAAAGGGATTTAATTTTTAATAAATTATTTTAAATCCATACATTTTTTGAGTTTAATATGCACCATTCAAAGTCACATCGTCAATTTTCAACCCTTTCTGACTTCATTTGATATTTTTCGTGCATTGAATGATTTATTTTGAGCTAAATGACCCTAAATTCGAAAAGCAGTACGAATGAACTCTAAAAAGTTTGTAACTTGGGATGACATCATAATTTCACCCACATAGAAACGTCTAAAGAGTTGAGAGGGTTACGACAAAAAACTGGATGCACTTGCTGTACAAATTGGACAATCTCTTTCGAAGTTTGAGGGTTTCGGACAAAAACTCATCTAGTACAAGGGGATTTCATTTTTAATAAGTTATTTTAACTCCATACTTTTTGTGTGTTTAATATGCACCATTCAAAGGCACGTCATCAATTTTCAACCCTTTTTGACTTCGTTTGATATTTTTCATGCATTTAATGACTTAATTTCAGCTCAATGGCCCTAAATTTGAAAAGTAGTACAAATGAACTCTCAACAGGATGTAACTTGGCATCACATAATTTCACCCACTTAGCAACTTCTAAAGAGTTGATAGGGTTACGGCAAAAACTGGATGCACTTGGTGTACAAGTTGGACAATCTCTTTCGAAGTATGAGGGTTTGAGACGAAAACTCATCTATTACAAAGGGATATAATTTTTAATAACTTATTTTAAATCCATACATTTTGTGAGTTTAATATGCACCATTCAAAGTCACATCATCAATTTTCAACCCTTTCTGACTTCATTTGATATTTTTCGTGCATTGAATGATTTATTTTGAGCTAAATGACCCTAAATTCGAAAAGCAGTACGAATGAACTCTAAAAAGTTTGTAACTTGGGATGACATCATAATTTCACCCACATAGCAACGTCTAAAGAGTTGAGAGGGTTACGACAAAAAACTGGATGCACTTGATGTACAAATTGGACAATCTCTTTCGAAGTTTGAGGGTTTCGGACAAAAACTCATCTAGTACAAGGGGATTTCATTTTTAATAAGTTATTTTAACTCCATACTTTTTGTGTGTTTAATATGCACCATTCAAAGGCACGTCATCAATTTTCAACCCTTTTTGACTTCGTTTGATATTTTTCATGCATTTAATGACTAAATTTCAGCTCAATGGCCCTAAATTTGAAAAGTAGTACAAATGAACTCTCAAAAGGATGTAACTTGGCATAACATAATTTCACCCACTTAGCAACTTCTAAAGAGTTGATAGGGTTACGGCAAAAACTGGATGCACTTGGTGTACAAGTTGGATAATCTCTTTCGAAGTATGACGGTTTGAGACGAAAACTCATCTATTACAAAGGGATTTAATTTTTAATAATTTATTTTAAATCCATACATTTTGTGAGTTTAATATGCACCATTCAAAGTCACATCATGAATTTTCAACCCTTTCTGACTTCATTTGATATTTTTCGTGCATTGAATGATTTATTTTGAGCTAAATGACCCTAAATTCGAAAAGCAGTACGAATGAACTCTAAAAAGTTTGTAACTTGGGATGACATCATAATTTCACCCACATAGCAACATCTAAAGAGTTGAGAGGGTTACGACAAAAAACTGGATGCACTTGGTGTACAAATTGGACAATCTCTTTCGGAGTATGAGTGTTTCGGATGAAAACTCATCTATTACAAAGGGATTTCATTTTTAATAACTTATTTTTAACTCCATACATTTTGTGTGTTCAATATGCACCATTCAAAGGCACATCATCAATTTTCAACCCTTTTTCACTTCATTTGATATTTTTCATGCATTTAATGATTTATTTTGAGCTAAATTACCCTGAATTTGAAAAGCAGTACAAATGAAATCTGAAAAGGTTGTAACTTGGCATTACATCATAATTTCGCCCACATAGCAACTTCTAAAGAGTTGAGAGGGTTATGGCAAAAACTGGATGCTCTTAGTGTAAAAATTGGACAATCTCTTTCGAAGTATGAGGGTTTCGGACGAAAACTCATCCATTACTAAGGGATTACATTTTTAATAAATTATTTTAACTCCATAATTTTTGTGTGTTTAATATGCACCATTCAAAGGCACATCATCAATTTTTAACCCTTTGAGACTTCATTTGATATTTTTCATGCATTTAATGATTTATTTTGAGCTAAATGACCCTAAATTTGACAAGCAGTACAAATGAACTCTGAAAAGTTTGTAACTTGGCATGACATCATAATTTCACCCACATAGCAACGTCTAAAGAGTTGAGAGGGTTACGACAAAAAACTCGATGCACTTGGTGTACAAATTGGACAATCTCTTTCGAAGTATGAGGGTTTCGGATGAAAACTCATCTATTACAAAGGGATTTCATTTTTAATAAATTATTTTTAACTCCATACATTTTGTGTGTTCAATATGCACCATTCAAAGTCACATCATCAATTTTCAACCCTTTCTGACATCATTTGATATTTTTCGTGCATTGAATGATTTATTTTGAGCTAAATGACCCTAAATTCGAAAAGCAGTACGAATGAACTCTAAAAAGCTTGTAACTTGGGATGACATCATAATTTCACCCACATAGCAACGTCTAAATAGTTGAGAGGGTTACGACAAAAAACTGGATGCACTTGATGTACAAATTGGACAATCTCTTTCGAAGTTTGAGGGTTAAAACTGGATGCACTTGATGTACAAATTGGACAATCTCTTTCGAAGTTTGAGGGTTTCGGACAAAAACTCATCTAGTACAAGGGGATTTCATTTTTAATAAGTTATTTTAACTCCATACTTTTTGTGTGTTTAATATGCACCATTCAAAGGAACGTCATCAATTTCAACCCTTTTTGACTTCGTTTGATATTTTTCATGCATTTAATTACTTAATTTCAGCTCAATGGCCCTAAATTTGAAAAGTAGTACAAATGAACTCTCAAAAGGATGTAACTTGGCATAACATAATTTCACCCACTTAGCAACTTCTAAAGAGTTGATAGGGTTACGGCAAAAACTGGATGCACTTGGTGTACAAGTTGGACAATCTCTTTCGAAGTATGAGGGTTTGAGACGAAAACTCATCTATTACAAAGGGATTTAATTTTTAATAATTTATTTTAAATCCATACATTTTGTGAGTTTAATATGCACCATTCAAAGTCACATCATCAATTTTCAACCCTTTTTGACTTCATTTGATATTTTTCGTGCATTGAATGATTTATTTTGAGCTAAATGACCCTAAATTCGAAAAGCAGTACGAATGAACTCTAAAAAGTTTGTAACTTGGGATGACATCATAATTTCACCCACATAGCAACATCTAAAGAGTTGAGAGGGTTACGACAAAAAATTGGATGCACTTGGTGTACAAATTGGACAATCTCTTTCGGAGTATGAGGGTTTTGGACGAAAACTCATCTATTACAAAGGGATTTCATTTTTAATAACTTATTTTTAACTCCATACATTTTGTGTGTTCAATATGCACCATTCAAAGGCACATCATCAATTTTCAACCCTTTTTCACTTCATTTGATATTTTTCATGCATTTAATGATTTATTTTGAGCAAAATTACCCTAAATTTGAAAAGCAGTACAAATGAAATCTGAAAAGGTTGTAACTTGGCATTACATCATAATTTCGCCCACAAAGCAACTTCTAAAGAGTTGAGAGGGTTATGGCAAAAACTGGATGCTCTTAGTGTAAAAATTGGACAATCTCTTTCGAAGTATGAGGGTTTTGGACGAAAACTCATCTATTACTAAGGGATTACATTTTTAATAAATTATTTTAACTCCATAATTTTTGTGTGTTTAATATGCACCATTCAAAGGCACATCATCAATTTTTAACCCTTTGAGACTTCATTTGATATTTTTCATGCATTTAATGATTTATTTTGAGCTAAATGACGCTAAATTTGACAAGCAGTACAAATGAACTCTGAAAAGTTTGTAACTTGGCATGACATCATAATTTCACCCACATAGCAACGTCTAAAGAGTTGAGAGGGTTACGACAAAAAACTCGATGCACTTGGTGTACAAATTGGACAATCTCTTTCGAAGTATGAGGGTTTCGGATGAAAACTCATCTATTACAAAGGGATTTCATTTTTAATAACTTATTTTTAACTCCATACATTTTGTGTGTTCAATATGCACCATTCAAAGGCACGTCATCAATTTTAAACCCTTTTTGCCTTCGTTTGATATTTTTCATGCATTTAATGACTTAATTTCAGCTCAATGGCCCTAAATTTGAAAAGTAGTACAAATGAACTCTCAAAAGGATGTATGTTGGCATGACATAATTTCACCCACTTAGCAAGTTCTAAAGAGTTGAGAGGGTTACGGCAAAAACTGGATGCTCTTGGTGTACAAGTTGGACAATCTCTTTCGAAGTATGAGGGTTTGAGACAAAAACTCATCTATTACAAAGGGATTTAATTTTTAATAACTTATTTTAAATCCATACATTTTGTGAGTTTAATATGCACCATTCAAAGGCACATCATCAATTTTCAACCCTTTCTGACTTCATTTGATATTTTTCGTGCATTGAATGATTTATTTTGAGCTAAATGACCCTAAATTTGAAAAGCAGTACGAATGAACTCTAAAAAGTTTGTAACTTGGGATGACATCATAATTTCACCCACATAGCAACGTCTAAAGAGTTGAGAGGGTTACGACAAAAAACTGGATGCACTTGGTGTACAAATTGGACAATCTCTTTCGGAGTATGAGGGTTTCGGACGAAAACTCATCTATTACAAAGGGATTTCATTTTTAATAACTTATTTTTAACTCCATACATTTTGTGTGTTCAATATGCACCATTCAAAGGCACATCATCAGTTTTCAACCCTTTTTGACTTCATTTGATATTTTTCATGCATTTAATGATTTATTTTCAGCTAAATGACCCTAAATTTGAAAAGTAGTACAAATGAACTCTGAAAAGGATGTAACTTGGCATGACATAATTTCACCCACTTAGCAACTTCTAAAGAGTTCAGAGGGTTACCGCAAAAACTGGATGCACTTGCTGTACAAATTGGACAATCTCTTTCGAAGTTTGAGGGTTTCGGACAAAAACTCATCTAGTACAAGGGGATTTCATTTTTAATAACTTACTTTAGCTCCATACTTTTTGTGTGTTTAATATGCACCATTCAAAGGCACATCATCAATTTTCAACCCTTTCTAACTTCATTTGATATTTTTCATGCATTTAATGATTTATTTTGAGCTAAATGAGCCTAAATTTGAAAAGAAGTTCAAATGAAATCTGAAAAGTTTGTAACTTGGCATGAAATCATAATTTCACCCACATAGCAACTTCTAAAGAGTTGAGAGGGTTACGGCAAAAAATTAGATGCACTTGGTGTAAAAATTGGACAATCTCTTTCGGAGTATGAGTGTTTCGGACGAAAACTCATCTATTACAAAGGGATTTCATTCTTAATAACTTCTTTTTACCTCCATACATTTTGTGCGTTTAATATGCACCATTAAAAGGCACATCATCAATTTTCAACCCTTTCTGACTTCATTTGATATTTTTCATGCATTTAATGATTTATTTTGAGCTAAATGACCCTGAATTTGAAAAGCAGTACAAATGAACTCTGAAAAGGATGTAACTTGGCATGACATAATTTCACCCACATAGCAACTTCTAAAGAGTTGAGAGGGTTACTACAAAAATTGGATGCCCTTGGTGTACAAATTGGACAATCTCTTTCGAAGTATGACGGTTTCGGACGAAAACTCATCTATTACAAAGGGATTTGATTTTTAATAACTTACTTTAACTCCATAAATTTCTTGAGTTTAATATGCACCATTCAAAGGCACGTCATCAATTTTCAACCCTTTCTAACTTCACTTGATATTTTTCGTTTATTTAATGATTTGTTGTTAGCTAAATGACCCTAAATTTGAAAAGTAGTACAAATGAACTCTAAAAAGGTTGTAACTTGGCATGACATCATAATTTCACCCACATAGAAACTTCTTAAGAGTTGAGAGGGTTACGGCAAAAATTCGATGCACTTGGTGTACAAATTGGACAATCTCTTTCGAAGTATGAGGGTTTCGGACGAAAACTCATCTATTACAAAGGGATTTCATTTTTAATAACTTATTTTTAACTCCATACTTTTTGTGTGTTCAATATGCACCATTCAAAGTCACATCATCAATTTACAACCCTTTCTGACTTCATTTGATATTTTTCATGCATTGAATGATTTATTTTGAGCTAAATTACCCTAAATTTGAAAAGCAGTACAAATGAACTCTGAAAAGGTTGTAACTTGGCATTACATCATAATTTCACCCACATAGCAACTTCTAAAGAGTTGAGAGGGTTATGGCAAAAACTGGATGCTCTTAGTGTAAAATTTGGACAATCTCTTTCGAAGTATGAGGGTTTCGGACGAAAACTCATCTATTACTAAGGGATTAAATTTTTATTAAATTATTTTAACTCCATAATTTTCGTGTGTTTAATATGCACCATTCAAAGGCACATCATCAATTTTTAACCCTTTCTTACTTCATTTGATATTTTTAATGCATTTAATGATTTATTTTGAGCTAAATGACCCTAAATTTGACAACCAGTACAAATGAACTCTGAAAAGTTTGTAACTTGGCATGACATCATAATTTCACCCACATAGCAACGTCTAAGGAGTTGAGAGGGTTACGACAAAAAACTAGACGCACTTGGTGTGCAAATTGGACAATCTCTTTCGAAGTATGAGGGTTTCGGACGAAAAATCATCTATTACAAAGGGATTTCATATTTAATAACTTATTTTTAACTCCATACATTTTGTGTGTTCAATATGCACTATTCAAAGGCACATCATCAATTTTCAACCCTTTTTGACTTCATTTCATATTTTTGATGCATTTAATGACTTAATTTCAGGTCAATAACCCTAAATTTGAAAAGTAGTACAAATGAACTCTCAAAAGGATGTAACTTGGCATGACATAATTTCACCCACTTAGCAACTTCTAAAGACTTGAGAGGGTTACGGCAAAAACTGGATGCACTTGGTGTACAAGTTGGACAATCTCTTTCGAAGTATGAGGGTTTCAGACGAAGACTCATCTATTACAAAGGGATTTCATTTTTAACAACTTATTTAAAATCCATACATTTTGTGAGTTTAATATGAACCATTCAAAGGCACATCATCAATTTTCAAAACTATGTGACTTCGTTTGATATTTTTCGTGCATTTAATGATTTGTTTTTAGCTAAATGACCCTAAATTTGAAAAGTAGTACAAATGACCTCTGAAAAGGTTGTAACTTGGCATGACATCATAATTTCACCCACATATCAAGTTCTAAAGAGTTGAGAGGGTTACGGCAAAAACTGGATGCACTTGGTGTACAAATTGGACAATCTCTTCCGAAGTATGAGGGTTTCGGACGAAAACTCATCTATTACAAAGGGATTTCATTCTTAATAACTTATTTTTAACTCCATACATTTTGTGTGTTTAATATGCACCATTCAATGCCACATCACCAATTTTCAATCCTTTCAGACATCATTTGATATTTTTCATGCATTTAATGATTTAGTTTGAGCTAAATGACCCTAAATTTGAAAAGTAGTACAAATGAACTCTGAAAAGGTTGTAACCTGGCATGCCATCATAGCTTCACCAGCATAGCAACTTGTAAAGAGTTGAGAGGGTTACGGCCAAACTGGATGCACTTGGTGTACAAATTGGACAATCTCTTTCGAAGTTTGAGGGTTTCAGACAAAAACTCATCTATTACAAAGGGATTTCATTCTTAATAACTTATTTTAACTCCATACTTTTTGTGAGTTTAATATGCACCATTCAAAGGCACATCATCAATTTTCAACCCGTTCTGACTTCATTTGATATTTTTCATGCATTTAATGATTTATTTTGAGCTAAATGACCCTAAATTTCAAAAGCAGTACGAATGAACTCTTAAAAGTTTGTAACTTGGCATGACATCATAATTTCACCCACATAGCAACGTCTAAAGAGTTGAGAGGGTTACGACAAAAAACTGGATGCACTTGGTGTACAAATTGGACAATCTCTTTCGAAGTATGAGGGTTTCGGACGAAAACTCATCTATTACAAAGGGATTTCATTTTTAATAACTTATTTTTAACTCCATACATTTTGTGTGTTCAACATGCACCATTCAAAGGCACATCATCAATTTTCAACCCTTTTTGACTTCATTTGATATTTTTCATGCATTTAATGATTTATTTTCAGCTAAATGACCCTAAATTTGAAAACTAGTACAAATGAACTCTGAAAAGAATGTAACTTGGCATGACATCATTTCACCCACTTAGCAACTTCTAAAGAGTTGAGAGGGTTACGACAAAAAACTGGATGCACTTGGCGTACAAATTGGACAATCTCTTACGAAGTATGAGGGTTTCGGACGAAAACTCATCTATTACAAAGGGATTTCATTCTTAATAACTTCTTTTTACCTCCATACATTTTGTGCGTTTAATATGCACCATTAAAAGGCACATCATCAATTTTCAACCCTTTCTGACTTCATTTGATATTTTTCATGCATTTAATGATTTATTTTGAGCTAAATGACCCTGAATTTGAAAAGCAGTACAAATGAACTCTGAAAAGGATGTAACTTGGCATGACATAATTTCACCCACATAGCAACTTCTAAGAGTTGAGAGGGTTACTACAAAAATTGGATGCCCTTGGTGTACAAATTGGACAATCTCTTTCGAAGTATGACGGTTTCGGACGAAAACTCATCTATTACAAAGGGATTTGATTTTTAATAACTTACTTTAACTCCATAAATTTCTTGAGTTTAATATGCACCATTCAAAGGCACGTCATCAATTTTCAACCCTTTCTAACTTCACTTGATATTTTTCGTTTATTTAATGATTTGTTGTTAGCTAAATGACCCTAAATTTGAAAAGTAGTACAAATGAACTCTAAAAAGGTTGTAACTTGGCATGACATCATAATTTCACCCACATAGAAACTTCTTAAGAGTTGAGAGGGTTACGGCAAAAATTCGATGCACTTGGTGTACAAATTGGACAATCTCTTTCGAAGTATGAGGGTTTCGGACGAAAACTCATCTATTACAAAGGGATTTCATTTTTAATAACTTATTTTTAACTCCATACTTTTTGTGTGTTCAATATGCACCATTCAAAGTCACATCATCAATTTACAACCCTTTCTGACTTCATTTGATATTTTTCATGCATTGAATGATTTATTTTGAGCTAAATTACCCTAAATTTGAAAAGCAGTACAAATGAACTCTGAAAAGGTTGTAACTTGGCATTACATCATAATTTCACCCACATAGCAACTTCTAAAGAGTTGAGAGGGTTATGGCAAAAACTGGATGCTCTTAGTGTAAAATTTGGACAATCTCTTTCGAAGTATGAGGGTTTCGGACGAAAACTCATCTATTACTAAGGGATTAAATTTTTATTAAATTATTTTAACTCCATAATTTTCGTGTGTTTAATATGCACCATTCAAAGGCACATCATCAATTTTTAACCCTTTCTTACTTCATTTGATATTTTTAATGCATTTAATGATTTATTTTGAGCTAAATGACCCTAAATTTGACAACCAGTACAAATGAACTCTGAAAAGTTTGTAACTTGGCATGACATCATAATTTCACCCACATAGCAACGTCTAAGGAGTTGAGAGGGTTACGACAAAAAACTAGACGCACTTGGTGTGCAAATTGGACAATCTCTTTCGAAGTATGAGGGTTTCGGACGAAAAATCATCTATTACAAAGGGATTTCATATTTAATAACTTATTTTTAACTCCATACATTTTGTGTGTTCAATATGCACTATTCAAAGGCACATCATCAATTTTCAACCCTTTTTGACTTCATTTCATATTTTTGATGCATTTAATGACTTAATTTCAGGTCAATAACCCTAAATTTGAAAAGTAGTACAAATGAACTCTCAAAAGGATGTAACTTGGCATGACATAATTTCACCCACTTAGCAACTTCTAAAGACTTGAGAGGGTTACGGCAAAAACTGGATGCACTTGGTGTACAAGTTGGACAATCTCTTTCGAAGTATGAGGGTTTCAGACGAAGACTCATCTATTACAAAGGGATTTCATTTTTAACAACTTATTTAAAATCCATACATTTTGTGAGTTTAATATGAACCATTCAAAGGCACATCATCAATTTTCAAAACTATGTGACTTCGTTTGATATTTTTCGTGCATTTAATGATTTGTTTTTAGCTAAATGACCCTAAATTTGAAAAGTAGTACAAATGACCTCTGAAAAGGTTGTAACTTGGCATGACATCATAATTTCACCCACATATCAAGTTCTAAAGAGTTGAGAGGGTTACGGCAAAAACTGGATGCACTTGGTGTACAAATTGGACAATCTCTTCCGAAGTATGAGGGTTTCGGACGAAAACTCATCTATTACAAAGGGATTTCATTCTTAATAACTTATTTTTAACTCCATACATTTTGTGTGTTTAATATGCACCATTCAATGCCACATCACCAATTTTCAATCCTTTCAGACATCATTTGATATTTTTCATGCATTTAATGATTTAGTTTGAGCTAAATGACCCTAAATTTGAAAAGTAGTACAAATGAACTCTGAAAAGGTTGTAACCTGGCATGCCATCATAGCTTCACCAGCATAGCAACTTGTAAAGAGTTGAGAGGGTTACGGCCAAACTGGATGCACTTGGTGTACAAATTGGACAATCTCTTTCGAAGTTTGAGGGTTTCAGACAAAAACTCATCTATTACAAAGGGATTTCATTCTTAATAACTTATTTTAACTCCATACTTTTTGTGAGTTTAATATGCACCATTCAAAGGCACATCATCAATTTTCAACCCGTTCTGACTTCATTTGATATTTTTCATGCATTTAATGATTTATTTTGAGCTAAATGACCCTAAATTTCAAAAGCAGTACGAATGAACTCTTAAAAGTTTGTAACTTGGCATGACATCATAATTTCACCCACATAGCAACGTCTAAAGAGTTGAGAGGGTTACGACAAAAAACTGGATGCACTTGGTGTACAAATTGGACAATCTCTTTCGAAGTATGAGGGTTTCGGACGAAAACTCATCTATTACAAAGGGATTTCATTTTTAATAACTTATTTTTAACTCCATACATTTTGTGTGTTCAACATGCACCATTCAAAGGCACATCATCAATTTTCAACCCTTTTTGACTTCATTTGATATTTTTCATGCATTTAATGATTTATTTTCAGCTAAATGACCCTAAATTTGAAAACTAGTACAAATGAACTCTGAAAAGAATGTAACTTGGCATGACATCATTTCACCCACTTAGCAACTTCTAAAGAGTTGAGAGGGTTACGACAAAAAACTGGATGCACTTGGCGTACAAATTGGACAATCTCTTACGAAGTATGAGGGTTTCGGACGAAAACTCATCTATTACAAAGGGATTCATTCTTAATAACTTATTTTTAAGTCCATACATTTTGTGTGTTTAATATGCACCATTCAATGGCACATCATCAATTTTCAACCCTTTCTGACTTCATTTGATATTTTTCATGCATTTAATGACTTAGTTTGAGCTAAATGACCCTAAATTTGAAAAGCTATACAAATGAACTCTGAAAAGGTTGTAACCTGTCATGCCATCATAACTTCACCAGGATAGAAACTTGTAAAGAGTTGAGAGGGTTAGGGCCAAACTGGATGCACTTGGTGTACAAATTGGATAATCTCTTTCGAAGTTTGAGGGTTTCGGACAAAAACTCATCTATTACAAAGGGATTTCATTTTTAATAACTTATTTTAACTCCATACTTTTTGTGAGTTTAATATGCACCACTCAAAGGCACATCATCAATTTTCAACCCGTTTTGACTTCATTTGATATTTATCATGCATTTAATGATTTATTTTGAGCTAAATGACCCTAAATTTGAAAAGTAGTACAAATGAAGTGTGAAAAGGACGAAAGTTGGCATGACATAATTTCACCCACATAGCAACTTCTAAACACTTGAGAGGGTTACGGCAAAAACTGGATGCCCTTGGTGTACAAATTGGACAATCTCTTCGAAGTATGACGGCTTCAGACGAAAACTCATCTATTACAAAGGGATTTCAGTTTTAATAACTTATTTTAACTCCATACATTTTGTGAGTTTAATATGCACCATTCAAAGGCACGTCATAAATTTTCAACCCTTTCTGACTTCATTTGGTATTTTTCATGCATTTAATGATTTAGTTTGAGCTAAATGACCCTAAATTTGAAAAGCAGTACAAATGAACTCTGAAAAGGTTGTAATCTCGCATGCCATCATAACTTCACCAGCATAGCAACTTGTAAAGAGTTCAGAGGGTTACAGCAAAAACTGGATGCACTTGGTGTACAAATTGGACAATCTCTTTCGAAGTTTGAGAGTTTCGCACAAAAGCTCATCTAGTACATGGGGATTTCATTTTTAATAACTTATTTTCACTCCATACTTTTTGTGAGTTTAATATGCACCATTCAAAGGCACATCATCAATTTTCAACCCGTTCTGACTTCATTTGATATTTTTCATGCATTTAATTATTTAGTTTGAGCTAAATGACCCTTAATTTGAAAAGCAGTACAAATGAACTCTGAAAAGGTTGTAACCTGGCATGCCATCATAACTTCACCAGCATAGCAACTTGTAAAGAGTTGAGAGGGTTACGGAAAAAACTGGATGCACTTGGTGTACAAATTGGACAATCTCTTTCGAAGTTTGAAGGTATCGGACAAAAACTCATCTAGTACAAGGGGATTTCATTTTTAATAACTTATTTTAGCTCCATACTTTTTGTGTGTTTAATATGCACCATTTAAAGGCACATCATCAATTTTCAACCCTTTCTGACTTCATTTGTTATTTTTCATGCATTTAATGATTTATTTTGAGCTAAATGACCCTAAATTTGAAAAGCAGTACAAATGAACTTTGAAAAGTTTGTAACTTGGCATGAAATCATAATTTCACCCACATAGCCATGTCTAAAGAGTTGAGAGGGTTATGACAAAAAACTGGATGCACTTGGTGTACAAATTGGACAATCTCTTTCGAAGTATGAGGGTTTCGGACGAAAACTCATCTATTACAAAGGGATTTCATATTTAATAACTTATTTTTAACTCCATACATTTTGTGTGTTCAACATGCACCATTCAAAGGCACATCATCAATTTTCAACCCGTTCTGATTTCATTTGATATTTATCATGCATTTAATGATTTATTTTGAGCTAAATGACCCTAAATTTGAAAAGTAGTACAAATGAACTCTGAAAAGGACGTAACTTGGCATGACATAATTTCACCCACATAGCAACTTCTAAACACTTGAGAGGGTTACGGCAAAAACTGCATGCCCTTGGTGTACAAATTGGACAATCTCTTTCGAAGTATGACGGCTTCAGACGAAAACTCATCTATTACAAATGGATTTCAGTTTTAATAACTTATTTTAACTCCATACATTTTGTGAGTTTAATATGCACCATTCAAAGGCACGTCATCAATTTTCAACCCATTCTGACTTTATTTGATATTTTTCATGCATTTAAGGATTTAGTTTGAGCTAAATGACCCTTAATTTGAAAAGCAGTACAAATGAACTCTGAAAAGGTTGTAACCTGGCATGCCATCATAACTTCACCAGCATAGCAACTTGTAGAGAGTTGAGAGGGTTACGGCAAAAACTGGATGCACTTGGTGTACAAATTGGACAATCTCTTTCGAAGTTTGAGGGTATCGGACAAAAACTCATCTAGTACAAGGGGATTTCATTTTTAATAACTTATTTTAAGTCCATACTTTTTGTGTGTTTAATATCCACCATTCAAAGGCACATCATCAATTTTCAACCCTTTCTGACTTCATTTGATATTTTTCATGCATTTAATGATTTATTTTGAGCTAAATGACCCTAAATTTGAAAATAAGTACAACTGAACTCTGAAAAGTTTGTAACTTGGCATGAAATCATAATTTCACCCACATAGCAACGTCTAAAGAGTTGAGAGGGTTATGACAAAAAATTGGATGCACTTGGTGTACAAATTGGACAATCTCTTTCGAAGTATGAGGGTTTCGGACGAAAACTCATCTATTACAAAGGGATTTCATATTTAATAACTTATTTTTAACTCCATACATTTTGTGTGTTCAACATGCACCATTCAAAGGCACATCATCAATTTTCAACCCTTTTTGACTTCATTTGATATTTTTCATGCATTTAATGATTTATTTTCAGCTAAATGACCCTAAATTTGAAAAGTAGTACAAATGAACTCTGAAAAGGATGTAACTTGGCATGACATCATTTCACCCACTTAGCAACTTCTAAAGGGTTGAGAGGGTTACGGCAAAAACTGGATGCACTTGGTGTACAAATTGGACAATCTCTTTCGAAGTATGAGGGTTTCGGACGAAATTTCATCTATTACAAAGGGATTTCATTCTTAATAACTTATTTTTAACTCCATACATTTTGTGTGTTTAATATGCACCATTCAATGGCACATCATCAATTTTCAACCCTTTCTGACTTCATTTGTTATTTTTCATGCATTTAATGATTTAGTTTGAGCTAAATGACCCTAAATTTGAAAAGCAGTACAAATGGACTCTGAAAAGGTTGTAACCTGTCATGCCATCATAACTTGACCAGCATAGCAACTTTTAAAGAGTTGAGAGGGTTAGGGCCAAACTGGATGCACTTGGTGTACAAATTGGACAATCTCTTTCGAAGTTTGAGGGTTTCGGACAAAAACTCATCTATTACAAAGGGATTTCATTTTTAATAACTTATTTTAACTCCATACTTTTTGTGAGTTTAATATGCACCATTCAAAGGCACATCATCAATTTTCAACCCGTTCTGACTTCATTTGATATTTTTCATGCATTTAATGATTTATTTTGAGCTAAATGACCCTAAATTTGAAAAGTAGTACAAATGAACTCTGAAAAGGACGTAACTTGGCATGACATAATTTCACCCACATAGCAACTTCTAAACACTTGAGAGGGTTACGACAAAAACTGGATGCCCTTGGTGTACAAATTGGACAATCTCTTTCGAAGTATGACGGCTTCAGACGAAAACTCATCTATTACAAAGGGATTTTAGTTCTAATAACTTATTTTAACTCCATACATTTTGTGAGATTAATATGCACCATTCAAAGGCACATCATCAATTTTCAACCCTTTCTGACTTCATTTGATATTTTTCATGCATTTAATGATTTAGTTTGAGCTAAATGACCCTAAATTTGAAAAGCAGTACAAATGAACTCTGAAAAGGTTGTAATCTGGCATGCCATCATAACTTCACCAGCATAGCAACTTGTAAAGAGTTGAGAGGGTTACGGCAAAAACTGGATGCACTTGGTGTACAAATTGGACAATCTCTTTCGAAGTTTGAGAGTTTCAGACAAAAGCTCATCTAGTACATGGGGATTTCATTTTTAATAACTTATTTTAACTCCATACTTTTTGTGAGTTTAATATGCACCATTCAAAGGCACATCATCAATTTTCAACCCGTTCTGACTTCATTTGATATTTTTCATGCATTTAATGATTTATTTTGAGCTAAACGACCCTAAATTTGAAAAGTAGTACAAATGAACTCTGAAAAGGACGTAACTTGGCATGACATAATTTCACCCACATAGCAACTTCTAAACACTTCAGAGGGTTACGGCAAAAACTGGATGCCCTTGGTGTACAAATTGGACAATCTCTTTCGAAGTATGATGGCTTCAGACGAAAACTCATCTATTACAAAGGGATTTCATTTCTAATAACTTATTTTAACTCCATACATTTTGTGAGTTTAATATGCACCATTCAAAGGAACATCATCAATTTTCAACCCTTTCTGACTTTATTTGATATTTTTCGTGCATTTAATGATTTAGTTTGAGCTAAATGACCCTTAATTTGAAAAGCAGTACAAATGAACTCTGAAAAGGTTGTAACCTGGCATGCCATCATAACTTCACCAGCATAGCAACTTGTAAAGAGTTGAGAGTCTTACGGTAAAAACTGGATGCACTTGGTGTACAAATTGGACAATCTCTTTCGAAGTTTGAAGGTATCGGACAAAAACTCATCTATTACAAAGGGATTTCATTTTTAATAACTTATTTTTAACTCCATACATTTTGTGTGTTCAATATGCACCATTCAAAGGCACGTCATCAATTTTAAACCCTTTTTGCCTTCGTTTGATATTTTTCATGCATTTAATGACTTAATTTCAGCTCAATGGC
The DNA here is from genome assembly GCA_022496015.1 of Hordeum marinum. Taxonomy (NCBI): domain Eukaryota; kingdom Viridiplantae; phylum Streptophyta; class Magnoliopsida; order Poales; family Poaceae; genus Hordeum; species Hordeum marinum. The sequence continues at coordinate 436,246,582 of CM039672.1, read as the reverse complement.
CCTAAATTTGAAAAGTAGTACAAATGAACTCTCAAAAGGATGTATCTTGGCATGACATAATTTCACCCACTTAGCAACTTCTAAAGAGTTGAGAGGGTTACGGCAAAAACTGGATGCTCTTGGTGTACAAGTTGGACAATCTCTTTCGAAGTATGAGGGTTTGAGACAAAAACTCATCTATTACAAAGGGATTTAATTTTTAATAACTTATTTTAAATCCATACATTTTGTGAGTTTAATATGCACCATTCAAAGGCACATCATCAATTTTCAACCCTTTCTGACTTCATTTGATATTTTTCGTGCATTGAATGATTTATTTTGAGCTAAATGACCCTAAATTTGAAAAGCAGTACGAATGAACTCTAAAAAGGTTTTAACTTGGGATGACATCATAATTTCACCCACATAGCAACGTCTAAAGAGTTGAGAGGGTTACGACAAAAACTGGATGCACTTGGTGTACAAATTGGACAATCTCTTTCGGAGTATGAGGGTTTCGGACGAAAACTCATCTATTACAAAGGGATTTCATTTTTAATAACTTATTTTTAACTCCATACATTTTGTGTGTTCAATATGCACCATTCAAAGGCACATCATCAGTTTTCAACCCTTTTTGACTTCATTTGATATTTTTCATGCATTTAATGATTTATTTTCAGCTAAATGACCCTAAATTTGAAAAGTAGTACAAATGAACTCTGAAAAGGATGTAACTTGGCATGACATAATTTCACCCACTTAGCAACTTCTAAAGAGTTCAGAGGGTTACGGCAAAAACTGGATGCACTTGCTGTACAAATTGGACAATCTCTTTCGAAGTTTGAGGGTTTCGGACAAAAACTCATCTAGTACAAGGGGATTTCATTTTTAATAACTTACTTTAGCTCCATACTTTTTATGTGTTTAATATGCACCATTCAAAGGCACATCATCAATTTTCAACCCTTTCTAACTTCATTTGATATTTTTCATGCATTTAATGATTTATTTTGAGCTAAATGAGCCTAAATTTGAAAAGAAGTTCAAATGAAATCTGAAAAGTTTGTAACTTGGCATGAAATCATAATTTCACCCACATAGCAACTTCTAAAGAGTTGAGAGGGTTACGGCAAAAAATTAGATGCACTTGGTGTAAAAATTGGACAATCTCTTTCGGAGTATGAGTGTTTCGGACGAAAACTCATCTATTACAAAGGGATTTCATTCTTAATAACTTATTTTTACCTCCATACATTTTGTGCGTTCAATATGCACCATTAAAAGGCACATCATCAATTTTCAACCCTTTCTGACTTCATTTGATATTTTTCATGCATTTAATGATTTATTTTGAGCTAAATGACCCTGAATTTGAAAAGCAGTACAAATGAACTCTGAAAAGGATGTAACTTGGCATGACATAATTTCACCCACATAGCAACTTCTAAAGAGTTGAGAGGGTTACTACAAAAACTGGATGCCCTTGGTGTACAAATTGGACAATCTCTTTCGAAGTATGACGGTTTCGGACGAAAACTCATCTATTGCAAAGGGATTTGATTTTTAATAACTTACTTTAACTCCATAAATTTCTTGAGTTTAATATGCACCATTCAAAGGCACGTCATCAATTTTCAACCCTTTCTAACTTCACTTGATATTTTTCGTTTATTTAATGATTTGTTGTTAGCTAAATGACCCTAAATTTGAAAAGTAGTACAAATGAACTCTAAAAAGGTTGTAACTTGGCATGACATCATAATTTCACCCACATAGAAACTTCTTAAGAGTTGAGAGGGTTACGGCAAAAATTCGATGCACTTGGTGTACAAATTGGACAATCTGTTTCGAAGTATGAGGGTTTCGGACGAAAACTCATCTATTACAAAGGGATTTCATTTTTAATAACTTATTTTTAACTCCATACTTTTTGTGTGTTCAATATGCACCATTCAAAGTCACATCATCAATTTACAACCCTTTCTGACTTCATTTGATATTTTTCATGCATTGAATGATTTATTTTGAGCTAAATTACCCTAAATTTGAAAAGCAGTACAAATGAACTCTGAAAAGGTTGTAACTTGGCATTACATCATAATTTCACCCACATAGCAACTTCTAAAGAGTTGAGAGGGTTATGGCAAAAACTGGATGCTCTTAGTGTAAAATTTGGACAATCTCTTTCGAAGTATGAGGGTTTCGGACGAAAACTCATCTATTACTAAGGGATTAAATTTTTAATAAATTATTTTAACTCCATAATTTTCGTGTGTTTAATATGCACCATTCAAAGGCACATCATCAATTTTTAACCCTTTCTGACTTCATTTGATATTTTTAATGCATTTAATGATTTATTTTGAGCTAAATGACCCTAAGTTTGACAACCAGTACAAATGAACTCTGAAAAGTTTGTAACTTGGCATGACATCATAATTTCACCCACATAGCAACGTCTAAAGAGTTGAGAGGGTTACGACAAAAAACTAGACGCACTTGGTGTGCAAATTGGACAATCTCTTTCGAAGTATGAGGGTTTCGGACGAAAAATCATCTATTACAAAGGGATTTCATATTTAATAACTTATTTTTAACTCCATACATTTTGTGTGTTCAATATGCACTATTCAAAGGCACATCATCAATTTTCAACCCTTTTTGACTTCATTTCATATTTTTGATGCATTTAATGACTTAATTTCAGGTCAATAACCCTAAATTTGAAAAGTAGTAAAATGAACTCTCAAAAGGATGTAACTTGGCATGACATAATTTCACCCACTTAGCAACTTCTAAAGACTTGAGAGGGTTACGGCAAAAACTGGATGCACTTGGTGTACAAGTTGGACAATCTCTTTCGAAGTATGAGGGTTTCAGACGAAGACTCATCTATTACAAAGGGATTTCATTTTTAACAACTTATTTAAAATCCATACATTTTGTGAGTTTAATATGAACCATTCAAAGGCACATCATCAATTTTCAAAACTATGTGACTTCGTTTGATATTTTTCGTGCATTTAATGATTTGTTTTTAGCTAAATGACCCTAAATTTGAAAAGTAGTGCAAATGACCTCTGAAAAGGTTGTAACTTGGCATGACATCATAATTTCACCCACATATCAAGTTCTAAAGAGTTGAGAGGGTTACGGCAAAAACTGGATGCACTTGGTGTACAAATTGGACAATCTCTTCCGAAGTATGAGGGTTTCGGACGAAAACTCATCTATTACAAAGGGATTTCATTCTTAATAACTTATTTTTAACTCCATACATTTTGTGTGTTTAATATGCACCATTCAATGCCACATCATCAATTTTCAATCCTTTCAGACATCATTTGATATTTTTCATGCATTTAATGATTTAGTTTGAGCTAAATGACCCTAAATTTGAAAAGTAGTACAAATGAACTCTGAAAAGGTTATAACCTGGCATGCCATCATAGCTTCACCAGCATAGCAACTTGTAAAGAGTTGAGAGGGTTACGGCCAAACTGGATGCACTTGGTGTACAAATTGGACAATCTCTTTCGAAGTTTGAGGGTTTCAGACAAAAACTCATCTATTACAAAGGGATTTCATTCTTAATAACTTATTTTAACTCCATACTTTTTGTGAGTTTAATATGCACCATTCAAAGGCACATCATCAATTTTCAACCCGTTCTGACTTCATTTGATATTTTTCATGCATTTAATGATTTATTTTGAGCTAAATGACCCTAAATTTCAAAAGCAGTACGAATGAACTCTTAAAAGTTTGTAACTTGGCATGACATCATAATTTCACCCACATAGCAACGTCTAAAGAGTTGAGAGGGTTACGACAAAAAACTGGATGCACTTGGTGTACAAATTGGACAATCTCTTTCGAAGTATGAGGGTTTCGGACGAAAACTCATCTATTACAAAGGGATTTCATTTTTAATAACTTATTTTTAACTCCATACATTTTGTGTGTTCAACATGCACCATTCAAAGGCACATCATCAATTTTCAACCCTTTTTGACTTCATCTGATATTTTTCATGCATTTAATGATTTATTTTCAGCTAAATGACCCTAAATTTGAAAACTAGTACAAATGAACTCTGAAAAGGATGTAACTTGGCATGACATCATTTCACCCACTTAGCAACTTCTAAAGAGTTGAGAGGGTTACGACAAAAAACTGGATGCACTTGGTGTACAAATTGGACAATCTCTTTCGAAGTATGACGGTTTCGGACGAAAACTCATCTATTACAAAGGGATTCATTCTTAATAACTTATTTTTAAGTCCATACATTTTTTGTGTTTAATATGCACCATTCAATGGCACATCATCAATTTTCAACCCTTTCTCACTTCATTTGATATTTTTCATGCATTTAATGATTTAGTTTGAGCTAAATGACCCTAAATTTGAAAAGCTGTACAAATGAACTCTGAAAAGGTTGTAACCTGTCATGCCATCATAACTTCACCAGGATAGAAACTTGTAAAGAGTTGAGAGGGTTAGGGCCAAACTGGATGCACTTGGTGTACAAATTGGACAATCTCTTTCGAAGTTTGAGGGTTTCGGACAAAAACTCATCTATTACAAAGGGATTTCATTTTTAATAACTTATTTTAACTCCATACTTTTTGTGAGTTTAATATGCACCACTCAAAGGCACATCATCAATTTTCAACCCGTTTTGACTTCATTTGATATTTATCATGCATTTAATGATTTATTTTGAGCTAAATGACCCTAAATTTGAAAAGTAGTACAAATGAAGTGTGAAAAGGACGTAACTTGGCATGACATAATTTCACCCACATAGCAACTTCTAAACACTTGAGAGGGTTACGGCAAAAACTGGATGCCCTTGGTGTACAAATTGGACAATCTCTTCGAAGTATGACGGCTTCAGACGAAAACTCATCTATTACAAAGGGATTTCAGTTTTAATAACTTATTTTAACTCCATACATTTTGTGAGTTTAATATGCACCATTCAAAGGCACGTCATAAATTTTCAACCCTTTCTGACTTCATTTGGTATTTTTCATGCATTTAATGATTTAGTTTGAGCTAAATGACCCTAAATTTGAAAAGCAGTACAAATGAACTCTGAAAAGGTTGTAATCTCGCATGCCATCATAACTTCACCAGCATAGCAACTTGTAAAGAGTTGAGAGGGTTACGGAAAAAACTGGATGCACTTGGTGTACAAATTGGACAATCTCTTTCGAAGTTTGAGAGTTTCGCACAAAAGCTCATCTAGTACATGGGGATTTCATTTTTAATAACTTATTTTCACTCCATACTTTTTGTGAGTTTAATATGCACCATTCAAAGGCACATCATCAATTTTCAACCCGTTCTGACTTCATTTGATATTTTTCATGCATTTAATTATTTAGTTTGAGCTAAATGACCCTTAATTTGAAAAGCAGTACAAATGAACTCTGAAAAGGTTGTAACCTGGCATGCCATCGTAACTTCACCAGCATAGCAACTTGTAAAGAGTTGAGAGGGTTACGGAAAAAACTGGATGCACTTGGTGTACAAATTGGACAATCTCTTTCGAAGTTTGAAGGTATTGGACAAAAACTCATCTAGTACAAGGGGATTTCATTTTTAATAACTTATTTTAACTCCATACTTTTTTTGTGTTTAATATGCACCATTTAAAGGCACATCATCAATTTTCAACCCTTTCTGACTTCATTTGTTATTTTTCATGCATTTAATGATTTATTTTGAGCTAAATGACCCTAAATTTGAAAAGCAGTACAAATGAACTCTGAAAAGTTTGTAACTTGGCATGAAATCATAATTTCACCCACATAGCCATGTCTAAAGAGTTGAGAGGGTTATGACAAAAAACTGGATGCACTTGGTGTACAAATTGGACAATCTCTTTCGAAGTATGAGGGTTTCGGACGAAAACTCATCTATTACAAAGGGATTTCATTTTTAATAACTTATTTTTAACTCCATACATTTTGTGTGTTCAATATGCACCATTCAAAGGCACATCATCAGTTTTCAACCCTTTTTGACTTCATTTGATATTTTTCATGCATTTAATGATTTATTTTCAGCTAAATGACCCTAAATTTGAAAAGTAGTACAAATGAACTCTGAAAAGGATGTAACTTGGCATGACATAATTTCACCCACTTAGCAACTTCTAAAGAGTTCAGAGGGTTACGGCAAAAACTGGATGCACTTGCTGTACAAATTGGACAATCTCTTTCGAAGTTTGAGGGTTTCGGACAAAAACTCATCTAGTACAAGGGGATTTCATTTTTAATAACTTACTTTAGCTCCATACTTTTTATGTGTTTAATATGCACCATTCAAAGGCACATCATCAATTTTCAACCCTTTCTAACTTCATTTGATATTTTTCATGCATTTAATGATTTATTTTGAGCTAAATGAGCCTAAATTTGAAAAGAAGTTCAAATGAAATCTGAAAAGTTTGTAACTTGGCATGAAATCATAATTTCACCCACATAGCAACTTCTAAAGAGTTGAGAGGGTTACGGCAAAAAATTAGATGCACTTGGTGTAAAAATTGGACAATCTCTTTCGGAGTATGAGTGTTTCGGACGAAAACTCATCTATTACAAAGGGATTTCATTCTTAATAACTTCTTTTTACCTCCATACATTTTGTGCGTTTAATATGCACCATTAAAAGGCACATCATCAATTTTCAACCCTTTCTGACTTCATTTGATATTTTTCATGCATTTAATGATTTATTTTGAGCTAAATGACCCTGAATTTGAAAAGCAGTACAAATGAACTCTGAAAAGGATGTAACTTGGCATGACATAATTTCACCCACATAGCAACTTCTAAAGAGTTGAGAGGGTTACTACAAAAACTGGATGCCCTTGGTGTACAAATTGGACAATCTCTTTCGAAGTATGACGGTTTCGGACGAAAACTCATCTATTGCAAAGGGATTTGATTTTTAATAACTTACTTTAACTCCATAAATTTCTTGAGTTTAATATGCACCATTCAAAGGCACGTCATCAATTTTCAACCCTTTCTAACTTCACTTGATATTTTTCGTTTATTTAATGATTTGTTGTTAGCTAAATGACCCTAAATTTGAAAAGTAGTACAAATGAACTCTAAAAAGGTTGTAACTTGGCATGACATCATAATTTCACCCACATAGAAACTTCTTAAGAGTTGAGAGGGTTACGGCAAAAATTCGATGCACTTGGTGTACAAATTGGACAATCTCTTTCGAAGTATGAGGGTTTCGGACGAAAACTCATCTATTACAAAGGGATTTCATTTTTAATAACTTATTTTTAACTCCATACTTTTTGTGTGTTCAATATGCACCATTCAAAGTCACATCATCAATTTACAACCCTTTCTGACTTCATTTGATATTTTTCATGCATTGAATGATTTATTTTGAGCTAAATTACCCTAAATTTGAAAAGCAGTACAAATGAACTCTGAAAAGGTTGTAACTTGGCATTACATCATAATTTCACCCACATAGCAACTTCTAAAGAGTTGAGAGGGTTATGGCAAAAACTGGATGCTCTTCGTGTAAAATTTGGACAATCTCTTTCGAAGTATGAGGGTTTCGGACGAAAACTCATCTATTACTAAGGGATTAAATTTTTAATAAATTATTTTAACTCCATAATTTTCGTGTGTTTAATATGCACCATTCAAAGGCACATCATCAATTTTTAACCCTTTCTGACTTCATTTGATATTTTTAATGCATTTAATGATTTATTTTGAGCTAAATGACCCTAAGTTTGACAACCAGTACAAATGAACTCTGAAAAGTTTGTAACTTGGCATGACATCATAATTTCACCCACATAGCAACGTCTAAAGAGTTGAGAGGGTTACGACAAAAAACTAGACGCACTTGGTGTGCAAATTGGACAATCTCTTTCGAAGTATGAGGGTTTCGGACGAAAAATCATCTATTACAAAGGGATTTCATATTTAATAACTTATTTTTAACTCCATACATTTTGTGTGTTCAATATGCACTATTCAAAGGCACATCATCAATTTTCAACCCTTTTTGACTTCATTTCATATTTTTGATGCATTTAATGACTTAATTTCAGGTCAATAACCCTAAATTTGAAAAGTAGTAAAATGAACTCTCAAAAGGATGTAACTTGGCATGACATAATTTCACCCACTTAGCAACTTCTAAAGACTTGAGAGGGTTACGGCAAAAACTGGATGCACTTGGTGTACAAGTTGGACAATCTCTTTCGAAGTATGAGGGTTTCAGACGAAGACTCATCTATTACAAAGGGATTTCATTTTTAACAACTTATTTAAAATCCATACATTTTGTGAGTTTAATATGAACCATTCAAAGGCACATCATCAATTTTCAAAACTATGTGACTTCGTTTGATATTTTTCGTGCATTTAATGATTTGTTTTTAGCTAAATGACCCTAAATTTGAAAAGTAGTGCAAATGACCTCTGAAAAGGTTGTAACTTGGCATGACATCATAATTTCACCCACATATCAAGTTCTAAAGAGTTGAGAGGGTTACGGCAAAAACTGGATGCACTTGGTGTACAAATTGGACAATCTCTTCCGAAGTATGAGGGTTTCGGACGAAAACTCATCTATTACAAAGGGATTTCATTCTTAATAACTTATTTTTAACTCCATACATTTTGTGTGTTTAATATGCACCATTCAATGCCACATCATCAATTTTCAATCCTTTCAGACATCATTTGATATTTTTCATGCATTTAATGATTTAGTTTGAGCTAAATGACCCTAAATTTGAAAAGTAGTACAAATGAACTCTGAAAAGGTTATAACCTGGCATGCCATCATAGCTTCACCAGCATAGCAACTTGTAAAGAGTTGAGAGGGTTACGGCCAAACTGGATGCACTTGGTGTACAAATTGGACAATCTCTTTCGAAGTTTGAGGGTTTCAGACAAAAACTCATCTATTACAAAGGGATTTCATTCTTAATAACTTATTTTAACTCCATACTTTTTGTGAGTTTAATATGCACCATTCAAAGGCACATCATCAATTTTCAACCCGTTCTGACTTCATTTGATATTTTTCATGCATTTAATGATTTATTTTGAGCTAAATGACCCTAAATTTCAAAAGCAGTACGAATGAACTCTTAAAAGTTTGTAACTTGGCATGACATCATAATTTCACCCACATAGCAACGTCTAAAGAGTTGAGAGGGTTACGACAAAAAACTGGATGCACTTGGTGTACAAATTGGACAATCTCTTTCGAAGTATGAGGGTTTCGGACGAAAACTCATCTATTACAAAGGGATTTCATTTTTAATAACTTATTTTTAACTCCATACATTTTGTGTGTTCAACATGCACCATTCAAAGGCACATCATCAATTTTCAACCCTTTTTGACTTCATCTGATATTTTTCATGCATTTAATGATTTATTTTCAGCTAAATGACCCTAAATTTGAAAACTAGTACAAATGAACTCTGAAAAGGATGTAACTTGGCATGACATCATTTCACCCACTTAGCAACTTCTAAAGAGTTGAGAGGGTTACGACAAAAAACTGGATGCACTTGGTGTACAAATTGGACAATCTCTTTCGAAGTATGACGGTTTCGGACGAAAACTCATCTATTACAAAGGGATTCATTCTTAATAACTTATTTTTAAGTCCATACATTTTGTGTGTTTAATATGCACCATTCAATGGCACATCATCAATTTTCAACCCTTTCTCACTTCATTTGATATTTTTCATGCATTTAATGATTTAGTTTGAGCTAAATGACCCTAAATTTGAAAAGCTGTACAAATGAACTCTGAAAAGGTTGTAACCTGTCATGCCATCATAACTTCACCAGGATAGAAACTTGTAAAGAGTTGAGAGGGTTAGGGCCAAACTGGATGCACTTGGTGTACAAATTGGACAATCTCTTTCGAAGTTTGAGGGTTTCGGACAAAAACTCATCTATTACAAAGGGATTTCATTTTTAATAACTTATTTTAACTCCATACTTTTTGTGAGTTTAATATGCACCACTCAAAGGCACATCATCAATTTTCAACCCGTTTTGACTTCATTTGATATTTATCATGCATTTAATGATTTATTTTGAGCTAAATGACCCTAAATTTGAAAAGTAGTACAAATGAAGTGTGAAAAGGACGTAACTTGGCATGACATAATTTCACCCACATAGCAACTTCTAAACACTTGAGAGGGTTACGGCAAAAACTGGATGCCCTTGGTGTACAAATTGGACAATCTCTTCGAAGTATGACGGCTTCAGACGAAAACTCATCTATTACAAAGGGATTTCAGTTTTAATAACTTATTTTAACTCCATACATTTTGTGAGTTTAATATGCACCATTCAAAGGCACGTCATAAATTTTCAACCCTTTCTGACTTCATTTGGTATTTTTCATGCATTTAATGATTTAGTTTGAGCTAAATGACCCTAAATTTGAAAAGCAGTACAAATGAACTCTGAAAAGGTTGTAATCTCGCATGCCATCATAACTTCACCAGCATAGCAACTTGTAAAGAGTTGAGAGGGTTACAGCAAAAACTGGATGCACTTGGTGTACAAATTGGACAATCTCTTTCGAAGTTTGAGAGTTTCGCACAAAAGCTCATCTAGTACATGGGGATTTCATTTTTAATAACTTATTTTCACTCCATACTTTTTGTGAGTTTAATATGCACCATTCAAAGGCACATCATCAATTTTCAACCCGTTCTGACTTCATTTGATATTTTTCATGCATTTAATTATTTAGTTTGAGCTAAATGACCCTTAATTTGAAAAGCAGTACAAATGAACTCTGAAAAGGTTGTAACCTGGCATGCCATCATAACTTCACCAGCATAGCAACTTGTAAAGAGTTGAGAGGGTTACGGAAAAAACTGGATGCACTTGGTGTACAAATTGGACAATCTCTTTCGAAGTTTGAAGGTATTGGACAAAAACTCATCTAGTACAAGGGGATTTCATTTTTAATAACTTATTTTAACTCCATACTTTTTTTGTGTTTAATATGCACCATTTAAAGGCACATCATCAATTTTCAACCCTTTCTGACTTCATTTGTTATTTTTCATGCATTTAATGATTTATTTTGAGCTAAATGACCCTAAATTTGAAAAGCAGTACAAATGAACTCTGAAAAGTTTGTAACTTGGCATGAAATCATAATTTCACCCACATAGCCATGTCTAAAGAGTTGAGAGGGTTATGACAAAAAACTGGATGCACTTGGTGTACAAATTGGACAATCTCTTTCGAAGTATGAGGGTTTCGGACGAAAACTCATCTATTACAAAGGGATTTCATATTTAATAACTTATTTTTAACTCCATACATTTTGTGTGTTCAACATGCACCATTCAAAGGCACATCATCAATTTTCAGCCCGTTCTGATTTCATTTGATATTTATCATGCATTTAATGATTTATTTTGAGCTAAATGACCCTAAATTTGAAAAGTAGTACAAATGAACTCTGAAAAGGACGTAACTTGGCATGACATAATTTCACCCACATAGCAACTTCTAAACACTTGAGAGGGTTACGGCAAAAACTGCATGCCCTTGGTGTACAAATTGGACAATCTCTTTCGAAGTATGACGGCTTCAGACGAAAACTCATCTATTACAAATGGATTTCAGTTTAAATAACTTATTTTAACTCCATACATTTTGTGAGTTTAATATGCACCATTCAAAGGCACGTCATCAATTTTCAACCCATTCTGACTTTATTTGATATTTTTCATGCATTTAAGGATTTAGTTTTAGCTAAATGACCCTTAATTTGAAAAGCAGTACAAATGAACTCTGAAAAGGTTGTAACCTGGCATGCCATCATAACTTCACCAGCATAGCAACTTGTAAAGAGTTGAGAGGGTTACGGCAAAAACTGGATGCACTTGGTGTACAAATTGGACAATCTCTTTCGAAGTTTGAGGGTATCGGACAAAAACTCATCTAGTACAAGGGGATTTCATTTTTAATAACTTATTTTAAGTCCATACTTTTTGTGTGTTTAATATGCACCATTCAAAGGCACATCATCAATTTTCAACCCTTTCTGACTTCATTTGATATTTTTCATGCATTTAATGATTTATTTTGAGCTAAATGACCCTAAATTTGAAAATAAGTACAAATGAACTATGAAAAGTTTGTAACTTGGCATGAAATCATAATTTCACCCACATAGCAACGTCTAAAGAGTTGAGAGGGTTACGACAAAAAATTGGATGCACTTGGTGTACAAATTGGACAATCTCTTTCGAAGTATGAGGGTTTCGGACGAAAACTCATCTATTACAAAGGGATTTCATATTTAATAACTTATTTTTAACTCCATACATTTTGTGTGTTCAACATGCACCATTCAAAGGCACATCATCAATTTTCAACCCTTTTTGACTTCATTTGATATTTTTCATGCATTTAATGATTTATTTTCAGCTAAATGACCCTAAATTTGAAAAGTAGTACAAATGAACTCTGAAAAGGATGTAACTTGGCATGACATCATTTCACCCACTTAGCAACTTCTAAAGGGTTGAGAGGGTTACGGCAAAAACTAGATGCACTTGGTGTACAAATTGGACAATCTCTTTCGAAGTATGAGGGTTTCGGACGAAATTTCATCTATTACAAAGGGATTTCATTCTTAATAACTTATTTTTAACTCCATACATTTTGTGTGTTTAATATGCACCATTCAATGGCACATCATCAATTTTCAACCCTTTCTGACTTCATTTGTTATTTTTCATGCATTTAATGATTTAGTTTGAGCTAAATGACCCTAAATTTGAAAAGCAGTACAAATGGACTCTGAAAAGGTTGTAACCTGTCATGCCATCATAACTTGACCAGCATAGCAACTTTTAAAGAGTTGAGAGGGTTAGGGCCAAACTGGATGCACTTGGTGTACAAATTGGACAATCTCTTTCGAAGTTTGAGGGTTTCGGACAAAAACTCATCTATTACAAAGGGATTTCATTTTTAATAACTTATTTTAACTCCATACTTTTTGTGAGTTTAATATGCACCATTCAAAGGCACATCATCAATTTTCAACCCGTTCTGACTTCATTTGATATTTTTCATACATTTAATGATTTATTTTGAGCTAAATGACCCTAAATTTGAAAAGTAGTACAAATGAACTCTGAAAAGGACATAACTTGGCATGACATAATTTCACCCACATAGCAACTTCTAAACACTTGAGAGGGTTACGACAAAAACTGGATGCCCTTGGTGTACAAATTGGACAATCTCTTTCGAAGTATGACGGCTTCAGACGAAAACTCATCTATTACAAAGGGATTTTAGTTCTAATAACTTATTTTAACTCCATACATTTTGTGAGATTAATATGCACCATTCAAAGGCACATCATCAATTTTCAACCCTTTCTGACTTCATTTGATATTTTTCATGCATTTAATGATTTAGTTTGAGCTAAATGACCCTAAATTTGAAAAGCAGTACAAATGAACTCTGAAAAGGTTGTAATCTGGCATGCCATCATAACTTCACCAGCATAGCAACTTGTAAAGAGTTGAGAGGGTTACGGCAAAAACTGGATGCACTTGGTGTACAAATTGGACAATCTCTTTCGAAGTTTCAGAGTTTCAGACAAAAGCTCATCTAGTACATGGGGATTTCATTTTTAATAACTTATTTTAACTCCATACTTTTTGTGAGTTTAATATGCACCATTCAAAGGCACATCATCAATTTTCAACCCGTTCTGACTTCATTTGATATTTTTCATGCATTTAATGATTTATTTTGAGCTAAATGACCCTAAATTTGAAAAGTAGTACAAATGAACTCTGAAAAGGACGTAACTTGGCATGACATAATTTCACCCACATAGCAACTTCTAAACACTTCAGAGGGTTACGGCAAAAACTGGATGCCCTTGGTGTACAAATTGGACAATCTCTTTCGAAGTATGATGGCTTCACACGAAAACTCATCTATTACAAAGGGATTTCATTTCTAATAACTTATTTTAACTCCATACATTTTGTGAGTTTAATATGCACCATTCAAAGGAACATCATCAATTTTCAACCCTTTCTGACTTTATTTGATATTTTTCGTGCATTTAATGATTTAGTTTGAGCTAAATGACCCTTAATTTGAAAAGCAGTACAAATGAACTCTGAAAAGGTTGTAACCTGGCATGCCATCATAACTTCACCAGCATAGCAACTTGTAAAGAGTTGAGAGTCTTACGGTAAAAACTGGATGCACTTGGTGTACAAATTGGACAATCTCTTTCGAAGTTTGAAGGTATCGGACAAAAACTCATCTAGTACAAGGGGATTTCATTTTTAATAACTTATTTTAACTCCATACTTTTTGTGTGTTTAATATGCACCATTGAAAGGCACATCATCAATTTTCAACCCTTTCTGACTTCATTTGTTATTTTTCATGCATTTAATGATTTATTTTGAGCTAAATGACCCTAAATTTGAAAAGCAGTACAAATGAACTCTGAAAAGTTTGTAACTTGAAATGAAATCATAATTTCACCCACATAGCCACGTCTAAAGAGTTGAGAGGGTTATGACAAAAAACATGATGCACTTGGTATACAAATTGGACAATCTCTTTCGAAGTATGAGGGATTCGGACGAAAACTCATCTATTACAAAGGGATTTCATATTTAATAACTTATTTTTAACTCCATACATTTTGTGTGCTCAACATGCACCATTCAAAGGCACATCATCAATTTTCAACCCTTTTTGACTTCATTTGATATTTTTCATGCATTTAATGATTTATTTTCAGCTAAATGACCCTAAATTTGAAAAGTAGTACAAATGAACTCTGAAAAGGATGTAACTTGGCATGACATAATTTCACCCACTTAGCAACTTCTAAAGGGTTGAGAGGGTTACGGCAAAAACTGGATGCACTTGGTGTACAAATTGGACAATCTCTTTCGAAGTATGAGGGTTTCAGACGAAATTTCATCTATTACAAAGGGATTTCATTCTTAATAACTTATTTGTAACTCCATACATTTTGTGTGTTTAATATGCACCATTCAATGGCACATCATCTATTTTCAACCCTTTCTGACTTCATTTGATATTTTCCATGCATTTAATGATTTAGTTTGAGCTAAATGACCCTAAATTTGGAAACCAGTACAAATGAACTCTGAAAAGGTTGTAACCTATCATGCCATCATAACTTGACCAGCATAGCAACTTGTAAAGAGTTGAGAGGGTTACGGCCAAACTGGATGCACTTGGTGTACAAATTGGTCAATCTCTTTCGATGTTTGAGGGTTTCGGACAAAAACTCATCTATTACAAAGGGATTTCATTTTTAATAACTTATTTTAATTCCATACTTTTTGTGAGTTTAATATGCACCATTCAAAGGCACATCGTCAATTTTCAACCCGTTCTGACTTCATTTGATATTTTTCATGCATTTAATGATTTATTTTGAGCTAAATGACCCTAAATTTGAAAAGTAGTACAAATGAACTCTGAAAAGGATGCAACTTGGCATGACATAATTTCACCCACATAGCAACTTCTAAACACTTGAGAGGGTTACGGCAAAAACTGGATGCCCTTGGTGTACAAATTGGACAATTTCTTTCGAAGTATGACGGCTTCAGACGAAAACTCATCTATTACAAAGGGATTTCATTTTTAATAACTTATTTTAACTCCATACATTTTGTGAGTTTAATATGCACCATTCAAAGGCACATCATCAATTTTCAACCCTTTCTGACTTCATTTGATGTTTTTCATGCATTTAATGATTTAGTTTGAGCTAAATGACCCTAAATTTGAAAAGCAGTACAAATGAACTCTGAAAAGGTTGTAACCTGGCATGCCATCATAACTTCACCAGCATAGCAACTTGTAAAGAGTTGAGAGGGTTACGGCAAAAACTGGATGCACTTGGTGTACAAATTGGACAATCTCTTTCGAAGTTTGAGAGTTTCAGACAAAAGCTCATCTAGTACATGGGGATTTCATTTTTAATAACTTATTTTTAACTCCATACATTTTGTGTGTTCAACATGCACCATTCAAAGGCACATCATCAATTTTCAACCCTTTTTGACTTCATTTGATATTTTTCATGCATTTAATGATTTATTTTCAGCTAAATGACCCTAAATTTGAAAAGTAGTACAAATGAACTCTGAAAAGGATGTAACTTGGCATGACATCATTTCACCCACTTAGCAACTTCTAAAGGGTTGAGAGGGTTACGGCAAAAACTGGATGCACTTGGTGTACAAATTGGACAATCTCTTTCGAAGTATGAGGGTTTCGGACGAAATTTCATCTATTACAAAGGGATTTCATTCTTAATAACTTATTTTTAACTCCATACATTTTGTGTGTTTAATATGCACCATTCAATGGCACATCATCAATTTTCAACCCTTTCTGACTTCATTTGTTATTTTTCATGCATTTAATGATTTAGTTTGAGCTAAATGACCCTAAATTTGAAAAGCAGTACAAATGGACTCTGAAAAGGTTGTAACCTGTCATGCCATCATAACCTGACCAGCATAGCAACTTTTAAAGAGTTGAGAGGGTTAGGGCCAAACTGGATGCACTTGGTGTACAAATTGGACAATCTCTTTCGAAGTTTGAGGGTTTCGGACAAAAACTCATCTATTACAAAGGGATTTCATTTTTAATAACTTATTTTAACTCCATACTTTTTGTGAGTTTAATATGCACCATTCAAAGGCACATCATCAATTTTCAACCCGTTCTGACTTCATTTGATATTTTCCATGCATTTAATGATTTATTTTGAGCTAAATGACCCTAAATTTGAAAAGTAGTACAAATGAACTCTGAAAAGGACGTAACTTGGCATGACATAATTTCACCCACATTGCAACTTCTAAACACTTGAGAGGGTTACGACAAAAACTGGATGCCCTTGGTGTACAAATTGGACAATCTCTTTCGAAGTATGACGGCTTCAGACGAAAACTCATCTATTACAAAGGGATTTTAGTTCTAATAACTTATTTTAACTCCATACATTTTGTGAGATTAATATGCACCATTCAAAGGCACATCATCAATTTTCAACCCTTTCTGACTTCATTTGATATTTTTCATGCATTTAATGATTTAGTTTGAGCTAAATGACCCTAAATTTGAAAAGCAGTACAAATGAACTCTGAAAAGGTTGTAATCTGGCATGCCATCATAACTTCACCAGCATAGCAACTTGTAAAGAGTTGAGAGGGTTACGGCAAAAACTGGATGCACTTGGTGTACAAATTGGACAATCTCTTTCGAAGTTTCAGAGTTTCAGACAAAAGCTCATCTAGTACATGGGGATTTCATTTTTAATAACTTATTTTAACTCCATACTTTTTGTGAGTTTAATATGCACCATTCAAAGGCACATCATCAATTTTCAACCCGTTCTGACTTCATTTGATATTTTTCATGCATTTAATGATTTATTTTGAGCTAAATGACCCTAAATTTGAAAAGTAGTACAAATGAACTCTGAAAAGGACGTAACTTGGCATGACATAATTTCACCCACATAGCAACTTCTAAACACTTCAGAGGGTTACGGCAAAAACTGGATGCCCTTGGTGTACAAATTGGACAATCTCTTTCGAAGTATGATGGCTTCAGACGAAAACTCATCTATTACAAAGGGATTTCATTTCTAATAACTTATTTTAACTCCATACATTTTGTGAGTTTAATATGCACCATTCAAAGGAACATCATCAATTTTCAACCCTTTCTGACTTTATTTGATATTTTTCGTGCATTTAATGATTTAGTTTGAGCTAAATGACCCTTAATTTGAAAAGCAGTACAAATGAACTCTGAAAAGGTTGTAACCTGGCATGCCATCATAACTTCACCAGCATAGCAACTTGTAAAGAGTTGAGAGTCTTACGGTAAAAACTGGATGCACTTGGTGTACAAATTGGACAATCTCTTTCGAAGTTTGAAGGTATCGGACAAAAACTCATCTAGTACAAGGGGATTTCATTTTTAATAACTTATTTTAACTCCATACTTTTTGTGTGTTTAATATGCACCATTCAAAGGCACATCATCAATTTTCAACCCTTTCTGACTTCATTTGTTATTTTTCATGCATTTAATGATTTATTTTGAGCTAAATGACCCTAAATTTGAAAAGCAGTACAAATGAACTCTGAAAAGTTTGTAACTTGAAATGAAATCATAATTTCACCCACATAGCCACGTCTAAAGAGTTGAGAGGGTTATGACAAAAAACATGATGCACTTGGTATACAAATTGGACAATCTCTTTCGAAGTATGAGGGATTCGGACGAAAACTCATCTATTACAAAGGGATTTCATATTTAATAACTTATTTTTAACTCCATACATTTTGTGTGCTCAACATGCACCATTCAAAGGCACATCATCAATTTTCAACCCTTTTTGACTTCATTTGATATTTTTCATGCATTTAATGATTTATTTTCAGCTAAATGACCCTAAATTTGAAAAGTAGTACAAATGAACTCTGAAAAGGATGTAACTTGGCATGACATAATTTCACTCACTTAGCAACTTCTAAAGGGTTGAGAGGGTTACGGCAAAAACTGGATGCACTTGGTGTACAAATTGGACAATCTCTTTCGAAGTATGAGGGTTTCAGACGAAATTTCATCTATTACAAAGGGATTTCATTCTTAATAAATTATTTGTAACTCCATACATTTTGTGTGTTTAATATGCACCATTCAATGGCACATCATCTATTTTCAACCCTTTCTGACTTCATTTGATATTTTTCATGCATTTAATGATTTAGTTTGAGCTAAATGACCCTAAATTTGAAAACCAGTACAAATGAACTCTGAAAAGGTTGTAACCTATCATGCCATCATAACTTGACCAGCATAGCAACTTGTAAAGAGTTGAGAGGGTTACGGCCAAACTGGATGCACTTGGTGTACAAATTGGTCAATCTCTTTCGATGTTTGAGGGTTTCGGACAAAAACTCATCTATTACAAAGGGATTTCATTTTTAATAACTTATTTTAATTCCATACTTTTTGTGAGTTTAATATGCACCATTCAAAGGCACATCGTCAATTTTCAACCCGTTCTGACTTCATTTGATATTTTTCATGCATTTAATGATTTATTTTGAGCTAAATGACCCTAAATTTGAAAAGTAGTACAAATGAACTCTGAAAAGGATGCAACTTGGCATGACATAATTTCACCCACATAGCAACTTCTAAACACTTGAGAGGGTTACGGCAAAAACTGGATGCCCTTGGTGTACAAATTGGACAATTTCTTTCGAAGTATGACGGCTTCAGACGAAAACTCATCTATTACAAAGGGATTTCATTGTTAATAACTTATTTTAACTCCATACATTTTGTGAGTTTAATATGCACCATTCAAAGGCACATCATCAATTTTCAACCCTTTCTGACTTCATTTGATGTTTTTCATGCATTTAATGATTTAGTTTGAGCTAAATGACCCTAAATTTGAAAAGCAGTACAAATGAACTCTGAAAAGGTTGTAACCTGGCATGCCATCATAACTTCACCAGCATAGCAACTTGTAAAGAGTTGAGAGGGTTACGGCAAAAACTGGATGCACTTGGTGTACAAATTGGACAATCTCTTTCGAAGTTTGAGAGTTTCAGACAAAAGCTCAACTAGTACATGGGGATTTCATTTTTAATAACTTATTTTTAACTCCATACATTTTGTGTGTTCAACATGCACCATTCAAAGGCACATCATCAATTTTCAACCCTTTTTGACTTCATTTGATATTTTTCATGCATTTAATGATTTATTTTCAGCTAAATGACCCTAAATTTGAAAAGTAGTACAAATGAACTCTGAAAAGGATGTAACTTGGCATGACATCATTTCACCCACTTAGCAACTTCTAAAGGGTTGAGAGGGTTACGGCAAAAACTGGATGCACTTGGTGTACAAATTGGACAATCTCTTTCGAAGTATGAGGGTTTCGGACGAAATTTCATCTATTACAAAGGGATTTCATTCTTAATAACTTATTTTTAACTCCATACATTTTGTGTGTTTAATATGCACCATTCAATGGCACATCATCAATTTTCAACCCTTTCTGACTTCATTTGTTATTTTTCATGCATTTAATGATTTAGTTTGAGCTAAATGACCCTAAATTTGAAAAGCAGTACAAATGGACTCTGAAAAGGTTGTAACCTGTCATGCCATCATAACCTGACCAGCATAGCAACTTTTAAAGAGTTGAGAGGGTTAGGGCCAAACTGGATGCACTTGGTGTACAAATTGGACAATCTCTTTCGAAGTTTGAGGGTTTCGGACAAAAACTCATCTATTACAAAGGGATTTCATTTTTAATAACTTATTTTAACTCCATACTTTTTGTGAGTTTAATATGCACCATTCAAAGGCACATCATCAATTTTCAACCCGTTCTGACTTCATTTGATATTTTCCATGCATTTAATGATTTATTTTGAGCTAAATGACCCTAAATTTGAAAAGTAGTACAAATGAACTCTGAAAAGGACGTAACTTGGCATGACATAATTTCACCCACATTGCAACTTCTAAACACTTGAGAGGGTTACGACAAAAACTGGATGCCCTTGGTGTACAAATTGGACAATCTCTTTCGAAGTATGACGGCTTCAGACGAAAACTCATCTATTACAAAGGGATTTTAGTTCTAATAACTTATTTTAACTCCATACATTTTGTGAGATTAATATGCACCATTCAAAGGCACATCATCAATTTTCAACCCTTTCTGACTTCATTTGATATTTTTCATGCATTTAATGATTTAGTTTGAGCTAAATGACCCTAAATTTGAAAAGCAGTACAAATGAACTCTGAAAAGGTTGTAATCTGGCATGCCATCATAACTTCACCAGCATAGCAACTTGTAAAGAGTTGAGAGGGTTACGGCAAAAACTGGATGCACTTGGTGTACAAATTGGACAATCTCTTTCGAAGTTTCAGAGTTTCAGACAAAAGCTCATCTAGTACATGGGGATTTCATTTTTAATAACTTATTTTAACTCCATACTTTTTGTGAGTTTAATATGCACCATTCAAAGGCACATCATCAATTTTCAACCCGTTCTGACTTCATTTGATATTTTTCATGCATTTAATGATTTATTTTGAGCTAAATGACCCTAAATTTGAAAAGTAGTACAAATGAACTCTGAAAAGGACGTAACTTGGCATGACATAATTTCACCCACATAGCAACTTCTAAACACTTCAGAGGGTTACGGCAAAAACTGGATGCCCTTGGTGTACAAATTGGACAATCTCTTTCGAAGTATGATGGCTTCAGACGAAAACTCATCTATTACAAAGGGATTTCATTTCTAATAACTTATTTTAACTCCATACATTTTGTGAGTTTAATATGCACCATTCAAAGGAACATCATCAATTTTCAACCCTTTCTGACTTTATTTGATATTTTTCGTGCATTTAATGATTTAGTTTGAGCTAAATGACCCTTAAATTGAAAAGCAGTACAAATGAACTCTGAAAAGGTTGTAACCTGGCATGCCATCATAACTTCACCAGCATAGCAACTTGTAAAGAGTTGAGAGTCTTACGGTAAAAACTGGATGCACTTGGTGTACAAATTGGACAATCTCTTTCGAAGTTTGAAGGTATCGGACAAAAACTCATCTAGTACAAGGGGATTTCATTTTTAATAACTTATTTTAACTCCATACTTTTTGTGTGTTTAATATGCACCATTCAAAGGCACATCATCAATTTTCAACCCTTTCTGACTTCATTTGTTATTTTTCATGCATTTAATGATTTATTTTGAGCTAAATGACCCTAAATTTGAAAAGCAGTACAAATGAACTCTGAAAAGTTTGTAACTTGAAATGAAATCATAATTTCACCCACATAGCCACGTCTAAAGAGTTGAGAGGGTTATGACAAAAAACATGATGCACTTGGTATACAAATTGGACAATCTCTTTCGAAGTATGAGGGATTCGGACGAAAACTCATCTATTACAAAGGGATTTCATATTTAATAACTTATTTTTAACTCCATACATTTTGTGTGCTCAACATGCACCATTCAAAGGCACATCATCAATTTTCAACCCTTTTTGACTTCATTTGATATTTTTCATGCATTTAATGATTTATTTTCAGCTAAATGACCCTAAATTTGAAAAGTAGTACAAATGAACTCTGAAAAGGATGTAACTTGGCATGACATAATTTCACCCACTTAGCAACTTCTAAAGGGTTGAGAGGGTTACGGCAAAAACTGGATGCACTTGGTGTACAAATTGGACAATCTCTTTCGAAGTATGAGGGTTTCAGACGAAATTTCATCTATTACAAAGGGATTTCATTCTTAATAACTTATTTGTAACTCCATACATTTTGTGTGTTTAATATGCACCATTCAATGGCACATCATCTATTTTCAACCCTTTCTGACTTCATTTGATATTTTTCATGCATTTAATGATTTAGTTTGAGCTAAATGACCCTAAATTTGAAAACCAGTACAAATGAACTCTGAAAAGGTTGTAACCTATCATGCCATCATAACTTGACCAGCATAGCAACTTGTAAAGAGTTGAGAGGGTTACGGCCAAACTGGATGCACTTGGTGTACAAATTGGTCAATCTCTTTCGATGTTTGAGGGTTTCGGACAAAAACTCATCTATTACAAAGGGATTTCATTTTTAATAACTTATTTTAATTCCATACTTTTTGTGAGTTTAATATGCACCATTCAAAGGCACATCATCAATTTTCAACCCGTTCTGACTTCATTTGATATTTTTCATGCATTTAATGATTTATTTTGAGCTAAATGACCCTAAATTTGAAAAGTAGTACAAATGAACTCTGAAAAGGATGCAACTTGGCATGACATAATTTCACCCACATAGCAACTTCTAAACACTTGAGAGGGTTACGGCAAAAACTGGATGCCCTTGGTGTACAAATTGGACAATTTCTTTCGAAGTATGACGGCTTCAGACGAAAACTCATCTATTACAAAGGGATTTCATTTTTAATAACTTATTTTAACTCCATACATTTTGTGAGTTTAATATGCACCATTCAAAGGCACATCATCAATTTTCAACCCTTTCTGACTTCATTTGATGTTTTTCATCCATTTAATGATTTAGTTTGAGCTAAATGACCCTAAATTTGAAAAGCAGTACAAATGAACTCTGAAAAGGTTGTAACCTGGCATGCCATCATAACTTCACCAGCATAGCATCTTGTAAAGAGTTGAGAGGGTTACGGCAAAAACTGGATGCACTTGGTGTACAAATTGGACAATCTCTTTCGAAGTTTGAGAGTTTCAGACAAAAGCTCATCTAGTACATGGGGATTTCATTTTTAATAACTTATTTTAACTCCATACTTTTTGTGAGTTTAATATGCACCATTCAAAGGCACATCATCAATTTTCAACCCGTTCTGACTTCATTTGATATTTTTCATGCATTTAATGATTTATTTTGAGCTAAATGACCCTAAATTTGAAAAGTAGTACAAATGAACTCTGAAAAGGACGTAACTTGGCATGACATAATTTCACCCACATAGCAACTTCTAAACATTTGAGAGGGTTACGGCAAAAACTGGATGCCCTTGGTGTACAAATTGGACAATCTCTTTCGAAGTATGACGGCTTCAAACGAAAACTCATCTATTACAAAGGGATTTCAATTCTAATAACTTATTTTAACTCCATACATTTTGTGAGTTTAATATGCAACATTCAAAGGCACATCATCAATTTTCAACCCTTTCTGACTTCATTTGATATTTTTCATGCATTTAATGATTTAGTTTGAGCTAAGTGACCCTAAATTTGAAAAGCAGTACAAATGAACTCTGAAAAGGTTGTAACCTGGCATGCCATGATAACTTCACCATCATAGCAACTTGTAAAGAGTTGAGAGGGTTACGGCAAAACCTGGATGCACTTGGTGTACAAATTGGACAATCTCTTACGAAGTATGAGGGTTTCGGACGAAAACTCATCTATTACAAAGGGATTTCATTCTTAATAACTTATTTTTAACTCCATACATTTTGTGTGTTTAATATGCACCATTCAATAGCACATCATCAATTTTCAATCCTTTCTGACTTCATTTGATATTTTTCATGCATTTAATGATTTAGTTTGAGCTAAATGACCCTAAATTTGAAAAGCAGTACAAATGAACTCTGAAAAGGTTGTTACTTGGCATGCCATCATAGCTTCACCAGCATAGCAACTTGTAAAGAGTTGAGAGGGTTACGGCAAACTGGATGCACTTGGTGTACAAATTGGACAATCTCTTTCGAAGTTTGAGGGTTCAGACAAAAACTCATCTATTACAAAGGGATTTCATTCTTAATAACTTATTTTAACTCCATACTTTTTGTGAGTTTAATATGCACCATTCAAAGGCACATCATCAATTTTCAACCCGTTCTGACTCATTTGATATTTTTCATGCATTTAATGATTTATTTTGAGCTAAATGACCCTAAATTTGAAAAATAGTACAAATGAACTCTGAAAAGGACGTAACTTGGCATGACATAATTTCACCCACATAGCAACTTCTAAACACTTGAGAGGGTTATGGCAAAAACTGGATGCCCTTGGTGTACAAATTGGATAATCTCTTTCGAAGTATGATGGCTTTAGACGAAAACTACTCTGTTACAAAGGGACTTCATTTCTAATAACTTATTTTAACTCCATACATTTTGTGAGTTTAATATGCACCATTCAAAGGCACATCATCAATTTTCAACCCTTTCTGACTTCATTTGATACTTTTCATGCATTTAATGATTTAGTTTGAGCTAAATGACCCTAAATTTGAAAAGAAGTACAAATGAACTCTGAAAAGGTTGTAACCAGGCATGCCATCATAACTTCACCAGCATAGCAACTTGTAAAGAGTTGAGAGGGTTACGGCAAAAACTGGATGCACTTGGTGTACAAATTGGACAATCTATTTCGAAGTTTGAGGGTTTCGGACAAAAACTCATCTAGTACAAAGGGATTTCATTTTTAATAACTTATTTTAACTACATACTTTTTGTGTGTTTAATATGCACCATTCACAGGCACATCATGAAGTTTCAACCTTTTCTGACTTCATTTGATATTTTTCATGCATTTAATGATTTATTTTGAGCTAAATGACCCTAAATTTGACAAGCAGTACAAATGAACTCTGAAAAGTTTGTAACTTGGCATGACATCATAATTTCACCCACATAGCAACGTCTAAAGAGTTGAGAGGGTTACGAGAAAAAACTGGATGCACTTGGTGTACAAATTGGACAATCTCTTTCAAAGTATGAGGGTTTCGGACAAAAATTCATCTATTACAAAGCGATTTCATTTTTAATAACTTATTTTTAACACCATACATTTTGTGTGTTTAATATGCACCATTCAAAGGCACATCATAAATTTTCAACCCTTTTTGACTTCATTTCATATTTTTCATGCATTTAATGATTTATTTTGAGCTAAATGACCCTGAATTTGAAAAGCAGTACAAATGAACTCTAAAAAGGATGTAACTTGGCATGACATAATTTCACCCACATAGCAACTTCTAAAGAGTTGAGAGGGTTACGGCAAAAAATGGATGCCCTTGGTGTACAAATTGGACAATCTCTTTCGAAGTATGACAGTTTCGGACGAAAACTCATCTATTACAAAGGGATTTCATTTTTAATAACTTATTTTAAATCCATAAATTTTATGAGTTTAATATGCACCATTCAAAGGCACATCATCAATTTTCAACGCTTTCTAACTTCACTTGATATTTTTTGTGCATTTAATGATTTGTTTTTAGCTAAATGACCCTAAATTTGAAAAGTAGTACAAATGAACTCTGAAAAGGTTGTAACTTGGCATGTCATCATAATTTCACCCACATAGAAACTTCTTAAGAGTTGAGAGGGTGACGGCAAAAACTGGATGCACTTGGTGTACAAATTGGACAATCTCTTTCGAAGTATGAGGGTTCCGGATGAAAACTCATCTATTACAAAGGGATTTCATTTTTAATAACTTATTTTTAACTCCATACTTTTTGTGTGTTCAATATGCACCATTCAAAGTCAAATCATCAATTTTCAACCCTTTCTGACTTCATTTGATATTTTTCATGCATTGAATGATTTATTTTGAGCTAAATGACCCTAAATTTGAAAAGAAGTACAAATGAACTCTGAAAAGGTTGTAACTTGGAATTAAATCATAATTTCACCCACATAGAAACTTTTAAACAGTTGAGAGGGTTATGGCAAAAACTGGATGCTCTTAGTCTAAAAATTGGACAATCTCTTCCGAAGTATGAGGGTTTCGGACGAAAACTCATCCATTACTAAGGGATTTCATTTATAATAAAAAAATTTAACTCCATAATTTTTGTATGTTTAATATGCACCATACAAAGGCACATCACCAATTTTTAACCCTTTCAGACTTCATTTGATATTTTTCATGCATTTAATGATTTATTTTGAGCTAAATGACCCTAAATTTGACAAGCAGTACAAATGAACTCTGAAAAGTTTGTAACTTGGCATGACATCATAATCTCACCCACATAGCAACGTCTAAAGAGTTGAGAGGGTTACGACAAAAAACTGGATGCACTTGGTGTACAAATTGGACAATCTCTTTCGAAGTATGAGGGTTTCGGACGAAAACTCATCTATTACAAAGGGATTTCATTTTTACTAACTTATTTTTACCTCCATCCATTTTGTGTGTTCAATATGCACCATGCAAAGACACATCATCAATTTTCAACCGTTTTTGACTTCATTTGATATTTTTCATGCATTTAATGACTTATTTTCAGCTAAATGACCCTAAATTTGAAAAGTAGTACAAATGAACTCTGAAAAGATGTAACTTGGCAACTTCTAAAGAGTTGAGAGGGTTATGGCGAAAACTGGATGCATTTGGTGTACAAATTGGACAATCTCTTTCGAAGTATGAGGGTTTCGGACGAAAACTCATCTATTACAAAGGGATTTCATTCTTAATAACTTATTTTTAACTCCATACATTTTGTGTGTTTAATATGCACCATTCAAAGGCACATCATCAATTTTCAACCCTTTCTGACTTCATTTGATATTTTTCATGCATTTAATGATTTAGTTTGAGCTAAATGACCGTAAATTTGAAAAGCAGTACAAATGAACTCTGAAAAGGTTGTAACCTGGCATGCCATCATAACTTCACCAGCATAGCAACTTGAAAAGAGTTGAGAGGGTTACGGCAAAACTGGATGCACTTGGTGTACAAATTGGACAATGTCTTTCGAAGTTTGAGGGTTTCGGACAAAAACTCATCTAGTAATAGGGGATTTCATTTTTAATAACTTATTTTAACTCCATACTTTTTGTGTGTTTAATATGCACCATTCAAAGGCACATCATCAATTTTCAACCCTTTCTGACTTCATTTGATATTTGTCATGCATTTAATGATTTATTTTGAGCTAAATGACCATAAATTTGAAAAGAAGTACAAATGAACTCTGAAAAGTTTGTAACTTGGAATGAAATCATAATTTCACCCACATAGAAACTTCTAAAGAGTTGAGAGGGTTACGGCAAAAAATTAGATGCACTTGGTGTACAAATTGGACAATCTCTTTCGAAGTATGAGGGTTTCGGACGAAAACTCATCTATTACAAAGGGATTTCATTCTTAATAACTTATTTTTAACTCCATACATTTTGCGTGTTTAATATGCACCATTCAAAGGCACATCATCAATTTTCAACCCTTCTTGACTTCATTTGATATTTTTCATGCATTTAATGACTTATTTTCAGCTAAATGACCCTAAATTTGAAAAGTAGTACAAATGAACTCTGAAAATGTTGTAACTTGGCATGACATCATAATTTCACCCACATAGCAACTTCTAAAGTGTTGAGAGGGTTACGGCAAAAACTGGATGCACTTGGTGTACAAATTGGACAGTCTCTTTCGAAGTATGAGGGTTTCAGACGAAAAGTCATCTATTACAAAACAATTTCATTTTTAATAAGTTATTTTTAACTCCATACTTTTTTTGTGTTCAATATGCACCATTCAAAGTCACATCATCAATTTTCAACCCTTTCTGACTTCATCTGATATTTTTCATGCATTGAATTATTTATTTTCAGCTAAATGACCCTAAGTTTGAAAAGTAGTACAAATGAACTCTGAAAAGGATGTAACTTGGCATGACATAATTTCACCCACTTATCAACTTCTAAAGAGTTGAGAGGGTTATGGCGAAAACTGGATGCACTTGGTGTACAAATTGGACAATCTGTTTCGAAGTATGAGGGTTTCGGACAAAAACTCATCTATTACAAAGGGATTTCATTCTTAATAACTTATTTTTAACTCCGTACATTTTGTGTGTTTAATATGCACCATTAAAAGGCACATCATCAATTTTCAACCCTTTCTGACTTCATTTGATATTTTTCATGCATTTAATGATTTAGTTTGAGCTAAATGACCGTAAATTTGAAAAGCAGTACAAATGAACTCTGAAAAGGTTGTAACCTGGCATGCCATCATAACTTCACCAGCATAGCAACTTGAAAAGAGTTGAGAGGGTTACGGCAAAACTGGATGCACTTGGTGTACAAATTGGACAATGTGTTTCGAAGTTTGAGGGTTTCGGACAAAAACTCATCTAGTAATAGGGGATTTCAGTTTTAATAACTTATTTTAACTCCATACTTTTTGTGTGTTTAATATGCACCATTCAAAGGCACATCATCAATTTTCAACCCTTTCTGACTTCATTTGATATTTGTCATGCATTTAATGATTTATTTTGAGCTAAATGACCATAAATTCGAAAAGAAGTACAAATGGATTCTGAAAAGTTTGTAACTTGGAATGAAATCATAATTTCACCCACATAGAAACTTCTAAAGAGTTGAGAGGGTTACGGAAAAAATTAGATGCACTTGGTGTACAAATTGGACAATCTCTTTCGAAGTATGAGGGTTTCGAACGAAAACTCATCTATTACAAAGGGATTTCATTTTTAATAACTTATTTTTAACTCCATACATTTTGCGTGTTTAATATGCACCATTCAAAGGCAAATCATCAATTTTCAACCCTTCTTGACTTCATTTGATATTTTTCATGCATTTGATGATTTATTTTGAGCTAAATGACCCTGAATTTGAAAGGTAGTACAAATGAACTCTGAAAAGGATGTAACTTGGCATGACATAATTTCAACCACATAGCAACTTCTAAAGAGTTGAGAGGGTTACGGCAAAAACTGGATGCCCTTGGTGTACAAATTGGACAATCTCTTTCGAAGTATGACGGTTTCGGACGAAAACTCATCTATTACAAAGGGATTTCATTTTTACTAACTTATTTTTAACTCCATCCATTTTGTGTGTTCAATATGCACCATGCAAAGGCACATCATCAATTTTCAACCGTTTTTGACTTCATTTGATATTTTTCATGCATTTAATGACTTATTTTCAGCTCAATGACCCTAAATTTGAAAAGTAGTACAAATGAACTCTGAAACAGATGTAACTTGGCATGACATAATTTTAGCCACTTAGCAACTTCTAAAGAGTTGAGAGGGTTACGGCAAAAACTGGATGCACTTGGTGTACAAATTGGACAATCTCTTTCGAAGTATGAGGGTTTCGGACGAAAACTCATCTATTACAAAGGGATTTCATTTTTAATAACTTATTTTAACTCCATACATTTTGTGATTTTAATATGCACAATTCAAAGGCACATCATCAATTTTCAAAACTTTGTGACTTCGTTTGATATTTTTCGTGCATTTAATGATTTCTTTTTAGCTAAATGACCCTAAATTTGAAAAGTAGTACAAATGAACTCTGAAAATGTTGTAACTTGGCATGAAATCATAATTTCACCCACATAGCAACTTCCAAAGAGTTGAGAGGGTTACGGCAAAAACTGGATGCACTTGGTGTACAAATTGGACAGTCTCTTTCGAAGTATGAGGGTTTCGGACGAAAAGTCATCTATTACAAAACAATTTCATTTTTAATAAGTTATTTTTAACTCCATACTTTTTTTGTGTTCAATATGCACCATTCAAAGTCACATCATCAATTTTCAACCCTTTCTGACTTCATCTGATATTTTTCATGCATTGAATTATTTATTTTCAGCTAAATGACCCTAAGTTTGAAAAGTAGTACAAATGAACTCTGAAAAGGATGTAACTTGGCATGATGTAATTTCACCCACTTATCAACTTCTAAAGAGTTGAGAGGGTTATGGCGAAAACTGGATGCACTTGGTGTACAAATTGGACAATCTCTTTCGAAGTATGAGGGTTTCGGACGAAAACTCATCTATTACAAAGGGATTTCATTCTTAATAACTTATTTTTAACTCCATACATTTTGTGTGTTTAATATGCACCATTCAAAGGCACATCATCAATTTTCAACCCTTTCTGACTTCATTTGATATTTTTCATGCATTTAATGATTTGGTTTGAGCTAAATGACCCTAAATTTGAAAAGCAGTACAAATGAACTCTGAAAAGGTCGTAACCTGGCATGCCATCATAACTTCACCAGCATAGCAACTTGTAAAGAGTTGAGAGGGTTACGGAAAAAACTGGATGCACTTGGTGTACAAATTGGACATTCTCTTTCGAAGTTTGAGGGTTTCGGACAAAAACTCATCTAGTACAAGGGGATTTCATTTTTAATAAGTTATTTTAACTCGATACTTTGTGTGTGTTTAATATGCACCATTCAAAGGCACATCATCAATTTTCAACACTTTCTGACTTCATTTGATATTTGTCATGCATTTAATGATTTATTTTGAGCGAAATGACCATAAATTTGAAAAGAAGTACAAATGAACTCTGAAAAGTTTGTAACTTGGAATGAAATCATAATTTCACCCACATAGAAACTTCTAAAGAGTTGAGAGGGTTACGGCAAAAAATTAGATGCACTCGGTGTACAAATTGGACAATCTCTTTCGAAGTATGAGGGTTTCGGACGAAAACTCATCTATTACAAAGGGACTTCATTCTTAATAAATTATTTTTAACTCCATACATTTTGCGTGTTTAATATGCACCATTCAAAGCCACATCATCAATTTTCAACCCTTCTTGACTTCATTTGATATTTTTCATGCATTTGATGATTTATTTTGAGCAAAATGACCCTGAATTTGAAAGGTAGTACAAATGAACTCTGAACAGGATGTAACTTGGCATGACATAATTTCAACCACATAGCAACTTCTAAAGAGTTGAGAGGGTTACGGCAAAAACTGGATGCCCCTGTTGTACATATTGGACAATCTCTTTCGAAGTATGACGGTTTCGGACGAAAACTCATCTATTACAAAGGGATTTCATTTTTAATAACTTATTTTTAACTCCATAATTTTTGTGTGTTTAATATGCACCATTCAAAGCCACATAATCAATTTTTAACCCTTTCAGACTTCATTTGATGTTTTTCATGCATTTAATGATTTATTTTGAGCTAAATGACCCTAAATTTGACATGCAGTACAAAACAAGTCTGAAAAGTTTGTAACTTGGCATGACATCATAATTTCACCCACATAGCAACGTCTAAAGAGTTTAGAGGGTTACGACAAAAAACTGGATGCACTTAGTGTACAAATTGGACAATCTCTTTCGAAGTATGAGGGTTTCGGATGAAAACTCATCTATTACAAAGGGATTTCATTTTTAATAACTTATTTTAAACTCCATACATTTTGTGTGTTCAATATGCACCGTTCAAGGGCACATCATCAATTTTCAACCCTTTCTGACTTCATTTGATATTTTTCATGCATTTAATGATTTATTTTGAGCTAAATGACCCTAAATTTGACAAGCAGTACAAATGAACTCTGAAAAGTTTGTAACTTGGCATGACATCATAATTTCACTCACATAGCAACGTCTAAAGAGTTGAGAGGGTTACGACAAAAAACTGGATGCACTTGGTGTACAAATTGGACAATCTCTTTCGAAGTATGAGGGTTTCGGACGAAAACTCATCTATTACAAAGGGATTTCATTCTTAATAACTTATTTTTAACTCCATACATTTTGCTTGTTTAATATGCACCATTCAAAGGCACATCATCAATTTTCAACCCTTCTTGACTTCATTTGATATTTTTCATGCATTTGATGATTTATTTTGAGCTAAATGACCCTGAATTTGAAAGGTAGTACAAATGAACTCTGAACAGGATGTAACTTGGCATGACATAATTTCAACCACATAGCAACTTCTAAAGAGTTGAGAGGGTTACGGCAAAAACTGGATGCCCCTGGTGTACAAATTGGACAATCTCTTTCGAAGTATGACGGTTCCGGACGAAAACTCATCTATTACAAAGGGATTTCATTTTAATAACTTATTTTAACTCCTTAAATTTTGTGAGTTTAATATGCACCATTCAAAGGCACATCATCAATTTTCAACCCTTTCTAACTTCACTTGATATTTTTCGTGCATTTAATGAGTTGTTTTTAGCTAAATGACCCTAAATATGAAAAGTAGTACAAATGAAGTCTGAAAAGGTTTTAACTTGGCATGACATCATAATTTCACCCACATAGAAACTTTTTAAGAGTTGAGAGGGTGACGGGAAAAACTGGATGCACTTGGTGTACAAATTGGACAATCTCTTTCGAAGTATGAGGGTTTCGAACGAAAACTCATCTATTATTAAGGGATTTCATTTTTAATAAATTATTTTAACTCCATAATTTTTGTGTGTTTAATATGCACCATTCAAAGCCACATAATCAATTTTTAACCCTTTCAGACTTCATTTGATGTTTTTCATGCATTTAATGATTTATTTTGAGCTAAATGACCCTAAATTTGACAAGCAGTACAAATGAACTCTGAAAAGTTTGTAACTTGGCATGACATCATAATTTCACCCACATAGCAACGTCTAAAGAGTTTAGAGGGTTACGACAAAAAACTGGATGCACTTGGTGTACAAATTGGACAATCTCTTTCGAAGTATGAGGGTTTCGGATGAAAACTCATCTATTACAAAGGGATTTCATTTTTAATAACTTATTTTAAACTCCATACATTTTGTGTGTTCAATACGCACCGTTCAAGGGCACATCATCAATTTTCAACCCTTTCTGACTTCATTTGATATTTTTCATGCATTTAATGATTTATTTTGAGCTAAATGACCCTAAATTTGACAAGCAGTACAAATGAACTCTGAAAAGTTTGTAACTTGGCATGACATCATAATTTCACTCACATAGCAACGTCTAAAGAGTTGAGAGGGTTACGAAAAAAAACTGGATGCACTTGGTGTACAAATTGGACAATCTCTTTCGAAGTATGAGGGTTTCGGACGAAAAATCATCTATTACAAAGGGATTTCATTTTTAATAACTTATTTTTAACTCCATACATTTTGTGTGTTCAATATGCACCATTCAAAGGCACATCATTAGTTTTCAACCCTTTATAACTTCATTTGATATTTTTTGTGCATTTAATGATTTGTTTTTAGCTAAATGACCCTAAATTTGAAAAGTAGTACAAATGAACTCTGAAAAGGTTGTAACTTGGCATGACATCATAATTTCACCCACAAAGAAACTTCTTAAGAGTTGAGAGGGTGACGGCAAAAACTGGATGCACTTGGTGTACAAATTGGACAATCTCTTTCGAAGTATGAGGGTTTCGGACGAAAACTCATCTATTACAAAGGGATTTCATTTTTAATAACTTATTTTTAACTCCATACTTTTTGTGTGTTTAATATGCACCATTCAAAGGCACATCATCAATTTTCAACCCTTTCTGACTTCATTTGATATTTTTCATGCATTTAATGATTTATTTTGAGCTAAATGACCCTAAATTTGACAAGCAGTACAAATGAACTCTGAAAAGTTTGTAACTTGGCATGACATCATAATTTCACTCACATAGCAACGTCTAAAGAGTTGAGAGGGTTACGACAAAAAACTGGATGCACTTGGTGTACAAATTGGACAATCTCTTTCGAAGTATGAGGGTTTCGGACGAAAAATCATCTATTACAATGGGATTTCATTTTTAATAACTTATTTTTAACTCCATACATTTTGTGTGTTCAATATGCACCATTCAAAGGCACATCATTAGTTTTCAACCCTTTCTAACTTCATTTGATATTTTTTGTGCATTTAATGATTTGTTTTTAGCTAAATGACCCTAAATTTGAAAAGTAGTACAAATGAACTCTGAAAAGGTTGTAACTTGGCATGACATCATAATTTCACCCACATAGAAACTTCTTAAGAGTTGAGAGGGTGACGGCAAAAACTGGATGCACTTGGTGTACAAATTGGACAATCTCTTTCGAAGTATGAGGGTTTCGGACGAAAACTCATCTATTACAAAGGGATTTCATTTTTAATAACTTATTTTTAACTCCATACTTTTTGTGTGTTTAATATGCACCATTCAAAGGCACATCATCAATTTTCAACCCTTTCTGACTTCATTTGATATTTTTCATGCATTGAATGATTTATTTTGAGCTAAATGACCCTAAATTTGAAAAGCAGTACAAATGAACTCTAAAAAGGTTGTAACTTGGCATTACATCATAATTTCACCCACATAGCAACTTCTAAAGAGTTGAGAGAGTTATGGCAAAAACTGGATGCTCTTAGTGTAAAAATTGGACAATCTCTTTCGAAGTATGACGGTTTCGAACGAAAACTCATCTATTATTAAGGGATTTCATTTTTAATAAATTATTTTAACTCCATAATTTTTGTGTGTTTAATATGCACCATCCAAATCCACATAATCAATTTTTAACCCTTTCAGACTTCATTTGATGTTTTTCATGCATTTAATGATTTATTTTGAGCTAAATGACCCTAAATTTGACAAGCAGTACAAATGAACTCTCAAAAGTTTGTAACTTGGCATGACATCATAATTTCACCCACATAGCAACGTCTAAAGAGTTTAGAGGGTTACGACAAAAAACTGGATGCACTTAGTGTACAAATTGGACAATCTCTTTCGAAGTATGAGAGTTTCGGATGAAAACTCATCTATTACAAAGGGATTTCATTTTTAATAACTTATTTTAAACTCCATACATTTTGTGTGTTCAATATGCACCGTTCAAGGGCACATCATCAATTTTCAACCCTTTCTGACTTCATTTGATATTTTTCATGCATTTAATGCTAAATGACCCTAAATTTGACAAGCAGTACAAATGAACTCTGAAAAGTTTGTAACTTGGCATGACATCATAATTTCACTCACATAGCAACGTCTAAAGAGTTGAGAGGGTTACGACAAAAAACTGGATGCACTTGGTGTACAAATTGGACAATCTCTTTCGAAGTATGAGGGTTTCGGACGAAAAATCATCTATTACAAAGGGATTTCATTTTTAATAACTTATTTTTAACTCCATACATTTTGTGTGTTCAATATGCACCATTCAAAGGCACATCATCAGTTTTCAACCCTTTCTAACTTCATTTGATATTTTTGTGCATTTAATGATTTGTTTTTAGCTAAATGACCCTAAATTTGAAAAGTAGTACAAATGAACTCTGAAAAGGTTGTAACTTGGCATGACATCATAATTTCACCCACATAGAAACTTCTTAAGAGTTGAGAGGGTGACGGCAAAAACTGGATGCACTTGGTGTACAAATTGGACAATCTCTTTCGAAGTATGAGGGTTTCGGACGAAAACTCATCTATTACAAAGGGATTTCATTTTTAATAACTTATTTTTAACTCCATACTTTTTGTGTGTTTAATATGCACCATTCAAAGGCACATCATCAATTTTCAAGCCTTTCTGACTTCATTTGATATTTTTCATGCATTGAATGATTTATTTTGAGCTAAATGACCCTAAATTTGAAAAGCAGTACAAATGAACTCTAAAAAGGTTGTAACTTGGCATTACATCATAATTTCACCCACATAGCAACTTCTAAAGAGTTGAGAGGGTTATGGCAAAAACTCGATGCTCTTAGTGTAAAAATTGGACAATCTCTTTCGAAGTATGAGGGTTTCGAACGAAAACTCATCTATTATTAAGGGATTTCATTTTTAATAAATTATTTTAACTCCATAATTTTGGTGTGTTTAATATGCACCATTCAAAGCCACATAATCAATTTTTAACCCTTTCAGACTTCATTTGATGTTTTTCATGCATTTAATGATTTATTTTGAGCTAAATGACCCTAAATTTGACAAGCAGTACAAATGAACTCTAAAAAGTTTGTAACTTGGCATGACATCATAATTTCACCCACATAGCAACGTCTAAAGAGTTTAGAGGGTTACGACAAAAAACTGGATGCACTTAGTGTACAAATTGGACAATCTCTTTCGAAGTATGAGGGTTTCGGATGAAAACTCATCTATTACAAAGGGATTTCATTTTTAATAACTTATTTTAAACTCCATACATTTTGTGTGTTCAATATGCACCGTTCAAGGGCACATCATCAATTTTCAACCCTTTCTGACTTCATTTGATATTTTTCATGCATTTAATGATTTAATTTGAGCTAAATGACCCTAAATTTGACAAGCAGTACAAATGAACTCTGAAAAGTTTGTAACTTGGCATGACATCATAATTTCACTCACATAGCAACGTCTAAAGAGTTGAGAGGGTTACGACAAAAAACTGGATGCACTTGGTGTACAAATTGGACAATCTCTTTCGAAGTATGAGGGTTTCGGACGAAAACTCATCTATTACAAAGGGATTTCATTCTTAATAACTTATTTTTAACTCCATACATTTTGCGTGTTTAATATGCACCATTCAAAGGCACATCATCAATTTTCAACCCTTCTTGACTTCATTTGATATTTTTCATGCATTTGATGATTTATTTTGAGCTAAATGACCCTGAATTTGAAAGGTAGTACAAATGAACTCTGAACAGGATGTAACTTGGCATGACATAATTTCAACCACATAGCAACTTCTAAAGAGTTGAGAGGGTTACGGCAAAAACTGGATGCCCCTGGTGTACAAATTGGACAATCTCTTTCGAAGTATGACGGTTCCGGACGAAAACTCATCTATTACAAAGGGATTTCATTTTTAATAACTTATTTTAACTCCTTAAATTTTGTGAGTTTAATATGCACCATTCAAAGACACATCATCAATTTTCAACCCTTTCTAACTTCACTTGATATTTTTCGTGCATTTAATGAGTTGTTTTTAGCTAAATGACCCTAAATATGAAAAGTAGTACAAATGAAGTCTGAAAAGGTTTTAACTTGGCATGGCATCATAATTTCACCCACATAGAAACTTTTTAAGAGTTGACAGGGTGACGGCAAAAACTGGATGCACTTGGTGTACAAATTGGACAATCTCTTTCGAAGTATGAGGGTTTCGGACGAAAACTCATCTATTACAAATGGATTTCATTTTTAATAACTTATTTTTAACTCCATACTTTTTGTGTGTTCAATATGCACCATTCAAAGTCACATCATTAATTTTCAACCCTTTCTGACTTCATTTGATATTTTTCATGCATTGAATGATTTATTTTGAGCTAAATGACCCTAAATTTGAAAAGCAGTACAAATGAACTCTAAAAAGGTTGTAACTTGGCATTACATCATAATTTCACCCCCATAGCAACTTCTAAAGAGTTGAGAGGGTTATGGCAAAAACTGGATGCTCTTAGTGTAAAAATTGGACAATCTCTTTCGAAGTATGAGGGTTTCGAACGAAAACTCATCTATTATTAAGGGATTTCATTTTTAATAAATTATTTTAACTCCATAATTTTTGTGTGTTTAATATGCACCATTCAAAGCCACATAATCAATTTTTAACCCTTTCAGACTTCATTTGATGTTTTTCATGCATTTAATGATTTATTTTGAGCTAAATGACCCTAAATTTGACAAGCAGTACAAATGAACTCTGAAAAGTTTGTAACTTGGCATGACATCATAATTTCACCCACATAGCAACGTCTAAAGAGTTTAGAGGGTTACGACAAAAAACTGGATGCACTTAGTGTACAAATTGGACAATCTCTTTCGAAGTATGAGGGTTTCGGATGAAAACTCATCTATTACAAAGGGATTTCATTTTTAATAACTTATTTTAAACTCCATACATTTTGTGTGTTCAATATGCACCGTTCAAGGGCACATCATCAATTTTCAACCCTTTCTGACTTCATTTGATATTTTTCATGCATTTAATGATTTATTTTGAGCTAAATGACCCTAAATTTGACAAGCAGTACAAATGAACTCTGAAAAGTTTGTAACTTGGCATGACATCATAATTTCACTCACATAGCAACGTCTAAAGAGTTGAGAGGGTTACGACAAAAAACTGGATGCACTTGGTGTACAAATTGGACAATCTCTTTCGAAGTATGAGGGTTTCGGACGAAAAATCATCTATTACAAAGGGATTTCATTTCTAATAACTTATTTTTAACTCCATACATTTTGTGTGTTCAGTATGCACCATTCAAAGGCACATCATCAGTTTTCAACCCTTTCTAACTTGATTTGATATTTTTTGTGCATTTAATGATTTTTTTTAGCTAAATGACCCTAAATTTCAAAAGTAGTACAAATGAACTCTGAAAAGGTTGTAACTTGGCATGACATCATAATTTTACCCACATAGAAACTTCTTAAGAGTTGAGAGGGTGACGGCAAAAACTGGATGCACTTGGTGTACAAATTGGACAATCTCTTTCGAAGTATGAGGGTTTCGGACGAAAACTCATCTATTACAAAGGGATTTCATTTTTAATAACTTATTTTTAACTCCATACTTTTTGTGTGTTTAATATGCACCATTCAAAGGCACATCATCAATTTTCAACCCTTTCTGACTTCATTTGATATTTTTCATGCATATAATGATTTATTTTGAGCTAAATGACCCTAAATTTGACAAGCAGTACAAATGAACTCTGAAAAGTTTGAAACTTGGCTTGACATCATAATTTCACTCACATAGCAACGTCTAAAGAGTTGAGAGGGTTACGACAAAAAACTGGATGCACTTGGTGTACAAATTGGACAATCTCTTTTGAAGTATGAGGGTTTCGGACGAAAAATCATCTATTACAAAGGGATTTCATTTTTAATAACTTATTTTTAACTCCATACATTTTGTGTGTTCAATATGCACCATTCAAAGGCACATCATTAGTTTTCAACCCTTTCTAACTTCATTTGATATTTTTTGTGCATTTAATGATTTGTTTTTAGCTAAATGACCCTAAATTTGAAAAGTAGTACAAATGAACTCTGAAAAAGTTGTAACTTGGCATGACATCATAATTTCACCCACATAGAAACTTCTTAAGAGTTGAGAGGGTGACGGCAAAAACTGGATGCACTTGGTGTACAAATTGGACAATCTCTTTCGAAGTATGAGGGTTTCGAACGAAAACTCATCTATTATTAAGGGATTTCATTTTTAATAAATTATTTTAACTCCATAATTTTGGTGTGTTTAATATGCACCAATCAAAGCCACATAATCAATTTTTAACCCTTTCAGACTTCATTTGATGTTTTTCATGCATTTAATGATTTATTTTGAGCTAAATGACCCTAAATTTGACAAGCAGTACAAATGAACTCTAAAAAGTTTGTAACTTGGCATGACATCATAATTTCACCCACATAGCAACGTCTAAAGAGTTTAGAGGGTTACGACAAAAAACTGGATGCACTTAGTGTACAAATTGGACAATCTCTTTCGAAGTATGAGGGTTTCGGATGAAAACTCATCTATTACAAAGGGATTTCATTTTTAATAACTTATTTTAAACTCCATACATTTTGTGTGTTCAATATGCACCGTTCAAGGGCACATCATCAATTTTCAACCCTTTCTGACTTCATTTGATATTTTTCATGCATTTAATGATTTATTTTGAGCTAAATGACCCTAAATTTGACAAGCAGTACAAATGAACTCTGAAAAGTTTGTAACTTGGCATGACATCATAATTTCACTCACATAGCAACGTCTAAAGAGTTGAGAGGGTTACGACAAAAAACTGGATGCACTTGGTGTACAAATTGGACAATCTCTTTCGAAGTATGAGGGTTTCGGACGAAAACTCATCTATTACAAAGGGATTTCATTCTTAATAACTTATTTTTAACTCCATACATTTTGCGTGTTTAATATGCACCATTCAAAGGCACATCATCAATTTTCAACCCTTCTTGACTTCATTTGATATTTTTCATGCATTTGATGATTTATTTTGAGCTAAATGACCCTGAATTTGAAGGTAGTACAAATGAACTCTGAACAGGA
Organism: Hordeum marinum; assembly: GCA_022496015.1. Lineage (NCBI taxonomy): Eukaryota > Viridiplantae > Streptophyta > Magnoliopsida > Poales > Poaceae > Hordeum > Hordeum marinum. The sequence goes on along the minus strand of CM039672.1, from coordinate 436,206,067 downwards.
TGTAACTTGGCATGACATAATTTCAACCACATAGCAACTTCTAAAGAGTTGAGAGGGTTACGGCAAAAACTGGATGCCCCTGGTGTACAAATTGGACAATCTCTTTCGAAGTATGACGGTTCCGGACGAAAACTCATCTATTACAAAGGGATTTCATTTTTAATAACTTATTTTAACTCCTTAAATTTTGTGAGTTTAATATGCACCATTCAAAGGCACATCATCAATCTTTCAACCCTTTCTAACTTCACTTGATATTTTTCGTGCATTTAATGAGTTGTTTTTAGCTAAATGACCCTAAATATGAAAAGCAGTACAAATGAAGTCTGAAAAGGTTTTAACTTGGCATGACATCATAATTTCACCCACATAGAAACTTTTTCAGAGTTGAGAGGGTGATGGCAAAAACTGGATGCACTTGGTGTACAAATTGGACAATCTCTTTCGAAGTATGAGGGTTTCGGACGAAAACTCATCTATTACAAATTGATTTCATTTTTAATAACTTATTTTTAACTCCATACTTTTTGTGTGTTCAATATGCACCATTCAAAGTCACATCATCAATTTTCAACCCTTTCTGACTTCATTTGATATTTTTCATGCATTGAATGATTTATTTTGAGCTAAATGACCCTAAATTTGAAAAGCAGTACAAATGAACTCTAAAAAGGTTGTAACTTGGCATTACATCATAATTTCACCCCCATAGCAACTTCTAAAGAGTTGAGAGGGTTATGGCAAAAACTGGATGCTCTTAGTGTAAAAATTGGACAATCTCTTTCGAAGTATGAGGGTTTCGAATGAAAACTCATCTATTATTAAGGGATTTCATTTTTAATAAATTATTTTAACTCCATAATTTTTGTGTGTTTAATATGCACCATTCAAAGCCACATAATCAATTTTTAACCCTTTCAGACTTCATTTGATGTTTTTCATGCATTTAATGATTTATTTTGAGCTAAATGACCCTAAATTTGACAAGCAGTACAAATGAACTCTGAAAAGTTTGTAACTTGGCATGACATCATAATTTCACCCACATAGCAACATCTAAAGAGTTTAGAGGGTTACGACCAAAAACTGGATGCACTTAGTGTACAAATTGGACAATCTCTTTCGAAGTATGAGGGTTTCGGATGAAAACTCATATATTACAAAGGGATTTCATTTTTAATAACTTATTTTAAACTCCATACATTTTGTGTGTTCAATATGCACCGTTCAAGGGCACATCATCAATTTTCAACCCTTTCTGACTTCATTTGATATTTTTCATGCATTTAATGATTTATTTTGAGCTAAATGACCCTAAATTTGACAAGCAGTACGAATGAACTCTGAAAAGTTTGTAACTTGGCATGACATCATAATTTCACTCACATAGCAACGTCTAAAGAGTTGAGAGGGTTACGACAAAAAACTGGATGCACTTGGTGTACAAATTGGACAATCTCTTTCGAAGTATGAGGGTTTCGGACGAAAAATCATCTATTACAAAGGGATTTCATTTTTAATAACTTATTTTTAACTCCATACATTTTGTGTGTTCAATATGCACCATTCAAAGGCACATCATTAGTTTTCAACCCTTTCTAACTTGATTTGATATTTTTTGTGCATTTAATGATTTGTTTTTAGCTAAATGACCCTAAATTTGAAAAGTAGTACAAATGAACTCTGAAAAGGTTGTAACTTGGCATGACATCATAATTTCACCCACATAGAAACTTCTTAAGAGTTGAGAGGGTGACGGCAAAAACTGGATGCACTTGGTGTACAAATTGGACAATCTCTTTCGAAGTATGAGGGTTTCGGACGAAAACTCATCTATTACAAAGGGATTTCATTTTTAATAACTTATTTTTAACTCCATACTTTTTGTGTGTTTAATATGCACCATTCCAAGGCACATCATCAATTTTCAACCCTTTCTGACTTCATTTGATATTTTTCATGCATTTAATGATTTATTTTGAGCTAAATGACCCTAAATTTGAAAAGTAGTACAAATGAACTCTGAACAGGTTGTAACTTGGAATTACATCATAATTTCACCCAGATAGAAACTTTTAAACAGTTGAGAGGGTTATGGCAAAAACTGGATGCTCTTAGTGTAAAAATTGGACAATCTCTTTCGAAGTATGAGGGTTTCGGACGAAAACTCATCCATTACTAAGGGATTTCATTTTTAATAAATTATTTTAACTCCATAATTTTTGTGTGTTTAATATGCACCATACAAACGCACATCATCAATTTTTAACCCTTTCAGACTTCATTCGATATTTTTCATGTATTTTAGCCACTTAGCAACTTCTAAAGAGTTGAGAGGGTTACGGCAAAAACTGGATGCACTTGGTGTACAAATTGGACAATCTCTTTCGAAGTATGAGGGTTTCGGATGAAAACTCATCTATTACAAAGGGATTTCATTTTTAATAACTTATTTTAACTCCATACATTTTGTGAGTTTAATATGCACCATTCAAAGGCACATCATCAATTTTCAAAACTTTGTGACTTCGTTTGATATTTTTCGTGCATTTAATGAATTGTTTTTAGCTAAATGACCATAAATTTGAAAAGTAGTACAAATGAACTCTGAAAATGTTGTAACTTGGCAAGACATCATAATTTCACCCACATAGCAACTTCTAAAGAGTTGAGAGGGTTACGGCAAAAACTGGATGCACTTGGTGTACAAATTGGACAATCTCTTTCGAAGTATGAGGGTTTCGAACGAAAACTCATCTATTACAAAGGGATTTCATTTTTCATAACTTATTTTTAACTCCATACATTTTGTGTGTTCAATATGCACCATTCAAGGGCACATCATCAATTTTCAACCCTTTCTGACTTCATTTGATATTTTCCATGCATTTAATGATTTATTTTGAGCTAAATGACCCTAAATTTGACAAGCCGTACAAATGAACTCTGAAAAGTTTGTAACTTGGCATGACATCATAATTTCACCCACATAGCAACGTCTAAAGATTTGAGAGGGTTACGACAAAAAACTGGATGCACTTGGTGTACAAATTGGACAATCTCTTTCGAAGTATGAGGGTTTCGGACGAAAACTCATCTATTACAAAGGGATTTCATTTTTTATAACTTATTTTTAACACCATACATTTTGTGTGTCTAATATGCACCATTCAAAGGCACATCATCAATTTTCAACCCTTTTTGACTTCATTTCATATTTTTCATGCATTTAATGATTTATTTTGAGCTAAATGACCCTGAATTTGAAAAGCAGTACAAATGAACTCTGAAAAGGATGTAACTTGGCATGACATAATTTCACCCACATAGCAACTTCTAAAGAGTTGAGAGGGTTACGGCAAAAAATGGATGCCCTTGGTGTACAAATTGGACAATCTCTTTCGAAGTATGACGGTTTCGGACGAAAACTCATCTATTACAAAGGGATTACATTTTTAATAACTTATTTTGAACTCCATACATTTTGTGTGTTCAATATACACCATGCAAAGGCACATCATCAATTTTACACCGTTTTTGACTTCATTTGATATTTTTCATGCATTTAATCACTTATTTTCAGCTAAATGACCCTAAATTTGAAAAGTAGTACAAATGAACTCTGAAAAAGATGTAACTTGGCATGACATAATTTTAGCCACTTAGCAACTTCTAAAGAGTTGAGAGGGTTACGGCAAAAACTGGATGCACTTGGTGTACAAATTGGACAATCTCTTCGAAGTATGAGGGTTTCAGACGAAAACTCATCTATTACAAAGGGATTTCATTTTTAATAAGTTATTTTAACTCCATACATTTTGTGAGTTTAATATGCACCATTCAAAGGCACATCATCAATTTTCAAAACTTTGTGACTTCGTTTGATATTTTTCGTGCATTTAATGATTTGTTTTTAGCTAAATGACCATAAATTTGAAAAGTAGTACAAATGAACTCTGAAAATGTTGTAACTTGGCATGACATCATAATTTCACCCACATAGCAACTTCTAAAGAGTTGAGAGGGTTACGGCAAAAACAGGATGCACTTGGTGTACAAATTGGACAGTCCCTTTCGAAGTATGAGGGTTTCGGACGAAAAGTCATCTATTACAAAAGGATTTCATTTTTAATAAGTTATTTTTAACTCCATAGTTTTTTTGTGTTCAATATGCACCATTCAAAGGCACATCATCAATTTTCAACCCTTCTTGACTTCATTTGATATTTTTCATGCATTTGATGATTTGTTTTGAGCTAAATGACCCTGAATTTGAAAAGTAGTACAAATGAACTCTAAAAAGGATGTAACTTGGCATGACATAATGTCACCCACTTATCAACTTCTAAAGAGTTGAGAGGGTTATGGCAAAAACTGGATGCACTTGGTGTACAAATTGGACAATCTCTTTCGAAGTATGAGGGTTTCGGACGAAAACTCATCTATTACAAAGGGATTTCATTCTTAATAACTTATTTTTAACTCCTTAAATTTTGTGTGTTTAATATGCACCATTCAAAGGCACATCATCAATTTTCAACCCTTTCTGACTTCATTTGATATTTTTCATGCATTTAATGATTTAGTTTGAGCTAAATGACCGTAAATTTGAAAAGCAGTACAAATGAACTCTGAAAAGGTTGTAACCTGGCATGCCATCAAAACTTCACCAGCATAGCAACTTGAAAAGAGTTGAGAGGGTTACGGCAAAACTGGATGCACTTGGTGTACAAATTGGACAATCTCTTTCGAAGTTTGAGGGTTTCGGACAAAAACTCATCTAGTACAAGGGGATTTCATTTTTAATAACTTATTTTTAACTCCATACATTTTGTGTGTTCAATATGCACCATTCAAGGGCACATCATCATTTTTCAACCCTTTCTGACTTCATTTGATATTTTTCATGCATTGAATGATTTATTTTCAGCTAAATGACCCTAAATTTGAAAAGCAGTACAAATGAACTCTGAAAAGGTTGTAACTTGGCATGACAACCTAATTTCACCCACATGGAAACTTCTAAAGAGTTGAGAGGGTTACGGCAAAAACTGGATGCACTTCATGTACAAATTAGACAATCTCTTTCGAAGTATGAGGGTTTCGAACGAAAACTCATCTATTAGAAAGGATTCCATTTTTCACAACTTATATTAACTCCATACATTTTGTGTGTTTAATATGTACCATTCAAAGGCACATCATCAATTTTCAACCCTTTCTGACTTCATTTGATATTTTTCATGCATTTAATGATTTATTTTGAGATAAATGACCCTAAATTTGAAAAGCAGTACGAATGAACTCTGGAAAGGATGTAACTTGGCATGACATAATTTCAACCACATAGCAACTTCTAAAGAGTTGAGAGGGTTACGGCAAAAACTGGATGCCCTTGGTGTACAAATTGGACAATCTCTTCCGAAGTATGACGGTTTCGAACGAAAACTCATCTATTACAAAGGGATTTCATTTTTAATAACTTATTTTAACTCCTTAAATTTTAGGAGTTTAATATGCACCATTGAAAGGCACATCATCAATTTTCAACCCTTTCTAACTTCACTTGATATTTTTCGTGCATTTAATGATTTGTTTTTAGCTAAATGACCCTAAATTTGAAAAGTAGTACAAATGAACTCTGAAAAGGTTGTAACCTGGCATGACATCATAATTTCACCCACATAGAAACTTCTTAAGAGTTGAGAGGGTTACGGCAAAAACTGGATGCACTTGGTGTACAAATTGGACAATCTCTTTCGAAGTATGAGGGTTTCGGACGAAAACTCATCTATTACACAGGGATTTCATTTTTAATAACTTATTTTTAACTCCATACTTTTTGTGTGTTCAATATGCACCATTCAAAGTCACATCATCAATTTTCAACCCTTTCTGACTTAATTTGATATTTTTCATGCATTGAATGATTTATTTTGAGCTAAATGACCCTAAATTTGAAAAGCAGTACAAATGAACTCTTTAAAGGTTGTAACTTGGCATTACATCATAATTTCACCGACATAGCAACTTCTAAAGAGTTGAGAGGGTTATGGAAAAAACTGGATGCTCTTATTGTAAAAATTGGACAATCTCTTTCGAGGTATGAGGGTTTCGGGCGAAAACTCATCTATTACTAAGGGATTTCATTTTTCATAAATTATTTTAACTCCATACTTTTGGTGTGTTTAATATGCACCATTCAAAGGCACATCATCAATTTTTAACCCTCTCAGACTTCATTTGATATTTTTCATGCATTTAATGATTTATTTTGAGCTAAATGACCCTAAATTTGACAAGCAGTACAAATGAACTCTGAAAAGGTTGTAACTTGGCATGACAGCATAATTTCACCCACATAGCAACTTCTAAAGAGTTGAGAGGGTTACGGCAAAAACTGGATGCACTTCGTGTACAAATTAGACAATCTCTTTCGAAGTATGAGGGTTTCGAACGATAACTCATCTATTACAAAGGGATTTCATTTTTCATAAGTTATATTAACTCCATACATTTTGTGTGTTTAATATGCACCATTCAAAGGCACATCATCAATTTTCAAGCCTTTCTGACTTCATTTGATATTTTTCATGCATTTAATGATTTATTTTGAGCTAAATGACCCTAAATTTGACAAGCAGTACAAATTAACTCTGAAAAGTTTGTAACTTGGCATGACATCATAATTTCACCCACATAGCAACGTCTAAAGAGTTTAGAGGGTTACGACAAAAAACTGGATGCACTTGGTGTACAAATTGGACAATCTCTTTCGAAGTATGAGGGTTTCGGACGAAAACTCATCTATTACACAGGGATTTCATTTTTAATAACTTATTTTTAACTCCATACTTTTTGTGTGTTCAATATGCACCATTCAAAGTCAAATCATCAATTTTCAACCCTTTCTGACTTCATTTGATATTTTTCATGCATTGAATGATTTATTTTGAGCTAAATGACCCTAAATTTGAAAAGCAGTACAAATGAACTCTGAAAAGGTTGTAACTTGGAATTACATCATAATTTCACCCACATAGAAACTTTTAAACAGTTGAGAGGGTTACGGCAAAAACTGGATGCTCTTAGTGTAAAAATTGGACAATCTCTTTCGAAGTATGAGGGTTTCGAACGAAAACTCATCTATTACAAAGGGATTTCATTTTTCATAACTTATATTAACTCCATACATTTTGTGTGTTTAATATGCACCATTCAAAGGCACATCATCAATTTTCAACCCTTTCTGACTTCATTTGATATTTTTCATGCATTTAATGATTTATTTTGAGATAAATGACGCTAAATTTGAAAAGCAGTACAAATGAACTCTGAAAAGGTTGTAACTTGGCATGTCATCATAACTTCACCAACATAGCAACTTGTAAAGAGTTGAGAGGGTTACGGCAGAAACTGGATGCACTTGGTGTACAAATTGGACAATCTCTTTCGAAGTTTGAGGGTTTCGGACAAAAACTCATCTAGTACAAAGGGATTTCATTATTAATAACTTATTTTAACTACATACTTTTTGTGTGTTTAATATGCACCATTCACAGGAACATCATCAAGTTTCAACCCTTTTTGAGTTCATTTGATATTTTTCATGCATTTAATGATTTATTTTGAGCTAAATGACCCTAAATTTGAAAAGCAGTACAAATGAACTCTGAAAAGGATGTAACTTGGCATGACATAATTTCAACCACATAGCAACTTCTAAAGAGGTGAGAGGGTTACGGCAAAAACTGGATGCCCTTGGTGTACAAATTGGACAATCTCTTTCGAAGTATCACGGTTTCGGACGAAAAGTCATCTATTACAAAGGGATTTCATTTTTAATAACTTATTTTAATTCCTTAAATTTTGTGAGTTTAATATGCACCATTCGAAGGCACATCATCAATTTTCAACCCTTTCTAACTTCACTTGATATGTTTCGTGCATTTAATGATTTGTTTTTAGCTAAATGACCCTAAATTTGAAAAGTAGCACAAATGAACTCTGAAAAGGTTGTAACATGGCATGACATCATAATTTCACCCACATAGAAACTTCTTAAGAGTTGAGAGGGTTACGGCAAAAACTGGATGCACTTGGTGTACAAATTGGACAATCTCTTTCGAAGTATGAGGGTTTCGGACGAAAACTCATCTATTACAAAGGGATTTCATTTTTAATAACTTATTTTTAACTCCATACTTTTTGTGTGTTCAATATGCACCATTCAAAGTCACATCATCAATTTTCAACCCTTTCTGACTTCATTTCATATTTTTCATGCATTGAATGATTTATTTTGAGCTAAATAACCCTAAATTTGAAAAGCAGTACAAATGAACTCTGAAAAGGTTGTAACTTGGCATTATATCATAATTTCACCCACATAGCAACTTCTAAAGAGTTGAGAGGGTTATGGCAAAAACTGGATGCTCTTAGTGTAAAAATTGGACAATGTCTTTCGAAGTATGAGGGTTTCGGACGAAAACTCATCTATTACTAAGGGATTTCATTTTTAATAAATTATTTTAACTCCATAATTTTTGTGTGTTTAATATGCACCATTCAAAGCCACATCATCAATATTTAACCCTTTCAGACTTCATTTGATATTTTTCATGCATTTAATGATTTATTTTGTGCTAAATGACCCTAAATTTGACAAGGAGTACACATGAACTCTGAAAAGTTTGTAACTTGGCATGACATCATAATTTCACCCACATAGCAACGTCTAAAGAGTTTAGAGGGTTACAACAAAAAACTGGATGCACTTGGTGTCCAAATTGGACAATCTTTTTCGAAGTATGAGGGTTTCGGATGAAAACTCATCTATTACAAAGGGATTTCATTTTTAATAATTTATTTTTAACTCCATACATTTTGTGTGTTCAGTATGCACCATTGAAGGGCACATCATCAATTTTCAACCCTTTCTGACTTCATTTAATATTATTCATGCATTGAATGATTTATTTTCAGCTAAATGACCCTAAATTTGAAAAGCAGTACAAATGAACTCTGAAAAGGATGTAACTTGGCATGACAGCTTAATTTCACCCACATAGCAACTTCTAAAGCGTTGAGAGGGTTACGGCAAAAACTAGATGCACTTCGTGTACAAATTAGACAATCTCTTTCGAAGTATGAGGGTTTCGAACGAAAACTCATCTATTACAAAGGGATTTCATTTTTCATAACTTATATTAACTCCATACATTTTGTGTGTTTAATATGCACCATTCAAAGGCACATCATCAATTTTCAAGCCTTTCTGACTTCATTTGATATTTTTCATGCATTTAATGATTTATTTTGAGCTAAATGACCCTAAATTTGACAAGCAGTACAAATGAACTCTGAAAAGTTTGTAACTTGGCATGACATCATAATTTCACCCACATAGCAACGTCTAAAGAGTTTAGAGGGTTACGACTAAAAACTGGATGCACTTAGTGTACAAATTGGACAATCTCTTTCGAAGTATGAGGGTTTCAGATGAAAACTCATCTATTATAAATGTATTTCAGTTTTAATAACTTATTTTAACTCCATACATTTGGTGTGTTCAATATGCGCCATTCAAGGGCACATCATCAATTTTCAACCCTTTCTGACTTAATTTGATATTTTTCATGCATTGAATGATTTATTTTGAGCTAAATGACCCTAAATTTGAAAAGCAGTACAAATGAACTCTGAAAAGGTTGTACTTGGCATGACAACATAATTTCACCCACATAACAACTTCTAAAGAGTTGAGAGGATTACGGCAAAAACTGGATGCACTTCGTGTACAAATTAGACAATCTCTTTCGAAGTATGAGGGTTTCGAACGAAAACTCATCTATTACAAAGGGATTTCATTTATCATAACTTATATTAACTCCATACATTTTGTGTGTTTAATATGCACCATTCAAAGGCACATCATCAATTTTCAACCCTTTCTGACTTCATTTGATATTTTTCATGCATTTAATGATTTATTTTGAGCTAAATGACCCTAAATTTGAAAAGCAGTACAAATGAACTCTGAACAGGTTGTAACTTGGCATGTCATCATAACTTCACCAACATAGCAACTTGTAAAGAGTTGAGAGGGTTACGGCAAAAACTGGATGCACTTGGTGTACAAATTGGACAATCTCTTTCGAAGTTTCAGGGTTTCGGACAAAAACTCATCTAGTACAAAGGGATTTCATTATTAATAACTTATTTTAACTACATACTTTTTGTGTGTTTAATATGCACCATTCACAGGAACATCATCAAGTTTGAACCCTTTCTGACTTCATTTGATATTTTTCATGCATTTAATGATTTATTTTGAGCTAAATGACCCTAAATTTGAAAAGCAGTAAAAATGAACTATGAAAAGGATGTAACTTGGCCTGACATAATTTCTACCACATAGCAACTTCTAAAGAGTTGAGAGGGTCACGACAAAAACTGGATGCCCTTGGTGTACAAATTGGACAATCTCATTCGAAGTATGATGGTTTCGGACGAAAACTCATCTATTACAAAGGGATTTCATTTTTTATAACTTATTTTAACTCCTTAAATTTTGTGAGTTTAATATGCACCATTCAAAGGCACATCATCAATTTTCAACCATTTCTAACTTCACTTGATATTTTTCGTGCATTTAATGATTTGTTTTTAGCTAAATGACCCTAAATTTGAAAAGGGGAACAAATGAACTCTGAAAAGGTTGTAACTTGGCATTATATCATAATTTCACCCACGTAGCAACTTCTATAGAGTTGAGAGGGTTATGGCAAAAACTGGATGCTCTTAGTGTAAAAATTGGACAATCTCTTTCGAAGTATGAGGGTATCGGACGAAAACTCATCTATTACTAAGGGATTTCATTTTTAATAAATTATTTTAACTCCATAATTTTTGTGTGTTTAATATGCACCATTCAAAGCCACATCATCAATATTTAACCCTTTCAGACTTCATTTGATATTTTTCATGCATTTAATGATTTATTTTGAGCTAAATGACCCTAAATTTGAGAAGGAGTACAAATGAACTCTGAAAAGTTTGTAACTTGGCATGACATCAGAATTTCACCAACATAGCAACGTCTAAAGAGTTGAGAGGGTTACGGCAAAAACTGGATGCACTTGGTGTACAAATTGGACAATCTCTTTCGAAGTATGAGGGTTTCGGACAAAACTCATCTATTATAAAGGGATTTCATTTTTAATAACTTATTTTTAACTCCATACTTTTTGTGTTTTCAGTATGCACCATTCAAAGTCACATCATCAATTTTCGACCCTTTCTGACTTCATTTGATATTTTTCATGCATTGAATGATTTATTTTGAGCTAAATGACCCTAAATTTGAAAAGCAGTACAAATGAACTCTGAAAAGGTTGTAACTTGGCATTACATCCTAATTTCACCCACATAGCAACTTCTAAAGAGTTGAGAGGGTTGTGGCAAAAACTGGATGTTCTTAGTGTAAAAATTGGACAATCTCTTTCGAAGTATGAGGGTTTCGGACGAAAACTCATCTATTACTAAGGGATTTCATTTTTAATAAATTATTTTAACTCCATAATTTTTGTGTGTTTAATATGCACCATTCAAAGGCACATCATTAATTTTTAACCCTTTCAGACTTCATTTGATATTTTTCATGCATTTAATGATTTATTTTGAGCTAAATGACCCTAAATTTGACAAGCAGTACAAATGAACTCTGAAAAGTTTGTAACTTGGCATGACATCATAATTTCACCCACATAGCAACGTCTAAAGAGTTTAGAGGGTTTCGACAAAAAACTGGATGCACTTGGTGTACAAATTGGACAATCTCTTTCGAAGTATGAGGGTTTCAGATGAAAACTCATCTATTACAAAGGGATTTCATTTTTAATAACTTATTTTTAACTCCATATATTTTGTGTGCTCAATATGCACCATTCAAGGGCACATCATCAATTTTCAACCCTTTCTGACTTCATTTGATATTTTTCATGCATTGAATGATTTATTTTGAGCTAAATGACCCAAAATTTGAAAAGCAGTACAAATGAACTCTGAAAAGGTTGTAACTTGGCATGACAGCATAATTTCACCCACATAGCAACTTCTAAAGATTTGAGAGGGTTACGGCAAAAACTGGATGCACTTCGTGTACAAATTAGACAATCTCTTTCGAAGTATGAGGGTTTCGAACGAAAACTCATCTATTACAAAGGGATTTCATTTTTCATAACTTATATTAACTCCATACATTTTGTGTGTTCAATATGCACCATTCAAAGGCACATCATCAATTTTCAACCCTTTCTGACTTCATTTGATATTTTTCATGCATTTAATGATTAATTTTGAGCTAAATGACCCTAAATTGGAAAAGCAGTACAAATGAACTCTGAAAAGGTTGTAACTTGGCATGTCATCATAACTTCACCAACATAGCAACTTGTAAAGAGTTGAGAGGGTTACTGCAAAAACTGGATGCACTTGGTGTACAAATTGGACAATCTCTTTCGAAGTTTGAGGGTTTCGGACAAAAACTCATCTAGTACAAAGGGATTTCATTTTTAATAACTTATTTTAACTACATACATTTTGTGTGTTTAATATGCACCATTCAAAGTCACATCATCAATTTTCAACCCTTCTTGACTTCATTTGATATTTTTCATGCATTTTATGATTTATTTTGAGCTAAATGACCCTGAATTTGAAAAGTAGTACAAATGATCTCTGAAAAGGATGTAACTTGGCATGACATAATTTCACCGACATAGCAACTTCTAAAGAGTTGAGAGGGTTACGGCAAAAACTGGATGCCCTTGGTGTACAAATTGGACAATCTCTTTCGAAGTATGACGGTTTCGGACGAAAACTCATCTATTACAAAGGGATTTCATTTTTAATAACTTATTTGAACTCCTTAAATTTTGTGAGTTTAATATGCACCTTTCAAAGGCACATCATCAATTTTCAACCCTTTCTAACTTCACTTGATATTTTTCGTGCATTTAATGATTTCTTTTAGCTAAATGACCCTAAATTTGAAAAGTAGTACAAATGAACTCTGAAAAGGTTGTAACCTGGCATGACATCATAATTTCACCCACATAGAAACTTCTTAAGAGTTGAGAGGGTTACGGCAAAAACTAGATGCACTTGGTGTACAAATTGGACAATCTCTTTCGAAGTATGAGGGTTTCGGACGAAAAGTCATCTATTACAAAAGGATTTCATTTTTAATAAGTTATTTTTAACTCCATAATTTTTTTGTGTTCAATATGCACCATTCAAAGTCACATCATCAATTTTCAACCCTTTCTGACTTCATCTGATATTTTTCATGCATTGAATGATTTATTTTGAGCTAAATGACCGTAAATTTGAAAAGCAGTACAAATGAACTCTGAAAAGGTTGTAACTTTGCATGACAGCATAATTTCACCCACATAGCAACTTCTAAAGAATTGAGAGGGTTACGGCAAAAACTGGATGCACTTCGTGTACAAATTGGACAATCTCTTTCGAAGTATCGGGGTTTCGAACGAAAACTCATCTATTACAATGCGATTTCATTTTTAATAACTTTTATTAACTCCATACATTTTGTGTGTTTATTATGCACCATTCAAAGGCACATCATCAATTTTCAACCCTTTCTGACTTCATTTGATATTTTTCATGCATTTAATGATTTATTTTGAGCTAAATGACCATAAATTTGAAAAGAAGTACAAATGAACTCTGAAAAGTTTGTAACCTGGCATGCCATCATAACTTCACCAGCATAGCAACTTGTAAAGAGTTGAGAGGGTTACGGCAAAAACTGGATGCACTTGGTGTACAAATTGGACAATCTCTTTCGAAGTTTGAGGGTTTCGGACAAAAACTCATCTAGTACAAGGGGATTTCATTTTTAATAACTTATTTTAACTCCATACTTTTTGTGTGTTTAATATGCACCATTCAAAGGCACATCATCAATTTTCAACCCTTTCTGACTTCATTTGTTATTTTTCATGCATTTAATGATTTATTTTGAGCTAAATGACCATAAATTTGAAAAGAAGTACAAATGAACTCTGAAAAGTTTGTAACTTGGCATGAAATCATAATTTCACCCACATAGAAACTTCTAAAGAGTTGAGAGGGTTACGGCAAAAAATTAGATGCACTTGGTGTACAAATTGGACAATCTCTTTCGAAGTATGAGGGATTCGGACGAAAACTCATCTATTACAAAGGTATTTCATTCTTAATAACTTATTTTTAACTCCATACATTTTGTGTGTTTAATATGCACCATTCAAAGGCACATCATCAATTTTCAACCCTTTCTAGCTTCACTTGATATTTTTCGTGCATTTAATGATTTGTTTTAGCTAAATGACCCTAAATTTGAAAAGTAGTACAAATGAACTCTGAAAAGGTTGTAACCTGCATGACATCATAATTTCACCCGCATAGAAAGTTCTTAAGAGTTGAGAGGGTTACGGCAAAAACTCGATGCACTTGGTGTACAAATTGGACAATCTCTTTCGAAGTATGAGGGTTTCGGACGAAAACTCATCTATTACAAAGGGATTTCATTTTTAATAACTTATTTTTAACTCCATAATTTTTGTGTGTTCAATATGCACCATTCAAAGTCACATCATCAATTTTCAACCCTTTTTGACTTCATTTGATATTTTTCATGCATTTAATGATTTATTTTGAGCTAAATGACCCTAAATTTGAACAGTAGTACAAATGAACTCTGAAAAGAATGTAACTTGGCATGACATAATTTCACCCACATAAAACTTCTAAAGAGTTGAGAGGGTTACGGCAAAAACTGGATGCCCTTGGTGTACAAATTGGACAACCTCTTTCGAAGTATGACGGCTTCGGACGAAAACTCATCAATTACAAAGGGATTTCATTTTTAATAAGTTATTTTTAATAGCATACATTTTTTGTGTTCAATATGCACCATTCAAAGAAACATCATCATTTTTCAACCCCTTCTGACTCCATCTGATATTTTACATGCATTGAATGATTTATTTTGAGCTAAATGACCCTAAATTTGAAAAGCAGTACAAATGAACTCTGAAAAGGTTGTAACTTGGCATGACAGCATAATTTCACCCACATAGCAACTTCTAAAGAGTTCAGAGGGTTACGGCAAAAACTGGATACACTTCATGTACAAATTGGACAATCTATTTCGAAGTATGAGGGTTTCGAACGAAAACTCATCTAGTACAAAGGGATTTCATTTTTAATAACTTATATAAACTCCATACATTTTGTGTGTTTAATATGCACCATTCAAAGGCATATCATCAATTTTCAACCCTTTCTGACTTCATTTGATATTTTTCATGAATTTAATGATTTATTTTGAGCTAAACGACCCTAAATTTGAAAAGCAGTACAAATGAACTCTGAAAAGTTTGTAACTTGGCATGACATCATAATTTCACCCACATAACAACGTATAAAGAGTTGAGAGAGTTACGACAAAAAACTGGATGCACTTGGTGTACAAATTGGACAATCTCTTTCGAAGTATTAGGGTTTCGGACGAAAACTCATCTATTACAAAGGGATTTCATTTTTAATAAGTTATTTTTAACAACATACATTTTTTGTGTTCAATTTGCACCATTCAAAGAAACATCATCAATTTTCAACCCCTTCTGACTTCATTTGATATTTTACATGCATTGAATGATTTATTTTGAGCTAAATGAACCTAAATTTGATAAGCAGTACAAATGAACTCTGAAAAGGTTGTAACTTGGCATGACAGCATAATTTCACCCACATAGCAACTTCTAAAGAGTTGAGAGGGTTACGGCAAAAAGTGGATACACTTCGTGTACAAATTGAACAATCTCTTTCGAAGTATGAGGGTTCCGAACGAAAACTCATCTATTACAAAGGGATTTCATTTTTAATAACTTATATTAACTCCATACATTTTGTGTGTTTAATATGCACCATTCAAAGGCATATCATCAATTTTCAACCCTTTCTGACTTCATTTGATATTTTTCATGCATTTAATGATTTATTTTGAGCTAAATGACCCTAAATTTGAAAAGAAGTAAAAATGATGTTTGAAAAGTTTGTAACTTGGCATGACATCATAGTTTCACCCACATAACAACGTCTAAAGATTTGAGAGGGTTACGACAAAAAACTGGATGCACTTGGTGTACAAATTGGACAATCTCTTTCGAAGTATGAGGGTTTCGGACGAAAACTCATCTATTACAAAGGGATTTCATTTTTAATAACTTATTTTTAACTCCACATATTTTGTGTGTTCAATATGCACCATTCAAAGGCACATCATCAATTTTCAACCCTTTTTGACTTCATTTGATATTTTTCATGCATTTAATGATTTATTTTCAGCTAAATGACCCTAAATTTGAAAAGTAGTACAAATGAACTCTGAAAAGGATGTAACTTCACATGACATAATTTCACCCACTTAGCAACTTCTAAAGAGTTGAGAGGGTTACGGCAAAAACTGGATGCACTTGGTGTACAAATTGGACAATCTCTTTCGAAGTATGAGGGTTTCAGACGAAAACTCATCTATAACAAAGGGATTTCATTCTTAATAACTTATTTTTAACTCCATACATTTTGTGTGTTGAATATGCACCATTCAAAGGCACATCATCAATTTTCAACCCTTTTTGACTTCATTTGATATTTTTCATGTATTTAATTATTTAGTTTGAGCTAAATGACCCTAAATTTGAAAAGAAGTACAAATGAACTCTGAAAAGTTTTTAACTTGGCATGAAATCATAATTTCACCCACATAGAAACTTCTAAAGAGTTGAGAGGTTTACGGCAAAAAATTAGATGCACTTGGTGTACAAATTGGACAATCTCTTTCGAGGTATGAGGGATTCGGACGAAAACTCATCTATTACAAAGGGATTTCATTCTACATAACTTATTTTTAACTCCATACATTTTGTGTGTTTAATATGCACCATTCAAAGGCACATCATCAATTTTCAACCCTTTCTAACTTCACTTGATATTTTTTGTGCATTTAATGATTTGTTTTAGCTAAATGACCCTAAATTTGAAAAGTAGTACAAATGAACTCTGAAAAGGTTGTAACCTGGCATGACATCATAATTTCACCCACATAGAAACTTCTTAAGAGTTGAGAGGGTTACGGCAAAAACTGGATGCACTTGGTGTACAAATTGGACAATCTCTTTCGAAGTATGAGGGTTTGGGACAAAAACTCATCTATTACAAAGGGATTTCATTTTTAATAACTTTTTTTAACTCCATACTTTTTGTGTGTTCAATATGCACCATTCAAAGTCACATCATCAATTTTCAACCCTTTCTGACTTCATTTCATATTTTTCATGCATTGAATGATTTATTTTGAGCTAAATGACCCTAAATTTGAAAAGCAGTAGAAATGAACTCTGAAAAGGTTGTAACTTGGCATTACATCATAATTTCACCCACATAGCAACTTCTAAAGTGTTTAGAGGGTTATGACAAAAAACTGGATGCACTTGGTGTACAAATTGGACAATCTCTTTCGAAGTATGAGAGTTTCGGATGAAAACTCATCTATTACAAAGGGATTTCATTTTTAATAACTTATTTTTAACTCCATACATTTTGTGTATTCAATATGCACCATTCAAAGGCACATCATCAATTTTCAACCCTTTCTGACTTCATTTGATATTTTTCATGCATTGAATGATTTATTTTGAGCTAAATGACCCTAAATTTGAAAAGCAGTACAAATGAACTCTGAAAAGGTTGTAACCTGGCATGCCATCATAACTTCACCAGCATAGCAACTTCTAAAGAGTTGAGAGGGTTACGCCAAAAAATTAGATGCACTTGGTGTACAAATTGGACAATCTCTTTCGAAGTATGAGGGATTCGGACGAAAACTCATCTATTACAAAGAGATTTCATTCCTAATAACTTATTTTTTACTCCATACATTTTGTGTGTTTAATATGCACCATTCAAAGGCACATCATCAATTTTCAACCCTTTCTAACTTCACTTGATAATTTTCGTGCATTTAATGATTTGTTTTAGCTAAATGACCCTAAATTTGAAAAGTAGTACAAAAGAACTCTGAAAAGGTTGTAACCTGGCATGACATCATAATTTCACCCACATAGAAACTTCTTAAGAGTTGAGAGGGTTACGGCAAAAACTGGATGCACTTCGTGTACAAATTGGACAATCTCTTTCGAAGTATGAGGGTTTCGGACGAAAACTCATCTATTACAAAGGGATTTCATTTTTAATAACTTATTTTTAACTCCATACATTTTGTGTGTTCAATATGCACCATTCAAAGGCACATCATCAATTTTCAACCCTTTCTGACTTCATTTGATATTTTTCATGCATTGAATGATTTATTTTGTGCTAAATGACCCTAAATTTGAAAAGCAGTACAAATGAACTCTGGAAAGGTTGTAACCTGGCATGCCATCATAACTTCACCAGCATAGCAACTTCTAAAGAGTTGAGAGGGTTACGGCAAAAACTAGATGCACTTCGTGTACAAATTGGACAATCTCTTTCGAAGTATGAGGGTTTCGAACGAAAACTCATCTATTACAAAGCGATTTCATTTTTCATAACTTATATTTACTCCATACATTTTGTATGTTTAATATGCACCATTCAAAGGCACATCATCAATTTTCAACCCTTTCTGACTTCATTTGATATTTTTCATGCATTTAATGATTTATTTTGAGCTAAATGACCCTAAATTTTAAAAGAAGTAAAAATGATGTTTGAAAAGTTTGTAACTTGGCATGACATCATAGTTTCACCCACATAACAACGTCTAAAGATTTGAGAGGGTTACGACAAAAAACTGGATGCACTTGGTGTACAAATTGGACAATCTCTTTCGAAGTATGAGGGTTTCGGACGAAAACTCATCTATTACAAAGGGATTTCATTTTTAATAACTTATTTTTAACTCCACATATTTTGTGTGTTCAATATGCACCATTCAAAGGCACATCATCAATTTTCAACCCTTTTTGACTTCATTTGATATTTTTCATGCATTTAATGATTTATTTTCAGCTAAATGACCCTAAATTTGAAAAGTAGTACAAATGAACTCTGAAAAGGATGTAACTTCACATGACATAATTTCACCCACTTAGCAACTTCTAAAGAGTTGAGAGGGTTACGGCAAAAACTGGATGCACTTGGTGTACAAATTGGACAATCTCTTTCGAAGTATGAGGGTTTCAGACGAAAACTCATCTATAACAAAGGGATTTCATTCTTAATAACTTATTTTTAACTCCATACATTTTGTGTGTTGAATATGCACCATTCAAAGGCACATCATCAATTTTCAACCCTTTTTGACTTCATTTGATATTTTTCATGTATTTAATTATTTAGTTTGAGCTAAATGACCCTAAATTTGAAAAGAAGTACAAATGAACTCTGAAAAGTTTTTAACTTGGCATGAAATCATAATTTCACCCACATAGAAACTTCTAAAGAGTTGAGAGGTTTACGGCAAAAAATTAGATGCACTTGGTGTACAAATTGGACAATCTCTTTCGAGGTATGAGGGATTCGGACGAAAACTCATCTATTACAAAGGGATTTCATTCTACATAACTTATTTTTAACTCCATACATTTTGTGTGTTTAATATGCACCATTCAAAGGCACATCATCAATTTTCAACCCTTTCTAACTTCACTTGATATTTTTTGTGCATTTAATGATTTGTTTTAGCTAAATGACCCTAAATTTGAAAAGTAGTACAAATGAACTCTGAAAAGGTTGTAACCTGGCATGACATCATAATTTCACCCACATAGAAACTTCTTAAGAGTTGAGAGGGTTACGGCAAAAACTGGATGCACTTGGTGTACAAATTGGACAATCTCTTTCGAAGTATGAGGGTTTGGGACAAAAACTCATCTATTACAAAGGGATTTCATTTTTAATAACTTTTTTTAACTCCATACTTTTTGTGTGTTCAATATGCACCATTCAAAGTCACATCATCAATTTTCAACCCTTTCTGACTTCATTTCATATTTTTCATGCATTGAATGATTTATTTTGAGCTAAATGACCCTAAATTTGAAAAGCAGTAGAAATGAACTCTGAAAAGGTTGTAACTTGGCATTACATCATAATTTCACCCACATAGCAACTTCTAAAGTGTTTAGAGGGTTATGACAAAAAACTGGATGCACTTGGTGTACAAATTGGACAATCTCTTTCGAAGTATGAGAGTTTCGGATGAAAACTCATCTATTACAAAGGGATTTCATTTTTAATAACTTATTTTTAACTCCATACATTTTGTGTATTCAATATGCACCATTCAAAGGCACATCATCAATTTTCAACCCTTTCTGACTTCATTTGATATTTTTCATGCATTGAATGATTTATTTTGAGCTAAATGACCCTAAATTTGAAAAGCAGTACAAATGAACTCTGAAAAGGTTGTAACCTGGCATGCCATCATAACTTCACCAGCATAGCAACTTCTAAAGAGTTGAGAGGGTTACGCCAAAAAATTAGATGCACTTGGTGTACAAATTGGACAATCTCTTTCGAAGTATGAGGGATTCGGACGAAAACTCATCTATTACAAAGAGATTTCATTCCTAATAACTTATTTTTTACTCCATACATTTTGTGTGTTTAATATGCACCATTCAAAGGCACATCATCAATTTTCAACCCTTTCTAACTTCACTTGATAATTTTCGTGCATTTAATGATTTGTTTTAGCTAAATGACCCTAAATTTGAAAAGTAGTACAAA
The DNA here is from genome assembly GCA_022496015.1 of Hordeum marinum. Lineage (NCBI taxonomy): Eukaryota > Viridiplantae > Streptophyta > Magnoliopsida > Poales > Poaceae > Hordeum > Hordeum marinum. The sequence goes on along the minus strand of CM039672.1, from coordinate 436,185,214 downwards.
AGAACTCTGAAAAGGTTGTAACCTGGCATGACATCATAATTTCACCCACATAGAAACTTCTTAAGAGTTGAGAGGGTTACGGCAAAAACTGGATGCACTTCGTGTACAAATTGGACAATCTCTTTCGAAGTATGAGGGTTTCGGACGAAAACTCATCTATTACAAAGGGATTTCATTTTTAATAACTTATTTTTAACTCCATACATTTTGTGTGTTCAATATGCACCATTCAAAGGCACATCATCAATTTTCAACCCTTTCTGACTTCATTTGATATTTTTCATGCATTGAATGATTTATTTTGTGCTAAATGACCCTAAATTTGAAAAGCGGTACAAATGAACTCTGGAAAGGTTGTAACCTGGCATGCCATCATAACTTCACCAGCATAGCAACTTCTAAAGAGTTGAGAGGGTTACGGCAAAAACTAGATGCACTTCGTGTACAAATTGGACAATCTCTTTCGAAGTATGAGGGTTTCGAACGAAAACTCATCTATTACAAAGCGATTTCATTTTTCATAACTTATATTTACTCCATACATTTTGTATGTTTAATATGCACCATTCAAAGGCACATCATCAATTTTCAACCCTTTCTGACTTCATTTGTTATTTTTCATGCATTTAATGATTTATTTTGAGCTAAATGACCCTAAATTTGAAAAGCAGTACAAATGAACTCTGAAAAGGTTGTAACTTGGCATGACAGCATAATTTCACCCACATAGCAACTTCTAAAGAGTTGAGAGGGTTACAGCAAAAAGTGGATACACTTCGTGTACAAATTGAACAATCTCTTTCGAAGTATGAGGGTTCCGAACGAAAACTCATCTATTACAAAGGGATTTCATTTTTAATACCTTATATTAACTCCATACATTTTGTGTGTTTAATATGCACCATTCAAAGGCATATCATCAATTTTCAACCCTTTCTGACTTCATTTGATATTTTTCATGCATTTAATGATTTATTTTGAGCTAAATGACCCTAAATTTGAAAAGCAGTAAAAATGATGTTTGAAAAGTTTGTAACTTGGCATGACATCATAATTTCACCCACATAACAACGTCTAAAGATTTGAGAGGGTTACGACAAAAAACTGGATGCACTTGGTGTACAAATTGGACAATCTCTTTCGAAGTATGAGGGTTTCGGACGAAAACTCATCTATTACAAAGGGATTTCATTTTTAATAACTTATTTTTAACTCCATATATTTTGTGTGTTCAATATGCACCATTCAAAGGCACATCATCAATTTTCAACCCTTTTTGACTTCATTTGATATTTTTCATGTATTTTATTATTTAGTTTGAGCTACATGACCCTAAATTTGAAAAGAAGTACAAATGAACTCTGAAAAGTTTGTAACTTGGCATGAAATCATAATTTCACCCACATAGAAACTTCTAAAGAGTTGAGAGGTTTGCGGCAAAAAATTAGATGCACTTGGTGTACAAATTGGACAATCTCTTTCGTGGTATGAGGGATTCGGACGAAAACTCATCTATTACAAAGGGATTTCATTCTACATAACTTATTTTTAACTCCATACATTTTGTGTGTTTAATATGCACCATTCAAAGGCACATCATCAATTTTCAACCATTTCTAACTTCACTTGATATTTTTTGTGCATTTAATGATTTGTTTTAGCTAAATGACCCTAAATTTGAAAAGTAGTACAAATGAACTCTGAAAAGGTTGTAACCTGGCATGACATCATAATTTCACCCACATAGAAACTTCTTAAGAGTTGAGAGGGTTACGGCAAAAACTGGATGCACTTGGTGTACAAATTGGACAATCTCTTTCGAAGTATGAGGGTTTGGGACGAAAACTCATCTATTACAAAGGGATTTCATTTTTAATAACTTTTTTTAACTCCATACTTTTTGTGTGTTCAATATGCAGCATTCAAAGTCACATCATCAATTTTCAACCCTTTCTGACTTCATTTCATATTTTTCATGCATTGAATGATTTATTTTGAGCTAAATGACCCTAAATTTGAAAAGCAGTACAAATGAACTCTGAAAAGGTTGTAACTTGGCATTACATCATAATTTCACCCACATAGCAACTTCTAAAGTGTTTAGAGGGTTACGACAAAAAACTGGATGCACTTGGTGTACAAATTGGACAATCTCTTTCGAAGTATGAGAGTTTCGGATGAAAACTCATCTATTACAAAGGGATTTCATTTTTAATAACTTATTTTTAACTCCATACATTTTGTGTATTCAATATGCACCATTCAAAGGCACATCATTAATTTTCAACCCTTTCTGACTTCATTTGATATTTTTCATGCATTGAATGATTTATTTTGAGCTAAATGACCCTAAATTTGAGAAGCAGTACAAATGAACTCTGAAAAGGTTGTAACCTGGCATGCCATCATAACTTCACCAGCATAGCAACTTCTAAAGAGTTGAGAGGGTTACGGCAAAAAATTAGATGCACTTGGTGTACAAATTGGACAATCTCTTTCGGAGTATGAGGGATTCGGACGAAAACTCATCTATTACAAAGAGATTTCATTCTTAATAACTTATTTTTTACTCCATACATTTTGTGTGTTTAATATGCACCATTCAAAGGCACATCATCAATTTTCAACCCTTTCTAACTTCACTTGATAATTTTCGTGCATTTAATGATTTGTTTTAGGTAAATGACCCTAAATTTGAAAAGTAGTACAAATGAACTCTGAAAAGGTTGTAACCTGGCATGACATCATAATTTCACCCACATAGAAACTTCTTAAGAGTTGAGAGGGTTACGGCAAAAACTGGATGCACTTCGTGTACAAATTGGACAATCTCTTTCGAAGTATGAGGGTTTCGGACGAAAACTCATCTATTACAAAGGGATTTCATTTTTAATAACTTATTTTTAACTCCATACTTTTTGTGTGTTCAATATGCACCATTCAAAGTCACATCATCAATTTTCAACCCTTTCTCACTTCATTTCATATTTTTCATGCATTGAATGATTTATTTTGAGCTAAATGACCCTAAATTTCAAAAGTAGTACAAATGAACTCTGAAAAGGTTGTAACTTGGCATTACATCATAATTTCACCCACATAGCAACTTCTAAAGTGTTTAGAGGGTTACGATAAAAAACTGGATGCACTTGGTGTACAAATTGGACAATCTCTTTCGAAGTATGAGAGTTTCGGATGAAAACTCATCTATTACAAAGGGATTTCATTTTTAATAACTTATTTTTAACTCCATACATTTTGTGTGTTCAATATGCACCATTCAAAGGCACATCATCAATTTTCAACCCTTTCTGACTTCATTTGATATTTTTCATGCATTGAATGATTTATTTTGTGCTAAATGACCCTAAATTTGAAAAGCAGTACAAATGAACTCTGGAAAGGTTGTAACCTGGCATGCCATCATAACTTCACCAGCATAGCAACTTCTAAAGAGTTGAGAGGGTTACGGCAAAAACTGGATGCACTTCGTGTACAAATTGGACAATCTCTTTCGAAGTATGAGGGTTTCGAACGAAAACTCATCTATTACAAAGCGATTTCATTTTTCATAACTTATATTTACTCCATACATTTTGTGTGTTTAATATGCACCATTCAAAGGCACATCATCAATTTTCAACCCTTTCTGACTTCATTTGTTATTTTTCATGCATTTAATGATTTATTTTGAGCTAAATGACCATAAATTTGAAAAGAAGTACAAATGAACTCTGAAAAATTTGTAACTTGTCATGAAATCATAATTTCACCCACATAGAAACTTCTAAAGAGTTGAGAGGGTTACGGCAAAAAATTAGATGCACTTGGTGTACAAATTGGACAATCTCTTTACAAGTATGAGGGATTCGGACGAAAACTCATCTATTACAAAGGGATTTCATTCTTAATAACTTATTTTAAACTCCATACATTTTGTGTGTTCAATATGCACCGTTCAAGGGCACATCATCAATTTTCAACCCTTTCTGACTTCATTTGATATTTTTCATGCATTTAATGATTTATTTTGAGCTAAATGACCATAAATTTGAAAAGAAGTACAAATGAACTCTGAAAAATTTGTAACTTGGCATGAAATTATAATTTCACCCACATAGAAACTTGTAAAGAGTTGAGAGGGTTACGGCAAAAAATTAGATGCACTTGGTGTACAAATTGGACAATCTCTTTCGAAGTATGAGGGATTCGGACGAAAACTCATCTATTACAAAGGGATTTCATTCTTAATAACTTATTTTTAACTCCATACATTTTGTGTGTTTAATATGCACCATTCAAAGGCACATCATCAATTTTCAACCCTTTCTAACTTCACTTGATATTTTTCGTGCATTTAATGATATGTTTTAGCTAAATGACCCTAAATTTGAAAAGTAGTACAAATGAACTCTGAAAAGGTTGTAACCTGGCATGACATCATAATTTCACCCACATAGAAACTTCTTAAGAGTTGAGAGGGTTACAGCAAAAACTGGATGCACTTGGTGTACAAATTGGACAATCTCTTTCGAAGTATGAGGGTTTCGGACGAAAACTCATCTATTACAAAGGGATTTCATTGTTAATAACTTATTTTTAACTCCATACTTTTTGTGTGTTCAATATGCACCATTCAAAGTCACATCATCAATTTTCAACCCTTTCTCACTTCATTTCATATTTTTCATGCATTGAATGATTTATTTTGAGCTAAATGACCCTAAATTTGAAAAGCAGTACAAATGAACTCTGAAAAGGTTGTAACTTAGCATTACATCATAATTTCACCCAGATAGCAACTTCTAAAGAGTTTAGAGGGTTACGACAAAAAACTGGATGCACTTGGTGTACAAATTGGACAGTCTCTTTCGAAGTATGAGGGTTTCGGATGAAAACTCATCTATTACAAAGGGATTTCATTTTTAATAACTTATTTTTAACTCCATACATTTTGTGTGTTCAATATGCACCATTCAAAGGCACATCATCAATTTTCAACCCTTTCTGACTTCATTTGATATTTTTCATGCATTGAATGATTTATTTTGAGCTACATGACCCTAAATGTGAAAAGCAGTACAAATGAACTCTGAAAAGGTTGTAACCTGGCATGCCGTCATAACTTCACCAGCATAGCAACTTCTAAAGAGTTGAGAGGGTTAGGGCAAAAACTGGATGCACTTCGTGTACAAATTGGACAATCTCTTTCGAAGTATGAGGGTTTCGAACGAAAACTCATCTATTACAAAGGGATTTCATTTTTAATAAGTTATATTAACTCCATACATTTTGTGTCTTTAATATGCACCATTCAAAGGCATATCATCAATTTTCAACCCTTTCTGACTTGATTTGATATTTTTCATGCATTTAATGATTTATTTTGAGCTAAATGACCCTAAATTTGAAAAGCAGTACAAATGAACTCTGAAAAGTTTGTAACTTGGCATGACATCATAATTTCACCCACATAACAACGTATAAAGAGTTGAGAGGGTTACGACAAAAACCTGGATGCACTTGGTGTACAAATTAGACAATCTCTTTCGAAGTATGAGGGTTTCGGACGAAAACTCAACTATTACAAAGGGATTTCATTTTTAATAAGTTATTTTTAACAACATACTTTTTTTATTTTCAATATGCACCATTCAAAGAAACATCATCAATTTTCAACCCCTTCTGACTTCATTTGATATTTTACTTGCATTGAATGATTTATTTTGAGCTAAATGACCCTAAATTTGAAAAGCAGTACAAATGAACTCTGAAAAGGTTGTAACTTGGCATGACAGCATAATTTCACCCACATAGCAACTTCTAAAGAGTTGAGAGGGTTACGGCAAAAAGTGGATACACTTCGTGTACAAATTGAACAATCTCTTTCGAAGTATGAGGGTTCCGAACGAAAACTCATCTATTACAAAGGGATTTCATTTTTAATAACTTATATTAACTCCATACATTTTGTGTGTTTAATATGCACCATTCAAAGGCATATCATCAATTTTCAACCCTTTCTGACTTCATTTGATATTTTTCATGCATTAAATGATTTATTTTGAGCTAAATGACCCTAAATTTGAAAAGCAGTAAAAATGATCTCTGAAAAGTTTGTAACTTGGCATGACATCATAATTTCACCCACATAGCAACGTCTAAAGAGTTGAGAGGGTTACGACAAAAAACTGGATGCACTTGGTGTACAAATTGGACAATCTCTTTCGAAGTATGAGGGTTTCGAACGAAAACTCATCTATTACAAAGGGATTTCATTTTTAATAACTTATTTTTAACTCCATACATTTTGTGTGTTCAATACGCACCACTCAAAGCCACATCATCAATTTTCAACCCTTTTTGACTTCATTTGATATTTTTCATGCATTTAATGATTTATTTTCAGCTAAATGACCCTAAATTTGAAAAGTAGTCCAAATGAACTCTGAAAAGGATCTAACTTCGCAGGACATAATTTCACCCACTTAGCAACTTCTAAAGAGTTGAGAGGGTTACGACAAAAACTGGATGCACTTGGTGTACAGATTGGACAATCTCTTTCGAAGTATGAGGGTTTCGAACGAAAACTCATCTATAACAAAGGGATTTCATTCTTAATAACTTATTTTTAACTCCATACATTTTGTGTGTTGAATATGCACCATTCAAAGGCACATCATCAATTTTCAACCCTTTTTGACTTCATTTGATATTTTTCGTGCATTTAATTATTTAGTTTGAGCTAAATGACCCTAAATTTGAAAAGCAGTACAAATGAACTCTAAAAAGATTGTAACCTGGCATGCCATCATAACTTCACCAACATAGCAACTTGTAAAGAGTTGAGAGGGTTACGGCAAAACTGGATGCACTTGGTGTACAAATTGGACAATCTCTTTCGAAGTTTGAGGGTTTCGGACAAAAACTCATCTATTACAAAGGGATTCCATTTTTAATAACTTATTTTAAATCCTCACTTTTTGTGAGTTTAATATGCACCATTCAAAGGCACATCATCAATTTTGAACCCGTTCTGACTTCATTTGATATTTTTCATGCATTTAATGATTTATTTTGAGCTAAATGACCCTCAATTTGAAAAGTAGTACAAATGAACTCTGAAAATGACGTAACTTGGCATGACATAATTTCACCCACATAGCAACTTATAAACACTTGAGAGGGTTACGGCAAAAACTGGATGCCCTTGGTGTACAAATTGGACAATCTCTTTCGAAGTATGACGGCTTCAGACGAAAACTCATCTATTACAAAGGGATTTCACTTTTAATAACTTATTTTAACTCCATAAATTTTGTGAGTTTAATATGCACCATTCAAAGGCACATCATCAATTTTCAACCCTTTCTGACTTCATTTGATATTTTTCATGCATTTAATGATTTAGTTTGAGCTAAATTTCCCTAATTTGAAAAGCAGTACAAATGAACTCTGAAAAGGTTGTAACCTGGCATGCCATGATAACTTCACCAGCATAGAACTTGTAAAGAGTTGAGAGGGTTACGACAAAAACTGGATGCACTTGGTGTACAAATTGGACAATCTATTTCGAAGTATGAGGGTTTCGGACGAAAACTCATCTATTACAAAGGGATTTAATTTTTAATAACTTATTTTTAACTCCATACATTTTGTGTGTTCAGTGCGCACCATTCAAAGGCACATCATCAATTTTCAACCCTTTCTGACTTCATTTGATATTTTTCATGCATTTAATGATTTATTTTCACCTAAATGACCCTAAATTTGAAAAGCAATACAAATGAACTCTGAAAAGATTGTAACTTGGCATTACATCATAATTTCACCCACATAGCAACTTCTAAAGAGTTGAGAGGGTTATGGCAAAAACTGGATGCTCTTAGTGTAAAGATTGGACAATCTCTTTCGAAGTATGAGGGTTCCGGGCGAAAACTCATCTATTACTAAGGAATTTCATTTTTAATAAATTATTTTAACTCCATAATTTTTGTGTGTTTAATATGCACCATTCAAAGGCACATCATCAATTTTTAACACTTTCAGACTTCATTTGATAATTTTCATGCATTTAATGATTTATTTTGAGCTAAATGACCCTCAATTTGAAAAGTAGTACAAATGAACTCTGAAAAGGATGTAACTTGGCATGACATAATTTCACCCACATAGCAACTTATAAACACTTGAGAGGGTTACGGCAAAAACTGGATGCCCTTGGTGTATAAATTGGACAATCTCTTTCGATGTATGACGGCTTCAAACGAAAACTCATCTATTACAAAGGGATTTCATTTTTAATAAGTTATTTTAACACCATAAATTTTGTGAGTTTAATATGCACCATTCAAAGGAACATCATCAATTTTCAACCCTTTCTGACTTCATTTGATATTTTTCATGCATTTAATGATTTAGTTTGAGCTAAATGACCCTAAATTTGAAAAGCAGTACAAATGAACTCTGAAAAGGTTGTAACCTGGCATGCCATGATAACTTCACCAGCATAGCAACTTGTAAAGAGTTGAGAGGGTTACGGCAAAAACTGGATGCACTTGGTGTACAAATTGGACAATCTATTTCGAAGTATGAGGGTTTCGGACGAAAACTCATCAATTACAAAGGGATTTAATTTTTAATAACATATTTTTAACTCCATACTTTTTGTGTGTTCAATATGCACCATTCAAAGCCACATCATCAATTTTCAACCCTTTCTGACTTCATTTGATATTTTTCATGCATTGAATGATTTATTTTGAGCTAAATGACCCTAAATTTGAAAAGCAGTACAAATGAACTCTGAAAAGGTTGTAACTTGGCATTACATCATAATTTCACCCACATAGCAACTTCTAAAGAGTTGAGAGGGTTATGGCAAAAACTGGATGGTCTTAGTGTAAAAATTGGACAATCTCTTTCGAAGTATGAGGGTTGCGGGTGAAAACTCATCTATTACTAAGGGATTTCATTTTTAATAAATTATTTTAACTCCATAATTTGTGTGTGTTTAATATGCACCATTCAAAGGCACATCATCAATATTTAACCCTTTCAGACTTCATTCGATATTTTTCATGCATTTAATGATTTATTTTGAGGTAAATGACAGTAAATTTGACAAGCAGTACAAATGAACTCTGAAAATTTTGTAACTTGGCGTGACATCATAATTTCACCCACATAACAACGTCTAAAGTGTTTTGAGGGTTACGACAAAAACCTGGATGCACTTGGTGTACAAATTGGACAATCTCTTTCGAAGTATGAGGGTTTCGGACGAAAACTCATCTATTACAAAGGGATTTCATTTTTAATAAGTTATTTTTAACAACATACTTTTTTTGTTTTCAATATGCACCATTCAAAGAAACATCATCAATTTTCAACCCCTTCTGACTTCATTTGATATTTTACATGCATTGAATGATTTATTTTGAGCTAAATGACCCTAAATTTGAAAAGCAGTACAAATGAACTCTGAAAATGTTGTAACATGGCATGACAGCATAATTTCACCCACATAGCAACTTCTAAAGAGTTGAGAGGGTTACGACAAAAAGTGGATACACTTCGTGTACAAATTGAACAATCTCTTTCGAAGTATGAGGGTTCCGAACGAAAACTCATCTATTACAAAGGGATTTCATTTTTAATAACTTATATTAACTCCATACATTTTGTGTGTTTAATATGCACCATTCAAAGGCATATCATCAATTTTCAACCCTTTCTGACTTCATTTGATATTTTTCGTGCATTTAATGATTTATTTTGAGCTAAATGACCCTAAATTTGAAAAGCAGTAAAAATGATCTCTGAAAAGTTTGTAACTTGGCATGACATCATAATTTCACCCACATAGCAACGTCTAAAGAGTTGAGAGGGTTACGACAAAAAACTGGATGCACTTGGTGTACAAATTGGACAATCTGTTTCGAAGTATGAGGGTTTCGGACGAAAACTCATCTATTACAAAGGTATTTCATTTTTAATAACTTATTTTTAACTCCATACATTTTGTGTGTTCAATACGCACCATTGAAAGGCACAACATCTATTTCAACCCTTTTTGACTTCATTTGATATTTTTCATGCATTGAATGATTTATTTTGAGCTAAATGACCCTAAATTTGAAAAGCAGTACAAACGAACTCTTAAAAGGTTGTAACTTGGCATTACATAATAATTTCACCCACATAGCAACTTGTAAAGAGTTGAGAGGGTTATGGCAAAAACTGGATGCTCTTAGTGTAAAAATTGGACAATCTCTTTCGAAGTATGAGGGTTCCGGGCGAAAACTCATCTATTACTAAGGGATTTCATTTTTAATAAATTATTTTAACTCCATAATTTTTGTGTGTTTAATATGCACCATTCAAAGGCACATCATCAATTTTTAACACTTTCAGACTTCATTTGATATTTTTCATGCATTTAATGATTTATTTTGAGCTAAATGACCCTCAATTTGAAAAGTAGTACAAATGAACTCTGAAAAGGACGTAACTTGGCATGACATAATTTCACCCACATAGCATCTTATAAACACTTGAGAGGGTTACGGCAAAAACTGGATGCCCTTGGTGTACAAATTGGACAATCTCTTTCGAAGTATGACGGCTTCAGACGAAAACTCATCTATTACAAAGGATTTCATTTTTAATAACTTATTTAACTCCATAAATTTTGTGAGTTTAATATGCACCATTCAAAGGCACATCATCAATTTTCAACCCTTTCTGACTTCATTTGATATTTTTCATGCATTTAATGATTATTTTGAGCTAAATGACCCTAAATTTGAAAAGTAGTCCAAATGAACTCTGAAAAGGATGTAACTTGGCATGACATAATTTCACCCACTTATCAACTTCTAAAGAGTTGAGAGGGTTATGGCAAAAACTAGATGCACTTGGTGTACAAATTGGACAATCTCTATCGAAGTTTGAGGGTTTGGGACGAAAACTCATCTATTACAAAGGGATTTCATTCTTAATAACTTATTTTTAACTCCATACATTTTGTGTGTTCAATATGCACCATTCAAAGGCACATCATCAATTTTCAACTCTTTTTGACTTCATTTGATATTTTTCATGCATTTAATGATTTATTTTCAGCTAAATGACCCTAAATTTGAAAAGTAGTACAAATGAACTCTGAAAAGGATGTAACTTGGCATGACATAATTTCACCCACTTAGCAACTTCTAAAGAGTTGAGAGGGTTACGGCAAAAACTGGATGCACTTGGTGTATAAATTGGACAATCTCTTTCGAAGTATGAGGGTTTCCGACGAAAACTCATCTATAACAAAGGGATTTCATTCTTAATAACTTATTTTTAACTCCATACATTTTGTGTGTTTAATATTCACCATTCAAAGGCACATCATCAATTTTCAACCCTTTTTGACTTCATTTGATATTTTTCATGCATTTAATTATTTAGTTTGAGCTAAATAACACTAAATTTGAAAAGCAGTACAAATGAACTCTGAAAAGATTGTAACCTGGCATGCCATCATAACTTCACCAGCATAGCAACATGTAAAGAGTTGAGAGGGTTACGGCAAAACTGGATGCACTTGGTGTACAAATTGGACAATCTCTTTCGAAGTTTGAGGGTTTCGTACAAAAACTCATCTATTACAAAGGGATTTCATTTTTAATAACTTATTTTAACTCCATACTTTTTGTGAGTTTAATATGCACCATTCAAAGGCACATCATCAATTTTGAACCCGTTCTGACTTCATTTGATATTTTTCATGCATTTAATGATTTATTTTGAGCTAAATGACCCTAAATTTGAAAAGCAGTACAAATGAACTCTGAAAACGTTGTAACCTGGCAAGCCATGAAAACTAGTAAAAATGAACTCTGAAAAGGACGTAACTTGGCATGACATAATTTCACCCGCATAGCAACTTATAAACACTTGAGAGGGTTACGGCAAAAACTGGATGCCCTTGGTGTACAAATTGGACAATCTCTTTCGATGTATGACGGCTTCAAACGAAAACTCATCTATTACAAAGGGATTTCATTTTTAATAACCTATTTTAACACCATAAATTTTGTGAGTTTAATATGCACCATTCAAAGGAACATCATCAATTTTCAACCCTTTCTGACTTCATTTGATATTTTTCATGCATTTAATGATTTAGTTTGAGCTAAATGACCCTAAATTTGGAAAGCAGTACAAATGAACTCTGAAAACGTTGTAACCTGGCATGCCATGATAACTTCACCAGCATAGAATTTGTAAAGAGTTGAGAGGGTTACGGCAAAAACTGGATGCACTTGGTGTACAAATTGGACAATCTATTTCGAAGTATGAGGGTTTCGGACGAAAACTCATCTATTACAAAGGGATTTAATTTTTAATAACTTATTTTTAACTCCATACTTTTTGTGTGTTCAATATGCACCATTCAAAGCCACATCATCAATTTTCAACCCTTTCTGACTTCATTTGATATTTTTCATGCATTGAATGATTTATTTTGAGCTAAATGACCCTAAATTTGAAAAGCAGTACAAATGAACTCTGAAAAGGTTGTAACTTGGCAGTACATCATAATTTCACCCACATAGCAACTTCTAAAGAGTTGAGAGGGTTATGGCAAAAACTGGATGCTCTTAGTGTAAAAATTGGACAATCTCTTTCGAAGTATGAGGGTTTCGGGCGAAAACTCATCTATTACTAAGGGATTTCATTTTTAATAAATTATTTTAACTCCATAATTTTTGTGTGTTTAATATGCGCCATTCAAAGGCACATCATCAATATTTAACCCTTTCAGACTTCATTCGATATTTTTCATGCATTTAATGATTTATTTTGAGCTAAATGACAGTAAATTTGACAAGCAGTACAAATGGACTCTGAAAAGTTTGTAACTTGGCATGACATCATAATTTCACCCACATAACAACGTCTAAAGTGTTTTGAGGGTTACGACAAAAACCTGGATGCACTTGGTGTACAAATTGGACAATCTCTTTCGAAGTATGAGGGTTTCGGACGAAAACTCATCTATTACAAAGGGATTTCATTTTTAATAAGTTATTTTTAACAACATACTTTTTTTGTTTTCAATATGCACCATTCAAAGAAACATCATCAATTTTCAACCCCTTCTGACTTCATTTGATATTTTACATGCATTGAATGATTTATTTTCAGCTAAATGACCCTAAATTTGAAAAGCAGTACAAATGACCTCTGAAAAGGTTGTAACTTGGCATGACAGCATAATTTCACGCACATAGCAACTTCTAAAGAGTTGAGAGGGTTACGGCAAAAAGTGGATACACTTCGTGTACAGATTGAACAATCTCTTTCGAAGTATGAGGGTTCCGAACGAAAACTCATCTATTACAAAGGGATTTCATTTTTAATAACTTATATTAACTCCATACATTTTGTGTGTTTAATATGCACCATTCAAAGGCATATCATCAATTTTCAACCCTTTCTGACTTCATTTGATATTTTTCATGCATTTAATGATTTATTTTGAGCTAAATGACCCTAAATTTGAAAAGCAGTAAAAATGATCTCTGAAAAGTTTGTAACTTGGCATGACATCATAATTTCACCCACATAGCAACGTCTAAAGAGTTGAGAGGGTTACGACAAAAAACTGGATGCACTTGGTGTACAAATTGGACAATCTCTTTCGAAGTATGAGGGTTTCGGACGAAAACTCATCTATTATAAAGGGATTTCATTTTTAATAACTTATTTTTAACTCCATACATTTTGTGTGTTTAGTATGCACCATTCAAAGGCACATCATCAATTTTCAACCCTTTCTGACTTCATTTGATATTTTTCATGCATTTAATGATTTAGTTTGAGCTAAATGACCCTAAATTTGAAAAGCAGTACAAATGAACTCTGAAATGGTTGTAACCTGGCATGCCATCATAACTTCACCAACATAGCAACTTGAAAAGAGTTGAGAGGGTTACGGCAAAACTGGATGCACTTGGTGTACAAATTGGACAATCTCTTTCGAAGTTTGAGGGTTTTGGACAAAAACTCATCTAGTACAAGGGGATTTCATTTTTAATAACTTATTTTGACTCCATACTTTTTGTGTGTTTAATATGCACCATTCAAAGGCTCATCATCAATTTTCAACCCTTTCTGACTTCATGTGATATTTTTCATGCATTTAATGATTTATTTTGAGCTAAATGACCATATATTTGAAAAGAAGTCCAAATGAACTCTGAAAAGTTTGTAACTTGGCATGAAATCATAATTTCACCCACATAGAAACTTCTAAACACTAGAGAGGGTTACGGCAAAAACTGGATGCCCTTGGTGTACAAATTGGACAATCTCTTTCGAAGTATGACGGCTTCAAACGAAAACTCATCTATTAAAAAAGGGATTTCATTTTTAATAACTTATTTTATCTCCATACATTTTGTGAGTTTAATATGCACCATTCAAAGGCACATCATCAATTTTCAACCCTTTCTGACTTCATTTTATATTTTTCATGCATTTAATGATTTAGTTTGAGCTAAATGACCCTAAATTTGAAAAGCAGTACAAATGAACTCTGAAAAGGTTGGAACCTGGCATGCCATCATAACTTCACCATCATAGCAACTTGTAAAGAGTTGAGAGGGTTACGGCAAAAACTGGATGCACTTGGTCTACAAATTGGACAATCTCTTTCGAAGTTTGAGGGTTTCGGACAAAAACTCATCTAGTACAAGGGGATTTCATTTTTAATAACTTATTTCAACTCCATACTTTTTGTGTGTTTAATATGCACCATTCAAAGGCACATCATCAATTTTCAACCCTTTCTGACTTCATTTGATATGTTTCATGCATTTAATGATTTATTTTGAGCTAAATGACCCTAAATTTGAAAAGAAGTACAAATGAAGTCTGAAAAGTTTGTAACTTGGCATGAAATCATAATTTCACCCACACAGAAACTTCTAAAGAGTTGAGAGGGTTACGGCAAAAAATTAGATGCACTTGGTGTACAAATTGGACAATCTCTTTCGAAGTATGAGGTATTCGGACGAGAACTCATCTATTACAAAGGGATTTCATTCTTAATAACTTATTTTTAACTCCATACATTTTGTGTGTTTAATATGCACCATTCAAAGGCACATCATCAATTTTCAACCCTTTCTAACTTCACTTGATATTTTTCATGCATTTAATGATTTGTTTTAGCTAAATGACCCTGAATTTGAAAAGTAGTACAAATGAACTCTGAAAAGGTTGTAACCTGGCATGACATCATAATTTCACCCACATAGAAACTTCTTAAGAGTTGAGAGGGTTACGGCAAAAACTGGATGCACTTGGTGTACAAATTGGACAATCTCTTTCGAAGTATGAGAGTTTCAAACGAAAACTCATCTATTACAAAGGGATTTCATTTTTAATAACTTATTCTGAACTCCATACTTTTTGTGTGTTCAATATGCACCATTCAAAGTCACATCATCAATTTTCAACCCTTTCTGACTTCATTTGATATTTTTCATGCATTGAATGATTTATTTTGAGCTAAATGACCCTAAATTTGAAAAGCAGTACAAATGAACTCTGAAAAGGTTGTAACTTGGCATGACAGCATAGTTTCACCCACATAGCAACTTCTAAAGAGTTGAGAGTGTTATGGCAAAAACTGGATGCTCTTAGTGTAAAAATTGGACAATCTCTTTCGAGGTATGAGGGTTTCGGACGAAAACTCATCTATTACTAAGGGCTTTCATTTTTAATAAATTATTTTAACTCCATAATTTTTGTGTGTTTAATATGCACCATTCAAAGGCACATCATCAATTTTTAACCCTTTTAGACTTCATTTGATATTTTTCATGCATTTAATGATTTATTTTGTGCTAAATGACCCTAAATTTAACATGCAGTACAAATGAACTCTGAAAAGTTTGTAACTTGGCATGACATCATCATTTTACCCACATAACAACGTCTAAAGAGTTTAGAGGGTTACGGCAAAAAACTGGATGCACTTGGTGTACAAATTGGACAATCTCTTTCGAAGTATGAGGGTTTCAAATGAAAACTCATCTATTACAAAGGGATTTCATTTTTAATAACTTATTTTTAACTCCATACATTTTGTGTGTTCAATATGCACCATTCAAAGGCACATCATCAATTTTCAACCCTTTCTGACTTCATTTGATATTTTTCATGCATTGAATGATTTATTTTGAGCTAAATGACCCTAAATTTGAATAGCAGTACAAATGAACTCTGAAAAGGTTGTAACTTGGCATGACAGCATAATTTCACCCACATAGCAACTTCTAAAGAGTTGAGAGGGTTACGGCAAAAACTGGATGCACTTCGTGTACAAATTGGACAATCTCTTTCGAAGTATGAGGGTTTCGAACGAAAACTCATCTATTAAAAAGGGATTTCATTTTTTATAACTTATATTTACTCTATACATTTTGTGTGTTTAATATGCACCATTCAAAGGCACATCATCAATTTTCAACCCTTTCTGACTTCATTTGATATTTTTCATGCATTTAATGATTTATTTTGAGCTAAATGACCCTAAATTTGAAAAGTAGTACAAATGAACTCTGAAAAGTTTGTAACCTGGCATGACATCATAATTTCACCCACATAGAAACTTCTTAAGAGTTGAGAGGGTTACGGCAAAAACTGGATGCACTTGGTGTACAAATTGGACAATCTCTTTCGAAGTATGAGGGATTCGGACGAAAACTCATCTATTACAAAGGGATTTCATTCTTAATAACTTATTTTTAACTCCATACATTTTGTGTGTTTAATATGCACCATTCAAAGGAACATCATCAATTTTCAACGCTTTCTAACTTCACTTGATATTTTTCGTGGATTTAATGATTTGTTTTAGCTAAATGACCCTGAATTTGAAAAGTAGTACAAATGAACTCTGAAAAGGTTGAAACCTGGCATGACATCATAATTTCACCCACATAGAAACTTCTTAAGAGTTGAGAGGGTTACGGCAAAAACTGGATGCACTTGGTGTACAAATTGGACAATCTCTTTCGAAGTATGAGGGTTTCGGACGAAAACTCATCTATTACAAAGGGATTTCATTTTTAATAACTTATTTTTAACTCCATACTTTTTGTGTGTTCAATATGCACCATTCAAAGTCACATCATCAATTTTCAACCCTTTCTGACTTCATTTGATATTTTTCATGCATTGAATGATTTATTTTGAGCTAAATGACCCTAAATTTGAAAAGCAGTACAAATGAACTCTGAAAAGGTTGTAACTTGCCATTACATCATAATTTCACCCACATAGCAACTTCTAAAGAGTTGAGAGGGTTATGGCAAAAACTGGATGCTCTTAGTGTAAAAGTTGGACAATCTCTTTCGAAGTATGAGGGTTTCGGACGAAAACTCATCTATTACCAAGGGATTTCATTTTTAATAAATTATTTAAACTCCATAATTTTTGTGTGTTTAATATGCACCATTCAACGGCACATCATCAACTTTTAACCCTTTCAGACTTCATTTGATATTTTTCATGCATTTAATGATTTATTTTGTGCTAAATGACCCTAAATTTAACATGCAGTACAAATGAACTCTGAAAAGTTTGTAACTTGGCATGACATCATAATTTTACCCACATAACAACGTCTAAAGAGTTTAGAGGGTTACGACAAAAAACTGGGTGCACTTCGTGTACAAATTGGACAATCTCTTTCGAAGTATGAGGGTTTCGAATGAAAACTCATCTATTACAAAGGGATTTCATTTTTAATAACTTATTTTTAACTCCATACATTTTGTGTGTTCAATATGCACCATTCAAAGGCACATCATCAATTTTCAACCCTTTCTGACTTCATTTGATATTTTTCATGCATTGAATGATTTATTTTGAGCTAAATGACCCTAAATTTGAAAAGCAGTACAAATGAACTCTGAAAAGGTTGTAACTTGGCATGATAGCATAATTTCACCCACATAGCAACTTCTAAAGAGTTGAAAGGGTTACGGCAAAAACTGGATGCACTTCGTGTACAAATTGGACAATCTCTTTCGAAGTATGAGGGTTTCAAACGAAAACTCATCTATTACAAAGGGATTTCATTTTTCATAACTTATATTTACTCCATACATTTTGTGTGTTTAATATGCACCATTCAAAGGCACATCATTAATTTTCAACCCTTTCTGACTTCATTTGATATTTTTCATGCATTTAATGATTTATTTTGAGCTAAATGACCCTCAATTTGAAAAGTAGTACAAATGAACTCTGAAAAGAATGTAACTTGGCATGACATAATTTCACCCACATAGCAACTTCTAAAGAGTTGAGAGTGTTACGGCAAAAACTGGATGCCCTTGGTGTACAAATTGGACAATCTTTTTCGAAGTATGACGGCTTCGGACGAAAACTCATCAATTACAAAGGGATTTCATTTTTAATAAGTTATTTTTAACAGCATACTTTTTTTGTGTTCAATATGCACCATTCAAAGAAACATCATCAATTTTGAACCCCTTCTGACTCCATCTGATATTTTCCATGCATTGACTGATTTATTTTGAGCTAAATGACCCTAAATATGAGAAGCAGTACAAATGAACTCTGAAAAGGTTGTAACTTGGCATGACGACATACTTTCACCCACATAGCAACTTCTAAAGAGTTAAGAGGGTTACGGCAAAAACTGGATACACTTCATGTACAAATTGGACAATCTCTTTCGAAGTATGAGGGTTTCGATCGAAAACTCATCTATTACAAAGGGATTTCATTTTTAATAACTTATATTAACTCCATACATTTTGTGTGTTTAATATGCACCATTCAAAGGCATATCATCAATTTTCAACCCTTTTCTGACTTCATTTGATATTTTTCATGCATTTAATGATTTATTTTGAGCTAAATGACCCTAAATTTGAAAAGCAGTACAAATGAACTCTGAAAAGTTTGTAACTTGGCATGACATCATAATTTCACCCACATAACAACGTCTAAAGAGTTGAGAGGGTTACGACAAAAAACTGGATGCACTTGGTGTACAAATTGGACAATCTCTTTCGAAGTATGAGGGTTTCGGACGAAAACTCATCTATTACAAAGGGATTTCATTTTTAATAAGTTATTTTTAACAACATACTTTTTTTGTGTTCAATATGCACCATTCAAAGAAACATCATCAATTTTCAACCCCTTCTGACTTCATCTGATATTTTACATGCATTGAATGATTTATTTTGAGCTAAATGACCCTAAATTTGAAAAGCAGTACAAATGAACTCTGAAAAGGTTGTAACTTGGCATGTCAGCATAATTTCACCCACATAGCAACTTCTAAAGAGTTGAGAGGGTTATGGCAAAAAGTGGATACACTTCGTGTACAAATTGGACAATCTCTTTCGAAGTATGAGGGTTCCGTACGAAAACTCGTCTATTACAAAGGGATTTCATTTTTAATAACTTATATTAACTCCATACATTTTGTGTGTTTAATATGCACCATTCAAAGGGATATCATCAATTTTCAACCCTTTCTGACTTCATTTGATATTTTTCATGCATTTAATGATTTATTTTGAGCTAACTGACCCTAAATTTGAAAAGCAGTAAAAATGAACTCTGAAAAGTTTGTAACTTGGCATGACAGCATATTTTCACCCACATAGCAACTTCTAAAGAGTTGAGAGGGTTACGGCAAAAACTGGATGCACTTCGTGTACAAATTGGACAATCTCTTTCGAAGTATGAGGGTTTCGAACGAAAACTCATCTATTACAAAGGGATTTCATTTTTCATAACTTATATTTACTCCATACATTTTGTGTGTTTAATATGCACCATTCAAAGGCACATCATCAATTTTCAACCCTTTCTGACTTCATTTGATATTTTTCATGCATTTAATGATTTATTTTGAGCTAAATAACCCTAAATTTGAAAAGTAGTACAAATGAACTCTGAAAAGAATGTAACTTGGCATGACATAATTTCACCCACATAGCAACTTCTAAAGAGTTGAGAGTGTTACGACAAAAACTGGATGCCCTTGGGGTACAAATTGGACAATCTTTTTCGAAGTATGACGGCTTCGGACGAAAACTCATCAATTACAAAGGGATTTCATTTTTAATAAGTTATTTTTAACAGCATACTTTTTTTGTGTTCAATATGCACCATTCAAAGAAACATCATCAATTTTGAACCCCTTCTAACTCCATCTGATATTTTACATGCATTGAATGATTTATTTTGAGCTAAATGACCCTAAATTTGAAAAGCAGTACAAATGAACTCTGAAAAGGTTGTAACTTGGCATGACAGCATACTTTCACCCACATAGCAACTTCTAAAGAGTTGAGAGGGTTACGGCAAAAACTGGATACACTTCATGTACAAATTGGACAATCTCTTTCGAAGTATGAGGGTTTCGAACGAAAACTCATCTATTACAAAGGGATTTCATTTGTAATAACTTATATTAACTCCATACATTTTGTGTGTTTAATATGCACCATTCAAAGGCATATCATCAATTTTAAACCCTTTTCTGACTTCATTTGATATTTTTCATGCATTTAATGATTTATTTTGAGCTAAATGACCCTAAATTTGAAAAGCAGTTCAAATGAACTCTGAAAAGTTTGTAACTTGGCATGACATCATAATTTCACCCACATAACAACGTCTAAAGAGTTGAGAGGGTTACGACAAAAAAGTGGATGCACTTGGTGTACAAATTGGACAATCTCTTTCGAAGTATGAGGGTTTCGGACGAAAACTCATCTATTACAAAGGGATTTCATTTTTAATAAGTTATTTTTAACAACATACTTTTTTTGTGTTCAATATGCACCATTCAAAGAAACATCATCAATTTTCAACCCCTTCTGACTTCATGTGATATTTTACATGCATTGAATGATTTATTTTGAGCTAAATGACCCTAAATTTGAAAAGCAGTACAAATGAACTCTGAAAAGGTTGTAAATTGGCATGATAGCATAATTTCACCCACATAGCAACTTCTAAAGAGTTGAGAGGGTTACGGCAAAAAGTGGATACACTTCGTGTACAAATTGGACAATCTCTTTCGAAGTATGAGGGTTCCGAACGAAAACTCGTCTATTACAAAGGGATTTCATTTTTAATAACTTATATTAAATCCATACATTTTGTGTGTTTAATATGCACCATTCAAAGGCATATCATCAATTTTCAACCCTTTCTGACGTCATTTGAAATTTTTCATGCATTTAATGATTTATTTTGAGCTAAATGACCCTAAATTTGAAAAGCAGTAAAAATGAACTCTGAAAAGTTTGTAACTTGGCATGACATCATAATTTCACCCACATAACAACGTCTAAAGAGTTGAGAGGGTTACGACAAAAAACTGGATGCACTTGGTGTACAAATTGGACAATCTCTTTCGAAGTGTGAGGGTTTCGGACGAAAACTCATCTATTACAAAGGGATTTCATTTTTAATAACTTATTTTTAACTCCATACATTTTGTGTGTTCAATATGCACCATTCAAAGGCACATCATCAATTTTCAACCCTTTTTGACTTCATTTGATATTTTCCATGCATTTAATGATTTATTTTCAGCTAAATTACCCTAAATTTGAAAAGTAGTACAAATGAATTCTGAAAAGGATGTAAGTTGGCATGACATAATTTCACCCACTTAGCAACTTCTAAAGAGTTGAGAGGGTTACGGCAAAAACTGGATGCACTTGGTGTACAAATTGGACAATCTGTTTCGAAGTATGAGGGTTTCGGACGAAAACTTATCTATAACAAAGGGATTTCATTCTTAATAACTTATTTTTAACTCCATACATTTTGTGTGTTTAATATGCACCATTCAAAGGCACATCATCAATTTTCAACCCTTTCTGACTTCATTTGATATTTTTCATGCATTTAATGATTTAGTTTGAGCTAAATGACCCTAAATTTGAAAAGCAGTACAAATGAACTCTGAAAAGTTTGTAACCTGGCATGCCATGATAACTTCACCAGCATAGCAACTTGTAAAGAGTTGAGAGGGTTACGGCAAAAACTGGATGGACTTGGTGTACAAATTGGACAATCTCTTTCGAAGTATGAGGGTTTCGAACGAAAACTCATCTATTACAAAGGGATTTAATTTTTAATAACTTATTTTTAACTCCATACTTTTTGTGTGTTCAATATGCACCATTCAAAGCCACATCATCAATTTTCAACCCTTTCTGACTTCATTTGATATTTTTCATGCATTGAATGATTTATTTTGAGCTAAATGACCCTAAATTTGAAAAGCAGTACAAATGAACTCTGAAAAGGTTGTAACTTGGCATTACATCATAATTTCACCCACATAGCAACTTCTAAAGAGTTGAGAGGGTTACGGCAAAACTGGATGCACTTGGTGTACAAATTGGACAATCTCTTTCGAAGTTTGAGGGTTTCCGACAAAAACTCATCTATTACAAAGGGATTTCATTTTTAATAACTTATTTTAACTCCATGATTTTTGTGAGTTTAATATGCACCATTCAAAGACACATCATCAATTTTGAACCCGTTCTGACTTCATTTGATATTTTTCATGCATTTAATGATTTATTTTGAGCTAAATGACCCTAAATTTGAAAAGTAGTACAAATGAACTCTGAAAAGGACGTAATTTGGCATGAGATAATTTCACCCACATAGCAACTTATAAACACTTGAGAGGGTTACGACAAAAACTGGATGCCCTTGGTGTACAAATTGGACAATCTCTTTCGAAGTATGACGGCTTCGGACGAAAACTCATCTATTACAAAGGGATTTCATTTTTAATAACTTATTTTAACTCCATAAATTTTGGTGAGTTTAATATGCACCATTCAAA
The DNA here is from genome assembly GCA_022496015.1 of Hordeum marinum. Lineage (NCBI taxonomy): Eukaryota > Viridiplantae > Streptophyta > Magnoliopsida > Poales > Poaceae > Hordeum > Hordeum marinum. Next base: position 436,162,275 of record CM039672.1, on the reverse strand, counting down.
GGCACATCATCAATTTTCAACCCTTTCTGACTTCATTTGATATTTTTCATGCATTTAATGATTTAGTTTGAGCTAAATGACCCTAAATTTGAAAAGTAGTACAAATGAACTCTGAAAAGGTTGTAACCTGGCATGCCATGATAACGTCACCAGCATAGCAACTTGTAAAGAGTTGAGAGGGTTACGGCAAAAACTGGATGCACTTGGTGGACAAATTGGACAATCTCTTTCGAAGTTTGAGGGTTTCGGACAAAAACTCATCTAGTACAAGGGGATTTCATTTTTAATAATTTATTTTAACTCCATACTTTTTGTGTGTTTAATATGCACCATTCAAAGGCACATCATCAATTTTCAACCCTTTCTGACTTCATTTGATATTTTTCATGCATTTAATGATTTATTTTGAGCTAAATGACCCTAAATTTGAAAAGAAGTACAAATGAACTCTGAAAAGTTTGTAACTTGGCATGAAATCATAATTTCACCCCCATAGGAACTTCTAAAGATCTGAGAGGGTTACGGCAAAATATTAGATGCACTTGGTGTACAAATTGGAAAATCTCTTTCGGAGTATGAGGGTTTCGGACGAAAACTCATCTATTACAAAGGGATTAAATTCTTAATAACTTATTTTTAACTCCATACATTTTGTGTGTTTAATATGCACCATTCAAAGGCACATCATCAATTTTCAACCCTTTCTAACTTCACTTGATATTTTTCGTGCATTGAATGATTTGTTTTTAGCTAAATGACCCTAAATTTGAAAAGCAGTACAAATGAACTCTGAAAAGGTTGTAACTTGGCATGACATCATAATTTCACCCACATAGAAACTTCTTAAGAGTTGAGAGGGTTACGGCAAAAACTTGATGCACTTGGTGTACAAATTGGACAATCTCTTTCGAAGTATGAGGGTTGCGGACGAAAACTCATCTATTACAAAGGGATTTCATTTTTAATAACTTATTTGTAACTCCATACTTTTTGTGTGTTCAATATGCACCATTCCAAGTCACATCATCAATTTTCAACCCTTTTTGACTTCATTTGATATTTTTCATGCCTTGAATGATTTATTTTGAGCTAAATGACCATAAATTTGAAAAGTAGTACAAATGAACTCTGAAAAGAATGTAACTTGGCATGACATAATTTCACCCACATAGCAACTTCTAAAGAGTTGAGAGTGTTACGACAAAAACTGGATGCCCTTGGGGTACAAATTGGACAATCTTTTTCGAAGTATGACGGCTTCGGACGAAAACTCATCAATTACAAAGGGATTTCATTTTTAATAAGTTATTTTTAACAGCATACTTTTTTTGTGTTCAATATGCACCATTCAAAGAAACATCATCAATTTTGAACCCCTTCTAACTCCATCTGATATTTTACATGCATTGAATGATTTATTTTGAGCTAAATGACCCTAAATTTGAAAAGCAGTACAAATGAACTCTGAAAAGGTTGTAACTTGGCATGACAGCATACTTTCACCCACATAGCAACTTCTAAAGAGTTGAGAGGGTTACGGCAAAAACTGGATACACTTCATGTACAAATTGGACAATCTCTTTCGAAGTATGAGGGTTTCGAACGAAAACTCATCTATTACAAAGGGATTTCATTTGTAATAACTTATATTAACTCCATACATTTTGTGTGTTTAATATGCACCATTCAAAGGCATATCATCAATTTTAAACCCTTTTCTGACTTCATTTGATATTTTTCATGCATTTAATGATTTATTTTGAGCTAAATGACCCTAAATTTGAAAAGCAGTTCAAATGAACTCTGAAAAGTTTGTAACTTGGCATGACATCATAATTTCACCCACATAACAACGTCTAAAGAGTTGAGAGGGTTACGACAAAAAAGTGGATGCACTTGGTGTACAAATTGGACAATCTCTTTCGAAGTATGAGGGTTTCGGACGAAAACTCATCTATTACAAAGGGATTTCATTTTTAATAAGTTATTTTTAACAACATACTTTTTTTGTGTTCAATATGCACCATTCAAAGAAACATCATCAATTTTCAACCCCTTCTGACTTCATGTGATATTTTACATGCATTGAATGATTTATTTTGAGCTAAATGACCCTAAATTTGAAAAGCAGTACAAATGAACGCTGAAAAGGTTGTAAATTGGCATGATAGCATAATTTCACCCACATAGCAACTTCTAAAGAGTTGAGAGGGTTACGGCAAAAAGTGGATACACTTCGTGTACAAATTGGACAATCTCTTTCGAAGTATGAGGGTTCCGAACGAAAACTCGTCTATTACAAAGGGATTTCATTTTTAATAACTTATATTAACTCCATACATTTTGTGTGTTTAATATGCACCATTCAAAGCCATATCATCAATTTTCAACCCTTTCTGACGTCATTTGAAATTTTTCATGCATTTAATGATTTATTTTGAGCTAAATGACCCTAAATTTGAAAAGCAGTAAAAATGAACTCTGAAAAGTTTGTAACTTGGCATGACATCATAATTTCACCCACATAACAACGTCTAAAGAGTTGAGAGGGTTACGACAAAAAACTGGATGCACTTGGTGTACAAATTGGACAATCTCTTTCGAAGTGTGAGGGTTTCGGACGAAAACTCATCTATTACAAAGGGATTTCATTTTTAATAACTTCTTTTTAACTCCATACATTTTGTGTGTTCAATATGCACCATTCAAAGGCACATCATCAATTTTCAACCCTTTTTGACTTCATTTGATATTTTCCATGCATTTATTGATTTATTTTCAGCTAAATTACCCAAAATTTGAAAAGTAGTACAAATGAATTCTGAAAAGGATGTAAGTTGGCATGGCATAATTTCACCCACTTAGCAACTTCTAAAGAGTTGAGAGGGTTACGGCAAAAACTGGATGCACTTGGTGTACAAATTGGACAATCTCTTTCGAAGTATGAGGGTTTGGGACGAAAACTTATCTATAACAAAGGGATTTCATTCTTAATAACTTATTTTTAACTCCATACATTTTGTGTGTTTAATATGCACCATTCAAAGGCACATCATCAATTTTCAACCCTTTCTGACTTCATTTGATATATTTCATGCATTTAATGATTTAGTTTGAGCTAAATGACCCTAAATTTGAAAAGCAGTACAAATGAACTCTGAAAAGTTTGTAACCTGGCATGCCATGATAACTTCACCAGCATAGCAACTTGTAAAGAGTTGAGAGGGTTACGGCAAAAACTGGATGGACTTGGTGTACAAATTGGACAATCTCTTTCGAAGTATGAGGGTTTCGAACGAAAACTCATCTATTACAAAGGGATTTAATTTTTAATAACTTATTTTTAACTCCATACTTTTTGTGTGTTCAATATGCACCATTCAAAGCCACATCATCAATTTTCAACCCTTTCTGACTTCATTTGATATTTTTCATGCATTGAATGATTTATTTTGAGCTAAATGACCCTAAATTTGAAAAGCAGTACAAATGAACTCTGAAAAGGTTGTAACTTGGCATTACATCATAATTTCACCCACATAGCAACTTCTAAAGAGTTGAGAGGGTTACGGCAAAACTGGATGCACTTGGTGTACAAATTGGACAATCTCTTTCGAAGTTTGAGGGTTTCCGACAAAAACTCATCTATTACAAAGGGATTTCATTTTTAATAACTTATTTTAACTCCATGATTTTTGTGAGTTTAATATGCACCATTCAAAGACACATCATCAATTTTGAACCCGTTCTGACTTCATTTGATATTTTTCATGCATTTAATGATTTATTTTGAGCTAAATGACCCTAAATTTGAAAAGTAGTACAAATGAACTCTGAAAAGGACGTAATTTGGCATGAGATAATTTCACCCACATAGCAACTTATAAACACTTGAGAGGGTTACGACAAAAACTGGATGCCCTTGGTGTACAAATTGGACAATCTCTTTCGAAGTATGACGGCTTCGGACGAAAACTCATCTATTACAAAGGGATTTCATTTTTAATAACTTATTTTAACTCCATAAATTTTGGTGAGTTTAATATGCACCATTCAAAGGCACATCATCAATTTTCAACCCTTTCTGACTTCATTTGATATTTTTCATGCATTTAATGATTTAGTTTGAGCTAAATGACCCTAAATTTGAAAAGTAGTACAAATGAACTCTGAAAAGGTTGTAACCTGGCATGCCATGATAACGTCACCAGCATAGCAACTTGTAAAGAGTTGAGAGGGTTACGGCAAAAACTTGATGCACTTGGTGGACAAATTGGACAATCTCTTTCGAAGTTTGAGGGTTTCGGACAAAAACTCATCTAGTACAAGGGGATTTCATTTTTAATAATTTATTTTAACTCCATACTTTTTGTGTGTTTAATATGCACCATTCAAAGGCACATCATCAATTTTCAACCCTTTCTGACTTCATTTGATATTTTTCATGCATTTAATGATTTATTTTGAGCTAAATGACCCTAAATTTGAAAAGAAGTACAAATGAACTCTGAAAAGTTTGTAACTTGGCATGAAATCATAATTTCACCCCCATAGGAACTTCTAAAGATCTGAGAGGGTTACGGCAAAAAATTAGATGCACTTGGTGTACAAATTGGAAAATCTCTTTCGGAGTATGAGGGTTTCGGACGAAAACTCATCTATTACAAAGGGATTAAATTCTTAATAACTTATTTTTAACTCCATACATTTTGTGTGTTTAATATGCACCATTCAAAGGCACATCATCAATTTTCAACCCTTTCTAACTTCACTTGATATTTTTCGTGCATTGAATGATTTGTTTTTAGCTAAATGACCCTAAATTTGAAAAGCAGTACAAATGAACTCTGAAAAGGTTGTAACTTGGCATGACATCATAATTTCACCCACATAGAAACTTCTTAAGAGTTGAGAGGGTTACGGCAAAAACTTGATGCACTTGGTGTACAAATTGGACAATCTCTTTCGAAGTATGAGGGTTGCGGACGAAAACTCATCTATTACAAAGGGATTTCATTTTTAATAACTTATTTGTAACTCCATACTTTTTGTGTGTTCAATATGCACCATTCAAAGTCACATCATCAATTTTCAACCCTTTTTGACTTCATTTGATATTTTTCATGCCTTGAATGATTTATTTTGAGCTAAATGACCATAAATTTGAAAAGCAGTACGAATGAACTCTGAAAAGGTTGTAACTTAGCATTACATTATAATTTCACCCACATAGCAACTTCTAAAGAGTTGAGAGGGTTATGGCAAAAACTGGATGCTCTTAGTGTAAAAATTGGACAATCTCTTTCGAAGTATGAGGGTTTCGAACGAAAAATCATCTATTACTAAGCGATTTCATTTTTAATAACTTATTTGTAACTCCATACTTTTTGTGTGTTCAATATGCACCATTCAAAGTCACATCATCAATTTTCAACCCTTTCTGACTTCATTTGCTATTTTTCATGCCTTGAATGATTTATATTGAGCTAAATGACCATAAATTTGAAAAGCAGTACAAATGAACTCTGAAAAGGTTGTAACTTAGCATTACATCATAATTTCACCCACATAGAAACTTCTAAAGAGTTGAGAGGGTTATGGCAAAAACTGGATGCTCTTAGTGTAAAAATTGGACAATCTCTTTCGAAGTATGAGGGTTTCGGACGAAAACTCATCTATTACTAAGGGATTTCATTTTTAATAACTTATTTGTAACTCCATACTTTTTGTGTGTTCAATATGCACCATTCAAAGCCACATCATCAATTTTCAACCCTTTCTGACTTCATTTGATATTTTTCATGCATTGAATGATTTATTTTGAGCTAAATGACCATAAATTTGAAAAGAAGTACAAATGAACTCTCAAAAGTTTGTAACTTGGCTTGAAATCATAATTTCACCCACATAGCAACTTCTAAAGAGTTGAGATGGTTATGGCAAAAAATTGGATGCACTTGGTGTACAAATTGGACAATCTCTTTCGAAGTATGACGGCTTCGGACGAAAACTCATCAACTACAAAGGTATTTCATTTTTAATAACTTATTTTAGCTCCATACATTTTGTGAGTTTAATATGCACCATTCAAAGGCACATCATCAATTTTCAACCCTTTCTGACTTCATTTGATATTTTTCATGCATTTAATGATTTAGTTTGAGCTAAATGACCCTAAATTTGAAAAGCAGTACAAATGAACTCTGAAAAGGTTGTAACCTGGCATACCATCATAACTTCACCAGCATAGCAACTTGTAAAGAGTTGAGAAGCTTACGGTAAAAACTGGATGCACTTGGTGTACAAATTGGACAATCTCTTTCGAAGTTTGAGGGTTTCGGACAAAAACTCATGTAGTACAAAGGGATTTCATTTTTAATAACTTATTTTAACTCCATACTTTTTGTGTTTTTAATACGCACCATTCAAAGGCACATCATCAATTTTCAACCCTTTCTGACTTCATTTGATATTTTTCATGCATTTAATGATTTATTTTGAGCTAAATGACCCTAAATTTGAAAAGAAGTACAAATGAACTCTCAAAAGTTTGTAACTTGGCATGAAATCATAATTTCACCCACATAGCAACTTCCAAAGAGTTGAGAGTGTTACGGCAAAAAATTGGATGCACTTGGTGTACAAATTGGACAATCTCTTTCGAAGTATGAGGGTTTCGGACGAAAACTCATCTATTACTAAGGGATTTCATTAATAATAAATTATTTTAACTCCATAATTTTTGTGTGTTTAATGTGCACCATTCAAAGGCACATCATTAATTTTTAACCCTTTCAGACTTCATTTGATATTTTTCATGCATTAAACGATTTATTTTTCGAAGTATGACGGCTTCGGACGAAAACTCATCAACTACAAAGGTATTTCATTTTTTATAACTTATTTTAACTCCATACATTTTGTGAGTTTAATATGCACCATTCGAAGGAACATCATCAATTTTCAACCCTTTCTGACTTCATTTGATATTTTTCAAGCATTTAATGATTTATTTTGAGCTAAATGACCCTGAATTTGAAAAGTAGTACAAATGAACTCTGAAAAGGATGTAAGTTGGCATGGCATAATTTCACCCACATAGCAACATCTAAAGAGTTGAGAGAGTTACGGCAAAAACTGGATGCCCTTGGTGTACAAATTGGATAATCTCTTTCGAAGTATGACGGTTTCAGACGAAAACTCATCTATTACAAAGCGATTTCATTTTTAATAACTTATTTTAACTCCATACATTTTGTGAGTTTAATATGCACCATTCAAAGGCACATCATCAATTTTCAACCCTTTCTGACTTCATTTGATATTTTTCATGCATCTAATGATTTAGTTTGATCTACATGACCCTAAATTTGACAAGCAGTACAAATGAACTCTGAAAAGGTTGTAACCTGGCATGCCATCATAACTTCACCAGCATAGCAACTTGTAAAGAGTTGAGAGGGTTATGGCAAAAACTGGATGCACTTGGTGTACAAATTGGACAATCTCTTTCGAAGTTTGAGGGTTTCGGACAAAAACTCATCTAGTACAAAGGGATTTCATTTTCAATAACTTATTTTAACTCCATACTTTTTGTGTGTTTAATATGCACCATTCGAAGGCACATCATCAATTTTCAACTCTTTCTAACTTCATTTGGTATTTTTCATGCATTTAATGATTTATTTTGAGCTAAATGACCCTAAATTTGAAAAGAAGTACAAATGAACTCTCAAAATTTTGTAACTTGGCATGAAATCATAATTTCACCCACATAGCAACTTCTAAAGAGTTGAGAGGGTTACGACAAAAAATTGGATGCACTTGGTGTACAAATTGGATAATCTCTTTCGAAGTATGAGGGTTTCGGACGAAAACTCATCTATTACAAAGGGATTTCATTCTTAATAACTTATTTTTGACTCCATACATTTTGTGTGTTTAATATGCAACATTCAAAGGCACATCATCGATTTTCAACCCTTTTTCACTTCATTTGATATTTTTCATGCATTTAATGATTTATTTTGAGCTAAATGACCCTGAATTTGAAAAGTAGTACAAATGAATTCTGAAAAGGATGTAACTTGGCATGGCATAAATTCACCCACATAGCAACTTCTAAAGAGTTGAGAGGGTTACGGCAAAAACTGGATGCCCTTGGTGTACAAATTGGACAATCTCTTTCGAAGTATGACGGTTTCGGACGAAAACTCATCTATTACAAAGGGATTTCATTTTTAATAACTTATTTTATCTCCATAAATTTTGTGAGTTTAATATGCACTATTCAAAGGCACATCATCAATTTTCAAGCCTTTCTGACTTCATTTGATATATTTCATTCATGTAATGATTTGTTTTGAGCTAAATGACCCTAAATTTGAAAAGCAGTACAAATGAACTCTAAAAAGGTCGTAACTTGGCATGATATCATAATTTCACCCACATAGAAACTTCTAGAGAGTTGAGGGTTACAGCAAAAACTGGATGCACTTGGTGTACAAATTGGACAATCTCTTTCGAAGTATGAGGGTTTCGGACGAAACTCATCTATTACAAAGGGATTTCATTTTTAATAACATATTTTAACTCCATACTTTTTGTGTGTTCAATATGCACCATTCAAAGACACATCGTCAATTTTCAACCCTCTCTGACTTCATTTGATATTTTTCATGCATTTAATGATTTATTTTGAGTAAATGACCCTAAATTTGAAAAACAGTACAAATGAACACTGAAAAGGTTGTAACTTGGCATGACATCATAATTTCACCCACATAGCAACTTCTAAAGAGCTGAGAGGGTTACAACAAAAACTGTTACAAAGATACCATGCTAGAAAATGCATGCATGTCATTCACATAGAAAGTGATGACGGTGACGCCGGTCACATCCCAGAGTGGGGTCTCGCGGTGTAAGACTTCTTCCGCGTGTTTGTCCCTTGCTTATGGTTGCGCCGTAACCATGGAGAATCTTCATCATTTAACAGGACGCTTGGGTCAGTCTTCACTCTAAAGGGAGGGATTTCATGAAACTTTTCATAATCTTCTGACATGTCTGTCTTGTCCTCCACTCCCACAATGTTTCTTTTCCCTAAAAGAACTATGTGGCGCTTTGGCTCATCGTATGATGTATTCGCTTCCTTATCTTTTTTTCTCCTCGATTTGCTAGACATGTTGTGACAGCCCGGGACCGACGCTCCAGAAGATTCTAGAAGATTCCCCTTTTATTTCCGTTCTCGTCTGTGATTCCTCCGGTTGTTCTAGTCATCATTGCATCATTCGCATCATCTCCATTGCATCGCCACTCGTTTTCAAAACTTGCATCCGTTTCGTAGTTGTCGGTTCTCTCCGTTCTTGTCGTTGCCCGTTTCGAGACTGACCACACACGCCCGCGCCCGCGACATCATTTAAAATAAAACCGCTTTTAATGCGCGCGAAATACATTCTTGGATTGAGTCGAAACTTGGCGTGCGGTCTTGTTATGTTGTAGTTAGACCTCCCGTCGTATTTCGTCGCGTTCCGAATTCGTTTGATATTCCGTCGGTCAGTTGTAGCAGTGCGGTCATCTGTTATTCGTCGGACGTTGTCGGTGTTTTAAAACCTTCATGTCACGGGCCGAACCTCCCTCTCTTCTCCCCATAGCCCATCTGCACAGCCACCATAGCCCCCCTCCGCTTTTGGACAATCCAATCGTTAGCTGGCAGTTTGAAAATGGACCCAGACCGTCATCCCTAGGCCCTAAAGCTATAAATAGTCCCCCTCCCCTTTCTAGTTGGGCAGCAAATCCTAATCCCCCTCGTTACCCGTGCCAAACCAGCCCCAGCCGTAGCTTCTCCCTCCTCTAGCCGCCAGGCCCGCCGAGCCCATCTGGGCCCGCCTGGGCCCGAATCAGTCGAGCTCCCCGTGCTCTCCCATGTCTACCCGCAGCCCCGCAGCTGCCCAAGCCTCCCATGGTGCCATGGCCAGCAGTTCCTCGCCATGGCCCCGCACCGTCCGGCCCTCGTCGAAGCCGCCACTGCCAGTCGCCGCCTCGCCGGACCTTCTCCTCCTCCCTTCCATCTTCTTCTCCTCCCTCTCCCTCTCCACCCCGCTCTGCCTCTGGCCCGCAGGTGCTCTACCATAGCCCGCAGCTCCCCGCCGCCTGGCCTCGCCGCCGCCGTTCGTCGCCGGATCTGGCAATCCCAGCCTCCCTCACCGGCCCTCTAGCTCCCAGCCCCACCGTCACCCTGGCTCACCTCCTCCGCTCGGGAGGAGGAGGACGAGCGCTCGCTCGCGTTGACGCCCGTTGTGCCCACGTGGGCCGGCCTCCCCAAGGCCCAGCTGCTCCCGTGCCTCCCTGCCATATGGGCCATGGCCCATGGTGAGCAGCCAGCCCCCTGCGTTTTATTAATTTTGCGAGCCCCTATTGCATTTTTAAAATGCTCATATTGATTAATCCGTGCATCACATGTAATAACTTTGAACATGTAAAATGAGTAGAATTTCATCTAGTTTCACAATAATCAACTTTCATCTCTGTTTCAAATACTTAATCTTGTGGTTTGCATCATTTTGCATATATGTCATATTTTCGCATTGCGCATAATTTTTTGTTCAAGCATTGGAATTAAGTAAAAGCTTCTATTAAAATGTTCATATCATCGGCATCGCATTTTCATGCATGATAAAAATGTTGACATGTTGTTTGCATTTAATTTGCATTAATGAATTGCTACAAGGTGATTAGGCCATATGCTTGCGTAATTAATTGTGATTAATTTTCCACATGAACCTATGCATATTATATATGTTTTCAGGGTAGAAAAATCGATAGGATTTACCTGTGCATTTAGTTTTGTCATTTGATCATTTTGTGTGCATGTCATTTATGCCGTGATGCCCTTTTGTTAATTTTGTGGGATTTAGTCCATGCATGATATGAAATAATTTTGAACATGAGATGTGCCCTTGGATATGTGTCCTAGCCTCTGGACATTTTGCTTGTCATAGAAATGTATGTATAGGTGTTATTTTGTTGTTGTTAACTTGCTATAAAATTCTGCTGTTTTGAGGGTCCAAAATATTTCTAAGTCTGTAATCTTTAATATTTTGTTGCTGTCTTGCCATGTGATTTGCTAGTGATCGAGAACCCTTTTGTGGTAGGTGTAATGGAGTTATTTGTAGTTGATATTGCCCTTTAGTCTGCTGTTAAGCTTCATGCCATTCTATGACATGTAGCTTATAGTTTTACTGTTGTCAATATGCCTTCGTGATAAAAACTGCACTGCCATGTAGCTACCTTGTGAATATGCTGTCAATATGCTGTTAAGTCTGAAACTGTTTTCAAGTAGCTACCTTGTGATCCATGCATGTTTTGTTTATGACATGTGAAGATGAAATGAAGTGTGTGATATATACTACTGCCCCATGCTTAGTTTGTGCATTTAGAATAATGTAACTTGTTGTTTTCATGTGTGCAAAATGCCAAGTTGCTGTTTTGGGCAGATTTCAACTAAAACTTGCGTTGGTCGTATTTGTTGAACCGTAGCTCCGTTTTGAACATGTTGCATATGAAACTTGCTTAGAATCTAATGTAGTTTCATAGTAACTTGCTGCAATCATGATTTGAAATGTTTGTGATTGTATTTTCCATGCATTTGCATTCATGACATGTGCATCTTGCGTTACTCATATCTTTTAGGCCGTAGCTCCGCTAGAGATGTTCCATATATGTAAATCGACTAGAATTATGTGTAGAATCGCACGGTATGCTCTATTCTGTTGTTTAACAAATATAAAATATGATTAGTTCAGATCTGGACCAATTTCGAAATTAACATATGAGGTCGTTTCGAAAATGCTATAAGTTGTTTCCGACCTCATTTAAGATGCCTAGATAGATAGTTCACTTATGCTTCACCTCTTGCCATGTTTATAAACATTTAATATTGTCGTGTACCTAACAAGAGTGAACTAAATAATTCGAACGTGGAGTTTCGTCAATATGCAACTCGTTGCATATCGAGCTTCACTTCAATGTGTAGAAGTTGTTTGTTGTGTATTGTCATGCCTTGCATATTTAAACCGGACATGCATCATATTGTCTGTGCATCGTGTCATGCATATGTTATGGTGTATCTTGTGTTGATTGTTTGTTTCGGATTGCTGGTTCTCGATAGAGTTCCGAAAGCGTTTAGAGTGTGAGGATTCATTCGACTACGTTGGCTCGTCTTCTTCATGGACTCGTTCTTCTTTCGAGCGGGATCTCAGGCAAGATGAATCATTTCCTTGGATACCATTACTATCATTGCCATGCTAGTTTTCTCGTCTTTATGTCGCTATGTCGCGGTACCTACCACTTGTTTGATAAGCCTCCCAACATTGCCATGATAAGCCTCTAACCCCTCCACATCCCAGCAAACCTTTGTTTCGCTATGTTACTGCTTGCTCAGCCCTTCTTATAGCATTTCTAGCTGCAGGTGCAATTGCTTCCATGTGTCAACATGGACATTTTTTTGTTATATCACAATATTGCTGCTATTTAATTTAATGCACATATATACTTGGTAAAGGGTGGAAGACATGGCCTTTTGCCTGGTGTTTTGTTCCTCTATTGCCGCCCTAGTAACTTGTGAACCGGTGTTATGTTCCATAATTGAGCGCTCCTAACATGCTCGGGGTTGTTATGGGGACCTCCTTGATTTTCGGGTTAGAATAAAACTTGTCTGGCAAGGCCCAACATTGGTACTACATTTGCCTAATAACTAATGAACTTGCATAGGGGCTTTCCGGACCCCGTGGATAATTCATCAACCCCGGGCCTGTGCTCCTCATGAGTGTTGGTCCAAACTACAGCATTGTGCGGAGCCAACCCAGGGAAACTTGGGAGATTTCTATCAGGCCACTATACGCATAGCTTATCCGCCGTTTCCTGAGAATGGGATACACGGCTCCTATCGGGATTGTCGACGCGTCGGGAGGCCTTGCTTGATTTGTTTTACCTTTCTCGAACGTCTTGAGTGAAGAATTACGATTATTATTTGGGCTATCTCGAGGTGTTGGATTTCCTTTGGAATTTCCTAGGATGATCACGAGATCCGTGGTTGAGGTTATTCCCGTTGCGTGTGGTTAATTTGTGATGGATGAGTTGGAGCACCCCTGTAGGGTTAAATCTTTTCGAGAAGCCATGCCCCCGGTTATGTGGCAAACTTGGATACTTTGTTTAACACCCGGTCATAGCAATCTTGAAGTAAACTCTAATAAAATACACCCACTGTGTGTGTAACCGTGACCGTCTCTTCTCGTGAGTCCTTATCCGAAAGAGAACACGGTGGGGTTATGTTTGACGTAAGTAGGTGTTCAGGATCAGTTAGTGATCATTACTAGTTACGTCCGTTATACGTAGACCACCATACTTTAATTTCTGTACTCGTAAGTTAGCCACTCAAATAAATGCTTAGTCGCTTGCTGCAACCTCACCACTTAACCATATCTCACCTATTAAGCTTTAATAGTCTTGATACCCTTGGAAATGAGATTGCTGAGACCCTGTGGCTCACAGATTCTACAACAACAGTTGCAGGTACAGGTAATGTGATGATTTGAGGTGAGCGCATTGTTTGATTCGATTTGGAGTTCTTCTTCTTCTTCTGCATCAATCATGGATGGGTTCCAGGCGGCAGCCTGGGATAGCAAGGGTGGATGTCATTTTATCGTTTGATTTTGTCCGTAGTCGGACCCTGCTCTTCTGTATGATGTTTGAGTATGTTGTTGTATTGATGTGACTCTGATGTGCTTGTGGCGAATGCAAGCCAATTCCATATACTCATCTCTTCTGTACATGCACTTGTTATGATATCCATTCTTGCGAACGCGTCGAGATGCGCTTCTATCCCCGTCGAGGCCCTCGTGCGAAAATAAGGATAGGACCACATCTTGGGCGTGACAATTTGGTATCAGAGCCTGTACCGACCTAGGAGCCCCATTGTTTGATCGAACTGGCCGAGTCGAGTCAAGAATAAAACTATTTTGAGTCTAGTTATATCATAGAGTAGGTTTCTTTTTACTCCTCTTCTATGCTTTGGTGAGGAATTCGACTTAGGAATTTTGATTCTACTCCTCTTCTCGCTCAAAATTTTTTTAGGATCACGCGGGTATTTTGGGAACTATATGATGTCGATGTGACAGAGTTCTGTCTTGGCGCCTCCTGTCTGACTTGATTTCTTCCAGGGAGTTGAGCTCTGAGGGATTCTTGGCAAATTTTTATCATTAAGTTTTCTTAGTATCTCAGGACGGAGGATGTTCGGAATTGCTTCAATACTTGTCCGGGGTACCACCATGGTTTAGTATCATTGTGAGTTCGAGGATCTGAGTTAGATGAATTTGCGAAAGCCTTTAGTTATGTGTTGAAGGATGGATACAGTTGGGGTGTAGGATTGTTAGTTGTGTGAGATATTTCCTCCTTATATCCCCCACACCGGATTGCATAACCAGAAAGTTTTCGGAAGTTCTTACGTGCGAATTCAAGTAGTTACCTAGGATTATCTTTCGAACAAGTACATAGTTGGTATGTATTTGTTCTGGCTTGTTTCATAAGCCTCATCCTTTGTTTGTTTTTAATATGGTAATTCAATTGCTTCGTTGTCAAGTGGTGATCTCATATCTTTCCCAAGAAGTGTTCTCATATTGCTGTGGGAATGCTAATTCTTGTTCTCAATCAAGTTATCATATCAATTCTTTTCCTACCGGTGTGCTTCTCTTCAAGAAAATACTATCATCTCCAATATTGCAAGATCAATCCTCATGTTTCGTTCCAGAGTTGTCTCATTTGTTCCAAGTTTTCTTTTGTTTTTCCCACCCTCCCGCCCTTTTCTTCATTGAGATAATTCTCATCCAAGTGTCTTTCTATTCATGTAATGATTCTGCTATCTTTTCTTCTATCTTGTTTCCGGTGATTCTTTGTGGATATTCTCAGGAGTTTCAATTTCAAGATCTATCCTCTTATTCTTTGTTCTTTGTTTTCTTTTCCGGTGGATTCAATTCAAGGTCTCGGTGCTCATCATATCCTTTCGCATTCGTTCAATGGTTTCCATGTTGGAATTTCTTTTCCAAGCCTCTTGTTTATTCATTCCTCTCTATTCTATCCCTAGTGTTGAAGATATCTCAGAAGACATTCATTTTCATTCTTGCCCTATAACTTATTTCAAGGGTCTCATATCATCAAGTTCTTAATTTGTACTGGTGCAATCTCTCTTCCTAAGCAATTGTTTCTACGCTGGTTTCTTTTGTGTGGGCCCATAACCCACAAGTTTTTCCCCAGGATCTTACCTGGCTCTTCTAATCTTTCTGGAGATGCTCTCAAGTTCTCTTCAATATGACGTAAGAATGAATTTCATCAGTCATATGTCTTCTTGAAAATCGCTTCTAAATCATTTTCATTGTTGGCTCAATCTTTCCTTATTCATTGTTCCGGAGTGTCTCGGTTATTCATGGTGTTGTTTCTCATGATCATTCTCAGCATTGAAGACCGAAGGAGAGTCTCCCTTAATCTTGGTTCATTCTTTGTAGATTTTTCATCTCATCTTGGTGCTTTCCTCTCAAATTCTTTTGACCATGAGTAATTCCTCCCATATCTATCAAGTGCATTTCAGAGTTGTTTTCATTTCTTCATCCTTCGAAGGCCATCATTTCAGAAGATTTTTTCGTTCTCAGCTTTCAGCCTTCATTCTCAAATTCTTCTCAATTGTTGTCTCTTCATTCGTCTCTCAATTATTCTGGTGCTTCCTTCAAGTTTTCTATTAGGTGGATCATGCTCTCTTCGTTCTCATGTTATATCATCCGTTTTCATTATCCTCTTTCTTTTGAATTCTTTCCGGTGTATCGTTCAAGACCTATTCAAGTTTGTGCTCTATCTATCTTTCCTATCTTTCCAAAAGAATAAGTGGTGTGTGAAATCCGTTGTTTGTCATCTATTTAACTTGATGAAGGATAGTCATATCATAATTCTTATTCTTGTTTCATCCAAGTGATTTCAATCCTTCTTCCGGAGTTGTTCAAGATATCAATTCTGGATTTCATGTGTTCTCATCTTTTCTTTTCCGGAGTTCCAGCTTTCTCAAGTATCTCTATGTGAAGCTTGTTCTAAATCATTGGAAGGCCTCAATCTTGTTGTTTTGCATCCCTCAAATCTTTCTATCATCCTTTCATTTGAGAGTCCGGAGGTTCTTCATGGTGGTTCATCAAGATTTCTTTCATTTTCAAGTGTTCTTCAACATTCTTGTTGGAGGTGCTTAAGTGTTCTTTTCTTGGATTTCTAAGTTCAATTCCTTCTCCTTTGCCTTTTGAGATGGTGTTATTAATTCCTGATTATGAGGAGTCTCGAAGGAAAATTGTCAAGAATAAGATAAGTAAACCCATCTTGTCTTCTCGGAGTTATCTTGGGTTGGTTTTCACCTAAAGCATTTCCTAAGGATTGTTGCTCGCATGGTGTTGTAAATAATCCAAGTTTTCTCCTCCTCCTCTTGGTGAAAGAAGTTTTTGCATTTCTTCTTGCTCTCAAGCAATCAATTGTTTTTGTTGTGGCAAGTTGTCACCTCATAATTTTGAGATGTTTTCCATAAGCCCATAGCAAGCTATTATTTTCATTGTTGATTCTTCATCAACTCCATTGAATCTATGCTTCCAAATTCATTTGTGTTGGAAGTTGTCATTTTCTTCTTCGTTCTTTTCCTCCCAATGATCTAGTTTCTATTCTTTCTTCCGGAGGCATTTTCATGTTGCCCTCTTCAATCCATCACCTAGTTTGATTAAGATCATGTTCTTCCCTTGTTTGTCCATTAACCGGAGTGCTGTCAAATCTTTTCATGTTCCTTCCATCTTATGAAAGTTTGATTCCACTCCAACCAATGTTTGTTGCCTTGCTTTCAATTTGTCCCATCGTGTCAAAATTTTCCTCTCAATCCTACCGAAGTGCTGCCGAAATTTCTTGTGAATTCTTGCTTGTTACTCATTCTTAATCCCTTTGCATCCTTCATCTTTCATTGGTTTCACTCGTTTGTCAAGAAGCAACTAAGTTTTACCTTTTGCTCTTTCTCTTCACCTTTTCATTCTAGATCTCGAGACGAGATCCTCGTGTAGTGGAGGAGAGTTGTGACAGCCCGGGACCGATGCTCCAGAAGATTCCAAAAGATTCCCCTTTTATTTCTATTCTCGTCTGTGATTCGTCTGGTTGTTCCAGTCATTATCGCATCATTCGCATCATCTGCATTGCATCGCCACTCGTTTCAAAACTTGCATCCGTTCGTAGTCGCCGGTTCTCTTCGTTCTTGTCGTTGCCCGTTTCAAGACCGACCACACACGCACGCGCCCGTGACATCATTTAAAATAAAACCATTTTTAATGCGCGTGAAAAACATTCTTGGATTGAGTGGAAAATTGGCATGGGGTCTTGTTATGCTGTAGTTAGACCGCCCGTCGAATTTCGTCGCGTTCCGAGTTCGTTTGATATTTCGTCGGTCAGTCGTAGCAGTGCGATCATCTGTTATTCGTCGGACGTTGTCGGTGTTTTAAAACCTTCGTGTCATGGGGCGAACCTCCCTCTCTTCTCTCCATAGCCCATCTGCACAGCCACCATAGCCCCCCCCCTCCGCTTTTGGCCCGTCAAATCATTAGTCGGCGGTCCGAAAACAGACAAAGACCGTCATCCCTAGCCTCTAAAGCTATAAATAGCCCCCTCCCCTTGCTAATTGGGCACAAACTCAAATGCCCCTTGTTCCCCGTACAACCAGCCCCAGCCGCAGCTTCTCCCTCCTCCAGCCGCCAGGCCCGCCGAGCCCATCCGGGCCCGCCCGGGCCTGAATAAGCCGAGCTCCCCATGCTCTCCCATGGCTGCCCGCAGCCTCGCAGCCGCCCGAGCCTCGCATGGTGCCATGGCCCGCAGCTCCTCGCCGTGGCCCCGCACCGGCCAGCCCTCGCCGGAGCCGCCACCACCGGTCGCCGCCTCGCCGAACCTTCTCCTCCTCCCTTCCATCTTCTTCTCCTCCCTCTCCCTCTCTAACCCGCTCTGCCTCTGGCCCGCAGGTGCTCTGCCATGGCCCGCAGCTCCGTGTCGCCTGGCCTCGCCGCCGCTCGCCACCGTTCGTCGCCGGATCCGATGATCCCGGCCCGGATCCGCTCGATCACGTCCTTCCCTTGCCGGCCCTCCAGCTCCCAGCCTCACTGTCGCCCTGGCTCGCCTCGTCCGCTTAGGAGGAGGAGGACAAGTGCTCGCCCGCGTTGACACCCACTGTGCCCACGTGGGCCGGCCTCCCCAAGGCCCAGCTGCTCCCCTGCCTCCTTGTCGTATTGTCCATGGCCCATGGTGAGCAGCCAGCCCCCTGCGTTTTATTAATTTTGCCAGCCCCTATTGCATTTTTAAAATGCTCATATTGATAAATCCATGCATCGCATGTAATAACTTTGAACATGTAAAATGAGTAGAATTTCATCTAGTATCACAATAATCAACTTTCATCACTGTTTAAAATACTTAATCTTGTTCGAGCATCGGAATTAAGTAAAAACTTCTATTAAAATGTGCATATCATCGGCATCGCATTTTCATGCATGATAAAAATATTGACATGTTGCTTGCATTTAACTTGCATTAATGAATTGCTACAAGGTGATTAGGCCATATGCTTGCGTAGTTAATTGTGATTAATTTTCCACATGAACCTATGCATATTATATATGATTTCAGGGTAGAAAAATCCAGAGGATTTACCTGTGCATTTAGTTTTGTCATTTGACCATTTTGTGTGCATGCCATTTATGCCGTGATGCCCTTTTGTTAATTTTGTGGGATTTAATCCATGCATGATATGAAATAATTTTGAACATGAGATGTGCCCTTGGATATGTGTCCTAGCCTCCGGACATTTTGCTTGTCATATAAATGCATGTATAGGTGTTATTTTGTTGTTGTCAACTTGCCATAAAATTCTGCTGTTTTGAGGGTCCAAAATATTTCCAAGTCTGTAATCTTTAATATTTTGTTGCTGTCTTGCCATGTGATTTGGTAGTGATCGAGAGCCCTTTTGTGGTAGGTGTAACGGAGTTATTTATAGTTGGTATTGCCCTTTAGTATGATGTTAAGTTTCATGCCATTATATGACCTGTAGCTTATAGTTTTACTGATGTCAATATGCCTTCGTGATAAAAACTGCACTGTCTAAAACTGCTATTTTCACTAAGTCTTAAACTGTTTTCAAGTAGCTACCTTGTGAGCTTCCTACCATGTGATCCATGTATGTTTTATTTATGATATGTGAAGATGAAATGAACTGTGTGGTATATACTACAGCCCCATGCTTAGTTTGTGCATTTTAGAATAATGTAACTTGTTGTTTTCATGTGTGCAAAATGGTAAGTTGCTGTTTTGGGCAGATTTCAACTAAAACTTGCGTTGGTCGTATTTGTTGAACCGTAGCTCCGTTTTGAACATGTTGCATATGAAACTTGCTTAGAATCTCATGTAGTTTCATAATAACTTGCTGCAATTATGATTTGAAATGTTTGTGATTGTATTTTCCATGCATTTGCATTCATGACATGTGCATCTTGCGTTACTCATATCTTTTAGGCTGTAGCTCCGTTTGAGATGTTCCATATATGTAAATAGACTAGGCTTATGTGTAGAATTGCATGGTATGCTTTATTCTGTTGTTTAACCAATATAAAATATGATTAGTTCAGATCTGGACAAATTTCGAAATTAACATATGAGGTCGATTCGGAAATGCTATAAGTTGTTTCCGACCTCATTTAAGATGCCTAGATAGATAGTTCACTTATGCTTCACCTCTAGCCATGTTTAACAACTTTTAATATTGTCGTGTACCTAACAAGAGTGAACTAAATAATTCGAATATAGAGTTTCGTCAATATGTAACTCGTTGCATATCGAGCTTCACTTTAATGTGTAGAAGTTGTTTGTTGTGTATTGTCATGCCTTGCATATTTAAACCGGACATGCATCATATTGTTTGCGCATCGTGTCATGCATATATTGTGGTGTATCTTGTATTGATTGTTTGTTTTGGATTGCTTCTTCTCGATAGAGTTCCGAAAGCGTTCGGAGTGTGAGGATTCATTCGACTACGTTGGCTCGTCTTCTTCATGGACTTGTTCTTCTTCCGAGCGGGATCTCTGGCAAGATGACTCATTTCCTTGGATACTATTACTATCATAGCCATGCTAGTTGTCTCGTATTTATATCACTATGTCGTGCTACCTACCACTTGTTTGATAAGCCTCCCAACATTGCCATGATAAGCATCTAACCCCTCCACATCCCAGCAAACCTTTGTCTGGCTATGTTATCGCTTGCTGAACCCTTCTTATAGCATTTCTAGCTACAGTTGCAATTGCTTCCATGTGTCAACATGGACATTCTATTCTTATATCACAATATTGATGCTATTTAATTTAATGCACATATATACTTGGTAAAGGGTGGAAGGCTTG
Organism: Hordeum marinum; assembly: GCA_022496015.1. Classification (NCBI taxonomy): domain Eukaryota; kingdom Viridiplantae; phylum Streptophyta; class Magnoliopsida; order Poales; family Poaceae; genus Hordeum; species Hordeum marinum. Next base: position 436,141,783 of record CM039672.1, on the reverse strand, counting down.
GCCTTTTGCTCGGTGTTTTGTTCCGCTCTTGCCTCCCTAGTTACTTGTAAACCGGTGTTATGTTCCATAATTGAGCACTCCTAACATGCTCGGGGTTGTTATGGGGACCCCCTTGATTTTTGGGTTAGAATAAAACTGGTCTGGCAAGGCCCAACATTGGTACTACATTTACCTAATAACTAATGAACTTGCATAGGGGCTTTTCAGACCCCGTGGATAATTAATCAACCCCGGGCCAGTGCTCCTCATGAGTGTTGCTCCAAACTAGAGCACTGTGCGGGGCCAACCCAGGGCAACTTGGGAGATTTCTAGCAGGCCACTGTACGCATAGCTTATCCGCCATGTCCTGAGAATGAGATACGCGGCTCCTATCGGGATCGTCAACACGTCGGGAGGCCTTGCTGGATTTGTTTTACCTTTCTCGAACATCTTGAGTGAGGAATTCCGATTATTCTTCGGGCGATCTCGAGGTGTTGGATTTCCTTTGGAATTGCCTAGGATGATCACAAGATCCGTGGTTGAGGTTATTCCCACTACGTGTGGTTAATTTGTGATGGATGAGTTGGAGCGCCCCTGCAGGGTTAAATATTTTTGAGAAGCCGTGCCCGCGGTTATGTGGCAAACTTGGATACTTTGTTTAACACCCGGTCATAGAAAACTTGGAGTAAACTCTAATAAAATACACCAACTGTGTGCGTAATCGTGACTGTCTCTTCACATGAGTCCTTATCCGAAAGAGAACACGGTGGGGTTATGTTTGACATAAGTAGGTGTTCAGGATCAGTTAGTGATCATTACTAGTTACGTCCGTTATACGTAGACCACCATACATTAATTTATGTACTCGTAAGTTAGCCACTCAAATAAATGCTTAGTCGCTTGCTGCAACCTCACCACTTAACCATATCTCACCTATTAAGCTTTAATAGTCTTGATACCCTTGGAAATGAGATTGCTGAGTCCCTGTGGCTCACAGATTCGACAACAACAATTGCAGGGATAGGTAATGTGATGATTTGACATGAGGGCATTGTTTGTTTTGATTTGGAGTTGTTCTTCTTCTTCTTCATCAACCTTAGATGGGTTCCAGGCGGCAGCTTGGGATAGCAAGGGTGGATGTCATTTTATCGTTTGATTTCATCCGTAGTCGGACCCTGCTCTTCTGTATGATGTTTGAGTATGTTGTCGTATTTGTGTGACTCTCATGTAGCTTGTGGCGAGTGTAAGCCAATTCCATATACTCATCTCTTCTGTAAATGTACTTGTAATGATATCCATTCCTGCGAACACGTCGAGATTCGCTTCTATCCCCGTCGAGGCCCTCGTGCCAAAATAAGGATAGGACCGCATCTTGGGCGTGACACATGTCCTTCACATAGAAAACCTGAGCCACATCATTGGCTAGGACGAATGAGTCGTCTGTGTATCCAAGATTGTTGAGATCCACTATCGTCATCCCGTACTGCGGGTCTACCTCTACCCCGCCTCCAGTATATTTGACCATTTGCACCGAAACAAAGGGACCTTAAGATCAGGTCCATAGTCAAGTTCCCATATCTCCTCTATGTAACCATAATATGTGTCTTGAAAGTTAGTTGCATCATAGCGGACACCACTGTTTTGGTTGGTGCTCTTTTTATCTTGGGCGATCGTGTAAAATGTATTCCCATTTATCTCGTACCCTTTGAAAGTCGTTACAGTCGAACTTGGTGTCTTGGCCAACCAGTATAGTTCATGTGGAACATCATTGTCATTGATGAGCTTTGTTTGCAACCAACTGGCAAAAGTCTCCATATGTTTACGTTCAATCCAGGGGTCAGACTGCTCCGGGTTCCTGGACCGTACAATATCCTTGTGTTCCTCCATATATGGACCAAGGTGGAATTTTGTAGAACTGTGTAGTGTGCTTGAGTGAAAGAATGCCCGTCCATATTTATTGCTTCTTTCTTTCCTAATGTGCCTTTTCCACCTAGTCTCCCCTCATGCCGCGATTCACGAAGACCAATCGGCTTAATGTCACGAACGAAGTCAACACAAAACTCAATAACCTCCTCTATTCCATATCCCTTGGCGATGCTTCCTTCTGGCCTAGCACGGTTATGAACATATTTCTTTAAGACTCCCATGAACCTCTCGAAGGGGAATATATTGTGTAGAAATAAAGGACCCAGAATGCTAATCTCTTCGACTAGGTGAACTAGAACGTGCATCGTAATACTGAAGAAGGATGGAGGGAACACCAACTTGAAACTGACAAGACATTGGACCAGGTCATTTTGTAACCTTGGTAGGATTTTTGGATCGATTACCTTTTGAGAAACTGCATTGAGGAATGCGCATAGCTTCACAATGCCTAATCGAACATTTTCCGGTAGAAGCCCCCTAAGTGCAACCGGAAGTAATTGCGTCATAATCATGTGGCAGTCATGAGACTTTAGATTTTGAAATTTTTTCTCTGCCATATTTATTATTCCCTTTATATTCGACGAGAAGCTAGATAGGACCTTGATACTGAGCAAGCATTCAAAAAAGATTTCCTTCTCTTCTTTCGTAAGAGCGTAGCTGGCAGGACCTTGATACTGATTTGGAGGCATGTCGTCTTTTTCGTTAATTCTTTGCTTGTCCTCCCGTGCCTCCGGTGTATCTTTCGTCTTTTCATACATGCCCAAGAAGCCTAGCAAGTTCACAGAAAGATTCTTTGTCATGGGCATCACGTTGATTGCATTGCGAACCTCTAGGACTTTCCAATATTCAAGTTCCCAAAATATAGATTTCTTCTTCCACATGGGTGCGTGTCCGTTGGCGTCATTTGGAACAGATTGTCCGCCAGGACCCTTTCCAAAGATTACCTGTAAATCCTTGACCATATCAAATATATATTCACCAGTATGGAGGCCAAGCTTCTTCCAGTTATCTAGCTCACCTTTGAAATGGTTGCCTGCCTTTCTTAAGATATGCTTGATCGGTAGAAATCGATGATGTCCCAGCTACACATTCTTCTTAAATTTATCCAAATATACACTTTCAGTATCATCTAAACAGTGCGTGCATGCATTGTATCCGTTGTTTGTATGTCCTAAAAGGTTACTAAGAGCAGGCCAATCATTGATGGTTACAAACAGCAACTCTTGTAGGTCAATTTCCTTCTGTGTGTGCGCATCCCACACACGTACACTTGGTTTTTTCCACAACTATAGAAGTTCATGAACTAGTGGCCTTAGGTAGACATCAATGTCGTTGCCGGTTTTCTTAGGGCCTTGGATGAGCACTGGCATCATAATGAACTTCTGCTTCATGCACAACCAAGGAGGAAGGTTCTAGATACATAGAGTCATGGGCCAGGTGCTGTGACCGGAGCTCTGCTCCCCAAAAGGATTCATGTCATTTGTATTAAGACCAAACCATAAGTTTGTTGCGTCAGCTGCAAAGTCCTCAAACTCCCTCTCATTTTTTCTCCACTGCGACCCATCAGCGGGTGCTCTCAACATCCCTTCTTTCTTACGTTCTTCTTTGTGCCATCGCAACAACTTTGCATGCTCTTTGTTTTGGAACAAACGTTTCAACCATGGTATTATAGGACCATACCACATCACCTTGGAAGGAACCCTCTTCCTGTGCCGTTCGCCCTCCACATCACCACGGTCATCGTGGGGCATCTTATAGCGCAGTGCACAACATACCGGGCATGCATCCAAATTCTCGTACTCCTCACCGCGGTAGAGGATGCAGTCATTAGGGCATGCATGTATCTTCTGCACCTCTAATCCTAGAGGGCAGATAACCTTCTTTGCTTTGTACGTACTTTCAGGCAATTCGTTATCCTTTCGAAGCATCTTCTTTATCATTATCAGCAATTCTTGAAATCCCTTGTCAGTTACACCATTCTTCGCCTTCCATTGCAGCAATTCCAGCGTGGTACCCAGCTTTTTCTGGTCATCTTCACAATTTGGATACAATAATTTCTTGTGATCCTATAACTTGCGTTTCAACTTCAACCTCTCCATATCATTTTTGCAGTTTCTCTTTCCATCAGCAATGACCCGACCCAAATCATCAGCGGGCTCATCTGATGCCTCTTCTTCAGCTTCCCCCATTGATGCCTCTTCTTCAGCTTCCCCCATTTCTGTATCAGCGTAAGGATAGTTGTCATAATCCTCTTTTTCTTCATTGTCTTCCATTATACCCCCTCTTTCTCCGTGCCTGGTCCAACAGCTATAGCCGGACATGAAACCGGACTTCAGCAGGTGGTATTGAAGGGTTTTTCAGGTAGAGTAATTCCTATCATTCTTACAGTTACGACATGGACAACACATGAAACCATTCTGCTTGTTTGCCTCAGCCACACGAATAAAATCATGCAGGCCATTAAGAAACCCTGGACTTAGTCGGTCATCGTACATCCATTGTCGGCTCATGTTCAGTACACAACATCGAAGTGACGAAATTAATACAACTTCATCATCACATTACAACCAAAAGTAGAGCTACCAGTGACCAAATGTTATTACTGGAAATAATAGATACTTATAGTTCATACATACATCTCATAAAACAACATACAACTATCTAAAACATGTAAATGCAACAACAAATGCGATCATAATCACCACTAAAGTAACAATTGAGACAACAACATAATGATACCAAGCCTCTTTATCAATGGCATATTTTCTAATCTTTCTAAGCTTCAAGCGCATTCCAGCCATCTTGTTCTTGTGATCATTGACGATATTGGCAACATGCAACTCCAATCCCATCTTCTCATCTTCAGTTCTTTTCAATTTTTCTTTCAAATGATCAATTTCTTTTTCAGCTTGTGTTAATTTCTCGAGCAGAATTGCATAGTCGGTTGGAATTTCTGGTTCAACTACTTCCTATAGATAAAAACATCTACGTCAATTTGGTGGCATAATTAATTGTCATAGACATTATATGATGTGTGAAATAGTTATAAAAGATAACGACATACCACATCTAATTCATAGACTAGACGAGGGCCGATGTGGGCGGATACCATAACCATGACACTATAGAAAACTAACAATAATGCAAGTAAGTAAATTGTACCAAATAAACCAAATAAACCACACCGACACATATGCAACCTAACAAGTTAATTTGAGCTCAAATTGCATATAAATCAAATAAACTCCCACATAATGATACCACTCCTCCAAAACCTAGCTAAAACGCACAAATCACATATCTTTGAGCATACCACAAGCTAATTATTAATAAGAGATGAAGGAGCAAAGTTGCTAACCTTTATGAACACTTGGATAGATGGAGTGCGTATAAATACTGACAAATCCTGGGCAAAATAGAGGATGAGCTTCGAGCAAGAAGAATAACAGGGGAGAAAACAGAGAAATGAGAGCCCCTTCGATCGGCTACAGACGAAGCGTATATGTAGGACGTCTTTAGTACCGGCTGGTGACTCCAGCCAGTACTAAAGGTTGCCCTTTAGTACCGGTTGGTGTAACCAGCCGGTACTAAAGGTGCACGCGGGGCCCAAGTCTGATCAAAAGCCTGCCACGCCCCCTTTAGTACCGGCTCGTGACACGAACGGGTACTAAAGGTCGCTCACAAGCCGGTACTAAAGGTTGCCCTGCTCCTAGCCATTGGAGCCGACACAAACTGGGACTACTACCGTCTTTAGTACCGGCTTGTAACCAGACCGGGACTAATGCTTGGGACGAAATTCTGTTTTCTACTAGTGTAACCCCCCACTAAGTATGACAACAGGGGCCCGCGATCCTGTTAACAAATGAAAATTTAAAATAAATAAATAAATAATAGTTAAATTAATTAGTTAATTAATTGGTGAATTAATTAATTAGTTAAATAAATGATTAAGACTAATCTGATTAATTAATTAACATGTTAATTATTTTGTTAATTAATTAGTTTAAATAGTGAATGACAGGTGGGTCCCACCCCACTAATTAACCTGATTAACAATTAATTAAACATGGATTAGCCAATGTCACTATGACAAATGGGACCCGCATGTCAGCTTGACCGCCGTTGACTGCTCACATCCGCATGAAGTTGTGCTGATGTCAGAAATGCATTTTTTGAATTAAATAAAAAAAATTTATTTCATAATATTGTTTAATATTTAAGAATTAATATAAAATAATCCATAACTTGGATGAAAATAATTTATACATGAAAGTTGATCAGAAAAATCCTACGAATCCGAATACGCGGTCCGTTCATTTGTCACATGCCTCTAGCGTAGCAAACATGGAACTTTTCCATCCGTTTCATCTGTCCAGTAATAGGTAGAGACCTAGGAAATATCGTCAGGTATTCTTTCGACCCATCTGCGACGTGTAGTACTGCGTTAGTTCATGCCTAGCCCTGCATATTGCCATTTCATGCATAGTGATTGCATGTGTGCTTTGTATTTATCGTTTCTTCCCCCATCTTCTCTCCGTTAGACCCCGAGACTGATGGTGCTGTCGAGTACGACTACGCCCCTGACGACTAGCCTTTTACAGCAGAGCAACAAGGCAAGCAACCCCTCTTGAGTATTCCGATATCACCTATTCCTTTCCCTCTTATTCTTGCACTAGATTTTACTAATGTATTAGTTAGCTCCTATTCTGATGCATAGCCTGTTTTTGATGAACTGCTACTATTCCTACAATCATACCAACTCCTTAGCATAGGTTGGTTAATGAACCCAGTGACCCCCTTAGTCCTAGTTGCCCCTGCTTCTTCATCGGCGACCCGACAACCCGACGACTCGACGACTTGAAGCCTCGATCAACTGAACGACCAGCCAGGCCCCTCACATCACCACACTCTCCTTAGTTGTATGACTCTATAGTGCAACTATCGAGTACCGAGGGTGACACCTCGTGAAGTACTCATGATGCTAGCCCTGTAGTGCAGCAAGTCAGTCATGGTTATCGAGGGTGATTCCTCCTTCACCATTCCTGATGATGTCTCTGTCATACAACCCCTCAAGTGTGGGAACCTCGAGGGTGATTCCTCTAAAGTCCACCTTGACGGTTACATCGAGCGGGGACCATTGAGGGTGATTCCTCAGTTCCTGTCTTGATGTTATATCCACACAAGCTCTATGACTTATTACCGATGTACTACTAAAAGACGGGCCATCCCCAAGGGTGCCCGCGAGAGAAAGATTTGGTGGGATGCGCCACAAGGCGTCCGAAGACTTGGTGGGGTGCGCCGGTAAGGCACCCGGGAGTTATTGGCGGCGCGACAACTTGCATTATGGTTCGTGCTTTCCCCGCACTAATAAAATGCTAATGGGTTGGGTATCTGATCTGAGTTGGTCGTTGACCTTTTTCACACTAAACCTTCACATGGGAGAAGTTATGGGTACTCAGTGTCGTTGTATCAGCCAAAGCTCTTCGGACGTCAGCAATGGAGTGGCACGCAACAGATTGGTCTGGAACGCATCGCGCTTGTTACTAATGGGTGCTAGAACTGCTTCTCGCCGCGTGCGCATCGTGTAGGAGTGCAAGGGCAAGTGGTCCCACAAACCTGCGCGCTTAGGAGTCAGACCGGCGGGATGGCCTCTTCGTTGAGTCTAGGTGGGGAGATGACGTTTTGGATCCCGAGGCCGGGCATTCCCCTGGAAAGTGTGTCCTGTCGGAGGTGATCAAGCATGTTGGAAATGCGGTGCACCCTTGCAGGGAAGAACAAACTATTCGAATAGCCGTGTCCACGGCAAGGGAGTTGTACCTTGACCTTATACAACTATAATTGTGAGTTATTTTGAAATGAAATGTGGCTTTGGGATTGCTTCCTCACAGGGAGTCGAGGAAGAATCTCTGGGCGTGGTTACTTAATAAAATTGTTACAATGATATGATTATAAGTGATTACGTGTCTACTCTCTCCTAATGCTGCAAGATGGTGAAGATGCTAGTCTTCGATAGGACTAGGCCTTCCCCCTAATTCTTGTTTTCTGTAGTCAGTCCAGGTATAACCCCTCCTCTTGATAATGATGCATACTTAGCATAGTTCTGATGTCAGTCTTGCGATTACTTTGGATGAGTACTCACCGCTGCTTTGCTTTCTCTTCCCCCCCTCGATGCGATTCTGCGTTGAGGCGATGGAGCCCAGGAGATGGAGTATGTCGGAGACGACTACACCACCACCGTAGGAGCCTACTACTACGTGGAGAATGCCGACGCCCAGGAGTAGTTTAGGAGGTTCCCAGGCAGGAGGCCTCGCCTCTTTCGATCCGCTGTTCATGTTTGTGCTAGCCTTCGTAAGGCAAAACATGTTTTACTTATGTCTGTACTCAGATATTATTTGGTTCCGCTGACTCGTGCTGGTCGAGCTTTGTATTCGAGCCCTCGAGGCCCCTAGCTTGTAATATGGAGCTGTATGACTTCAATTTGTGTCTAGAGTTGTGTTGTGACATTGATCAGTGAGTCCCTAATCTTGGCCGTACGCATTGCATGTATGTTTAGCGTATGGACGAAATTGGGGGCGTCACAAGTTGGTATCAGAGCTAGCTGCCTGTAGGTAACCCCCTTTCCAACTCCTTGGCCGAAGTTGAGTCTAGTACTTGAAAAACTTTTACTAACATTGTTGTGTGGCTTACGGGCCCACATATCAATTGGGTGGTATTAGGATCTTCTATTCCTCGTCTATACTCTCAGCTCTGATCTCTCTCCTCGTTCGGGTTAAAGATTTTACTAACTCTAATATTAGGTTCTCGTGATCACATCCACCGAAGATTTGTTTTGTCAACAATTGTTTCCTTTGAATTTATATTGCACACAGTGTCATTTGACATCTTAAATCTCCTCATTACAGATGCGTCCCAGTAGGAAGATCGTTCGCCTGACCTTCGCGCACGATACGACTGGGTTCCCGACCATTCTGGTCGATCTCTTGAAGAAGCTGGGATATCGCTGGTACCCCGAGTACACTGTTTACGAGGACTACTGGGAGTTCAACCAGGAACAGTATGAGGCTTTGATGGTTATCTGGTATCGATAGGACCTCTCCATCATTGAGCTACACACCTTCCGTGGCATTAAAGTGACTATCGAGATGTCCATATAGGATGCTGCTTATGCTACTATTGTTCGACTCCGTGCAGTGAACTCTTGTTTGGAGGAGACGGCATACAAATACATTCTGTATGTTCCTGGTAGAGTTGATACTGCCGCCGACGCTGAGGTCTTGACCCCTTTCGCATGGCAGCGCAACGACCGATCATATATTGCTGTCTGTACCCCCTACGTGAGTCATCGTTACGACCCATAGGTTCTGGTTTTGTACACCGAGGCATTAGATCGCACTTTCAGGGCTCTTAACGTCGAGCTGTACACCACCCATGATCATCTTTATCGGGCTTTGGGGGATTTGTTGCCAGCAGTCACCGCAGGGATACATCCAGAGAACATCCTTTACCCACCTCGGACTGCGTTTCCTCCAGGTCTTGACTGGCCTGATGTTGGAGGTCATATTCCGGCACGTGGACCTGCGCTCCCACTTAATATGAAGTGTCTACAACAAAGTGTGCACGGGATGCAGAACCCTGCCACCAGCTTCAACATTCAGGGTCATCTGCAGTTCCGTGGGTTCTTTTGTTGTCCCCGACGTTGATGTAGTTTTTCGCTATGTCCGTTGTTGTATCCCTCTACAGCGTGCCTGCGTGCCACCTAGTTGTCTAGACAAATTTCATGCCGGACCTATCGTCTATCTTGTAACAGACTTATGGTGAGTAATAACCTATGTATGGACCTGTACGTTGAATTCGAACTACTATGGCGTATCTATTACACTTGCTTCATTGCGCAATTTACTTGATAAATAACTTGTTGTCCTTGCAATAGCAATACTAAAATACCACTGTTAATTGTTTCGACGAAATGGTTAGTCCAGTTGGTCATGGTCGTGGTGCGGCTGACCACCCACCGCCGCCTGAATATATGCACTACTGGAATCAGGATCTTTGCCATCTGCCAGCTCATTATCGTCTGCTAGCTAACAACAAAGAAGGTCTTTGCCATCGGCTTCATTAAAACTGACAGCAAAGATATCATTGCCGGTTGATAGCGCCCGACACAGCTTCTTTGCCGTCTGCTAGCAGACGGCAAAGAGAGTGGCCATCTATCGTACAACCCGTCAAGTGTGGGAACCTCGAGGGTGATTCCTCTAAAGTCCACCTTGACAGTTAAATTGAGCGGGGACCATTGAGGGTGATTCCTCAGTTCCTCTCTTGATGTTATATCCACACAAGCTCTATGACTTGTTATCGAAGTACTACTAAAAGACGGGCCAGCCTCAAGGGTATCTGCGAAAGAAATATTTGGTGGGATGCGCCGCAAGGTATCCGAAGACTTGGTGGGGTGCGCCGGTAAGGCACCCGAGAGTTATTGGCGACGCGACGGCTTGCATTATGGTTCGTGCTTGCCCCGCACTAATAAAATGCTAATGGGTTGGGTATCTGATCTAAGTTGGTCGTTGACCTTTTCCGCACAAAACCTTAACATGGGAGAAGTTATGGGTACTCAGCTTCGTTGTATCAGCCGAAGCTCTTCGGACGTTAGCAATGGCGTGGCTCGCACCGGATTGGACTGGAATGCATCGCGCTTGTTACTAAGGGGTGTTAGAACTGCTTCTGGCCGTGTGCGCATCGTGTAGGAGTGCAAGGGCAAGTGGGCCCACGAACCTGCGCGCTTAGGAGTTAGACTGGCGGGAGGGCCTCTTCGTTGAGTCTAGGTGGGGCGATGACGTTTTGGATCCCGAGGCCGGGCATTACTCTGAAAAGTGTGTCCGGCCGGAGGTGATCAAGCGTGTTGGAAATGCGGTGCACCCTTGCAGGGAAGAACAAACTATTCGAATAGCCGTGTCCACGGCAAGGGAGTTGTACCTTGAACTTATCCAACTATAATTGTGAGTTAATTTGAAATGAAATGTGGCTTCGGGATTGCTTCCTCACAGGGAGTCGAGGAAGAATCTCTAGGCGTGGTTACTTAATAAAATTGGTACAATTAAATGATTATAAGTGATTACCTATCTACTCTCTCCTAATGCTACAAGATGCTGAAGATGCTGGTCTTCGATAGGACTAGGCCTTCCCCCTAATTCTTGTTTTCTGTAGTCAGTCCAGATATAACCCCTCCTCTTGATAATGATGCATACTTAGCATAGTTCTGATGTCAGTTTTGTGATTTCTTTGGATCAGTACTCACCACTGCTTCGCTTTCTCTACCCCCCCTCGATGCGATTCTGCGTTCAGGCAATGGAGCCCAGGATATGGAGTACTCCGGAGACGACTACACCACCACCGCAGGAGCCTACTAGTACGTGGAGAATGCCGACGCCGAGGAGTAGTTTAGGAGGTTCCCAGGCAGGAGGCCTCGTCTCTTTTGATCCGCTGTTCATGTTTGTGCTAGCCTGCGTAAGGTAAAACTTGTTTAACTTATGTTTGTACTCAGATATTATTTGCTTCCGCTGAGTCGTGCTAGTCGAGCTTTGTATTCGAGCCCTCGAGGCCCTTGGCTTGTAATATGGAGCTGTATGACATTAATTTGTATCTAGAGTTGTGTTGTGATATTGATCAGTGAGTCCCTAATCTTGGTCGTACGCATTGCATGTATGTTTAGCGTATGGACGAAATTGGGGGCGTCACAAGTTGGTATCAGAGCCAGCTGCCTCTAGGTAGCCCCCATTCCAACTCCTTGGCCTAAGTTGAGTCTAGTACTTGAAAAACTTTTACTACCATTGTTGTGTGGCTTACGGGCCCACATCTCAATCAGGTTGTATTAGGATCTTCTATTCCTCGTCTATACTCTGGGCTCTGATCTCTCTCCTCTTTCGGGTTAAAGATTTTACTAACTCTAATATTAGGTTCTCACGATCACATCAACTGAAGATTTGTTTCATCAACAATTGTTTCCTTTGAATTTATATTACACACACTATCATTTGACATGTTAAATCTCCTCATTACAGATGCATCCCGGTAGGCAGATCGTTCGCCTGACCTTCGCGCACGATACGACTGGGTTCCCAGCCATTCTGGTCGACCTCTTGAAGAAGCTAGGATATCGTTGGTACCCCGAGTACACTGTTTACGAGGACTACCACGAGTTCAACAAGGAACAGTATGAGGCTATGATGGTTATCTGGTATCGATAGGACCTCTCCATCACTGAGCTACACACCTTCCGTGGCCTTAGAGTGACTGTCGAGATGGCCATATACGATGCTGCTTATGCAGCTATTGTTCGACTCCGTGCAGTGAACTCTTGTTTGGAGGAGACGACATACAGATACATTCCGTATGTTCCTCCTAGAGTTGATACTGCCGCCGACGCTAAGGTCTTGACCCCTTTCGCAGGGCAGCGCAACGACCGATCATATATTGCTGTCTGTACCCCCTACGTGAGTCATCGTTATGACCCATATGTTCTGGTTTAGTACACCGAGGCATTGGATCACACTATCAGGACACTTAACGTCGAGCTGTACGCCACCCGTGATCATCTTTATCGGGCTTTGGGGCATTTGTTGCCAGCATTTACCGCAGGGATACATCCAGAGAACATCCTTTACCCACCTCGAAGTGCGTTTCCTCCAGGTCATGACTGGCCTGATGTTGGAGGTCGTATTCCGGCACGTGGACCTGCGCTCCCGCTTAATATGCAGTGTCTACATCAGAGTGTGCATGGGATGCAGAACCCTGCCACCAGGTTCAGCATTCAGGGTCATCTGCAGTTCCGTCGGTTCTTTTGTTGTCCCCGATGTTGATGTAGTTTTTCGCTATGTCCATTGTTGTATCCCTCTACAGCGTGCCTCCGTGCCGCCTAGTTGTCTAGACAAATTTCATGCCGGACCTATCGTCTATCTTGTAACAGACTTATGGTGAGTAATAACCTATGTATGGACCTGTACGTTGAATTCGAATTACTATGGCGTATCTATTACACTGCCTTCATTGCGCAATTTACTTCATAAATAACTCGTTGTCCTTGCAATAGCAATGCTAAAATACCACTGTTAATTATTTCGACGGAATGATTAGTCCAGCCGGTCGTGGTCGTGGAGCGGCTGACCACCCACCACCGCCTGAATACATGCACTACTGGAATCAGGAAATTTGCCGTCTGGCAGCTCTTTACCATCTGCTAGCTGACGACAAAGAAGGTCTTTGCCATCAGCTTCATTAAAACTGACGGCAAAGATATCATTGCCGTCTGCTAGCACATGGCAAAGCTTCTTTGATATCTGCTAGCAGACGGCAAAGAGAGTGGCCATCTATCGGCCGTTTCCCTCGGCCCCACCCCACTAACTAAGCCTCTTTGTCGTCTGCTAGCAGACGTCAAAGAGCCTTCGTATACCCATCAGCGCGCCCCACCCATCTCTCTCTCTCCCCTCCCCGCACCCCCTAGTCCCATGTGCCCGAGAAGCCCCCCATGCCACCGGCCGCCCCCGCCCCCGCACCTGCAGCCGACCGACGGCCGCCCCTTCCCCTGCCGCCTTCCGCCCACGCCCATGCCGCCGGCCACCCCCGCCCCTGCCGCGGGCCGGCCCCCACCCCTGCCGCTAGCTGCCCCTGCCCCTGCTGCCTGTCGCCCCTGTCGGCGCCGCCCAAGGTACTTCTCTTCTCTGCCCTCTTTTTTAAGGTTTAGGTTCAGCTTAGATTTAGTTTAATTAGGTTCAGTTTAGTTTAGGTTAAGAAGAAGAAGAAGAGGAGGAGGAGGAGGAGAAGAAGAAGAAGAAGAAGAAGAACAAGAACAAGAAGAAGAAGAAGAAGAAGAGGAGAAGAGGAGAAGAAGAAGAGGAAAAAGGAAAAGAAGGAAGAAGAGGAAAAAGGAAAAGAAGGAAGAAGAGGAGGAAGAAGAAGAGGATGAGGAGAAGAGGATGAGGAGAAGAGGAGAAGAGGAAGAAGAAGGAGAAGAAGAAGAAGAAGGAGGACGCCACCGACCCCCGACCCCCAACCACCGAAGCCATCTCCCCCGACCATCGACACAACCAACCCTCGACCACCAACGCCATCGATCCTCGACCACCAACGCCACCGACCCCTGACTCCACTGACCCCTGATAACTGACCCTCGAGCCCCAACGGCACCGACCGCCAACGCCCTAGACCCCCGACCCCCGGACCCTGACCACCAACCACCGACGCCATCGCCCCCCGACCACCGACACCACCGACCCCCAACCACCGATGCCATTGACCCCCGGCCACCAACGCCACCGAACCCCGACTCCACTGACCCCTGATGCCACTTTCTCATGATGCCACTGACCCCCCGACCCCGACACCTATTCTGCCTCCTATTGACCAAAAAGGTGCTCTTCGGCCTTCATGAGGATGAGGAGGTCATAGTTTTGTAAATTGTGAGCTAGGTCACATCTTTTCCTATTTTGTTATAAAAAACATCATATTTTGTGTTAATCGGATGAATTTGAATGTGCACTTGTTCGACGACCTCCCCGTGCATTTGACGAGCTCCCCTGCTGCGTTCGTTGGTGAGCACAAATGACATCTTCTCCCCCGGCACCCTTAAAAAATTTGCTCTGTTTAGGTCTTCGTGTCGATGAAATTTGCTAGCTATAGGAGTCTTCAATCATCAGTATGCGTGACCACTATGCGTCTCCCGTTCGAAAGGGATACATCTATAAATATGCATTCATTAGCCAATTTATAACCGTGATTCTTTCGAATTGTCCAATGTTATCCATGGACAGCCCGAGTATGTGTAGATTGGGTTCGTTTTCCCATATGCTCTGCTCCGGATCCGATGCAGAATTTTGTCAGTGCCTCCCTGTGGTTCTCCGGGTACATATCCTCTCTGCTTATTGTCGAGACGTGTATCAGGAGAATAGCGGGGTGGTGCTGCCGAAATTGTGCATCGGATCCGGAGCGGAGGATGGGAAACGAACCCAATCTACACATACTCGGGTGGTATTAGGACCTATATTTACCTACTAGCGTCTAGGTTGCATCGACATAATAAAACTGACAAACTCTATTAACTGATGAATATGGTTTGCTGAATTATGTATATATTTTCTGTGTGTCCAGTAGCTTGGCAAGATGAGTGATCGTGGGTGGATGTACACCGG
The DNA here is from genome assembly GCA_022496015.1 of Hordeum marinum. Taxonomy (NCBI): domain Eukaryota; kingdom Viridiplantae; phylum Streptophyta; class Magnoliopsida; order Poales; family Poaceae; genus Hordeum; species Hordeum marinum. The sequence continues at coordinate 436,126,700 of CM039672.1, read as the reverse complement.
TCACACTAGTTAGAAAGACATGACCCGTGAATGGATGACAAAAACCAAGGAGTTTGTGAGAGTCGCATTTGCAAATGGATAGGAAACAAGGTGGTGCCCTTGTGTCGATTGCGACAACTTTAAGAAGAAGTCAAAGTTTAAAATGATCAAACACCTACAGAAGTGGGGTTTTACGCCTAATTATATGGTCTGGACATTTCATGGTGAGTCTGCCCAACGTGCCAGAGCTGAGGTGGTTCGTCGTTGCACCGACGAGCATTGTAGCGGGATCGAAGACATGGTGCAAGACTTTGATGATGCTCAGGATTCGAAAGATGAGATGGAGGAATCTGCAAAGGCCTTTTATGAAATGTTGGAGTCTTCAAAACGTCCTCTCCACGAGCACACTAAGCTTTGTCAGCTAGATGCCATCACGCAAGTAATGGCTCTAAAGGCTCAGTTTAACTTGGGCAGAGAATGCTACGACGCGATGATGACGATATTTGGACGCTTTCTACCCAAAGGCCATGTATTGCCAGCAAACCTATACCAGTCGGACAAAATCCTACGTGTGCTTAAGATGCCCTATGAGAAGATAGATGCCTGTGAGAATGGATGTGCCTTATTTAGGCTTGAGTATGCGGGCTTGAACTATTGCCCCATTTGCAATGCTTCCAAGTATGTTCTGGTAGACAACGGTATGGGTGAGACGAGTTAGACCAAAATCCCCATTAATGTTCTTCAGTATCTGCCAATCATACCAAGACTTCAACATCTTTTCATGGTCGAAGAGACAGCCAGACAGATGACGTGGCATAAATTGGGCAAAAGAACAAAACTAGATGCACATGGGAATCGGATGTTGGGACACACTTCAGACGCTTTTGTGAGGAAGTACTTCGATGCATTACATAAGGATAAAGCAGTAGACCAAGGCATCCTCGAGTTGCCATCATCATGGATGGGTTCAATGTGTACGGTATGACGGTAGCACAATACAGTTGTTGGCCTGTATTTGTCATTCCACTCAATCTACCCCCAGAGAGATTATGAAAAGAAAGAACATTTTCCCGATGTTGATAATTCCAGGGCCCAAATATCTTGGGAAGAATATGAATGTGTACATGCAGCCACTTAAGGATGAATTGCAATAAGCCTGGGATAATGGGATCAAGACATACGACGCTGCTACCAAAAAGAACTTCAAAATGTATGTGTGGTACATGTATTCGTCACATGACTCGCCGGCGTATGCGCTATTCGTTGGCTGGTGTGTGCATGGAAGGTTTCCGTGCCCCACATGCAAGGCAGCTCTTGAGTTCCGTTGGCTGCAGGCGGGTCGCAATTTTCTTGCTTCGACATGCATAGACAGTTCCTGGATCCTGACAATAAGTTTAGTAAAGACAAGAAGAATTTCATCAAAGGTAGAGTTGTCAAAAACACTGCACCACCTGCGCTGACAGGCCAACAGATCCTGGATCAGATAAACGCTCTTGAGCCAGATCCAGATCGTCCAGGGTATTTCAAACGGTATAATACGGAACACGCCTGGACTCACAAGATATGTTTGTGGGATCTGCCTTACTTTAAAGACATCCTTTGCCCACACAACATCGACGTGATGCACACTGAAAAGAATATTGTGGAGGCCCTTTTTGGTACATTGTTCGGCATAAGGGGAAGTCGAAGGATAATACTAAGGCTAGAGTCAATCAGGAGGCTCGATGTGATAGACCATTACAAAACATTCGACAACCGAAAGGAAAGAAGAAATAGATGTAGCCAAAGGCATGGTTCAATCTTGGAAGGCCATCTATGAGGGAAATGATCTTGTGGGTGAAAATGCAATTGATGTTCCCTGATGAGTATGAAGCGAATCTAAAGAGGGGAGCGAGTCTGGACAAATTGAAAATATTTGGTCTCAAGAGTCATGATTGGCACATATGGCTTGAGTGGGTAATGCCGGTGATGTTGTGTGGCTTTATCCCTGAGGTTGAATGGCTAGTGCTGGCAGAGCTAAGCTATTTCTTCCATGCTCTTTGTGCGAAAGAACTATCGCCTGACGTGCTAGACGAACTGGAAGAGTTGGCGCAGGAGGTGATCTGCAAGTTAGAGAAGATCTTTCCACCTGGCTTCTTTAATCCAATGCAGCATTTGATTTTGCATCTCCTGACCGAGGCAAGATTGGGGGGGGCCCATGCAAAATCGTTGGTGCTTCGCAACTGAGAGGATGCAGAAGACGCATCAAGCAAAATGTAAAAATAAACGTAGATTTGGAGCATCGATGGCCTAGGCATTCATTATTGAGGAGCCGGCAAACTTCGTGACAGCACACTACCAAGCCAAGAATCGTCATTTGCATAATCCAAAGCCTCGGTACAATGATGGCGACCGTGAAAAAGGTCGATCCAACCTTAGCCTCTTCAAAGGGATGTTCGCACCAGCCGGTGCTTCAAAAGCAATAGCGTTGGATGTCGAAGAATGGCGGACCATTCATTGTATATCTTTAACAACCTAACAGAAGTGCGTCCGTACATCGAGTAAGTTCTTGGTACATTGTTTCGCAACTTCTAATTCCTTTGAAATGCTCTTATTCGGAGTCCAAAAGGATTCCATCGAAGAGCATGAGCTTCTGGCAAAGCATGGAGGCAGCTATCCAGGTTTCATCTCTTGGTTCAAGCAAACGGTAATTTCCATTAATTAGACGATTTGATTTCTTCGCCTAGTTTGCGGCTAATGCAACAATCCTTTTGTATTAAACTTGTAGGATAATGCGGAGTCTATGGACTCCGAATTGAGACAAGTCGCTAATGGTTTTGACTATAAGGTCCGTTCATTTGACAAATACGACATCAACGGGTATTGCTTTCGTACTTTTGGCAAAGAGCTATCTATGTCCGACCGAAAGTCTAAATTGTTGTGTCTCCGCTGTCGGTGAAGGAGGGTTCGAGTATTATGGAAGAGTTGAAGCAATTTATGAACTTACATTCTTTGGTGAAAACCAACCAAACGTCAAAGTCTTCAAATGTTATTGGTTCTAGCCGAAGGAGACTAGAAGGACTCATGAACATATAGGGCTAGTCGAAATCAAACCAAGCACCCATTTAGATGTTACCGATGTCTATATTATGGCTCAACAGGCGACCCAAGTTTTCTATCTACCGTGGGCCTGCCAAACGGATCCAAATTTGAAAGGTTGGGATGTAGTTTATGATGTGCTGCCACATTTTAGACCACCAACCCTCAATGAAGATGATTATGAACCTCACATTAAACTAGACACATATGAAGGAGAATTCTTCCAAGAAACACGTGTTTCCAAAAAACGTTTCAAGAACCGCTCTACTTCACCCCAGAACATTGAGGTCGACAGCGACAGTGAATCCGACTTCACCCCTGAGCCGGAACAAGAAGAGATAGAAGAAGAAGAGGTTACTGTTGCGGATGACCTGTCAATGCTTGACCGAATACATAGAGGCCTTCCACTTGTTGATGCATTTATTGATGATGCTGATGAGCACGTCATTACTGATGGTGTTGATGATTATGCATTTATTGATCCCAAAGCATATATGGATGATGAAGATTAATATTAGTAATGTGAGGTATTCAATTATAATTATGTACATATATATTATTAATTATTTCATGTTATTAGGTATTCATTTTTTTATGTTGAACTAATTTCGTTCACTCTTTGTCATTGGAGGTGTTGACAGATGGTGGGCTCGGGTCGAGAGCCCTCTGAGCCTCCTTCCTCGGCGCGTGCTGGGACGGGTGCATTATTCCACCCTAGCAGCTCCGGAGAATGCTGGTACACAATATGCAGATACCGGCGGGCGCTTCTTCTTCGACCGGGAGAGGTCGGGGGAAGACAAAGAGAGGTGCTAGAAGTAGGAAGGTTGCTACGCCTTCCTCACCACCACCCCCAGCTGATTCTCCCGACCACAGGAGTGCTCCATCTCAGGTAGACCCGTCTGACTTGGACCCGTCTCGGACTCCGGTCACCAAGCCTCGGGTCGACGAGCCTCAGGTCATCGAGCCTTCGTCCTAGGAGACTCCAGTCCTAGAGTCTTCGTCCCAGGAGACTCGCACTAGTAGAAAACAGACCTTTCGTCCCGAGCTTTAGTCCTAGTCTGGTCACGAACCGGTACTAAAGAGGGTATTAGTCCCGGTTCATGATGGCTACAACGGCTAGGAGCAGGGCGACCTTTAGTAGCGGCTCGTGAGGGACCTTTAGTATCGGTTCGTCTCACGAGTCGGTACTAAAGGGGGCGGGGCAGGGTTTTGGTTAGACATGGGCCCCGCTTGCACCTTTAGTACCGGCTGGTGTCACCAGCCGGTACTAAAGGGCAACCTTTAGTCCCGGCTGGTGATACCAGCCGGTACTAAAGACTTCCTACATATACATCCGTCCGCAACCGATCGAAAGAGCTCTGTTTTCTCCCCTGTTCTTCTTCTTGCTCAAAGCTCACCCTCCATTTTGCCAAGGATTTGTCAAGATTTAAAGGCACCCCATCTATCCAAGTGTTCATAAAGGTTAGCAATTTTGCTCCTTCATCTCTTGCTAGATTAGCTTGTGGTATGCTCAAAGATATGTGATATGTGATTTGTGGGAGTTTATTTGATTTATATCCAATTTGAGCTCAAATTAACTTGTTAGGTTGCATATGTGTAGGTGTGGTTTATTTGGTGTGCCTTCCCATGTTCTTCTTCTTGCTCGAAGCTCATCCTCCATTTTGCCAAGGATTTGTCAAGATTTAAAGGCACCCCATCTATCCAAGTGTTCATAAAGGTTAGCAACTTTGATCCATCATCTCTTGCTAGATTAGCTTGTGGTATGCTCAAAGATATGTGATATGTGATTTGTGGGAGTTTATTTGATTTATATCCAATTTGAGCTCAAATTAACTTGTTAGGTTGCATATGTGTAGATGTGGTTTATTTGGTGTGCCTTCCCATCCCCGGACATCCTAACCACCGTCCATCGTCCGCACCGTCTCGTCGCGGCACCGACCATCTTGGTGAGCCTCTTGTTCTTCTTAAAATCTTTTAAAAAAAATTACTTGTATGATTTAGATAGCTACGTGTAAGATTTACTTACTTGTATTATTGTTAGTTATTCCATAGTGTAATGGTTATGGTATCCGCCCATGTCGGCCCTCGTCCAGTCTATGATTCAGATGTGGTATGTCGTTAATTATCTTTTATAACTATTACACACATCATCTAATGTCTATGACAATTAATTATGCCACCAAATTGACGTAGATATTTTTATCTATAGGAAGTAGTTGAACCAGAAATTCCAACCGACTATGCAATTCTGCTCGAGAAATTAACACAAGCTAGAAAAGAAATTGATCATTTGAAAGAAAAATTGAAAAGAACTGAAGATGAGAAGATGGGATTGGAGTTGCACGTTGCCGATATCGTTGATGATCACAAGAACAAGATGGTTGGAATGCGCTTCAAGCTTACAAAGATTAGAAAATATGCCATTGATAAAGAGGCTTGGTATCATTATGCGGTTGGCTCAATTGTTACTTTAGTTGCGATTATGATCGCATTTGTTGTTGTATTCACATGTTTTAGATAGTTGGTGTTGTTTTATGAGATGTATATGTATGAACTATAAGTATCCATTATTTGCAGTAATAACATTTGGTCACTGCTAGCTCTACTTTTGGTTGTAATGTGATGATGAAGTTGTATTAATTTGGTCACTTCGATGTTGTGTAGTGAACATGAGCCGGCAATGGATGTACGATGACTGACTAAGTCCTGGGTTTCTTAATGGCCTGCATGATTATATTCATGTGGCTGAGATAAATAACCAGAAAGGTTTCATGTGTTGTCCATGTCGTGACTGTAAGAATGATAGGAATTACTCTAACTCAAAAACCTTTCACTACCACCTGCTGAAGTCTGGTTTCATGTCCGGCTATAGCTTTTGGACCAAGCATGGAGAAAGAGGGGTTAAAATGGAAGACAATGAAGAAGAAGAGGATGATGACAACTATCCTTTCGCTGATACAACAATGGGGGAAGCTGAAGAAGAGGCATCAGATGAGCCCGCTAATGATTTGGGTCAAGTCATTGCTGATGCAAAGAGAAACTGCAAAAGTGATAAGGAGAGGTTGAAGTTGAAACACATGTTAGAGGATCCCAAGAAATTATTGTATCCAAATTGTGAAGATGACCAGAAAAAGCTGGGTACCACGCTAGAATTGCTGCAATGGAAGGCGAAGAATGGTGTAACTGACAAGGGATTTCCAGAATTGGTGATAATGATAAAGAAGATGCTTCCAAAGGATAATGAATTGCCTGAAAGTACGTACGAAGCAAAGAAGGTTGTCTGCCCTCTAGGATTAGAGGTGCAGAAGATACATGCATGCCCTAATGACTGCATCCTCTACCGTGGTGAGGAGTACAAGAATTTGGATGCATGCCCGGTATGCGGTGCACTGCGCTATAAGATCCCCCGCGATGACCCTGGTGATGAGGAGCGCGAACACCACAGGAAGAGGGTTCCTGCCAAGGTGATGTGGTATGCTCCTATAATACCACGGTTGAAATGTTTGTTCCAAAACAAAGAGCATGCCAAGTTGTTGCGATGGCACAAAGAAGAATGTAAGAAAGACGGGATGTTGAGAGCACCCGCTGATGGGTCGTGGTGGAGAAAAATCGAGAGGGAGTTCGAGGACTTTGCAGCTGACACAACGAACTTATGGTTTGGTCTTAGTACAGACAGCATGAATCCTTTTGGCGAGCAGAGCTCCAGTCACAGCACCTGGCCCGTGACTCTATGTATCTACAACCTTCCTCCTTTGTTGTGCATGAAACGGAAGTTCATTATGATGCCAGTGCTCATTCAAGGCCCTAAGCAACCCAGCAACGACATTGATGTCTACCTAAGGCCACTAGTTGACGAACTTCTATAGTTGTGGAAAAAACCAGGTGTTCTTGTGTGGGATGTGCACACACAGAAGGAAATTGACCTACGAGCAGTGCTGTTTGTAACCATCAATGATTGTCCTGCTCTTAGTAACGTTTCAGGACATACAAACAAGGGATACAATGCATGCACGCACTGTTTAGATGATACTGAAAGTATATATTTGGATAAATGTAAGAAGAATGTGTACCTGGTACATCGTCGATTTCTACCAATCAAGCATATCTTAAGAAAGGCAGGCAACCATTTCAAAGGTGAGCCAGATAACCGAAAGAAGCCTGGCCTCCGTACTGGTGAATATATATTTGATATGGTCAAGGATTTACAGGTAATCTTTGGAAAGAGTACTGGCGGACAATCTGTTCCGAATGACGCCAACGGACACGCACCCATGTGGAAGAAGAAATCTATATTTTGGGAACTTGAATATTGGAAAGCCCTAGAGTTCCGCAATGCAATCGACATGATGCATGTGATCAAGAATCTTTGTGTGAACCTGCTAAGCTTCTTCGGCGTGTATGGAAAGACAAAAGATACACCGGAGGCACCGGAGGACAAGCAAAGAATTAATGAAAAAGACGGCATGCCTCCAAAGCAGTATCAAGGTCCTGCCAACTACGCTCTTACGAAAGAAGAGAAGGAAATCTTTTTTGAATGCCTTCTCGGTATCAATATCCCGTCTGGCTTCTCGTCGAATATAAAGGGAATAATAAATATGGCAGAGAAAAAAAATTCAAAATCTAAAGTCTCATGACTGCCACGTGATTATGACGCAATTACTTCTGGTTGCACTTAGGGGGCTTCTACCGGAAAATGTTCGATTAGCCATTGTGAAGCTATGCACATTCCTCAATGCAATTTCTCAGAAGGTAATCGATCCAGAAATCCTACCAAGGTTACAGAATGACCTGGTCCAATGTCTTGTCAGTTTCGAGTTGGTGTTCCCTACATCCTTCTTCAATATTATGACGCACGTTCTAGTGCACCTAGTCGAAGAGATTAACATTCTGGGTCCTGTATTTCTACACAATATGTTCCCCTTCGAGAGGTTCATGGGATTCTTAAAGAAATATGTTCATAACCGTGCTAGGCCAGAAGGAAGCATCGCCAAGGGATATGGAACAGAGGAGGTTATTGAGTTTTGTGTTGACTTTTTTCCTGACATTAAACCGATTGGTCTTCCTGAATCGCGGCATGAGGGGAGACTGGGTGGAAAAGGCACATTAGGAAAGAAAGAAGGAATAAATATGGACGGGCATTCTTTCACTCAAGCACACTACACGGTTCTACAAAATTCCACCTTGGTGACTCCATATACGGAGGAACACAAGGATATTGTACGGTCCAAGAACCCGGAGCAGTCTAACCTTGGATTGAACATAAACACAGGGAGACTTTTGCCATTTGGTTGCAAACAAAGATCATCAATTACAACGATGTTCCAGATGAACTATACTGGTTGGCCAAGACACCAAGTTCGACTGTAACGACTTTCAAAGGGTACGAGATAAATGGGAATACATTTTACACGATCGGCTAAGACAAGAAGAGCACCAACAGAAACAGTGGTGTCCGCTATGATGCACCAAACTTTGAAGACACATATTATGGTTACATAGAGGAGATATGGGAACTTGACTATGGACCTGATCTTAAGGTCCCTTTGTTTCGGTGCAAATGGGTCAAATATATTGGAGGCAGGGTACAGGTAGACCCGCAGTACGGAATGACAACAGTGGATCTCAACAATCTTAGATACACAGAAGACTCATTCGTCCTAGACAATGATGTGGCTCAGGGTTTCTATGTGAAGGACATGTCTAGCAAACTGAGGAGAAAAATGTTGGGGAACGTCGCATGGGAAACAAAAAATTTCCTACGCACACGCAAACCTATCCATGGTGATGAGCATCTACGAGAGGGAGAGTGGATCTACATACCCTTGTAGATCGCTAAGCGGGAAGCGTTAAGAAACGCGGTTGGTGTAGTCGAACATCTTCGCGATCCAAATCGCCGAGCATCCCGCGATCTCATCACGATCCGTTCCGCGATCCAATCACGATCCGTCCCGTGAACTCATCACGATCCGTCCCACGATCTCATCACGATCCATCTCATGATCTTGATCATGATCTATCCCGCGAACTCATCACGATCCGTTCTGTGATCACATCACGAACCGTCTCGCGATCTCGATCACGGTCCTTCCGATCTAGCGCCGAACGGACGGCACCTCCGCGTTCAGCACACGTGCAGCTTGATGACGATCTCCACCGTCTTGATCTAGCAAGAGGAGGTGGAGAGGAGAGAGAGTTCACCGGCAGCGTGACGGCGCTCCGGTGATGGTGGTGGAGCAATTCCGGCAGGGCTTCGCCTAAGCGCTGCAAAAAACCGATCTAGAGGAGAAACTATGCACCGGTGGAACGGGTAGCACGTGGCTGGAAATTCTGTCCAAAAACCACCCAATCCACTAGTATATATAGGAGGAGAGGAGAGGAGAGGCAGCCAAGGCCTTTGGGTCGGCCGAAATAGGAGGTGGGAGCAATCCTACTTCACCTCCAATCCTAGTTGGAGTAGGATTGCCTCCTATTGGCTGATTTTCCACTTTTTGCTTTAGGACTTTCTCTCCTGCGCCATGGGCCTTTGTGGCTGTTTTCCCAGCCCACTAAGGGCTGGTTATTATTCTCCCACAGCCCATGGACCTCTTAGGGTCGAAGTACCCCTCCCGGAGGTCTCCCGGTACACTACCGGCACTCCCGGTACACTACCGGCACTCCCGGTACACTACCGATGAGCCCGAAACTTTTCCGGAAACCAAACTGGGACTTCCTATATATGAATCTTTACCTCCGGACCATTCCGGAGCTCCTCGTGACGTCCGGGATCTCATCCGGGACTCTGAACAAACTTCGGTCACCACCATACATAACTCTACACTACCGAAACGTCACCGAACCTTAAGTGTGCAGACCCTGCGGGTTCGAGAACTATGTAGACATGACCGAGACACCTCTACGGTCAATAACCAATGGCGGGACTGGACATCCACATTGGTTCCTACATATTCTACAAAGATCTTTATCGGTCGAACCTCTATGTCAAGGATTTAGTTAATCCCGTATAACGTTCCCTTTGTTCTTCGGTATGTTACTTGCCCGAGATTCGATCGTCGGTATCTCCATACCTAGTTCAACCTCGTTACCGGCAAGTCTCTTTACTCGTTCTGTAATACAAGATCCCGCAACTAACAATTAGTCACATTGCTTGCAAGGCTTATTGTGATGTTGCATTACAGAGTGGGCCTCGAGATACCTCTCCGTCACACGGAGTAACAAATCCCAGTCTCGATCCATGCCAACTCAACAGACACCATCGAAGATACCTGTAGAGCACCTTTATAGTCACCCAGTTACGTTGCGACGTTTGATACACACAAGGCACTCCTCCGATATCCGTGAGTTGCATGATCTCATGGTCATAGGAACATATACTTGACATGCAGAAAACAGTAGGAATAAACTGACACGATCATATGCTATGTTTGTAGTTTGGGTCTTATCCATCACATCATTCTCCTAATGATGTGATCCCGTTATCAAATGACATCTCATGTCCATGGCTAGGAAACCTTAACCATCCTTTGAAAAACGAGCTAGTCCATTAGAGGCATACTAGGGACATGGTTTTGTCTATGTATCCACACATGCATTTAAGTCTCCGATCAATACAATTATAGCATGGATAATAAACGATTATCATGAACAAGGAAATATGATAATAACTAATTTATTATTGCCTCTAGGGCATATTTCCAACAGTCTCCCACTTGCACTAGAGTCAATAATCTAGTTCACATCACCATGTGATTCGCATTGTTATGAATCTAACACCCAATGAGTTCTGGGGCTCGATCATGCTTTGCATGTGAGAGAGGTCTTATAGTCAACGCGTCTGCGATATTCAGATCCGTGTGTACTTTGCAAATCTCTATGTCAAACCATAAACACTGCTACCACACTCCTCTTGGTACTATTTCCAAATGGCTGCTCCACTATACGTATCCAGATTGCTACTACTAGTCATCCGGATAGGTGTTAAAGCTTGCATCGGCGTAACTCTTTACGACGAACTCTTTATCACCTCCATAATCAAGAAACATTTCCTTAGTCCTCTGGTTACTAAGGATAATTCCGACCGCTGTCCAGTGATCCACTCCTGGACCACCCTTGTACCCCTTGACAGACTAATGGCAAGGCACACATTGGTGCGGTACACAGCATGGCATAATATAGAGCCTATGGCTAAGGCATAGGGGACGACATTCGTCCTTTCTCTTTCTTCTGCCATTGTCGAGCTTTGAGTCTCACTCAACTTCACACCTTACAAATCAGACAGGAACTATTTCTCTGGCTGATCCATTTTGAACTCTTTCAAAATCTTGTCAAGCTATGCACTCATTGAAAGTCTCATCAAGCATCTTGATCTATCTCTATAGATTTTGATGCTCAACAATTAGGTAGCTTTATCCAGGTCTTCCTTTGAAAATCACTTTCCAAATAACCGTTTTATGCTTTCCAGAAACTCTACATTATTTCTGAACAATAATATGTCATCCACATATACTTATCAGAAATTCTATAGTGCTCCCACTCACTTTATTGCAAATACATGTTTCTCATAAACTTTGTATAAACATCAAAACTTTGATCACCTCATCAAAGCGTATATTCCAACTCCAAGATGCTTGCTTCAGTCCATGGAAGGATCACCGAAGCTTGCACACCTTTTAGCATCCTTAGGCCTGACAAAACCTTCTGGTTGTATCACATACAACCTTTCCTCAAGTAAACCATTAAGGAAACGATGTTTTGACATCCATCTGCCAGATTTCATAATTGAAAACACAGCAACTGCTAACATAATTCCAACAGACTTTTAGCATCGCTACGAGTGAGAAAGTCTCATCGTAGTCAACTCCTTGAACTTGTCACAAACATCTTTGCAACAAGTCGAGCTTTACAAATAGTGACATTCACCATTAGTGTTTGTCTTCATTTTAAAGATCCATTTGTACTCAACGACCTGCCGTCCAACGAGCAAGTCTACCAAAGTCTACACTTGGTTTTATTACATGGATCCTATCTCGGATTTCATGGCCTCCAACCATTTGTCTGAATCCGGGCCCATCATCGCTTCTCCATAGCTCGTAGGTTCATCGTTGTCCAACAACATGACCTCCAAGACAGAGTTGTCGTACCGCTCAGGAGCAGTACACATCCTTGTCGACCTACGAAGTTCGATAGTAACTTGATCCTGAAGCTTCATGATCATCATCATTAACTTCCTCTTCAACTAACGTAGGCTTCACAGAAACATCTTTCTGCGCTGCGCTACTCTCTGGTTGAACAAAGGTTTAACAACCTCATCAAGTTCTATCTTCCTCCCACTCAATTCTTTCGAGAGAAACTTTTTCTCGAGAAAGGACCCAGTTCTAGCAACAAACACTTTGCACTCGGATCTGAGATAGAAGGCATACCCATCTGTTCTTAGGGTATTCTATGAAGATACATTTGTCCGCTTTGGGTTCTAGCTTATTATGTGAAAACATTTTCCACACAAGCATCGCAGCCCCAAACATTAAGAAATGACAGCTTAGGTTTCTATCAAACCATAATTCGCACGGTGTCATCTCAACGGATTTAGATGATGCCCTATTTAAAGTGATTGTAGTTGTCTCTAATGCATAACCCCAAAAATTATAGTAGTAAAACGATAAGAGACATCACAGTATGCACTATATCAATAGAGCATGACTATGATGTTCGGACACACCATCACACCATGGTGTTCTAGGTGGCGTTAGCTGTGAAACAAATTTCACGTTGTCTTAAGTTGTATGCCAAACTCGTAACTCAGATATTCACCTCCACGATCATATCGCGGTCATTTTTATCTTCTTGTCACGATGATCTTTAAACTTCACTCTGAATTTGCTTGAACCTTTCAAACGATTCAGACTTGTGTTTCATTAAGTAAATATACACTATATCTACTCAAATCATCAGTGAAGGTAAGAAAATAACGATATCCACTGCACGCTACAAGACTCGCTAGATTGCATACATCAACATGTATCATTTCCAATGAATCACTTGCCCGCTCCATCCAACGGGGTCCTTTAGTCATCTTGCCCAAGAGGCATGGTTCGCATGTCTCAACCGATTCGAAATCGAATGAGTCCAAATATCCATCAGCATGGAGTTTCTACATGCGCTTTATACCAATATGACATTTAGCGGCAGTGCCACAAGTATGTGGTACTATCATTATTAACTTTTTATCTTTTGACATCAATGTTACGAAGATGTGTACTACTACGATGAAGATTTCAACAAACCATTCTCACTGGGTGCATGACCATTGAAGGTATTATTCATGTAACCAGAATAACTATTATTCTCTGACTTAAATGAATAACAGTATTGCAACAAACATGATCTAATCATGTTCATGCTCAACGCAAAACACCAAATAACATTTATTTAGGTTCGTCACTAATCCTGAAGGTAGAGAGAGCGTGCGATGTTGATCACATCAACCTTGGAAACATTTCCAACACACATCGTCACCTCACCCTTAGCTAGTTCTTCGTTTATTCCGTAGCTTTTATTTCGAGTTACTAACATTTAGCAACCGAACCGGTCTCCAATACCCAGGTGCTACTAGGAGTACTAGCAAGGTACACATCAATAACTCGTATATCAAATATACTTCTGTTGATGTTGCCAGCCTTCTTATCTACCAAGTATCTAGGGTTGTTCCGCTTCAGCGACCACTCACCTCATAATAGAAGCACTTAGTCTCGGGTTTGAATTCAACTTTGGGTTGCTTCACTGGAGCAGCAACTGACTTGCTATCCATGAAGTTTCCCTCCTTGCTCTTGCCCTTTTAGAAACTAGTGGTTTGATTAACCATCAACACTTGACGCTCCTTCTTGATTTCTACCTTCGCGGTGTCAAACATCGCGAACAGCTCAGGGATCAATACTTCTATCCCTAGTGTATTATAGTTCATCACTAAGTTCTAGTAGCTTTAGTGACAGTGACTTGGAGAACTATATCAATCACTATCTTATCTGGAAGATCAACTCCCACTTGATTCAAGCGATTGTAGTACCCAGACAATCTGAGTACATGCTCAACGATTGAGCTATTTCTCCTTCATCTTACAAGCAAAGAATCTTGTTGAAGATCTCATATCTCGCAACAAAGGCACGAGCCTGAGATCACAATCTCTGCTCCTAGAACATCTCATATGTTCCGTGACGTTCAAAACGTTTTGGAGCCTCAATTCTAAGCCATAATGCATGACGCACTAAACTATCAAGTAGTCATCGAAACGTGCCTGTTAGATGTTCACAACATCTATAGACGACGCTAGAGGGGGTGGTGCACCGAGCGGTGCATTAAGGACATAAGCCTTCTGTGTAGTAATGAGGACAATCCTCAGATCACGGACCCAGTCCGCAATTTTGCTACCAACATCTTTCAATTCTATTTCTCTAGTAACATATAAAAATACAAGGGAGCTACAGCACGAGCTAGTAATCTACAACATAATTTGCAAAGACACTTTGACTATGTTCATGATAATGAGTTCAATTAATCATATTACTTAAGAACTCCCACTCAAATTGACATCCCTCCGATCATTCGAGTGATACATGATCCAAATTCACCAACTCAAGTCCGATCATCACGTGAGTTGAGGTGGCTGCAATGGTGAACATCATTATGTTGATCATACCTACTATACGACTCATGTTCGACCTTTCGGTCTCTCGTGTTCCGAGGCCATGTCTGTACATGCTAGGCTCGTCAAGTTTAACCCGAGTGTTCTGCGCGTGCAAATCTGGCTTGCACCCGTTGTATGTGAACGTAGAGTCTATCACACCCGATCATCACGTGGTGTCTCAACACGACGAACTTTCGCAACGGTGCACACTCGGGGAGAACACAGTTCATCTTGAAATTCAAGTGAGGGATCACCTTATAATGCTACCGCCGTACTAAGCAAAACAAGGTGCATAAAAGGATTAACATCTCATGCAATTCATAAGTGACATGATATGGCCATGAACTTGTGTTTAAGATCTCCATCTTCGAAACACCGGCATGATCTCCATCGTCACCGGCACAACACCATGATCTCCATCATCTTGATCTCCATCAATGTGTTGCCATTGGGGTTGTCACGCCCTGCATGCTTCTACTACTATTGCTACCGTAGCGATAAAGTAAAGCATTACACGCTTAATGATTGACACGCAGGTCATACAATAATTAAAGACAATCCTATGGCTCCTGCCGGTTGCCGTACTCATCGTAATGCAAGTCGTGATAATCTATACATCACATGATCATCTCATACATCACATATATCTCATCATTTAATTGGCCATATCACATCACAACATACCCTGCAAAAACAAGTTAGATGTCCTCTAATTGTTGTTGCATATTTTACGTGGCTGCTATGGGTATTTACCTCCGGACCATTTCGGAGCTCCTCGTGACGTCCGGGATCTCATCCGGGACTCCGAACAAACTTCGGTCACCACCATACATAACTCTACACTACCGAAACGTCACCGAACCTTAAGTGTGCAGACCCTGCGGGTTCGAGAACTATGTAGACATGACCGAGACACCTCTACGGTCAATAACCAATGGCGGGACCTGGACGTCCACATTGGTTCCTACATATTCTACGAAGATCTTTATCGGTCGAACCTCTATGTCAAGGATTCAGTTAATCCCGTATAACATTCCCTTTGTTCTTCGGTATGTTACTTGCCCGAGATTCGATCGTCGGTATCTCCATACCTAGTTCAACCTCGTTACCGGCAAGTCTCTTTACTCGTTCTGTAATACAAGATCCCGCAACTAACAATTAGTCACATTGCTTGCAAGGCTTATTGTGATGTTGCATTACCGAGTGGGCCCCGAGATACCTCTCCGTCACACGGAGTAACAAATCCCAGTCTCGATCCATGCCAACTCAACAAACACCATCGAAGATACCTGTAGAGCACCTTTATAGTCACCCAGTTACGTTGCGACGTTTGATACACACAAGGCACTCCTCCGATATCTGTGAGTTGCATGATCTCATGGTCATAGGAACATATACTTGACATGCAGAAAACAGTAGCAATAAACTGACACGATCATATGCTATGTTTGTAGTTTGGGTCTTATCCATCACATCATTCTCCTAATCATGTGATCCCGTTATCAAATGACATCTCATGTCCATGGCTAGGAAACCTTAACCATCCTTTGATCAACGAGCTAGTCCATTAGAGGCATACTAGGGACATGGTTTTGTCTATGTATCCACACATGCATTTAAGTCTCCGATCAATACAATTATAGCATGGATAATAAACGATTATCATGAACAAGGAAATATGATAATAACTAATTTATTATTGCCTCTAGGGCATATTTCCAACAACAAAAAGATATGGAAGGAATACATCATACCATGAGCCAAAGCGCCACATAGTTCTTTCAGGGAAAAGAAACATTGTGGGAGTGGAGGACAAGACAGACATGTCCGAAGATTATGAAAAGTTTCAAGAAATCCCTCCCTTCAGAGTGAAGACTGACCCAAGCATCCTGTTAAATGATGAAGATTATCCATGGTTACGATGCAATCATAAGAAAGGGACAAACACGCAGAAAAAGTCTTACACCGCGAGATCCTACTCTCGGATGTGACCGGCTTCACTTTCTATATATTTATGTGAAGGACATGCATGCATTTCCTAGCTAGCATGGTATATATTTGTAATAGTTTGTACACGAAGTGCATCCAGTTTTTGCTGTAACCCTCTCAACTCTATAGAAGTTGCTATATGGGTGAAATTATGATGTCATGCTAAGTTATAACCTTTTCAGAGTTCATTTGTACTGCTTTTCAAATTCAGGGTCATTTAGCTCAAAATAAATCATTAAATGCATGAAAAATATCAAATGAAGTCAGAAAGGGTTGAAAATTGATGATGTGCCTTTCAGTGGTGCATATTGAACACACAAAAAGTATGGAGTTAAAATAAGTTATTAAAAATGAAATCCCTTTGTTATAGATGAGTTTTGTTTCGAAACCCTCATACTTCTTATGAGATTGTCCAATTTGTGCACGAAGTGCATCCAGTTTTTGCCGTAACCCTCTCAACTCTCTAGACGTTGCTATGTGGGTGAAATTATAATGTCATGCCAAGTTACAACCTTTTCAGAGTACATTCGTACTGCTTTTCAAATTCAGGGTCATTTAGCTCAAAATAAATCATTAAATGCATGAAAAATATCAAATGAAGTCATAAAGGGTTGAAAATTGATGATGTGCCTTTGAATGGTGCATATTGAACGCACAAAAAGTATGGAGTTAAAATAAGTTATTAAAAATGAAATCCCTTTGTAATAGATGAGTTTTCGTCTGAAAACCTAATACTTCTTACGAGATTGTCGAATTTGTACACGAAGTGCATCCAGTTTTTGCCGTAACCCTCTCAACTCTCTAGAAGTTGCTATGTGGGTGAAATTATGATGTCATGGCAAGTTACAACCTTTTCAAAGTTCATTTGTACTGCTTTTCAAATTCAGGGTCATTTAGCTCAAAATAAATCATTAAATAAGTGAAAAATACCAAATGAAGTCAGAAAGGGTTGAAAATTGATGATGTGCCTTTGAATGATGAATATTGTACACAGAAAAAGTATGGAGTTGAAATAAGTTATTAAAAATGAAATCCCTTTGTAATAGATGAGTTTTTGTCCGAAAATCTCATACTTCTTATGAGATTGTCCAATTGGTACACAAAGTGCATCCAGTTTTTGCCGTAACCCTCTCAACTCTCTAGAAGTTGCTATGTGGGTGAAATTATAATGTCATGCCAAGTTACAACCTTTTCAGAGTTCATTTGTACTGCTTTTCAAATTCAGGGTCATTTAGCTCAAAATAAATCATTAAATGCATGAAAAATATCAAATGAAGTCAAAAAGGGTTGAAAACTGATGATGTGCCTTTCAATGTGCATATTGAACACACAAAAAGTATGGAGTTAAAATAAGTTATTAAAAATGAAATCCCTTTGTAATAGATGAGTTTCGTCTGGAATCCTCATACTTATGAGATTGTCCAATTTGTACACGAAGTGCATCCAGTTTTTGCCGTAACCCTCTCAACTCTCTAGAAGTTGCTATGTGGGTGAAATTATGATGTCATGCCAAGTTACAACCTTCTTAGAGTTCATTTGTACTGCTTTTCAAACTAGAGATATGAATATTTCAAATGCCATATTTATTCAAATTATCTTATACAGCAGTTGAAGTTGTTCAAACATGCATAAAAATTATCTTATACTGCTTTTCAAACTCGAGATATGACATTTGAAATGCCATTTAATCAAATTGTCTTATACAACAATTGAAGTTGTTGAAACATGCATGGAAATGCCATAAACAGATTCTTTATATTTTTCTGATATTTTTTCATATATTATTTATTTCCATTGGAGTCCTACGTTTTTTTCTATGATTTTGTAAAGTTTACGGGGTTTTTCTGAAAATAATAACTAATATTTAATTAAAAAACACTTTTAGTAACGGTGCTAGCCACGCCCCGGTACTAAAGGTCCACCGCCCTCGCGCTCTTTAGGCAGGACCTTTAGTACCGGTGCGTGACTAGCACCGGTACTAAAGGGTCTTTAGTACCGGTGCGAGCCACGCGCCGGTACTAAAGGTCTCTTTAGTACCGGTGCGAGCCACGCGCCGGTACTAAAGGTCCACCGCCCCCTCGCTCTGTTGGGAGGACCTTTAGTACCGGTGCGTGGCTAGCATCGGTACTAAAGGTCTGTCTGGTATAAAAGGAGGACTTCGTCGTCCTGGGCCGAGCAACGCACCGGGAGAGCTCAACTTGCGCCGCCAGGCTGCCAAAATCACCATTGTCGTCGCCCTCGCCGCCGTCGCCCTCGCCCTCGCCGTCGTTGCCCTTGCCGCCATCGCACACGCCGCCGTCGCTCTCACCGTCGTCGCCCTCGCCGCCGTCGCACCACCATCGTGCCATTGCTGTCGCCCTCACCACCGCCGCCGTCACAGCACCACCACCATCGCCCTCGCCGCCGTCGGTCGCGTCGCCGTCGCGCTCGCCATCGACGCCGTCGCCCTCGCCGCGGTCGCCCTCGCCTACCCGGACGCCGCCCCTCGCCGCCATCGCCCTCACCACCGCCGCCGTCGCACTTGCCGCCATCGCCCTTGCCACGGGCACCCTCGCCTACCCGGCCGCCGCCCCTCGTCGCCCGTCCCGTCGCCGCCGGCCCGCTCACTCTGACCGCCGCTCCGTGATCCTGTTGCCTCCGCCCCGATCCCGTCGCCGACGCCACCTCCGGGTCAGGAGGCTAGGTGAGATCTCTTGTCCGACCCCTCTCCCTGACGATCGCCCCGATGATCGCCGGACTAGTGTGTAGATGCTAGGGTAGCTACGGTCCCTCGACGTCGAACCCCGACACCCCAACACGACATCCCCGACACCCGACCCCGACCACGACACAACACCCCTATTTAGTTAGTTAGTTAGTTAGGTTGTCAGGTTATTAGGATATGTGTTAGTTTATGTTTAGTTTAGATTTAATTTAGTTTATGTTTAGTTTAAGTGTTAATTTTGCTAAGTGTTAATTTTGTTAAGTGTTAATTTTGCTAAGTCGTATTTAATTTGTTTTCGTAATTAAGTGTTACTTCTCGACGTCGACGATGCCGATCCCGCATCCTCGTTGTCGAGTCGCCGGAGGAGGTCACTTGCTTGAGCCGAGGGGCCCTGTCAGGGACTGGGCTCCGCCGGGCTGGTACTGGGAGGTCCTGCCTTCTGGGCGGCGCAGCATGGTGAGGACCCAGCCCGTCGTCGACCCGGAGGTTCTGTGGTGGCGGCCGCATGGGCCACATACGATCGAGAGGCTTGAGTCCCCCATGTCAGCAAGGATAACGAGCACGTCCGACGCTAAATGGCAGCTTTGGAGGCCAGGTCCGACAATACCTGGCAGATTCTTTAGGGATCTTACTGGAGCTATGTTCCTGTGATGGTTCCTTATCTTTGGGTGTCCACCGCCTGCCCCGATATCCGCCGGGCGCTAGGGTTTTACCTAGATCGATATATTATCTAGCTACTATTATGATGTATTATTATGATGTATTAGCTAGATCGATGGAGATTAGCCGATGTATTGAAAATTATCCAAGATTATGCAGATGAGATCTTTTCTAAGAACTATACTATATATGTATTTGATGATGCTTTATTAATTAACTATCAGTTGTTTTGCTTCTTGAATGCATGCTAATTTAAATACTAATTTGTTTTATCTATATTATTATGAACTAGTTATTAAGCTATGGACAATACCGGTAGAGCTCATGAAGAGGACATCTTCGACATGATACGCTCCTCCGAAGACCCAGCGGACCTTCGAGGTGAATCACATGATCATGATGATGGCTTACAATATCTGAATGATCACAGTGATGGATGTGAGACCGAGGAAGAACAACTTATGTTCCAAAATCCGGAACAACCAAGAATGTTCGGCGAGGTATATACACATCCGTTAGCCTCTGGTGATCACTACATGTGGATTAATTGATTTGTATATATATATATTAACAAATCTTTCTTATTTTAATTATCAGCCCTCCGGATCGAGCCAATCTAGTAGAAATGTACGAGGCACTGCCAAAATATTGGACGGCAACGTAAAGCTGAATCTTGATGCTTTCAAACATAATGGCGAACCGACTCACCCTGAAGCCAATGCCAAGACATTTGTGCGTCAATGTGGAGTGGTTGTTAGGGACGGAGTCCCGATCACAATGCATGAATGGATTCAGCCAAAGGAACCAAAACCAGGAGTGAATTATGTCGATACAAGAATTAAAGATGCCCTTTGGTGAGAGCTCATGGAGCATTTCACCCTACCAGATTCTCTCTCGGAGCGTCAAAGGAACAAAGTCAAGAAGTTTGCTCTCCATAAGATGGCTGGCGCGTTCTAGACTTGGAAGAAAAGATTATTGACCGACTACAACGCTAAAGACAAGAAGGCGCTCGAATTCAAAGGAATATACGAGAAGGTAAGGGATCATTGGGACGCATTTATCGAGTACAAGACATCGATAGTTGCTATGGAGAAGTCGGCAAAGAATAAGATAAATGCTGAGAAAAAAACGTATCACCATAAACTAGGGAGTGGTGGATACAAGTCAGTCGTTCCTAAGTGGGATGCATTAGAGAATAAGATGCTTGCTGAAGGGGTCACTCCAGTAATCTTCAACTGGCCCAAGAGGTGCAGGAATTGGTTTTTTGCGCATGGGGGAAAGTTGGACCCAGCCATAGGAAAGATTATTGCACTGGCCAGTCTGAAGCATGCAACAAATGAGTTGATTCAAGCAATAAAAGATGCCCAAGAAGGACGGTTTCACCCCGATAGAGAGAACGACGAGCTTACATGCACCATCGGGAACACCGAACACGGAGGGAGAACACAAGGCATGGGCATTGTTCCGTGGTACGAGGGGTTTGCGGGATGGCAGGACAGTGATAAAAGCCATTCGAGAAAAAATAAGGTGGAAGCAGACTGACTTTCGAAGTTGGAACAGAAGTACGAGCAGCAGCAGCTGCAGATATAGGTACTGACCCAACAAAGGGAAACTCCGCAGTAGGAGGCAGCGGAAGAACCCGTCCCATCTACAATGCCAAAAAGTAGCATGGGTTCCACGGGGGCACCGCTGGGTCACCCCCCCCCCCCCCCCCCCGTGGATGATATCACCGAGAAGACATCTTGTGAGATAATCCAGAAAATAAACAACATACCCATGCGGGTCGCGACGGGCTGTGCTTTACCAAATACAGCTGATGCTCTGGCATTGCAATCCGGTTCCAGCTGGGTATGCTCGTGTCGCGGTGGACGCAATAGAGCCAGGATATGATGAACTATTGCTTGACATCCCTCGAGGTGAGGGGGAGTCCACATTGGCAGAAGCTGGCTGTGGTCTCATTTTATGGAGTAAGGACTGCATCGTCTTTCCACACTCGGCGCTAAGGCCACTGGCTCCTCCAAGTATCGATGTCCAGCGCGAGGGATCCCAGCCAGAAGCATCACAGCGCCAGCAGTCCTCCCCGCCTCGCTAGCAGTCACCTCGGCAGCAGTCCTCCCCACCTCGAGAGGTGTCCCACCTCTCCATCAGTCCTCCCCACGTCGCCATGAGCAGTCCTCCCAACCTCGGGACGGAGCACGACGCAAGTCCATATCATCATCGATATCGATCTCCACCGCGTGAGCCGACTCCACCCCAGTAGCGGTCCCGCCAGCAGGGCTCCCAAAAGAGGAAGGCTACCAGGAGTCCTCTTCGGAAGAAAGCAAAGAAGAAACCCGAGCCTCCGGCCAAAAGTAAGCTGCCTTATGACATGACACTGGAGGAAAATATAATTGAATGCGATCTCCAAGTGAAAGACTTTTTTGCGAAGAAGACCGTGTCGCCAAAGGAGGTAATACCCAAGGAAGTCCAAGAGCACTTTATGGAACACTTTATTGATCGGCCCCCGGCATATGTCGAGCGTATGCCGACAGACTATGAGCGACAAATTCAGAAGGCAAGTGAGCAGAAAAGTCGGCCCAGCCCAAGGAAGAAGTCGGGAAGTACGACATCAACTAGCGGGAAAACAGTTCCCCAGCTCGGAGAACAATCCAAGCAATCGATCTCTCTGCTCAAGGTGAGTACCAATCCAAGCAAGCAACCAATTCAACCAGTCGACGTGCAAGGCAACCCAATCGACCTCGAAGTACAAAAGGCTGCAGGTCTCACTCTTGACCAAATCCTTGGCACCGAGGAAATCTGCGGGTACGATGCAACTGAGTACGCAATGCAATATGCCGTCGGAAAACCACTTGTCCCACTCGAGCATCACAAGGAACTACCAACTACGATGTGACGGTTGCATGATTGGTACATGCGTGAAGCAAAACAAGGGAAGACGGCGGTCATGGTCAAAGTAAGGAAAGAGCATTACGTCAATGCATGTGACATATGTCTTGAATTCTCAGAACTTTTCAGTTATACCACATGGACTCTATCAACAAAACTCTCATAAGTTGCTATTGTTTGTAAGTGATTTATATCTTTAGTAATTTAAGTCTCTAGCTAAGATATCATTCATTGGCTTATCCTCACTATATATGTTCTTTTCTACGCTATTATGTAGATTGAAGATGTGGGAATTGAAACAATAGGGAATCGATGACATTGGGTTCATCGACCCAAGTACCGTTAATGGTCATGTGGTAAAACATTACGCCAAGGACACAGAAGATCTCTTGGAAAATTTTCTAGAGGCACTAATGAATACCAAATCTACTATAATATTTCCTTACAACATGGGGTGAGTGTTTACTCTCTTGTATACTACAAATTCTATTTTTGCTTACTAGCTCGCTGTCAAGTGTAGTTGATGAGTTATATGCGCATGCCAGCTTAATTATATAAACTTTTGTGTAGAAACAACTATATCCTCCTATATATTATCCTCGCGATGGACTTGTTCAAGTGTACGACTCACTAGATACACCAGAACAATCATACGTGGATTTGTGTTTTATGATAGAATGGTAATTTCAATCTTTATCGACCTCGCTTTCTTTCATTATTTCCTGATATCAAAAGTAATTATAATAACTCTTTCATTCTTTTTCTTCGCCGGGTAGTGTTTGGAAAAAGATGATAGAAAGAACCATCACGGTCATCGATGGAAACCAAAGCTGAAGTGGAAAAAGATGCAGGTAATTAAGTAGTACTACTAGGTCCGCGCATCTCTTTAATTCTAGTTTCAAGACCATTATCACATGCTTGATTATTAATTATCTTATTCAATTCTATTCTTTTGCAAAGTGCGCGAAGCAGCCATAGGGGACAAATTTATGTGGATACTTCCTCTACGAGAACATTCGCATCCAGACCGAAAGCCGTATACGTCGCAGAGGAGGACGTGAAAGACAACTCCAGGTTTGGCAGATGATGTCGAAGCTCTCACCCAAGAAACGCTTTGTAGCACTTCAAGAGGAATTTGTGGCATTTCTTCTTCGACATGTCATTCATGTAAACGGAGAGCACTATTCCTTACCGCCGCCTCAATAATGCCAGCAAATCAGTAGTAGAGAACTGAGATTTCATCCGGAGCACTAGCTAGCTAGTCCCGGCCGGGTTTTGGGCCTTAAGTTAATTATAAGTCCCGAATTTATATGGATGTGTAATTCCATTTGTATATATATATACTATGTATGAGATATTGTATATTATATTACATATATATATGCATGAACTTGTGTACTGTTTATAGTATGTAGCACCGTAAAATAAATTTGAAATGAATGGAAAACACAAATAATATAGAGGAAAATTTAAACCTAATTGAAAGCTAAAACAAAAAAACAGAAGACTTAGTACCGTTTGGCATCACCAACCGGTACTAAAGGTCTTCCACCACTAGTACACGCAGGCAGCCATGTGGAGGGCTTTTAGTACCAGTCCATGCTCCAACCGGTACTAAAGGGCTGGACCTTTAGTCCCAACCCATTAGTACTGGTTGGGGAACCGGTACTAAAGGTCCATCTGGCCCGGGACTATAGGCCTGTTCTGCACTAGTGTCGGGTCCCAGAGTCTTCGTCCCACGTGACTCCAGAGGCTAGTGGCCATGCTGATGGTGGCGAGGACAACTTGTCTGAGGACACCTATAGCGAGGGCGAGCTGGTTGAGGAGTGCAAGAAGGTCTACTAGTGTGGTTGTACAAAGCTCCCGCCCGTGTCGACGACCCACGATCAGAGGTGGTTGATTGAGCCTAATGCGGAGAAGTAAGTGCATTTACTCTTTTTTAACCTTTTTCCTTCATGTTTCGTCAAAATAATATCTAATGTGTTGGCCTTGTCATACTGTAGGGGCTGGAAACACGAGTGTGGTGTCCACAGGCCCAACCAGGTCCTTGGTGTGCTTCTCCGGCACCACTTCCCGGGCAAGGTCCAGTTGCCCGGTGAGGGTGAGGTTCCACATGTAGCACTGACCTGGGAGCTGTACATGGCTGCCCCGGCCAGGCCGGAGGAGATGGTCGATGGTGTCTTGTGCGAGACAGCGGCTAACATTGTGATCCGTCGCTTTTGGGAAATTTCTCCTTTATAGAATTAAAAATCAACAACACCTAGTGATTGTACTAATCAGTGTTGTCTTGTTTGATTACAGACTTTCTACAGGTATCTTGAGAAACACGAGGCGAAAGCGGCTGTTGTTCTTGAAGCCAAGTGCAAGCACCAACTTCAGAACTTACGGCACAAGGCTCGGGTGCAGGCTATTCAAGACTACTACGCCTCGACTAACATTAAGAGGGCTAAGAAGAAGTGCCGCAAAAATTATCTGAGTAAGGAGGAGTTAACGAAGGTAATTATATATTCTTAAGGCTTTGTACTTAGTTTCCTTGATTTGATTCGTAGGCGTAGGGCTGAAATTTCTCTTGTCTAACTTAGGTGCCCCCGAGATGGTGTGCGGATAGGGTGGACTATTGGGAGGCATTGGTGGATGAGTGGTGCTCTCCCGAATGGCTAGCCGAACACAACAAGGCCAAGGATAAGCGTGCCCAAATGAGATGTGTGCCACACCATCAAGGGAGATCCAACCTGTTTGAGTATGGGGATCACTGGGTATGTGGTTTGCTTCATGATTCATGCAATTTCATTCTTCATGCTAGCTTGAGCCCTTAACTAATATTTTGTTCCTCTCTTTTAGGCGCAAGAAAACAAGAAGGAAGTGCCAACTTTGTTGGACCTCTATGGCATGGCCCATACTGCCTCGTACAAGAAGGCCAAGGCATTCTCTAAGGATGACCTCGATCATCCAGAGAGCTTCAGCAACAACTCCTCCCACAACAAGCTCGTGAGGTACCGAGATGAGGGGAAGGTGAGGAAAGGGGAGGACTTCAACCTGAGCCAGAGTCCTTTTGATCCAGAGCTCGTGATGATATCTGATGGCGGGAGGCCCCATGGTTTGATAGCCATTGGGGATGGACTGATACCTTGTCCTAGAACTCTCCCGAAGAACAAGAAGCGTCAGACGAGATCTGATCCTAAGATAAGGCCTCGTCCATGGCCAATGGAGCTCGCCATTGAGGCTAGGGCCCAGGAGCTTCTAGAAGAGGCAAATAGGCAGGTGACGCAGAGGGAGAGGGACATGGAGGAGAGTACGGCTAGGCTGTTGGAGGAGGAGAGGAACCGGAACAATGCGTCTCACTTGGCCCTATACGAGATCCTCGTGGTGAGTTTCTCCTACATATTAGCCAAATCATGCACGTAATGTTCGTTTCATCACTAACTAATATGAATCATGACAACCTGTGCAACCTGGGGTAGCACTAGGCTGTCCTAGGTGGTTTTGCTGTCCGTTGGCGGATGGCAAAGACCTAAGGTTCTTTGCCGTCCGTTGGCAGATGATAAAGATCCTTCTTTGCCGTCTGCTGGCAGACGGCAAAGAAACCACGCAGACCGGCAAAGAAACAGTTGCTTTGCCGTCCGCTGGCAGACGGCAAAGATCCTTAGGTCTTTGCCATCTGCCAACGGACGGCAACGCATGCCGTGAACCCCTTAACGGCCATAACCTACTACGTGTGTCGTCCACGGTCTTTGCCGTCTAGTGGTAGACGACAAAGACCTAACGATTCAGCTGGACGGTTGGCAGTCTTCTGGCCGACGACAAAGCCTTTGCCATCCGCCATGCAAGCCTTTGACGTCTGGGATGGCTGACGGCAAAGTTGCTGATTCCTGTAGTGATGAGTGGTATGATGCAGCAGTTTGAACTAAATCGTCAGTTTATGTGAGGGCTTATGGACCAGTTCCCAAGGCCGAACATGAATCAACAGCCAGCCCCAATGACTCTGCAAGACTTCATGTGCCTCAACCTTGTGATCTACCACATCTCAACTCAGCCGCTTGACACAGATGACTGGCTCCGTGACATCACTTATGAACTAGAATCTTCAGGCGCCCTAGTGGCTAGCTATGTCACCTTCGCCTCGTACTTCCTGAAGGGCCACTCTGCCCAATGGTGGGACAGTCACAAGAGCTCATATCCTGTTGGGACAATCATCACCTGGCCGAAGATCCAAGCTGCATTTCGTGCTCACCATATTCCCCAGGGAATGATGGACAAGAAGAAGCGTGAGTTTCACAATCTCATCCAGGGAAACAAAACTATGGATGCTTGTCAGCGGGAATTTCTGGACTTATCTCACTATGCTGAAGAAGACGTTGCAACTGATGCTCGTAGGCAGGAGAAGTTCCGTGAAGGCCTCCACCCTCATATCAAACTAGCACTCCTTATTCAGGACTTTGACAACTTTGCCACCTTGGTGAACAAGTCCATAATGGTGAAAACAGGTCTACAGGACTACAAGGACAGCAGCAAGCGCAACCGTGACATGGGCTCATCTTCGGGCTCAGCAAGTCAGAAGCGCAAGATCTGGATTCCCCACATGTACCATACACCTACTCCTGCTTCGAGGCCGTCCTATGCTGCACCTTGTCTGCCTCCACCCCCAACTAGGTAGCCGAGGCTCCCAGCTCCGCCACCACGAGCTCCTGCTCCCCTTTCTCATCCTGAGGATGGGTCG
The DNA here is from genome assembly GCA_022496015.1 of Hordeum marinum. NCBI lineage: Eukaryota > Viridiplantae > Streptophyta > Magnoliopsida > Poales > Poaceae > Hordeum > Hordeum marinum. Next base: position 436,099,013 of record CM039672.1, on the reverse strand, counting down.
TGCTTCAAGTGTTTTCGTCCAGGACACCGTGCCAAAGATGGCAGGCAAAATCAGAATCAACTTGCACTGCCTTCCAACGAGCCCCGCAATAATAACGTTAGGCCTGTTCAGGGACGTGTTCAAGTTAACAATGTTGATCTGAATGAAGCTCAAGACCAGCCTGCTACTATGATGGGTACCCTTCTCGTCAACTCAGTACCAGCTTCTGTATTGTTTGATATAGGAGCATCGCATTCTTTTATGTCTAAAGATTTTGCATCCATGCAACGCATTAATTACGAGGAGATGAACGTTCCAATAGTGGTAAACAACCCCGCTGGCCAATGTCAAACCTTCATGGTTAGTCATGATGTCCCCATCGAAATAGAAGGGCTAGAATTCCATGTTTCCCCATCATATTGAAGTCTTCCAAGATTGACCTCATTCTCGGAATGGATTCGTTGAAAGCACATACAACTTCAGTCATTTGTGCCACCAAAACTGTCCACCTCTTGCATCCTTCTAATGAGATAGTCAGCTACCATGCTCATCTTGTTCGAGATGCTGAAGCTCGGCTATATGCCATGAAGGCTTTAAATGAGTCACCTCTTGAGGGGATTGAAAACATTCCAGTTATCCAAGATTTCCAAGATGTTTTTCTGGAAGAACTCCCAGGGATTCCCCCTGCTAGAGCTATCGAGTTTGTCATCGACTTGGTACCTAGTACCACTCCTATAGCCAAGCATCCGTATAAGATGCCACCACATGAACTCCTTGAACTTAAGCAAGAAATTGACAATTCGCTACGGCTGGGTTTCATTCGTCAAGGTTCCTCTGCTTGGGGAGCACCTTCTCTCTTTGTTAAGAAGAAGGATGGGACAAACCATATGGTCCAGGATTATTAACCAATCAACCAAGCTACAATTCAAAACAAATATATTGGTTGGTGCCTCGGATCAATGATTTGTATGATGAACTTGTTGGTGCCTCAATTTTCTCTAAGCTCGACTTGAGGTTGGGCTACCATCAGATCCGTGTTTGTGAACAGGATATTCCGAAGACTATATTCGTTACTCGCTGCGTTTCATACGAGTACACCGTCATGTCTTTCGGTTTAACCAATGCTCTAGCAACATTCTCTCATTTAATGAATTATATCTTCATGGTCTACCTCGACAAATTCGTCATGGTTTATCTGGATGATATTCTGGTATTTTCCAAGATTAAGGAAGAGCATGCTGAACATCTTCGTCTTGTACTGGAAAGACTTCGTGAACATCAGCTATATGCCAAGTATTCCAAGTGTGAGTTCTGGATGGATGAAGTCACCTACCTTGGTCATGTGATCTCCAAGGATGGTATTGCGGTCAACCCTGAATGAGTTCAGGCTATTCTTTACTGGACTCCCCCGAAGAATGTCAAGCAAGTCAGAAGTTTTCTTGGACTTGCCAGCTATTGCCGTCGATTTGTCGAGAACTTCTCCAAGATTGCAAAGCCCTTAACCAATCTGCTTCACAAAGGTGTTAAATATGAGTGGACAGAAAAATATCAGGAGAGCTTTCAGGTACTTAAAGACAAACTAACGTCTACTCTAGTGCTTGCTCCTCCGGATACTCGTAAGGACTTTGTCGTTTATTGTGACGCTTCACATCAGGGAATAGGCTATGTCCTAATGCAAGAACCCAAAGTGGTTGCTTATGCATCTCGTTAGTTGTGTCCTCATGAAGAGAACTACCCCGTTCATGACCTTGAACTTGCTACAATCATTCATGCTCTAAAAGAGTGGCGGCAATACCTTGTTGGTAATCGATGCGAGATCTACACCGATCACCAAAGTCTGAAGTACTTGTTTACTCAACCAGATTTGAATCTCCGTAACAGAGATGGATGGAGCGCATAGCCGATTACAACATGGGAATTTCTTATGCACCTGGCAAGGCTAATGTAATGGCTGATGCCTTGAGCCGCAAGTCTTACTGCAACCACATTTAGGTTCACAAGGTTCACCCCCTTCTTCAAGAAGAATTCCGCAAGCTGAACCTCCATATTGTTCCTTAGGGTTATCCCGTCCCCCCTCCACCGGAGAACCGCAAGATGAACCTTCGTGTTGTTAACCAGGGATCTTTCAGTAACCTGGTCATTGAACCAGATATTATGGATTGTATCAAAAGAATGCAGGGCTATGACAGTGAAGTCGAAAGGATTAAATACTATCTATCGGAAGGTCAATCCACATGTTTCACCGTTGCTGATGATGGTGCTGTGTACTTCAAGGGACGCTTATTCGTTCCAACAAAAAGGGAAAACCTGAATATCACTGATGGAATACTGAAAGAAGGTCATGATACTCCGTTGTCTCTTCATCTGCGCAGTGCCAAGATGTACCAAGACATCCGTCAAAGGTTCTGGTGGTCAAATATGAAACAAGACATTGCTCGCTATGTTTTAGAATGTGACATTTGCCGTCGGATCAAGGCAGAACATCAAAAGCCTGCTGGAACTCTACAACCTATTTCTATTCCGAAACGGAAATGGGATCATGTTGAAATGGACTTTGTCACTGGGTTTCCTAGGTCACAGAAGGGAAATGATGCTATCCTTGTCGTCATTGACCGGCTGTCCAAAGTTGCACATTTTTTGGCTGTCAAGGAAACTATTACGGCTAGTCAGCTAGCAGATCTTTACATGTCCAGAGTTGTTTCACTCCACGGTACTCCATTGGTGATTAGTTCGGACCGTGGAAGTTTATTCACTTCAAGATTCTGGGCAAGTTTCCAGGAAGCCATGGGAACTCATTTGTCCTTCAGCACCACTTTTCACCCTCAATCCCAGGGACAAGTTGAAAGAGTTAATCAGATCTCAAAGACATGCTTCGAGCTTGTGTCATTTCTTTTGGCAAGAAATGGGAGGAATCTCTCCCATATGCCGAGTTCTCCTACAACAATAGCTATCAAGCTAGTCTGAAGATGGCTCCTTTTGAAGTATTATATGGACGTAGGTGTCGGACTCCTCTGAATTGGTTAGAAATTGGGGAACATACACTTATCGGCCCGGATATTATCCAACATGCCGAAGATCAAGTCCGCATTATTCATGCAAATCTGAAGGCTGCTCAGTCTCGTCAGAAGAGCCAGTATGACCGTCATCACAAGGATATGGTCTATCAATCTGGCGAAAAGGCTTATCTTCGAGTCACGCCAATGAGAGGTACACACCGTTTCGGGATGAAGGGCAAATTGGCTCCTCTATATATTGGTCATTTCACTGTTCTCGAAAGGCGTGGAAAAGTGGCATATCAACTAGAACTACCGCCAAACCTTTGTTAGGTTCACGATGTGTTCCATGTGTCACAGCTTCGTCGCTACTTCAAGGATCCCATCCGAGCAGTGGACCATGATATGCTTGAACTGCAACAAGACCTTTCTTAGAAGAACAACCAGTCTGCATTCTTGATGAAACCAAACGTCAGACTCGTCAGAAGGTTACCTAGTTCTTCAAAGTGTTGTGGGCAAATCATTCTGAAGATGAAGCCACGTGGGAACGCAAAGATCATCTTCGTGCCGAATACCCTGGGTTCTTTCCATCTACTTCTTAATTCTCGGGATGAGAATTCTTGTTAGTAGGGGAGAATTGTGACGCCCTGTATTTATACTATAGTGGTCATTGTAATTAAGCTACAGTAATGGCATGGTCAGGAACTAATTATTTTCCTAAGTGGAATATGATCAAGATGGAATTTCAAATTCCAATTCAAGATTCCATTCAAACGTTCTATAGTTTCAAGTGACAAATTTAAATCCTCAAACATCAAATATAAAATATTGCATCCTTGTGAAATATTCCAAATTAAATAATGTTGAGGACAACAACATCACAAAGATTCTGGTGTGGCCCCCACCATTAATAACAATAGCTAAAAGTATTTTGTTGGGAGACGTAGTAGTAATGCAAAAAAATTCCTATGTGTCACCAAGATCAATCTATGGAGAAACCAGCAACAAGCAAAGGCGGAGTTCATCTTCATACCTTTGAAGATCGCAAAGTGGAAGCGTTAATAGAACGCGGTTGGTGGAGTCATACTCGCAGCAATTCAGATCATGGTGGATTCCGATGTAAGCGCCGAATAACGGTGCCTCCGCGTTCAACACACGTGCAACCCGGTGACGTCTCCGCACCTTGATCTAGCAACGAGGAAGCAGAGGTTGAAGGAGAGCTTTGGTAGCACGAAGGCATGGTGACGGTGGAGCTGCATGATACTCCATCAGGGCTTCGCCAAGCGCTACGGAGGACGAGGAGGAGGAGAGGTAGGGCTGCACCGAGAGGGAGAGAAACTCGTGTGTTGGCAGCCCCCAAAACCCCCACTATATATAGGAGGAGGAGGAGCGAGGGAGCAACCCCTAGGGTTCCCACGCTAGGGCCGGCGGCCAACCCTAGATGGGTTCTAGGCGGCGGCCAGAGAGGGCAGAGGGAGGGGCGGTGCCCTTGGTGGGCATAAGGCCCATCTGAGCCTAGGGTTTGCCCCCTCTCCTCCTTATGTTGCGCCTCCGGCCAGGTGGGAGGCGCACCAGCCCACCTAGGGGATGGTTTCCTCCCACTTTTGCCCCATGTAGACTTCCGGGGCCAGTGGCCCCTCCCGCTGGACCCCCGGAACCCTTCCGGTGGTCCCAGTACATTACCGGTGACGCTCGAAACACTTCCGGTGACAAAAACCTCACTTCCTATATATGAATCTTTACCTACGGACCACTCCAGAGCTCCTCGTGACGTTTGGGATCTCATCCGAGACTCCGAAGAACCTTTGGTAACCACGTACACAACATCCCTATAACCCTAGCGTCATCGAACCTTAAGTGTGTAGACCCTACGGGTTCGGGAGGCACGTAGACATGACCGAGACACCTCTTCAGTCAGTAACCAACAGCGTGATCTAGATACCCATCTTGGCTCCCACATGCTCCACGATGATCTCATCAGATGAACCGCGATGTTGGGGATTCAATCAATCCCGTATACAATTCCCTTTGTCCATCGATATGATACTTGACCGGTATTCGATCGTCGGTATCTCCATACCTTGTTTAATCTCGTTACCGGCAAGTCTCTTTACTCATTCCATAACACATCATCTCGTGATAACTCCTTAGTCACATTGATCTCATTATGATGATGTCTTACCGAGTGGGCCTAGAGATACCTCTCCGTCACGCGGAGTGACAAATCCCAGTCTCGATTCGTGCCAACCCAACAGATACTTTGGGGGATACCTGTAGTGTTCCTTTATGGCCAACCAGTTACGTTGTGACTTTTGGCACACCCAAAGTATTCCTACGGTATCCAGGAGTTCCACAATCTCACGGTATAAGGAAACGATACTTGACATTAGAAAAGCTTTAGTAGACAAACTACACGATCTTGTGCTATGCTTAGGATCGGGTTTTGTCCATCACATCATTCTTCTAATGATGTGATCCCGTTATCAATGACATCCAATGTCCATGGCCATGAAACCGTGACTATCTATTGATCAACGAGCTAGCCAACTAGAGGCTCACTAGGGACATGTTTTGGTCTATGTATTCACACATGTATTACAGTTTCCGGTTAATAGAATTATAGCATGAACAATAGACAATTATCATGAACAAGGAAATATAATAATAACCATTTTATTATTGCCTCTAGGGCATATTTCCAACAGTTTCTCCATAGATTGATCTTGGTAACACGTAGGAAAATTTTGGATTTCCAACAGTGGCATCATGAGCTAGGTCTATGCATAGAATCTATGCACGAGTAGAACACAAGCTGTTGTGGGCGTCGATTTTATCAATTTGCTTGCCGTTACTAGTCCTATCTTGATTTGCGGTATTGTGGGATGAAGCGTCCTGGACCGACTTTACACGTACGCTTACGTGAGACTGGTTCCACCGCCTAACACGCACTTGTTGCATGAGGTGGCTAGCGGGTGTCCGTCTCTCCCACTCTAGTCGGATCGGATTCGATGAAGAGGGTCCTTATGAAGGGTAAATAACAATTGGCATATCACGTTGTGGCTTTTTGCGTAGGTAAGAAATGTTATTGCTAGAAACCTATAGCAGCCACGTAAAAACTTGCAGGAACAAATTAGAGGACGTCTAACTTGATTTTGCAGCATATGTCGTGTGATGTGATATGGCCAAAGGATGTGATATGATATATGTGATGTATGAGATTGATCATGTTCTTGTAATAAAAAGGATTCACGACTTGCATGTCGATGAGTATGACAACCGGCAGGAGCCATAGGAGTTGTCTTAATTTATTGTATGACCTGCATGTCAATCAAAAACTCCATGTAATTACTTCACATTATTGCTAACCGTTAGCCATAGTAGTAGAAGTAATAGTTGGCGAGAAAACTTCATGAAGATATGATGATGGAGATCATGATGATGGAGATTATGTTGTCATGCCGGTGACAATGATGATCACGGTGCCCCAAAGATGGAGATCAAAGGAGCAAGATGATATTGGCCATATCATGTCACTATATGATTTCATGCGATGTTTATCATGTTTTACATCTTATTTGCTTAGAACGACGGTAGCTTAAATAAGATGATCCCTCACTAACATTTCAAGAAATGTGTCCCCCCTAACTGTACACCGTTGCTAAGGTTCGTTGTTCCGAAGCACCACGTGATGATCGGATGTGATAGGCTCTAACGTTCGCATACAATGGGTGTAAGCCAGATTTACACACGCAATACACTTAGGTTGACATGACGAGCCTAGCATGTACAGACATGGCCTCAGAACACGGTAGACCGAAAGGTTGAACATGAGTCGTATAGAAGATATGATCAACATGGAGATGTTCACCATGGATGACTAGTCTGTCTCACAGGATGATTGGACACGGGCTAGTTGACGTGGATCATGTGTCACTTAGATGACTAGAGAGATGTCTATCTAAGTTGGAGTTCATTAAATAATTTGATTATGCGAATTTGATTATCATGAACTTAGTCTAAAATTTTATTTACAATCTATATTGTAGATCCAATGGCTAACGCTAATGTTACCCTCAACTTTAACACGTTCCTAGAGAAAACAAGCTGCAAGATGATGGAAGAAACTATGCGGACTTGGTCCGTAGCTTGGGGATCATCCTCATAGCTTCCAAGATATTTTATGTCCTTGATGCACTCCTAGGTGGCGCACCCGTTTTCCCAGCAACTCAAGACCTTATGAACGCCTGGCAGTTGCCCTGTCATGATTACTCCCTTGTTCAGTGCGGCATGCTTTATAGCTTAGAACTAGGGATCCAAAAGCATTTTGAGCAACACGGAGCATATGAGATGTTCAAAGAGCTAAAATTGGTTTTCCAAGCTCATGCCCGGGTTGAGAGATATGATGTCTCCGACAAGTTCTTTAGTTGTAAGATGGAGGAAACTAGTTCTTTCAGCGAGCACATACTCATAATGTCTGGGTTGCACAACCGCTTGTCTCAGCTGGGAGTTAATCTTCCGGATGACTCGATCATTGACAGAATCCTCCAGTAGCTTCCACCTAGCTACAAGAGCTTTGTGATGAACTACAATATGCAAGGGATGGAGAAGTCCATTCCTGAGTTGTAATCAATGCTGAAATCAGCGGAGGTGGAAATCAAAAAGGAACATCAAGTGTTGATGGTCAATAAGACCACTAGTTTCAAGAAAGGCAAGGGTAAGAAGAACTTCGAGAAGGACGGCAAAGCAGTTGCCGCGCCCGGTAAGCAAGTTGCCGGGAGGAAGAACAAGAATGGACCCAAGCCTAAGACTGAGTGCTTTTATTGCAAGGGTAGCGGTCACTGGAAACGGAACTGCCCCAAGTACTTAGCGGATAAGAAGGCCGACAACGTTAAAGGTATATGTGATATACTTTTTATTGATGTGTGCCTTACCAGCGCTCGTAGTAGCTCCTGGGTATTTGATACCAGTGTAGTTGCTTAGATTTGTAACTCCAAGCAGGAGATGTGGAATAAGCGGAGGCTGGCGAAGGACGAGGTGACGCTATGCGCCGGGAATGGTTTCAAGGCCATTTTGATCACCGTGGGGAGGCTATCTCTACATCTACCTTCGGGATTAGTTTTAAACCTTAATAATTGTTATTTAGTACCAACTTTGAGCATGAAAATTGTATCTGGATCTCGCTTAATGCGAGATGGCTACTCATTTAAATCTGAAAATAATGGTTGTTCTATTTATATGAGAGAAATGTTTTATGGTCATGCTCCGCTGGTCAATGGTTTATTTTTGATGAGTCTCGAACGTGATGTTACACATGTTCATATTGTGAGTACCAAAAGATGTAAGGTTGATAATGATAGTCCCACTTACATGTGGCACTGTCACCTTGGTCATATTGGTGTCAAATGCATGAAGAAACTCCATGCTGATGGACTTTTGGAGTCTCTTGATTTTGAATCATTTGACACGTGTGAACCATGCCTCATGGAAAAGAGGACCAAGACTCCGTTCTCCAGAACAAATGAGAGAGCAACTGACTTGTTGGAAATAATGCATACCGAGGCATGCAGTCAAATGAGTGTTGAGTCTCGCGGTGGCTACCGTTATGTTCTCACCCTCATTGATGACTTGAGCAGATATGGGCATGTCTACTTAATGAAACACAAGTCTGAAACCTTTGAAAAGTTCAAAGAATTTCAGAATGAGGTAGAGAATCAACGTGACAGGAAAATAAAGTGCCTGCAATCTGATCGTGCCGGAGAATATTTGAGTCACGAGTTTGGCACTCACCTAAGGAAACGCGGAATTGTTTCACAACTCACGCCGCCTAGCACACCTATGCGAAATGGTGTGTATGAACATCGTAATCACACTCTATTGGATATGGTCCGATCTATGATGTCTCTTACCAACTTACAAGTATCATTTTGGGGATATGCATTAGAGACTGCCGCATTGACTTTAAATAGGGCACCATCTAAGTCCATTGAGACAACACCGTATGAATTATGGTTTGGAAATAAACCTAAGCTATCGTTTCTGAAAGTTTGGGGATGCAATGCTTATGTGGAGAAACTTCAACCTGAGAAGCTCGAACCGAAATCAAAAAAGTGCGTCTTCATAGGATACCCTAAGGAAACTATTGGGTATACCTTCTACCTAAGATCCGATGGCAAGATCTTTGTTGCCAAGAATGGATCCATTCTAGAGAAAGAGTTTCTCTCGAAAGAAGTAAGTGGGAGGAAAATAGAAATTGATGAGGTAATTGTACCTCCACTCAAACTAGAGAGTAGCGCAGCAAAGAAGTTGTTTCTGTGGAGCCTGCACTAGCGAGAGAGGAAGTTAATGATGATTATCATGAAACTTCATATCAAGGTGCTATTGAACCTCGAAGGTCCGCAAGGACACGTTCCGCACCAGATTGGTATGGCAAACCTGTCCTTGAGACCAAGTTGTTGGACAACGGTGAACCTTCAAAGTATGAAGAAGCAATGGAGGGCCCGGATTCCAACAAATGGCTTGAAGCCATGAAATCCGAGATAGGAGCCACGTATGAGAAAAAGTATGGACTTTGGTGGACTTGCCCGATGATTGGCGAGCCATCGAAAACAAATGGATCTTTAAGAAGAAGACTGATGTGGATGGTAATGTGATCGTCTATAAGGCTCGGCTTGTTGCTAAGGGTTATCGACAAGTTCAAGGAGTTGACTACGATGAGACTTTCTCACCCGTAGTGATGCTGATGTCCGTCTGAATCATGTTAGAAAGTGCCACATTTTATGATTATGAGATCTGGCAAATGGATGTCAAAACGGCATTCCTTAACGGTTTCCTTAAGGAAGAATTGTATATGAGCCAGAAGGTTTTGTCGATCCTAAGAATGCTAACAAGGTATGCAAGCTCCAACACTCCATCTATGGGCTGGTGCAAGCATCTCGGTGTTGGAACATTCACTTTAATGAGGTGATTAAAGCATTTGGATTTATACAGGTTTATGGAGAACCCTGTATTTGCAAGAAAGTGAGTGGGAGATCTGTAGCATTTCTCATATTATATGTGGATGACATATTGTTGATGGGAAATGATATAGAACTTTTGGAAAGCGTAAATGCCTACTTGAATAAGTGTTTTTCAATGAAGGACCTTGGAGAAGCTGCTTATATATTAGGCATCAATATCTATAGAGATAGATCGAGACGCCTCATAGGTCTTTCACAAAGTACATACATTGACAAGATATTGAAGAAGTTCAATATGCATCAGTCCAAGAAGGGTTCTTGCCTGTGTTACATGGTGTGAGATTGAGTACAACTTAATGCCCGACCACGCCAGAGGATAGAGAAAAGATGAGTGTCATCCCTTATGCTTCAGCCATAGGCCTATTATGTATGCCATGCTGTGTACCAGACCTGATGTGAACCTTGCCATAGGTTTGGTAGGGAGGTACCAAAGTGATCCCAGAGCGAAACACTGGAAAGCGGTCAGGAATATCCTGAAGTACTTGAAAAGGACAAGGACATGTTTCTCGTATATGGAGGTGCCGAAGAGCTCGTCGTAAAGGGTTACGTTGATGCTAGCTTTGAAACATATCAGGATGACTCCAAGTCACAAACCGGATACATGTAAATTTTGAACGGAGGGGCAGTCAGCTGGTGCAGCAGCAAGCAAAGCGTCGTCGCATCATCTACATGTGAAGCGGAGTACAGAGCTGCTTCGGAAGAAGCAAAGGAAGGAGTTTGGATGAAGGATTTTATCAACGACCTAGGAGTGATTCCCAATTCATCGGGCCCGACGACTCTATTCCGTGACAACACTCGAGCAATTGCCCTTGCCAAGGAGCCCAGGTTTCACAAGAATACAAGACCCATCAAGCGCCACTTCAACTCCATTCGTGATTACATTCAGGAAGGAGATATAGATATTTGTAAACTACATACAGATCTGAATGTCGCAGATCCATTGACTAAACCTCTCCCACGAGCAAAACATGATCAACACCAGAACTTTATGGGTGTTCGATACATCACAATGTAACTACATTATTGACTCTAGTGCAAGTGGGAGACTGTTGGAAATATGCCCTAGAGGCAATAATAAAATGGTTATTATCATATTTCCTTGTTCAGGATAATTGTCTATTGTTCATGCTATAATTGTATTAACCGTAATACATGTGTGAATACATAGACCACAACATGTCCCTAGTAAGCCTCTAGTTGGCTAGCTCGTTGATCAATAGCTGGTCACTGTTTCATGACCATGGACATTGGATGTCATTGATAACGGGATCACATCATTAGGAGAATGATGTGATGGCACTAGTAGAAAACAAACCTTTTGCCCCGAGCATTAGTCCCGGTCTGGTTATGACCTGGTACTAAAGATTATATTAGTCCCGGTTCGTGCCGGCTCCAACGGCTAGGAGCAGTGCGACCTTTACTATCGGATTGTGAGCTTTTAGTACCGGTTTGTGTCACGAGCCGGTACTAAAGGGGGCGTGGCAGGCTTTTGGTCAGACTTGGGCCCCGCGTGCATCTTTAGTACTGGCTGGTGACACCAACCGTTACTTAAGGGCAACCTTTAGTACCGGTTGGTGTCAGAAGCTGGTACTAAAGACTTCCTACATATACACTTCGTTCGCAGCCGATGGAAGGGGCTCGCTCATTTCTCTATTTCTCCCCTGTTCTTCTTCTTGCTCGAAGCTCATCCTCCATTTTCCCAAGGATTTTACAAGATTTAAAGGCACCCCATCTATCCAAGTTTTCATAAAGGTTAGCAACTTTGCTCCTTCATCTCTCATTGCTAGATTAGCTTGTGGTATGCTCAAAGATATGTGATTTGTGGGTTTTAGCTAGGTTTTGGAGGAGTGATCATTATGTAGGAGTTTATTTGATTTATATGCAATTTGAGCTCAAATTAACTTCTAAGGTTGCATATGTGTAGGTGTGGTTTATTTGGTGCCTTCCCATCCCCGTCCTAACCACCATCGATCGTCCACACCGTCTCGTCACGGCATCGGCCACCTTGCTGAGCCTCTTGTTCTTCTTGAAACCATTTTGTTAAAAAAACTTATTTGTATGATTTAGATAGTTGTATGTACGATTTACTTACTTGTATTATTGTTAGTTATTCTATAGTGTCATGGTTATGGTATCCGCCCACGTTGGCCCTCATCCAGTCTATGATTCAGATGTGGTATGTCATTATCTTTTATAACTATTTCACACATCATCTAATGTCTATGAAAATTAATTATGCCACCAAATTGACGTAGATGTTTTTATCTATAGGAAGTAGTTGAACCAGAAATTTGAAACGACTATGCAATTCTGCTTGACAAATTAACACAAGCTGAAAAAGAAATTGATCATTTGAAAGAAAAATGGAAAAGAACTGAAGATGAGAAGATGGGATTGGATTTGCATGTTGCCGATATCGTCGATGATCATAAGAACAAGATGGCTAGAATGCGCTTGAAGCTTAGAAAGATTAGAAAATATGCCATTGATAAAGGGGCTTGGTATCATTATGTCGTTGGCTCAATTGTTACTTTAGTTGCGATTATGATCTCATTTGTTGTTGCATTTACATGTTTTAGATAGTTGTATGTTGTTTTATGAGATGTATTTATGAACTACAAGTATCTATTATTTGCAGTAATAACATTTGGTCACTGCTAGCTCTACTTTTGGTTGTAATGTGACTATGAAGTTGTATTAATTTGGTCACTTTGATGTTGTGTAGTGAACATGAGCCGACAATGGATGTACGATGACCGACTAAGTCCAGGGTTTCTTAATGGCCCGCATGATTTTATTCGTGTGGCTGAGTCAAACAATCAGAATGGTTTCATGTTTTGTCCATGTCGTGACTGTAAGAATGATAGGAATTACTCTACCTCAAAAACCCTTCACTACCACCTGCTGAAGTCCGGTTTCATATCCGGCTATAGCTGTTGGACCAAGCACGGAGAAAGAGGGGTTATAATGGAAGACAATGAAGAAAAGAGGATGATGACAACTATCATTTTGCCGATACAACAATGGGGGAAGCTGAAGAAGAGGCATCAATGAGGGAAGCTGAAGAAGAGGCATCATATGAGCCCACTGATGATTTGGGTCGGGTCATTGCCGATGCAAAGAGAAACTGTGAAAGTGACAAGGAGAGGTTGAAGTTCAAACGCATGTTAGAGGATCACAAGAAAATATTGTATCCAAATTGCGAAGATGACCAGAAAAAGCTGGGTCCACGCTAGAATTGCTACAATGGAAGGCAAAGAATGGTGTAACTGACAAGGAATTTCAAGAATTGCTGATAATGATAAAGAAGATGCTTCCAAAGGATAACGAATTGCCTGAAAGTACATACGAAGCAAAGAAGGTTGTCTGCCCTCTAGGATTAGAGGAGCATAAGATACATGCATGCCCTAATGACTGCATCCTCTACCGCGGTGAGGAGTACGAGAATTTGGATGCATGGCCGGTATGCGGTGCACTGCGCTATAAGATCCCCTGTGATGACCCTGGTGGAGGGTGAACACCACAGGAAGAGGGTACCCGCCAAGGTGATGTGGTATGCTCCTATAATACCATGGTTGAAACGTTTGTTCCAAAACAAAGAGCATGCGAAGTTGTTGAGATGGCACAAAGAAGAACGTAAGAAAGACGGGATGTTGAGAGCACCCGCTGATGGGTCGCAGTGGAGAAAAATTGAGAGGGAGTTCAAAGACTTTGCAGATGATGCAACGAACTTATGGTTTGGTCTTAGTACAGAGGGCATGAATCCTTTGGGGGAGTAGAGCTCCAGGCACAGCACCTGGCCCATGACTCTATGTATCTACAACCTTCCTCCTTGGTTGTACATGAAGCGGAAGTTCAATATGATGTCAGTGCTCATCCAAGGACCTAAGCAACCCGGCAAACAAGGAAATTGACCTACAAGCGTTGCTGTTTGTAACCATCAATGATTGGCCTGCTCTTAGTAACCTTTCAGGACATACAAACAAGGGATACAATGCATGCACGCATTGTTTAGATGATACTGAAAGTATATATTTGGATAAATGTAAGAAGAATGTGTACCTAGGACATCGTCGATTTCTACTAATCAAGCATATCTTAAGAAAGGCAGGCAACCATTTCAAAGGTGAGCCAGATAACCGGAAGATTCCTGGACTCCGTACTGGTGAATATATATTTGATATGGTCAAGGATTTACATGTAATCTTTGTAAAGGGTCCTGGCGGACACTCTGTTCCGAATGACGCCAACGGACACGCACCCATGTGGAAGAAGAAATCTATATTTTTTGGGAACTTGAATATTGGAAAGCCCTAGAGGTCCGCAATGCAATCGACGTGATGCACGTGACGAGGAATCTTTGTGTGAACCTGCTAGGCTTCTTGGGTGTGTATGGAAAGACAAAAGACACATCGGAGGCACGGGAGGACAAGCAAAGAATTAACGAAAAAGATGGCATGCCTCCAAAGCAGTATCAAGGTCCTGCCAGCTATGCTCTTAGGAATGAAGAGATGGAAATCTTTTTCGAATGCCTGCTCAGTATCAAGGTCCTGTCTGGCTTCTCGTCGAATATAAACGGAATAATAAATATGGCAGAGAAAAAATTTCAAAATCTAAAGTCTCATGACTGCCACGTGATTATGACGCAATTACTTCCGCTTGCACTTAGGGGGCTTCTACCGGAAAATGTTCGATTAGCCATTGTGAAGCTATGCGCATCCCTCAATGCAATTTATCAGAAGGTAATCGATCCAGAAATACTACCAAGGTTACAGAATGACCTGGTCCAATGTCTTGTCAGTTTCGAGTTGGTGTTCCCTCGATCCTTCTTCAATATTATGACGCACGTTCTAGTTCACCTAGTCGAAGAGATTAACATTATGGTTCCTGTATTTCCACACAATATGTTCCCCTTCGAGAGGTTCATGGGAGTCTTAAAGAAATATGTTCATAATAATGCTAGGCCAGAAGGAAGCATCGCCAAGGGATATGGACCAGAGGAGGTTATTGAGTTTTGTGTTGACTTTGTTCCTGACATTAAGCCGATTGGTCTTCCCGAATCGCAACATGAGGGGATACTGGGTGGAAAAGGCACATTAGGAAAGAAAGAAGCAATAAATATGGGCAGGCATTCTTTCACTCAAGCACACTACACAGTTCTACAAAATTCCACCTTGGTGACTCCATATACGGAGAAATACAAGGACATGTATGGTCCAAGAACCCGAAGCAGTCTGACCCCTGGATTGAACGTAAACACATGGAGACTTTTGCCGATTGGTTGCAAAAAAATCTCATCAATGACAACGATGTTCCAGATGAACTGTACTGGTTGGCCAAGACACCAAGTTCGACTGTAACAACTTTCAAAGTGTACGAGATAGATGGGAATACATTTTACACGATCGCCCAAGATAAACAGAGCACCAACCAAAACAGTGGTGTCCTCTATGATCCGACCAACTTTCAGGGAAAAGAAACATTGTGGGAGTGGTGGACAAGACAGACATGTCAGAAGATTATGAAAAGTTTCATGAAATCCCTCCCTTCAGAGTGAAGACTGACCCAAGCATCCTATTAAATGATGAAGATTCTCCATGGTTACGACGCAATCATATGCAAGGGACAAACACACATAAAAAGTCTTACACTGCAAGATCCCACTCTGGGATGTGACCGGCTTCACCGTCATCACTTTCTATGTGAAGGACATGCATGCATTTTCTAGCATGGTATCTTTGTAACAGTTTGTACACGAAGTGCATCCAGTTTGCACACGAAGTGTAACAGTAACCCTCTCAAAACTTTATTAGTTGCTATGTGGGTGAAATTATGATGTCATGCCAAGTTACAACCTTTCTAGAGTTCATTGGTACTGCTTTTCAAATTCAGGATCATTTAGCTCAAAATAAATTATTAAATGCATGAAAAATATCAAATGAAGTCAGAAAGGGTTGAAAATTGATGATGTGCCTTTGAATGGTGCATATTGAACACACAAAAAGTATGGAGTTAAAATAAGTTATTAAAAATGAAATCCCATTGTAATATATGAGTTTTCGTCTGAAACCCTCATACTTCGAAATAGATTGTCCAATTTGTACACGAAGTGCATCCAGTTTTTGTTGTAGCCCTCTCAACTCCTTAGAAGTTTCTATGCGGGTGAAATTATGATGTCATGCCAAGTTACAACCTTTTTAGAGTTCATTTGTACTACTTTTCAAACTCAGGGTCATTTAGCTCAAAATAAATCATTAAATGCATGGAAAATATCAAATGAAGTGAGAAAGGGTTGAAAATTGATGATGTGCCTTTGAATGGTGCATATTGAACACACAAAAAGTATGAAGTTAAAATAAGTTATTAAAAATGAAATCCCTTTGTAAAAGATGGGTTTTCGTCCAAAACTCTCATACTTCGAAAAAGATTGTCCAATTTGTACACGAAGTGCATCTAGTTTTTGTTGTAGCCCTCTCAACTCTTTAGAAGTTTCTATGTGGCTTAAATTATGATGTCATGCCAAGTAACAACCTTTTCAGAGTTAATTTATACTGCTTTTCAAACTCGAGATATGACATTTGAAATGCCATTTAATCAAATTGTCTTATACAACAATTGAAGTTGTTGAAACATGCATGGAAATGCCATAAATAGATTCTTTATATTTTTCTGATATTTTTTCATATATTATTTATTTCCATTGGCGTCATAGCTTTTTTTCTATTTTTTTAAGTTTAGGGGTTTTTTGAAAATAATAATGAATAATGAATTGAAAAACCTTTAGTACCGGTGTGAGCCACGCACCGGTACTAAAGGTCCACCGCCCCGTGCATTATTTGGGGAGGACCTTTAGTACCGGTGCGAGTCACGCACCGGTACTAAAGGTCCTCCACGTACAAATAGTGAAGGACTCGTCCCCGTGCAAGCCACGCACCAAGAGAAGTCATTCGCGTGCCGCCAGGCTACCGGAATCCACCGTCGCCGCTGCGCACTGCCCCGAGCCCACCGCCCCGACCCCGCTGCCCCGACGCCGCGCGCCGCCCTGACGCCCGCCTTCCCGCCGCCGCCCGTAGCCCCGCCGGCCATCCCTGCCCCTACCACCGGCCACCCCCGCCACTGCCGCCAGCCGCCCCCGCCCTGCCGCCGGTTGCCCCCACCAATGTCGGCGGCCGCCGTGAGTATTACCTCTTTTTTAAGGTTTAATTTAGATTTTATTTAGATTTTGTTTAATCTAGATTTTGTTGAGTTTAGGTCTAGTTTAGTTTACATTATGTTTAGTTTAGGTTTAATTTAATTTAATTTAGATTTTGTTTAGTTTAGGTTTAGTTTAGGTTAAGTTTTGGTATAGTTTAGGCCCCCCGCTAGATTTTGATTAAGTTTATTTAGATTGTCGGGGGTCGAGGATCGAGGGGAAAAGGAGTCGAGGATCGACCCCAACACGACATCACGGACAACCCGACACCCGACACGGCACCCCCGACACCCCGACCCCGACACGACACCCCGACACCCCGACACGACACGCCGACACCCCGACACGGCACCATCGACCACGACAGAGCACCCCGACCCTGACACGACACCCTCGACACCCGACCCCAACACGACACCCCGACACCCTGACACGGCACCCCCGACCACGACACAGCACCCTACCCCGACACGACACCCCCGACACCCCAACACGACACCCCTAACACCCCAACACGACACCCCCGACACCCGACCCCAACCACGACACAACACCCATATTTAGTTAGTTAGTTAGTTAGGTTATCAGGTTAGTTTAGTTAGTTTAGTTAGTTTAGTTAGTTAGGTTAGTTTAGTTACTTAGTTAGTTAGGTTCTTAGGTTATTAGGGTATGTGTTAATTTTCTTAGTTTTGTTAGATGCTAAGTGTTATTTAATTTGTTAAGTGTTATTTAATTTGTTAGATTCTAAGTGTTAATTTTCCAAAGTTTTATGTAATTTGCTTTCATAATTATGTGTTTATTATTGACGTCGACGATGCCGATCGCACATCCTCGTCGTTGAGTCGCCGGAGGAGGTCACTTGCTTGAGCCAAGGGGCCCTATCAGGGACTAGGCTCCGCCGGGCTAGTACTGGGAGGTGCTGCCTTCGGGCGGCGCGGCTTGGTGAGGAGCCAGCCGGTCGTAGACCTAGAGGTTCTGTGGTGGCGGTCGCATGGGCCACGGATGATTCGGAGGCTTGACACCCCCGTGGAGGTGGTACAGTACCATGTCCGCAAGGAGAACGAGCACGTCCGTCGCTACATGGCAACTTTGGAGGCCAGGTCCGACAATACCTGGCAGATTCTTCAGGGATCTCACTAGAGCTGTGTTCCAGTGATGGTTCCTTCTCTTTGGGTGTCCACCGCCCGCCCCGATATCCTCCGAGCTCTAGGGTTCTATCTAGATCGATATATTAGCTACTATATATGTATTATTATGATGTATAAGCTATATCGATGGATTAGCCGTTGTATTAACAATTATCCGAGATTATGAGATGAGATGTTTTCTAAGAACTACTATATATCAATTGGATGATGCATTATTAATTAACTATCAGTTATTTTGCTTCTTGAATGCATGCTAACTTGAATACTAACTTGTTTTATCTATATTATTATGGATTAGTTATTAAGCTATGGACAATACCGGTAGAGCTCATGAAGAGGACATCTTCAAGATGATACGCTCCTCCGAGAACCCAGCGGACCTTCTAGGTGAATCACATGATGATGACGGCTCACAATATCTGAACGATTACGGTGATGGATGTGAGGCCGAGGAAGAACAAATTGTGTTCGAAAATCCAGAACAACTAACAATATCCGGCGAGGTATATACACATATTAGCCTCTTGTGATCATTACATGTGTATTAATTAATTTATATATATATATGTATTAAAAAATCTTTTTTCTTTTAATTATCAGCCCTCCGGATCGAGCAAATCTAGTAGAAAGGTACAAGGTGGTGCCAAAATATTGGACGGCAACGTAAATCTCAATCTTGATGCTTTCAAACATGATGGCACACCGACTCACCCCGAAGCCAATTCCAAGACATTTGTGCGTAAATGCGGAGTGGTTGTTAGGGATGGAGTGCCGATCACAATGCAAGAATGGATTCAACCCAACAACCCAAAACCAGGAGTGAATTATGTCAATACAAGAATTAAAGATGCCCTTTGGCGAGATCTCATGGAGCATTTCATCCTACCAGATTCTCTCCCGGAGCGCCACAGGGACAAAGTCAACGAGTTTGCTCTCCATAAGATGGCCGACATGTTCCAGACTTGGAAGAAAAGATTATGGACCGAGTACAATGCTAGAGGCCAGAAGGCGCCCGAATTCATAGGAATATACGAGAAGGTAAGTAATCACTCGGACGCATTTATAGAGTACAAGACATCGGAAGCTGCTATGGAGAAGTCGGCAAAGAATAATATAAATGCGGAGAAAAAAAGTATCACCATAAACTAGGGACAGGTGGATACAAGTCAGCCATTCCTAAGTCGGATGCATTAGAGAATAAGATGCATGCTGAAGGGATCACTCCAGTAACCTTCAACTGGCCCCACAGGTGCAGGAATTCGTTTTTTGCACATGGGGGAAAGTTGGACCCAGCAACAGGGAAGATTATTGCACTAGCCTGTCTGAAGCATGCATCAGATGAGTTGATTGGAGCAATAAAAGCTGCCCAAGAAGGACGGTTTCACCCCGATAGAGAGAACGACAAGCTTACACACGCCCTCGGGAATCCCGAACATGGAGGACGAACACGAGGCATGGGCATTGTTTCGTGGTACGAGGGGTTTGCGGGATGGAAGGACAGTTATAAAAGCCGTTTGAGAAAAAAGAAGGTGGAAGCAGACCGACTTTCAAAGTTGGAAGAGAAGTACGAGCAGTAGCAACTGTAGATACAGGTACTGACCCAGCAAAGGGAAACTCCACAGCAGGAGGCAGGGGAACCCGTCCCATCTACACTACCGAAAAGCAGCATGGGTTCCACGGGGGAATCGCTGGGTCACACCCCCGTGGATGATATCACCGGGAAGACATCTTGTGAGCTAATCCAGAAAATGAAGAACATACCCGTGCGGGTCGCGACGGGCTATGCTTTACCAAATACACCTCATGTTCTCTGGCATTGCAATCCGGTTCTAGCTGGGTATGCTCGTGTCGCGGTGGACGCAATAGAGACAGGATATGATGAACTATTGCTTGACATCCCTGGAGGTGAGGGGGAGTCCAGACTAGTAGAAGCCGGCCGTGGTCTCATTCTATGGAGCAAGGACTGCATCGTCTTTTCGCACACGACACTAAGGCCACCGGCTCCTCCAAGTATCGATGTCCAGTGCGAGAGATCCCAGCCAGAGGCATCACAGTGCCAGCAGTCCTCCCCACCTCGCCAGCAGTCCTCCCCACCTCGCCACCAGACCTCCCCACCTCGCCAGCAGTCCTCCCCACCTCCCCAGCAGTCCTCCCCACCTCAAGAGGCATCCCACCTTGCCAACAGTCATCCCACCTCGCCAGCAGTCCTCCCAACCTCGGGACGGAGCACGACACGACTCCATATCGTCGATATCGATCTCCGTCGCGAGAGCCGACTCCACCCCGGCAGCGGTCCCACCAGCAGGGCTCCCAAAAGAGGAAGGCTACCAATAGTCCTCTTCGGAAGAAAGCAAAGAAGAAACACGAGCCTCTAGCCAAAAGGAAGCTGCCTTACGACATGACACCAGAGGAAAACAAAATTGAAAGTGATCGCCAAGTGAAAGCCTTTTTTGCAAAAAAGATCGTGCAACCAAAGGAGGTAATACCCAAGGAAGTCCAAGAGCACTTTATGGAACACTTTATTGATCGACCCTCGGCATATGTCGAGTGTATGCCGATAGACTATGAGCAACAGATTCAGATGGCAAGTGAGCGGAGAAGTTGGCCCAGCCCAAGGAAAAAGTCGGGAAGTACGGCATCAACGACATGTGGTACTACTAGCAGGAAAACAGCTCCCCAACTCGGAGAATAATCCAAGCAATCGATCTCTCCTCTAAAGGTGACTACCAATCCAAGCAAGCAATCGATCCAACGAGTCGACATGCAAGGCAACCCAATCGACGTCGAAGAAGTAGAGGTTGTAGGTCTCACTCTTGGCCAAATCCTTGGCACTGAAGAAATCCACGGGTATGGTGCAACTGAGTACGCAATGCAATATGCCATCAGAAAACCATTTGTCACACGCGAGCAGTACAAGGAACGACCAACTGCGATGCGATGGTTGCATGATTTGTACCTGCGTGAAGCAAAGCAAGGGGAGACGGCGGTCATGGTCAAAGTAAGGAAAGACCATTACCTCAATGGATGTGACATATGTCCTTAATTCTCAAAACTTTTCTAGTTATACCACATGGACTCTATCGACAAAACTCTCATCAGTTGCTATTGTATGTAAGTGATATATATCTTCAATAATTTAAGTCTCTAGCTAAGATATCTTTCAGTGGCTTATCCTCACTATATATGTTCTTTTCTATGCTATTATGCAGATTGAAGATGTGGGAATTGAAATAAGAGGGAATCGATGACATTGGGTTCATCGACCCAAGTACCGTCAATGCTCATGTGGTAAAACATTATGCCAAGGACACAGAAGATCTCTTGGAAAAATTTCTAGAGGCAATAATGAATACCAAATCTACTATAATATTTCCTTACAACATGGGGTGAGTGTTTACTCTCTTGTATACTACAAATTCTATTTTTGCTTACTAGGTCGCTGTCAAGTGTAGTTGATGATTTATATGCATGCCTTCTTAATTATATAAACTTCTGCGCAAAGACCACTATATCCTCCTAAATATTATCCTCGCGGATGGACTTGTTCAAGTGTACGACTCACTAGATACACTAGAACAATCATACGTGGACTTATATTTTATGATAGAACGGTAATTTCAAACTTTATCGACCTTGCTTTCTTTTATTATTTTCTGATATCAAAAGTAATTATACTAACTCTTTCGTTCTTTTTCTTTGCCGCGTAGTGTTTGGAAAAAGATGATAGAAAAACACCATCACGGTCGTCAATGGAAACCGAAGCTGAAGTGGAAAAAGATGCAGGTAATAAAGTAGTACTACCAGGTCCGCTCATCCCTTTACTTGTAGTTTCAATACCATTATCATGCTTGATTATTAATTATCTTATTGAATTCTATTCTTTTGCAAAGTGCGCGAAGCAGCCACAGGGGACAAATTTATGTGGATACTTCCTCTGCGAGAACATTCGCATCCAGACCAAAGGCCGTATACGTCACAGAGCAGCATGTGAAAGACAACTCTAGGTTTGGTAGATGATGTCAAAGCTCTCACCCGTGAAACGCTTTGTAGCAGTTCAAGAGGAATTTGCGGCATTCCTTCTTCAACATGTCATTGATGTAAACGGAGAGCACTATTACTTACCGCCGCCTCAATAATGTCAGCAAATCAGTAGTAGAAAACTGAGATTTCATCCGGAGCACTAGATAGCTAGTTCCGGCCAGGTTTTGGGCCTTATGTTATAAGTCCAGAATATATATGGATGTGTAATTCCATTTGTATATATACTGTGTATCAGATATCGTATATTACAATACATATATATATATGCATCAACTTGTGTAACTAAAGTTTATAGTATGTAGCACCGTAAAATAAATTTGAAATGAATGGAAAAAAAAATAAGTAGAGAGGAAAACTAAAACCTAATTAAAAGCAAAAACAAACAAAAAACAGAACACTTAGTATTGGTTAGTATCCCCAACCGGTACAAAAGGTCCTCTACCACCAGCCCACGCAGGCAGCCATGTGGTGGGCCTTTAGTACCAGTACGTGGTCCAACCGGTACTAAAGGTCTGGACCTTTAGTCCCGACCCTTTAGTACCGGTTGGGGAACCGGTACTAAAGTCACATCCCGACCGGGACTACTGATTGACATTCTACTAGTGTAGCACAAGATCGTGTAGTTCGTCTGGTAAACCTTTTCTAATGTCAAGTATTATTTCCTTAGACCATGAGATTGTGCATCTCCCGGATATCGTAGGAATACTTTGGGTGTGCCAAATGTCACAACGTAAAAGGGTGGCTATAAAGGTACACTACAGCTATCTTCGAAAGTGTCTGTTGGGTTGGCACGAACCGAGACTGGGATTCGTCACTCCGTGTGATGGAGAGGTATCTCTAGGCCCACTCGATAAGACATCATCAAAATGTCCTCAATGTGACCAAGGAGTTATCCACGGGATGATGTGTTATGGAACGAGTAAACAGACTTGCCGGTAACGAGATTGAACAAGGTATAGGGATATCGACGATGAAATCTTGGGCAAGTGTCATACCGGTAGACAAAGGGAATTGTATACGGGATTGATGGGATCCCCGACATCATGGTTCATCCGATGAGATCATCGTGGAGCATGTGGGAGCCAACATGGGTATCCATATCCCGCTGTTGGTTATTGACTGGAGAGGTGTCTCGGTCATGTCTACGTGCCTCCCAAACCCGCAGGGTCTACACACTTAAGGTTCGATGACGCTAGGGTTACAGGGAAGTTGCGTACGTGGTTACCTAATGTTATTCGGAGTCCCGGATGAGATCCAGGACATCACGAGGAGTTCCGGAATGGTCCGGAGGTAAAGATTCATTTATAGGAAGTGAGGTTTTGGTCACCGGAAGTGTTTCGGGCATCACCGGTAACGTATCGGGACCACAGAAAGGGTTCTGGGGTCCACCATGTGGGGCCACCGGCACCAGAGGGCTGCGTGGGCTGAAGGTGGGAGGGAACCAGCCCCTAGGTGGGCTGGTGCGCCCCCCACAAGGGCCCAAGGTGCAGCAGAAGGTGGGAGGGGGCAAACCTAGGCCCGGATGGGCCCTAGGCCAACCTATGGCTCCACCCCTCCTCTCCCCTCTTTGGCCGCCGCCCAAAACCATCTAGGGTTGGCCGCCGGCCGAAGGGTGGGAACCCTAGGGTCTGTGCCCTCCTTCCTCGTCCTCCTATATATAGCGGGGGTTTTGGTGGCTGCCAACGCACGCATGTCTCTCTCTCTCTCGGAGCAGCCCTACCCCTCCTCCTCATCCTCCGTAGTGCTTGACGAAGCCCTGCTGGAGTAGCACGCAGCTCCACCGTCACCACGCTGTCGTGCTGCCGGAGCTCTCCCTCATCCTCTCCTTCCTCGTCATCCTCCGTAGTGCTTGGCGAAGCCCTGCCGGAGTACCATGCAGCTACACCATCACCACGTCGTCGTGCTGCCGGAGCTCTCCCTCAACCTCTCCTTCCTCCTTGCTGGATAAAGGTGTAGTAGATGTCACCGGTCTGCACGTGTGTTGAATGTGGAGCTGTCGTTGTTCGGCGGTTAGATAGGAATCCACCGCGGTTTGAATCGCTGCGAGTACGACTCCACCAACCGCGTTCTAGTAATGCTTCCGCCTTGCGATCTTCAAAGGTATGAAGATGCACTCCCGCTTGCTCTTTGCTGGTTTCTCCATAGATTGATCTTGGTGACACGTAGGATTTTTTTGATTTACTACTACGTCTCCCAACAGACTCCAACCTGGCCATCTCTCAAATCAACGGTGAACTCATGCCAAAAATCCAAAGATGGTGGCATATAGAAACGTCATCCTTAAAATATCCGCACGGTTTGAGGGGCTAGAATTCCATCATGTCGCTAGAGACAACAACCAAGTCGCTGACATACTAGCCCACATGGAGGCCAAACGCGACCCTGTCCCAAAAAACACCTTCCTTGAACGGCTCTACAAGTCGTATGTGGTTTGGTAGGATGACAATAAGAGCGCCAGATCCATCAGTGCAGAAGAGGTTGTTCCCCCTATAAATGAACCGGACGACCAAATCATAGGTGGCTCCATAATGGATGAAATGCCTTCGACTCATGAGGTCCTGGCAGTAGTCGCACCATGGACCAAGCCCTTCCTCGCTTACCTTCTTTGCCAAGAACTCCCCGACGATCAGACAGAGGCGAGATGCATAATTCGGCGATCCAAGGCTTGTTAAGTCGACGATGGTGAGTTATACAAGAAAAGCACCACCGGAGTACTCCAGCGGTGCATATCTGAGGAAGAAGGAAGGCAGCTTTTGGTTGAAGTCCATGTAGGAATGGGCGGTCATCACGCCGCAGCAAGGTCCTTAGTAAGAAATTCCTTTGTGGCTGGTTTCTTCTGGCCCACCGCTCGAGCGGACACCCAGTCACTTCTCCAGCATTGCATGGGATGTCAACTATTTGCAAATCAAAGCCACATGGCCCCAACAACTCTTCGGACTATTCCGATTGTCTGGCCTTTTGCAGTGGGGGGGGGGGGGGTAGATATGGTCAGACCACTTAAAGGGGCGATCAAGAAGAATAAATATCTACTAGTCATGGTTGACAAGTTCACCTAATGGATCAAAGCAAAACCTGTCAAACCAGCCAAGTCCGAACCAGTAGTCGACTTCATATCCGGCATGGTATACCGTTATGGCGTCCCGCATAATACAATAATGGACAATGGATCCAACTTCACCGCCCAAGAGGTAAAAGACTGGTGCGCAAAGATGGGCATCAAGC
Source organism: Hordeum marinum (assembly GCA_022496015.1). Taxonomy (NCBI): domain Eukaryota; kingdom Viridiplantae; phylum Streptophyta; class Magnoliopsida; order Poales; family Poaceae; genus Hordeum; species Hordeum marinum. The sequence goes on along the minus strand of CM039672.1, from coordinate 436,073,422 downwards.
TCTATTACGCATCGGTGTATCACCCGCAGTCCAATGGACAAGTCGAACGGGCCAATGAACTCATCATGAGTGGTATTAAACCAAGTCTGATCCGATCTCTTCATGAATCCGACTGCAATTGGGTAGAGGATCTTGACTCTGTTTTGTGGGGTCTGCGTACCACCCCGAATAGATCATCGGGATACACTATTCTTTATGGTCTATGGGACAAAACAGACCTTCCATGTGATATTATTCACGACACACCAAGGGTGCGCATGGATGAAGAAAAGGACGCCGAGTTAGATTGGCAGGACGACTTGGATGCCTTAGAAGGAGAGCACGACATAGCTCGGGCTCGCTCACTTTTTGTCAACAACAGGCCCTCTATTACCAGAGCAGGGTGGTCAGGGCAAAAATGTATAATGTGAGTGAACTCGTCTTACGACTCCCGGAGAAGCAAAACCATAAGCTCAATCCCAAATGGGAGGGGCGCTTCATAATTGACGAAGTACTCGCAGGAGGGGCTTATCGTCTTCGAAACCCGCGAGATAACAGCCTCGAACCAAACCAATGGAACGCAGCTCGTCTTCGGTCCTTTTACGGCTAGACCGGTGTCATCACACTTTTTTACCTTCCTTTTCCTTTTTTTCTTTTCATGTTTCTTCCCTTCCACCTTGATTTTGGAAGGTTTGGTTTTTTCCCCAAGTCTATGTTCGGCTAAACCGAGCTCGTGTAACGTTTTTGGCATACATCCTCAAATGTTAAACCCGAATAAAACACCTAGGGGCTTCTTCCCGAAGCCAACGATTATATATTTTAAGCATCTATTCACATTTATTGTGTATGCCTGTTTCCCTTATCAATTTTTAAGCCATTATATGCATCAATCTTAACTAAGATTTTTGCCAAGCTGGGTTGCCTCGCTCCTGTGTTTACCATCTACGTTCCTGATTGTTCGGCCAAAGGGTAAAGGGAGCACCTCTGCGATTGTTATGACCGAGTTATCCAGATACGTACCTCGGACGCGTGAAGCCAAAAGCTAGCTATCTTTAGTAGAAAATTGGTCTGCTATGATGGAAGCAACAAATAAAAATTATGCTTGTCATCACCATTACTCGGGCTTCTTTTCTCAAAAAGCCATGAGTCGCATACCAGCAGTATATGACCTTACTATGTATGATTTACGTCGCAGCCTGAAGAAAGGTACCGATAGAGGTACTATTTTGTTTGGAAGATTTTTCTTACGATAAACAGTTATATAACATATCTGTCTGTGCATATTCTGTCTGTTCACACCAAATGGTTGGATTGCCTAGTTCCTTGATACAATTCCCTCCTACCGAGGGATATTTCATCAGGAACACTCCCAAGCTCTTAGCACGAGAGGTCGAAGCCGATGGCTAGTTAAGACAGAGTTTACAGCACAGACGGGGCAATTTTTTGATTTAAAGTACATAGTTACATAAAATCATACATCTGGCTGCTGGTCAAGATTGTCTATTAAGGCATCCAGGGCCCTATCTTCTTGCAAGAGACGAGCGGCGGGCATCAATTGGTCGTACACCAAATGCAGCGACACTTCTTGCCTGTCCAGCCCTGCCGGCCCAACCCGAGCCATATGCGGGTTAAGGCCGTTATACGGGTCTTGATCATCGCCCACGCCTCTCGTGCTCCTTCTCGACAGGTCGATGTCTTCCATAACTCGAAACGACACCGGGCTCTCTTGAACTAGTCAGCAATTTCGGCCATCCCCTCCGGAGGATTCTCAGTAGGCCATAACACTTTCATCATACTCTTCGTAGCCTTCCGATCTTGCTCATGTACGGCGGACAGTTCCTTAAGGAGGTTCCCTTGGTGGGATCCAATCGCTTCTTCAGGCCGCCCGGTCAGGAGACCTATGCACGAAACAAAGCATGTCCATTACACTTCATGTATTAGAGGTACCCCTCGATGAAACAAAGCCTGCTGCCGGTTTTCCGCCTAGAGACGTTTCTTCTCCTCAAGATCTCGTTGCAACGAAAGGTAGCCGGCCTCATACTCGGACTCGACGTACCTCTAGGATTCTCGGGCTGCATCTTGATATTTTTCAACTACCCTATAGACTCAGCTGCTACAAAGTACCTTCGCGTCAGCATGGAGCTATATACCAAGATCAGCAGAATGGATATACCTGCCATGCGGCTCCCAGGTAAAATTCTTCACTTGTTCAAGTTCGGCCTTCACGGCTTCCACCTGTGTTCGGCTTGCCTCCAAGTCATTGGCCAATTGCTCATTCTACAGCCTTGAGGCATACATCATGAATAAAACAATATGCGGACCCTTAACTCGGTCGTCCTGACCAATTCAAGGCTCATGGGCTATTGTGTTTACATGTGTGTCTAGATTCTTAAAACCAATCACTCACCTTCGGGCTGGATGATATCAGTTTCACGGCTTCCCCAAGCCCAACATCGGCAGTGATACGTCTCCAACGTATCTATAATTTATGAAGCATTCATGCCATGTTTGCAATAATTCTATAAAATTTTGTTATGATTTTATTAGAACTAACCCGGACTAATGTTGTTTTCAACAGAACTACCATGGTGTTGTTTTTGTGCGGAAATAAAATTTCTCAGAATGGGCTGAAAATTTACGGAGAATATTTTTAGAAAATATAAGAAATACTGGAGCAAAGAGCTGGGCCGGGAAGTGGACGAGGAGGCCACAAGCCTGCTATGTGCGGCGCCCCCTTGGCCGCACCTAGCAAACTTGTGGGCCCCTCGAGTACCTCCTTGGCGTGATTCCAATGCCAAAAAGTCCTATAAATCCAGAAACCTCCGAAAAGAAACCTAGATCGGGAGTTCCACCGCTACAAACCTCCAGAGCCACGAAAAACCTATCGGGAGCCCGTTCCGGCACCCTACCGGAGGGGGAAACCATCACCATACGCCATCTTCATTATCCCGACGCTCTCCATGACGAGGAGGGAGTAGTTCACCCACGGGGCTAAGGGTATGTACCAATAGCTATTTGTTTGATCTCTCTCTCTCTCTCGTGTTCTTGAGATGGCACGATCTTGATGTATCGTGAGCTTTATTGATATAGATGAATCATATGGAGTTTTCCCCTCTCTATATTCTTGTGATGAATTGGGTTTTCCCTTTGAAGTTTTCTTATCAGATTGAGTCTTTAAGGTTTTGAGAACACTTGATGTATGTATTGCGATGGGATATGTGTGGTGACAATGGGATGTACTATTGATCCACTTGATGTATGTTTTGGTGATCAACTTGCGGGTTCCGTGACCTTGGGAATCTATGCATAGGGGTTGGCACACGTTTTTGTCTTGACTTTATGGTAGAAACTTTGGGGCATTCTTTGAAGTTCTTTTGTGTTGGATTGAATCTGATGATTCTAAAATTAGGTGATGCACGTCGTATAATCAAGCCCATGGGTACTTGTGGTGACATTGGAGTATCTAGGTGACATTAGGGTTTTGGTTGATGTGTATCTTAAGGTGTTATTTTAGTACGAACTCTAGGGCTGTCCGTGACACTATAGGGATAGCTCATAAGACTGATCAGAAAAGATAACATTGAGGTGGTTTCATACCCTACAATAATTTCTTTGTTAGTTCGCCGCTATTTGTGACTTTGGAGTGAACTCTTCACTACTGGGGAGAACCTTATACACAGAATCTTAGCGGCAGCATGGGACGGGAAGAGGCACTATTGCTAATTATCAATAGCACGGTCCGAGGACACGCGCTATGGCTACAAACTTAGTGGTAGCGCGGCTCGGCAGAACAGCGTTGCTACTAAAATTGCCCGACCGTTCCCACCATGCTAGGTTTAGCAGTAGCGCGCCCAGAATAACCATGCTACTGCTAATGTAATAGTAGTAGCACACTTTTCTTTCATGTCGCTGCTGCTAATTCTGAAACTGGCCACATGAAGGGCCCCACTTAGCAGTCGCACGTCCGCCAGAGGAGCGCTACTGCTAGATTATTAGCAGCAGCGCGTTTTGAGCCCCACGCTACTGCTATGCCGCATCCATACCACCTTTTCGCTCCCCCTCCCCTCCTCTATTCCTCACTTTCCCCTAGTTCCCACCTCCTCTCTCCCTCACTTTGCTTCTTCCTCACTACTTTCCCCCCATTACTCTCCTTCTACCTATCTTTCTCTCTCTTTATTACTCCTAGCTAACTACACCAACCTCCATTAATGCATCTCCTTTCTCTTTGTCCTTCCCCCTCCACTAGTTGAAATTGTCTCCTCCAAAACTAGCAAGCTAGGTAGATTTAGCTAGCATTTAGTGAAGTGACCTATGTACCTCCCAAACTAGATCTATAGCCTTGTCAAGAAGAGCTTTGTCCACTTTTGATCATTCCATAGGTGTGTGTGGCGACACCTATCGACAAAATCATCACCGTGCTTGACCTCGACATAGGTTATTAAAAATTTAGGCTTTTGCAAGAATGGAAATATGTGTATGTGTGCGATATGACATAATAGGGCGATATGATGGAAATTGTGTGTGTGGCATGAGTTGCCACGAAATTGTGCTTGTAAGTTGCCTATGTTTTAACAAAATGTCGATTTATTTCCGTTTAGGAGAATTACGAGCAATCTCTATATGTCCTATTTTTAGGGAAGGTCATGCCCAATTTTTGTATGACTTTGATGCATGCATGCATTTTTATAATCAATTTCTTTATTATTACCGTTCAGGCGTTCATGATGGTTAGTGCAAAAGTGGTGGACAAGTGGTTGCGATCGGCGGTGCAGGACATGAAAGAAAATATCCTGACAGAGGTTTTCACTACAGGAATCAACAACTTTTCCATTAGCCATCTCGGACGGCAAAGGCTTGCATGGCGGATGGCAAATGCTTTGCCATCGGCCAACAGACGGCCAACCATCCGGCTGAATAAGCAACGGTAAAGGGTGCTTTGCCGTCCCCTGGCAAACGGCAAAGATCCTTAGGTCTTTGCCGTCTGCCAGCGGACGACAAAGGCCATGGATGGCACACATGGCAGCTTACGTCCGTTAAGGGGTTAACGACATGCTTTGCCGTCCGCTGGCAAACGGCAAAGACCTCAGGATCTTTGTCGCTGCCAGCGGACAGCAAAGCAACTATTTCTTTGTCGGCCTGCATGGTTTCTTTGCCGGCCAGCCACCTAGGCCAGCCTAGTGCTACCCCAGGTTGCACAAGTAGCTGCCACGTGGCAGCTTTGCCGTCTGCGAGCTGACGGCAAAGACCTTTGTCGTCTGCGAGCTCATGGCAAAGACCTTTGCCGTCTGCCAGTAGACGGGAAAGTGGCTATATAGCACCTGTTTTTTATGTTTTTCTTAAATTCATTAAATTTTACATAATTTCACATATATATATACACATTTCAAAATAATTTCAACAGGCATACCAACAATAAGTTTCCAACAACATATGCAACATACAAGTTTCCAACAACATATCCAACATACAATGGTTTGCAACAACATATCCATACATACATACCCAAAACAAGTTTCCATAACCAAAAAGGAAGCACAACTAGAAGAGTACACTGCATCAATGCAAGCTTCCTCATCTATAGCAAATCTGCAAATTAAGAAAGATGAAACTTAGGAGCAGAAGAAGACTAGCTAGAAGAAAAAGAAGAAAAAGAAGAAGAATAAGAATTTATCTTCTCTTTCTTTTTCTCCTCTCCTCTTCTTTATCTACTTCTTCTTCTAACTAAGGTAGGTAAAAATGACATTTTTAGCTATGATAGGTAAAAATGCTAAGTGTGTAGGTCATTTTAGAGCTAAGATAGGTAAATATGTCATTTTGGTGCTAACCTAGGTAGTTATGCCATTTTTAGCTAACTAAGCATATTTATTCATTTTGGAGGATAAAATGGTAAGTGTAAGTCATTTTAGAGCTATCCTAGTTAAAATCGGTCATTTTGGATCTAGGTAAGGTTATTTTGACATTTTGGAGGAAAATAAACTAATTATATGATAGTTTGGAGCTAAACCAAGGTTATTATAACATTTTTTACCTAAGTTAGCTAATTATGTCATAAATGAACTAGGTAAGCTAAGTATAGATTATTATTTATCTATCCAAGGTAGTAATGACATTTTTCAGCTAACTAAGCATATTAAGTCATTTAGGAGGAAAAAATGCCAAGTATAGGTCATTTTATAGCTATCCTAGGTAAAGTATGTCAGTTCGGAGCTAAGTAAGGTTATTATGTCATTTTCGAGGAAAATAAGCTAAGTATAGGTCATTTTGGACCTAAACTAAGGATATTATGCCATTTTTACCTAAGTGAACTAATTATGTCATAAATGAACTAGCTAAGCTAATAATAGATCATTATTGAGCTATCCTTGGTAGTTATGCCATTTTGTACCTAAGTGAGCTAATTATGTCATAAATGTACTAGTTAAGCTAGCTATAGATCATTATTGAGCTATCCTATGTAGTTATGCCATTTTCTAGCTAACTAAGCATATCAAGTCATTTTGGAGGAAAAAATGCGATGTATAGGTCATTTTATAGCTATCCTAGGTAGAATATATCATTTTGGAGGTAAGTAAGGTTATTATGTCATTTTGAGGAAAATAAACTAAGTATAGGTCATTTTGAAGCTAAGTACGTAGGTCATTTCTTAAGCTAAGTATGCATTTGTTAAACAAAACACTGGGGAAAACTTACCATCATCACGGAGGTGAATGACCGACCGGGTTTGCACGAGGGTGAGACGTAGAAGGACCGGTCGGGGTTGCCGCAGATGCAGAAGGATCGGTCGATGCTTGTTGGAAGGCTCACTGCACCAAAGATCATTTGCAATGTCTCCTTAGCATGATGCAACTCAAATGTGAATACTATTAACTAATGACCATGAAAATGAAACTCACCATGGGTTCTATAGCAATCTGGGGCATCGACGGAGGGGTCTGACCATTGTTCTGGCACACGGTCTGCACATTTTCTTTTCAAGTCATTCATATTAGTCAGTGATGAAACGAACATTACGTGCATGATTTGGCTAATATGTAGGAGAAACTTACCACGAGGAGCTCGTATAGGGCCCGGTGAGATGCGTCGTTCCGGTTCCTCTCCTCCTCCAACAGCCTAGCCGTCCTCTCCTTCATGTCCCTCTCCCTCTGCGCTGCCTGCCTGTTTGCCTCTGCCAGAAGCTCCTGGGTCCTAGCCTCGATGGCGAGCTCAGTTGGCCGTGGACGAGGCCTTATCTCAGGATCAGAGCTTATCTGGCGCTTCTTGATCTCCGGGAGAGTTCTAGGACAAAGTATCAGTCCATCCCAATGGCTATCGAGCCATGGGGCCTCCCGACACCAGATGTCATCATGAGCTCTAGATCAAAAGGACTCTACCTCGGGTTGAAGTCCTCCCCTTTGCTCGCCTTCCCCTCATCTTTGTACCTGACGAGCTTGTGGCGGGAGGAGATGTTGCTTAAGCTCTCTGGATGATCGAGGTCATCCTCAGAGAATGCCTTGGCCTTCTTGTACGAGGCAGTATGGGCCATGGCATAGAGGTCGAACAGAGGTGGCACCTCCTTCTTGTTTTCTCGCGCCTAAAAGAGAGGAACAAAATATTAGTTAAGGGCTCAAGCTAGCATCAAGAATGAAATTGCATGAATCATGAAGCAAACCACATACCCAGTGATCGCCTTACTCAAACAGGTTGGAGCTCCCTTGATGGTGAGGCACACCTCTCATTTGGGCACTCCTATCCTTGGCCTTGTTGTGTTCGGCTAGCCATTTGGGAGAGCACCAGTCATCCACCAATGCCTCCCAACAGTCCATCCTATCCGCACACCATCTCAGGGGCACCAGACAAGAGAAATTTCAGCGCTACGCCTATGAATCAAATCAAGGAAACTAAGTACAAAGCCTTAAGAATAGATAATTACCTTCATTAACTTCTCCTTACTCAGATAGTTTTTGCGGTACTTCTTCTTGGCCCTCTTAATGTTAGTCGAGGCGTAGTAGTCTCGAATAGCCCGCACCCAAGCCTCCAGCCGTAAGTTCTGAAGTAGGCGCTTCCACTCGGCTTCGAGAACAACAACCGCTTTTGCCTCGTGTTCCTCAAGACACCTGTAGAAGGTCTGCAATCAAACAAGATAACACTGATTAGTACAATCACTAGGTGTTGTTCATTTTTAATTCTGTAAAGGACAAATTACCCAAAAGTGACGGATCACAATGTCAGCCACCGTCTCGCACAAGACACCATCGACCATCTCTTTCCAGTGGGGTAGGTGCAGCCGTGTACAGCTCTCATGTCAGTGCTACCTATGGAACTAATAACTTGACCTAATTAATAATATATATGTACATAATAATAATTGAATACCTCACATTATTAATATTAATCTTCATCGTCTATATATGCTTTGGGATCAATAAATGCATAATCATCATCACTATCAGTAATCACGTGCTCATCAGCATCATCAATAAATGCATCAACACGTGGAATGCCTCTATGTAATCGGTCAAGCATTGACAGGTCATTCGCAGCAGTAACCTCTTCTTCTTCCGTCTCTTCTTGTTCCGGCTCAGGGGTGAAATTGGATTCACTGTCGCTGTCGACCTCAATGTTCTGGGGTGAACTAGAGCGGTTCTTGAAACGTTTTTTGGAAACATGTGTTTCCTGGAAAAATTCTCCTTCATATGTGTTTGGGTTAATGTGAGGTTCATAATCATCTTCATTGAGGGGAGGTGGTCTAAAATGTGGCGGCACATCATAAACGACATCCCAACCTTTCAAATTTGGATCCGTTTGGCAGGCCCATGGTAGATAGAAAACTTGGGTCGCCTGTTGAGCCATAATATAGACATCGGTAACATCTAAATGGGTGCTTTGTTTGATTTCGACTAGCCCTATATGTTCATGAGTCCTTCTAGTCTCCTTCGGCTGGAACCAATAATATTTGAAGACTTCGACGTTTTGTGGGTTTTCACCAAAGGATGTCTTTAAAGTAAGGCAGATCCCACAAACATATCTTGTGAGTCCAGGCGTGTTCCGTATTATACCCCTTGATATACCCTGGACGATCTGGATCCGGCTCGACAGCGTTTATCTGATCCAGGATCTGTTGGCTTGTCAATGCAGGTGGTGTTGTGGTTTTGAAAACTCTACCTTTGATGAAATTCTTCTTGTCTTTTCTAAACTTGTGGTCAGGATCAAGGAACTGTCTATGCATGTCGAAGCAAGAAAACTTGTGACCCGCCTGCAGCCAATGGAACTCAAGAGCTGCCTTGCATGTGGGGCACGAAACCTTCCATGCACACACCAGCCAACGAATAGCGCATATGTTGGCAAGTCATGCGACGAGTACATGTACCACACATGCATTTTGAAAATCTTTTTGGTAGCGGCGCCGTATGTCTTGATCCCATTATCCCAGGCTTCTTGCAATTCATCCATAAGCGGCTGCATGTACACATTCATATTCTTCCCCGGATATTTGGACCCTGGAATTATCAACATCAGGAAAATGTTCTTTCTTTTCATAATCTCTCCGTGGGGAGATTGGGTGGAATGTCAAATACAGGCCAACAACTGTATTGTGTTGCCGTCATACCATACACATTGAACCCATCTGTGCTGATGGCAACTCGAGGATGCCTTGGATCTGCCGCTTTATCCTTATGTAATGCATCGAAGTGCTTCCACGCAAAAGCGTTTGAAGTGTGTCCCAACATCGGATTCCCATCTGCTTCTAGTTCTTTTCTTTTGCCCAATTTATGCCATGTCATCTGTCTGGCCGTCTCTTTGACCATGAAAAGACGTTGAAGTCTTGGCAGATACCGAAGAACATTAATGGGGATTTTGTTGTGATTCTACTCACCCATACCGTTGTCTACCAGAACATACCTGGAAGCATTGCAAATGAGGCAATAGTTCAAGCCCGCATACTAAAGCCTAAATAAGGCACATCCATTCTCACAGGCATCTATCTTCTCAAAGGGCATCTTAAGTGCACGTAGGATTTTGTCTGACTGGTACAAGTTTGTTGGCAATACATGGCCTTTCGGTTGAACTGAGCCTTCAGAGCCATAACTTGCGTGATGGCATCCAAATATCGTCATCATCGCGTCATAGCATTCTCTGCCCAGGTTGAACTGAGCCTGCAGAGCCATAACTTGCGTGATGGCATCCAGCTGACAAAGCTCAGTGTGCTCGTGGAGAGGCCGTATTGAAGACTTCAACATTTCATAAAAGGCCTTTGTAGATTCCTCCATCTCATCGTCCAAATCCCGAGCATCATCAAAGTCTTGCACCATGTCTTCGATCCCGGTACCATGCTCGTCGGTGCAATGACGAACCACCTCAGCTCTGGCACGTTGGGCAGACTGACCATGAAATGTCCAGACCGTCTAATTAGACCGTATATTCATCAGTTAATAGAGTTTGTCAGTTTTATTATGTCGATCCGACCTAGACGCTAGTAGGTAAAGATAGGTCCGAATCCCACCCGAGTATGTGTAGATTGGGTTCGTTTTCCCATGCTCCCCTCCGGATCTGACGCACAATTTTGGCAGCACCTCCACCTGTTCTCCTAATAAACGTCTCAGCAATAAGCAGAGAGGATGTGTACCCGGAGAACAACAGGGAGGCACTAACAAAATTTTCATCAGATCCGGAGCAGCGCATATGGGAAAATGAACCCAATCTACACATACTCGGGTTGTCCATCGATAATGTTGGACAATTCAAACGAATCACGGTTATAAATATGCTAATGAATGCATATTTATAGATGTAACCCTTTCGAACGGGAGACGCATAGTGGTCACGCATACTGATGATTGAAGACACTTATATCTAGCACATTTCATTGGCACGAATACCGGAACAGAGCAAAAAAAATAAAGGGTGCTGACGGAGAAGATGTTAGTTGTGCTCACAAACGAACGCATCAGGGGAGCTCGTCAAATGCACGGAGAGGTCGTCGAACAACTGCACATTGAAATTCACCCGATCAACACAACATATGATGTTTTTATAACAAGATAGGAAAATATGTGACCTAGCTGACAATTTACAAAACTATGACCTCCACAGACTCATGAAGGCCGAAGAGCACATTTTTGGTCAACAGGAGGCAGAATAGGTGTTGGGGGTCGAGGGTCAGTGGCATCGGGAGATAGTGGCATCAGGGGTCGGTGGAGTTGGGGGTTGGTGGCATTGGTGGTCGAGGGTCGATGGCGTCGGGGGTCGGGGGTCGATGGTGTCGGTGGTCAGGGGGCGATGGCGTCGGTGGTTGGGGGTCGGGGTCCGCGAGGTTGGGGGTCCGGGGCGTCAAGGTCGGTGGCGTCGGGTGTCGAGGGTCGATCATCAGGAATCAGTGGAGTTGGGGGTCGGTGGCATTGGCGGTTGGGGGTCAATGGCGTCAGGGGTCGGGGGTCGATGGTGTCGGTGCTCAGGGGGCAATCGCGTCGGTGGTTGGGGGTCGAGGTCTGGGGGGTCGGGGGTCCGGGGCGTCTGGGGTCGGTGGCGTTGGGGGTCGAGGGTCTGTGATCAGGGGTCAGTGGAGTCGGGGGTCGGGGGTCGATGGCGTCGGTGGTCGGGGGTCGGTGGTGTCGGTGGTCGGGGGGCGATGGCGTCGGTGGTTAGGGGTCGGGGTCCGAGGGGTCGGGGTCGAGGGTCGGTGATCAAGGGTCGGTGGAGTCGGGGGTCAGTGGCGTTGGTGGTCAGGTGTCGATGGCGTCGGGGGTCGGGGGTCAGTGGTGCCGGTGGTCGGGGGGCGATGGCGTCGGTGGTTGGGGGTCGGGGTCCGGGGGGTCGGGGGTCCGGGGCGTCAGGGGTCGGTGGCGTTGGGGGTCGAGGGTCGGTGATCAGGGGTCAGTGGAGTCGGCAGTCGGTGGCGTTGGTGGTCGGGGGTCGATGGCGTCGGTGGTCGGGGGGCGATGGTGTCGGTGGTCGGGGGGCGATGGCGTCGGTGGTTGGGGTCGGTGTCCAGGGGGTCGGGGGTCGGTGGCGTCGGGGGTCGAGGGTCGGTGATCAGGGGTCAGTGGAGTTAGGGGTCACTGGAGTTGGTGGTCGGGGGTCGATGGCGTCGGTGGTCGGGGGTCAGTTGTGTCGGGGGGCGGAGGGCGATGGCATCAGTGGTTGGGGGTCGGTGTCCGGGGGGTCGAGGGTCCGGGGCATCGGGGTCGGTGGCATCTGGGTCAAGGGTCGGTGATCAGGGGTCAGTGGAGTCGGGGGTCGGTGGCGTTGGTGGTCGGGGGTCGATGGCATCGGTGGTCAGGGGTCGATGGTGTCGGTGGTCGGGGGACGATGGCGTCGGTGGTTGGGGGTCGGGGTCCGGGAGGGTTGGGGGTCTGGGCGTCAGGGGTCGGTGGCGTTGGGGGTCGAGGGTCGATGATCAGGGGTCAGTGGAGTCGGGGGTCGGTGGCGTTGGTGGTCAGGGGTCGATGGCGTCGATGGTCGGGGGGAGATCGTGTCAGTGGTCAGGGGGGCGATGGCATCGGTGGTTGGGGGTCGGGGTCCGGCGGGTCAGGGGTCCAGGGCGTCGCGGGTCGATGGAATCGGGGTCGAGGGTCGGCGATCAAGGGTCAGTGGAGTCGGGGGTTGGGCGTCGATGGCATCGGTGGTCGAGGGTCGGTGGTGTCGGTGGTCGGGGGGTGGCGGCGTCGGTGGTTGGGGGTTGGGGTCCGGAGGGTCGGTGGTCCGGGGCGTCAGGGGTCGGTGGCGTCAGGGGTTGAGGGTCGGTGATCAGGGGTCAGTGGAGTCGGGGGTTGGTGGCGTTGGTGGTCAGGGGTCGATGGTGTCGCTGGTTGGGGGTCGGTGGTGTCGTTGGTCGGGGGGCGATGGGGTCGGTGGTTGGGGGTCGGGGTCCGCGGGGTCGGGGGTCCGGGGTGTCGATGGTCGGTGGTGTCGGGGGTCGAGGGTCGGTGATCAGGGGTCAGTGGAGTCGGGGTTCAGTGGCATTGGTGGTCGGGGGTCGACGGCGTCGGGAGTCGGGGGTCGGTGGTGTCGGTGGTCGGGGGGCGATGGCATCGGTGGTTGGGGGTCGGGGTCCGGGGGGTCAGGGGTCCGGGGCGTCGGTGGTCGGTGGCGTGAGGGGTCGAGGGTCGGTGATCAGGGGTCAGTGGAGTCGGTGGTCGGTGCCGTTGGTGGTCGGGGGTCGATGGCGTCGGGGGTCGGGCGTCGGGGGTGTCCGTTGTGTCGGTGGTCGGGGGGCGATGGCGTCGATGGTTGGGGGTCGGTGTCCAGGGGGTCGGTGGTCCGGGGCATGGGGGGTCGAGGGTCGGTGATCGGTGGTCAGTGGAGTCAGGGGTCGCTGGAGTTAGTGGTCGGGGGTCGATGGCGTCGGTGGTCGAGGGTCAGTGGTGTCGGTGGTCGGAGGGCGATGACGTCAGTGGTTGGGGGTCGGGGTCCGGGAGGTCAAGGGTCTGGGGCATCGGGGGTCGGTCGCATCGGGGATCAAGGGTCGGTGATTAGGGGTCAGTGGAGTCGGGGGTCGGTGGCGTTGGTGGTCGGGGGGTCGATGGTGTCGGTGGTCGGGGGGCGATGGCGTCGGTTGTTGGGGGTCGGGGTCCGGGAGGCTGGGGGTTTGGGGCGTCCGGGGTCGGTGGCATTGGCGGTCGAGGGTCGATGATCAGGGGTCAGTGGAGTCGGGGGTCGGTGGCGTTGGTGGTCGGGGGTCGATGGCGTCGATGGTCGGGGGTCGATGGTGTCGGTGGTCAGGGGGCGATGGCGTCGGTGGTTGGTGGTCGGGGTCCGGGGGGGAAAGGGGTTCGGGGCGTCGCGGGTCGGTGGAATCGGGGCCGAGGGTCGGTGAGCAGGGGTCAGTGGAGTCGGGGGTTGGCGGTCGATGGCATCGGTGGTCGAGGGTCGGTGGTGTCGGTGGTCGGGGGCGACGGCGTCGGTTGTCGGGTGTCGGGGTCCGGGGGGTCGGGGGTCCGGGGCGTCGGGGGTCGGTGGCGTCAGGGGTCGAGGGTCGATGATCAGGGGTCAGTGGAGTCGGGGGTCGGTGGCGTTGGTGGTCGGGGGTCGATGGCGTCGCTGGTTGGGGGTCGGGGGTGTCTGGGGTCGGGGGGCGATGGGGTCGGTGGTTGGGGGTCGGGGTCCGGGGGTCGGGGGTCCGGGGCGTCGTGGGTCGGTGGCGTCGGGGGTCGAGTGTCGGTGATCAGGGGTCAGTGGAGTCGGGGGTTAGTGGTGTTGATGGTCGGGGGTCAATGGCGTCGGCGGTCGGGGGTCGGTGGTGTCGGTGGTCGGGGGGCGATGGCATCGGTGGTTGGGGTTCGGGGTCCGTGGGGTCGGGGGTCCGGGGCATCGGGGGTCGGTGGCGTCGGGGGTCGAGGGTTGGTGATCAGGGGTTAGTGGAGTCGAGGGTCGGTGGCGTTGGTGGTCGGGGGTCGATGGCGTCGGTGGTCGGGGGTCGGTGGTGTCGGTGGTAGGGGGCGATGGCGTCGGTGGTTGGGGGTCGGGGTTCGGGGGTCGGGGTTCCGGGGCGTCGGGGGTTGGTGGCTTCCGGTGTCAAGGGTCAGTGATCAGGGGTTAGTGGAGTCGGGGGGTCGGTGGCGTTGGTGGTCGGGGGTCGATGGTGTCGGTGGTCGGGGGTCAGTGGTGTCGGTGGTTGGGGGCGATGGCGTCGGTGGTTGGGGGTCGGGGGTCGGTGGCGTCCTCCTCCTCCTCCTTCTTCTTCTTCTCCTCTTCTCCTCATCCTCTTCTCCTCCTCATCATCATCATCATCATGTTCTTCTTCTTCTTCTTCTTCTTCCTTCTTTTCCTTTTTACTCTTCTTCCTTCTTTTCCTTTTTCCTGTTCTTCTTCTCCTCTTCTCCTCTTTTTCGTCTTCTTCTTCTTCTTCTTCTTCTTCTTTTTCTTCTTCTTCTCCTCCTCTTCTTGTTCTTCTTCTTGTTCTTAACCTAAACTAAACCTAAAACTAAACTAAACCTAAACTAAACCTAAAACTAAACTAAACCTAATTAAACTAAATCTAAATTAAAACCAAACCTTCAAAAAAAAGTACCTTGGGCGGGTGGCGGCGGGGGCGGGGGAGGCCGGCGGCAGGGGCGGGGGCGGCCAGCTGCACGGGCGGGGGCAGGAGCGGCCGGTGGCATGGGGGGCGGCGGCGGTGGCCGGTGGCACGGGAGGGCGGCGGCGGCTTAGGCGGTGCGAGGAGGGGAGAGAAAGGGGTGAGAGAGAGGTGTGGGGCGCACTGACAGGTATACTAAGTCTCTTTGCCGTCTGCTAGCAGACGGCAAAGAGCCTTAGTTAGTGGGGTGGGGCTGGGGGAAACGGCCGTTAGATGGCCATTCTCTTTGCCGTCTGCTAGAGGAAGACAAAGAAGCTTTGTCGTCCGCTAGCGGACGACAAAGAGAGTGGCCATTAGCTGGTTCTCGTTGTGGGCCACCCTTTCTCTTTGCCGTCCGCTAGCAGACGACAAAGAGATGGCTAACGGCAATGATATCTTTGTCGTCAGCTCTTTGTTTGCCGTCAGTTTTGTTGAAGCTGGCAAAGAGCTGGCAGACGGCAAAGATCCTGATTCCAGTAGTGTTTATGTCCGTGTGGAAGATGCAAAGGACGAGCTTGGCTCGAACCATATGACGATGATCGTGTGATGGCACACCTCCTCATGACTGGTTTCATGGATGGCTATACTCGGTGGATAATTGAAGATGAGGATGATGATGTTGAGGACGCCGACGGGGCAGGCAATGACGACACGGGGCAAGACTGAGAGATGATGAATAATGGCGGCGGAGAAGGGGCCGGACATGGCGGCGGGTAAGAGGCTGGACATGGCGGCGGCGAAGGGCCCGGACATGGCGGCGGGGAAGAGGCCGAACATGGCTGCGAAGAAGGGGATGGACATGGCAGTAGAGAAAACATGGACTCCACGCCGCAGAATTCCTCGGTAGTAAGTTCGATCATGCGGGAACCTCATGTTCAAGCACTGCTTCGTAAGGAGACAAGTACTGAGAGAGCTAGTTCTAGAGAGGAGGCCAAGCTGCAGCAATTGGTGGTAGACTTGAACACTCTATTGTATCATGGTTGCAAACCCGAGGTGACCCGCTTGAGTTTCACGCTGGAAGTCCTAAAGACGCAGGCTAAAAACAAATGGACCGAAACTAGTCTCGATGAGCTTCTCAAGTACCTAAAGGATGTTCTTCCCGCCGGGAATATATATCCTACTAGTGTGGATGAGGCCAAGAAGATCGTGTGCCCTCTTGATATGTCGCACGTTAGATATCATGCATGCATCAACAATTGCATAATTTATCGGAAGGAGCATGCGGAAAAAACAATTTGTCCGGTGTGCAATGCTTCTCGATAGAAGAAGGCCAGGAAGAAAGCTCCCTAGAAAGTTGTATCGTACTTATCGATCACTCCTTGTCTCTAGCAGTATTTCGTAGATCCCAAGGAAGCAAAGCCCATGCGTTGCCATGTGGACAAGCAGAATCCTTACGATGGAGATGATTCGAAGCTGAGACATGTCGTGGATGGAAGCCAGTGGAGAGCGTTCAACGGCGAATATCGGTATTTCGCATGTGATGCAAGGCACATCATGCTCGGCGCGTGTACCGATGGCATGAATCTGTTTGGCAACCAGAACACCAACCATAGCACATGTCCCGTGTTTGTATGGATGTACAACCTCCCCCCTGATTGTGCATGAAGTCGAAGTACATACACATGAGCATGCTGATTCAAGGGCCGAAACAACCGGGAAATAATATTAATCTGTATCTGGGGCTACTTGAAGAGGTGTTAGACACGTTATGGAAAACATCGGCCAAGACATGGGACGCCAGCCAAGGCGAGTATTTCTATATGAGAGAGGCGTTGATCACGACGGTGCATGACTATCTCGTTTACGGATATGTCGTAGGACAGGTGTGCCATGGATATTGCGGATGCATGCGGTGCATGGATGATACGACGTCTCAGCAGCTAACGTCAAGGAAAGATGGCAGGTCTAGGAAAATCATGTACATGGGGCATCGAAGATGGCTCTAGAAGGGCGACCCATGGAGAAACCGTGGAGATCAATTCAATGGTGAGGCTGAGCATCGAGGACCTCCACGTAAGAGGAGCGGCGCCAAAATCAATGAGCTGTTGAAAAACTAGGAACAGTGCCCCGCATCGGGAAAGGCGATGAAAAAGGCGTCGGAGCCGCTGTTGAATGTATGGAAGACGAGGTCTGTTTTCTACGACTTGGAGTACTGGCACAAACTCGACAGCCTCATTGCCTTGATCAAATGCATATCTGTAAGAATGTCCTTGAGAGCTTGCTTGCGACACAGATGAACATGCCGGATAAGACCAAGGATGGGCCGAAGGGAAGAAAAGACTTGCAAGATTTGGAGACCAGGGAAGATCTTCACATGCCGCCCCGTAAAAAGTCAGAGGATACAGAGACGGAGACAGAGGCGCGGGAGAAGAAGGGCAAAAAAGTAAAGGAAGAGGATTACTGCCCCCCTTCTTGCTACACCTTAAGTCCAGCTGAGATCGATCAATTCTTCAAGTGCCTTACTGGAATCAAAGTTAGTTCCGGTTACTGTGGCAAGATAAGAAGATATCCGGACACGAAGAAGAAAAGGTTCAGCGGGATGAAGTCCCATGGCTGTCATGTGATGATGACGCAGATACTACCTATTGCCCTTAGAGGGATAATGGAAAAGCACGTCCGTGACATGCTTATTGGCCTCTGCAACTTTTTCGACGTCATCTCTCGAAAGTCGATCAGTGTGAAGCAGCTCCGAAGGCTACAGAAAGAGATCGTTGTGATACTAAATGAGCTTGAGATGTACTTCCCGCCCGCGTTCTGTGACGTCATGGTGCATCTATGTGTCCATATTGTGGACGACATAATAGACGTGGGGCCATCATTCCTGCCAAACATGATGCCATTTGAGAGGATGAATTGGATCATCAAAGGATTCGTTCGTAACATGTCCCGTCCGGATGGAACGATCGTCCAGGGCTATCTGACACAAGAGTGCATCTCTTTCTGTGAGAATTTTCCATATGGCGCAGACCGACCGCCTAGTGTTGGTTTGTCCGTTAACAAGCACGATGGGAAGCTCGAAGGAGAAGGTCACTCCAACGGTCGCAGGGAACTACATGTGGCCTACTCAGATCGACGCAATGACTTTGACATAGAAAACTTGGTAGTGCTACAACACCTACACCAGGTAGATCCTTTCGCGACACTGGACAAATAAACTATCGCAAAGAAGTATCGTGACCGGGGGGTATACAGAACGGACACCGAAGTTACAAGAGAGCACAACTCCACTTTCCTACATTGGTTCAAAGAGCATATTATTGCTAATCCCCCGGAAGAGGGCTCTAAGGACAGATCGCTCATATACGCTTTAGCACATGGCCCCTTGCCCAACCTCGTCACCTATCAGGCATACGATATCAACGGATACACGTTCTACACGGAGGCCGAAGATATGAACAATGATGATCAGAACTCAGGGGTGACGATGGAATGCATGACCGAAAGCGACAATGGCGCAACTGAGAGATTTTATGGAAGGGTCGAGGAGATCTAGGAGCTTGACTACTCTGGACTGCACAACGCGACGATGTTCCGTGTCAGATGGGCTAAGGATGTCGAAAGAGAAAACCGGTATTTCACTACAATGACTATATCCGACGCCAAGAGCGTTACCATGAACGCTATCGCAAAAAACGAGCCATGGGTACATGCTAACCACGTGACACAATGCTTCTTCATAATCAACCCATGCAATCCCAGCCGTGTTGTCGTGAGGAGAGGGAAAAGGAACATCATTGGAATGGATGGAGTCGCCAACGAGGAAGACTATGACCAGTACGGCAACCCAATGAGGGAAGATGATGATGACGATGAAGTATACGTCAAATGAATAATCAATACTACATTACCCAAGAAAGATCGAACTCCATGGAAAAGGAAAAGTAACAATAAGGGGCTCAATTATTCTTCAACGAACAAGAAGGGAAAAAAGCTCACTAAAAACGCAAGCGTCGACGAATATATATGTTCCTATTTTGTGTACACACTTAAATGTTATGCATGGGTCAAATGATGTAATCTATATGTTGCTATTTTGTATACATACGTAACCATCAAATGATGTAATCTATATACATTGTATCACCCCCCCTTCGTTCCTGCTCTTGGAAAAAAGGAAAAGAAAAGAAAAGAAGAAAAGAAAAGGAAAAGACAATAGAAGAAACAAACAGGAAAAGTGGTATAGGTACTGGTTATAGCAGTAGCGCTTTTCCGAAAAAGAGCTATAGCTAGTCGACATATGATAGTAGTAGCGCTTCTTGGATAAACGCGCTATAGATAACTTAGCTATAGCGCGTTTTTAGTAAACGCGCTACTGCTACGTTGATTCAACCCCCAAATCCGCTTCCCGCCTCTGCTTCTTCCCCCAAATCCCCACTCGCTATTCTCCCCCCCCTCATTGACCATTGTATCACCCTCTCTTCGACCCTGGAGCTCGCGCTCGACCCCGGCGCCCCGTGCTCGCCCGCGACCCCGGCGCTCGCCCCCGACCCCTCGACCCCGGCGACCTAGCCCTCGCTCCCGACCCCGACCCTGGCGCCCAGTGCTCGCCCCCGACCCCGACGCTCGCCCCAAATCCCCGAACCCGGCGACCTCGCACTCGCCCCCGACCCCGGCCCCGGCATGCCACGGCCTCCCTCCTTTGCTTCCTCCCCTCCCAACCTCGGCCGTCGTCGGGCCTGCCTCCTCACCCCTACACCCTCTGTAAGCCCCCCACCGCTCCTCCTCTCTCTGCTAGCTAGGGTTATTCGGTTAATTTACTTAGGTTTTAGTTAGGGCAGTAGGTTAATTAGGTTATCTATTTAGTTATGAACCCTAGTTATCAAACTAGTAGGTTAAATTGTCTATATTATGAACCCTAGTTAGTATGAACCCTATTTAGTTAGGGAGGTAGGTTAATTAGGTTCTTTGTCAAATTAGGAAAGAAATTTAGGGTTAGGTGTAGTTAAAAGAAAACAAGAATTGATTATATAAGTTTCTTGCATTTTTTAGTTTAAGAAATTGTTGGTATTTAAATTTTGTAGTGCTAGTTAGTTAATTAGAATTAGTATGAAACCTAGGACAGATTAGTTAAAGCAACTATTGATATTTAAAACAACAGAATTTGAAGTGGACATGAGATTTGGACAAGTCATTTGGACATGTCATTTGGACATGTCATATTTGGAATTTGGACATGTCATATTTGGACATGTGATGTTTTGGGCATGTCATATTTCAAAAATGATGATTATGTGCACGGTAAATGATCCGAGGGGCCTATGTTTCGTTGGAATGTTGATTCATTTTCGTTTCGGTGAATTTCAGGCGCTTGATATGTCCACTTTTTAGCAAAGGTCATGCCCAAATTTTTTGTGAATTTTCGCATGACTTGCGCTAGAAAGTAGGCATATGAAGTGTCGGGATTTTCTCGGAAATGGCATTCCGGCAAACATATATCTTTTTTTTGTCATTTCTCATTTTTGTAATAGTTTTAGAATTAAACGAGAAGACTTAATCATAGGAAACATGTCGAACAACGAAGAAACCGGCCTTCTGACCAAGATGCAGACGAGATGGATTATGAGGCTGAGCAACAGTCCCTCGACTTTTTGTCTGCTAAGCATAGTCCAGGTTTGCAGGTCGGCCTAGATGATGATGCTGACGCCGACATCGAGACCGACGGCGCCCATCGATGGCGGCGCCGAGACCGGCAGGGAAGGTACCGCCGGGGAAGATACCGGTGGGGAAGGTACCGAAAAGAAGAAGCAAAAGAAGTAGAGGATACGAAAACCTAAAAAACTCGGCATTGGATGATTGGTGATCACAAAGATGGCCCCTGGCAAGTTTGAGCCATTCGAGCTAGAAGAACCTCGCAAGTGCTATGGGAACCAAGTACGATGCATCCTACATGAATGTGCTAGCATCAATGACAATGACATAAGGGGAAAGAACATTTGATGTAGTTGCTCCTGACAAAGTTGCACAAGAGATTCGAGTTCCCCGACCGGGATGACGCCATAGAACACCCATGGGATGATAAGAAGATGAAAAAGATTAACAATCACACCCTAGGCATGTTCAGCAATGATTTGGCCTCCTAGAAATGGTGGGTGAAATGAGCTATTGAGGTTGAGGAACCCTTGTCCAAGATTCTGGAGGAAAATCCGACACTTACGGAAGAGGAGTTCGAAAAGTTCAAGGACACTTGTGCTACCGAGGCACCCAAGCCTAAGGCTATGAAATTCAAGAGCCTTCAGCAAAGGAACACGCGAAAGCATCGCCTCAGAAGCCATGGCTACCTTGGCAAAAGCCCCATATGGAATAAGGAGGACGCGGAACGTGCTGCCGCGGGTCTCCCAAACCCCTTCACGAAGTTCACCGACCCCTTGGAGCGTGACTTCATCAGGGCCCACTACAAGTGGGACAAGGAACAGAAAGTTTTTTACACGGACCAGATCATGAGGAAATTGATCAGAATACTGGTAATTATTCTTTTACCACCTTACATTTAGCTTCTGATCAAGTCGACTGCACATTCGTAAACGGTTCACATTCCTTCTGCGGGAGAAGCAACACCAGATTGTAGCCGAAAGCCTTCCATTGCTGATGAGGCCCAAGTGGGACAACCCTCTCAACCGGGCCTTGAAAGAACTTAAGGGACTCCCTTTGGGCCAGCGGCCGCAATATGGACATGTGCACGATGCCAGAGACGACGCCACGTGGAAGGTGTTTTACAACGAGGGCCCAGAGGCCAGGAAGCAAAAAAATAAGTTTAGTCAGACGGACTTCAACGAGAAGTTGAAGCTTGTGTTCGAGAAAAAAGCAGCTGAGGACGCGGAAAATGCAGCCAAGGAGAAAAATGAGTTGCTACAGCAGGCAGTCGGCGCAGCTGTACATGCCCGCAGAAATGATTTTGCTACTAACTTGATCCCGGCTATCATCAACTGGACGAAGGAAAATCCACAGCCCGTCCTGAGTCTCTGGCGCGCTACGTGGGCCTTCGTCTTTGGCTGAGCTCGATGACCTCACGGTAATTACATGTCGCACCAACATATATCTAGAATATTCCATTTTCGTTGCCTTTTGGATGTTTTACGCCGCAAACATGTGTCTGAAGGCCGATGAAACCCCGTGCACCGTACTCTACTTGATCAAAGGCCAGAAGGTGGACGTGGGAAAGGGGGTGATAACGAAGACCTTGGAACTCACTTTCCACGGCCAGCCGATACCCGGTGGGCACTTCTAGGTTACCTTGTCGATTAGGAAATTGGGGCATGGGGATTTGCCTCCTCCAGTTCGACTAGGGGAATAGGACGATGAGACCGAATCGCGGATTGGAAGCTGCAAGGGTTTGGTGCTGCTATGGCTAAAGAATCTTCTTCGTCTGGAGTCGGCCGAGAGCACACCAATAACCACACATCAACAAGCAGGTATGGACACCACCACCCCACATACGCAATTGATGGCGCCTCTAGTGCCGGGTGAGAGCGGCGGACGATGTGATGAAGGTGGTCCAATAGTGACTGATGTAATCACTCCCGTAGAACAAAGAATGGACGATGATGAGATGGAGGAGGACCCTCTTTGGTTCCTCAATATAGGCGCCTGTGACGGTGACTTAGATATGATGAGTTAGCCATATGATGACTCGGGCTATCAACATGCTAATGAGGATATGGATGTTCTGCCCGGGCAGGAATGTCCTAGCAGGGATTGCAAGAAGTCTCTCTTCATGCAATCCTCACAGGACACGCCTAAAGATGCAGGGGTCGTACAATAGTGCTTAGCCCGACAAAACTGGGGCAGGGGTTAAGGAAGGGTCTGGAAGGTCAGCCAAAGAAAAAGGAGAGGAAGAGATCAGGGAAGATAGGCTCAGCTGCCTACAAACAAGCCAGAGCACATAGCAGCCAGACGATGGCCATGTTCCATGTCACGGGCGAGCCTATGCTACCGTCGAAACCGCTGGAGGCAATATCCGGGGATCTCAGGAGACTGCATGACCATGTGCTGTCGACTGAGAAAAGCCTACTAGCCTCGAAGGATCTAGGATGTTCGACATAAGTGGCTCGTGTGCCTGAGGGGAAGTGCTACGTCGACACATGGTCTGCAGAGGTGGTCTTCCTGCAGTTTGATCATATCTTCAAGATGTTTCTGACAAGGCGTCCCGATTGTACAATCGCCCGCCTTTTTGCGCGACATATGAGCTCCGTCATGAAGAGAGAAGAAGGCTCGCAAATCTGTGTGGCGGATCCATACTACATGCATGAGCCCTTCTTGAGTCTCGGCGACTTTGAGCGTAAAACTACTAGGGAGTACCTCGAATACTTCATGGTACAGAACAAGGACCAGGAAATTTTCCTCCTGCCTTATCATCCAAAGTAAGTTAGTGCCGGCCAACCCTTTTGTACATTTCAATCATTCCTTCTCACGCATATGGAGAATAATTTGAGTTATTTTTTTCCCCGCAGCAACGGTCGCGCCATCCTTATCATTCTTTAACCGCGAGTCTCCCATGTCGTGTATTTTGACCCGACCAGAAACAACAAGAAGAAGGACTACACCCACGTAATAAATATTCTAGATGATGCTCTCCAAGGCTTCAGCTTTAGGGGTGGCCACATGCAGATCAGGAAACAAAGGAACCGCAAGACGGTTTTCTCGCATAAAACCAACTTCCGTTGCATCCATGTCCCGAAATCAAGTACGAACGATGGATTCTACCTCCTCCATCTCATGATGGAGTTCAAAAGGGATCACCAAAAGCTTCACATGACAACCAAAAACAATGATCATATCCGCATGTGGGTAGAATCTCAAGGAGAAGCGGATTATAAACTTAAAGATGACTTCTTTCGCATACAAAGGGACATTGCCACGATCATCATGAAAGAAGTCATCGAAGTGAAGGGGATGTTCCACCACGCCCCTATATCGCGAGCTGAGGTCCAAACTTACATAGGCATGCAACGTTAGGACCTCACGCCGTTCAAGAAGCTAGGGTCCATCCTCGATGATTTGAAAGGATGGAAGTTCTAGTGATTTACGATGTCGATGATGATGATATGTGTCGGTTGAACTTGTATATACTTTCTGTAGCGATGAAAATTTGTGATGTCCATGGTCCCTACCGAACTTGCGTCATGCTACTTTGTTAGTTTGGATACGATGACCTACGTACCTCTAGTTAACTAGTTTGCATATGATGAAACTGCATTGATTATTTATGTTTATTATATGTTGCATCTAGTTGCTAACCCTTTCTTTTTTGTGTTGCTCAAGTATATTTTGTTGCATATTATTGTAAATTCTCTTTATGAAGATGCATCTCTAACAGGTACCTAGACTCTTGATGGCGAAGTACCGGTGCTATGGCGTGTACAAAGGAAAGGTTCCGGGAGTATATGACGAGTGGTCCGAGTGTCCGGCGCAAGTGGAGGGGGTCTCGGGCGCCAGCCATAAAGGCTTCAAAAGCAGACAAGAAGCAAAACCTAGTTACATGAGGAGGCTCATGCTAGCATGAGAGAGGGCTAATAACCGCCGCCTCATGTACTACATAGTTTTGCTCTCATTCATAGTGATAGCTCTTCTCACGTATATCATTGTTTAGATGGATGACGATGTAATTGCAAGTATTCGAGACTTGTATTGCTATTTTCGAGATGATGACGAGAGACCACTTTGTGTTGGATGATGATTATGATGAGACTATTTGTATGTATATGCTATGATTACATTCGTGGTCTCACAACCATTTGTATATGTATGATGATGACATTTGTATGTGCTAAAGATTCTTGTATAAAGCCTGTTCAAATACCAACCAAATATGCAGAAAAAATATCAGAAACTAATAAAGTTAGCAGTAGCACGTGGTGTAAAGTTAGCAGCAGCGTGCCATTACCAGTAGCGCATTATAATATAAGGCTCTACAGATAGTAGCAGTAGCGCTCTGTTTTGGCGCTCGCTACTGCTATGCATGTATAGCAGTAGCACGGGCCAACACGCGTTGCTACTACAGGTTAGCTGTAGCGCCGTATCAGTAGCGCGTGTTCCCGCGCTACTCCTACACATAATACCCGCACTACTAATAGGCTTTTCCCTAGTAGTGCTTTGTCGCACGAGAGGTACTTACATCTGATTCAACTATGTCAATATTGTTGAGATAAATTGCACTAGTGAAAGTATGCACCCTAGGCCTTGTTTCCAAGCATTTATACAACGTTTTGCTCGTTGTTTACTATTTATTACCTTGCTTTTTTATATTTTCATATTACAAAAACCTATATCTACCATCCATATTGCACTTGTATCAACATTTCTTCGGCGAACTAGTGTACCTATACCATTTACCGTTGTATTGGGTGTGTTGGGGACACAAGAGACTCTTTGTTATTTGGTTGTAGGGTTGTTTGAGAGAGACCATCTTCATCCTACACCTCCCACGGATTGATAAACCTTAGGTCATCCAATTGAGAGAAAATTGCCACTGTCCTACAAAACTCTACGCTTAGAGGCCCAACACGAGTCTACAAGAAGAAGGTTGTGTAGTAGACATCAAGCTCTTTTCTGGAGCCATTATCGGGGAGGTGAGTCCTTGAAGGTATATCTTTAGATCCTGCAATTAAATCTTTTAGTTTCATGTTTTTCACTAGTTTGGTTTTATAAAACAAAACTACAATAAAAAGTGGAGTTGAGGTTGCCTCATATGCTTCATCTTCTGAATGTCTATCGTGAAAATGATGGAAAGGAAAATTGTGCTCAAGTGTTAGAAGAAGAAGTTATTAAAATGTTTGGCGCTAAACCTTTGAGTGATGGGAATGATTTGCAATGTTGTTAGTTTGAATTCTCTGAATGTCCACAGTACTAATGATGATTGCACTAGTCATGATAAAAAGATTTCTTATAAGCATGCCAATTTTTTTGGAGTTCATAGAGTTTGTCAAGACTTGCCTAAAAGGGAAGATGCATTTTGTAAGAGGCACAAGTATCTAGAAACTAAATGGTTGCAAGAGAGGCTATATGTTTGTGCTGAAAGACATAATACTTCTCGTCGTCCTTGTGAACT
Source organism: Hordeum marinum (assembly GCA_022496015.1). NCBI lineage: Eukaryota > Viridiplantae > Streptophyta > Magnoliopsida > Poales > Poaceae > Hordeum > Hordeum marinum. Next base: position 436,047,368 of record CM039672.1, on the reverse strand, counting down.
TTGCAATGAAAGTGGTCATTTTAATTTCCAATGTGAATTATTTCACGATCGAATTGTGTCCAAAATCTATGATAACCTCATTACCCTTAAGCATCATAATGAACTTAGTCTATTTTGGGGTATGAAGAAATGAAACATAAAACTAAGGATGTTCCATCATGGGTTCTCAAGAAATTGATTGATTTTGATCTAAATGAAATCTATATGTATTGCGTGGTAAATTGCATTGAGAATCATTATATTTCCAATTAATTAAAGACAAGAAAACAAATAGAAAATGAACATAATACTAATGAATGGGAAGAGGTTTCCCAATATGCTCCTATTTTTTTCTTATGATGAATCAGGTAACGAGGAGGAGCTTTTTATTCAACCAACCTCTTTAAAAAGAAGCTTGGAGGAATTAAGTAAACCCACACATAATGTGGTGAAAAGGAAGAAAAGAAGAAAAAGTAAAGGAAAATAGGTATCTCTCCCAAATAATGTTGCTCCCATTATTGACAAGTCTCATGAGAATGAATCAAAAATAGTTGTAGAAAATGATGCACTTGAGGATGATTTTGTTATGCCTATTGCTTGTTGAGATAATTATGATTGGGAAGATAATGATACTTCTTATAATATTCAAAATATTTATGGCATCAACTTGGAGGATGATGATAATAATTGCTATACTATTGGTGCTATTCATACTATTAATGATGAGAGTGATTATGTTTATGATATACAAAGCCTCAAGCTTGGGGATACTATGTTTGATGAAAATGACATGTTTGAGAATTTATTTGCTGCAATTAATGTATTTCCCAAGCTTGGGCATGCTATGCTGAATTAATATGATCTTTTTATTCCCCCTACTTTGAATGATCAAATTTGTTATAATGATTGCATGCCTCCTACTTATGATTTTTATCGTGATGATACTTATGCGATGAAAAAGAGTGATGATTACCATTATGATACTTGTCATAATTATGAATATCCTTTTACTACATATTACTTGTTTAGTGTGGAACCAATTTGTAGTATTCAACTCTTTTATGATACTCCCACCATTAGTCATGAGAAGAAATTTTCTTGCGTGGAGTGTAGTAAAATTTCTATGCTTGTAGATCATGAAAAGAATGCTTTATGTGCGGGTTATATTGTGGAATTCCTTCCTGATTTTACTGCAAATTATTATGAGGGAGGAACATATGCTTGTAGGAATTGCAATAATATCAAGTTTCCTCTCTGTGTGTTGAAATTTTTGAAGTTATGCTTGTTTTGCTGTCCTATGCTAAATGATTCTTGTTCCCATAAATTGTTTGATCACAAAATCCCTATGCATAGGAAGTGGGTTAGACTTAAATGTGATTGTCATGAGATTCATGATGCTCTTTTTCATGTTTCAAATACTATTCCTATACGAGCATCAATGAAATCATCATGCCTAGCAAAAAGGCATTAAAGAAAAGCGCTTGTTGGGAGACAACCCAACACTTTTACTTTGTGTTTTTGTCTATTCACATTATTAAGCTACTGTATTAATCATGTTGTGTGTCTTTTATTTCAATAAAGTGCCAAGTAAAGCCTTTGGGATAGTGTGGATACTTGCTTGTTTGATTCTGTGCAAAAACAAAAAGTTTTGTGTCCAGTATATGAATTATCTAATTTTAATCGAGAGTAAAAAAATTCTGAAATTCTTACAAAACCTTTACATGAAAATTACTTGAGGTTTCCTAATTTTTAAGAATTGTTAGAGTCAGGTAAGTATGGTTATCATTTAGATCTTTACAGACTATTCTGTTTTTGAAAAGTTCTGTTTTGCATGCATAGTTTGCTTGTTTCAAGTGTTCCTATAGCTTATATTGAGTAATATAAATTGTGTGAATGATGTAATACAGTAGGTATCATGTGGGAATAATCTTGTCTTGACAGTACCTAAGTGAATGATCTATATTTACTACACTAACCCATCTCACGAAGTTTCGTTAAGTTTTGTGTGATTGAAGTTTTCAAGTTTTGGATGAGATACCGATATAAGGTGCATAAGGAGTGACAAGAACCTAAGTTTGGGGATAACAAGGCACCCCAAGGTAATATTCAATGAATACTCAAGCGTCTAAGCTTGGGGATGCCCGTAAGGCATCCCCTCTTTCGTCTTCAACACTATCGGTATATCTTACTAGGAGCTATATTTTTATTCGTCACATAATATGAGTTTTGCTTGGAGCATCATTTTATTTTGTTGTTCTCTGTTAGGTGTTATTTATAATCTTGTTTTTCAACAAAAATTTCGAACAATTAAGTTAGGATGCTTGCATTGCATGTTTTGATATGTGATGGGTAAAAACAGAAACTTCTGTTGTAGTGTTGGAATTTTAATATTTTACGGGACATGGAAAGTTTCTGAATTTTTTTCACATTGTTGTTCTATAAATTTTATGGCATGTCCTAAATTGTCATAATTTTTTGAGTTATAGAGGTACACTGTTATAATAAATTGCTAGAGACTCTTCTGTTTGGACAGATTGTCGTCATTGTTTTGTTATCTACTTATCCTATAGTTCCCATAGCCTATATTGGTAGATATAAATTATGGAAATGATAGTATACAGTACCTAATATTTGAAAATTATTGCGCAACCTGTTTTGGCAATATATGAAGTGTTGATTTGTTCTTATGTGTACTAACCTATCTCACGAGTTCTTTTCGAGTTTTGTGTGGATGAAGTTTTTGAGAATAGGTGAAACCATGATATAAGAGGAATGAACGAGATACAAAAGCTCAAGATTCAGATTCCCAAGGCATCCCAAGTAAATATTTCAAGTAGTCTCAAGCATCTAAGCTTGGGGATACTACGCATCCGACCTCTCTTCATAAACAGTTATCGGTTAGCCTATGTTGAGCCTAAATTTTTATTTGTCCACATGATATGTGCTATTCTTGGAATGCTATTTTTATTTTGCTTGTTGTTTAAACAAAATACTCTGATCTGAAAATCTTTATTGAGAGAGAGAGAGAGAGAGAAAGTCCTCACATAGCTACTTAATTGTTAGACTACTCATTGATCTTCACTTATATGTTTTGGAGTAGTTTTGTCATTTACTCTCGTGCTTCACTTATATCCTATGAGTAAATGGTTGAATGAATTGAACATCATAAATCTGAAATTATATATGTTTTATTTTCTTATCCTATGGGTAGTAATGACTTCACATATGAGAAGTATAGGTGGTAAAATTTATTGAAAATTAGCAAACGTCGCATTGGTCACTTGAACCATTCCTGAAAAAATATTGAAGGAAGAGAGATTTCAAATATAAATATACTATATTGGACATCTTCTATGATTGTGATTACCCGTTAATTATTTTCAAACTTGAGAAAATTAGTTGAAGTTGGACAAGGAATATAGCGTAATGAGTTATGGTTGTGTATATTTGCATAGAAGTTATATTGTTATGGATCCTCCAACATGTGGTGCTTGCTTCCACCTCATACTAGCCAAAACTTCCGCACCAAGTAGAAATACTACTTGTGCATCCAAACACCCTTAAACCCAAAGTTGTTCCATATGAGTCCACCGTACCTACCTATATGCGGTATTTACCTACCGTTCCAAGTAAATTTGCATGTGCCAAACTCTAAAACTTCAACTAATATTCTGTTTTGTATGCCCGAATCGCTCATATAGTAACTAGGGGATGTTAGTATCTTCCATGCTAGGTAGGTTATTCTCACGATATGTGTTGATTCACTATCATTCTCGAGAAAGTGGTTGGTAATAGGGATTCCCAGTCCTAAAATCAAAGAAAAAATGCAAATAATTAAACAAAACACCCCCAGGAATTTTGTTGGTATGGACGATACCCGTGGATTCAGCTCGCCGTGGAGTGTGATTGATTGGTGGAGGGCGAGTAAAAACTTTACCATTCTGTTTGGGAACCACCTATGATTTATCTAGCATGGAAGATACCGAGATCTCTCGGTTGTTATGGTGACAATGAAAGCATACTGCCCAAAATTATTATTCATCTCTGTTTTAAAAGCTCAAGCTATGGCACTTCTACAAATCAATCCTTCCCTCTGCGAAGGGCCTATCTTTTACTTTCTAGTACTTACCTTTATGCAAGAGTCATAGTGATCTTCACCACTTCCTATATTTTGCCTTTTTCTCTTGGCAAGCGCCGGGTGTTGGGGAAAGATCCAAGCATATATGGCCATTCAAATATATTTGATCATGAATTATTATTGTTGACAATTATCAATATGATAAATAAGTTGGGAGGCGGAACTCTAAGCCCCTATCTTTCTTTGTGTTCGACGGATGCCATTTGCTCTAAAAATATGATTTGAGTGCTAGCAATAGTGGAAGACTATATGATAGTTGAGTATGTGGAGTTTGCTAAATCAAAGCTCTTACATAGACCCTTCCTGAAAATAAGATGAATTGCAATTATTTTGTGACTGAAAGCATAGATGCCATACTTTAAACATGTGGATAGCTTGTTATTTCATCATGAAGGTTTATGAGATGAGATATTGTTTATGATATCTAATGATGCTAGAAAAAGTGTTTGGAATTACCATTGATCAAATTTATGCACTATGCTAGCATTCACACTCCATAAATTATTTCTTTTATCATTTACCTACTCGAGGACAAGCAGGAATTAAGCTTGGGGATGCTGATACGTCTCCAACGTATCCATACTTTATGAAGTATTCATGCCATGCTTACAATAATTCTATATGATTTTGGAATGATTTTATTCGAACTAACCCAAGCTGACACTGTTTTCAGCAGAACTACCGTGCCGTTGTTTTTGTGCAGAAATAAAAGTTCTTGGAATGGGCTGAAAATTTACGGAGAATATTTTTGGAAAATATAAAAAATACTGGAGCGAAAAGCTGGGCCAGGAAGTGGACGAGGAGGCCACAAGACTGCTAGGCGTGGCCACCCACTGCCACGCCTAGCAAGCTTGTGGGCCCCTCGAGCACCTCCTTGACGTAATTCCAATGCAAAAAGTCCTATAAATCCAGAAACCTCCGAAAATAAACCTAGATCGGGAGTTCCGCCGCTACAAATCTCCAGAGCCACGAAAAACCAATCGGGAGCCCATTCTGGCACCCTGCCGGAGGGGGAAACCATCATCGGAGGCCATCTTCATCATCCTGACGCTCTCCACGACGAGGAGGGATCAGTTCATCCTCGGGGCTGAGCGTATGTACCAGTAGATATGTGTTTGATCTCTCTCTCTCTCGTGTTCTTGAGATGTCACGATCTTGATGTGCCGCGAGCATTATTGATATAGATGAATCGTATGGAGTTTTCCCCTCTCTATCTTCTTGTGATGAATTGAGTTTTCGCTTTGAAGTTTTCTTATTGGATTGAGTCTTTAAGGATTTGAGAACACTTGATGTATGTCTTGCAATGGGATATCTGTGGTGACAATGGGATGTTCTATTGATCCACTTGATGTATCTTTTGGTGATCAACTTGCAGGTTCCGTGACCTTGGGAATCTATGCATAGGGGTTGGCACACGTTTTTGTCTTGACTTTACGATAGAAACTTTGGGGCACTCTTTGAAGTTCTTTGTGTTGGATTGAATATGATGAATCTGAAATTATGTGCTGCACGTCGTATAACCAAGCCCATGGGTATTTGTGGTGACATTGGTGTATCTAGGTGACATTAGGGTTTTGGTTGATGTGTATCTTAAGCTGTTATTTTAGTACGAACTCTAGGGCTGTCCGTGACACTTATAGGGATAGCTCATAAGATTGATCGGAAAAGATAACTTTGAGGTGGTTTCGTACCCTACAATAATTTCTTCATTAGTTCTCCGCTATTTGTGACTTTGGAGCGAACTCTTTGTCGCACGACAGTTACTTACATATCATTCAACTATGTCAATATTGTTGAGAGAAATTGCACTAGTGAAAGTATGGACCCTAGGCCTTGTTTCCAGGTATTTATACAATGTTTTGCTCTTTGTTTAGTATTTGTTACCTTGCTGTTTTTATATTTGCAGATTACAAAAATCTATATCTACCATCCATATTGCATTTGTATCAACATCTCTTCGCTGAACTAGTGCACCTATACAATTTACGATGGTATTGGGTGTGTTGGGGACACAAGACACTCTTTGTTATTTGGTTGCTGGGTTGTTTGAGAGAGACCATCTTCATCGTACACCTCCCACGGATTGATAAAACTTGGGTCTTCCACTTGAGGGAAAATTGTCACTGTCCTACAAAACTCTGCGCTTGGAGGCCCAACATGAGAATACAAGAAGAAAGTTGTGTAGTAGACATCAGGAAGCTCCAATGTGCAGAAAACGCCGGGTGGTGCAGGGCTTCTCATCACTGTCGGTGGTTCATCGCACTCTCTACCTCGAATTTAGTAACTGATACTACGTCCCTGGAACATCAGGGGCCTGATTGACCACAGGGGCCTCTGCAGCAGGTTCAGCATGAGCAGAAGATCTTGATTCACGAGTGTTGCCAAGCATCCCAACAACGTTCTCGGTAGAAGATGGTTGTACTTGTTTCCTGAGTATTTGGACATGAGATCTTCTATGAAATCCTATCGATCATGATAACAATAGATTAAGTCGTCGAATGAAGTACCTCGTGGTTAAACGAGTGGTTGGGTCATCCCCACGACTGACTCACTTGAAGGATTCCTGTTGCTGTTCGATCCGAGCATTGCTGCCATAGTGGACGTTCGTCGCATGGACCGACGACGCTTGGGAGTGAAAACCGTAACATTTGGGTCGACGAAGGACGATTGCCTTTTACAGGAAGAATTTTTCTTCTTGCCTGTAATAGGGGAAGGGACTGATCCAGGGTGATCGGCTATGATAGCCACCTTGGAATGATCAAGGCTCCCTCAGGGAGTGATCCAGGGTGATCGGCTACTCGATTGACAGCTCGGATCATAATGGGATCCAGGATCGTCATCATGGGAGAAGTTCTCTGGTTAAGGGGCCGGACGGTTGACAATCTCAACAAAGCTCTTCCATTCAAGTTTGCACAGATTAATAGCTTCAATCGAAAGGGTCAAATAAAAAAGCTAAACTCATGGCACAAATTCGAAAGTCTTACCCATTCGATGGGGTTATAACTCGAGTAGCCCTCCTTAACCGGTAGCCGAACAAATTCTTCTTTTTCCCCTTTGAACAGGTTAGCAAGAGCGGTTGCCAATGCCGCTTGATTGGCAGAGCCCAGCCGTCAGGAGCGAGTGGTGTCACTTGTTCCGTTGTAACGCTGGAAAGGGTGTATCCTTTGCTGAAGAGGTTGAACGCATCGGGTGATGGCGGCAGCCATCACATCAATCATGGTCAGCTTATGATGAGCCAATATCCTTACGTGGGCAGCCAAGGATTGCACTTCGGCACCGTCCTCTTGGGATGAACTCTTCGGTCGCCAGTTGTACCTTTTCCTCAATGGGGCGTCGAAGTATTTGGGCTAACCCATTCGAGCTAGATCAAATAGGGAAACATCCTCAATATTGAACCATTCCGAAGAGGGTAAGACTATTCTTCAGACTCCTTCTTCAGTGTCCCCACTAGATACCCCGTCCTGGCTATACGACATACTTCGGCTCCTCTGACTTCCCGAATTGTCTCACCTCGAGTGCTGGGGACGAGGCTGAAGTACTTCCTCCATAATCCAAAGTGGGCCTCGCAGCCCAGAAACATCTCGCAAAGGGCAACAAAGCCCGAGATGTGCAGAATAGATCCGTGGGTAAGATGATGGAGCTGGATCCCGTAAAATTCCAGTAATCCCCTCAGGAAGGTATGACTGGGGAAACCTAGGCCCCGCAAGAGGAAATGCACGAAGCATACCCGCTCTCCCTTATGAGGATTATGGAATTTCTCCGCAAAGGACTCATTGCCAAAAAGAAGTTAATCTGGCGCGGGTAGCCGCCAGATCCGAGGATGGAAGATAACCTTGGGTCTCGAGGTCGTGCAGCTGAAGGAGCGATACAGAGCAACTTTCCCAATCCCCGAGAAGGGTGCCGTAAGGAAGCGAGGAATATCTAGGGACATTGTTGGGCCCCCAAGCACACGGTTTTATAGGACACTAGCAATTTTCACTCTAGTGGATGACCTAAGGATTATCAATCCGTGGGAGGTGTAGTATGAAGATGGTCTCTCTCAAACAACCCTGCAACCAAATAACAAAGAGTCTCTTGTGTCCCCAACACACCCAATACAATGGTAAATTTTATAGGTCCACTAGTTGGGCGAAGAGATATGGTGATACAAGTGCAATATGGATGGTAGATATGGGTTTTTGTAATCTGAAAATATAAAAACAGCAAGGTAACAAATAGTAAACAGTGAGCAAAATGTTGTATAAATGCTTGGAAACAAGGCCTAGGGTCCATACTTTCACTAGTGCAATTTCTCTCAACATTATTGACATAGTTGAATCATATGTAAATACATCTCGTGTGACAAAGAGTTCACTCCAAAGTCACAAATAGCGGAGAACTAACGAAGAAATTATTGTATGGTACGAAACCACCTCAAAATTATCTTTTCTGATCAATCTTATGAGCTATCCCTATAAGTGTCACGAACAACCCTAGAGTTTGTACTAAAATAACACCTTAAGACACACATCAACCAAAACCCTAATGTCACCTAGATACTCCAGTGTCACCACAAGTACCCATTGGCTTGATTATACGATATGCATCACACAATTTCAGATTCGTCATGTTCAATCCTACACAAACAACTTCGAAGAGTGCCCCAAAGTTTCTACCAGAGAGTCAAGACAAAAACCTGTGCCAACCCCTATGCATAGATTCCCAAGGTCACGGAACCCGCAAGTTGATCACCAAAACATACATCAAGTGGATCAATAGAACATCCCATTGTCACCACGGATATTCAATCGCAAGACATACATCAAGTGTTCTCAAATCCTTAAAGACTCAACCCAATAAGAAAACTTCAAAGGGAAAACTCAATTCATCACAAGAAGATAGAGAGGGGAAAACTCCATATGATTCATATGTATCAATAAAGTTGGCGGTACATCCCGATTGTGCCATCTTAAGAACACGAGAGAGAGAGAGAGAGAGAGATCAAACACATAGCTATTGGTACATATCCTTATGTTGGAAATATGCGCTAGAGGCAATAATAAATTCGTTATTATCATATTTCCTTGTTCATGATAATCGTTTATTATCCATGCTATAATTGTGTTGATCGGAAACTCGGATACATGTGTGGATACATAGACAACACCATGTCCCTAGTATGCCTCTAATAGACTAGCTCGTTGATCAAAGATGGCTATGGTTTCCTAGTCATGGACATGACATGTCATTTGGTAACGGGATCACATCATTAGGAGAATGATGTGATGGACAAGACCCAAACTACAAACGTAGCATATGATCGAGTCAATTTAATGCTACTGTTTTCTGCATGTCGAGTATATGTTCCTATGACCACGAGATCATGCAACTCACTAACACCGGAAGAGTACCTTGTGTGTATCAAACGTCACAACGTAACTGGGTGACTATAAAGGTGCTCTACAGGTATCTCTGAGGGTGTCTATTGGGTTGGCATGGATCAAGACTGGGATTTGTTACTCCGTGTGACGGAGAGGTATCTCAGGGCCCACACAATAATACAACATCACAATAAGCCTTGCAAGCAATGTGACTAAGTGTTAGTCATGGGATCTTGTATTACAGAAGGAGTAAAGAGATTTTCCGGTAACGAGGTTGAACTAGGTATGGAGATACCGACGATCGAATCTCGGGCAAGTAACATACCGAAGAATAAAGGGAACATCATACGGGATTAACTGAATCCTTGACATAGAGGTTCGACCGATCAAAGATCTTTGTAGAATATGTAGGAATCAATATGGGCAGCCAGGTCCCGCTATTGGTTATTGACCGTAGAGGTGTCTCGGTCATGTCTACATGGTTCTCGAACCCGCTGGGTCTGCACACTTAAGGTTCGGTGACGTTTCGGTAGTATAGTGTTATGTATGGTGGTGAACGAAGGTTGTTCGGAGTCCAAGATGAGATCCCGGACGTCATGAGGAGCTCTGGAATGGTCCGGAAGTAAATATTGATATATAGGAAGTCCTGTTTTGGTCGCCGGAAAGGTTTCAGGCTCATCGGTAGTGTACCGGGAGTGCCGCTAGTGTACCGGGAGACCATCGGGAGGGGTATTTCGACCCAAGAGGCTACATGGTCTTGGGAGAGTAAATACCAGCCCTTAGTGGGCTGGTGGAAGTCCCACACAAGGCCCATGCGGCTTGGAAGAAAAGCCCAAAGAGAAAAAGGTGGAAAAAGTCAAAAAAGTCAAAAATAAGGAGTCGTCCTAGTCCTACTAGGATTGGAGGAGGAATCCTCCAATCCTCCTTGGTTCGACCGACCCAAGGGCTGGCTCCTCGGGAGGAAAGCCTCCTACTCTCTTCCTCCAATATATACTAGAGGTTTTAGGGGTTTTGGCACTAGATTTTCAGCCACGTGCTACCCGTTCCTCCACTGCATAGTTTCTTCTCTAGATCGGATTTCTACAGTGCTTAGGCAAAACCCTGCCAGAATAGCTCCACCACCATCGCCGGAGCGCTGTCATGCTGTCAGAGAAATCTTCTACCTCTCTGCTCCCTCTTGCTGGATCAAGAAGGCGGAAATCGTCATCAAGCTGTACGTGTGCTGAACGTGGAGGTGTCGTCCGTTCGGCGCTAGATCGGAAGGACCGTGATCAAGATCGCGGGACGAATCGTGATGAGATTGCGGGATGGATCGTCATGAGTTCGCGGGACGGATCATGATTGGATCAGGGGACGGATCGTGATGAGATCGCAGGATGCTCGGCGATTTGGATCGCGAAGTCATTCGACTACACCAACCGCGTTTCTTAACGCTTCCCGCTTAGCGATTTACAAGGGTATGTAGATCCACTCTCCCTCTCGTAGATGCTTATCACCATGGATAAATCTTGCATGTGCGTAGGAAATTTTTTGTTTCCCATGCAACGTTCCCCAACACCTTAGCCTCGAGGGTGAACTACTCCCTCCTCGTCATGGAGACTGCCAGGATGATGAAGATGGCCTCTGGTGATGGATTCCGGTCCCCTCGGGCAGGGTGCCAGAACGGGCTCCCGATTGGGTTTTTCATGGCTATGGATACTTGCGGTGGCGGAACTCCCGATCTAGATTTCTTTTCGGAGGCTTCTATATTTATAGAAATTTTTGGCATCGATCTCACGTCAAGGGGTGCCACGAGGCGGTGGCAAGCCTACTAGGCGCGACCAGGGGGTGGCCGCGCCTGGCAGGCTTGCCGCCTCCTCGTGGCTCTTTTGGCCCAGATCCAATTATTAGGGGGCCTCTTTTGGTCCACAAAAAGTCATACTAAATTTTCAGCACATTCCAAGAACTTTTATTTCTGCACAAAAAAGACACCACGGTAGATCTGTTGAAATAGCGTCAGTCCGGGTTAGGTCTAATAAAATCACACCAAAATCATATAGAATTATTGTAAACATGGGATGAATAATTCCTAAATTATATATACATTGGAGACGTATCAATGCTCGACATGTTTTTTGGTGAACTCTCGTTTGAAGCTTTTTCTGATGGGGAAGAAGAGGAAGGGGTGGTCCAGGCCACGATTCAGCCTGTTTAAATAAGTGGTGTCGCCCTTGTGAGAAGGGCAGTGTTGTAAAAAGCTGTCGGGCCGCCCGTCTCCCCTTGGCACACAAGGATCGAGGAGCGTTGAAGTTATTACAATAGGTCCCGCGAGTTCTCAACAATTGAGAGTTCATCGACGACGGGATGGTTGCCAAACAAGAAGGGATAGAGGGACTCGCCTCGCAAGCTGAAGACTTTGATGCGCAAGATTGTTCGGACAATATACCACGGTGTTGGAGGCTAATCCGGCGGCTACTAAGGGAGTCCGGGATTAAGGGGTCCTCGGACTACCGGCCTATTTCTTATGGGCTGGACGCATGGGCCGCTTGCTGAGGATTGGATCGATCGAAGGCCCCGTCACTATGAAGGAGTTGTGGCGTGTCTTTCAAGTTTAAGATAGTAGATTAGGCATGTTTTTCCCTCCAGTGGTCAACCGACTATGTCTAACCCTAGGGACCCCTGGTGCTTATATAAGCTAGAGGGTTTTAGATTGTAGGGCAGAGAAACTCATCTAGGGTTTTAGCTATTCTATCTCAAGGTAGATCAACTCTATAACCTTCATACACTCAATATAATTGAGCTAGATGTAGGGGTTTACCTCCATATGAAGGCCCGAACGTGGGTAAACATCGTCTCCTTCGTCCCCTTGTTACCATCGATCCTAGAATCATAGCTCGGGAACCCCTACCTGAGATCCTCCGGTTTTGACACCAACACATACATGCATGGATGACCAACCAAACGAGCGTCGTCATCGGCAGCGGCATGACAGAGCTCCAAACTAGAGATGTCAAAGAAATGCGTATATGCACGAAGAAGGCCAAAGGCGGCATCACCAAGCCTCGGACTAGCCGAGCAGGATGTACATAGACCATGCCATCTTCCGTCGACTCCGGACCACAAGGAATAACTCAAACACCTTGAGCAGTCCTCGGCTGACGCCTCCATGAACGAGCACGACATGCAAGTGTCGTCGCCGCACAAAGCAGATGAATAGAGCCTTTCACATGCGCTTAGGAAGGAGGTGGGAGGGAGAGGATATGCACCATAGCCTCCAGGAAGGGGATCGATATCGCAAGGCGTCAACGTTGGTGTGGACGTCGTGTCGGCCAGGGTTTCCCCTGGATCCATGCCTATCCACTAGATATGTCCCTCCGGCACTGGAATACGATGACCACAGTCATCAACGAGGAGTCACTGTAGCACCGAGGTTTGCCGCCTCCATGCCGGCCGTGTAGCTGTGCAAGGCCACCCACCTGCAACCATCGGTGCCATACGCCGCATAGGTCGCACCTCAGATCCCTTCTAGCAGTAGTTGAGGGAAGGGAGAGGTGGAGGGGAACACGGTAGTGGTGCTAGGGTTATCCTTCGATTCGCCTAAGAAGAGGCGGCGAGGAGGCACGACAAGTGCATTGGCATGCTCATGTCGATGACCTACAGTGTGACACTCTTATCTCTATACCATTCAAGGTCCACAAGGTCATGGTTTGAGCTGGAAGTTTTTCTTACTTGGTGGACTTGTAATGATCTAAGGAGATCAGAGGGGAAATCAATTTTGAGGGGGGTGGGAATTTAAGATTGGGCATCTTAGGCATATCTAATGTTGTCCCTCAAATCAAAGTCACTATCCATGCGTGGACGCGTCACGCCTGGGAAATGCATCCCAGCGGTCGCATGCCAGTGGGAGTTTTGTCTAACCTCACCGAGCGAGACGCATAATGAGTGGCATAAATAGCTAGAAGCGTGATAGACATCAAGCTCCTCGCAAACAATGTGCACAGCCTACTACGGTCTCTGCCCTATGGGGCCAGGTTATACGGCCATCCTACGCTGCAAGGCGTGTCCCTTGTCACCAATGAGGGCTGGATTCGGGATAGGATGATCATGCTCCGTGCCATTGTGACGCATGTTTTTAGCACTTATTTGCCCTCGCCCGCATACTGCAAAATTTTCACATGCGAGCCACACTGATTATTTTTCTACCTTTTGTGTTGTTTCTGTTTTGGTGTGATTCAAACATAATTTAATTAAACAACTCAAAATTCATTCAAATAACATTGAAACAACTGGAATTTCATTTAAATTTAAGGATTTTCACCATGATTCAAACCAAATTTGAGTCCAAGCATTATTAATCTTAATCGACTCGTCGTGGTCGCTCTCAAGGATGAAGTTGCCGAGGTCCTCGTCATCGCTCCCGAGGTCGAAGACGGCCATGCGGACTAAAGCGACGAGTGCAACATGAGCCCCAGCTAGAACGTCGGGTCATCGAGGTGGTTTGTTCGTCAATTCACGTATCTCTAGGATGAGCCCGGCATGTCTCTAGGGTCGTCAGGCTCACCCTCGAGCTTGTAGTCTGCTAGTAGGGGTGGCGACTCCGGCTCCTTAAAAGGGACATGGAGGCCGGCATGCGCCGAGGAGCTCACTCGTCTCCGAATCAACGCAGACGCCGCGTTGCTGCGCAGAGCCGTTGGGACTTCCTGACCTCGAGGACTTCCAGGCGGTGCTGGGGTGTGAGGTTCGGTCGTCTCCGGCATGGAGGGCAGCGAATCTAACTCATATTTGGGATGGAAATGAGGGGTACCGGTCAACCCAGGCGTTTGAGATGCCCATCTGAATCGAATTTTTGTGATCGGGCAGTGACCGGACGACCTGCCCGGGCGGTTGAGGAGGGTACGAGGGATCTGACTGTATAAATCTTACATGAGCTCTTTTATGGTACCCTACGAGAAATATGGGCTGTCCATTCATGAAATCTAATGGTGGGGAGCAATCTGTACTACTCAATTTTGCTAGTGGAATTGCACGCGGTATGGCTTGCACCAAATCGCTCCTGTCCTCCAGTATACATGTGGAGTCCATTTTGGGAAGTAAAAATTCAGTTGTCGACCGGTCGACACGGCATATGCGCCTGGCTACCTATGTCTATATCTGGCCATTTTTCGGACCGGGCCGGGCCAACAAAAGCCTGACGTCTACGGGACAGGCCGGAGCCCGGCTTGGCTCAACAATTTCCTGCATTTTCCAGGCCCGAGCCCGGCCCGAGGGAAAGCCCAAAAGCCCGAAGCCCGGCCCGGCGGCCCAACAGAAGGGAAAACAGCAGGAAACTAACAAGACAACAGCTGGAAAATCTGTACAGCATCACAACACAAGTTTTGACAGTAAACAACCTCCAATAACAGTACTAAAAAGCAGCAGACAGCAGTACTAAATAGCAGCAAACAGCCGCAAACAGCAGTACTAAACAGCAGCAAACAGCCGGAAACAGCAGTACTAAACAGTAGTAAACAACAGTACTAAACAGCAGGAAATTGACAACAAAACAGCACTAGTTTTGACAACAAAACTTCACAGTTTTATAGCAAAACAATAGCAGCATCTAAATGTTCAGTTTCGACAACAACATCTAAATAGTCCAGTTTTGACAATAGCATCTAAAGTTATAAATGCTCAAGTTTCGACAAACACAAGTGCATGAATATCATTACAAATTTATAGTCTAGAACCAAAATAAACACTAGTAGTGGATTGGCTGCCATCTCGCCATGCCTTCTCTGAATCTTCTCTTCTCAATGCTCTAGCAATCCAGCAACAACTCTACAACATGGAATGAACAGAAAGTTAGCGGTAGTATATAATGGAATTGAGATTTTTTTTTGAAAAGTAGGATGACCCCGGCCTCTGCATCTGGAAGATGCATGCACCCACTTTATTAATTATTCACAGAGATCTTACAAAGCAATACATAAATATGTCTGAAGCCGCCCTCTTGGCAACATCTGTCGCTACTACTATCCAATGATGAAGGGATGCAGAAAGTGTGAGCCACATACCCAGACCTCTCACCTCTCCTAACATCTAAAGCCGGAGGCCCCGGTCGGGCCACCTACCGGGTCAGGGGTACACTCCGGTCTGACGCACCCTCATAGGTCGTCGCCACTGCCTTCAATCAATCCATCTTTAGAACAGTTACTGATGCATCGACCTTGCAGGGCCTACCGTCAACGCCCCCATGGCGCCAGACAGCGCCTCCTCCCTACGCGTGCTCATCATCACACATCCGTCGCCGAGACATTGATGCACCTTGCCGCCGAGACTCTACGACGTTGATGTGTCACAGGGAACGCCCCTCCACCGTAGATGTCGACCACTGATCCCTCGAGCCCGTGTGTACCTCCATGAATGACGCCCCCAAGGAGGAAACGAGACCAGAGCATCGCCGTCATCCGATCTACTGATCTAGGGTTTCCCCCAGAGGTAGCAGAGAGTGGCCTTGAACTTCTCCTCGGCGATGCCTTCAGGAAGGGAATGACGTAGACAGTGCCGCCATCGCCGGCCTTGGTAGTAGCCGAAGGCAAGCTTTCACTATTGGAAATATGCCCTAGAGGCAATAAATAAAGTGTTTACTATTATATTTCCTTGTTCATGATAAGCGTTTATTATCCATGCTATAATTGTATTGATTGGAAAAACATTGTATGTGTGGAGAAATAGATAACACTTTGTCCCTAGTATGCCTCTAGTTAACTAGCTCGTTGATCAAAGATGGTTAAGGTTTCCTAGCCATGGACATGAGATGTCATTTGATAACGGGATCACATCATTAGGAGAATGATGGTATGGACAAGACCGAAACTATAAACGTAGCATATGATCGTGTCAGTTTATTGCTAGAGTTTTCTGCATGTCAAGTATATGTTCCTATGACCATGAGAACATGCAACACATGGACACCGGAGGAGTGCCTTGTGTGTATCAAATGTCGCAACGTAATTGGGTGACTATAAAGGTGCATTACAGGTATCTCCGAGGGTGTCTGTTGGGTTGGCATGGATCAAGACTAGGATTTGTTACTCCTTGTGACAGAGAGGTATCTCAGGGCCCACTCGGTAACACAACATCACAATAAGCCTTGCAAGAAATGTGACTAAGTGTTAGTCACAGGATCTTGTACTACGGAATGAGTAGAGACTTGCCGGTAACGAGGTTGAACTAGGTATGGAGATACCAACGGTCTAATCTCGGGCAAGTAACATACCGAAGAACAAAGGGAACATCATACGGGATTAACTGAATCCTTGATACAGAGGTTCGACCGATAAAGATCTTCGTGGAATATGTAGGAACCAATATGCGCATCCAGGTCCCGCTATTGGTTATTGACCGTAGTGGTGTCTTGGTCATCTCTACATAGTTCTCGAACCCACAGGGTCTGCACACTTAAGGTTCGGTAATGTTTCGGTAGTATAGAGTTATGTATGGTGGTGACCGAAGGTAGTTCGGAGTCCCGGATGAGATCCCAGACATCATGAGGTGCTCCGGAATGGTCTGGAGGTAAAGATTGATATATAGGAAGTCCTGTTTTGGTCGCCGCAAAAGTTTCGGACTCATCGGTAGTGTACGGGTGTGCCGGTAGTGTATCGGGGGACCATCGGGAGGTGTATTTCGACCCAAGAGGCTACATGAGCTTTGGGAGGATGAATACCAGCCCTTAGTGGGCTGGTGAAAGTCCCACACAAGGCCCATGCGGCTGGGAAGAAAAGCCCAAAGAGAAAAAGCTGGAAAAAGGCAAAAAAATGCTAGATAAGGAAGGAGTCCTAATCCTACTTGGAGTGGAGGAGGAGGACTCCTCCCTCCTGGTTCGGCCGAAGCCTATGGCTGGCTCCTTGATAGCCAAGTCTCCTCCTCCCCTCCTCCTATATATACTAGTGGTTTTGAGAGGTTTTGCACTAGAATTTAAGCCACGTGCTACCCTCTCCTCTAGATCGTAGTTTCTCCTCTAGATCGGTTTCAGCGGTGCTTAGGCGAAGCCCTGCTGGAATAGCTCCACCACCATCGCCGCAATGCCGTCACGCTGCCGGAGAACTCTTCTACCTCTCCGCTCCCTCTTGCTAGATCAAGAAGGCGGAGATCGTCATCAAGTCGTACGTGTGCTGAACACAGAGGTGTCGTCCGTTCGGTGCTAGATCAGGACGGATCATGATTGGATCGCGGGACGCTCGACGATTTGGATCGCGGGACGCTGGACGATTTGGATCGCGAAGACGTTCGACTACATCAACCGCACTTCTTAACGCTTCCGGCTTAGCCATGTACAAGGGTACGTAGATCCACTCTCCCTCTCATAGATGCTCATCACCATGGATAGATCTTGTGTGTGCGTAGGAATTTTTTTGTTTCCCATGCAACGTTCCCCAACAGTGGCATCATGAGCCAAGTCTATGTGTAGATGAGATCTCGAGTAGCCTAAAAAGAGTTTGTGGGCGTTGATGCTTAGATTGCTTCCTTCCTTGGTCGTGTTTTGGTTCAGCAATATTGTGGGATGAAGCGGCCCGGACCAACCTTACTCGTACGCTTACGAGAGACTAACGTGTAACCTTGTTGCACAAAGAAGGTTGGAGGGTGTCTATTTCTCCTACTTTAGTTTGTATCGGATTTGACTAAGGCGGTCCTTGAGAAGGTTTAAAAGCAACTTATGTATCACCGTTCCGGTTTACGCGTAGGTGAGAATTGTTCTTGCTAGATACCTGTAGCAGCCACGTAAAACATGTAACAACAATTAGAGGACGTCTAACTTGGTTTTGCAGGGTATGTTATGATGTGATATGGCCAATTACATGATGAGATATATGTTATTTATGAGATGATCATGTGTTGTATAGAATATCATGACTTGCATGTTGATGAGTACACCAACCGGCAAGAGCCATAGGGTTGTCTTTAATTATTGTATGACGTGCGTGTCAATCTTTAAGCGCTATGTAATGCTTTACCTTATCTCTAAATGGTAGAAATAGTAGTATAAGCATGGTGGTGTGACAACCCCGATGGCAACACGTTGATGGAGATCAAGATGATGGAGATCATGGTGTCATGCCGGTGACGATGGAGATCATGCCAGTGCTTTCAAGATGGAGATCAAAAGCATAAGTTCATGGCCATATCATGTCACTTATGATTTGCATGTGATGTTAATATTTTTATGCACCTTGTTTTGCTTAGGACGATGGTAGCATTATAAGGTGATCTGTCACTTAAATTTCAAGATGAATTGTGTTCTCCCCGAGTGTGCACCATTGCGAAAGTTCGTCGTGTTGAGACACCACGTGATGATTGGGTGTGATAGACTCTACGTTCACATACAACGGATGCAAGCTAGTGTTGGACATGCAGAACACTCGGGTTAAACTTGACGAGCCTAGCATGTATAGACATGGCCTCAGAACACAAGAGACCGAAAGGTCGAACATGAGTCATATAGTAGATATGACCAACATGATGATGTTCACCATTGAAACCACCTCAACTCACGTGATGATCGGACTTGAGTTGGTGAATTTGGATCATGTATCACTCGAATGACTAGAGGGATCTCAATTTGAGTGGGAGTTCTTAAGTAATATGATTAATTGAACTCATTATCATGAACATAGTCAGTAGTGTCTTTGCAAACTGTGTTGTAGATTAATAGCTCACGCTGTAGCTCCCTTGAATATTTATATGTTCCTAGAGAAATAGAGTTGAAAGATGATGGTATCAATATTGCGGACTGGCTCCGTGATCTGAGGATTGTCCTCATTGCTGCACAGAATGCTTATGTCCTTAATGCACCGCTCGATGTGCCAACCCCTCTAGCGTTGTTTGTAGGTGTTGTGAACATCTGATAGGCACATTCTGATAACAACTTGATAGTTTAGTGCATCATGCATTACGGCTTAGAATTGAGGCTCCGAATTGTTTTGAACGTCACAGAACATATGAGATGTTCTAAGAGCTGAAATTAGGATCTCAGGCTCATGCCTGTGTTGCGAGATATGAGATCTCCAACAAGATTCTTTGCCTGTAATATGAAAGAGAATAGCTCAATCGTTGAGCATGTGCTCAGATTGTCTGGGTGCTACAGTCACTTGAATCGAGTGGGAGTTGATCTTCCAGATAAGATAGTGATTGATATAGTTCTCCAAGTCATTGTCACTAAGCTACTAGAACTTGGTGATGAACTATAAAATGCCAGGGATAGAAATAATGATCCCTGAACTATTCGCGATGTTTGACACCACAAAGGTAGAAATCAAGAAGGAGAGTCAAGTGTTGATGGTTTGTCAAACCACTAGTTTCGAGAAGGGTGGGAGCAAGGAGGGAAAACTTCATGGATAGCAAGTCAGTTGCTGCTCCAGTAAAGCAACCCAAACTTGAACCCAAACCCAAGACTAAGTGCTTCGATTATGAGGAGAACGGTCGCTAAAGCGGAACAACCCGAGATACTTGGTAGATAAGAACGATGGCAACATCGACAGAAGTATATTTGATATATGTGTTAAAGATGTGTACCTTGCGAGTACTCCTAGTAGCACCTAGGTATTGGATACCGGTTCGGTTGCTAAATGATAGTAACTCGAAATAAAAGCTATGGAATAAACGGAGAACTAGCTAAGGGTGAGGTGACGATGTGTGTTGGAAATGTTTCCAAGATTGATGTGATCAACATCGCACGATCTCTCTACCTTCGGGAGTAGTGACAAACCTAAATAAATGTTATTTGGTGTTTTGCATTGAGCATTAACATGATTAGATCGTATTTATTGCAACACAGTTATTCATTTAAGTTAGAGAATAATGGTTATTCTATTTACATGAATAATACCTTCAATGGCCATGCACCCAATGAGAATGGTTTGTTGAATCTTGATCGTAGTAATACACATGTTCATAACATTGATGCCAAAAGATACAGAGTTAATAATGATAGTACCACATACTTGTGGCACTGCCGCTAAATGTCATATTGGTATAAAGCGCATGAAGAAACTCCATGCTGATGGATCTTTGGACTCATTCGATTTCGAATCGGTTGAGACATGCGAACCATGACTCTTGGGTAAGAAGACTAGGGACTCCGTTTCCAAATGGATGGAGCGGGCAAGTGATTTGTTGGAAATGATACATGTTGATGTATGCAATCCAATGAGTCTTGTAGCGTGCGGTGGATATCGTTATTTTCTTACCTTCACTGATGATTTGAGTAGATATAGTGTATATTTACTTAATGAAACACAAGTTTGCATCGTTTGAAAGGTACAAGCAAATTCAGAGTGAAATTTAAGATCATCGTAACAAGAAGATAAAAATGTCTGTGATATGATCGTGGAGGAAATATCTGAGTTACGAGTTTGGCATCCAACTTTAGACAGTGTGAAAGTTGTTTCACAACTCATGCCACCTGGAACACCATAGTGTGATGGTGTGTTTGAACATCATAGTCGTGGTCTATTGAAAATGGTGCTTGCTATGATGTCTCTTATCATTTTACTACTATAATTTTTGGGTTATGCATTAGAGACAACTACATTCACTTTAGATAGGGCACCATCTAAATCCGTTGAGACGACACCGTGTGAATTATGGTTTGATAGAAACCTAAGCTGTCATTTCTTAATGTTTGGGGCTGCAACACTTATGTGAAAAAGGGTTTTCACCTAATGAGCTCGAACCCAAAGAGGACAAATGCATCTTCATAGAATACCCTAAAGACAATTGGGTAAACCTTATATCTCAGATCCAAGCATAAAATGTTTGTTGCTAAAACTGGGTCCTTTCTCGAGAAAGAGTTTCTCTCGAAAGAATTGAGTGGGAGGAAGATAGAACTTGATGAGGTTGTTGAACCTTTGTTCAACCAGAGAGTAGCGCAGCGTAGGAAGATGTTTCTGTGAAGCCTACATTAGTTGAAGAGGAAGCTAATGATGATGATCATGAAGCTTCGGATCAAGTTACTATCGAACCTCATAGGTCGACAACGATGTGTACTGCTCCTGAGTGGTACGACAACCCTGTCTTGGAGGTCATGTTGTTGGACAACGACGAACCTACGAGCTATGGAGAAGCGATGATGGGCCCGGATTCCGACAAATGGTTGGAGGCCATGAAATCCGAGAAAGGATCCATATATCAAAACCAAGTATAGACTTTGGTAGACTTGCTCGTTAGACGGCAAGTCGTTGAGTACAAATGGATCTTTAAAATGAAGACAGACGCTGATGGTGAATGTCACCATTTATAAAGCTCGACTTATCGCAAAGAAGTTTTCGGCAAGTTCAAGGAGTTGACTACGATGAGACTTTCTCACTCGTAGCGATGCTAAAGTCTGTTGGAATTATGGTAGCAGTTGTTGCATTTTTCAATTATGATATCTGGGAGATGGATGCCAAAACATCATTTCCTTCCTTAAGGAAAGGTTGTTTGAGATACAACCGGAAGGTTTTGTCAGTCCTAAGGATGCTAAAAGGTGAGCAAGCTTCAGTGATCCTTCTATGGACTGAAGCAAGCACCTCGAAGTTGGAATATACACTTTGATAAGGTGATCAAAGTTTTTTAATCTATAGAAAGTTTACGAGAAACTTGTATTTGCAATAAAGTGAGTGGGAGCACTACAGAGTTTCTGATAAGTATATGTGGATGACATATTATTGATCGGAAATAATGTTGAATTTCTGGAAAGCACAAACGGTTGTTTGAAAAGTGATTTTCAAAGGAAGAACTGGATAAAATTACCTAATTGTTGAAAATCAAGATCTATAGAGATAGATCAAGATGTTTGATGAGACTTTGAGTGAGTACATACCTTGACAAGATTTTGAAAGAGTTCAAATTGGATCAGTCAAAGAGAAGTGTTCTCGCCTGATTTGTAAGGTCTGAAGTTGAGTGAGACTCAAAGCTCGACAACGGCTGAAGAAAGAGAAAGGATGAACGTTGTCCCCTATGCCTTAGCCATAGGCTCTATATTATGCCATGCTGTGTACCGCACCTGGTGTGTGCCTTGCCATGAGTCAGTCCAGGGGTACAAAAGTGATCCGGGAGTGGATCACTGGACAGCGGTCAAGATTATCCTTAGTGACTAAAAGACTAAGGAGATGTTTCTCGATTATGGAGGTGATAAAGAGTTCGTCGTAAAGAGTTACGTCGATGCAAGCTTTAACACCAATCCGGATGACTCGTAGTAGCAATCTGGATACGTATAGTGGATCAGCCATTTGGAATAGTGCCAAGTGGAGTGTGGTAGGAGTGTTTATGGTTTGACATAGAGATTTGCAAAGTACACTCGGATCTGAATGTCATGGACCCGTTGACTATAAGACCTCTCTCACATGCAAAGCAGGATCGAGCCCCAGAACTCATTGGGTGTTAGATTTATAACAATGCGTATCACATGGTGATGTGACCTAGATTATTGACTCAAGTGCAAGTGGGAGACTGTTGGAAATATGCCCTAGAGGCAATAATAAATTTGTTCTTATCATATTTACTTGTTCATGATAATGTTTATTATCCATGCTATAATTGTATTGATCGGATACTTATATGCATGTGTGGATACATAGACAAAACCATGTCCCTAGTATGCCTCTAATAGACTAGCTCGTTGATCACAGATGGTTAAAGTTTCCTAGCCATGGACATGAGATGTCATTCGATACTGGGATCACATCATTAGGAGAATGGTGTGATGGACAAGACCCAAACTACAAACGTTGCATATGATCGTGCCAGTTTATTGCTACTGTTTTATGCATGTCAAGTATATATTCCTATGACCATGAGATCATGCAGCTCACTGACACTAGAGGAGTGCCTTGTGTGTATCAAACATCGCAACGCAACTGGGTGACTATAAAGGTACTCTACAGGTATCTCCGAGGGTGTCTATTGGGTTGGCATGGATCAAGACTGGGATTTGTTACTCCGTGTGACGGAGAGGTATCTCAGGGCCCACTCGGTAATACAACATCACAATAAGCCTTGCAAGCAATGTGACTAATTGTTAGTCACGGGATCTTATATTACGAAATGAGTAAAGAGACTTGCCGGTAACAAGGTTGAACTAGGTATGGAGATACCGACAATCGAATCTCGGGCAAGTAACATACCGAAGAACAAAGGGAACATCATCCAGGATTAACTCAATCCTTGACATAGAGGTTCGACCGATAAAGATCTTCGTAGAATATGTAGGAACCAATATGGACATCTAGGTCCCGCTATTGGTTATTGACCGTAGAGGTGTCTCGTTCATGTCTACATAGTTCTCGAACCCGCAGGGTCTGCACACTTAAGGTTTGGTGACGTTTCGGTAGTAAAGAGTTATGTATTGTGGTGACCGAAGGTTATTCGGAGTCCCGGATGAGATCCTATACATCACGATGAGCTCCGGAATGGTCCGTAGGTAAAGATTGATATATAGGAAGTCCTGTTTTGGTCGCCGGAAAAGTTTCGGGCTAATCGGTATTTCGACCCAAGAGGCTTCATGGGCTGTGGAGAATAATTACTAGCCTTTTGTGGTCTGGTGGAAGTCCCACACAAGGCCCATGCGGCTGGGAAGAAAAGGCCAAAGGGAAAAAGGTGGAAAAAAGGCCAAAAAGGAGGAATGCTAGTCCTACTAGGATTGGAGGAGGAGTCCTCCTCTCCTCCCCACTTCGGCCGACCCAAGGAGGCTTGTCCCTTGCGCCAAGTCCTCTCCTCCCTTCCTCCTATATATACTGGTGTCTTTTAGGGTTTTTGCACGGAATTTTTAGCCACTTGTCGCCCGTTCCTCCAGTGCATAGTTTCTCCTCTAGATCGGATTTCTGCAGTGCTTAGGTGAAGCCCTACCGGAATTGCTCCACCATCATCACCGCGGCGCCATCATGCTGCCGGTGAACTCGTCTACCGCTCCGCTCCCTCTTAGTGGATCAAGAAGGAGGAGATCATCATCGAGCTGTACGTGTGCTGAGCGCGGAGGTGCCGTCCGTTCGGCGCTAGATCGGATGGACCGTGATCCAGATTGCAAGACGGATCGTGATCCGTTCGCGGGATGGATCGTGATTGGATCGCGGGACGGATCATGATGAGTTCGCAGGACAGATCGTGATTGGATCGCGGGACGGATCGTGATGAGATCGCGGGACGCTCGGCGATTTGGATCGCGAAGACGCTCGACTACACCAACCGCGTTTTTAACGCTTCCCGCTTAGCGATCTACAAGGGTATGTAGATCCACTCTCCCTCTCATAGATGCTCATCACCATGGATAGATCTTGCGTGTGCGTAGGAAATTTTTTGTTTCCCATGCGATGTTCCTCAACAGCTTGTTCAATGTTATGCTTCTTTTCAGTGTGTCTAGGTAGATGGGATGTACCATTTGTCGATTTAGGCGACAATTCCTTCTGGCAATGATTGCATTTAGCTATAGTCATTGGATTACCATCTTTGGAGATCTTTGTGAAGTCCAGCCATATCTGACTTCAGTTTGGACGCACTAGGTTCCTGTTGTGCCCTTTCGGCTATTGGTACACATCCTTCTTGTTCATAAACATCATCTGCTGGCAATTTTGCCCTTGCTTTTGCACGTTTCTGCCGAGTACGAGGAGGATCCGCCGGTACAATAAACAATTGCGTCGGGCCGTCCTGCCCTTCTAATTCTTTGGGATGGTAATCTGGTCCATCACCCTCCGGTCCTTCTAAGTCTCCTGAATTCATCTTCACTATATACATAGCAGTACAACAACAGGTTACAAAACCATCATATGCAAACATCACTCCATCATTCTAATAGGAACATATAACCATCATAAACAACACCATTTTCAACAACCAAGACACGCCATATCATTCTAACAACAGTATATCACTCACTAACAGCAACATATCATTCTAATTCACACAAACAGATTACAGACGTATCACTCACTAACAGCAGCATATCATTCTAATTCTCCTGATCTTCAAAAAATATACCTTGGACTTGGAGTTGCAGGCTTGCAGGTTGCAGACTTGCAGCCGACGTCGACGGTGGGGCTGAGTTAGGCCCTTTTCGTTGCCATCAACGGCATGCTTCTCTCCCATGTCCCTCCCTCCCCTTCCTCTTCCTCCTGCCGCGAGGCGCTCAAGGACTCGCCACCCCAACGCTGCTCCTCCCCTGGGACACCGTCACGCCGGCGCTCGCCTACAACTGATACCTCCGTGTCTTCGTCTCCACAGAGGCCGGAGCCCCGAGCCGGATTTGTGCGCCCGTCTACTTCGCCGACCTCCCTTCCGGTAGAACGCGTCGCCTCATGCCGGCTTGCCAGCCTCGCCTAGTTCAGCCCCGCCATCTCGTCCTCTAGCGACTCTGAATCGACATATATGCCTTCCGGAGATCAAATTGCTCCAGGTGCATGCTGCTCGTTCGCGACGGCGGCAGGCCGTCCTAGCCAGATGACACCACGGCGGTTGGCAGCCCCGGCCCGCCCTGTAGAATTCCGACTGTTGATGGCAAGAGTAGCATCCTGATTTCTAGTAGCCATTATCGGCCAACGACGTCACTACGGTTCTGGCCTTCATGGCATGGCTACAGCCGCTTCCTTCACCGGCACGACTACCTTTTCTTTGCCTTTTTTTGGACCGGGTGATTTGCAGAGTGGTGCAGGTTGTTATGTTAAACGTGATAGACCTGAACATATCTCTTTATTTTCAGTTTAAACTTATGTAATAACGTCAGAAACGTGCTCTAGTTCACGTTGCGGCTTAGTCCTGGTCATAGGATAGTTTTCAGTTAGTTTGTTTGCTGTAAAAGTGGGTCAACTTGGCCACGATTGCATCCATTGGATGGCGGGGAATAACAGCATCGTGGGCAGGTTTTTCGGGAGTGTTGTTGCTTAGCTGAATAAGAAGTGAAAACAGAGAAAAGACGCAAAAGTTCAGAGCGTCGCAAAAGCTCCCAGTCTCACTTTATTTTCTGAATCTTGGTTTGTGCTGTACTTCCACCTCGTGTGCGCGATCCTATATTTATCTCCAACATTTGGCATACAGAGCATTGGTTTAGGAGAGGTGGTGCATGACAGCGGAGTGAGGAGTTCTGGTGGCGGTGACCGGTGATGGGACAGATCCTAGAGGCAGAGGACAACATCAACGAGTTTGGTTGGGACAACAAGCGTGCCAGCCTCAATGTCCTTATTTCCAAGGTTTTGAAACTGCTCCCATGAACCTTGTTTCATTTCTGAACACAACTACCAAATTAACATAACACACAACTGACTGGTTTGGTCTGCAGGAATTCATACAAGGCGACACATTATGAAGGTGCAGATTTACAAGGGGAGGCATTACATCTTACCGGCAGCAGGCAGCAGCACAAGTCATTCCGGGCGAAGGTGTTGGAAATATGCCCTAGAAGCAATAATAAATTGGTTATTATCATATTTCCTTGTTCATGATAATCGTTTACTATCCATGCTATAATTGTATTGATCGGAAACTCAGATACATGTGTCGATATATAGACAACACCATGTCCCTAGTATGCCTCTAGTAGACTGGCTCGTTGATCAAAGATGGTTAAGGTTTCCTAGCCATGGACATGAAATTTCATTTCATAACGGGATCACATCATTAGGAGAATGATGTGATGGACAAGACCCAAACTATAAACGTAGCATATGATTGTGTCAGTTTATTGCTATAGTTTTCTGCATGTCAAGTATCTGTTCCTATGACCATGAGATCATGCAACTCACTGACACCGGAGTAGTACCTTGTGTGTATCAAATGTTGGAACATAACTGGGTGACTATAAAGGTGCTCTACAGGTATCCGAGGGTGTCTGTTGGGTTGGCATGGATCAAGACTGAGATTTGTTACTCCGTGTGACGGAGAGGTATCTCAGACCCACTCGGTAATACAAAATCACAACAAGCCTTGCAAGCAATGTGACTAAGTGTTAGTCACGGGATCTTGTATTACGGAACGAGTAACGAGACTTGTCGGTAACGAGGTTGAACTAGATATGGGGATACGGACGATCGAATCTCGGGAAAGTAACATACCGAAGAACAAAGGGAACATTATACGGTATTGACTAAATCCTTGACATAGAGGTTCGACCGATAAATATCTTCATATAATATGTAGGAACCAATATGGGCATCCAGGTCCCGCTATTGGTTATTGACCGTAGAGGTGTCTCGATCATGTCTACATAGTTCTCGAACCCACAGGGTCTGCACACTTAAGGTTTGGTGAGATTTCGGTAGTATAGAGTTATGCATGGTGGCGAACGAAGGTTGTTCGGAGTCCTGGATGAGATCCCGGACATCACGAAGAGCTCCAAAATGGTCCGGAGGTAAAGATTGATATATAGGAAGTCCTGTTTTGGTCGCCGGAAAAGTTTTGGGCTCATCGGTAGTGTACCGGGAGTGCCGGTAGTGTATCGGGGGACCATTGGGAGGGGTATTTCGACCCAAGAGGCTACATGGGCTGTGGGAGGACAAATACTAGCCCTTAGTGGGCAGTACGAAGTCCCACACAAGGCCCATGCGGCTGGGAAAAAACTCCAAAGTGAGAAAAGGTGGAAAAAGGCAAAAAGGTGGAAATAGGGAAGGAGTCCTAATCCTACTAGGAGTGGAGGAGGAGGAGGACTCCTCTCCACTTCGGCCAAACCAAAGAGGGGCTGCACCTTGCGCCAACCCTCCTCCTCCTCTCCTCCTATATATACTAGAGGTTTTAGGGTTTTGGCACATAGATTTTCAGCCACGTGCAACCCTACCCTCTAGTATGTAGTTTCTCCTCTAGATCGATTTCAGCTGTGCTAAGGAGAAGCCCTGGTGAGATTACTCCACCACCATCGCCACAGCGCCGTCACGCTGCCGGAGAGCTCATCTACCTCTCAGGTCCCTCTTACTAGATCAAGAAGGCGGAGATCGTCATCAAGTCGTACGTGTGCTGAACACGGAGGTGCAGTCTGTTCGGTGCTAGATCAGGACGGATTGTGATTGGATCGCGGGACGCTTGGCGATTTGGATCGCGAAGACGTTCGACTACATCAACCGCATTTCTTAACGCTTCCTGCTTAGCAATCTACAAGGGTACGTAGATTCACTCTCCCTCTCGTAGATGCTCATCACCATGGATAGATCTTGCATGCGCATAGGAAATTTTTTGTTTCCCATGCAACGTTCCCCAACAGTGGTATCAGAGCTAGGTCTATGTCTAGATGAGATCTAGACTAGAAGACAAAGAGTTTGTGGGTGTTGATGCTTAGATTGCTTCCTCCTTTGGTCGTGTTTTGGTTCACCGGTATTGTGGTAGGAAGCGGCCCGGACCAACCTTACTCGTACGCTTACGAGAGGCCGGTTCCATCGACTGACATGTAACTTCGTTACACAAAGATGGCTGGCGGGTGTCTGTTTCTCCTACTTTAGTTGGATCGGATTCAACAAAGGCGGTCCTTGAGAAGGTTGCAAAGAAAATTATGTATCACCGTTATGGTTTTGCGTAGGTGAGAATTGTTCTTGCTAGATACCCGTAGTAGCCACGTAAAACTTGCAACAACAATTAGAGGACGTCTAACTTGTTTTTGCAGGGTATGTTGTGTTGTGATATGGCCAATGACAAGATGAGATATATGTGATGTATGAGATGATCATGTGTTGTATAGAATATCACGACTTGCATGTCGATGAGTACGGCAACCGGCAGGAGCCATAGGGTTGTCTTTAATTATTCTTTTACCTGCGTATCAATCATTAAGCGCTATGTAATGCTTTCCTTTATTGCTAAGCGGTAGCAATAGTAGTAGAAGCATGTTAGGCATGACACCCCCGAATGCGACACGTTGATGGAGATCATGGCGTCATGCTGGTGACGATGGAGATCATGCCGATGCTTTCAAGATGGAGATCAAAAGCACACGTTCATGGCCATATCATGTCACTTATGATTTGCATATGATGTTAATCCTTTTACGCATCTTGTTTTGCTTAGGACGACGATAGCATTATAAGGTGATCCCTCACTTAAATTTTAAGATAAAATGTGTTCTCCCCTAGTGTGCATCGTTGCGAAAGTTCGTCGTGTCGAAACACCACGTGATGATTGGGTGTGATAGACTCTATGTTGACATACAACGGTTGCAAGCCAGTGTTGCACATGTAGAACACTCGGGTTAAACTTGACGAGCCTAGCATGTACAGACATGGCCTCAGAACAAAAGAGACCGAAAGGTCGAACATGAGTCATATAGTAGATATGATCAACATGATGATGTTCACCATTGAAACCACCTCAACTCACGTGATGATCGTACTTGAGTTGGTGAATTTGGATCATGTATCACTCAAATGACCGGAGGGATGTCAATTTGTGTGGGAGTTCTTAAGTAATATGATTAATTGAACTCATTATCATGAACTTAGTCAGTAGTGTATTTGCAAATTATGTTGTAGATTACTAGCTCACGTTGTAGCTCCCTAGAATTTTTATATGTTCCTAGAGAAATAGAGTTGAAAGATGATGGTAGCAATATTGCGGACTGGGTCCGTGATCTGAGGATTGTCCTCATTGCTACCCAGAAGGCTTATGTCCTTAATGAACCGCTCGTTGCGCCACCCCCTCTAGCATCATCAGTAGATGTTGTGAACATCTGATAGGCACGTTCCGATTACTACTTGATAGTTCAGTGCGTCATACATTACGGCTTAGAATTGAGGCTCCAAACATTTTTAACGTCACAGAACATATGAGATGTTCTAAGAGATGAAATTGGGATCTCAGGCTCGTGCCTATGTTGTGAGATATGAGATACCCAACAAGATTCCTTGCCTGCAAGATGAAGGACAATAGCTCAATTGTTGAGCATGTGCTCAGATTGTCTGGGTACTACAATCACTTGAATCAGGTGGGAATTGATCTTCTAGATAAGATAGTGATTGATATAGTTCTCCAAGTCACTGTCACTGAGCTACTAGAGCTTCGTGATGAACTATAAAATGCCAGGGATGGAAATAATGATCCCGAGGTATTCACGATGTTTGACAGCGCGGTGGTAGAAATCAAGAAGGAGCATCAAGTGTTGATTGTTAGTGAAACCACTAGTTTCGAGAAGGGCAAGGGCAACGAGGGAAACTTCATGGACGGCAAGTCAGTTGCTGCACCAGTGAAGAAACCCAAAGTTGAACCCAAACCCGAGACTAAGTGCTTCTATTATGAGGAGAGTGGTCGATGAAGCGGCACAACCCTATATACTTGGTAGATAAGAAGGTTGGCAACGTCGACAGAAGTATATTTGATATACGTGTTATTAGTGTGTACCTTGCTAGTATTCCTAGTAGCACCTAGATATTGGATACCGGTTCGGTTGATAAAAGTTAGATACCCGAAATAAAAGCTACGGAATAGACGGGGACTAGCTAAGGGTGAGGTGACGATGTGTGTTGGAAATGTTTCCAAGGTTGATGTGATCAACATCGCACGCTCTCTCTACCTTCGAGATTAGTGACGAACCTAAATAAATGTTATTTGGTGTGTGCGTTGAGCATGAATGTGATTAGATTGTGTTTATTTCAATACTGTTATTCATTTGAGTTAGAGAATAATGATCATTCTGTTTACATGAATAACACCTTCAATGGTCATGCACCCAATGAATGGTTTGTTGAATTTTGATCGCAATAGTACACATGTTCATAACATAGATGCCAAAAGATACAAAGTAAATAATGATAGTACCACATACTTGTGGCACTGCTGCTAAATGTCATATTGGTATAAATCTCATGAAGAAACTCCATGTTGATGGATTTTTTGGACTGATTCGATTTCGAATCGGTTGAGACATGCGAACCATGCCTCTTGGGCAAGATGACTAAAAACCCGTTTTCCGGCTTGATGGAACGGGCAAGTGACTTATTGGAAATGATACATATTGATGTATACGGTCCAATGAGTGTTGTAGCGTGTGGTGGATATTGTTGTTTTCTTACCTTCACTCATGATTTGATTAGATATAGTGTATATTTACTTAATGAAACACAAGTCTGAATCGTTTGAAAAGTTCAAGCAGAATCGGAGTGAAGTTTGAGATCATCGTGACGAGAAGATAAAAAGTCTATGATGTGCTCGTGGAGGTGAATATCTAAGTTACGAGTTTGGTATACAACTGAAGACAATGTGAAAAGTTGTTTAACAACTCACGCCACCTGGAACACCATAGTGTGATGGTGTGTCCGAACGTCGTAGAAATGCTATATTTGATATGGTGTGAACTATGATGTCTCTTATCGTTTTGCCACTATCGTTTTGGGGTTATGCATTAGAGACAACTATATTCACTTTAAATAGGGCACCATCTAAATCCGCTGAGATGACACCATATGAAGTATGCTTTGATAGAAACCTAAGTTGTCATTTCTTAATATTTGGGGCTGCAACGCTTATGTGAAAAAGGTTTTCACCTAATGATCTCGAACCCAAAGCGAACAAACGCATCTTCATGGAATACCCTAAGAACTGTTGGGTTACCTTCTATCTCAGATCCAAGTGCAAAGTGTTTGTTGCTATAAACGGGTCCTTTCTCGAGAAAGAGAATCTCTTGAAAGAATTGAGTGGGAGGAAGATAGAACTTGATGAGGTTGTTGAACCTTTGTTTTAACCAGAGAGTAGCGCAACACAGGAAGATGTTTCTGTGAAGCCTATGTTAGTTGAAGAGGAAGTTAATGATGATGATCTTGAAGCTTCGGATCAAGTTACTATCGAACCTCGTAGGTTGACAAGGACGTGTACCGCTCCTGAGTGGTATGACAACCCTGTCTTAGAGGTCATGTTGTTGGACAACAATGAACCTACGAGCTATGGAGAAGTGATGATGGGCCTGGATTCCGACAAATGGTTAGAGGCCATGAAATCCGAGAAAGGAACCATGTATGAAAACCAAGTGTAGACTTTGGTAGACTTGCTCGTTGGACGGCAGGTCGTCGAGTACAAATGGACCTTTGAGATGAAGACAGACACTGATGGTAAATGTCACCATTTATAAAGCTCGACTTGTCGCATAGAAGTTTACGACAAGTTCAAGGAGTTGACTGCGATCAGACTTTCTCACTCGTAGCGATGCTAAAGTCTCTTGGAATTATGTTAGGAGTTGCTTCATTTTTCAATCATGAAATTTGGTAGATGGATGTCAAAACATCGTTTCCTTCCTTAAGGAAAGGTTGTATGAGATACAACCAGAAGGTTTTGTCAATCCTAAGGATGCTAAAAGGTGTGCAAGCTTCAGTGATTCTTCTATGGGCTGAAGCAAGCATCTCGGAGTTGGAATATACACTTTCATGAGGTGATCAATGTTTTTGAGTCTATACAAAGTTTATGAGAAACTTGTATTTACAATAAAGTGAGTGGGAGCACTATAGAGTTTCGGATAAGCATATGTGGTTGACATATTGTTGATCGGAAATGATGTAGAATTTCTGGAAAGCATAAAGGGTTGTTTGATAAGGTTTTTTCAAAGGAAGACCTGGATAAAGCTACCTAATTGTTGAGCACCAAGATCTATAGAGATGGATCAAGATGCTTGATGAGACTTTCAATGAGTACATACCTTGACAAGATTTTGAAAGAGTTCAAAATGGATTAGTCAGAGAAAGAATTCTTGCCTAATTTGTAAGGTGTGAAGTTGATTAAGACTCAAAGCTCGACCATGGCATAAGAAAGAGAAAGGATGAAGGTTGTCACCTATGCTTTATCCATAGGCTCTACGTAGTATGCCATGTTGTGTACCGCACCTATGTGTGCCTTGCCATGAGTCCGTCAAGGGGTACAAGGGTGATCCAGGAGTGGATCACTGGACAGTGGTCAAGATTATCCTTAGTGACTAAAAGACTAAGGAAATTTTTCTCGATTATGAAGGTGATAAAGAGTTTGTCGTAAAGAGTTATGTCGATGCAAGATTTAACACCAATCCGGATGACTCTTAGTAGCAATCCGGATACGTATAGTGGAGCAGCCATTTGGAATAGCTCCAAGTGGAGTGTGGTAGCAGTATTTACAGTATGACATAGAGATTTGCAAAGTACACACAGACCAGAATGTCGTAGATCCGTTGACTAAAAGACCTCTCTCACATGCAAAGCATGATCGAGCCCCAAAACTCATTGGGTGTTAGATTCATAACAATGCGAATCACATGGTGATGTGAACTAGATTATTGACTCTAGTGCAAGTGGGAGACTATTGCAAATATGCCCTAGAGGAAATAATAAATTGGTTATTATCATATTTCCTTGTTCATGGTAATCATTTATTATCCATGCTATAATTTTATTGATCGGAAACTCATATACATGTGTGGATACATAGACAACACCATGTCCCTAGTATGCCTCTAGTAGACTGGCTCGTTGATCAAAGATGGTTAAGGTTTCCTAGCTCGTTGATAATGGGATCACATCATTAGCAGAATGATGTGATGGACAAGACCCAAAATATAAACATAGCATATGATCGTGTAAAGATTTATATATAGGAACTCCTATTTTGGTCGCCGGAAAAGTTTCGGGCTCATCGGTAGTGTACCAGGAGTGCCGGGAGTGTACCGGGGGACCATCGGGAGGGGTATTTTGACCCAAGAGGCTATATGGGCTGTGGAAGGATAAATACCAGCCCTTAGTGGGATAGACGAAGTCCCACACAAGGCCCATGCGGCTGGGAAGAAATTCCAAAGTGAGAAAAGGTGGGAAAAGGTAAAAAGGTGGAAATAAGGAAGGAGTCCTAATCCTACTAGGAGTGGAGGAGGAGGACTCCTCCTCTCCACTTCAGCCAAACCAAAGAGGGGCTGGCCCTTGCGCCAAGCCTCCTCCTCCTCTCCTCCTATATATACTAGATGTTTTAGGGTTTTGGCACATAGATTTTCAGCCACGTGCAACCCTACCCTCTAGTCCGTAGTTTCTCCTCTAGATCGGTTTCAGCCGTGCTTTGGCAAAGCCCTCCTGAGATTACTCCATCACCATCGCCGCAGTACCGTCATGCTGCCGGAGAACTCGTCTACCTCTTGGCTCCCTCTTGCCGGATCAACAAGGCGGAGATCGTCATCAAGCCGTACGTTCTTAACGCGGAGGTGCCGTCCGTTCAGTGCTAGATCAGGACGGATCGTGATTGGATCGCGGGACGCTCGGTGATTTGGATCGCGAAAACGTTCGACTACATCAATCGCATTTCTTAACACTTCCCGCTTAGCAATCTACAAGGGTATGTAGATCCACTCTCCCTCTCATAGATGCTCATCACCATGGATAGATCTTGCGTGTGCGTAGGAAATTTTTTGTTTCCCATGTAACGTTCCCCAACAGAAGGAGCATCAACACAGCAGGAACAAGACCTTCGATGTAGCAGCAGGATTGCAGGAGCATGACCGGGGCGTCGGAGTTGCCTGGGTGCTTGTCGGCCGAAGAAAGAAAATCCCAGATGCGTGAGCAGCTCCGCACGGGCAAATAGGCTCGATGGTTGCAGGCAGCGCCGATGTTGGAGGTGATGCTGCTCCCCCTGTTTGCCGGCGTAGCCACTGCTGCTAGGGCTTGGCAGCCCGACGTTGCCGTAGCTGTCCTCCTCCTCGTGTCCCTAGTTCAAGAATTCATCCGATTAACTAGTTAAATTGCCAGTTAATCGCTAATCATAGGGTGGCCGAATCGAATAGCACATATTCATCGCGTTAACTTGCCAGGTCGATTAATTGGCCAGTTAGACTGATTAATCAGTTGTGAGACCGATGAATCAGTTACCAGACCGATTAATCAGTACTGGCCCGTTAACTGGTGGGCAAACGAATCCCATAATTTTTGTAAATAACCCCTCCACCCCCTCTTGCTACTAAATACCTAGGGTTTGGCCCTCCTCTCGCCCCCTCGTGCTCCTTTCATCCCCTCCTAACCTAGCGAATGGCTAGCCAGGTCCTCACCGGTGCCAATCACCACACTACACCTCCAAGATCTAGGTGCTTCATCATTCTGGTCGCCTGTTTGGACCCCACCACCCCTTGGCCACTCCCCATCCTCTCCCATGGGATGTCCCCAATCCTTCCTCTATGGCGTCACCAGCAGGCAAGGTAGTACCATCTTACCCATATCTTAGTGAAGAATCGAGCATTCATATATTAGTAGATTATAAATTATAATTTTGTAGATTAGTGGATCAAGCTATTGGTTTTGGTTGTTATCAGTAGTATATTGTGTGATGTGGGTTATCAAGTTTATGGATAAGTTTAAATGTTGAGGTAATTTGAATTTTGATATTTTGTAGATTTGGATGTATAACTATTATTAATTTTACCTATTGTATAAATTTTTATATGCCTACAATAGAATATTTTGGTATATTACATAGCTAGGTGCATGGAATCATGATATAATACATAAAAATTCTAGATATACGTTGGAAAGTTTCTATTTAATCTACCGATTAATGGTCAACCAATTAATCCAGTTAATAGGACGATTTACCGATTAATCGCTACTCCCAAGCTGACCGAGCAGCTACGAGTTACCGATTTCCTGAACATTGCTCGTGCCCCTCGGATTCCTCCCTCCTCCGAGATGCGGCCGTGCTGCTGGGGCTGGGCGGGCCGGTGTCACGTACCCCTTGTCCTCGTCCTCCTGGGGGATAGAGAGGCATGATTCAGAACCATGGTTTAGCAGAACCTATGCTCCATACCATATGATTTAACATCCTCCTATGCATGCCAATTCAATCCAACACTTCATATCATGCTTTATTTAATATGCAAACATCTCTTGCCATGATTTTTTTTAATCAATCATGCACCAACCCAGATGAACAGTGTCCAAAAATTAATGGTATCGAACGTAGGTTCGGCTGAACCATGGTCTAATAAAACATTTTCGTTAGGTATCTTGTGGCCTTCGATGGCAAAGTGCGTGGGCAAGCTACACTAGTGCAGAACATGCCTATAGTCCTGGGACGGATGGACCTTTAGTATCGGTTCCCCAACCAGTACTAACGGGTCGGGACTAAAGGTCCAGACCTTTAGTATCGGTTGGACCACGGACCGGTACTAAAGGCCCTCCGCGTGGCTGCCTGCGTGGACTGGTGGTGGAAGACCTTTAGTACCGGTTGGTGACACCAACCGGTACTAAGTCTTCTATTTTTTTTGTTTTAGCTTTTAATTAGGTTTTAATTTTCCTCTCTATTTTTTGTGTTTTCCATTCATTTCAAATTATTTTATGGTGCTACATACTGTAAACAGTACACAAGTTGATGCATATATATACGTAATA
Organism: Hordeum marinum; assembly: GCA_022496015.1. Lineage (NCBI taxonomy): Eukaryota > Viridiplantae > Streptophyta > Magnoliopsida > Poales > Poaceae > Hordeum > Hordeum marinum. Next base: position 436,010,625 of record CM039672.1, on the reverse strand, counting down.
TAATATACAATATCTCATACACAGTGTATATATATATATACAAATGGAATTACACATCCATATAAATTCGGGACTTATAATTAACTTAAGGCCCAAAACCCGGTCGGGATTAGCTAGCTAGTGCTCCGGATGAAAACTCAATTCTCTACTACTGATTTGCTAGCATTATTGAGGCGGCGGTAAGGAATAGTGCTCTCCGTTTACATCAATGACATGTTGAATAAGAAATGCCGCAAATTCCTCTTGAAGTGCTACGAAGCGTTTCTCGTGTGACAGCTTCGACAACATCTGCCAAAGCTAGAGTTGTCTTTCACGTGCTTCTTTGCGACGTAGACGGCCTTCAGTCTGGATGTGAATGTTCTCGCAGAGGAAATATCCACATAAATTTGTCCCCTATGGCTACTTCGCGCACTTTGCAAAAGAATAGAGTTGAATAAGATAATTAATAATCGATCATGATAATGGTAGTGAAAATAGAATTAATGAGATGCGCGGACCTAGTAGTACTACTTAATTACCTGCATCTTTTTCCACTTCAGCTTCGGTTTCCATTGACGACCGTGATGGTTTTTTGATATCATCTTTTTCCAAACACTACCCGGAAAAGAAAAAGAACGAAAGAGTTATTATAATTACTTTTGATATCAGGAAATAATGAAAGAAAGTGAGGTCGATAAAGATTGAAATTACCGTTCTATCATAAAACACAAGTCCACGTATGATTGTTCTGGTGTATCTAGTGAGTCGTACACTTGAACAAGTCCATCCGTGAGCATAATATATAGGAGGATATAGTGGTCTCTGCACAGAAGTTTATATAATTAAGCAGGCATGCGCATATAACTCATCAACTACACTTGACAGCGAGCTAGTAAGCAAAAATAGAATTTGTAGTATACAAGCGAGTAAACACTCACCCCATGTTGTAAGGAAATATTATAGTAGATTTGGTATTCATTAGTGCCTCTAGAAAATTTACCAAGAGATCTTCTGTGTCCTTGGCATAATGTTTTACCACATGACCATTAACGGTACTTGGGTCGATGAACCCAATGTCATCGATTCCCTCTTGTTTCAATTCCCACATCTTCAATCTGCATAATAGTGTAGAAAATAATATATATAGTGAGGATAAGCCAATGAATGATATATTAGCTAGAAACATAAATTACTAAAGATATAAATCACTTACAGACAATAGCAACTGATGAGAGTTTTGTCGATAGAGTCCATGTGGTATAACTGGAAAAGTTCTGAGAATTCAAGACATATGTCACATGCATTGACGTAATGCTATTTCCTTACTTTGACCATGACCGCCATCTCCCCTCGCTTTGCTTCACGCATGTACCAATCATGCAACCGTCGCATCGCAGTTGGTAGTTCCTTGTACTGCTCGGGTGTGACAACTGGTTTTCCGACGGCATATTGCATTGCGTACTCAGTTGCATCGTACCCATGAATTTCCTCGGTGCCAAGGATTGGGTCAAGAGTGAGACCTGCAGCCTTTAGTACTTCGAGGTCGATTAGGTTGCCTTGCACGTCGACTGGTTGGATTGGTTGCTTGCTTGGATTGGTACTCACCTTGAGCGGAGAGATCGATTGCTTGGATTGTTCTCCGAGCCGGGGAACTGTTTTCCCGCTAGTTGATGTTGTACTTCCCGACTTCTTCCTTCGGCTGGGCCGACTTCTCTACTCACTTGCCTTCTGAATTTGTCGCTCATAGTCTGTCGGCATACGCTCGACATATGCCGGGGGTCGATCAATAAAGTGTTCCATAAAGTGCTCTTGGACTTCCTTGGGCATTACCTCCTTTGGCGGCACGGTCTTCTTCGCAAAAAAGGCTTTCACTTGGAGATCGCATTCAATTTTATTTTCCTCCGGTGTCATGTCATAAGGCAGCTTCCTTTTGGCCGAAGGCTCGGGTTTCTTCTTTGCTTTCTTCCGAAGAGGACTGCTGGTGGCCTTCCTCTTTTGGGAGCCCTGCTGGCGAGACCGCTGCTGGGGTGGAGTCGGCTCACGCGGCGAGATCGATATCGATGATGATATGGACTCGCGTCGTGCTCCGTCCCGAGGTTGGGAGGACTGCTCATGGCGAGGTGGGGAGGACTGCTGGCGAGGTGGGACGCCTCTCGAGGTGGGGACGACTGTGGTGGAGCTCGAGGTGGGGAGGAATGCTGGCGAGGTGACTGCTGCCGAGGTGACTGCTGGCAAGGAGGGGAGGACTGCTGGTGTTGTGATGCCTCTGGCTGGGATCCCTCGCGCTGGACATTGATACTCGGAGGAGCCGGTGGCCTTAGCACCGAGTGTGGAAAGACAATGCAGTCCCTACTCCATAGAATGTGACCACGGCCGGCTTCTGCCAATGTGGACTCCCCCTCACCTCCAGGGATGTCAAGCAATAGTTCATCATATCCCGGCTCTATTGCGTCCACCGCGACACGAGCATACCCAGCTGGAACCAGATTGCAATGCCAGAGAACATCAGGTGTATTTGGTAAAGCATAGCCCGTCGCGACCCACACGGGTATGTTCTTCATTTTCTGGATTAGCTCAAAAGATGTCTTCTCGGTGATATCATCCATGAGGGTGTGACCCAGTGGTGCCCCCGTGGAACCCACGCTGCTTTTTGGCATTGTAGATGGGACGGGTTCTTCCCCTGCCTCCTGCTGTGGAGTTTCCCTTTGCTGGGTCAGTACCTGTATCTGCAGCTGCTGCTGCTCGTACTTCTATTCCAACTTCGAAAGTCGGTCTGCTTCCACCTTCTTTTTTCTCGAATGGCTTTCATAACTGTCCTGCCATCCCGCAAACCCCTCGTACCACGGAACAATGCCCATGCCTCGTGTCCGTCCTCCGTGTTCGGCATTCTTGAGGGCGGGTGTAAGCTCGTCGTTCTCTCTATCGGGGTGAAACCGTCCTTCTTGGGCATCTTTTATTGCCTGAATCAACTCATCTGATGCATGCTTTAGGCTGGCCTGTGCAATAATCTTTTCTGTGGCTGGGTCCAACTTTCCCCCATGCGCAAAAAAACAATTCCTACACCTCTTGGGCCAATAGGTTATTGGAGTGATCCCTTCAGCAAGCATCTTATTCTCTAATGCATCCCACTTAGGAACGGCTGACTTGTATCCACATGTCCCTAGTTTATGGTGATACTTTTTTTACTCAGCATTTATCTTATTCTTTGCCCACTTCTCCATAGCAACTATCTATGTCCTGTACTCGATAAATGCGTCCCAGTGATCCCTTACCTTCTCGTATATTCCTTTGAATTCGGGCGCCTTCTTGCCTTTAGAGTTGTAGTCGGTCCATAATCTTTTCTTCCAAGTCTGGAACGCGCCGGCCATCTTATGGAGAGCAAACTCCTTCACTTTGTTCCTTTGACGCTCCGAGAGAGAATCTGGTAGGGTGAAATGCTCCATGAGCTCTCGCCAAAGGGCATCTTTAATTCTTTTATCGACATAATTCACTCCTGGTTTTGGTTCCTTTGGCCGAATCCATTCATGCATTGTGATCGGGACTCCGTCCCTAACAACCACTCCGCATTGACACACAAATGTCTTGGCATTGGCTTCAGGGTGAGTCAGTTCGCCATTATGTTTGAAAGCATCAAGATTGAGCTTTGCGTTGCCATCCAATATTTTGGTAGCGCCTCATACATTTCTACAAGATTGGCTCGATCTGGAGGGCTAATAATTAAAATAAGAAAGATTTGTTAATATATATATATACAAATCAATTAATACACATGTAATGATCACCAGAGGCTAATTGATGTGTATATACCTCGCCGAACATTCTTGGTTGTTCCGGATTTTGGAGCATAAGTTGTTCTTCCTCGGTCTCACATCCATCACCGTGATTGTTCAGATATTGTGAGCCATCATCATGATCATGTGATTCACCTCGAAGGTCCGCTGGGTCTTTGGAGGAGCATATCATGTTGAAGATGTCCTCTTCATGAGCTCTACCAGTATTGTCCATAGCTTAATAACTAGTCCATAATAATATAGATAAAACAAATTAGTATTTAAATTAGCATGCATTCAAGAAGAAAAATAACTGATAGTTAATTAATAATGCATCATCGAATACATATATAGTATAGTTCTTAGAAAAGATCTCATCTGCATAATCTTGGATAATTTTCAATACATCGGCTAATCTCCATCGATCTAGCTAATACTTCATAATAATACATCATAATAGTAGCTAGCTAATATATCTATCTAGCTAGAACCCTAGTGCCCGGCGGATATCGGGGCAGGCGGTGGACACCCAAAGAGAAGGAACCATCACAGGAACATAGCTTCAGTGAGATCCCTGAAGAATCTACCAGGTATTGTCGGACCTGGCCTCCAAAGCTGCCATGTAGCGTCGGACGTGCTCGTTCTCCTTGCTGACATGGTATTGTACCACCTCCGCGGGGGACTCAAGCCTCTCGATCGTCTGTGTCCCATGCGGCCGCCACCACAGAACCTCCGGGTCGACGACGGGCTGGCTCCTAAACTAAACATAAACTAACACATGTCCTAATAACCTGATAACCTAACTAACTAACTAACTAAATAGGGGTGTTGTGTCGTGGTCGGGGTCGGGTGTCGAGGGTGTCGTGTCGGGGTGTCGCGGTTCGACGTCGAGGGACCCTAGATACCCTAGCATCTACACACTAGTCCGGTAATCATCGGGGCAATCGTAGGGGTGAGGGGTCGGCCGGGAGATCTCACCTAGCCTCCTGACCAGGAGGTGGCGTCGGTGACGGGCTAGGGGCGGCGGCAACGGGATCGCGGAGCGGCGACCGGAGTGAGCGGGCCGGCGGCGACGGGACCGGCGACGAGGGGCGACGTCCGGGTAGGCGAGGGCAAGAGGGCGATGGCGGTGAGGGCGACGACGGCGGTGGTGAGGGCGACGGCGGCGAGGGGCGGCGTCCGGGTAGGCGAGGGTGACCGCGGCGAGGGCGACGGCGGCGGTGTTGAGGGCGACGGTGGTACGACCGACGGCGGCGAGGGCGACGGCGGTGGTGGTGCAATGGCGGCGGTGGTGAGGGCGACAGCAATGGCGCGGTGGTGGTGCGATGACGGCGAGGGCGATGGCGGCGACGACGACGGCGGCGACGGCGACGGCAATGGCGATTTCGGCAGCCTGGCGGCGCAAGTTGAGCTCTCTCGGTGCGTTGCTCGGCCCAGGATGACGAAGTCCTCTATTTATACCAGGCACACCTTTAGTACGGGTGCGTGGCATGCACCGGTACTAAAGGGTCTTTAGTACCGGTGCTAGTCATGCACCGGTACTAAAGGTCCTGCCAAAAGAGCACGGGGGCGGTGGACCTTTAGTACTAGTGCATGGCTAGCACCGATACTAAAAGTGTTTTTTAATTAAATATTAGTTATTATTTTTAGAAAAAACCCGTAAACTTTAGAAAATCATAGAAAAACGTAGGACTCCAATGGAAATAAATAATCTATGAAAAAAATCAGAAAAATATAAAGAATCTGTTTATGGCATTTCCATGCATGTTTGAACAACTTCAACTGCTGTATAAGATAATTTGATTAAATATGACATTTGAAATATTCATATCTCAAGTTTGAAAAGAAGTACAAATGAATTCTGAAAAGGTTGTAATTGGCATGACATCATAATTTCACCCACATAGCAACTTCTAGAGAGTTGAGAGGGTTACGGCAAAAACTGGATGCACTTCGTGTACAAATTGGACAATCTCATAAGAAGTATGAGGGTTTCGGACGAAAACTCATCTATTACAAAGGGATTTCATTTTTAATAACTTATATTCACTCCATACTTTTTGTGTATTCAATATGCACCATTCAAAGGCACATCATCAATTTTCAATCCTTTCTGACTTCATTTGATATTTTTCATCCATTTAATGATTTATTTTGAGCTAAATGACCCTGAATTTGAAAAGCAGTACAAATGAACTCTGAAAAGGTTGTAACTTGGCATGACAACATAATTTCACCCACATAGCAACTTCTAGAGAGTTGAGAGGGTTACGACCAAAACTGGATGCACTTCGTGTACAAATTGGACAATCTCATAAGAAGTATGAGGGTTTCGGACGAAAACTCATCTATTACAAAGGGATTTCATTTTTAATAACTTATTTTAACTCCATACTTTTTGTGTGTTCAATATGCACCATTCAAAGGCACATCATCAATTTCCAACCCTTTCTGACTTCATTTGATATTTTTCATGCATTTAATGATTTATTTTGAGCTAAATGACCCTGAATTTCAAAAGCAGTACAAATGAACTCTGAAAAGGTTGTAACTTGGCATGACATCATAATTTCACCCACATCGCAACTTCTAGAGAGTTGAGAGGGTTATGGCAAAAACTGGATGCACTTCGTGTACAAATTGGACAATCCCATAAGAAGTATGAGGGTTTCGGACGAAAACTCATCTATTACAAAGGGATTTCATTTTTAATAACTTATTTTAACTCCATACTTTTTGTGTGTTCAGTATGCACCATTGAAAGGCACATCATCAATTTTCAACCCTTTCTAACTTCATTTGATATTTTTCATGCATTTAATGATTTATTTTGAGCTAAATGACCCTGAATTTGAAAAGCAGTACAAATGAACTCTGAAAAGGTTGTAACTTGGCATGACATCATAATTTCACCCACATAGCAACTTCTAGAGAGTTGAGAGGGTTACGGCAAAAACTGGATGCACTTCGTGTACAAACTGTTACAAAGCTATACCATGCTAGCTAGGAAATGCATGAATGTCCTTCACATAAATATATAGAAAGTGATGACGGTGAAGCCGGTCACATCGCAGAGTGGGATCTCGCGGTGTAAGACTTTTTCTGCGTGTTTGTCCCTTTCTTATGATTGCGCCGTAACCATGGATAATCTTCATCATTTAACATGATGCTTGGGTCAGTCTTCACTCTGAAGGGAGGGATTTCATGAAACTTTTCGTAATCTTCGGACATGTCTGTCTTGTCCTCCACTCCCACAATGTTTCTTTTCCCTGAAAGAACTATGTGGCGCTTTGGATCATCGTATGATGTATTCGCTTCCTTATCTTTTTTTCTCCTCGGTTTGCTAGACATGTCCTTCACATAGAAAACCTGAGCCACATCATTGGCTAGGACGAATGAGTCGTCTGTGTATCCAAGATTGTTGAGATCCACTATTGTCATTTCGTACTGCGGGTCTACCTATACCCCGCCTCCAGTATATTTGACCCATTTGCACCGAAACAAAGGGACCTTAAGATCAGGTCCATAGTCAAGTTCCCATATCTCCTCTATGTAACCATAATATGTGTCTTCAAAGTTGGTTGCATCGTAGCGGACACCACTGTTTTGGTTGGTGCTCTTCTTATCTTGGGCGATCGTGTAAAATGTATTCCCATTTATCTCGTACACTTTGAAAGTCGTTACAGTCGAACTTGGTGTCTTGGCCAACCAGTACAGTTCATCTGGAACATCGTTGTCATTGATGAGCTTTGTTTGCAACCAACTGGCAAAAGTCTCCATATGTTTACATTCAATCCAGGGGTCAGACTGCTCCGGGTTCTTGGACCGTACAATATCCTTATGTTCCTCCATATATGATTTATTGCTTGAGTGAAAGAATGCCCGTCCATATTTATTGCTTCTTTCTTTTCTAATGTGCCTTTTCCACCCAGTCTCCCCTCATGCCGTGATTCAGGAAGACCAATCGGCTTAATGTCAGGAAAAAAGTCAACACAAAACTCAATAACCTCCTCTGTTCCATATCCCTTGGCGATGCTTCCTTCTGGCCTAGCACGGTTATGAACATATTTCTTTAAGACTCCCATGAACCTCTCGAAGGGGAACATATTGTGTAGAAATACAGGACCCAGAATGTTAATCTCTTCGACTAGGTGCACTAGAACGTGCATCATAATATTGAAGAAGGATGGAGGGAACACCAACTCGAAACAGACAAGACATTGTACCGGGTCATTTTGTAACCTTGGTAGGATTTCTGGATCGATTACCTTCTGAGAAATTGCATTAAGGAATGCACATAGTTTCACAATGGCTAATCGAACATTTTCCAATAGAAGCCCCCTAAGTGCAACCAGAAGTAATTGCGTCATAATCACGTGGCAGTCATGAGACTTTAGATTTTCAAATTTTTTCTTTGCCATATTTATTATTCCCTTTATATTCGACGAGAAGCCAGACGGGACATTGATACTGAGCAGGCATTCAAAAAAGATTTCCTTCTCTTCTTTCGTAAGAGCGTAGCTGGCAGGACCTTGATACTGCTTTGGAGGCATGCCGTCTTTTTCATTAATTCTTTGCTTGTCCTCCCATGCCTCTGGTGTATATTTTGTCTTTCCATACACGCCCAAGAAGCCTAGCAGGTTCACACAAAGATGCTTCGTCACATGCATCACGTAGATTGCATTGCGGACCTCTAGGTCTTTCCAATATTCAAGTTCCCAAAATATAGATTTCTTCTTCCACATGGGTGCGTGTCCGTTGGCGTCATTCGGAACAGATTGTCCGCCAGGACCCTTTCCAAAGATTACGTGTAAATCCTTGACCATATCAAATATATATTCACCAGGACGGAGGCCAGGCTTCTTCCGGTTATCTGGCTCACCTTTGAAATGGTTGCCTCCCTTTCTTAAGATATGCTTGATCGGTAGAAATCGACGATGTCCCAGGTACACATTATTCTTACATTTATCCAAATATATACTTTCAGTATCATCTAAACAGTGCGTGCATGCATTGTATCCCTTGTTTGTATGTCCTGAAAGGTTACTAAGAGCAGGCCAATCATTGATGGTTACAAACAGCAACGCTCGTAGGTCAATTTCCTTCTGTGTGTGCGCATCCCACACACGCACACCTGGTTTTTTCCACAACTGTAGAAGTTCATCAACTGGTGGCCTTAGGTAGAAATCAATGTCATTGTTGGGTTTCTTAGGGCCTTGAATGAGCACTGGCATAATAATGAACTTCCGCTTCATGCACAACCAAGGAGGAAGGTTGTAGATACATAGAGTCATGGGCCAGGTGTTGTGATTGGAGCTCTGCTCGCCAAAAGGATTCATGCCGTCTGTACTAAGACCAAACCATAAGTTCGTTGCGTCAGCTGCAAAGTTCTCGAACTCCCTCTCGATTTTTCTCCACTACGACCCATCAGCGGGTGCTCTCAACATCCTTTCTCTCTTACGTTCTTCTTTGTGCCATCGCAACAACTTGGCATGCTCCTTGTTTTCGAACAAACGTTTCAACCGTGGTATTATAGGAGCATACCACATCACCTTGGCAGGAACCCTCTTCCTGTGACGTTCGCCCTCCACATCACCAGGGTCGTCGCGGGGGATCTTATAGCGTAGTGTACCCCATACCGGACATGCATCCAAATTCTCGTACTCCTCACCACGGTAGAGGATGCAGTCATTAGGGCATGCATGCATCTTCTGCACCTCTAATCCTCGAGGGCAGACAACCTTCTTTACTTCGTATGTACTTTCAGGCAATTCGTTATCCTTTGGAAGCATCTTATTTATCATTATCAGCAATTCTTGAAATCCCTTGTCAGTTACACCATTCTTCGCCTTCCATTGCAGCAAATCCAGCGTGGTACCCAGCTTTTTCTGGTCATCTTCACAATTTGGATACAATAATTTCTTGTGATCCTCTAACATGCATTTCAACTTCAACCTCTCCTTATCATTTTCGCAGTATCTCTTTGCATCAGCAATGACCTGACCCAAATCATCAGCGGGCTCATCTGATGCCTCTTCTTCAGCTTCCCCCATTGATGCCTCTTCTTCAGCTTCCCCCATTGTTGTATCAGTGAAAGGATAGTTGTCATCATCCTCTTCTTCTTCATTGTCTTCCATTATAACCCCTCTTTCTCCATGCTTGGTCCAACAGCTATAGTAGGACATGAAACCGGACTTCAGCAGGTGGTAGTGAAGGGTTTTTGAGTTAGAGTAATTCCTATCATTCTTACAGTCACGACATGGATAACACATGAAACCATTCTGCTTATTTGTCTCAGCCACACGAATAAAATCATGCGGGCCATTAAGAAACCCTGGACTTAGTCGGTTATCGTACATCCATTGCTAGCTCATGTTCACTACACAACATCGAAGTGACCAAATTAATACAACTTCATCATTACATTACAACCAAAAGTAGAGCTAGCAGTTTCCAAATGTTATTACTGCAAATAATGGATACTTATAGTTCATACATATACATCTCATAAAACAACACCAACTATCTAAAACATGTGAATACAACAACAAATGTGATCATAATCACAACTAAAGTAACAATTGAGCCAACAGCATAATGATACCAAGCCTCTTTATCAATGGCATATTTTCTAATCTTTCTAAGATTCAAGCGCATTCCAACCATCTTGTTCTTGTGATCATCGACGATATCGGTAACATGCAACTCCAATCCCATCTTCTCATCTTCAGTTCTTTTATATTTTCCTTTCAAATGATCAATTTCTTTTTCAGCTTGTGTTAATTTCTCGAGCAGAATTGCATAGTCGGTCGGAATTTCTGGTTCAACTACTTCCTATAGATAAAAATATCTACGTCAATTTGGTGGCATAATTAAATATCATAGACATTAGATGATGTGTGAAATAGTTATAAAAGATAATTAACGACATACCACATCTGAATCATAGACTGGACGAGGGCCGACGTGGGCGGATACCATAACCATTACACTATAGAATAACTAACAATAATACAAGTAAGTAAATCGTACACGCAGCTATCTAAATCATACAAGTAATTTTTTTAAAAGATTTTAAGAAAAAACAAGAGGCTCACCAAGGTGGCCGGTGCCGCGACGAGACGGTGCGGACGATGGACGGTGGTTAGGACGGCCGGGGATTGGAAGGCACACCAAATAAACCACACCTACACATATGCAACCTAACAAGTTAATTTGATCTCAAATTGGATATAAATTAAATAAACTCCCACAAATCACATATCACATATCTTTGAGCATATCACAAGCTAATCTAGCAAGAGATGAAGGAGCAAAGTTGCTAACCTTTATGAACACTTGGATAGACGGGGTGCCTTTAAATCTTGACAAATCCTTGGCAAAATGGAGGATGAGCTTCGAGCAAGAAAAAGAACATGGGAAGGCACACCAAATAAACCACACCTACACATATGCAACCTAACAAGTTAATTTGAGCTCAAATTGGATATAAATCAAATAAACTCGCACAAATCACATATCACATATCTTTGAGCATACCACAAGCTAATCTAGCAAGAGATGAAGGAGCAAAGTTGCTAACCTTTATGAACACTTGGATAGATGGGGTGCCTTTAAATCTTGAAAAATCCTTGGCAAAATGGAGGATGAGCTTTGAGCAAGAAGAAGAACAGAGGAGAAAACAGAGCTCTTTCGATCGGCTGCGGGCGGATGTATATGTAGGAAGTCTTTAGTACCGACTGGTGTAGGCTGGTGACACCAGTCGGTACTAAAGGTGCAAGCGGGGCCCATGTCTGACCAAAACCCTGCCACGTCCCCTTTAGTACCAGCTCGTGAGACGAACCGGTACTAAAGGTCCCTCATGAGCCGGTACTAAAGGTCGCCCTGCTCCTAGCCGTTGTAGCCGGCACGAACCGGGACTAAGACCATCTTGAGTACCGGTTCGTGACCAGACCGGGACTAAAGCTCGGGACGAAAGGTCTGTTTTCTACTAGTGCTAGGGACTCACGGGCGAGGGCTGGATCGGCGGCCAGGGCCTCGCTGGCAGGGAATCTAGTTTTTCCCGAGGGAGCCTAAGCAGCAGGAGCTTGAGTGGCCTCTGTGTGGCTGATGTAGGTTGGCCGGCATCGACCGTTGGGCCCGATGGTGGGTGCGGATGGTGGCTGGAGCGACCACGGTGCGGGCGCGCGATGAAGGAAGAAAGGAGAAGCAGAGGGCTAATTAGCAACATTTTAAAAGTTAAAAGGGTTGTTTTGCAAAATTGTAAATGAACTAACGTAAGCACATCTTTTTTCGGATGGAGGGAGTAGTTGAGAATATCAGCGAGATGATCACGCACAAAGAGAAGATGGAGCGCCTCTCCGGTGAGCAATGTGGTGATGATAGGCAAGTAGAGTTCCTCTTGGAAAAAACCTAGATCAAGGGAGCACGGAGAGCTCCAAGTGCTTGTCTCTGACGAGTAAACGGTGTCCATGGCCACACCCTCGTCCTCGTCAAGGGTGATGAAGACAATGAAGAATGGGCCCAAGTGACAAGCCACGTGGTCGTAGCCGTCCACAGCACAAAGCACAGCCACAACTGCACTTGAAGATCTGTAGTACCTATGGGCGCGTTTGGTTGCCCGCATGCAGCCCAACCAGACCCGCGGGGGATGTGCGTGGCCTGTTTGGTTGGCTGGGCTGCATGCAATTCGTGGCCCGCATGAACTTTAAAGCAGGCATGAGCCTGCCCTGGCGGAAACTGCTGAATCGGTAGTTTCTCGCGAGCCTCGCTTGGCGCGGCCACGCGTCCGAGGAGGTTGCACACCTCGGGGAGCGCGGGAGATTGAGGGGACGTCTCATAACTCCCATCCCACTCTCCTGTCACCGTCTCGGCATTGTTCCCACCTCTCTGCCTCACCGCCCCTCCCTCTCCTCTCCTCTCCGCTCCTCCGATGGCTCCGCCTCGCCCACCGCCGCGTCGTCCTCTAACCCCCATCGGCAGGCACATCGCTAGCATCCAGAACCATCGGGTGGCTGGGCTCGTGAACTCTGGCATGGACTTGGCGTTGGCGCTGCGAGCATCGTCCCCCATCTGCTGTCGGCCACCGCGAGGGACGACCAATGCGGTGTCGGCCGTTCCTGCTCCGCCGCTGGTTCTGGACCTCGTGGTCCTGGGCTCGGCGCCGGCGTTGTCCACAAAGCTGCCACTTCTGGGGACCCCATTGGGTAGGGAGGTCTTCTTGACCCCCGTCCAAGGGTTTTCTCCTGTCAGCGGGCCGTCCACCTCGACCTCCGGCGTGGCCATGAGCACGGGGCCGATGTTGTTGGTCGTCGCTAGGGCCGGCTCCGCCACTGCGCCGCCACCTCTCTCCTTCCTGCCAGGGTTTTCACCCCGGCCTCGGTTCGCTGGGACTGCGCAAGCTCCAATGAGTCAAAGAATACCCAATGCTTGCTTGTAGATGTAGATTAGGGGTTTATTGCTTAGGCATGTGCTACTGCTTTTTTAGGATTCAAATAGATCCGATTTGATTCGATCCCAGTCGAATCGAATCTGACCGATCTGTTCTTGTTTGCTACAGTAAGTGTTCTAGGATAATGTTCTTCTACTAGTGCTAGGGTCTTGCTAGGTGTAGGATCACTAGAAGAGTGTCTAAAGGGGGGTGAATAGACTACTAGCAGGAATTTAAAACCTAACATTTTCCCAAGTTAATTGGTTGGTAGATTTTAATAGACCTACACATGCATGTCTACAAGTATGGCAGCGGAAAGTAAAGACATTGCACATGAAGTAAAGAGATGAGATAGGAAGATCAAACGCAATAGGAGACTCAAAGATTTTTCCCATGGTTTCGATAGGTGGTGCTATCGTACGTCCACGTTTATGGAGTCTTCAACCCATGGAGGACTCCACCCATAAGGGTCCACAAAGTAGCAACCTTGACTATTCCATATGGCTTCCGTCGACGAAGGACTAGCCTCACTATGGGTAGATCTTCACGAAGTAGGCGATCTCCTTGCCCTTACAAACTTCTTGGTTCACTCCACAACACGAAGTAGGAGGCTCCCAAGAGACACCTAACCAATCTAGGAGGCACCACCCTCCAAAAGGTAATAGGCTCGGTAATGACGATGAACTCCTAGCTCTTGTTCTTCAAGATGATAGACCCCTCAACACACAATCACTGTCTCACAGATTTGGCTTGGTAGAAGAGATGAGATTGGTGGAAAGCAACTTGGGGAGGCTAGAAATCAAGATCCGTATGGTTGGAGTGGAAGATATTGATCTCAACACAAGTGTAGGTGGTTCTCTCTCACAAAATCTGATAGGATAGGTATGGAATAGTTCTGAGTGCTTCTCTTTCGAGTAGGTGGTGGTGGAGGGTATACTTAGGAATCCCCAAAAATCCAACCGTTACATACAAAATGACCAACTCGGTGACACCGATGTGTTAATCTTGGTGGTACCGAAGTGATGAAAAGGTGGCAACTTTTGAATCTCGGAGGGATCGATATACGAATCTTGGTTGCACCGATAAGGTGACCAATAGTCAGATTTCCAATCTCGGTGACGCCGACCCAACATTCTCAATGGGACCGAAAATGTGAATTTGCCTAACAGAAAGTTGGCAACCTAAACTCGGTGGCATCGTTATGGAATCAGTTGCACCGAAGTGGCTCGGGTTTGGCTTAGTCTGTCTAGGTTTTGGAATCGGTGGCAGCGAGATAGGAATGTTGGTTGCACTGATTTCAAATGTTTGTCTATAGACAGACTTTGGTGGGAGAGCTTGTGGATGTTTTTGGTGACTATCACTTGTGCACGTATGAGCATTTTGTTCACCAACAAAACCTTACCCCCTTTTAATAGTATTGGCTTTCCTATGGACTCAAAGTGATTTCTCACAAATGTAAAATGTGGAGTCCTTTTGCTTGAAGCTTGGACAACCTATTTCCTTGCATCTTGGGGTAATTGCACAATCTCCACAATCCTTTTGCCAACCCAACTCTCCATGGACTATTATCTGAAATACACTAGATAGAGGTGTTAGTCCAAGAGACAATGTATGTTGTCATGACTTATCAAAACCACCAAGGGAGCATGTTGTGCTTTCACTAGGATCTTACTAGGATCTGTGTTCATGCAAATGGCATGTTCATGTTTAAGCTAGGATCATGCTCATGTTGCTATTCAAGTTGCTACATACATGTTCAAGCTAGGGTTTGTGTTGCATGCTCTAGATTGTTATACGTGCATGTAGTAGGACCATTTTTGGATGCTGCCAAATGTGCATGGGTGCACATTGGTGCCATACTTAGATGTTTCCATGCTTAAGATAGTCCACTGATCAGTGGCAGTTGCAGAAGACAAGATGCCACTGATCGGGGACATTTGCTCAAGAGCAAGTGACATTGATAAGTAGCACTTGACAAAGATTTTGTGCACTGATCAGTGGCATTTGCTCTTGGGAAAGTCTCTCTGATTAGTGCCAAATGCTGTTGTGCTAGTGCAACTGATCAGTGGCATTTGCTCAAGAGAAAGTGCCATTGATAAGTGGCATTTGGCAAAGAGTTTGTGCACTGATCAGTGGCATTTGCTCTTGGGCAAATGTCTCTCATCAGTGCCAAATGTTGTTTTGCTAGTGCAACTGATCAGTGGCATTTGCAGAAGTGCTAATGCCACTGATCAGTGGTTGTTCATTTTGCAAGCACCTCTAATACTTGCCATCTTACCTGACAAGATATTGAAGACTGACTGGGACGTGGCGGTGGAGGAGCTCAGGTGGTGGTCGGAGCTAAGGGTGTCGAGGATCTCATCCCCATGAACAGGAGGCTCAAGAGGGTGGACCTGCCTGGCAGGGTCGCCTTCATGAGCCTGCCTCATTCAAGGGGACGATCTCCAAGGACCGGCCACGAGGAGGGAGCCCGGGAGCCGTTGTGCTTCAACCAGCATATCAAGGACGCCGAAGACCTTGCCATGCTCGTCATGCCTCGCAAGTTCTCGGAGGTGATGAACGAGTATTTGGTCATTAGGCGGCTCCCGCGCGCGGTTAGGCTCTTGGCGAACAAGTGGTGCGAGTTCTGGGTGCTGGTCCAGAACTTCGAGGGGCACATGGTGTTTGGCCGGGTGTGGAACTACTTCTACCGCCGCCACCGGATCGTCCCTGGTGATCTCCTCGTTCTGCGCATCTCAGGACTCGGCATGAAGGTCCAAATCGACAACCATGACTCCTCGATCATGTGCAGGTTTCGTTGCAGCAAGCACAGCTGCGTTGGTAACATTGAGCATGCAATGTAGTTAACTTAGGTGTTAGTGTTGAACTTGTTATGTTGTCACGCTAGAACTTATTGTACTTGTGGTGTGAACATGTTAATATTTTAGCCAGAAGCGGACCCTGGCGTCGAGCAGGGAAGGAGGATGCCCCTGCTGTTAATCTAAGTTTGATGTTGCTGTCATTTTCGTTGGTTGCTTTGTTTAATCTAAGTAGTTTGCTGTTAATGTGAGTAATTTGATGTGATTCCCATTCCTTGCTTTGTGTTGATCATATGGTGGTAAGGACACCACATTTGATTGGGATGAGCAGAACACAAACGCTGTTTGCAACCAAACAACACAAGTTTGCATCTGCTCACACTCTAAGCACAAAAACGGCAACCAAACAGCAGGAGGGTAAGTGCCCCTTCATGTGATGCAGGCAACCAAACAGGTTGCATCTGTTGCATATGAGGCTGTATATGAAGAACCAGGCTGGCTGAAGATGGATATGCAACGCAGATACTGTAGCACAAACTAACCAAACGCGCCCTATGTAAACGTGACTGCTGCAGCTTCCTAACGTTGCCCATCATGGGGTCCCAGACGACCATGTAGTGCTACCTCTTATCCTTGTAAAGATTACCGAGGAGGGCGCGACCATGGCGGCAGTCGATCACATCATAGTCATAGGATGGCGCGAGAGAAACTTGGTGGTGGAGATGAAGGGGGCACCGCGGTCCTCACTCTGGAAGAAACTGAGCATGTGGGTTGTCTTCTTGTGGAAGGCGCGGTAGCGACTGCGGAAGCCATGGTCGGAGAGGAGCCAGCAGCACGGCTTGCAGACGAGGGAGGCACGGACCAAATTTTCACGCTCGTCGGGCGAGAGGCGGATGAGGATCTCCTCCACGAGCAATTCGACGTCCTTGAGCTCCCGCGCATGTTGCGGTGGCATGGTGTGTGGCATGTGGTTGGGGACGATCGAGGAAGCCGAACCAACGACTGAGAGCTACAGGCCGCGACCATATATATGGCCAGGTCTATTGCAGATGAGCGAGCTACAAACTCTTGGGACGATTCAAAAATAAATGCCTTCCTCCATCGAGAAGCTCACAGTTCTCCTGCTCCCGTTTCTTATTTCATTTAGGGCATCTCCAATAACTGTAAGATAGCTATTTGTACACTTTGCCACCTAGGATATATGATGATGTGGCAACAAATAAATGAAGAAAGAAAGTAAAGTTGTATTCCCTCCGTCTCGGTGTATAAGTCATCTTAGATTTTGCACCGTGGCCAAGATGGAGAGAAATACGAGAGAAATTAATGTTACTTTGCTAATTAATATCATTGCATGCAATGTAATGACCAATGCATGCGGTGCTAACTAGTCTCAAGTCATTAAAAACATACACACTCCACTTTTTATATTGGTTGATTCCTTTATTCATGTTAAGAAACAAGAAACGAAGTGATAATTAATGCACCGCGCCTAAGTGTTTTGGGAAAATCTAATTTTCGTAAGATACTTAAAGGCCGAGACGAAGAGAGTATGTAGTTTAACCAACAGCTCTTGCACAAACTCCAAGGTTAAATAGAAAGCAATTGCATTTATTCCCTCTTCTCCTATTGGACAATATAGATGCAACCGTTGGAGTAGTTGTATGATCCCTTGTTGGTTAATGAGATGAACAATTTTACCAACAATATTACGTACAAACGATTGAAGATGCCCTTACTAAGCCAAGCATATCGTGGATCGGTGGTCGCGAGCTCGTGTCCTCCTTCCCGAGGAAACAATTATGTCAAAGAACCAATTGAGTTTCCGCAGAGCAACTGTTTGGTTTTCACGCCTGGCAGTCATGACAAAACATGTGCATGCATGCCGCACATCGTTATGCTGCTACTCATTCTTCCATGCAACATGTGGTTGACTGGTTAGAGCGATCGTGTTATTCCCAGCTCATCAGAGTTTAAATCCTAGTGTTCGCATTATTTTTGAAATTATTTTAGAATTTTCGGGGATGCGTTTTCAGTAGGAGGAGGCGTTCCGTCGACGGCGAGACGCCTGTGATGACTTCGTAAATCTCAAGATGATATGTCGGGTCAGTCTTTTGAAAGTGCTCATACGCGTAGGGTGTGCGTATGTGCATTCATAGGGATGAGTGTATGCGCGTGTATATGAACGCTTGCATCTGTACTGTGTTAAAAAAACCACTATGTGGTATTGAAAGTTGTACCTGAGTGTGAGAAGAAGTAGCAGTACTACGACCTTTTTGTACCATCAGACTGATTTGAGATTCGGTATGGGCCACAACAATGAAACCAAGCCAACCATTGGGTCAAGAGAAAGTTGATGTCCCTCTATGACCTTTTTGTACCATCAGACTGATTTGAGATTCGGTATGGACCACAACAATGAAACCAAGCCAACCACTGTGTCAAGAGCAAGTTGATGTCCCTCCCCCCTCCCAACCCTAAAACCCGCTCTGGTGACCAAGGTTGGTGGTGCACTTTGGTGTCATTGGTGACTGATCGGGAACATGGAGACATCCCTGACCTTGAAGGGCAACGCAACAATAGCGACCCGTCCTTGTGCTCGGGTAGGGTGCAGATGGCGGAGGCGCTTGGAAAACTCAACATCTCGAAGGAAGAGGCGACTCTTCTGGTGATGGATGACAAGGATGATGGTGCCCCGCCGATGTGGCTACTGGCGGGCAAGGTACTACACCGGAATAAATTTCACATCTAGATGATCACCAGTGCTTTCCGTCCAGCTTGGGGCAACCCTAGCGGCCTGGTTTTTTGTCCTTTGAATTTGAAGCCAAACATGATCGTCACACTGTTTGGGAGGGATTAGCATAGCATATCAGTAAGCATGTTGTGATCGTGGAGGAGTTTGAGGCACATATGCAACCGTCAGAACTGAATTTTAACAGGCTGCATAATGGGGCAAGGGTGGTTAATGTACCCTACAATCTGAGGAATGATGATCGAGGCTTGTCAATTGCGCAACAGATTGACAAGCATGTAACCCTGGTGCAGAATGATCCAATGGTCGGGTTTCTCGGATCACGAGTTACAAAAGAAGCCCCTCCCGCGATGGATCTTGATTCAATCGACCATGAGAAACATGAGAGAATGATACAACATAGAATATGAACAAGGTCCCCACTTTTGGTTCTCATACGGTCACCTAGGACACTCTGGTTTGTTTTGTCCTACGTCGTGAACGCGCCAAGAGAACAACGATCTACCGTTCAAGTCTAGTCTCAAAGCACCAAAGGATATGAAGAAAACTGATTCTGGTGATGGTTCAACCAGAGAGAAGCAGGATACTAAGAATACCACCAATAGATCTCAGACTTCGACCCCTAATTTGAAACCAGGTAATGACACGACCTCCTCGATGAAGAAGAACGTACAAACAAGTGTAAGGGAGGTTTGCATCTCAATTCAATCAGGTTCATTGGCTTGTTCAAACACCACTCTGGCAATCACGCAAGGCGGTGGTGATGATCAAGACAAGGAGCGCATGGCAATCACCGCATCGCCTTCTAATCTTGATAAGGATGATCTGAATTAGGGGATAGTGGAAAGGGACCCATAGAAGAAGAAGCCAACACCACCAACCTCTGAAACTTCGGCAGCGTCTGTGAGTCAGCGCTGCCAGAGCCAATGAATGCACTGAGCTGGAACTTCCAGGGTTTTGGGAACCATTAGTCGATTCAAGAGCTTCGCAAAATTGTGAAGCAAGAAGTCTCACGTTGGTTTGTGTCATGGAAACTAAGACAAAAGGTACGAGAGTAGAAAATTTTAAGCAGTCGTTAGGGACTTAGGGTTTTCTTGTTGTTTTCTTGTCGATAAAGACAATCTTAGTGGTGGCATTGGAATCTTCTGGTCTAGAGAAGTTAATGTCACCTTGGAAAATTCCAAGTTTTCTCATATAGATGTATGATATGGGATTTTTCTGTTTTTCTCACATTGCCGTTAATAACACCTTACGCCCCATTGGTAGGCTTGTCGTGCGCGGCGTATAGAGCCAGCTTGCCGGCTAGCTTGCCGAAGGTGAGTGAGGATGACCCGGCGATGGAGGACGCGTTCGACGATGAGCCAGTGCCCTTGCCCGCGCTGGTCATGCCAGCTTCACCATGATAGAGGAGCAGCCGGTGCTACTGGTGTTAGCGTTCCGACTAGATCAGAAGGACCAACGCTAACCTCTGTCTCCTCGACCAGCAACAACTCACGGAGGGGCAGAACCTCTGCGAGCAAGCAAACGAGGATGCCGACGCTGCCATGGTCATGGAGAATCTAACCTTCCTGGATGAGCACGGAGCATTGTACCCGTCCATGCACAATGCCCCGCGACCAATGACGGCGTTGTGTCCTATAGGCAGAGGTCGATGCCGTGTTAGCAAAGATCGAAGGAGGAGGACACAGAGGAGGCGCATCCGATCGCAGATGTTGCCAGCTCTACACTGGTCGTGATGCCTGCACGGTTCTCATCAGGCCGCAACGACCACGAGGCAAACCTTAACACGTCGATCGTGAACCTCACCTCGACTGGCGACATCCACACGCGGTGGACTCCGCTGACGAAGAGTAGGACATGGGACATGGTCATGGGCACGTGTGGTGTCCCATGTGGGTCATGTCCCATGTGTGCTCTTTTCCTCGCCAGGGACCCACACCATCAGGACGAAAGACAAGACCTGAAACACGGACACTATTACCGTCAGCGAAGATTTAGAGTAGGTTAAAAAATGTCATGTACGCTTTTGTTTAATTGAGATATGTCAAAAATGTAATGAATTTGGTCCGGTTTAGATAAAAATCATTCGGTTTGTTCAAATTCCACTTGAAATGTATGCAGACATTTGAGGTACATGATTGGATGACCGACTCTTGTATCACTATCTGCGAACACGTCCGGATGTGGCCGCAGATGGATACTGTGTCGGTTTTAGGGGTTCGCGTTAGAGATGTCCCAAGGATGAATATTTTCGTTCACAATTAGATACCCACTAGTCTACATATCATAAGTTCGAATGCAAAGAGATTAACCTTTTTATGAGAACTACCATAAAAAAAATTGGGAGGTACTTTCCGTTTCTGATAGAGCAAATACATGGAAAGCATAGATAGCTTAACATCAAGTTCGAGCCTTTTACAGAACAAAGATTACTGACTGAATTAGTTTGACCCGCGAGAAAAAGGGCAACCAGCTCCACCTCCTGGCCAACCAAATGATTTCATTCTCCTTCGTCCAAATAAATGAACAATGCCTTCTGACTTACCTAACCAAACAAAACTGCGGGGCTATTTGACTTTCTTTTCATCACCATTGAACATTTATTATTGTAGAGAAGACTGAACTCAAGTATTCTTTTGGTGTTCACACTTGTAAACTACTTGACTTTGCATTGCATGGACTGAAATGGAGGTGAGTTGACTTTGCCAAAGATTTTTATGCTGTGAAAAGTTATCAGTGAACTACCATGTTCATCATCTACAGCATCAAATCCTCACCATATCTCGCAAGCAGGTTATTTCGTTCGGATCGAACACATAACACTTCTCCTGGTTCTAGTCACAAGACAAAAAAAAAAACTAAATTGACAGGTCTGCACAGTTCATGTGGACAAAAATCAAAAGAGATACTGATTTCATATTTGAAGCTGTTGCCATAAGCCATCGCTGTGAGGAAGAGTGCCAGGTTTCAGATCTGTGGTTTATGGCAACTGCACAAACTTCAGATTACTGGTCGAAGAATAGCAACTAGTACAAAGATTACCACTGGTCGAAGAACAGCAACTAGCACAAAGATAATCACTGGAGTTGTCCGCCATTCTGTAGATTGTAACAATGGCCTTAACTTGGACATGGAGGAAGTTCAGCAAGTGGTTTCAGGATAAATATTTTTATGCCGCCCCCAAGAGCGGGTTAAACGCGGGTTTCTGACCATCAGACTAATCTATACCTACTAATAAAGCAAGGTGATATTTTTGGTTTCGTCCTGCTTTATATTTTTTTTGTTGGTATGTGATCTCCTATTAATTTGATTGGTTCCTACGAGGTGGGACTATTTCATAATGTAGCGGCCCGTTGCACTCTGCCTCCTCCAAGATTTGAGCAAAAAAAAAAATCCAGCCCAATCAAAAGCCCACCTGTAGCCTTACGAAACATAGAAAACTTTTCTCCGTCGCCTCGTACAAGGAAAAAGGAATTCCAGAAAAAACTACCAAAAAATCCTTGATAACTATTCACATGAGCTTAGGGTTTTATCGTGTTCTCACGTTCGTATTCAATCTGTCGTAGCCAAGCACGCGATGCTGCCATGGCCTCGGTGTCACACATCCGCGTGCTGACTTCCGGCTTGGTTCTGCCAGCCTGCGCTCGCCGTCGCCGAGATCTAGCAACCACCGCTCACCGTTGTCGGATCCAAGGGCCGGAGGCTCACACAGCTTGACGCTACTGTGCTGTTGTTGTGAGGCCATGAGAAGAAACGATCGACGCAGCTCGACAGTGCGTGAGGTGGATGCAGGTTGTATGTTTGTCAATGACAGACCTGAAACAGATTGCCTGCCTCGACCTGTCCGATCCCCTGCTCCTGCAACGTATGCGTGAAGACGACGTCCCACGCGTTCACGAGAATGAAATCTCCTCATTACGAGGGAGTCAAGCCTGGGTTGCCAGAGGCAGCAACCGAGTCGCCAGCATGCTCCTCTCTCCCCATGTCTTCAATGTCATCATTGAGCTAGCATGGCTTGTCCACGGTCACACGTGGCGAGCGGACCTTTGCGGGCAACTACTGAGCTTCTTCCGGCTTGAGGTCCAGGTGCCCGGCGGCTTCGAAGTTAAGGGCATTCACACGAAGTTCAAGGCGGAATCGTATTGGTGACCATGCCCGGGTTTGAGACGCACGAGAGGAGACAATGAAAGACGACGAAGTAATAGTTTAGAGGAGATGTAAGTTTGTTGGATTGGAGACGGGATGCACTGATAGCTGCCAGAAATTTTTGCTCACGCCGTCTCCATCTCTTCCTCCGTCACCGTAGCCACCAGGGCGGCAACGCAGACGCAACATGCAGATTTTCTCTAATCCGTGCACGCAGATCTCTGAGACGGCGGTGGCCACGGATCTCCATGCTGCATATTCTAGCCACCATGCAACCGAGATGAATGTGAGGGTGTCGTCTCTAGGCGGCGCTCGCAGCAAGCCCCGCCATAGTCCGTGTGCAGCCTGGGAAACATGCATGCCTAACGATTCCTCTATACATGCACGCTTTAGATGTAGATGCATGATTGTTCTTTTATTTACCACAGACAATGCTAATGTTCTCTCTTACCCGTGCATGTGTCCTAGGGCTGCTAGCGCAGACCGTTTGTTAGGGCCGAACATGGCGGTGGCTACTCACGATTGGGCGATGGAATCATAAGCTCACAACACATGGTATAATATTACCACGTACGCGGTTTTGCGCTCATTAAACACGGAAAAGTGATGTATAGCAATAGAAATTCTCATGCTAAGTTGTTTTAATTAGAAACATGGGACAAAAATTCACCGGCTTTTAACCAAGCATACATATAATTGTCTCTTTTATTTTTTATGTTTGTTGCATTGATAATATTTACAATTTATTTCTATGTCTCACATGTGCTCTACATTCGGAATGAACCCACTTAACCCTATATATCTTGATTGTATTTCTTATATAAAGTGGAATAGGGAATCGATCCCTGATGATCTAAAAACCCTAGAGGTAGAAAACTCACCAAGATATATAAATGTACACTTTAAACCTTTAATTGTTGCAACCCTTTTTATACACGTTTAATTTGGCATGCACTGTGTTTACATATAGGATGAGAAAAATACTAGAAGGGTCGATATTTATAACAATACAATCACAAGTCACATGCGACGTCCACGGTGAATTAAGGTTCACTCGATCAATATCTCCATATATAATCTGTTTGCGTCGTGGCAACGTACGGGCATTTTACTAGTTAAAACTTAAAAAGAACAACATGTTTGGGACCAAGCTAATTTGCACAAAACTAAGGTGACCAATGAGTTAACCAAAAGCATCCTCCAAACTTGTTCCAAGTCAAGGCATCCATCACAGCCATTTCTATGCAAGCAAGGTTGTTAGAATCATGACTCAAGTCTTAGAATCTTACGACCTTACGATCCAAACTAGCACCTCCGATTTTACGATTTTGCTCATAGAATCTAAGTTTATACGTCTTGGTAGTAATGATTCTATGATTCACGATCTTGCCAGCGGAGATCCGACCCGATTCAGAATCTCAATTCTGACGACTTTGTATGCAAGACAACAAGAGAGATTTCTGAACTGTGTTTGCTTGCAACAAAGAGTGAAGAAGAGCCGGTTACAGAGCTGTGCTTATTGGTTGAACTCTGACTCATGAGCTTAAGTCAACCAGCTCCAGCTCAGGAGCCGCATGCCCCGACCGACCAAACGCTTTGATATTCCTTCGTCGAAACAGTGGCTTCTGACTTGCCTCTTAAACAATAATACCGGGCACTTTGACCCTTTTTTTTCTTATCTCTGAACTCGTGTGATAGTTATGAACTGATGATACTTTAAAACTATTTGACTTTACATTGCATCAACTGCAATACTGCAGGAGAGGTGCTAAATGTGAGCTTTAGTCAAAGATTTTGATACTGTGAAATGTTATCTCTGCAGTCTGCACATCATCTACAGCATCAAATCCTTATAATATCTTTGCACACAAGTCAATTCATTCGGATTCTACAGCATTTATTGCAAGTCTGTCAGTCGATGCTGCAGCTAATTAATCATGTTCATCTCTCTTTCCTTTTGGCATAAAACCATGTTCATCATGTGCTACTGGTTAATGGTATGGAGACCAGAAAGCCACAGTAGTAGACTGACAGGTCTGTACAGTTCATGCAGACACCACAGTTTGCATTTCTGTCTGGTCAATTGTTTTTTTTAATGTCACAGGGGCGGGGTGGGGGGGGGGGCAATTTGTAAACTGCTATTAGGCAGCGCCAGCGCGTGATGCCCGTCGATACGGGAGCTGCGAAGGTGGATTGCTGTAGTTTCACATCTCTGGTTTGGAGCATACTTCTCAAACTTCAGAGCTAGTGGTCGAAGTACAACAAGTTGTCTGAGGCCATGGTTTACGCGGATGGCCTAAACTTGGACGTGAATCCTGAAAAAAGTACAGCAAGTTGTTGCAGGATAAGTGTTTCTCACGCGGCCTCCAATGGCGGGTGAAACGGGGGCTTCACCGACCTCTGGAATAACTAAAGAACATCGTGCTCGGAACCCAGCCAATTTGCACTAAACTAAAGTTAATCCATGATTAGATAAAGCAAGCATGTGAGCTTGTGTTCAGGTTGAGGCACCCATCAAGGCTGGTCAGTGCATGGATGATGTCATGTATGCCTCCTTGGGAGCAACATTTCACAAAATAATTGTTGGGAAGATATTGTGGTGAGATGTCCAAAACCCACCTTAGTTTCCATGCACAAACCTGGATGTTTTCATGGATAGATGTTTAATTGTCAACTTTCCTGATCGTCCGATGATCTAGTCGCCATGAAAATAGCGATGGCAATAGCGCCAGACGAGATCTGTTCAGTGAGCTGTGCGTCTCAAATAATTAAGACCAAGAGATCTGCAGCAACAATGCAGCATGTATGCAAGTTCCTTGAAGCTTCTCATTTCTGTAGTCCAGTGCTGTTCGGTTTTACCAAACATTTTTTAGGCATTAAAAAATGCAAAAGCTAATATAGAATGAACCATGAGCAGTGATTTTGTTAGATAAACTGGTTCTGTATAGTACTGCTAGAAACCCAGTAGTCCCATGAGCAAGGAGTTTTTTATGGGATCCCATGAGCACCACAATCGCTCAGTGTGTCTGAAAACTGGACAAAATATAGAATGAACCTCATAGTCATACGTAGAATGAAGCTTTCTAGTTCTAACTTCTAAGTATGAGGTTGCCGTCAGACATACTGGACTCACACATATCTGTTAGCGTGAGGGAAATGCATCTTCAGAATTCATAATTATTACTTATTTGAATTTTCTTTTGGTTGTGGGTACAACTATTTGAATTTTCAACATAGATACAGACTGCTCAAAATATCCAGTTTCACCTCGATATCGCCACATATACCCAAAATGCACACACCTTTGATATGGCCATTTGTGCAAAATCGTTCGGAGAACTGATCCAATCCAATCGAATAAGAACATTCCCAAAAGGATGCATATATGCGTTAGACTCGCAACCTTCCTTCAACAGTACAGATCATACAATGGGATGCCAACAGATAATAACCTTTCTGAGAACTTTCATACTATTTTTTCTTGCTTTTCCAGAGATCTTCTTTTTCTGATCGAGCAAATTCACAACAAAGATGCCAAGACCTAACACATCTATACGCGCACATCCTTGCCGTTGCAGGACTTAGGAGCACCACATCACACCACACAAAACGTCAACATCCAAATTAACTGTCAGCAAAATCAACCTGAAACTTCTGAACTACTTTACACCCTATGAACACAACACACACCAAAGAATTTGTCATGCCTAGCCTAGCTACAAACGAGAACTGAACGAAGAACAGAGGTCAGTCATGGTAGCAGAGGAGCATGACGACACATCGCTGGATGATGTAGAGCCTGGCCTTTTGTTGCCTCAGCATCCTGCAGATCCTTCCTCTTCCTGACCGCCTCTGCTTGCTGCCATGGCTCTTCAGTTTGTCCATCCTGGCTGAACAGAACAGGAGGGTGGCTGAGCTAGGTGAGCTGGAGGGCTCCCTGCTCTGCTCTCCCACTACTACTGTTGGGTGGATCTGCCTCTGCTGTGGTTGTGGCCAAATGTGCAGCCTTTGTCAAGCTTATATAGGAGGGCCATAGCTAAATGGCACAATGCCAGGCTTTCTCACATCTTTGCCTACTCGCACCTATAAAAACCTGATGAGGGAGACGAAGAGAGACATTGGGTAGAGAGAGTTGGGGCCATATACCCCCAGAGCCTTGTATACCCCTTGTAGAAGCGTGGAGCTGCCACACATGCACATGCAGCAGCAGCACCTATCTCGAGGTGACAGCGGAGTCAGTAAATTTCTCCCGTATATTGAACTAACATATATGTGACAATGCTGCCAGTTTTCTGAGTTAAGCAGTTGGCTTCATGCATGGAAATGTTATTGTCTTCTTCGAAAATATTTTTTACCGAAAGGGTGGGAAGCATTTTGCTGCGCCGATGATGTTGTTGGGTTCAAGGAAAAATATTTCGATATGACAGAAATTTCGAGACCCATTGAAATATCCGAAATTTCGGAAAAAAATCGGAAATTTCGCACTGAAACAGGACCCCAAATTCAAATGAAATTTGACCAAAATTTAACGAAATTTAGTATAAAAAAATGCCAACAAAGCTTAATGAACTGCATTGCTCTACTAGACATATTTTCCATAAAACAGATTATAATTGTTACTTGATGGCTCTGTTACTACAGAATTTCAGGCCTGCAATATACTCAAAGTTTGCTTCACCAAGGAGTGTGTTTAAGCCTTATATTGATCAGTTCAAAACTACAAACATCATCGTTTTATACTTTCCATCCAGAAAGATAAAACATGGTGGATCCTGAAGCAACCATGATTTCTTTTGAAATTGATAGTATTAACAGATTATAGTAATGAAAAATGTATCTGAACATAGTCGCAGCACCTGGGTACTTGGGTAGAAACAACCAAACCATGACCAAAAATACTCACAGATAAATTTTGAAATACTACTTTGCAGGCAAATTTGGAATACAAGGTCCACTCCCTGTAGCGAGGTTCGTATAGTAAGCAAACATCCATCACTATAATAATAGTAAACACCAAAACATAAAAGGTTCTTTAATTTTGGAACAGGTAAATTTCAAAATAATTGGTTCTCTAATAGTAGTGGAAAGCAAAGGAGCTGACAAAGCAAAATGACATTGGTGCATTGGTGCTTGCTGCTGGTTGCAAATGTTCCTGTTCAAATTGTTTTGAACCACCAAAAATAGCTTGCATAATATGACTTGCTCAGCTACCTCCAGCACCAGCAGCACCTAAGTACCACAACAACATTTCATAAACAAATCGAAGGAGGCAATATGATAAATAGAACTCAAAAGATGCATCATTAAGGAAACAACTAACCACTGGTTAATAATAGACACTATTTGGGTCAAGCTTCTTCCTATTTCCTCTTTTTGACCGCCGTCTTGCATTCTCCTCTTGTTCATCATTTCCTTCTCCTTCGCTAGCTGTCCCTGCTTCACCATCACCCTCTTGTGCACCATCACCATCACCCTCTTGTGCGCCATCTCTAATTGCTTCACCATCGCCCTCTTCTTCGCTAGCTCTCACCGCTTCACCATCGCCCCCTTCTTTGTCAACACTCACTTCTTCACCAACGTCCTCTTCTTCACCATCATTCATGCCTTCGCTATACTGATCCTCTTCTTCTTATTCACTTGTTTTGAAATTTTCGTTGATTTTTTTCCCTGGTTGGGTCTAAATAAAAAATTACTCCCTCTGTCGTTGACGAAGAAAGTGTCACTGGACGCCGCCGGCCTCTCCTCCGCTAACGACGGCCATGACTTGATGTGTGCGCCGGATTGACTCGCCGAACCGCTGCCCAGAGCCGCTGCCCTGGGATTCGGGAGCAACATCAGATCAGAACGTACCAAGCTCCCATCACCGCGCATGCCGAAAGCCAAAGAGAACCACCGCAAACACCGCCAGCCACCGATCATGACCTCCCTGAGATCCACCATGCCCACAACATTGACGACTTCCCTCCACTTCGCCAGAGGAGAGAGCATCCGGACGCGTAGCCCCGAAATTCAAGGCAGCCAACAAGCGCTCGGGCCTCCACTACCCTTGTCGGAGTGGATTTGAACAGTGGATGCCTTGATCCGCCGCAACCAGGCACCACGGCCGACCACCATGCTGCCCACGTAGCCGTGGCGGCACCGCCTTCACTAAGTCTGCGTGGGGACACCGCCCTAGCTACCTAGCTCCGCCGGGACACCGTCGCGCACTAGCCGGAGGAAAACCTGTAAGGAGGAGAGGCGATCCCACCACCACCGTTCGCCGGACGAGCTTTGCTCACCAGTTTCATCCGACGACAGAGGGTGGGGGCGGGGGAGGTGGGTTGGTGGCGGCGGCTAGAGTTGGCCCGATCCGCCTCTCTGGGGCAGCGCTATCGAGAGAAATTTGACTTTTCAAAAAGTAATGATGTGTTTTTTTGTACTTATAATGGGGTGTTTTTGTGGGTCTTTAGCGGTGTAATTTTATGCTGGTATATGCTAATAAACACATATTTATATGGGAAGCTTTTCTACGTCGGTGACTCAATATATTATATTGGTGCTACATTATCACATTTGATGCTTCTTTTTCTAGGTGACGAGAGTGTGCCGTGGAAAATGAAACCTCGCCTCCTACACAGACACGAGCCTCGGGAACTTAAGCTATCTGCCTGCTCTGTAGCCATGAGACTCAGAATTGAAGCTAACCGCCTTCATGTCGCCTCTAAGCGGCAATCGGCTGACGATGTTGAGCCCATCAAGTTTGGCTTCGACGGGAGGGGAGGAGTGATGGCCTTCATCGGATACAAGCGACATTGACCTCCCATGCACTACTCTTCCTCGTTGCTGGTGGAGCTTGCATACGTGTCAATTGTGGTCGTGGCGACGGGGCGCGGCCGTGGCAGAGTTGGCGATGTGCTCCTCGTCCTCGCTCTTGTCTAACACCTCTTCCACCGTCTCGTCCATCTCCTTGTAGGTGGCATGTAAATCTTCCTGATACTGGATGTACCACCAGTTATTGTGGCGGATTTTGCGGGCGGTGCGGTAGGAGTCAACCAACGCCTCATGCTCGGACACATCCATGTTCGATACTATGGCCATGCTTGCGGCGATCAGCTCCTCCCCCTGCCGGTGCTTGTCCAGGAGGCGGAGGTTGTTGTCCTGGTTGGACTGCGCCTATCGAAACACGACCTCCCTTCATCCATCATGATGTCCATGTAGTGGTTACGGGCCTTACCCATGATGAGGACGTCATAGACCGACTTGGATGGTGGTGTCGGCTTGTCCTCGGTCGTGTCCTTCATTTGAGATGCTCGCGGGCTTCCGCCTGCCTGGCTGGCGGCTGCAATGGCAGCTATCTCCTTTTTCTCTCGGATGAAATGTTGTCCCAGACGGCTTTGGAGCTGGAGGAGGCCATGGCCGGCGGTGCAGAGAGGAGGAAGGGAGCAAAGGATGATGGACGAGCGGCAAATGGACGGACGGGTGACGTCGGCTTGCCGTTCCTCCGCAACTACACACATGTTTAATGTAAGCAGATGACGAATGGGCTATCGTTAGAATGCGATGTAGCCGCGTGCACCAAGAAGCGGCGAGGGAGACGCTCTCGACCGGCGCGTTGTTTCAATGCCTGAGCGTTGCTCCGAACCAGCATGAATATGCATGACACTGGTGCTTTGTGGCGGCACCAACCTTTTCAAGCGGAAACGCCCCCTCCCTAGTTTCTCTCCGGTTTGCAAAAAAAAAAAAGACGTCCGAATAGGTGTGCGGGCCGATACATGACCGTCTTCGACGGCAAAACACGTCGGAACCGTACGGTTTTGGTGATTGCAGGTGGTTCGAGAGTCGGCGTTGGAGATCCCTTACAACTATTTGAGCAAATTTACAGCCTACAGCGAAATGGCGAAATGGACCTTTGAGATGGCCATGTGTTCGAAATCGTTTGGAAGACTGCTCCAATTGAACGAAGAACACTCCTATGGATGTATATTTCCATTCGCGATTAGGTAGCTTGTCGGAGACCAACGATCATACTAAACCTTTCTTGAGAACTTCCAAAAAGACCTTTCTTGAGAACTTCCACGATTCTTTCTTTCATTTTCCGAGATATTTCATTTCTAATTGAGTAAATGTCAAATACACAACGAGGACGCCAACACCCAACGTACCTATAGATGCACAGCCTTGCCATTGCAGGACTTAGGATCGAGCACCAAACCACATCACACCAAAACTTGGACATCCAAATTAGCTGTCAGCAGCATCAACTTCTTGAACTATACCCTAGCTACCTATGTACATAACACACATTCAAGAGAACTAGTTTGTCAAGCCTAGCTACAATCAAGAATTAGATGAGGAGCAGAAGAGAAGAGGTGGATCTGCTAGTCGTGGTAGCAGAGGAGCGCGATGACGCATCGGCGGATGATGTAGAGCCTGGCCTTGTGCTCCCTCAGCATCCTGCTCAGCCCTCCTCCTCCCCGGTGCTTCCCATGGCAATGGTTCTTCACCTTGTTCATCTTGACTCTGAGGTAGAACGGGCGCCTGAACAGGAGGGTGGTTGAGCTTGCTAGGCTCTGCACTTGCACTGCTACAAGAAATGGATGTGTCTCTGCTCATCTGCTGTGTGGTTGTGGCCACGTGCGCAGCGCTTGTGATGCCTATATATAGCGTGTAAATGGCCAACTGGGAAAAAGAGAAAGACAGACGGGCAGACTAGTTGCGCATATCATAACCTGCTGATCCATGCATCGAGAGAGAGGGAGGCTGGCAATGGCGTGGCATCAGGCAGCAGCTATACCCACCCCTTGCTGCTCCCAGAGGCCACGGCAACATGCTGCAGCAAATTAAGCTACCAAGTGGCATGCACGAACTCCAATGACGACGCTCCAGGGGACACTGCCTCCGGGGAGCCAGTGCGTTGTCAAAGCCAAAGCCAAACAACACGGCCATTTCCATTGCTGGCTTCTTCCTCTCTGGGATTCATTCGTGCGTGTGTCGGTGTGTGTCGTGGAAGAGAATATATCATTATGCAAAATTCATTCCGGGAAATGGATGGGCAGCGTTCCGATTATTAGTAGTTTTTGTGTTTTCACTCTGCTCCGGATTGTATCTGGATGACTTTATGTAAGTTTATTGCTTAATCAATAAAATGCCGTTATTTCTACCCCCCCTCCAAAAAAAAGTCCTGTCTGGTCGGATCTCTTGCGGTTGTTTTGTGTGCCCTTGTTTCTCTTGCAGTTCCATGAGAAATCCAAGCTGGTGCTCTTGGTTTTTCTGTTGACCGAATAAGCATCTCGTTTAGCTATTTATTAAGTTGTACATGAGACCAAGCGGCCAGCTTGATAGGCTACCAACAACAATAAAAAGTACTCCCTCCGTCTTATAATGTAAGACGTTTTTTGACACTATTCTAGTGTTAAAAAACGTCCGGAACAGAAAGAGTACAACAGAAAGAGTACATGAGACCGTACAGACAAACATTAGGGCAATTTTTGGTCGATTATATGAATTGCTGATTTAAAAAATCACCATAGTTTAATAATTCGTTCATTTGGTGTAATAATTTCTTTGCATGGATCTCAACCTCGATCAACGGTTCTCCGCATCAACCGATCATTAACACATTATATTACCAAGCGAATAAGAGTTAGCAAACTGGAAACGAAACTCTCCACTCTGGGTGTAGCCACTTGGAGACGGTTGTGCGGACTTCGTTCCGCCAAACTCTGTGACGGTGTGTGATGTGCCATGTAATCTCGGTTGGTATGTCATTGACATGTGGGCTCCTCTGTTATACCATTTTATATAACAAATTATTTTGTAATAAATTAAGGTTGCATGCATGTAGAAGATTGTGTAGTCCTTTTTTGAGAAAAAAGATAGCAAAATAATGATAACGATCATGACATATGGAGGCCCTGCATTGTACCCCTTACAATTGGGAGGTATCCCTATCATCAAGCAGTCGTTACCCGTGTTCGGCAGCTCTCGGTATCCCTCCTTGTTTATCCGGAAGGTGGCACCCCCTTGTGTATCATTTTGGTAGACCAATGGTGGGATACAATGGCGGCTTGTTCTCTCATGTGAGGGTGGTTCTGGGCCGTAGTGTACACAATGTGGGTGGTTGAGCGCGACTCCTAGTAACTGACGACTGACGGCTTTGGTGGCTCCACGCCCGTTCCTGGGGCAGGGCGAGCGGGGCGGCCGCCCCGGGCCCCACAAAACGAAGGGGCCCCTCTCAGGCACGTACATGTATTACTCTTAATTCTGTTGTCTCAAAACATCTCTTAATTCTAAAGGCCCATGCATATTAAAAAAAACTAGAACGAAGGCCCAGGCTCATG
The DNA here is from genome assembly GCA_022496015.1 of Hordeum marinum. Taxonomy (NCBI): domain Eukaryota; kingdom Viridiplantae; phylum Streptophyta; class Magnoliopsida; order Poales; family Poaceae; genus Hordeum; species Hordeum marinum. The sequence goes on along the minus strand of CM039672.1, from coordinate 435,977,434 downwards.
TTGGCTCTGAAAAACACGAGGCATCACCGGATCCTCAATTAGTTTTCTATATACTGGAGTCCAGGACGTCATCGCCGCCAGGTACGTCACTAGTAGAAAACTGGATTTTGGTTCAGGCCTGGCCAGCCCATTAGTCTCGGTTTAGTCACGAACCGGGACCCACGGGGCATACGTCCCGATTCGTGCGTCCAAGGGGCCGGCCGGGCCTCGTGGGGCATTTGTCCCGGTTCGTATGGATCCTTTTGTCCCGGTTCCAGACACGAACCGGGACCAATGGGCCTCACTCCTGACCCACATCCATTGGTCCCGGTTCGTGGATGGAACCGGGACTAAAGTGTGGCCTTTAGTCCCGGTTCCAGCCACGAACCGGGACCAATGATGTGGCTATATATACCCCTCCCCCGCGAGCAGAGCACTCCACTGCTCAGTTTTTTCCTGGAGTGTGAGGGGAGGGCTTTGTGGTGCTCTAGCTCGCCTCCTATGCACATGAGGTGTTCGATGAAATGCTCGAGCCACACTACTTAAGCATTCTCCTTTCCAAACTCGACCTTCAAGTTTCATTTTCCTCAAGATTTGTCTAGGTTTAGCGGTCCGTCACGTCCCGTCCCCGTCTTCACCGCCGTCGATCGCCCGCGCCGATCTCGTCGCCGACACCACTGTGGTGAGCCTCTTGTTCTTATCTTCTTTCTAAAAGAAAAAAATTTATATTAATTTGGTCACTTATCTATTCATGATGTTCTGTAATGGTTTTTGACACACTTAATTATATATAATGCACGTAGATGAACCGGCAATGGATGTACGGTGACAGACGCACCTCCGAGTACATTAAGGGCGTGCATAATTTTCTCGAAGTGGCTAAGGCAAACAAGCAGAATGGTTTTATGTGTTGTCCATGCCCTCTATGTGGGAATACGAAGTCTTACTCTGACCAGGAAATCCTTCACACCCATCTGCTTTATAAGGGTTTCATGCCACACTATAATGTTTGGACCAAGCATGGAGAAATAGGGGTTATGATGGAAGACATCGAAGAAGAAGAGGACGATGAAAACTATGTGCCCCCTGAATACGGTGATGCTGCAACGGGGGAAGCTGAAGATCAAGAGGAACTAGACGATGATGTGCCCGATGATGATCTCTGCCGGGTCATTGTTGATGCAAGGAGACAGTGCGAAAGTGAAAAGGAGAAGCTGAAGTTCGATCGCATGTTAGAGGATCACAGAAAAGGGTTGTACCCCAATTGCGAAGAGGGCAACACAAAGCTCGGTGCCGCACTGGAATTGTTGCAATGGAAGTCAGAGTATGGTATACCTGACAAGGGATTTGGGAAGGTACTGAAAATATTTAAGAAGAGGCTTCCAAAGGATAACAAATTGCCCGACAGTACGTACGCAACAAAGAAGGTCGTATGCCCTCTAGGATTGGAGGTGGAAAAGATACATGCATGCCCTAATGACTGCATCCTCTATCGTGGTGCGTACGAGGATTTGAACGCATGCCCGGTGTGCGGTGCATTGCGGTATAAGATCAGACGAGATGATCCTGGTGATGTTGATGGCGAGCCCCCAGGAAGAGGGTTCCTGCCAAGGTGATGTGGTATGCTCCTATAATACCACGGTTGAAACGTCTATTCAGAAACAAAGAGCATGCCAAGTTGTTGCGATGGCACAATGAAGACCGTAAGAAAGACGGGAATTTGAGACACCCCGCTGACGGGTCACAATGGAGAAAAATCCTGAGAAAGTACGGCCAGGCTGAGTTTGGAGCTGACCCAAGGAACGTATGGTTTGGTTTAAGCGCGGATGGCATTAATCCTTTCAGAGAGCAGAGGAACCGGGACTAAAGGTATTGGGCTTTAGTACCGACCCTTTAGTCCCGGTTCCGGAACCGGGACAAATGGGCCTCTGGAACCGGGACAAATGGGCCTTTTTCTACCAGTGCGTCTGCGTGTTCATCTCGCTTCCTCCCAGTGAGCAGCGATCTTTGCGTTTCTAATTCTATACTTGTCCCACGATTTGTCCGATTGTTCCTACCCTATAGTCTCTTGTTTGTAGATCGGATCGCCAGCTTTGCTGTCCAGGTGATAATTCATTCCCGTACCCCACAACGAGAGACCAGAGGCAGATTACATAGAAGGTATGCCCTAGCAGATATTCTCATAATATTTTGTATTTTTTTCAATTGATCTAACATATTCATAGCTTTGTAATTTCCAAAACTAATTGTGCTTTTCAGTTTTAACATTGTCATGCCGTCTATAATTTACTTCATATGCATACTAATTTTGGATGCACTTTTTTTGTCCAAAAAATATATCTTACATATCTTGACTATTAGTTAGACATTTACATTAAAAGTGCCAAATTTTAGTTTCGCCCTGGGCCCCTAAAATCCCACGAACGGCCCTGGGTGGCTCGCGTGTCGATCGGCAACATCTTCGATCGTGTGTGCATGGGATCTAGGGGTGCAACAAAAACAATGATGGTTGTTGGGCACTAGTAGAAAACAGGGCATTGGTTCGGGCCGGGCCATCCCATTAGTCCCGATTCAGTCACGAACCGGGACCAATGGGGGCACCGGTCCCGGTTCGTGAGGCCAGGGGGCCGGACGGGCCACGTGGGGCATTGGTCCCGGTTCGTCTAGAACCTTTGGTCCTGGTTCCAGACATGAACCGGGACCAATGTGCCTCGCTCCTGGTCCATAACAATTGGTCCCGGTTTGTGGCTGGATCCGGAACCAAAGGGGGTCCTTTAGTCCCGGTTCCAGCCACGAACCGGGACCAATGAGATGCCTATATATACCCCCTCGTCAGCGAGCAGAGCACTCCACACTGCTTTGTTTTTTTGTCCGACGAGGGGAGAGCTTTGTGGTACTCTAGCTCACCTCCTATGCACATGAGGTGTTTGATGAAATGTCTAAGCCAAACTTAAGCTTTCTCCTCTCGAAGCTCCTAGTCTGAACTCCATTTTCGTCAAGATTTGTCTAGGTTTGGTGGTCCGTCCTGTCCCGTGCTCGTCCTGAAACCGCCGTCGATCGCCCACATGTGGTGAGCCTCTTGATCTTATCTTATTGCTAAAAGAAAATATACTTACTCGTATGATTTTCTTACTTTTATTATTGTTTGTTATTATATAGTGCCATGGTTATGGTATCGGCCCACGTCGTCCCTCATCCAGTCTATGATTCAGATGTGGTATATTATCTTTTATATAACTATTTCACACATCTAATGTCTACGACAATTAATTATGCCACCAACTTGACGTAGATGTTTTTATCTATAGGAAGTAGTTGAACCAGAAATGGATACCGACTATGCAATTCTGCTCGACAAGTTAACTAAAGCTGAAAAAGAAATCGATCATTTGAAAGAAAAATTGAAAAGAACTGAAGATGACAAGATGGGATTGGAGTTGCATGTTGCCGATATCGTCGACGATCACAAGACCAATATGGATGCAATGCGCTTGAAGTTTAGAAAGATTAGAAAATATGTCATTCATACTGAGGCTTGGTATCTGCCGTTGGATCAATTGGTACCTTAGTAGCGGTTATGATTGCATTTGATGTTGCATTTTAAATTTTTTACGTAGTTTCGCTGTATGTTTTAATTAGATGCTCTAGAGAGCTATATGTTGTTCAATAATGACAACTATGTATGAACTGTACGTATTTATTTTGGTCATTATTATATTTTGGCTTTAATGTGATGATGAATTTCTATTAATTTGGTCTCTTTCCTATTCATGATATGTTGTAATGGTTTTTAGTACAATTTATTATATAACGCACGCAGATGAACCGGCAATGGATGTACGGTGACCGACGCACCTCCGAGTATATTAAGGGCCTGCATAATTTTCTCGAAGCGGTTGACACAAACAAGCAGAATGGTTTTATGCCTTGTCCATGTACTGTTTGTGAGAATACGAAGTCTTTCTCCAACTCTAAAACCCTTCACTTCCACCTGCTTCAGAAGGGTTTTATGCCACACTATAATGTTTGGACCAAGCATGGAGAAAGAGGGGTTATGATGAAACACAACGAAGAAGAAGAGGACGACGACAACTACCCTCCCCCTGAATACGGTGATGCTGCAATGGGGGAAGCTGAAGATCAAGAGGAACCAGATGATGTGCCCGATGATGATCTTCGCCGGGTCATTGTTGATGCACAGAGGGAATGCGAAAGTGAAAGGGAGAAGTTGAAGTTCGATCGCATGTTAGAGGATCACAAAAAAGGGTTGTATCCAAATTGCGAAGATGACAACAAAAAGCTCGGTACCACACTAGAATTGCTGCAATGGAAGGCATACAATGGTGTGTCTTACAAGGGATTTAGTTCGCTACTGAAAATAATGAAGAAGAAGCTTCCAAACAATACCGAATTGTCCGACAGTACGTACGCAACAAACAAGGTTGTATGCCCTCTAGGATTGGAGGTGCAGAAGAAACATGCATTGTAGGAGATATTCTCTAGAGGCAATAATAATTGTTATTGATTATCTCCCTGTTCATAATTAGGTTTATGTTCCATGCTATAACTGCTATGGTTCTCGAGTCTACAATAACCACGAGGCTTGAAGGAAGACTCATATGCACGTGTGGAATAATAAACGGTAAATTGTATTCCTAGTCTGGCCTCTAAGACTGGCTCAAGTATTGCATGATGATCTTGTTTTCCTGATGATGGGCATGGCTATGCCGGCAATTTTGAGGGCACAATGTTAGAAGAACATTTGTGTTGAATCGACCCGAATTGATGTTATGCTATGAGATACATTCGTCATAAGTTAATGGTTAATAACATAGAAAATTTAATATTTGCATAATTCCTTAGACCATGAGAGTATCGAGTTTCTTCATGCTTGCTTCATGAACTTTGGGTTTTGTTAAACGTCATCCGTAAATGGGTGGCTATTACGGTGGCTTACGGGTTCATTGAAAAGTATGTCAAGTAACTTGATAGCTCAATATTGGGATTTGCTCCTTCGATGATGGAGAGATATCTCTGGGCCCTCTCGGTGTTATGGCATCCATCATCGTCTAGCCAGACCCTTTGTGATTTGATCACGGGGATGCCGGAACACGGGAACGAGAAAAGAGAACAATACCGGTAACGAGGTAACTGGCATAGTGGACAAGTTATTGATCCACGGGGATGCCAGCATGTCTCACCTTGGGTATTTGTAACATATCACGAAGCAATAGGAATAGCACACGGCAACTGGAGGTTCACTCGAATATTTATTCGTGTGGGTATAGGGATCGATATGGGTGTCCACGGCTCCGATGCTGATCATTGATCGGAAAGTGTTCCGATCATGTATATACTTCACCGAACCTATAGGGTCACACGCTTAAGGGTCATCTATCTATTGAATACTAGACAAGGAGTCCGAGAGAAACTCACTGGAAAAGTTTCGGAGACAACGGAAAAGTTCCGGGGAGAACACCGAAAAAGTTTCGGTAAAACCGAAAAGTTGTTTCGGATAAAACCATTGATCATAAAAGGTTTTGGCAAGCACCGGGAATGTTTTGGAGGTTGCCAGATTGGTCTGGTAATTTCTAGAATATTTCCAGAGAAAAAACCAAAAAAAGTTTTCGGAGCTACCGGAATTGTTTACCGGGTAAACGAAGATGGTTTTAAATTAAACCACCATACTGGAAATGTTCCGGAGCACATCCGGATAGTTTTAGAGGGTGCCGGAAATGTTCTGGGACCTTTCGGAATTTTTCGGAAGTAATAGTCACAGAAAACATCTTGTCCCAGCGTGAGGGGACAAGATCCCACAACTCGTGGGGGCTATTTTGGGGCGCCTCCCCTTGGGGGGGGGCTGCCCCTTGTGGCTGGACAAAAGGTGTTGGTGGGGCCCCCATGGTGGGGGGCACCTCCACAAATGGTGGAAAGTGTTGGGAGGTGGTGGGGCCCCATGTTGGAGCACCATGGACAAGGGAACATGTTGGAAATATGCCCTAGAGGCAATAATAAATTAGTTATTATCATATTTCCTTGTTCATGATAATCGTTTATTATCCATGCTATAATTGTATTGATCGGAGACTTATATGCATGTGTGGATACATAGACAAAACCATGTCCCTAGTATGCCTCTAATGGACTAGCTCGTTGATCAAAGATGGTTAAGGTTTCCTAGCCATGGACATGAGATGTCATTTGATAACGGGATCACATCATTAGGAGAATGGTGTGATGGACAAGACCCAAAGTACAAACGTAGCATATGACCGTGTCAGTTTATTGCTACTGTTTTCTGCATGTCAAGTATATGTTCCTATGACCATGAGATCATGCAACTCACTAACACCGGAGGAGTGCCTTGTGTGTATCAAACGTCTCAACGTAATTGGGTGACTATAAAGGTACTCTACAGGTATCTGTGAGGGTGTCTGTTGAGTTGGCATGGATCAAGACTGGGATTTGTTACTCCGTGTGACGGAGAGGTATCTCAGGGCCCACTCGGAAATACAACATCACAACAAGCCTTGCAAGCAATGTGACTAAGTGTTAGTCACGGGATCTGGTATTACAGAATGAGTAAAGAGACTTGCCCGTAACGAGGTTGAACTAGGTATGGAGATACCGACGATCGAATCTTGGGCAAGTAACGTACCGAAGAACAAAGGGAACATCATACGGGATTAACTAAATCATTGACATAGAGGTCCGACCGATAAAGATCATCGTAGAATATGTAGGAACCAATATGGACATCCAGGTCCCGCTATTGGTTATTGACCGTAGAGGTGTCTCGGTCATGTCTACATAGTTCTCGAACCCGCAGGGTCTGCACACTTAAAGTTTGGTGACGTTTTGGTAGTATAGAGTTATGTATGGTGGTGACCGAAGGTTGTTCGGAGTCCCGGATGAGATCCCGGAAGTCACGAGGAGCTCCATAATGCTCCCTAGGTAAAGATTCATATATAGGAAGTCCTATTTTGGTCGCCGGAAAAGTTTCGGGCTCATCGGTAGTGTCCCGGGAGTGTCGGTAGTGTACCGGGAGACCTTCGGGAGGGGTATTTCGACCCAAGAGGCTTCATGGGCTGTGGGAGAGTGAATATCATCCCTTAGTGGGCTGGTGGAAACTCCCACACAAGGCCCATGTGGTTGGAGAAGAAAACCCAATAGGAAAAGGTGGAAAAAGGAAAAAAAGGGAGGAATCCTAGTCCTACTAGGACTGGAGGAGAGTCCTCCAATCCTAATAGGTTCGGCCGACTCCTGTGGGGCCTTGGACTTGCGCCAGCCCTCCTCCTCCCTCCCTCCTATATATACTGGTGGTATTGGGTGTTTTGCACTGGATTTTTACGGCCACGTGCTACCCGTTCCACCGGTGCTCCTCTAGATCGGATTTCCACAGTGCTTAGGCGAAGCCCTGCCGGAATTGCTCCACCACCATCGCCGGACCGCCGTCACGCTGCCAGTGAACTCTTCTTCCTCTCCACTTCCTCTTGCTGGATCAAGACGGTGGAGATCGTCATCAAGCTGCACGTGTGCTGAATGCGGAGGTGCCCTCCGTTCGGCGCTAGATCGGAAGGACCGTGATCAAGATCGCGAGACGGTTCGTGATGAGTTCGCAGGATGGATCATGATGAGTTCACGGGAAGTATCGTGATGAGTTCGCGGGACAGATCGCTATGAGTTCACGGGACGGATCATGATGAGATCGCGGACGGATCGTGATGAGATCACGGGACGGATCGTGATGAGTTCGCGGGACGGATCGTGATTGGATCGCGGGACAGATCGTGATGCGATCGCGGGATGCTCGGCGATTTGGATCGCGAAGATGTTTGACTACACCAACCGCGTTTCTTAACACTTCCCGCTTAGCGATCTACTTGGGTACGTAGATCCACTCTCCCTCTCGTAGATGCTCATCACCATGGATAGATCTGCATGTGCGTAGGAAAATTTTGTTTCCCATGCGACGTTCCCCAACAGTGGCATCATGAGCTAAGTCTATGTGTAGATGAGATCTCGAGTAGAACACAAAAGGTTTGTGGATGTTGATGCTTAGATTGCTTCCTCCCTTGGTCGGATTTTGGTTAAGCATTATTGTGAGACGAAGCGTCCTGGACCAACATTACTCGTACGCTTACGAGAGACCGGTTCCCTCGACCGCAACTTGTTGCATAGATGGCTTGCGGGTGCCAGTTTCTCTCACTTTAGTTTGATCAGATTCGACAAAGACGGTCCTTGAGAAGGTTGAAAAGCAACTAGTGTATCACCGTTGTGGTTTTTGCGTAGATGAGAATTGTTCTTGCTAGATACCCGTAGCAGCCATGTAAAACATGCAACAACAATTAGGGACGCCTAACTTGTTTTTGCAGGGTATGTTGTGATGTGATATGGCCAATTACATTATGTGATATATGTCATCTATGAGATGATCATGTGATGTATAGATTATCATGACTTCCATGTCGATGAGTACGGAAACCGGCAAGAGCCATAGGGTTGTCTTTAATTATTGTATGACCTGCGTATCAATCATTAAGCACTATGTAATCCTTTACTTGATCGCTAAACGGTAGCAATAGTAGTAGAAGCATGTTGGGCGCGACAACCCCGATGGCGACACGTTGATGGAGATCAAGATGATGGACATCATGGTGTCTTTCTGGTGATGATGGAGATCATGGTGTCTTTCTGGTGATGATGGAGATCATGCCGGTGCTTTCTAGATGGAGATCAAAAGCACAAGTTCATGGCCATATCATGTCACTTGCGATTTGCATGTGATGTTAATCCTTTTTATGCACCTTGTTTGTCTTAGGACGATGGTAGCATTATAAGGTGATCCTGTTGGAAATATGCCCTAGAGGCAATAATACATTAGTTATTATCATATTTCCTTGTTCATGATAATCGTTTATTATCCATGCTATAAATTGTATTGATCGGAGACTTAGATGCATGTGTGGATACATAGACAAAACCATGTCCCTAGTATGCCTCTAATGGACTAGCTCGTTGATCAAAGATGGTTAAGGTTTCCTAGCCATGGACATGAGATGGTATTTGATAAAGGGATCACATCATTAGGAGAATGATGTGATGGACAAGACCCAAACTACAAACATAGCATATGATCGTGTCAGTTTATTGCTACTGTTTTCTGCATGTCAAGTATATGTTCCTATGACCATGAGATCATGCAACTCACGGACATTGGAGGAGTGCCTTGTGTGCATCAAACTTCGCAACGTAACTGGGCGACTATAAAGGTGCTCTACAGGTATCTCCGATGGTGTCTGTTGAGTTGGCATGGATCGAGACTGGGATTTGTTACTCCATGCGACGGAGAGGTATCTCAGGGCCCACTCGGAAATACAACATCACAACAAGCCTTGCAAGCAATGTGACTAAGTGTTAGTCACGGGATCTTGTATTACAGAACTAGTAAAGAGACTTGCCCATAATGAGGTTGAACTAGGTATGGAGGTACCGACGATCGAATCTCGGGCAAGTAACATACCGAAGAACAAAGGGAACATCATACGGGATTAACTGAATCCTTGACATAGAGGTTCGACCGATAAAGATCTTCGTAGAATATGTAGGAACCAATGTGGACATCCATGTCCCGCCATTGGTTATTGACCGTAGAGGTGTCTCGGTCATGTCTACATAGTTCTCGAACCCCCAGGGTCTGCACACTTAAATTTTGGTGACGTTTCGGTAGGATAGAGTTATGTATGGTGGTGACTGAAGTTTGTTCGGAGTCCCGGGTGAGATCCCGGACGTCACGAGGATCTCCGGAATGGTCTGGAGGTAAAGATTGATATATAGGAAGTCCCATTTTGGTCGCCGGAGAAGTTTCGGGCTAATCGGTAATGTACCGGGAGTGCCGGTAGTGTGCCGGGAGACCACCGGGCGGGGTATTTCGACCCAAGAGGCTTCATGGTCTATGGGAGAGTAAATACCAGCCTTTTGTGGGCTGGTGGAAGTCCCACACAAGGCCCATGCGGCTGGGAGAAAAAGGCCAAATGGAAAAAGGTGGAAAAAGGCCAGAAAAAGGAGGAATCCTAGTCCTACTAGGATTGGAGGAGGAGTCCTCCTCTCCTCCCCACTTTGGTCGACACAAGGGCTGGCTTTTTGGCAGCCAAGACTCCTCCTCCTCTCCTCCTATATATACTAGAGGATTTTAGGGTTTTGGCATAGAATTTTCAGCCACGTGCTACCCGTTCCTCTAGTGCATAGTTTCTCCTCTAGATCGGTTTTCTGTAGTGCTTAGGCGAAGCTCTGCCGGAATTGCTCCACCACCATCGCCGGAGCGCCGTCACGCTGCCGGTGAAATCTTATTCCTATCCCTCTTGCTGGATCAAGACGGTGGAGATCGTCAACAAGCTGCACGTGTGCTGAACGCGGAGGTGCCGTCCGTTCGGCGCTAGATCGGAAGGACCGTGATCAAGATCACGAGACGGTTCGTGACAAGTTCGCGGGACGGATCGTGATGAGTTCGCGCGACGGATCGTGATCAAGATCACGAAACGGATCGTGATGAGTTCGCGGGACGGATCGTGATGAGTTCACGGGACGGATCGTGATGAGATCGCGGGACGCTCGGCGATTTGGATCGCGAAGATGTTCGACTACACCAACCATGTTTCTTAACGCTTCCCGCTTAGCGATCTACAAGGGTATGTAGATCCACTCTCCCTCTCGTAGATGCTCATCACCATGGATAGATCTTGCGTGTGCGTAGGAAATTTTTTGTTTCCCATGCAACGTTCCCCGACAGATCCCTCACTTAATTTCAAGATAAATTGTGATCTCCCCGAGTGTGCACCGTTGCGAAAGTTCGTCGTGTTGAGACACCACGTGATGATCGGGTGTGATAGACTCTATGTTCACATACAATGGGTGAAGGCCAGTGTTGCACATGCAGAACACTCGGGTTAAACTTGACGAGCCTAGCATGTACGAACATGGCCTTGAAACACAAGAGACCGAAAGGTCGAACATGAGTCATATAGCAGATATGATCAACATGATGATGTTCACCTTTGAAACCACCTCAACTCATGTGATGATCGGACTTGAGTTGGTGAATTTGGATCATGTGACACTCGAATCACCGGAGGGATGTCAATTTGAGTGGGAGTTCTTAAGTAATATGATTAATTGAACTCATTATCATGAACATAGTCAGTAGTGTCTTTGCAAATTGTGTTGTAGATTACTAGCTCACGCTGTAGGTCCCTTGTATTTTTATATGTTCCTAGAGAAATAGAGTTGAAAGATGATCGTAGCAATATGGCGGACTGGCTCTATGATCTGAGGATTGTCCTTGTTGCTCCACAAAAGGCTTATGTTCTTAATGCACCGCTCAGTGCGCCAACCCCTCTAGCATCGTCTGTAGTGGTTGTGAACATCTGATAGGCACGTTCTGATGACTACTTGATAGTTTAGTGCGTCATGCATTACGGCTTAGAATTGAGGCTCCGAAACGTTTTGAACGTCATAGAACATATGAGATGTTCTAAGAGCTGAAATTAGGATCTCAGGCTCATGCCCGTGTTGCGAGATATGAGATCTCCAACAAGATTCTTTGCTTGTAATATGAAAGAGAATAGCTCAATCGTTGAGCATGTGCTCAGATTGTCTGGGTGCTACAATCGCTTGAATCGAGTGGGAGTTGATCTTCCAGATAAGATAGTGATTGATATTGTTCTCCAAGTCACGGTCACTAAGCTACTAGAACTTGGTGATGAACTATAAAACACCAGGGATAGAAGTAATGATGCCTGAGCTATTCGCGATGTTTGACACCGCGAATGTAGAAATCGAGAAGGAGCGTCAAAGTGTTGATGGTTAGTCAAAAACACTAGTTTCGAGAAGGGCAAGAGCAAGGAGGGAAACTTCATGGATAGCAAGTCAGTTGCAGCTCCAGTGAAGCAACCCAAAGTCTAACCCAAACCCGAGACTAAGTGCTTCGATTATGAGAAGAACGGTCGCTGAAGCGGAACAACCCTAGATAATTGGTAGATAAGAAGGCTAGCAAAGTCGACAGAAGTATATTTGATATACGTGTTATTTATGTGTACCTTGCTAGTACTCCTAGTAGCACCTGGGTATTGGATACCGGTTCGGTTGCTAAATGTTAGTAACTTGAAGTAAAAGCTACGGAATAAAGGGATACTAGCTAAGTGTGAGGTGACGATGTGTGTTGGAAATGTTTCCATGGTTGGTGTGATCAACATCGCACGCTCTCTCTACCTTCGACATTAGTGACGAACCTAAATAAATGTTATTTGCTGTTTTTGCGTTGAGCATGAACATGATTAGATCATGTTCATTGCAACACGGTTATTCATTTAAGTTAGAGAATAATGGTTATTCTATCATGAATAATACCTTCAATGGTCATGCACCCAGTAAGAATGGTTTGTTGAAACTTGATCGTAGTAATACACATGTTCATAACATTGATGCGAAAAAGATACAAAGTTAATAATAATAGTACCACATACTTGTGGCACTGCCGCTAAATGTCATATTGGTATAAAACGCATGAAGTAACTCCATGCTGATGGATCTTTGGACTCATTCGATTTCGAATCGGTTGAGACATGCGAACCATGCCTCTTGGTCAAGATGACTAAGGACCCCGTTTTCTGTTTTGATGAAGTGGGCAAGTGATTTATTGGAAATGATACATGTTGATGTATGCAATCCAATGAGTCTTGTAGCGTGCGGTGGATATCGTTATTTTCTTACCTTCACTGATGATTTGAGTAGCTATAGTGTATATTTACTTAATGAAACACAAGTCTGAATCGTTTGAAAGGTTCATGCTAATTCAGAGTGAAGTTTAAGATCATCGTGACAAGAAGATAAAAAAATGTCTGCGATATGATCGTAAGGTAAATATCTGAGTTACGAGTTTGGCATACAACTTTAGACAATGTGAAAATTGTTTCACTACTCACGTCACCTGGAACACCATAGTGTGATGGTGTGTCCGAACGTCATAGTCGTGCTCTATTGGATATGGTGCGGGTTATGGTGTCTCTTGTCGTTTTACTACTATAGTTTTGGGGTTATGCATTAGAGACAACTGCATTCACTTTAAATAGGGCACCATCTAAATCCATTGAGATGACACAGTGTGAATTATGGTTTGGTAGAAACCTAAGCTGTCATTTCTGAATATTTGAGGTTGCGACGCTTGTGTGGAAAAATGTTTTCACCTAATGAGCTCAAACCCAAAGCGGACAAATGCATCTTCATAGAATACCCTAAGAACAGTTGGGTGAACCTTCTATCTCAGATCCAAGCATAAAATGTTTGTTGCTGAAACGGGTCCTTTCCCGAGAAAAGGTTTATCTCAAAATAATTGAGTGGGAGGAAGATAGAACTTGATGAGGTTGTTAAACCTTTGTTTCAACCAGAGAGTAGCGCAGCGCAGAAAGATGTTTTTGTGGAACCTACGTCAGTTGAAGAGGAAGTAAATGATGATGATTATGAAGCTTCGGATCAAGTTACTATCGAACCTCGTAGGTCGACAAGGATGTGTACTGCTCCTGATCGGTACAACAACCCTGTCTTGGAGGTCATGTTGTTGGACAACAATGAGCCTACGAGCTATGGAGAAGCGATGATGGGCCCGTATTCCGACAAATGGTTAGAGGCCATGAAATCCGAGAAAGGATCCATGTATGAAAACCAAGTGTAGACTTTGGTAGACTTGCTCGTTGTACGGCAGGTCGCTAAGTACAATTGGACTTTTAAAATGTAGGCAGACGCTGATGGTAAATGTCACCATTTATAAAGCTCGACTTGTCGCAAAGAAGTTTCCGGCAAGTTCAAGGAGTTGACTACGATGAGACATTCTCACTCGTAGCGATGCTAAAGTCTGTTGGAATTATGTTAGCAGTTGCTGCATTTTACAATTATGAAATCTGGCAGATGGATGTCAAAACATCGTTTCCTTAACGGTTTACTTGAGGAAAGGTTGTATGTGATACAACCAGAAGGTTTTGTTAGTCCTAAGGATGCTAAAAGGTGTGCAAGCTTCAGTGATTCTTCTATGAACTGAAGCAAGCATCTCGGAGTTGGAATATACACTTTGATGAGGTGATCAAAGTTTTTGAGTCTATACAAAGTTTATGAGAAACTTGTATTTGCAATAAAGTGAGTGGGAGCACTATAGAGTTTCTAATAAGTATATGTGGATAACATATTGCTATTCGGAAATAATGTGGAATTTCTGGAAAGCATAAACAGTTGTTTGGAAAGTGATTTTCAAAGGAAGACCTAAATAAAGCTACCTAATTGTTGAGCATCAAGATCTATAAAGATAGATCAAGATGCTTGATAAGACTTTCAATGAGTACATATCTTGACAAGATTTTGAAAGAGTTCAAAATGGATTAGCCAGAGAGAAGTGTTCTCGCCTGCTTTGTAAGGTGTGAAGTTGAGTGAGACTCAAAGCTCGACCACGGCAGAAGAAAGAGAAAGGACGAATGTCGTCCCCTATGCCTTAGCCATAGGCTTTGTATAGTATGCCATGCTGTGTACCGCACCTGTGTGTGCCTTGCCATGATTCCATCAAGGGATACAAGAGTGATCCAAGAGTGGATCACTGGACAACGGTCAAGATTATCCTTAGTAACTAAAAGACTAAGGAGATGTTTCTCGATTATGGAGGTGATTAATAGTTTGTCGTAAAGAGTTACGTCGATGCAAGCGTTAACACCAATCCGGATAACCTGTAGTAGCAATCTGGATACATATAGTGGAGCAGCCATTTGGAATAGTACCAAGTGGAGTGTGGTAGCAGTGTTTACGGTTTGACATAGAGATTTGCAAAGTACACACAGATCTGAATGTCGTAGACCTATTGACTATAAGGCCTCTCTCATATGCAAAGCATGATCGAGCCCCAGAACTCATTGGGTGTTAGATTCATAACAATGTGAATCACATGGTGATGTGAACTAGATTATTGACTCTAGTGCAAGTGGGACACTGTTGGAAATATGCCCTAGATGCAATAATAAATTAGTTATTATCATATTTACTTGTTCATGATAATCGTTTATTATCCATGCTATAATTGTATTGATCGGAGACTTAGATGCATGTGTGGATAGATAGACAAAACCATGTCCCTAGTATGCCTTTAATGGACTAGCTCGTTGATCAAAGATGGTTAAGGTTTCCTAGCCATGGACATGAGATGTCATTTGATAACGGGATCACATCATTAGCAGAATGGTGTGATGGACAAGACCCAAACTACAAACGTAGCACATGATCGTGTTAGTTTATTGCTACTATTTTCTGCATGTCAAGTATATGTTCCTATGACCATGAGATCATGCAACTCACTGACACCAGAGGAGTGCCTTGTGTGTATCAAACGTCGCAACGTAACTGGGTGACTATAAAGGTACTCTACAGGTATCTCCGAGGGTGTCTGTTCAGTTGGCATGGATCAAGACTGGGATTTTTTACTCCGTGTGACGGAGAGGTATCTCAGGGCCCACTCGGTAATACAACATCACAACAAGCCTTGCAAGCAGTGTGACTAAGTGTTAGTCATGGGATCTTGTATTACGGAACGAGTAAAGAGACTTGCCGGTAACGAGGTTGAACTAGGTATGGAGATACCGACGATTGAATCTCGGGAAAGTAACATACTTAAGAACAAAGGGAACATCATACGGGATTAACTGAATCCTTGACATAGAGGTTCGACCGATAAAGATCTTCGTAGAATATGTAGGAACCAATATGGACATCCAGGTCCCGCTATTGGTTATTGACCGCAGAGGTGTCTCGGGGTCATGTCTACATAGTTCTCGAACCCACAGGGTCTCACTAGTAGAAAACAGACCTTTCGTCCCGAGCTTTAGTCCTGGTCTGGTCATGAACCGGTATTAAAGATGGTATTAGTCCCGGTTCGTGACGGCTACAACGGCTAGGAGCAGGGTGACCTTTAGTACCGGCTCGTGAGGGACCTTTAGTACCGGTTCGTCTCACGAGCCGGTACTAAAGGGGGCGTGGCAGGGTTTTGGTCAAACATGGGCCTCGCTTGCAACTTTAGTACCAGCTGGTGACCCCAGCCGGTACTAAAGTGCAACCTTTAGTACCGGCTGGTGACACCAGCCGGTACTAAAGACTTCCTACATATACATCCGTCCGCAGCCGATCGAAAGAGCTCTGTTTTCTCCCCTGTTCTTCTTCTTGCTCAAAGCTCATCCTCCATTTTGCCAAGGATTTGTCAAGATTTAGAGGCACCCCATCTATCCAAGTGTTCATAAAGGTTAGCAACTTTGCTCCTTCATCTCTTGCTAGATTAGCTTGTGGTATGCTCAAAGATATGTGATATGTGATTTGTGGGAGTTTATTTGATTTATATCCAATTTGAGCTCAAATTAACTTGTTAGGTTGCATATGTGTAGGTGTGGTTTATTTGGTGTGCCTTCCCATGTTCTTATTCTTGCTCATAGCTCATCCTCCATTTTGCCAAGGATTTGTCAAGATTTAAAAGGCACCCCATCTATCCAAGTGTTCATAAAGGTTAGCAACTTTGCTCCTTCATCTCTTGCTAGATTAGCTTGTGGTATGCTCAAAGATATGTCATATGTGATTTGTGGGAGTTTATTTGATTTATATTCAATTTGAGCTCAAATTAACTTGTTAGGTTGCATATGTGTAGGTGTGGTTTATTTGGTGTGCCTTCCCATCCCCGACCGTCCTAACCACCGTCCATCGTCTGCACCGTCTCGTCGCGGCACCGGCCACCTTGGTGAGCCTCTTGTTCTTCTTAAAATCTTTTTAAAAAAAATAACTTGTATGATTTAGATAGCTACGTGTAAGATTTACTTACTTGTATTATTGTTAGTTATTCTATAGTGTAATGGTTATGGTATCCGCCCATGTCGGCCCTCGTCCAGTCTATGATTCAGATGTGGTATGTCGTTAATTATCTTTTATAACTATTTCACACATCAGCTAGTGTCTATGACAATTAAT
The DNA here is from genome assembly GCA_022496015.1 of Hordeum marinum. Lineage (NCBI taxonomy): Eukaryota > Viridiplantae > Streptophyta > Magnoliopsida > Poales > Poaceae > Hordeum > Hordeum marinum. Next base: position 435,960,421 of record CM039672.1, on the reverse strand, counting down.
TATGCCACCAAATTGACGTAGATATTTTTATCTATAGGAAGTAGTTGAACCAGAAATTCCAACCGACTATGCAATTCTGCTCGAGAAATTAACACAAGCTGAAAAAGAAATTGATCATTTGAAAGAAAAATTGAAAAGAACTGAAGATGAGAAGATGGGATTGGAGTTGCATGTTGCCGATATCGTCGATGATCACAAGAACAAGATGGTTGGAATGCGCTTGAAGCTTAGAAAGATTAGAAAATATGCCATTGATAAAGAGGCTTGGTATCATTATGCTGTTGGCTCAATTGTTACTTTAGTTGCGATTATGATCGCATTTGTTGTTGTATTCACATGTTTTAGATAGTTGGTGTTGTTTTATGAGATGTATATGTATGAACTATAAGTATCCATTATTTGCAGTAATAACATTTGGTCACTGCTAGCTCTACTTTTGGTTGTAATGTGATCATGAAGTTGTATTAATTTGGTCACTTCGATGTTGTGTAGTGAACATGAGCAAGCAATGGATGTACGATGACCTACTAAGTCCAGGGTTTCTTAATCGCCTGCATGATTTTATTCGTGTGGCTGAGACAAATAAGAAGAATGGTTTCATGTGTTGTCCATGTTGTGACTGTAAGAATGATAGAAATTACTCTAACTCAAAAACCCTTCACTACCACCTGCTGAAGTCCGGTTTCATGTCCGGCTATAGCTGTTGGACCAAGCACGGAGAAACAGGGGTTATAATGGAAGACAATAAAGAATAAGAGGATGATGACAACTATCCTTTTGCTGATACAACAATGGGGGAAGCTGAAGAAGAGGCATCAATGGGGGAAGCTGAAGAAGAGGCATCAGATGAGCCCGCTGATGATTTGGGTCAGGTCATTGCTGATGCAAAGAGAAACTGCAAAAATGATGAGGAGAGGTTGAAGTTGAAACACATGTTAGAGGATCACAAGAAATTATTGTATCCAAATTGTGAAGATGACCAGAAAAAGCTGGGTACCACGCTGGAATGGCTGCAATGGAAGGCGAAGAATGGTGTAACTGACAAGGGATTTCAAGAATTGCTGATAATGATAAAGAAGATGCTTCCAAAGGATAATGAATTTCCTGAAAGTACGTACGAAGCAAAGAAGGTTGTCTGCCCTCTAGGATTAGGCCTGTTCTGCACTAGTGTCTGCACACTTAAGGTTTGGTGACGTTTCGGTAGTATAGAGTTATGTATGGTGGTGAGCGAAGGTTGTTTGTAGTCCCAGATGAGATCCCGGACGTCCCGAGGAGCTCCGGAATGCTCCGTAGGTAAAGATTCATATATAGGAAGTCCTATTTTGGTCGCTGGAAAAGTTTCGGGCTTATCGGTAGTGTACCAGGAGTGCCGGTAGTGTACCAGGAGACCTCTGGGAGGGGTATTTCGACCCAAGAGGCTTCATGGGCTGTGGGAGAGTGAATATCAGCCCTTAGTGGGCTGGTGGAAACTCCCACACAAGGCCCATGTGGCTGGAGAAGAAAACCCAATAGGAAAAGGTGGAAAAAGGAAAAAAAAGGGAGGAATCCTAGTCCTACTAGGATTGGAGGAGAATCCTCCAATCCTAATATGTTGAGCTGAATCCTATGGGGCCTTGGCCTTGTGCCAGCCCTCCTCCTCCCTCCCTCCTATATATGCTGGTGGTATTGGGTGTTTTGCACTGGATTTTTACGGCCATGTGCTACCCGTTCCACCGGTGCTCCTCTAGATCGGATTTCCACAGTGCTTAGGCGAAGCCCTGCCGAAATTGCTCCACCACCATTGCCGGAGCGCCGTCATGCTGCCGGTGAACTCTTCTTCCTCTCCACTTCCTCTTGCTAGATCAAGATGGTGGAGATCGTCATCAAGCTGCACGTGTGCTGAACGCGGAGGTGCCCTCCATTCGGCGCTAGATCGGTAGGACCGTGATCAAGATCGCGAGACGGTTCGTGATGAGTTCGCAGGACGGATCGTGAAGAGTTCACGGGACGGATCATGATGAGTTCGCAGGATAGATCGTGATGAGTTCACGGGACAGATCGTGATAAGATCACGGGACGGATCATGATGAGATCGCGGGACGGATCGTGATGAGTTCGCGGGACGGATCGTGATTGGATTGCGGGACGGATCGTGATGTGATCGCAGGACGCTCAGCGATTTGGATAACGAAGATGTTCGACTACACCAACCACATTTCTTAACGCTTCCCGCTTAGCGATCTACAAGGGTACGTAGATCCACTCTCCCTCTCGTAGATGCTCATCACCATGGATAGATCTGCATGTGCGTAGGAAAATTTTGTTTCCCATGCGACGTTACCCAACAGTTTCGTGGGAACATGTTCTCCTTGTTTTGTGGGAACAAGTTTTCCCCATGTTTAGTGAGCTGAAATTTCAGCCCCCTCCACCCCTTCCACCACTATATAAGGAGGAGGAGAGGTGCTCTCCAACTACACCCCGTGCTCTCATACACATGCCATGCATTATCTGGCTTCTTCTCTCCGTCCCACAAAAAGAGTTTCGTAGAGGCGAAAGGTTGTCTAGGTTCCGGTGGGAACTAGTTCTGGATGTCGAAGCCCTGCCGGATAGATGACACCGTATGTGTGCAACTCTGTAGAGAGATCGTAGTTTCGATCTTAGTTCAAGAGTGCCTCCCGTAGTGCTGTCCGTGTGACCGTACGAGTTTTGGAGGTCCTCCCGAAGGGTTGTCTGAGTGACAGTCCAAGTTTCAGAGGTCCTCCCGAAGGGCTGTCCGCAACACCATCTGGGGGACTGTCTGACCGCCTCCCGGAGGGCTGTCCGCGGGGCAGATGAGGGTATACATCCTCGTGGTTGGGAGGTTGTAAAATCCTAGCTGCGGGGATCTACACCGCTGATCGTCATCGACTCTACTTCCGCTGCGCTACGAGTTGGTAACGAAATGATCAAACCTTGTATGCAGTCTCCATAGTGATCCTAGGCTGGTGCGTAGGTCAATTTTTTTCGTTTTCTACTGCGTTACCCAATAGTGGCATCAAGAGCTGTGCTATGCGTAGATGTAGGTTACGATCTAGAATACATGGAGATGTATGGGTATTCCATAATATAATTTTGGAGTAGATGAGATCTATTGCTGAAACTTATTTATGCGGGTAGCAGATGAAATCTGTTACCGGATGTTCATGTTGCTTCCCCTGAATTTGCGTAGTCCTGATCTTGACGACATGGTGGAATCTCACAAAGTTCTTACAATCCGCGATCCTTTCATGCTGCTCCTGAGTATGCTGATTGACAGATCAACGAAGTGCTAATAGTTCTTTGGGTTCCACCATAGTTAAAGAAAGATGGATGTTTCGCAAACAAAAGGGCAATGCAGATATGATCTGCATGGGGGTCATGCGTATGACGAAGTTTAGTATGGGTCTCAAAATTTTATTATCTCGTGTTTCATACACCCCGCAATGTTAATCTAGCGACTTGGATTATCATGCTTGATGATGGACGTTGGTAGCTTCGGTTTGTTTCGAAACCTTAGAAGCCACGTAAAAACAAGTTTTTGCATGAACCGATTAGAGGCATCTAACTTGGTTTTGCAAGATGGTTTGCATGTGCATATGACGTGGTATAGCAATGCTCACATTAATTTGATTATGTATGAGATGACTATATGATGTAATTAACATGACCTGTGTTTCACGATTCGGCATGATGGCTGGAGCCATATGATTGCACTTTAATGACCTGCGTGTCAACCTTATGTAATGCACTTATTTGATTAGATATAGAGATAGCAATATTACCTAGTGCATCGACAAGGTGGTGGCAATCTTCGTGAAGGTGAACACCGATGCGAATGCCAAAGACGAAGAAAAGAAAGACTTCTCCGTCAGAAAGGGATATACCATATCATGCTATTATGAATTGCCTGAGATTTTTATCCCTTATGATGCACCCTTCTTGATTGCGCAGTAGTCACTTTTTATTAGGGTGATCTCTCACAAAATATCAAGTAGTTAGTGTTCTCCCAAGTGTAGCACCGTCACGGCACCTATCTTTTCGGGGTACGCTATGTCACACGGGTACGAACGATTAGAGAAGTGTGAGGCAGGTGAGTTGAGACCTCGTAGCGAGATCACTTGGTTGTCTTGACGTTCAGGCATGACCATCATGAGCTCGGAACACACGCATCGAAATATGAACAAGAGTCACATAGAGATGTGATTGGCAAGTTGGCCTACCGGTTGAGATTTTCGTCATCTGTGGTGTTACACCAATGGCGAACAATTTAAATGCGGGTCTTGTATCACTCACAATCAATTATGAGAGATATTGATTTGAGTGGGAGCGCACTATAGAATTAATTCGTTTAATTCTCAGTGCAATTAATTGTGAACTTTGTGTAGTGTAGATTGCATAATAGTTGTAGGATAATGGCTCGCGTATCCACCTTCCCTATTAAAATTGAATAGCTGTTAAATATCTGGTTAAAACTTTACGGTTGGTAACGTAATGTGAGGATTGTCCTCAAGAGTGCCGAGAAGGACTTTGTCCTATCGCATGCTTTCGGTATTCGCCCGCTAATTCTATGGATCATATGACTCTCGTCCTTCGATCCAAAAGCTAGAATTCCTTTTCAGCCAAAGTGCAATATTTTTGCTTCCATGAGACCGGAACTTCGAAAGTTTGGATAGTTATGTGATATACATGGAATCTGAAAATCTTTTTTAGAAACAGAGAAAAGCTAAAAGATATGAGATATCCAAAGCAATGTTTGTTTGCAAACTATTAGTAAAGGAGTTTACTATGCATTACATTGATAAGAGAGGGATCCAGGAGAATGCCTGTCATATGATGAAAGGTGAATAAAACAACAACTTCAAGAGAAAGGAAGTGTCCAAAGGGTGTTAGTAAGACTTTCATGCCTAGGAAGTCCGGGGCTAACGCCACTCTTAAGTTGGGTGCTTCTTCTGAGAGTAGGAGAAATACTGAAAAGTTAAACTGTTAGAAGTATAATGGCAGAAAGAAAGAAGACTCGAATATCCAGCTCATGTATCAATGTCATACATGTTTTTGATGTATAGAAGGCTGGTCAAAGATATAGTTCTTGGAAATTATGGTTAAACATGTTAATCACTGATTCTTGGGTATTGTGAGTTGGGCACAAAGATACCCGCTCGATTGCATTCTGTTGCAACTCAATGTAAGAACTACTATGGCCCGAAAGACTAGCCAGGGATGAGGTTTAGATACACGCAAGGAACATAGTAAATGTTACTATGCCTTCCATCGGTGTATTCCCTATGTATTAAGTTTCATAATTCATTTTAGAGTTTCACACTCTAGCCCTTTCCATAAGGTATCTTGCAAGAAGGTTGTTCATGAGAGAACTTTTCATGTTTGGTGTTATAAATAACATAAGGGCCATACTTTCATTATGAATGAGACGTATGTTATGAATATTGATAACAGTACATTACCTCTAGGTTTACTTTTATAATTCATTTTAGAGTTTCATACACTCTAGCCCATTGCACAATGTTTGTTGCAAAAGAGTTGTTCATAAAAACAACAATTGTTGGTCAGTATTATGAATAACATGAAGGGCCATGCTTGCATCCTAGATGGGATGTATGTTATGAATATTGATGGAAATATGATACATCCATAACATTGACGCTAAATGTCACAAGACTAAAAGAATACCACATATGTGTGGCACTGCATTTGGTCACATTGGAGAAACCCGCATGGAAAATTCCATTATGATGGATTTTGAAGTCGTTTGATTTTGAATCATCTGATACTTGCAACTTTCCTCCAAAAGGTGAACTAACTAAAATACCATTCACAGGCCATAAGGAACGAGCAAAGAACTTATTGGTGATCATACATTTGATGTATGTAGTCTGATAAATATTGTTGCAAACAGTGGATTTGTCTACCTTCAAAAATGACTCAAGTAGATGTATAGATATTTACTTGATGAGACGTAAGTCTGGATCTTTTGAAATCATTCGAAAGGTTTTCAAAAATGAAGTACAAGTTATTGTACCAAGAGAATTATGTTTGTGCAATTTGATTGCGGAATGGAATATTTGAGTTACAAGTTTAGTGAATGTCTGATGAGTTGTGAAAAGTGTTTCATAACTTGCACCTCTCTGAACACCACTGCAAGTGGAAAGTCCGTGAAGATGTAATCAAACCATTTATGACATGGTAAGATCAAAGATGACATAAATAGATTTGCCATTATCCCTTTTATAGAGTGATGCTTTAGAGACTGCGGCTTTTACACTGAAAAGAGATCCATCAGGTCTGTTGAAATGACGCCATGGTATGGTACGCCCAACCATGTTATATCTTTTCTTAACATTTGGAATATGGGGCTTGTGTAAAAGGTTACAAACCTATTCCAAATCAGACAAGTTCTACTTTTTATGGTTATCCCAAGTCATTAGGTATTCCCCCACCACTATACCGAGGCAAAGGGTTTTGCCACAAAACGGTATGCTTTTAAAGAGAATGGTTTTTACAAAAGGTGAGTAGGAGGACAGTGCAACTCGACGAGATAACCAGTATCTTCGTCATCAGTTCAAAGGAAAGAAACCCCAGAAGTGATTCCATTGTTTCCTAATACGACTGATACGGAAGTCTCTACAATAAAATGTATGGACTTCGGTCAAATGTGCAGCTGAACCACATAGGCAAAGCTCGTGCAAACCTATGAGGTGCGCAAACGAGATATTGCTGTTAGACAACAGTATACCTACAATACACAAGGAAGTGTTGATGTGCCCTGACTCTGGGATTGGCTACATGCCAATACAATCTGAGATAGTTTCCATATAAGTGATTGAAGATTAAAACCTTGATACACCTTTCAGGGGACTTAGAGTCTAACGAATATTTATGGAACTAAAAACTGATACGGATAAAAATGTTTTATCCATAAAGCTCGACTTGTTGAAACAACAAGTTCAAGTAGTTGACTACGATGAGGTTGTTTCACCGTAGCGATGCTTAAGGTCGGTTCGGGATGAACTAGCAATTAATACGTATATCAATCATGAGATATGAAACATGGATGAGAAAAGGATTCCCATCTGATGGAAATGAAACCTAGGACTTGTATGTGATACAGTCCAAAGTAATTTGTCGATCCAGAGGATGATTGTAAGTATGCAAACTTCAGAGTTCCAGCAATGGACAGAAGAGAGCAAAATGGAGTTGGAATCTTCATGGTTTGATGAAATGGTCAAAAGGGTATTTGACTTCTTCAATGGGTAACGAAGACGCTTGTGATTCAAGAAAGTAAGTGGGTGCATAATAATATTTCTAAAATGTTGTGTGCTTGACACATTGTTAATTGGAAATAAATTTCTTAACACGAATTAGCACTTCATTTGAAAATAGTTTTGCGATGAAGTTCTTAGGCTAAATAGCCTCAATATTAGGCATGATGATCTAGGGAGATAGATTTACCTAATGGGGCTAAGCAATGAATACATATTGACAAGGTGCTAAAACCTTTTAGCATTTAAAACGCCAAGGAGTGATTCTTGCCGAAGTCACATGGAAAGAGTTTTTGCAAGACTCAGTGTCCCAAAAAAACTGACGAGTAAAATACATGATGGAGATTCCACACACTCTAGTGTTTGGATTAATCATGTATTCCATGGCATGTAAAAACAACCAGATATGTCAGATACTCCCAAGTTGTTGCGAGTATAGATACAAAAGTGATCAAAGCACTGATCATGGGACAACAGTGAAAGATGTCATTAAGTACTAGAGTAGTGCTGATAACATGTTTTCTTACAAGCGGAGATTATGAAGTGCTCGTTGTAAGTAATTACATTGATATAGTCTCAATCAATCCTCCATGCGATTTTCGATTTAAGTTAAGGGTTTTGTGTAATACACAATATGGTGGCACGATAGTTGGAAACTGTTCCAAACAAGATACTATGGCGAATTCTATAACAAAGGCTAAGTATGTTGACGCTTTGTAAGCGACAAAGAAGTTGTTGAATCATATAGTTCATTCATGAACTTAGTATGGTTCCAAGATGGCTTTGGTCTATGAGACACTATTGCAGATAGTTGCTCCGTAGCTCAGTTTGAGGAATAAGGTTTCGACCAATGATTCACACATATGCAAAGCCAAGCTCACACAAAATACGAATTTTGTGATAGCGTGAAAACGCGAGGATATGCAAAGTTACACACGGAGCTGAAGTTGTCAGATCCGTTGGACATCAGGCTATACCACAAGCGAAGCATATTTTACACCAGTATGCCATAGGTGTAAAGTGCATTAGCATTGACTAGATTATTGACTCTAGTGCAAGTGGGAGTCTGTAGGAGATATGCCCTAGAGGCAATAATAAATGTTATTGATTATCTCCCGGTTCATAATTAGGTTTATGTTCCATGCTATAACTGCTATGGTTCTCGAGTCTATAATAACCACGAGGCTTGAAGGAAGACTCATATGCATGTGTGGAATAATAAACGGTAAATTGTATTCCTAGTCTAGCCTCTAAGACTGGCTCAAGTATTGCATGATGATCTTGTTTTCCTGATCATGGGCATGGTTGTGCCGGCAATTTTGAGGGCACAATGTTAGAAGAACATTTGTGTTGAATCGACCCGAATTGATGTTATGCTATGAGATACATTCGTCATAAGTTAATGGTTAATAACACAGAGAAGTTAATATTTGCATAATTCCTTAGACCATGAGAGTATCGAGTTTCCTCATGCTTGCTTCATGAACTTTGGGGTTTGTTAAACGTCATCCATAAATGGGTGGCTATTACAACGGCTTACGGGTTCATGGAAAAGTATGTCAAGTAACATGATAGCTCAAGATTGGGATTTTCTCCTCCGACGATGGAGAGATATCTCTGGGCCCTCTCGGTGTTACGGCATCCATCATCGTCTGGCCAGACCCTTTGTGATTTGATCACGGGGATGCCGAAACACGAGAACGAGAAAAGAGAACAATACCGGTAACAAGGTAACTGGCATAGTGGACAAGTTGTTGATCCACGGGGATGCCAACATGTCTCACCTCGGGTATTTGTAACATATCGCGAAGCAACAGGAATAGCACACGGAAACTGGTGGTTCACTCAAATATTTATTCGTGTGGGTATAGGGATCGATATGGGTGTCCATGGCTCCGATGCTGATCATTGAAGTGTTCCGGTCATGTCTATACTTCACCGAACCTATAGGGTCACACGCTTAAGGGTCATCTATCTATTGAATACTAGACAAGGAGTTCGAGAGAAAGTCACTGGAAAAGTTTCGGAGACAACGGAAAAGTTCAGGCGAGAACACCGAAAAAGTTTCGGTAAAACCGAAAAGTTGTTTCGGATAAAACCATTGATCATAAAAGGTTTTGGCAAGCAGCAGGAATGTTTTGGAGGTTGCCAGATTGGTTTGGTAATTTCTGGAATTTTTCCGGAGAAAAAACCGAAAAAAGTTTTCGAAGCTGCCGGAATTGCTTACTGGGTAAACAAAGATGGTTTTAAATTAAACCACCATACTGGAAATGTTCTGGAGCGCATCCAGATAATTTTAGAGGGTGCCGGAAATGTTTTGGGACCCTCCGGAATTTTTTGGAAGTAATAGTCGCGGAAAACATCTTGTCCCAGCGTGAGGGGACAAGATCCCACGACTCGTGGGGGCTGTTTTGGGGCGCCTCCCCATGGGGGGCAGCCCCTTGTGGCTAGACAAAAGGGATTGGGGGCCCCCCATGGTGTGGGGCAGCCTCCACAAATGGTGGAAAGTGTTGGGAGGTGGTGGGGCCCCATGTTGGAGGACCATGGACAAGGGAACATGTTTTCCCTTGTTTGGTGGGAACATGTTCTCCTTGTTTTGTGGGAACATCTTTTCCCCATGTTTAGTGGGCTGAAATTTCAGCCCCCTCCACCCCTTCCACCACTATATAAGGAGGAGGAGATGTGCTCTCCAACTACACCCCTTGCTCTCATACACATGCCATGCATTATCTGCCTTTTTCTCTCCCTCCCACGAAAAGTGTTTCGTAGAGCCGAAAGGCTATCTGGGTTCCGGTGGGAACTAGTTCTGGACGGCGAAGCCCTGCTGGATAGATGACACTGTATGTGTGCAACTCTGTAGAGAGATCGTAGTTTCGGTCTTAGTTCAAGAGTGCCTCCCGTAGGGCTGTCCGTGTGACCGTCCGAGTTTTGGAGGTCCTCCTGAAGGGTTGTCTGGGTGACAGTCCACGTTTCGGAGGTCCTCCCGAATGGCTGTCCGCGACACCATACGGGGGACTGTCCGACCGCCTACCGGAGGTCTTTCCGCGGGGCAGATGAGGGTATACATCCTCGCGATTGGGAGGTTGTAAAATCCTAGCTGCGGGGATCTGCACCGCCGATCGTCATCGACTCCACTTCCGCTGCGCTATGAGTTGGTAACGAAATGATCAAACCTTGTATGCAGTCTACATAGTGTTCCTGGGCTGGTGCATAGGTCAATTTTTTTTGTTTTCTACTACGTTACCCAGCATGCATGCCCTAATGACTGCATTCTCTACCGCGGTGAGTACGAGGAACGGAACGTACGCCCGGTATATGGTGCATTGCGTTATAAGATCAGAAGAGATGACCCTGGTGATGTTGAGGGCCAGCGCACCGGGAAGAGGGTTCCTACGAAGGTGATGTGGTATGCTCCTATAATACCACGGTTGAAACGTCCGTTTAGAAATAAAAAGCATGTCGAGTTGATGCAATGGCACAAAAAAGACCGTAAGAAAGACGGGAAGTTGAGAGCACCCGCTAATGGGTCGCAGTGGAGAAAGATCGAGAAAAAGTGGAGCGACTTTACAGGTGACCCGAGGAACGTATGGTTTTTTTAAGTGCAGATGGCGTTAATCCTTTTGTTGAGCAGAGCAGCCAGCATAGCACATGGCATGTGACTCTATGTATGTATAACCTCCCTCCTTGGTTGTGCATGAAGCGGAAGTTCATTATGATTCCAGTGCTCATCCAAGGCCCTAAGCAACCCGGCAATGACATTGATATGTATATAAGGCCATTAGTTGATGAACTTTTATAGCTATGGAATGGAAGAGGTGTATGTATGTGAGATGAGAACGAACAGGAGGAATTTGACCTACATGTGTTGTTGTTTGTAACCATCAACGATTGGCCTGCTCTCAGTAACCTTTCAGGACAGACAAACAAGGGATGCCACGCATGCACACACTGTTTAGATGACACTGACAGTATATATTTGGACAAATGCAGGAAGAATGTGTACCTGGGGCATCGTCGATTTCTTCCGACCAACCATCAACGTCAAAAGAAAGGAAAGCATTTCAAAGGTGAGGCAGATCACCGAAAGAAGCCCGCCCTCCATACTGGTGATCCCATACTTGATATGGTCAATGATTTACAAGTAATGTTTGTAAAGGGTCCTGGCAGACTATCTGTTCCGAGTGACGCTGACAAACATGCACCTATGTGGAAGAAGAAATCTATATTTTGGGACCTACCCTATTGGAAACACCTAGAGGTTCGCTCTGCAATCGACGTGATGCACATGATGAAGTATATTTGGAAATATGACCTAGAGGCAATAAATAAAGTGTTTATTATTGTATTTCCTTGTTCATGATAATCGTTTATTGTCCATGCTATAATTATATTAATTGGGAACATGGATACATGTGTGGATACATAGACAAACACAATGTCCCTAGTGTGCCTCTAGTGAACTAGCTCGTTGATCGAAAGATGGTTAAGGTTTCCTAGGCATGGACATGAGATGTCATTTGATAACGAGATCACATCATTAGGAGAATGATGTGATGGACAAGACCCAAACAACAAACTTAGCTTATGATCGTGTCAGTTTATTGCTACTGTTTTCTGCATGTCAAATATATGTTCCTATGACCATGAGATCATGCAACTCACTGACATCGTAGGAATACCTTGTGTGTATCAAACGTTGCAACATAACTGGGTGACTATAAAGGTGCTCTACAGGTATCTCCGAGGGTGTCTGTTGAGTTGGCATGGATCAAGACTGGCATTTGTTACTCCGTGTGACGGAGAGGTATCTCAGGGCCCACTCGGTAATACAACATCACAATAAGCCTTGCAAGCAATGTGACTAAGTTTTAGTCACGGGATCTTGTATTACGGAACGAGTAAAGAGACTTGCTGGTAACGAGGTTGAACTAGGTATGGAGATACCGACGATCGAATCTCGGGCAAGTAACATACCGAAGAAAAAAGGGAACATCATACGGGATTAACTGAATCCTTGACATAGAGGTTCGACCGATAAAGATCTTCGTAGAATATGTAGTAAGCAATGAGGACATCCAAGTCCTGCCATTGGTTATTGACCGTAGAGGTGTCTCAGTCATGTCTAGATAGTTCTCGAACCTGCAGGGTCTGCACACTTAAGGTTTGGTGACGTTTCGGTAGTATAGAGTTATGTATGGTGGTGACCGAAGGTTGTTCGGAGTCCCGGATGAGATCCTGGACATCACGAGGAGCTCTGGAATGGTCGGGAGGTAAAGATTCATATATAGGAAGTCCTGTTTTGGTCGCCGGAAAAGTTTTGGGCTTATCGGTAGTGTACAGGAAGTGCCGGTAGTGTACCGGGAGACCTCCGGGAGGGGTATTTCGACCCAAGAGGCTTCATGGGCTGTGGGAGAGTGAATATCAGCCCATAGTGGGCTGGTGGAAACTTCCACACAAGGCCCATATGGCTGGAGAAGAAAACCCAAGAGGAAAAAGGTGGAAAAAGGTAAAAAGGAAAAAAAAGAATGAATCCTAATCCTATTAGGAGTGGAGGAGGTGGACTCCTCCTCTCCTAGTTTGGCTGAAGCCTAGAAGGCTTGGATGCCAAGCTGCCTCCTCTCCTCCTCTCCTCCTATATATACTGGTGGTATTGAGGGTTTTTGCACAAGATTTTCAGCCACGTGCTACCCGTTTCTCCAGTGCATAGTTTCTCCTCTAGATCGGTTTTCTGCAGTGCTTAGGCGAAGCCCTGCCGGAATTGCTCCATCACCATCGCCGGAGCACCGTCAGGCTGCCGGAGAACTCTTCTTCCTCTCCACTCCTTGCTGGATCAAGACAGTGGAGATCGTCATCAAGCTATACGTGTGCTGAACGCGGAGGTGCCGTCCGTTCGGTGCTAGATCGGAAGGATCGTGATCAAGTTCGTGAGACGGATCGCGATCAAGTTCGTGGGATGGATCGTGATCGGATCGCGGGACAGATCGTGATTGGATCACGGGACAGATCGTGATTGGATCGTGGGACGCACGGCGATTTGGATCGCGAAGACGTTCGACTACACCAACCGCGTTTCTTAACGCTTCCCGCTTAGCGATCTACAAGGGTATGTAGATCCACTCTCCCTCTCGTAGATCTTCGTGTGCGTAGGCAAAAAGTTTGTTTCCCATGCAACGTTCCCCATCAGTGTGAACCTGCTAGGCTTCTTGGGAGTGTATGGGAAGACAAAAGATACACCGGAGGCACGGGAGGAACACCAACGTGTGCATGAAAAAGACGGCATGCATCCAAAGCAGTATGAAGGTCCTGCTAGCTACGCTCTTACCAAAGAAGAGAAGGTAATCTTCTTTGAATGCCTGCTTAGTATGAAGGTCCCATCTGGCTTCTCGTCGAATATAAAGGGAATAATAAATATGGTAGAGAAAAAGTACCAGAACCTAAAGTCTCATGACTGCCATGTGATTATGACGCAACTGCTGCCGGTTGCATTGAGGGGGCTTCTACCGAAAAACGTTCGATTAGCCATTGTGAAGCTATGTGCATTCCTCAATGCAATCTCTTAGAAGGTGATCGATCCAGAAATCTTGCTAAGGTTAAGGAGTGATTTGGTGCAATGTCTTGTTAGTTTCGAGCTGGTGTTCCCACCGTCCTTCTTCAATATCATTACGCATGTCCTAGTTCATCTAGTCGACGAGATTGTCGTTCTAGGCACTATATTTCTACACAATATGTTCCCCTTTGAGAGGTTCATGGGAGTCTTAAAGAAATATGTTTGTAACCACGCTAGTCCAGAAGCAAGCATCTCCATGGGCCATCAAATAGAGAATGTCATTGGGTTTTGTGTTGACTTCATTCCTGACCTTAAGAAGATTGGTCTCCCTCAATCGCGGTATGAGGGGAGACTGACTGGAAAAGGCAAGCTAGGAGCGGACTCAATAATATGTAGACGGGCATTCTTGGTCTCAAGCACACTACACAGTTCTGTAGAATTCCATCTTGGTGACCCCGTATGTCGATGAACACAACAATATTCTGCGCTCCAAACACCCGGAGCAGTGTGTCGACTGGATTACATATGTCGTGGATTTGTCACGACAGATTTCCGGGTGAACGGACTTGGATTCGAGGCCATCGCTAATGGGGTGGACTCAAAGGGGTTGATTGGGACGAAAGACATGGATTTACCCAGGTTCGGCCCCTCAAGTCGAGGTAATAGCCTACGTCCGGCTTGTGTTTGTATTGCTTGTGTATCGATTATAGAGGGATAAAAGCTTGACCTAGTTCTCGATTATCTCTCCCTAAGTCGCCCTGGGTCTGCCTTTATATAAGAGGTCAGGACCACCGGGTCGGTACAATTGCTAACCGAGTCTCTCTCTCCCTATCTTCTTGTCCAAGCTGTCTTTGAGTCGGCTTCCATGCCCGGGTCTTCTCCGTCCGGGCCGTTGTACGGCCCGCACCTTGAGCCGCCTATCTTCCTGTGCCACTAGTCTTACGGCTCACCTTTGGGCCGGCTCACGAGCTAGCAACATGACCCGGAGCCCTCCGGGACGAGTCATATCATGGGGTCATATCCCCAACATTAGGCCCCAGGTTGAATTGAGCTTGCTCACTTCATCCTTCTCTTCCATTTTTGGCGAGTCGCCTGGAAATGACCCGGCGTGATGTCATGAAATCTACAGACGTATCACCGAATCTTTCATTAACTGTCATCCCGAGAATCAAGGCGTCCGCCTCGGTCAAATGGTGTCGTCGCCTGGATTTTCGCGCCTTCCTTAATCCTTTTTTAAATATGACCCGTGCGGGTTGGAGTTTTCCATCCTCCTGCTCGTGCCTCTTCTTCTTCTTCCTGTTGCCGCCGCTCCAGCGTCCTTGTCGTCCGGCACCGTCTTCGCATCTGCACCGACCAGGCCGCTGTATCACCCTGATATGGACCAGATTTCTTCCGCCGCCACCGCAACATCTCCAGTGAGTTCTCCTTTTTCATTAGATCGCTCACTGCCGTAGTAGGGTTCCACCGTAGCAGGGTTCCGCCGCCACCGCTCAGGCTCCGGCACCGCCACCGCGAGTATATCTCGACGCCATTGTTACCTTTAGACTGCGCTCTCGCCCCGCCACCGCACATGGGCCGGCCATGCATAATGCGTGGACCGCGATTGCCCCGCTCCATTTGCTTTCCTTCTGCTGTTCATCGCTAGGTCTGGATTTAAATCCTTTTTCGTCGCTTTTTTAGATCCGTAGCCATAGTGATAGTTTGTAGAATCTGTTTTTTAGGACCTAGCCGATTTTTCAATCTTCCTTTCCTCTGTTGAGCCGGTAAGCTTCTTCGGCTCTCATCAACCGGGTCTTTCCACTTTATCCGTAGAGCCCTTAAACCTTTAAGCCATCAAAAATATTTTCTTGCGCTTTGACGCATCACGCCTTTTATCTTGTACAACACTTTAAGCTGCCAATATGTCTCGTGCGTCCAACTCATGCAACTGGGTTGGTTCTTGCGTTATGGAGGAGTACTTATCAGGTTATGTTGAAGCGGGTACTCTCCCTCCCAAAGAGGTTCTCAATTGGCGGGTTCCGGGTGATGAGACCCGGCCTTCTCCCCAAAAAGGAGAGATAGTAGTCTTCACTGATCACATCGAGCGAGGGTTTGTGCTGCCCGGCTCTAAGTTTTCTCGGGATGTCCTTCATTTCTACAAGCTGCATCCTCAAAATTTGGTACCCAACTCAGTCTCTAACATCTGCAACCTCCAAGTTCTCTGCGAAGCTTATCTGCTAACTAAGCCATCTGTGGGGTTCTTTCGAGAGTTCTTCTATGCCAACCGCCAAACTGAAATGAAGGGTGGTCCGAATCTAGAAATGGGCGGAATTTCTATTCAACACCGCCGAGACATCATTTTTCCTGCTACTCCAATGCCGAGTCACCACAAAGATTGGAATAAGACGTGGTTCTACTGCCTAGAGACCTCTCCTAAAAAAGAGCACTCATTGGCGGGTTACCGCCCCTCCCAGCTTAGGACAGACTCAGAGCTTCCCGGCCGGCTCTCAGCCTTGGAGTGTGCCAGATACGAGACATTCCATGCCAAGATCAAAGCACTCCTGACCAACGGTTTAATAGGACTGGATTTGATCCGCTGCTGGATTTCCTGGTGGATCATGCCCTTAAGCCGCAGAGGTCGGCTTATGTGCGAGTATGAAGGCAAATATGACAGCTCATTGTGTTTTAGCGAATCAACACTGTGAGAAGATGATATTACCACTACCATCCGGAGCTTGTCCATGAGGCCCCCGGCTCATGCAGTGCCATCGGCCTGGCGCCTTTCTGCATCAATAATCTGGCTCCCGATGTAAGTTAATCTCTTCCCATCCACCTCTTAGATGTCATTTGTACTTTGTTGATTTCTTATTCATTCTCCGGGTCATTCCTATAGGCCGACTCAGACTTCTGGAGGAAGGAATACGTTGCTCGTCTCAAGAAATCCAGGAAGAAGGTCGTGACCAAGAGGGCTAAAAAAGATGCCCCGCAAGAGATTGCTTGACCAGCCACCATCATCTAGCTCAGAGGTAATATTTTAACTGCTTTGTTTGATCTTTTACCTTCCTGCTTTTATTAATGCTTGTTTTATTCGTAGGATGAAGTGGAAACCAGCCGCGCCAATGCTCCTGAGGTAAATTATGTTTCTTCCGGCTCAGAATGTTTCGTCCCCCGAAAGCCGCGGCG
Organism: Hordeum marinum; assembly: GCA_022496015.1. Taxonomy (NCBI): domain Eukaryota; kingdom Viridiplantae; phylum Streptophyta; class Magnoliopsida; order Poales; family Poaceae; genus Hordeum; species Hordeum marinum. The sequence continues at coordinate 435,943,441 of CM039672.1, read as the reverse complement.
AGTTATCAAAGAAGTTCCTCTTTATCACCCTCTTGCTTATCTGGCTCTCGATTTTCTCTTGAAAAAGCAACAGCAGGCCGAGCGTCGACAGACCCGAAGCACCGGCTCTACTGAACTCATGTCTGGGTTACCAAATTCTCTGGCTCCAAAGAAACGCCCCGCCGAGGTTTAAGTCTCTACTTTTCTTTTGACTTTCCTTTGTAAACTCGACACTTTCGTCACCTTTCTGTTTTATTCTTTTCAGAAATCACCTTCCTCTTGTGACTCTTCGGCATCAATTCTACCACCGCCCAAGATCAATCCGCTGTAAGCATTCCTTACTGTGATATCCGGACATCCGGCTCTTAATGTGATAGTAACATCTTTCAACTGTTGATCCTTATATTTTGCAGTGCTCAAGCTAAGCATCGCAAGACCAACAAGCCCTCCTCCGGCCTAGTTATCCAAGAGCCCGAACAACCGGAGGAGGCTGCAGTAGAAGAAAATCCACCAGGTGCCTCCACAGAGCCGACTGCTGCTGATATCATCATGGAGAGCCCTCCAAGGGCTCCTTCAAAGCCGGCGACTCCTGCCAAGACCCCTGAAACTCCAGATGTTGTTATCACCTGGTCTGGTCAGCAAACTCCTCCGGCTGATGTGTTGACCAAGCATTCAGAGCTGGCTGAAGCGTCGAAGAAGCTAAACTTTGACTCTTCATGCGAGAATATGACAGTCGAAGAGCTCCACGCCGGGTATATAAACCGAGTTACCACTAGCCGGGATCTGGAACTTCGGATGGTCTCTTTCATGAAGACAAAATATGAGGTACCTTTCCTTCTTACCATATCCTTACTTAGCCCCCAAGAGCCGGTTTAACGTACTCAATCGTTGAACCGGGTCTTCGTTTAACTTTCTGTTAGAACATATTCATAGTCATTGTCCCCTAGAGTCGGTCTTAATTTGCCAAAGTTGAGTCGGATCTTCCTTTAGATAACTTAAACTTCCATTCGTAGCCCCCAAGGGCTGGCTCAAGCTTGATGAAGTTGAGTCGGATCTTCTATTTAGAAGTAAATCGAAGAGCTATAGTGTAGCCCCCAAGTTCCGGTTTAACTTCGAAGAAGATGAGCCGGAATCGCACTGCATACCAAGAGATCAAATATGCATTAGCCCCCAAGTGTCAAATATATTGCTTGCAATCTGTTTGAGACTTGCATAAATTTGCTTTTAATACTTGTCCTGTATTTTGGCGACTTATCTTGTATTTTGATGTCTTATAGGAAGCTTTAAACGAAGCCGGCTCTCAATTGTCTGATATGAAGGCAAACTTAGCGGCTCAACAAGAGGCCCGCAGCGTCTCTGACGAAAAGTGTCGGCTGCTGTCTGAAGAGATGGTCCACATTAAGGCGGAGCTTGCTTCTTTAAAAGAATCTACCGAGTTGGAGAAAGCCGCATTGACCAAGCGAGCGGATGACGCCGATGAGCGGCTGACAGCCGTGGCGGATGAACTTCAAGGCCTAAAGTGTCATATAACCAAGATGGCAGCTGCTCTCTTTGGTAAGTTCTTACTCACTTCATGTTTCCAGCATGTCTCATTAATCTGTTATGATTGCAACTCATCTTACTTGGTTTGACATATACAGGCCCCAGAAGCCGGCAATTGGCTTCAGATAGCCTTTTACCCCTGAAGGCTATTTACACCTTTGCAGAACAGCTTTATTGCGGCGCTATTTTCACGATTAAGACGGTTCAATACAAGGAGAAGATCCCCACTGCTCTGAAAGGTGTCTTGGAACTCTTCTCCACAATGCCCAAGCAGATAGAAGAGCTGAAGAAATCCGCCTTCCGCCAAGGAGCCGTCGCTGGTTTGAGCCGGGCTCTGGCCTTCGCCCCCGAGCTAACGCTGGCTAAAATGATGGATGGTTACCCGTCCAAAAAAATGACGGCTCAGAATTCATCGAAGAAGATTACATCCGGTGTGTCAAAGAGTCGCGTTATCTGGCCTCTGTACTAGCGGACGAAGCTGACTTGAGCACTTATCAGGCGACTTATGACGCAGAGGAGAAGAGGATCCGCGGGACTCTCTACGAGTGGAAGGATCTGACACCCGCCCGCAGCAAGGACCTCTTCCTTTGTGAGCTTGACGCGTCCCCTTTCCTTGAAGGGTCTTTCGCTGCTCTGGCTGACTGTAGTTGGGAATTGGGAAATCTCCAGATAAAGACAGCAGAAGACCCTGAGGAGGATGAGCCGGCCAATAACTGAACTTTGTTCTTTTAACCTTTCTGAGCACAGACTCATGTAATGACCCGCCGTGAGTGGTTGACAATGCCTTTTGCTCCTTCTGAGAGTAGTTTTTGTAGTAGAGAAAACATGACCCTGCCATTTGGCGGCTATATATATTTTCATCTCTGTGTGTGCACTTTCCTTCTCTCTGTGTTTCAATTTATGCGTTGCCAGCTCTCCATTGATATACCTTGAGCTTTTCTGATGAGGGGTGTATGTCTTTGAAGACGTCATTCCTTCTCCAGAATATTAGAGCCGGATAATCTTTTTGAAAACTCAAATTTTGTCAACCGGAGCAACATGGCTCCGATTCTTGTCGGATGAATCCATTAAGGAGCTGGTTGTCTTAGGATAATGTAAGCTATACCTGATGGTAAGAAGCCTCTATCGACAACTGCGGCTATTGATGAACCGGAAGTGGCTTAAAGCCGGCTGTATGATGGGTAATGTAAGCTATACCTGACGGTAAGAAGCCTCCTTTTAACAGAAAATGTTGTATGTGCAAACGCCGGCTGTTGATGGGAGATGTAAGCTATACCTTAAGGCAAGAAGCCTCCATCGACAGCCACGGCTAATAATCAGCCTGAGACGGCATAAAGCCGGCTGTTTGAAAGGAGATGTAAGCTATACCCGAAGGCAAGAAGCCTCTTTCAATAGCTACAGTTGATAAGCAACTGAGGTTTGGCGTAAATGCCGGTTGTTAGGGTGAGATAAGCGAACCCATCCGTAAGAAGCCACCTTTTACAACCGCGGTTAATAAATAACCGGAAGTGGCATAGAGCCGGCCATTAGGGTGAGATAAGCGATACCCGTCGGTAAGAAGCCCCCTTCGATGGCCGCAGTTGATAAGCAACTAGAATTTGGTGTACACGTTGTTGTCTTAGGGTCATGTAAGCTATACCAAAGGTAAGAAACCTCCATCAACAACAGCGCTTAATGTAACCAAACTAGGCATAAAGCCAACTGTGCAAGGGAGATGTAAGCTATACCCGGAGGCAAGAAGCCTCCTTGCAACAGTTTCATAATAGCTGGCTATGCAAAGGAGATGTAAGCTATACCCGAAGGCAAGAAGCCTCTTTGCAACAGTGCTTAATTGGGCATAACGCCGGATGTGCAAGGGAGATGTGAGCTATACCCGAAGGCAAGAAGCCTCCTTGCAACAACGTAAAAGCAGACTGTGCAGGGGAGATGTGAGCTATACCCGAAGGCAAAAGCCGGATCAGCCGTTTTGAAGGCGAACAAACCACTTTAACTCAAATTTTTGAGCCGGAAAAATTTCATCTTGATTGCTCAAAGGTATACATAAGAGCAGAGACCCCCAGTATTTGCGGGGATGCTAGCGTTTACTCATGTAAGCATGATATATACAATGATAGCGGCTTTCAATGCCTGCTAACTAAAGTATGGTCACAAATGTGCGATATTCCATGGCCGCAACGTCTCTTGACCCGCGGTTTCCGACTCATCCCGGATATCAATGAGGTAATATGACCCATTGTTAAGGTTTCTGCTGATCGCAAAAGGCCCCTCCCATGGTGGAGATAACTTATGCATTCCAGATTGGTCTTGAATCAGCCGGAGCATCAGGTCACCCTCCTGGAACGTCTGGGTCTTCACCCTGCGGCTATGATAGCATCGCAGGTCTTGTTGATAAATTGCCGACCTGGCTGCTGCTAACTCTCGTGCTTCATACAAGGCGTCCAACGCATCTTGGCGTGCTACCTCATTGTCCGTCTCAACATAAGCCTCCACCCTTGGTGAGTCATGCCGGATATCGCTGGGTAGAACCGCCTCAGCACCATAAACCATGAAGAAAGGCGTGAAACCTGTAGATCTGTTAGGGGTAGTTCTGATACTCCATAAGACGGAAGGCAACTCCTCAACCCAACATCCAGGTCTCCGCTTTAAAGGAACCATGAGCCGTGGTTTGACACCTCTTAAAATTTCCTGATTGGCTCGCTCCGCCTGGCCATTAGATTGTGGATGCGCCATGGCTGAAACATCAAGCCGGATATGCTCCTTCTCACAGAACGTTTTCATAGCTCCTTTGGATAGATTTGTTCGATTGTCCGTAATGATACTGTGCGGGTAACCACAGTGATAGATCAGCTTCTTAATAAATTGAACCACTGTAGCCGCGTCACCCACTTAGTAAATTTATCAATTGCCACCAGAAGGTGTGTTTTCTTATCCTTGGATATCTTGAAAGGTCCTACCATATCAAGCCCCCAGACTGCAAACGGCCAAGTGATTGGTATCATCCTCAACTCTTGAGCCGGAACGTGAGCATGCTGGCCAAACTTCTGACAACCGTCACACTTACGGACTAAGTCTTCTGCATCCTTGTGAGCCGTCAACCAGAAAAATCCATGTCGAAAAGCTTTGGCCACTAAAGATTTTGACCTGGCATGATGTCCACAGTCACCAGCATGAATTTTACTCAAGATCTGCCGGCCCTCCTCTGGTGAGACGCAGCGCTGAAAGACACCCGTCACACTACACTTATGTAACTCACCATTGATAATCACCATAGACTTAGAATGCCGGGTGATCTTCCTGGCCAGACCCTCCTCCTGAGGTAACTCGCCGTGTGTCAGATACGCCAAATAAAGCATAGTCCAGTCTGGGATGGCATGTAGAGCCGCCACCAATTCCACTTCCGGGTCAGGAATAGCCAGATCCTCCTCAGAGGGTATCTTGACAGTCGGAAGATGCAATATATCCAAAAAAATAGTAGGTGGTACCGGCTTTCGTTAAGAACCCAACTGTGATAAAGCATCAGCCGCCTCATTCCTGCAACCATCAACATGATCCACCTGGTACCCCTTGAAGTGATCGACAATGATATCAACCGCCTGTCGATAAGCCGTCATCCGCGCATCCTTGGAGTCCCAAGTACCTGAAACTTGCTGAGCCACAAGATCCGAGTCGCCTAAACATCTGACCCGGCTTAAATTCATCTCTTTAGCGACTCTGAGACCATGGAGCAGTGCCTCATACTCAGTTGCATTATTATTACAAGGGAACATTAACCGGAGCACATAACAAAACTTATCACCCTTGGGGGAGGTGAGAACAACTCCTGCACCGGACCCCTCTAGCTGCTTGGACCCATCAAAGTGTATAGTCCAATATGTGTTATCCGGCTTCTCTTCGGGGGTTTGACATTCTGTCCAATCATTTATGAAATCCACCAAAGCTTGAGACTTTATTGCTGTACAAGGAACATATCTGATGTTAAGAGGACCCAGCTCTAAGGCCCACTTGGCAATCCTCCCTGTAGCTTCTCTGTTTTGAATGATATCTCCCAACGGGCAGAACCGACCACGGTTATCTGGTGCCCCAAAAAGTAGTGTTTTAACTTGCGGTTAGCCTTGAAAACTCCATATAACAACTTCTGCCAATGTGGATACCTCTGCTTGGACTCTGCCAAAACTTCACTGATGTAATAAACCGGCCTTTGTATAGGATACACCTTCCTAGGCTCCTTGCGCTCAACCACAATTGCTACACTGACCGCTCTGTTGTTAGCCGGCACATAAAGGAGCAACGGCTCTTTCTCAACCGGAGCGGCTAATACTGGCAGCTCAGTCAACTGTTTTTTAAGAGCTTCAAGTGCTTCAGCCGCTGATTTGCTCCACTTAAACTTGTCTGTCTTTTTCATCATCTGGTAGAAGGGAATGACTTTCTCCCCAAGCCGGCTTATGAAGTGGCTCAACGCAGCAATTCGTCCTGCCAGGCGTTGAACGTCGTTAATGCATGTCGGCTCTCCTAAAGAGGTGATAGCCTTAATGTTATTCGGGTTAGCCTCGATGCCCCGCTCAAAGACAAAGAAACCCAAAAGCTTTCCTGCTGGAACACCAAAGACACACTTCGTCGGCTTAAGCATCATCTTGTAGACCCGGAGATTGTCAAAGGTTTCTTTCAGATCCTCTAGGAGAGTTTCCTTCTTTCTGGATTTAACCACGATATTGTCTACGTAAGCATGAACATTTCGGACAATCTGACTGTGGAGGCACTTCTGCACACATCGCTGGTAAGTCGCCTAGGCACTCTTGAGCCCGAAAGGCATGGAGACATAACAGAACGCCCCAAAAGGTGTAATAAACATCGTCTTCTCCTGATCTTTCGTTGCCATTTTAATTTGATGATATCCTAAATATGCATCCAGGAAGCATAAACTTTCACATCCGGCTATAGCATCAATAATCTGATCGATACGAGGGAGTGCAAAAGGGTCAGCCGGGCAAGCCTTGTTAAGGTCCGTGTAATCTATACACACACACCAAGTGTCGTTCTTTTTGAGCACTAGCACCGGGTTAGCCAACCACTCCGGGTGAAAGACTTCCACTATAAAGCCTGCAGCCAAGAGCCGGGCAACTTCCTCCCCAATAGCTTTACGTCTCTCTTCGTTGAATCGTCGTAGAAAATGTTTCATCGGTTTAAACTTTGGATCCACATTAAGATTGTGCTCAGCGAACTCTCTCGATACACCCGGCATGTCAGAAGGTTTCCATGCAAAGATGTCCCGATTCTCACGGATGAATTCGATGAGCGCGCTTTCCTATTCGGGATCCATGTGAGCCCCAATGATGAACTGCTTGGATGAGTCGCCCGGATTGAAATCTACTGCCTTGGTATCATCCGCTAAAAACTTGAGTGACAGATCAACTTCTGTCGTGGGCTTCTTCAGTGGGGTCATATCCTCCGGGTCAACGTTCTCCTTGTAGAATTTCAGCTCCTCCTGAGCACAACTAGACTCTGCATACGCCGCATCTCCTTCCTCGCACTCGAGAGCCGTTTTCCTATTACCGTGAACGGTAATTGTACCATTTAAGCCAGGCATTTTGAGTTGCAAATAAGCATAGCAAGGCCTAGCCATAAATTTGGCATAAGCCGGCCTCCCAAATAGTGCATTATAGGGACTTTTGACCACTTCGAACCACAAGGACTCCACCCTGTAATTATACTCATTGCCAAAAGCTACTTCCAATGAAATCCAGCCCACCGGGTATGCCGATTTACCCGGGACCACACCATGAAAGATGGTGGAGGAAGGTTTAAGGTCTTTGTCAAGCAACTTCATCTGCCAGAAAGTGTCATAGTAAAGGATGTTGATGCTGCTACCTCCGTCCATAAGCACTTTATTCACCATATAACCATTCACCTGAGGGGCCACAACTAGAGCCAGTTGGCCCGAGTCATCTACCCGTGGCAGGTGATCCTCCCGGCTCCACATTATGTCATACTCAGACCACGGTAAATATCACGGGAGAGCCGGAGCAACTGCATTAACTTCTCGCCTCCGCAACTTCTCGTCTCGTTTACTGTGGCCGGTCGTGAATACGTGATACTGTCCAGAACTGAGCTGCTTCGGGTTACTCTGAAACCCGGACTGATTGCGCTGTTGCTGATTGTTGTTACTGCTGTTGTTGCCAGGATGTTGTTGGTGCCCCCCTTGGTTATTCTGACCCGGATGCCCTTTTCCTGAACCGCCGGCGTCGAATCCAGCCCCTGATCCTCCGTGCCCTGAGCCGCCTGGCGGGCCACCGCCCTGATTATTACGCGGTTGGGAATGCCGGTTTTTGAATCTCTGCATGATAAAGCAATCACCCCACGCATGCAACGCCGGCTTGTCAGGCGTGTTGTACTCCGGACAAGGCTTCCTAAGCACTTCTTCTAAATTAAAAGGGCCTCTGTTCCTTTGATGAAACGGCCTGAATTTTCCATTCCCCTTGGGATGGTTCTGTCCTGTGTTGGTATTTGCCACTAGCTTTGACCCACCATCAGCGCTCTTTCGCTTATTCTGATTCCCATTGTTCACCAAACCTTTTCCTTGATTGTTTTTCTTCCCTTGATTGGCCTTGTCATCATCCGAGCCTGGATCCTTGGTGTTATCTGAGTCGGCATACTTTGTCAAGGCCGTCATGAACTCTCCCATATCCTGACACGTGCGCTTGAGCCGGCCGAGCTTCTGTTTCAATGGAACAAAATGACAGTTCTTTTCTAAAATAAGCACTGCTTGAGCCGCCGTGATCTGCTTCAAAGATTGAATAATGGTCGACACCCGCCAGACCCAATAATGGGCCGACTCATTCTCCTATTGAACACAATGGTCCAAGTCGACAATGAGCTTATCGTGTTAGGCAGTAGATCTTAATAAACTTCTTACAGGTCCCCTGGAAATTCTTAATAAACTTCGCTCTCAGCTCCGCCCATGAGCTTATCGTGTTAGGCGGCAGACCTTTCAGCCATGTACGAGCCGGACCCTCAAGCATCATGATGAAATACTTCGCATATACTGCCTCACTGACATCGAACATCTCCATGGCCAGCTCATAACTCTCAACCCACGCCTTCGGGGGTAGATCAGTTGTGTAATTCGGAACCTTTCGAGGCCCCTTGAAATCTTTTGATAGTCGTTCACTTCTCAGAGCCGGAGTTAAACATGGCACCCCTACGGCTCGGGTACTAACTACTCCCATTCAGACGGAAAGTGCCGGCTCTGGACAGGTTGCCGCTATCTCCGCCTCTCGCCTGTCTCTCGCCTGGTCCGCGAGGGCTTGTGCATCTAGAGCCGCCCGCTCGTCCTCCGGTGGCCCACCACGTGGATGACTGCTGGAACACGCCGGCGACTCATAGCGTCGGCTGAAACTTTAACTGGGGAGGGGGTGGAGTGAACCCGGCTCCGGCTGTGGGCATACCTCTCTTGCTGGGCCATGGCCGTCTATAAATATCCAATGGCGTTTCGCACATCCTCCGCAAAGGGTGCTTCATCTGGGATGGGAATCGTCTCAAGTCGGGCGGCCGCTGCCACCATGTTCTCGGCCGGGTTAGAGTAATGACCCGTCGGTGTTGGAAAAGCCCTAGGTGAGATTTGGTTATGCTGGGGTGGATGAGTCACCGGGCGTTCCATCGGGTGGCTTTCTGGCGCACGCGTAACCCGCCCCGCACCAGGGGTGTTAAACAGGTTCCTCGCTTCGTAACGTTCTGGTAGACGGGATTGATGCCTCCTACGGTGCATCGCGGCTGCTGACCTTTGCTCCAACTCCAGATGGAAAGCATCAGCCTTGATACGCTCTGCTTCTTCTTCCATTCGGGTCTTCAGCTCAGCCATACTTTGTCGTTCCTCTACCATCCGGCCCCTGATCCGTGCCACCTCCAGATTCCTGGCTGCTTGATTATCTGGTGTTACTTCTGTGGCCATGAGAGCTATAAGTTCGTCCATCAATTCCACTAGAACCTGAGCCGGCGGTGGCAGGCTATCACCCGCTACGGCGGCCCTCGCAGTTGTGTCACCGGCGGTTGAAGCCGATCCTGCCATGAACACCGCCGCATGAACCGGGGGTCTCGGAGCATCCGACACAAAGCCCTCTACCACAGAATAGGTGTCGTAGTAGCCCCCAAGGCCACCGTTACCTAGCCGATACACTGACTCTGTCTCCCCACTGGAGGACTCATCTTCCGAGCAAACGAGAGTTCCCTGTGACCCGGATGCTTCCAGGTCCATGCCTTGAGTGAAGCCCACGAGAACATGCTTTTGACCTAGATGGGCACAGGCAGGCCTTACACCATTCGTAGATTGGAGACATCGAGCCGGCTCGACGATGTTGGTGCAAATGTCCGGCCTGGGTGTAGATCCATCAACCTTTCCGATGAAAACCTAGATCCCGCCGAACGGAACCCGGAATCCATACTCCACAGAATCAGCATCAAGCCCCCAGCCGGCGGCATCGATGTAGAGCCGCCCGTGGTGACTCTTTCTCATCCTTCCAACCACGTATCCCTCGAGCCCTGGGAGAGAGTCCTTTGAGAACTCAACACCACCAAGCGCTAGCCCCACGGTGGGCGCCGACTGTCGTGGATTTGTCATGACAGATGTCCGGGTGAACGGACTTGGATTCGAGGCCATGGCTAACGGGGTGGACTCAAAGGGGTTGATCGGGACGAAAGACACGGATTTACCCAGGTTCGGCCCCTCAAGTCGAGGTAATAGCCTACGTCCTACTTGTGTTTGTATTGCTTGTGTATCGATTACAGGGGGCTAAAAGCTTGACCTAGTTCTCGATTATCTCTCCGTAAGTCACCCCGGGTCTCCCTTTATATAAGAGGTCAGGACCACTGGGTCGTTACAATTGCTAACCGAGTCTCTCTCTCTATCTTCTTGTCCAAGCTGTCTTTGAGTCGTCTTGCACACCCGGGTCTTCTCCGTCCGGGCCGTTGTACGGCCCGCACCTTGAGCCGCCTATCTTCCTAGGCCACCAGTCTTACGGCTCACCTTTGGGCCAGCTCACGAGCCAGCAACATGACCCGGAGCCCTCCGGGACGGGTCATATCGTGGGGTCATATCCCCAACAACATATGAACACATCAGGACTTTCGGCAGTTGGTTGCAAACACGTCTCATGGGTGACAACACTGTTTTTGATGAGCTGTACTCCTTGGCCAGGGGACCATCTTCAACTGTATTGACTTACAAAGGGTACGATATAAATGGGAATACATTTTACACGATCGCCCAAGATGAAAAGAGCACCAACCAAAACAGCGGTGTCCGCTTTGATGCAGCAACCAAGAGAGGAAAGGACACATATTATGTTGGGGAACGTCGCATGGGAAACAAAAAATTTCCTACGCACACGCAGATCTATCCATGGTGATGAGCATCTACGAGAGGGACAGTGGATCTACATACCCTTGTAGATCGCTAAGCGAGAAGTGTTAAGAAACGCGGTTGGTGTAGTCGAACGTCTTCGTGATCTAAATCGCCGTGCGTCCCCCGATCCAATCACGATCTGTCCCGCGATCCAATCACGATCCGTCCCGCGATCCGATCACGATCCGTCCCACGAACTTGATCACGATCCGTCCCACGAACTTGATCATGATCCTTCCGATCTAGCGCCGAACGGACGGCACCTCCGCGTTCAGCACACGTATAGCTTGATGACGATCTCCACCGTCTTGATCCAGCAAGAAGGAGTGGAGAGGAAGAAGAGTTCTCCGGTAGTGTGACAGCGCTCCGGCGATGGTGGTGGGGCAATTCCGGCAGGGCTTCGCTTAAGCACAGTAGAAATCCGATCTAGAGGAGAAACTATGCAATGGAGGAACGGGTAGCACATGGCTGAAATTGTAGTGCAAAAACCCTAAAACCTCAAGTATATATAAGAGGAAAGGAGGAGAGGCCTTGGGACAAGGGCCAAGGCCTCCTTGCTTCGTCCTAAGGAGAGAGGGAGAGGTGGAGTCCACCTCCAATCCTAGTAGGACTAGGATTCACCCTATTTTGCCTTTTTCCACTTTTTCTCTTAGGCCTTTTTCCTCCAGCCGCATGGGCCTCTTGTGGATGTTCCACCAGCCCACTAAGGGATGGTTTACACCCTCCTACATCCCATGTAGCCTCTTGGGTCAAAATACCCCTCTCGGTGGCCTACAGGTACACTACCGGCACTCCCGGTACACTACCGATGAGCCCAAAACTTTTCCGGTGACCAAAACAGGACTTCCTATATATGAATCTTTACCTCCGGACCATTCCGAAGCTCCTCGTGACATCCGAGATCTCATCCAGGACTCTGAACAACCTTCGGTCACCACCATACATAACTCTATACTACTGAAATGTCACCAAACCTTAAGTGTGCAGGCCCTGCGGGTTCGAGTAATACTTCCAAAGTCCATACTTTGTTTTCATACATGGATCCCATCTCGGATTTCATGGCCTCTAACCATTTCTCGGAATCCAGGCCCATCACTGCTCCTCCATAGCTCGTAGGTTCATTGTTGTCCAACAATATGACCTCCAAGATAGGGTTGCCATACCACTCAGGGGTAGTACGCGGCCTTGTCGACCTACGAGGTTCAATAGCAGCTTCATTCGAAGCTTCATGATCATCATCATTAACTTCCACTTCTACCGTCGTAGGTTCCATAGAAACATCTTTCTGCGCTGTGCTACTTTCTGGTTGAAGTAAAGGTTCAATAACCTCAACAAGCTCTATTTTCCTCCCACTCAATTCTTTCGAGAGAAACTCTTTCTCAAGAAATGTTCCGTCCTTAGCGACAAACAGTTTGCCTTCAGATCTGAGATAAAAGGTATACTGACTGTCTCTTTCGGGTATCCTATGAAGACTCATTTCTCCGCTTTGGGTTCCAGCTTTTCAGGCTGAAGCTTTTTGACATAAGCATCACATCCCCAAACTTTAAGAAACGACAACTTTGGCTTCTTGCCAAACCACATTTCATATGGCGTCGTCTCAACGGATTTTGATGGTGCCCTATTTAAAGTGAATGCAGCTGTCTCTAATGCATAACCCCAAAACCATAGTGGCAAATCAGCAAGAGACATCATAGAATGCACCATATCTAATAAGGTTCGATTACGACGTTCGGACACACCGTTACGTTGTGGTGTTCCGGGCGGTGTCAACTGTGAAACAATTCCACACTGTCTTAAGTGACTGCCAAACTCATAACTCAGATATTCATCTCCTTGATCAGATCGCAGGAACTTAATCTTCTTGTTACGATGATTCTCAACTTCACTCTGAAATTGCTTGAACTTTTCAAACGTTTCAGACTTGTGTTTCATTAAGTAAATATACCCATATCTACTTAAGTCATCAGTGAAGGTGAGAAAATAATGATATCCACCACATGTTGTAACATTCATCTGACCGCACACATCAGTATGTATGATTTCTAATAAGTCACTTGCCCGTTCCATTGCTCCAGAGAACGGCGTTTTAGTCATCTTGCCCATGAGGCATGGTTCACATGTGTCAAGTGATTCAAAATCAAGTGACTCCAAAAGTCCATTAGCATGGAGCTTCCTCATGCATTTTACACCAATATGACCTAAACGGCAGTGCCACAAGAACGTGGTACTATCATTATCAACTCTACATCTTTTGGCATCAATGTTATGAACATGTGTGTCATCACTATCAAGATTCAATATGAATAAACCCCTAACATTGGGTGCATGACAATAAAAGATATTACTCATATAAATAGAACAACCTTTATTCTCTGATTTAAATGAGTAACCGTCTCACAATAAACAAGATCCAGATATAATGTTCATTCTTAACGCAGGCACTAAATAACAATTATTCAGGTTCATCACTAATCCCGATGGTAATCAAAGAGAGAGCGTGCCGATGGCGATCACATCAACCTTGGAACCATTTCCCACGCGCATCATCACTTCGTCCTTTGCCAGCCTTCGTTTATTCCGTAGTTCTTGCTTTGAGTTGCAAATGTGAGCAACTGAACCGGTATCAAATACCCAGGCACTACTATGAGAGCTAGTTAGGTACACATCAATAACATGTATATCATATATACCTTGTTTGTTGTTGGCCGCCTTCTTGTCAGCCAGGTACTTGGGGCAGTTCCGCTTCCAGTGACCAGTTCCCTTGCAATGAAAGCACTCAGTTTCTGGCTTGGGTCCATGCTTGGGCTTCTTTACAGGAGTAGCAACTGCTTTGCCATCCTTCTTGGTTTTACCCTTCTTGCCCTTGCCCTTGACTTTGCCATTTTTCTTGAAACTAGTGGTTTTATTGACCATCAACACTTGATGTTCTTTCTGGATTTCAGACTCAGCGACTTTTAGCATCGCGAACAGCTCGGCAACTGACTTGTTCATCCCGTGCATGTTATAGTTCATCACAAAGCTCTGGTAACTAGGTGGCAGTGATTCAAGAACTCTGTCAGTGATCGCCTCTAGCGGAAGGGCAATTCCCAACTCCGCTAGACGAGTTGAATACCCAGACATTCTGAGTATATGTTCACTGATAGACCCGTTCTCCTCCATCTTGAAAGCATAGAACTTATCGGAGGTTTCATACCTCTCGATCCGGGCGTTCTTCTTAAATATAAACTTCAACTCCTGGAACATCTCATATGTTCTATGATGTTCAAAACGTCTTTGAAGTCCCGGTTCTAAGCCATACAATATTGCACACTGAACTATTCAGTAATCTCCAGGACGTGCCTCCCAAACATTCTTAACATCTTCGGAGGTCATGTCTTCTGGTTGGTCACCAAGCGGTGCATCAAGGACATATGATTTCTGGGAAGCCGTGAGGATAATCCTCAGATTACGGGCCAAGTCAACAAAGTTACTTCCATCATCTTTCAACTTAGCTTTCTCTAGAAACGCATTAAAATTCAAGGGTGCTACTGCGCGAGCCATTGACCTACAACATAAATATGCAAAGTTTACTTAGACTATTGTTCAAGATAATGAGTTTAGTTAATCAAATTACTAAAGCTCCCACTCAAATTGACATCCCTCATGTCATCTGAGTGTCACATGATCCAAATCCACCAACTCAAGTCCGATCATCACGTGAGTTGAGGTGGCTTCAATGGTGAACATCAGTATGTTGATCATATCTACTATATGACTCATGCTTGACCTTTTGGTCTCTTGTGTTCCGAAGCCATGTCTGTACATGCTAGGCTCGTCAAGTTTAACCCGAGTGTTCTGCGTGTGCAACACTGGCTTGCACCCGTTGTATGTGAACGTAGAGTCTATCACACCCGATCATCATGTGGTGTCTCGACACGACGAACTTTCGCAACGGTGCACACTCGGGGAGAACACAATTCATCTTGAAATTTAAGTGAGGGATCACCTTATAATGGTACCATCATACTAAGCAAAACAAGGTGCATAAAAGGATTAACATCACATGCAATTCATAAGTGACATGATATAGCCATGAACTTGTGCTTTAGATCTCCATCTTGAAAGCACCGGCATGATCTCCATCGTCACCGGCATGACACCATGATCTCCATCAACGTGTCTCCATAGGGGTTGTCGCGCCCAACATGCTTCTACTACTATTGCTACCATTTAGCGATAAAGTAAAGCATTACATAGCCCTTAATGATTGACAAGCAGGTCATAAAATAATTAAAGACAACCCTATGGCTCCTACCGGTTGCCGTACTCATCGACATGCAAGTCGTGAAATTCTATACATCACATGATCATCTCATACATCACATATATCACATCATGTAATTGGCCATATCACATCACAACATACCCTGCAAAAACAAGTTAGACGTCCTCTAATTGTTATTGCATGTTTTACGTGGCTGCTACGGTTTTCTAGCAAGAACGATTCTCACCTACGTATAAACCACAACAGTGATACATAATTTGCTTTTCAACCTTCTCAAGGACCGCCTTTGTCGAATCCGATCCAACTAAAGTGAGAGAAACTGCCACCCACAAGACATCTAGGCAACAAGTTGCGTCAAGGGAACCGGTCTCTCGCAAGCGTACAAGTAATGTTGGTCCAGGGTGCTTCATCTCACAATACCCCTGAACCAAAATACAACCAAGGGAGGAAGCAATCTAAGCATCAACGCCCACAAACCTTTTGTGTTCTACTCGAGATCTCATCAACACATAGACCTAGCTCATGATGCCACTGTTGGGGAATGTCGCATGGGAAACAAAAAATTTCCTACGCACACGCATATCTATCCATGGTGATGAGCATATACGAGAGGGAGAGTGGATCTACATACCCTTGTAGATCGCTAAGCGGGAAGCGTTAAGAAACGCGGTTGGTGTAGTCGAACGTCTTCGCGATCCAAATCGCTGTGCGTCCCGCGATCCAATCACGATCCGTCCCGCGATCCAATCACGATCCGTCCCGCGATCCGATCAAGATCCGTCCCACGAACTTGATCACGATCCGTCCCACGAACTTTATCACGATCCTTCCGATCTAGCGCTGAACGGACGACACCTCCGCGTTCAGCACACGTACAGCTTGATGACGATCTCCACTGTCTAGATCCAGCAAGAAGGAGTGGAGAGGAAGAAGAGTTCTCTGGCAGCGTGACGGCGCTCCGGCGATGGTGGTGGAGCAATTCCGGCAGGGCTTCGCCTAAGCACTGCAGAAATCCGATCTAGAGTAGAAACTATGCATTGGAGGAACGGGCAGCACGTGGCTGAAATTCTAGTGCAAAACCCCTAAAACCTCTAGTATATATAAGAGGAAAGGAGTAGAGGCCTTGGCACAAGGGACAAGGTCTCCTTGCTTTGGCCAAAGGAGAGAGGGAGAGGTGGAGTCCACCTCCAATCCTAGTAGGACTAGGATTAACCCTATTTTGCCTTTTTTCCACTTTTTCTCTTAGGCCTTTTCCCTCCAGCCGCATGGGACTCTTGTGGATGTTCCACCAGCCCACTAAGGCCTGGTTTACACCCTCATACAGCACATGTAGCCTCTTGGGTCGAAATACCCCTCCCGGTGGCCTCTCGGTACACTACCGGCACTCCCGGTACACTACCGATGAGCCCGAAACTTTTCCGGCGACCAAAACAGGACTTCCTATATATGAATCTTTACCTCCAGACCATTTCGGAGCTCCTCGTGACATCTGGGATCTCATCCGGGTCTCCGAACAACCCTCGGTCACCACCATACATAACTCTACACTACCGAAACGTCACCAAACCTTAAGTGTGCAGACCCTGCGGGTTCGAGAACTATGTAGACATGACCGAGACACCTCTACGGTCAATAACCAATGGAGGGACCTGGATGTCCACATTGGTTCCTACATATTCTATGAAGATCTTTATCGGTCGAACCTCTATGTCAAGGATTCAGTTAATCCCGTATGATGTTCCCTTTGTTCTTCGGTATGTTACTTGCCCGAGATTCGATCGTCGGTATCTCCAGACCTAGTTCAACCTCGTTACTGGCAAGTCTCTTTAATTGTTCCGTAATACAAGATCTCGTAACTAACACTTAGTCACATTGCTTGCAAGGCTTATTGTGATGTTGTATTACCGAGTGGGCCCTAAGATACCTCTCCGTCACACGGAGTAACAAATCCCAGTCTTGATCCATGTCAACTCAACAGACACCCACGGAGATACCTGTAGAGCACCTTTATAGTCACCCAGTTACGTTGCGATGTTTGATACACACAAGGCACTCCTCCGATGTCCGTGAGTTGCATGATCTCATGGTCATAGGAACATATACTTGACAAGCAGAAAACAGTAGCAATAAACTGACACGATCATATGCTATGTTTGTAGTTTGGGTCTTGTCCATCACATCATTCTCCTAATGATGTGATCTCGTTATCAAATGACATCACATGTCAATGGCTAGGAAACCTTGACCATCTTTGATCAACGAGCTAGTTCACTAGAGGCATACTAGGGACAGAGTGTTGTTTATTTACCCACACATGTAATGTGTTTCCAATTAATACAATTATAGCATGGATAATAAACGATTATCATGAAAAAGGAAATACAATAATAAACACTTTATTTATGGCCTCTAGGGCATATTTACAACATATTATGGTTACATAGTGGACATATGGGAACTTGACTATGCACATGATTTCAAGGTCCCTTTGTTTCAGTGCAAATGGGTCAATCTGTCAAGAGGCGAGGTACAGGAAGACCCATAGTACGGAATGACAACAGTGGATCTGAACAATCTTGGGTACACAGACGAACCATTCGTCCTAGCCAATGATGTGACGGAGGTTTTCTATGTGAAGGACATGTCTACCATACCGAGAAAAAGAAAAGATAAGGAAGCGAATACATCATACGATGAGCCAAAGCGCCACATAGTTCTTTCAGGAAAAAGAGACATCGTGGGATTGGAGGGCAAGACAGACATGTCTGAAGATTATGAAAAGTTTCATGAAATTCCTCCTTTCAAAGTCAACACTAACCTAAGCACCCTGTTAAACGATGAAGATTATCCACGGTTACGGCGCAATAAGCAAAGGACACAAGCGAATAAAAAGTAAAGACTTTCTCTCCACAACTATATCATTGAAGTGACATGTGAAGAAATGAAATGCCTTTTTTAACACATGAGTTTTCGTCCGAAACCCTAATACTTCGAAAGAGATTTTCCGTTTTGTACACGAAGTGCATCCAGTTTTTGCCGTAACCCTCTCAACTTTTTATGACATGCTATGTGGTTGAAATGATGATACCATGCCAACTTTCAACCTTTTCAGAGCTCATTTGAAGTGCTTTTCAATTTCAGCGTCATTTAGCTCAAAAAAATCAGTAAGTCCATGAAAAATACCAAATGAAGTCAGAAAGGGTTGAAAATTGATGATGTGCCTTTGAATGGTGCATTTTGAACACACAAATAGTCTGGACTTCAAATGAGTTCAAAAAATGAAATCCCGTTGTAACAGATGAGTTTTCTTCCGAAACCCTGATACTACGAAAGAGATTTTTCATTTTGTACACTAATTGTACCCATTTTTCGCCGTAACCCTCTCAACTTTTGAGCAAATGCTATGTGGGTGAAATGATGATACCATGCCAACTTTCAACCTTTTCAGGGTTCATTTGAAGTGCTTTTCAGTTTCAGGGTCATTTAGCTCAAAAAATCAGTAAGTGCATGAAGAAAACCAAATGAAGTCAGAAAGGGTTGAAAATTGATGATGTGGCTTTGAATGGTTCATTTTGAACACACAAAAAGTATGGAGTTCAAAAAATGAAATCCCTTTGTAACAGATGAGTTTTCGTAAAAGAATCAAAATAATATTAAATAAAATTATCAAAGTATTTATTTGTACAAAACTTTAATAGTAAAACGAATGAACTAAAAAGAATCGACTAAAAAGCACAAAAAAAATACTGGACTAAAAAGTAAAAGATAAAAAAAATGTCACCTACTCGGCCAACGGTAGGATTCAGGCCCGCGAGCCTAGTAGGACAAACGGGCAGAGGCAGATTAGTTAGGCCCATATGCCTGCAATAGAGAGGAGCTCGAAACCGTTGCCGCAGTGGCGCTTATAAACCAGTCGGATTGCTACTCAACTAGCAAGGTGGGACTAAACTTCCACCACACCGGTGTGCCACGCTATTGGTCCCGGTTGGTGGCTTGAACCGGGACCAATGCCCACCATTCGTCCCGGCTGGAGCCACCAACCGAAACCAATAGTCTGTGCTTCCCGCCCTTTTGCCTGGCGAAAACTGACCTTTGGTTCCGGTTGGAGCCACCAACCGGGACTAATGGTGGGCATTGGTCTCGGTTGGTGGATCCAACCGGGACGAATGGTTGGGCTATATAAGCCAACACTTAGGATTTTTCCCCAATTTCTCCCATCGCCGTGCCCTACCTCCTCGTCATCGTCGCTGTCGATGCCCTCGCCCTGCCCTGCCCCGACGCGCGGCCCTCCTCTCGCCGTTCTGACCGGCCCGAAAGCCTCCCCGTGCTCGACCTCGTCACCTCTGCCTGTTCGTTTGCCCGGGGAAGCACCACGCCGGCGCCAACGACCCCTTCTTCCCCGATGCCGTTCGTCACTACCGTCGCTGTCGCCGTCGCCGTCACCATGCGCCACTGCCCCACCCTCGCCATCGCCATCGCCGTCATCACCGTCGTCGTGCGCCCCTGCCCCGCCCCCGATCAGCCCGGCCGCGCCCCTGAACCAACCCGTCCTCGTCGGCGGCGGCCGCGCCTTTGCCCCGTTGTCACCGTCGGCATCCTCGCCCCCGACCCCGCGCCCTGCCCCGTCGTCGCCCGAGCCCCGCTGTGAGCCGCCGCGCCGCCCCGGCCTTTTTTTGTGTTTATTTTTATGTTCACAACATTTTTTGGTAAAAATAGATGTGATCATTGTCACACCAAAATGCTATACTTATTTAGGATATGATGAATTTTTCAGTCATGTTCATATGATAATTTTTTGTTCATATAATATTTTTTTGTTCATAGCATTTTTTGGTCCATGTATATATGTATGCGTATGTATGGATGGACGAATGGATGGATGTAACTTTAAGTTAAAATTTACCCCACCCTGATAACTTTGACATGAGGAGGGACATGCATGAGAGAGAGGCGGTCCGCTCACTCGACCAACTATCGAGGCCACCCAAACCCTAGAAGAAAGAGCGTCGTTGTCGATCTACCCCCTCCCCGATAACTTCAACATGAGGGGGACGTCGTACATACAGGAGTGAGAGAGGCGGTCCGCTCGCCTGACCAACTATCGAGGCCACCCAAACCATAGAATAAAGAGTGTCGTTGTTGATCTACCCCCTCCTCGATAACTTCGACATGAGAGGGAACATCGGACATGCATGAGAGAGAGGTGGTCCGCTCACCCGACCAACTATGGAGGCCACCCAAACCCTAGAAGAAAGAGCGTCGTTGTCGATCTACCCCGTCCCTACACGATAAACTCTCGAGGCCACCCAAACCGTGACTGAAAAAGCGTTGTCAAGGCCACCCCAAAACCTAGAAGTGTTGTCGAGGCCACCCGAAACCCTAGAAGTGTTGTCGAAGCCACCCAAATTTACCAAGTTAAATGAAGAAAACTCCGATAACATAGATTTATCAAGAATGCCCCCATTATGGATGTGCACAAGTTGATCCAATTTTTCTGATCTCATCTATATATATATATTCTTCTATATGTCACGTTGTCTGTCAAAGTATTGAAGAAATCCATGGCTTCATCATTAGCCGGAAGTAATATGCGTATGATGCTACGAAGCTCTTCAAAGTTGTTTTGAAATGGAGTCCCGGATAGAATAATTCGCTTTTTGGTACAAATTTCAGCAAAGGCCTTCCAAATAGCGATATTCGGAAGGCTCTTGCTGAACTTCGTACCAAAAAGCTCATTAATTATCCTATTTGGGACTCCGTTACAAAACAATTTTGGAGAGCTTCGTACCATTATGCGTCTGTTACATCCGGCTAATGATGAAGCCTGGGTTTTCTTGAATCCTTTAACACTAGACAACGTGACATATAGAAGGGTAGATGAGATCAGGAAAAATGTGGACCATTTTCTGCACATTCGGAATGGCACCATTTTGTTAATTAAATCCCTTAAAGGTTGACATAATCCCTTGTTTGAAAACCAATGAGAGAGGCGTTCCGGACGTCGGACATTCATGAGAGAGGCGGTCTAGATGTCGGACATTCATGTTTGTATATTAATTGCCATGTTGTAATATTTGCAGAAACTATGGATCCAAGAGACGAAGAACAAGAACAGTTATTGGGGGACATAATCCACGGCGGACGTGATATCTTGTCGTTTTTTCTCAACGACACCGATGGTCTGCAAGGAGAGGATTGTGACGGCTCCGGTGATCGAACAATGGAGGAGGAAGGACATGATCATGATGGCTCCGGTGACCAAATGCCGGAGGAAGAAGGAGACCATGATGACGGCTCCGGTGACCGATCGGAGGAGGGAGCTGTTGCAAAGTCCGGCGAGGTGGTGGATACCTCAAAGCCCGGCCATTGTGGGACAAAGCTGAGAATGACCTGATTGCTAAAGGGGTCATACCACAGACATTGAACTGGCCAGACCATTCAACGACTTGGTTCTTTGGGCTTGGGGGAACTTTGGACCCTGAAATAGGGAAGTCCCGTTGGACGGACGAGAAACTTGCAATACCCATGAACAAGCTTCAGAAGTATATCACCGCAGCGCAGGAAGGGAAGTTCATTCCTGACAGAGAGAAGGACGAGCTGACTGAGGCCCTAGGGAATGCTGAGCACCCTGGACGAACACGAGGCACACCAGGCTTCGTTCCATGGAAGGTTGGGTTTCCCGACGCAGGCGGTTACAGAAGCCAGGAGAGAAAGAGGAAAGCGGAGCTGAGAAAAATTCAGAAGCTCAATGCAAGACTACAAAAGATAGAGGAAGCTAAGAGCCAGTGAGCTACCGGCCAACCATCTCAGCGGCACGAAGCTACCCCAGAAGCTACCCCGCCATCTCAGCAAAGAAGCGAAGTCACTTCCATGGAGCCCATTCAGCCTGACTTCACGTATCCTAGCTACCCCGTGGATACTATCACGGAGGCTCAACATTGCAAGATTATGATGAAATGCCGGAACCTCACTTTCAAGGCGGCTGTCGGCTCTGTTGCACCTCCTCAACCCAACGGAACTTTTCTCTGCCGTCCGATTCCACAAGGCTATGATGTTGTGATGGTGGATGAAGTAATGAAGGAATTTGAGGAGCTCAAGCTTGACCACTCTACAGGTGAAGGAGAGAATACACTGGTTCGTGCCCTGAGGAGTACATGTCTATGGCAGAAGGAGTACATCAAGCTTCCAAACTGGATGCCTCCGCCTCCTCCTTCTCCTCAAGCAAATTAGGGCACTCCGCCTCCTCCTCCTCCTCCAACGAGTGATCAGGGCACACCGCTTCCTTCTCCGGCTCCTCCGACGCGTGGGGACACTCCGCCTCCTCCTTTGTCTACTCCGGCACGTCGGAGCAGTACGCCTCCTCCTCGGCCTCGTCGGCAACAACGGAAGATAGCCGCCGCCGCTCTGGCTCCTTCGGCGCCTAGTAAGCACCGACGGAAGGGAGCCGCCGCCGCTCCGGCGGCTAGTAGTACAATCATAGGCAGGAGGGGATACAGATACAGTTCATCTCTCAAGCCTCTCGAAAAGTTACCATATGAGAGGACCGAGTCTGAAAACAAGGAGATATGTCAAGCCGAATTGAGGGCCCATTTTGCAAAGAAAACTCCATCTCCGAAGGAGAAGATAGATCCGATGAAAGCGATTGCACTATCGATGCCCTGAAGCGACTACCACCGCCTCTGCCCGATTCCAACTTTGACTGCTGTATTAAAAAGTCATATCAAGATGCACGGCGCTCGGGAAGTACTTCCAGTGATGCAAGGTTAGCAAAACGAAGAAGTGGGAAAAAATCCCAAGCTCGGCGAACAGGCGAACCAATCGTGCCCCTCCCCCCGCTCAAGGTGTCTAGCGATATCGTTGCTAATCATTCGGGGATGCTGCCCGGTACCAAACCTGGTGATTACCTGAGCGATGATGTACAGTTTAAGCCTTTGGAGGTGGAGGAATTCCGTTACCGGCAGGGGCAGCCTCTCATCAAACCTGATCATCCTCCTCTAACAACGATGATGCAAAAATTCCATGAATGGTACATGAAAACCTGTCGCGAGTCTGGGAAGGATTCTTTGATACTGTCAGTTAAAGAGGAGCACGACCTCGTTGGAATGGAACTGTTAAATGTTGAATTTGAGAAGCTATTCCAGTTATACAATCAACAGGCCCTCGACAAAACAATCGTGACTTGCTACTGTCTGTAAGTACTACTTCTGTAATTAAGTCTCTCTATGTATATAGTTCAGCTCTTTCATTGCATGTATATATAATTATCCTCACTATATTATGCAGATTGAAGATCGTCGAATGCCGAAAAGCACAAATCTATGACATTGGGTTCATTAACCCAAATGTGATACATGAGTATACGGTTCAAAAGAATGCCACACAAACCGAGGAGAACTTGCTACAATCGTTGCTTAAAAATCAAAACAAAGGGACAATACTCTTTCCTTACAACTTCAAGTGAGTGTTACTGTCTTTTGCATATTCGGTTTCCCTTATTACTCGAGGTTTATAGTAATGTAATTGATGAGTTATGCATGCGTGTGCACTTTCCACTTTATTCTGCTAGAGATTAAACTTGAGCGAGGAGTAGTAATCGTCTTAGACTCAAAACGAAAAGATCTCCAGGATTATGCGGACATGATTGAAATGCTCCGGAAGTAAGTTCAATCGATCATTATCGCATCATATCGGCAACTTTGTTCATTTCCTGATATCAAGTAATTATAATCTTTGTCTGGCAGGGTTTAGAAAGAGTTCATAACAATTGTTCCGGCATTGCCGGGGGAGTTATGATTTACACACCCGAAAGTAAGTACTACTAGCTAGTTCCGCGCATCTCCCATTGATTCTAGTTTCATCAATACCATTTATCATGCTTGATTATCAGTTTGATTGAACTCTATTTCTCGTAAAGTGCTTGTTGCAGGAAACCGAGAATGATTTTTGTGGATACTACGTTTGCGAGTTCATCTACAACGCGACAACCCCTAAGCGGGGCTACTCTGAAAAATAATTTCAAGTGCGTTATCAATAATATTCACAATTTTATTTTATTACCATATATATATATATTGACCCACTTCTTCAAATTAGATGTGGTAGATGCGGGATGAACTCCTACCACATGATCGCATACGAGCAATTCAAGAAGAATTAGCGGGATCCTTTCTTGACCACGTCAAATAAAACCGGAGAATACCATCTGGAATTGGACATTAGATGTTAGGGATTGTAAGATATCTTATATTGTATATATGTAGCTAGTAGCGTCGGATATATATACAAAAACTTGTTATACGACCAATCTCTCGGAGAAAGAGAGGTCGGTCACTTCTATCTCTATATGTTCATGACGATCTTCTGTACTTAATGGTTCCTTCATTTGCTTACTAGCTAGCGTGTCAAGTTCTCTCTATAGTAGCTAGCATCGACCAAGCAAGGAGAAAGAGAGGACACTTCTCTCTATTAATTAGCTAGCTAAAACAATATAAAACCCCTAAATTAACCATCCAAAACCCCCTAAACCCCCCTCCCTTTCAAAAAAAACAACTGCTAGATGCTGACGCGTGGATGCCTTTTGGTCCCAATTGGTGTTACCAACCGGGACTAAAGGTCCTCCTGCCTGGGCTCCCAGCACCGGCCATGTGGAGCCCCTTCTGTCCCGGTTGGTAAGCAAACCGGGACTAAAGGTTTTGGGCTTTAGTCGGGACAAATGGGCCTTACGAACCGGGACAAATGGGCCTTTTTCTACTAGTGGGACGATAAACACATGAATCTATTGGCTAGCCATTGTCTAATGGTACCACATGAATCTTCTGGCTTGTATATCCTTCCTATAGTGTTGCTAATGTATCTGTCAACTGATTACAGGGGATTGATCATAGGTTTAGAACTCTTCTCAGGATGAAAGCACTTGCCGTTATTTGATTGCTTTGGCTATGTATAAATGGTAAGATTTTTAACTAATAGAAGTACTTCTCATGCGCCATCTCTTGTGCAATGATCTTTGTGTACTTGTCTTTAAACAACCCTTGATTTCTCATGCGTCATGTCCCCTTCGGCGACGCCAAGAGGCCGAGTCATTCAGATGAGACCACTCACAATGACATGGTTATCAAGGGGTGTATCGAGTGAGTTTGCGTCTAGGGCCCCCTAAATCTCACGACCGGGCCTGATCTTAGTTATGCAGAGACCCGATGTAATGCTTAAATCTTTTAAGTAATAAAGTGTCCTTTACAAAAAAGATGTTTTAGTGTGCATCCGATGGGGCTAGGTCTTGTCCAGCTCACGCTAGAACCACCCACTCGCTTTGCACTTCTAGGCATTCATCCAATGGGGATGGCTAGATCGCCGGCTCCTTACTAGGCGTGGCCTTGATAGATAACTACTGACTCGGTCTAGTCTAAGTCATCTTAGTCAGGCCAATTCATATTTGGGAGGAGTTTTGATGGTGGCCTTCCATGGGTGACTAGCTGTAAAAACACAAAGTCATGGGCGGTGCAACTCATGGAAGGTTGAAATGGTGACAAGAACATCGATTCCATTATGAAAACATATGGCCTGGCCATCACTTTTGGATCTAGAAATGAAGTACTTGCTCACCTCCTTGTTGAAGGCTTGTCGTTAGGCTGATGTACTAACTTAATTAGTGGGGCATGGCCTCTCTAGGATGAAAAATTCTTGTCTACGCATTAATCAGCTGGATACGAAAACATGGGCGCGAGTGCATATCTCTATATTGAAGATATTTTCTTTGGAAGATAGGTGTTTTGTTCCCATGTTTTCCAATAAACTTATGGCTGTAAGTATTCATATATGCAAGGGTGGTAGGACTATTCACAATTATAGATCATCTTTTTTTTCCTGTGTAGCTCATGATTAAAACCATTTTTCATGAAGCTTTGTTGGCATGTTTTTCTCATGATTCTTTTTTGAACTTGTATGGGTACTTATTAAAACTAATTGATTCCCGGCACGTTGTTGCGGAACATATTGACTACTTATTTTTTTACTATGCAAACTGGATATCCTAAAAAGGTCAACAGAATAATGAAAAAGTGATTTTGCTTTGATAACGATCTTTGGAATGATACATGACTGTAATGGTACATTGGTAAGTAAGATTGATCCTTCCACTTATTTCATTCTAAGTATGGACAATAGATGAACAATCAGAATGTAAAATTATATTGCCATCACCAATGGAACCAACTGGTTTAAAGCTTGACTATAAGCTACTGGGAAAAAACATTCAAGCTACAACTAAAAAATCACCACCTTGCTATAACATATCAACCCAAGTCTTGATCGTGCGCAATCTCCATAAGAGCTCCCATGTACATTTACTTGTATCCATCTCACATGAGGAGGTTAAAATGGCATACAAATGTCATTTGTCCTGATAGGGTCATAAGGCTTCACCTTGTAAACATATCTGGATAGCATAACTCGAGAGAAAAAACTAACAAAGTAATCCATTAACGGGTGATTTCCTTTAGAAAAATGGAATCATCCAGGTGGTGCCAAGCTTGCAAAAAACAAACAGTAGCTCAACTCTCAAGGTTCATCCATAGCATGAGAATTTTTAGTTCAAAATTGAGATAGAGTGAGAAATAGAGAAGAACCGAGATACTGCACTTGTCTACAATATTTTATTTTATACCGAGTATAACCATTTCCATCCATATTCTCGCCCACCAAATTATCGACTGCAAACTAAACATTCCATATTCAATTCATTAAGCTATCCCTCAATGCATAAATAGGTAAGTATAATAAATAGGTGTTAAACTATTTGGTATTATTACCTTTAAAAGATAAAGCAATTAGAGAAATAGGGATACATGGAAGTACCATCAAACACCGTATAGCCATGGTAGGGAAAATATCTTTACCTTCCTTCATTATCCTCATATTTGACATCACAAATAGTAGAAGAGTCAGTAGCGGCATCCGTACATGTTGAAGCCAACTACACTGTATATTAACACATGAAACATACCGAAAGGAAACTGTAGAATAAAGAAAAAGCGACCTGTAGACATAAATATACTCCTGTTTTTCATAAAAGACACATCCATAAATAGCCTGCATCGCAGAATACTTTCAGATTACTGCGTGAGTGAGAAGTTATATTCAGTAAGAAAATGAAACTTAGAAGAAAGTTCAGAGTTAGATTGCACCAACTAACACAGAGTTTTAGTTATTTTGTTTATCATCTAAAATTAGAAGAAAGAAGACAGTGACTTCAGTGTCCCTTTCCAGGAAGAATCAAGATAATTTGCAATGCCTACAATGCCTTGTGCATACACATAGATCTTACTTACTTATTAACTTGAGCCATTGAACGTTGGATATATGCACATAAATGAATTCCCGTGGACTTACTCGAATCAGTCCATTTAGCAGTTGCATAAGGTTTTAGCACATCAAAACATGATGTACGATATTGCAAAACACCATTTGTAATCAATAGTTACCTCCCCATAAGAAGTACTACTATAACAGATTGTGATTGGGAAAGCAGAGTCCATGGGGATGACGTTCAGGACTCATAACCTGGACTTCACACTGGCAGCGGTAATGACATTTTGCATGGGGACACGGTTGCGGCAGCCGTGAGGAACCCATTGCCAATATGAAAGGAATGTGTGCTGCGGCCACCTGTGGCGAGTCAAGATGTGACATCCAATCTAATTTTGAATGATTATTACTGAACAGCCAATCGCAAGATTCACCGAAAGGAAATAGGATTCAACATTCACTTGTTGAATTGGAACTCATGAGGGAAAAATCAAAAATCAAAATATCACGCCGGGCTCCCCCACCTTCCACACGGGTGATGACAAGAGGATGACACGACCAAAGACTTCTCCGGGCAGGCTATGGCCGCATGCCGAAGATCCGCTTCGCAATCGTAGATCATAGCAGGACGCGGCGGTAGATCGTATGCAACCATACATCCGCGGCAAGGCACACATGGGTGACATGAGGTGAGGGTGGAGGCGTGTTGCACCGCGTGGTAGCCATCGACAAGAGTAGAGGGGGCATGGAAAGATGAAGATGGAGGGATCGAGAGAGGAGTAGTGGAGAATGAGTACAGGTCCAAGACGCGGCGATCCCAATGGACACATGCTAGTCCTGGTGGATTTTTATGATTCGGAAGAAGTGGTCCGTGGAAGGGAAACTGCTAGTTATATGGAAGGTGAAAGAGGAAGCGACAGGTCGGTTCGGTGACCAGGGGATGGCTAAGCACAAAAAAATGCATCATTGATTCATGGATTTGTGAGTGGATAGCTGACGTGGCTAGATTGATTTGCTGAGGTGGACTCTTGCTGATGTGAATAGCTTGCATGTCAAAAGAAATAAGATTGTGGGGATGAACTATTTAGATATTATAGATTTCCAAAACAAAGAGCTCATGAGCATATCACTAGCACATAAGGCATACACACAAACCAAAATTAAACTACTATCATTTTTTATCATGTATATCAAGCCTTCGAGTACTTTCATCTGTGTAAAAATGGCCATCATAGACAACTCATCTGAAAAGCTTGAAAAACCGTCAGGATAAATCTTATCCAAGGCAATCGTTCTCCAAAAGCCAATAACAATATGATACACAACCAAACGGGTTGTGAAAAGATTTTCTAGCGGAACTTGTTTCTACCGGATAGGTTGTTAAAGTTGTCGTCCATCGTTGCTGGGGATGTGTGCTCGCTACCAACTGCTCCACAATGCATTGTTTTTTAAAAACTATGCATTGTCCAACACATATACAACATATTATGTACTCTCGCCTTCAATCCATCTAACTTTCTTACCTAGCCCCGTGACATGTGGGACAGCTAGTGAGGACGCCTCATAGCAGAGTGACTAGTGGGTAGGTAGTATTACATCCCACCCACCCACCCACCCACCCACGCTTTTCAGTTTGATTATATAGTTTGTATCAATTATATCTTTTGAACCAAATATCTGATTGGCAAACATTTGGATATTAGTATTCATGATACTTAAATATTCAAAACAAGATAAATTTCAGGATCATTGGTTCAAAGACAAAAGTTTTACATATTTTAGGTCAAACTAAAAATATGGGTGGATGCATTGTGGGGGTGAAAGAATAAAATATGTTGAACCCAATAAAGTAATGCTCCTAAATAATGGGTGGATCACAGCAAAATAAGAGAGAAGAAACCATACATGATAAAGGAAATGAATCAAATACTTCGTATATGACAATATGCACGTGAGCACATGGTGCATTTCAATTCGCTAGAAGGACACCAGTCAAAACCGGCTCCGCTAGAAAATCCTTTCTTCAGACAGGTTTCACACACAAAAAACCCAAGATGGTTTCATGAGTCAACTCGATGTGTACTTATTAATAGAACACTCAAACTAGATTAATTTCCCTAAAATAAAATCTAGACGGTTCCCTCCCATGGGCGGGCTTTTTAATTGGTTGTTACGTATCTTAAAACGCTGCTATTTGTCTGGGAAAATAAGTGCTGCTATCAATATTACAGGGCATAAATGTAATGGCAATGCAGTCCTTTTAGGGAACAACCAAAAGAATGTACTCTGGAAATCATGAGACCGGGGAAGGTGGAGTAGCTCTACGAAAGGCCACCATACTTGATCTGTAAGAGGACCTCCTCATCACACTTATATCGTTCGGTTGTATATTTTGTTGTGTTGCTTTATATATAAAATGCACCACGCCACGTGAGCAGATTCGGGCTGAAGCTGCGTTTCGTAATGGCTAGTACAGAAAGGACATTAAACGTACCGTGTATTATTGCAATATGACAACACGAGGATCCTGGAGAAATCACAGGCGTGTCACTGCTTAGCTCGATCCCAATTGCTGTTCTAACCACCTAGCTAATGATGGGCGCCATTTTCATTGCAGATTTTTCATCGGAGAAGATATTCTTGTCTAGCTAACTACTGTGATATCTTCGAAACCGTTCTACCACATGTGTGGTGGTTGGTGGTGCTATCCAATTGTTGCAATGTACACCAATGAAGCTCTTATACCACAAAAATTAAATCTGATCATGGGACAAGGAACCATATCTAAGAGACCACGACATTGCTGTACATTGTGATATAAGAGATTCATTCGTGTACACTACAACAATGGCAAGAACTTGGACATGAATCATGGATGTAATACAACAAGTAGTTGCAGCATAAGAGATTCTTACACGACCTCCAATGGCGGGTTAAACGCAAGATTCCCCGACCGTCGGACTAATAAAAAGAACGACATGTTTGGGACCAAGCTAATCTGCGCTAAACTAAGGTGACCACTGAATTAACGAAAGTATCCTGCAAGCTTGTTCCAGGTCGAGACATCCCATAAGGCCATTAATTTCTATGCAAGACAGCAAGAGCGTTTTCTGAACTGTGGTTACTTGAAACAAAGAGTGCTGGTTACAAACAGCAAGAGTCAAAACAGACTCACTCAAGCTCCAGCTCAGGAGCCGCATGCCCCGAGCCCCGGTTAACATTTGAGAAAGCATATGCTTTGGTACACCCCCTTATCTAGCCATCTATTTTTGCATCGCGATTCGTGCAAGAACTTTTGTCTTTTTTGTTTCTTTCACATAAAACAATATATAAACTTCAAACTTTGCACAATCAGTTTTTTCCCCCCTGTAGTAAGAATGTTTTGTTGTCGTGCAAAGTTTGAGATTTATGTGTTGTTTTATGTGAAAGAAATAAAGAAGAGAAAATTCCATGTAGTAAGTTAGTAATGTAGCATAGATCTTAAAGCAACATTGTAGGTAGGAATAAGAGATGTCTGAAAGGCTATGCTTCAAAAACGTTCCTCGAGCCCCCGACCAACCAAACGCTTTGATAGTCCTTCCTTCATCCAAACAATTGCTTCTGACTTGGCTCTCAAAGAAAACTACCGGCGCTTTGACCTTTTTTTCTTCTTATCTTTGAACTTGTCCGACAGTGATGATTCTTATAAACTAGTATTTGACTTTACATTGCATGAACGGCAGTACTGCATGAGAGTTGCTGAGCTTTAGTCAAAGATTTTGATACTGTAAATTGTTATCTCTACGCATCATCTAAAGCATCAAATCCTTAAAATATCTTTGCAGACAAATCATTTCATCTGTATTTCTACAGCACTTATCGCAAGTCTCTCAGACGCCGTTACAGCTAACTAACCACGTTTACATTTTCTTTCTTTCAAATGAATGTCCACGGCAGCCCCGGCCCGGATGGCCTTGGACCGGTTTCTACAGAAAATTTTGGCATAATATCGGACATGCAATCCCACCTTTCTTTGATGACTTCGCCAACCTTCGGGTGGATGTCAGCGTTTCAACCGAGCCCACATGATCCTCCTTCCAAAAAAAGACTCGGCCAGAACACCGAAATACTTCAGATCTATTTCGCTGCAAAACTGTCCACCTAAGGCGCTTGCTAAAGTTATCACAAATAGGATTAAGCCCCTCATCCCACTTCTCGTGCACGGTGACCAAACAGGCTTCATCTCAGGGAGGTGCATTGCGGAAAATATCATCTACGCTGCTGACTTTCTCAGCGCTTGCCACATTCGCAAGGCACTCAATATGGTGTTCAAACTCGACTTCCGCAAATCTTTCGATTCAATCAGTTGGGAATCGCTTCTTCTCATTCTTCTCTCTAGAGATTTTCCGACCACAACTATAACCTGGATCAAAACCTTGTTCGTCTCTAGCAAGACTGCAGTCCTCCTTAATGGAAAGCCAAGCCCCTGGATTAATTGCAAAAATGGTATCACTACAGGAATCAACAACTTTGTCGTCCGCCATAGCGGACAACAAAGGCATGCATGGTGGACGGAAAAGGCTTTGCCGTCTGCTAGCAGACGGCCAACCGTCCGGCTGAATAAGCTACGGTAAAGGACGCTTTGCCGTCTGTAGACAGACGGCAAAGATGCTTAGGTCTTTGACGTCTGCCAGCAGCTGGCAAAGACCGTGCACAGCACACGTGGCAGCTTACGTCCGTTAAGAGGTTAACGGCGTGCTTTACCGTCCGCTGGCAGATGGCAAAGATGCAAAGTTCTTTGTCGTCTGCCAGCAGATGGCAAAGCAACGGTTTCTTTGCCGGCCTATGTGGTTTCTTTGCCGTCAGCTGGCAGACAAAGATGCAAAGTTCTTTGCCGTCTGCCAGCAGACGGCAATGAAACCACATAGGCCAGCCTAGTGTCACCCCAGGTTGCACAGGTAGCTGCCACGTGGCAGCTTTGCCGTCAGCTGGCTGACGGCAAAATTCTTTGCCGTATGCCAGCAGACGGCAAAGAACCTGTATAGCCCCTGTTTTTTCTGTTTTTTCTTAAATTCATTCAATTTCACATAATTTCATACATACATATATATATATATATACACACATTTCAAAATACTTTCAACAAGCATACCAAGACATATCCAACAACAAGTTATCAATACATATCCAACAACAAGTTTCCAACAACATATCCAACAACATATCCAACAACAAAGTTCATCGTACACAATCAAAACAAAAAGGAAGCACAAGGAGAAGAGTAGACTCCATCAACGCAAGCTTCCTCATCTGAAGCAAATCTGCAAATTGGGAAAAAAGAAAGTTAGAAGAAGAAGAAGAAGAAGAAGAAGAAGAATAGCTAGAAGAAGAAGAGGAGGAAGAATTTTCTTCTCTTTCTTTTTCTCCTCTCCTCTTCTTTATCTTCTTCTTCTTATTCTTCTTCTTCTAACTAAGGTAGGTACAAATGCCATTTTTTAGCTAAGCTACGTAAAAATGCTAAGTGTAGGTCATTTTAGAGCAAAGCTAGGTCAATAGGTCATTTTGGAGCTTCGTAAGGGTATTATGTTATTTTCGAGGAAAATAAGCTAAGTCTATGTCATTTTGGAGCTAAACAAAGGTTATCATGCCATTTTTTACCTAAGTATGCTAAGTATGTCATAAATGAACTGAAGAAGCTCAGTATAGGTCATTTTTGAGCTAACCTAGGTAGTTATGCCATTTTTAGCTAACTAATCATATTTACTGATTTTGAAGGACAAAATGGCAAGTGTAGGTCATTTTAGAGCTGTCCTAGTTATAATCGGTCATTTTGGAGGTAGGTAAGGTTATTTTGTCATTTTGGAGGAAAATAAGCTAAGTCTATGTCATTTTAGAGCTAAACCAAGGTTATCATGCCATTTTTTACCTAAGTATGCTTAGTATGTCATAAATGAACTAAAGAAGCTAAGTATAGGTCATTTCGGAGCTAAATTGATCATTTCTTAAGCTAAGTATGCATTTCTTAAGCAAAACACTTGGGAAAACTTATCATCATCACGGAGGTGAAGGACCGGTCGGGTTTGCGCCAGGGTGAGACGGAGAAGGACCGGTCGGGGTTGCGGCAGACGCAGAAGGATCGGTCGATGCTTGTCGGGAGGCACGTTGCACCAAAGGTCATTTGCAATTCTCCTTAGCATGATGCAACTCGAATGTGAATACTAGTAACTAATGACCATTCAAATGAAACTCACCATGGGTGCTATTCCAATCTGGGGCATCGACGGAGGGGTATGACCATTGTTTTGACACACGGTCTACACATTTTGTTTTCACGAGTCCGTCATATTAGTTAGTGATGAAACGAACATTACGTGCATGATTTGGCTAATATGCAGGAGAAACTTACCATGAGGAGCTCGTATAGGGCCCGGTGAGATGCGTCGTTCCGGTTCCTCTCCTCCTCCAACAGCCTAGCCGTCCTCTCCTCCATGTCCCTCTCCCTCTGTGTCGCCTGCCTGTTTGCCTCCGCCAGAAGCTCCTAGGCCCTAGCCTCGATGGCGAGCTCCATTGGCCGTGGACAAGGCCTTATCTCAGGATCGGAGCTCGTCTGGCGCTTCTTGATCTCCGGGAGAGTTCTAGGACAACGTATCAGTCCATCCCCAATGGATATCGAGCCACGGGGCCTCCCGCCACCAGATATCATCACGAGCTCTGGAGCAAAAGGACTCTATCTCGTGTTAAGTCCTCCCCTTTCCTCACCTTCCCCTCATCTCTGTACCTCACGAGCTTATTGTGGGAGGAGATGTTGCTGAAGCTCTCTGGATAATCGAGGTCATCCTTAGAGAATGCCTTGGCCTTCTTGTACGAGGCAGTATGGGCCATGACATAGAGGTCGAACAGCGGTGGCACCTCCTTCTTGTTTTCTCGCGCCTAAAAGAGAGGAACAAAATATTAGTTAAGGGCTCAAGCTAGCATGAAGAATGAAATTGCATGAATCATGAAGCAAACCACATACCCAGTGATCCCTGTACTCAAACAGGTTGGAGCTTCCTTGATGGTGTGGCACACCTTTCATTTGGGCACGCTTATCCTTGGCCTTGTTGTGATCGGCTAGCCATTTGGAAGGGCACCACTCATCCACCAATGCCTCCCAACAGTCTATCCTATCTGCACACCATCTCGGGGGCACCTAAGTTAGACAAGAGAAATTTCAGCGCTACGCCTACGAATCAAATCAAGGAAACTAAGTACAAGGCCTTAAGAATAGGTAATTACCTTCATGTATTTCTTCTTACTCAGATAATTTTTGCGGCACTTCTTCTTGGCCCTCTTAATGTTAGTCGAGGCATAGTAGTCTCGAATAGCCTGCACCCGAGCCTCGTGTCGTAAGTTCTGAAGTAGGCGCTTGCACTCGGCTACGCAGGTGGTCCAATGTTTTTGAAAACTCTACCTTTGATGAAATTCTTCTTGTCTTTTCTAAACTTATGGTCAGGATCCAGGAACTGTCTATGCATGTCGAAGCAAGAAAACTTGCGATCCGCCTGCAGCCAACGGAACTCAAGAGCTGCACCATGTCTTGGAGAGGACGTTTTGAAGACTCCAACATTTCATAGAAGGCCTTTACAGATTCCTCCATATCATCGTCCGAATTCCGAGCATCATCAAAGTGTTGCACCATGTCTTCGATCCTGGTACCATGCTCGTCGGTGTGACGACGAACCACCTCAGCTCTGGCATGTTGGGCAGACTCACCATGAAATGTCCAAACCGTATAATTAGGTGTAAAACCCCACTTCTGTAGGTGTTTGATCATTTCAAACTCTGACTTCTTCTTAAAGTTGTCGCAATGGACACAAGGGCACCAGGTTATTTTCTGTCCATTTGCAAATGCGACTCTGACAAACTCCTTGGTTTTTGTTATCCATTCACGGATCATGTCTTTCTGACTAGTGTGACCGGTGTACATCCACCCATGATCACTCATCTTGCCTAGCTACTGGACACACACAAAATATATACATAATTCAGCAGACCATATTCATCAGTTAATAGAGTTTGTTAGTTTTATTATGTCGATGCAACCTAGACGCTAGTAGATAAAGATAGGTCCTAATCCCACCTAAGTATGTGTAGATTGGGTTCGTTTTCCCATGCCCTGCTCCGGATCCGACGCACAATTTCGGCAACACCTCCCCATTGTTCTCCTGATACACGTCTCGGCAATAAGCAAAGAAGATGTGTACCCGAAGAACAACAGGGACGCACTGACGAAATTCTGCATCGGATCCGGAGCAGAGCATATGGGAAAACGAACCTAATCTACACATACTCGGGCTGTCCATGGATAACGTTGGACAATTCGAAAGAATCACGGTTATAAATATGCTAATGAATGCATATTTATAGATGTAACCCTTTCAAGCGGGAGACGCATAGTGGTCACGCATATTGATGATTGAAGACACCTATAGCTAGGAAGTTTCATCGGCACGAAGACCGGAACAGAGGAAATGAAGGGGGAAGGAGGAGATGTCATTTGTGCTCACCCACGAACGCAGGGGCGGAGCTCGTCGAATGCACGGGGAGGTCGTCGAACAGCAGACCCTCGTAGCGACGAAGCGACTGCACATTCAAATCCACCTGATCAACATAAATATGATGTTTTGTATAACAAAATCGAAAAATATATTACCTAACTCATAATTCACAAATATATGACCCGTGTCGTGTCGGGGTCGGGGTGTCGGGGTGTCGTGTCGGGGTCGGGATGTCGGGGGTGTCGTGTCGGGGTAGGGGTGTTGTGTCGTGGTCGGGGGTGCCGTGTTGGGGTGTCGGGGTGTCGTGTCGGGGGTCGGGGTGTCATGTCGGGGTCAGGGTGTCGGGGTGTCGTGTCGGGGGTCGGGGTGTCATGTCGGGGTCAGGGTGTCGGGGTGTCGTGTCGGGGTTGGGGTGTCGGGGGTGTCGTGTCGGGGTCGGGGTGCCGTGTCGGGGTGTCGTGTCGAGGGTTGTGTCGGTGGTGTCGTGTCGGGGTCGACCCTCGACTCCTTTTCCCCTCGATCCTCGACCCATGACAATCTAAATAAACCTAAACGAAATCTAGGGGTGTCGGGGTCTTGGGGGTGTCGGCGGTGTCGGGGGAGTCGCGTCGGGGTAGGGGTGCCATGTCATGGTCGGGGGTGCCGTGTCGGGGTGTCGGGGTGTCATGTCGGGGGTCTGGGTGTCATGTCGGGGTCGGGGTGTCGGGGGTGTCGTGTCGGGGTCGGGGTGTTGGGGGTGTCGTGTCGGGGTAGGGGTGCTGTGTCAGGGTCAGGGGTGCCGTGTCGGGGTGTCGGGGTGTCGTGTAGGGGGTCGAGATGTCGGTGGTGTCGTGTCGGGGTCGACCCTCGACTCCTTTTCCCCTCGATCCTCGGCCCCTCGACCACTCGGCGACCCTCTTTTCCTCGGCGACCCTCTACCATCGGCGACCCTCTTTTTCTACTTTTCCCACTTCTTTTTTTCATCTTCTACTTCTACTTCTTTTTTTTCATCTTGTTCTTTCTTCTTCTTCTTCTTCTTCTTCTTCTTCTTCTCCTTCTTCTTATTCTTCTTTTCTTCTCCTCCTCCTCCTCCTCCTTTTCTTCTTCTCTTTCTTCTTCTTCCTTCTTCTTCCTCCTCCTCTGCTTCTTCTTCTCCTTCTCCTCCTCCTCTTCTTCTTCTTTTCTTCTTCTCCTCTTCTTCTTCTTCTCTCTTCTTCTTCTTCTTCATTTCCTCTCCTCCTCCTCCTAAAAAACTAACTAACTAACTAACTAACTAAATTACTAACTTAACAGAAAAACTAACTAACTAACTTATTTTTTCTAACCTAATAAACTAATCTAAACTAAACCTAAATCTAAAAAAACAGAACTAAACTAAACTAAACTAAAATGGAGCAACTAGAGAAAGAACTCACCGGAGAGGAGTCGCCGCCGGTAGAGGGGGGGCCGGTGGAGGGGCCCGGTGGAGGGGGCAGGGGAGGGGCGGTGTCTCCACAGGGCAGGGGCGGAGCGGGGCCGATGGAGGAGGCCGGTGCAAGGGAGGGGGCGGCATCGACGCAGGGGAGGGGGTGGGTCGGGGCCGGTGGAGGAGGCCGGGGCAGGGGAGGGGACGGGGCGGGGCCGGGATGGCGGTGGCGGGGGGGTCGGGGCAGCGGCGAGGTGCGGCGGGGGGGCGGAGCGGCGGGGCGTCAGTGGCGGCGGGCCGGAGCGGCATGGGGTCGGGGCGGCGGCAGGGTGCGGTCGAGGGCGGGGACGGGGTGTGCGGTCGGGAAGAGAGAGAGAGAGAGAGAGAAAGAGAGAGAGAGAGAGAGAAGAGAGGGGGTGGGCCGTTAGGGCCGTTATAGTTAGGTCTTTGCTGTCCGCTAGCGGACGGCTAAGAAACTTTGCCGTCAGCTAGCAGACGGCAAAGAGGTGGGGTGGGTCGTTACAATAAGCTGGCC
This sequence comes from Hordeum marinum, assembly GCA_022496015.1. Lineage (NCBI taxonomy): Eukaryota > Viridiplantae > Streptophyta > Magnoliopsida > Poales > Poaceae > Hordeum > Hordeum marinum. The sequence continues at coordinate 435,905,524 of CM039672.1, read as the reverse complement.
TCCACAGGGCCCCATCACACAGGAGGAGAATGATGCGGTCATTAAAGACCTACCTCCACACAAATCTCCTAGACCTGATGGTTTCAACACTGATTTTGTCAAGAAATGTTGGCCTATCATCAAGAATGATTTTTATGACCTATGTGCTCAGTTCCATAGAGGGGAGTTATCCTTGCAAAGCATCAACAACTCTTACATAACTTTAATCCCAAAAGTTTCCGGTGCTTCAAGGGTAAATGATTTTTTGCATTATCACCAAACTCTTTGCAAACAGTGTGCAAACTGTTATTCTGGAACTTGTACATGTCAATCAGTATGGTTTTTTGAAAAGGCGCACAATTCAAGATTGTATTTCCTGGGCCTATGAATTCTTATTTCAATGTCATAAAAGCAAGAAGCCCATTGTTGCTTTGAAACTTGATTTTGAGAAAGCCTTTGACAAGCTTTAACATGGTATGGTTATAAAAATCCTGCAGCAAAAAGGTTTTGGGACTAAACGGTGTTCTTGGATAAAAGCAATTTTGAGTTCTGCTAGATCCTCTGTCCTACTCAATGGTATACCTGGAAATCAGTTTAAATGCAGAAGAGGAGTAAGGCAAGGGGACCCATTGTCTCCATTACTCTTTGTGCTTGCAGCTGATTTCTTACAGACCATCCTCAATAATGCTATGCAGAACAATCAGATTCAAGCCCCCCTCAAGTTTCAGTATTGTCCTGAATTTCCAGTTATTCAATATGCAGATGACACTCTCATCATCATGCCTGCATGTCCCACTCAGTTAGGACACCTCAAGAACCTTTTGAATATCTTCTCAGCAGCTTCTGGGTTGAATGTTAATTATCACAAATCCAACCTTTTCCCATTAATGTGTGTGATGAGCAAATGTAGGATTTGTCCCCTATCTTGGAATGTGCAATTGGCTCATTCCCTTTTACATATCTTGGCACTCCCCTTAGCTGCACTAAGCCAAGAATGGAGCATTTCATGTTCCTCATTGATAGAATAATGAGAAGGCTGAACTCATGTTCCCAATACCTTAGTTATGATGCAGATTGTTGCTGGTGAATGTTGTCTTTTCTTCTCTCCCTACTTTTGTTATGAGTTGTTTTCTTCTGTACAGAGGCATTATTGAGCAAATAGAAAAGTACAAAAGACACATGTTTTGGAGAGGGAAGGATCTGGAGAAGAAAAACCCTCCTCTGGCTGCTTGGGATTTATTGTGCAGAGCCAAAAACAAACGAGGTCTTGGGATTTTAAATCTTGAAGATCAAAATAATGCTCTGCTCTTGAAGATGGTCCACGAATTCATAAATCATCTGGATATTCCTTGGGTGAAATTGATTTGGGAGCTTTACTACCCACAAGGTTTGAAAGACATTAATCAGCAACTATGCTCCTTCTGGTGGAGGTATTTCCTTAAGCTTATGCCAATTTACAAGGACCTGGCCAGTTGCCATCTGCAAAATGGTAATACCCTTACCTTTTGGCAGGACAAGTGGGATGTTATGTCTAAAAAGGACTTGTGGCCACATCTATTCTCCTTTACCAAAGATCGGAGTATTTCAATCAAATCTACGACCAGTTTATCTGACCTGGCAATGCACTTCAATTTGCCAATGTCTGAGGAAGCTTTTGAGAAATATTCTGAGTTATAGTATTGTCTCCTCTCCATAGACCTTCAGGCAGATGATGATATGTGGCAGCTACCTTTAGGAGCTACCTTGTTCAATGTATCCAAGGTATACTCCCTGTTAACCTTCTATACAGATCCTCTAGTGGCTTTTAAATGGCTTTGGAAATCTTGTTGTTAGCTTAAGCATAAAATTGTCTACTGGCTCCTACTCCATAATCACCAAAACACCAGAGCCATGCTATTCAGAAAGCATTCTTTCTTCCAAATTACACATGTGTAATGTGCAATAGCAATGTGCTGGAAACTAGGGATCATCTCTCTTTCCATTGCCCGTTTGCGAAGATATGCTGGACATATCTCCTTCCTCATTGGCAAGCTTTGCATTCCGACTTTCATGATGAAGTTGCTCATCTCAAGATGTGCATCAATCTGCCATTTGCTATGGAGGTGATTATTCTTGTTTCATGGGCCATCTGGACAACTAGAAATGATCTAATGTTCAAGCATATCAATCCAAGTTTATACACTTGTCGGCGTAAATTCAAGACTGAGATGACTTGGCTCATTCATAGAGGAAAAAGAAAGGAATACTCTGGGCTGGCTGATTGGGTTGCTAGCTTCAGATGAGTACTTTTTCTGCAAGCATCAATCATTCACTCACAACCTTGTGATTGTCCCTGTTGTATTGTATTTATTGTTTCTTTCTTTTCTTCTGTACAACGTCTGTATAGTGCTTATTTTTTTTCTTTCTTGAGACTTCCTTTGTAATATTTAATTAAAAATCAATAAAAATACGCAGCAGAGTCCTGCTGTTTCCCTCAAAAAAATATCCTTCTTGTGGGATGCCGAGGAAACTTGCTCGGGGGCCAAATCACTGATCACTTGGAAAAACATTTGCAAACCCAAAGCTGGTAGCGGTCTTGGTATAAAAAAAACGCTCCTCCAAAACAATTGCCTCCTCTTGAAATTCGCCTTCAAGCTTCTCCAAAAACGTGACCTACCTTGGGTAACCTGGTTCTTCCAACACTACTCCCTCGATTTCACACTTCAGCCTAACAATCCCTCCTACCTCTGGACAATCGTAAACCAACAACTTCACCCCCTTCGAAAAATCACTTTCGTCCTTACCAACAACGGCAATGCCACCTTCTTCTGGTTAGACACTTGGCTTCTATCCACACCACTCGCATACACTTACCCACACCTATTCTCCCACACCACATCACCCTCTGTCCTGGTTTCGGATGTCATGTAAAATGGTTTACTCGCTACTTTGCGGAACGCCTAACCAATGTTGCTTCAGTAGAGTTTGTGTCGGGTTTGTGTCTGTTGCGGGGTGTCATCACCAACGACGCGCCCGACGACAGGTTCCTCACCCATGGCTCCTCATTCACCTCGAGGTGTGCTTACTTGCTGCTTTCCTCCGACCATGAGATAGATTTCAACGCTCAGCACATCTAGAGCTCTAACGCGGCTATCAAGGTCAAGATCTTTGGTTGGCTTCTCTATCATGACATGATGAGCACGATGGGGTAATTTGCATCGCGAGACCATTACTTCAGATCCGGCTTGCCCTCGGTGCACCCTCATGCTTGAGGACGCCACACACCTCACATTTCTTTGCCCACACGCGGCACAGGTTTGGTCCCTCTTGGGGCTGGACCTCCCTCACTCCATCGACCTCATTGGGGCTACTCCCACGCATGTGGGCCTCGACATCAACATTTGGATCATAGTCGCCTTCGTCATCCTCTAGAAGTTGTGGGACTCCAAAAACGCTCAGGTCATTCACAACAAGCTACACTAACCCACTGATACTCTATGTTTTTTTAGAAAAGGAGGTTAAACCCCCGGCCTCTGGATCAATCGATGCATACAACCATCTTTATTAATTATTCCATAAAGGTCTGACAAGAAAATACATCAAGCCACTCGAAGCCACCACTCACACCTACAAACTCGATAATGTGGAGTGCTCTCACCCCCCCCCCATATCTAAAATCGGTGCCGTCGCCGATCCATCCACATAACGTATCGGGACCAACAGCCGGTGCAGCAGACCTAAAGCGCGCACCACATACACACGTTTTAGAAGCCAGAAGCCGGCATCATCGTCGGACCGCTGACCCATCTTCAGGAGAGAGATCCGCATCATCCTTGCTAGTCCAGACATCCATCGACGCCACCACGGCGCCCATCGGCACCATCGCCCTGCGCTCATTCATCCAGACGCAAAGACTCTGGAAGATTTGTCGTGCGTAGCACCTGCCGACCAGGCATGACACAACGTAGCACCTGTCGGCCAACCATGACTTGACATCTCCGCCAAAACTCCGTGCAAGACTTAGCTGCTCCACCTCCTGCCTCTATCTTCCAGCGCTGCTCCACAAACGATGCTCCCAAGAGAGTAAGGACACCGCAATACCGCCATCGTCCGATCTGGACCAGATCTTAGGGTTCCCCCGAAGCAGCACAAGTGGGTTGACAGAAGTTACACGACGATGCCTTCATCAAGGTAACGACGCGAGACGCCGCCATCGCCCGCCATTGGCTCAGTTTTCACTGGCAACTCTGTCTCGCCAACTCGCAGCCGGAACTAGATGACGGATCTAGAGATCCGATCATCCAGCCTTAGGTTGACTATCTCCGACGAAGGAGACGACCGCCACCGCCATGCCCAGGGTCGGAGCCCCCGACGTCCTCGTGATGCAGGTCGATCCCAGGGGCAGCCTGCCGTTGACGGTATACGACGTCAGCATGTGCAGCCCGCCTGAATCCCATCTGGACCCAGATCGGGTGCCCAAGCCGCCGACGCAGTACGAGTCGCCGAACGCCGCCGCCGCGTGCCTGGCCGCCGCCGCCCCGCACAACTGCTGTAGATCCGGCCATCGCGGACCGTCGCCGTCTTGACCGAGTATTTGGCGAGGAGAAACGCCGCCGCCGCCGCCACTGCGGCACACAGGCTTTGCCTATGATGCCACCGGCGGCGGCGGCGGGGAGAGGGTGTGTGCGGGAGAACCGGGAGACGACCGGCGGGGGCACTCCGGTACGGCGCGGCGGCGCACGAGAGCAGGTAGGGTTAGGAGCGGGTACAGTTTTCTAGATCCGGTTTTACTAATACTCTATGTAACATCATCTCGAACTTTATGCTTTGGGCCTTCAGATTTAAGGACCCGTTAGCAGGGAGGTGACCGTGTCTTGACGCCTATACCTCTCCTTTCGCTGTAACCATTGTTGTAACTTGTCCTTTGGGCCTTTGAGTAATATATTCATATGTGGACCCTCTCTCCTCCGGTGATTGTTGAGAAAAAAACATGTTCATCTTGTGCTACTGGTTAATGATCTTGAGACCAGAAAGCCATAGTAGTAGACTGATAGGTCTGCACAGTCCATGCGGACGCCTCACTGCACATTTCTGTCTGGTCGATTTTGTACACTAAATTTTCATTCGGTTTCCGAAGGCAGCGCCAGCGCGTGATGCCCGCCGATGCGGTAGCTGCAAAGGTGGAGTGCCGCGGTTTCACATCTCTGGTATGGAGCAAACTTCAGAGCTACTGGTCGAGGTACAGCAAGTAGCTCCATGATTAGCACTAGTCAAGCTGTCCCAATCCATAGTTTGCACGGATGGACTGAACTTGGATGTGAATCCTGAAGAAAGTACAGCAAGTTGTTACAGGATAAGTGTTTCTTACGCGGCCTCCAATGGCGGGTTAAACGGGGGCTTCACCGACCTCTGTACTAAATAAAGAGCATCGTGTTCGGAACCCAGCCAACTTGCTCTAATCTAAAGTGACACCTCCATTAAACAAAGCATCATGTGCACTTGTGTTCAGGTTGAGGCTGTTTGGTGCATGGATGATGTCATGTATACCTCCTTGGGAGCAACATTTCATCAAATAACAGCTCACTCTAGTTGCAAATGCACAAGCCTGGATGTTTTCATGGATACATATTTAATTGTCAGCTTGCCTGATATCGTCCGATAATCTAGTCACCATGAAAATAACGACGCATAATAGGTCAGGACGAGATCTGCTCGCAGTGAGCTGTGCGTCTCAAAAAATCGAGACCAAGAGATTTGGAGCAGCAATGCAGCATGCATGCAAGTTCCTTGAAGCTTCTCATTTCTGTCGTCCAGTGCTGTTCGGTTTTACCAAACATTTTTGTTGCATTAAAAATTCAAAAGCTGATATAGAATGAAGCATGAGCTTGGAGTTTCCTAGAAAAACTGGATTTGTGTAGTACTGTTGGAAAGCCACTAGTCCTCGCTCCCATGAGCATGGAGTTCTTTTAGGGGATCCCATGAGCAATGTATCTTCACAAATCATAATTATTGCTTATTTGTATTTTCTATTGGTTGTGTGTACAACTATTTGAATTTTGAACCAATATATATAGAGAGAGTGATCTGGCCAGTTTCCCCTCGATATCGCTAAAACTTCTGAGAATGCACACGTTTGAGATGGACCCGTCTGCAAAATCGTTCAAAAAAAATGATCCAATCCAATTGAATAAGAGCATTCTCAAAGGATGCATATATGCGTTAGCAATTACATAAGTAGACAGAGACTGACAACAATTGGATGCCAAGAGATAACCTTTCTGAGAACTTTGACACTATTTCTTTCTTTCTTTGTCTGAGATCTTTTATTTCTTATCGAGCAAATTCAGAACAAAGATGCCAAGACCTAACACATCGATACACCCACATCCTTGCCGAGCACCACATTACACCACGTAGAATTTCAACATTCAAATTAACCGTCAGCAAAATCAACCTGAAACTTATGAATTACACACACACCGCAAATAATCTGTCAAGTCTAGCCTAGATACAAACGAGAACCGAACGAAGAACAGAACACTATGGACTATGGTCAGTCATGGTAGCAGAGTAGCATGACGATGCATCGCTGGATGATGTAGAGCCTGGTCTTGTGTTGCCTCAGCATCCTTCTGATTCCTCCTCCTGATCCTGACCCCTTGTGCTTGCTTCCATGGCTCTTCACCTTGTCCATCCTGGTTGAACATAGCAGGAGGGTAGCTCCCTGCTCTACTCTCCCACTGCTCTGCCGGATTATCGTCTGCCTCTGCTGTGCTTGTGGCCAAGTGTGCTTATATAGGATGGTCAAGGCTAAATGGCATAATGACAGACTCTCTCACATGATCCTCACGTCGTTGCCTACTTGCACCTATAAAAAGCTGATGAGAGAGAGAGACATTGGGCAGAGAGATGGGGATGGAGGCATATACCCCTTGTAGAAGTGTGGAGCTGCTCCAAAGGCACACGCAGCACCCTTTCTCGAGGCGACAGCGTATTCCAATGCCAGTAAATTTGCCCCTTATATTGAGCAAACATATATGAGATAATGCTGCCCATTTTCGGAGTAAACCATTCAGTATTGTCAAAATGTTACTGCCATCTTCAGGAATAATAATCTTTTTAGAGCAAAATTAAAGGGCCAAGATTAATATTTTTCCATGTATAGCTAATCTGGTCGATCTTCTAAAAAAAAAGCTTAATATGATCGTGTTACGGCTATTTTGAATTTTGAGCAAATTTGCAACCTACTCTTGCCGGTAACGTGAATTCGCAAATGCAGGCCTTTGAGACCGCCATGCATGTGTATGAAATTGTTGGCATGGAGCCCATTCAATCGAATGAAGTAAGAACACTTTCCAAGGATGCATATTTTCAATCACAATTAGGTAGCTGGTGAGAGACCAATGATCATGCTCTAACAGTTACATTTTCATGTAACTGAATGCCAAGAGATGCTTTCCGTCAACGAGTGGTGGGAGCGGACAGTTCTACACACGGGGCATAGCCGCAAGGCGGCAGCCTCTCTACTTTTGTTGGTGGTCCGGGAAATTGGGAAAGAGAGGAACGCGAGGATTTTTCGGAGCAAAGCGTTCATGCCCACTAGGGTGGTCGCCTTGATAAAAAGTGAAGCGAGGATTTGGATAGTCGCCGGGGCAAAGAAATTGAGTTCGATCATGCCGCAAGAGTAGTCATTTTGATGTCGGCCATTTGTGGAGGAGTGATGGACCTCATAACTATGTTTCAAACTCCTTTATTCATGAGATGAGACAAATATTTTTCCTCCATTTTGAAAAATGCCAAGAGATAAACCTTTCTTGAGAATTTCCACAATTTTTTCTTTCCTTTTCTGAGATATTTCATTCCTAATCGAGCAAATGCCAAATACACAATGAGGACGCCAACACCCAACAGACCCATACATGCACATCCTTGCCGTTGCAGGATTGAGGATGGAGCACCAAACCACATCACTCCAAAACTTGGACATCCAAATTAGCTGTAAGCAGCATGAGCTTCTTGAACTACCCTACCTATGTACACACACGCACACTCCAGAGCAAGACCTTGCTCCAGAGAACTACTTTGTCAAGCCAAGCTAGAATCAAAAATTAGATCAGGAGGAGAAAAGCAGAGGTGGGTCTGCTAGTCGTGGTAGCAGAGGAGCGCGACAACGCATCGGCGGATGATGTAGAGCCTGGCCTTGTGCTCCCTCATCATCCTGCTCAGCCCTCCGGATCCTGATCCTCCCCGGTGCTTGCTGCCGCCATGGCTCTTCACCTTGTACTCCATCTCGAGTTAGAACAGGAGGGTGGTTGAGCTTGCTAGGCTCTGCACTTGCACTGCTACAAAATGTGGATCTGCCTCTGCTCATCTGCTGTGTGGTTGTGGGGTTGTGGCCAAATGCGCAGCGCTTGTGATGCTTATATAGCATGGAAGGCTGGGAGAGAGGGGCATGCTTTGCCTACTTGCGCATATCATATAAGCTTATATAAGCCGGTGATCGAGGGGGAGGCTGGCATGGCAGTGGCAGTCTGGCAGATACCCACCCGTCGCTGCTCCCGGAGGTCACAGCCACATGCTGCAGCAGCCACCGGCATCTTCCTCCAAGTTGCGTGCGCGGACTCCGATGGCGCTCCAGGGGACACTGCCTCCGGTGAGCCAGTACGTAGCCCTCCGGACACCGAATCGTCGGCCGCGTGAGAGAGATGCACGGCCAGTCAATTCCACATCCGTGTGCGTGCGTCCATAGAATTAGTAGCCTTTCGCTGCGGAACGGAACTGTCCGGTCGGATCTCGCGGTTATATATGTACTCCTGTTAAGCCGGCGGATCACCATTGTATAATGTGTTCCATGAGAAATCCAGGCTGGTGCAAGCTTCTGGTTTTTCTCTCTCCACGGAATGTTTTAAAAGAAACGGATTACTTCTGAGCTGATTATAACAAGTCGTTTTTAACATCAGCGAGCATAACCATAATCGCAAAACAATAATGCACGATGAAAAACATAAAACCGGCCACATGTGCAGATTCGGTGCTTAAGCTGCGTTTCGTACAACGCAGTACGGAAAGGCCATTAAACATCCCGTGTATTATTGCAGTGTGGCGGTATGACAGATCTTGGGGAATGAAATCACAAGTGTCACATGCATTTGCCGTACTATGGAGTAGCTAATGATGGGCGAAGGACAGATCCATTTTTGTTGCGAATTTTTCATCGCAGACGATACTCATGTCTAGCTAACTATTGTGATATCTTTGAACAGTCCTAGGATATGTGTGGTCAGCGGTGATGCTACCTATAATCCTAGTTATCTTACTGATTCTTGGGACAAGGAATCATATCTAGGAGGAGACATTAAGTTTTCACAACACAAAACCACTAATCACTCAGTTAGCTTGTTTTGACACTCTTTCAGACCAATGGGACCCGCGTCACCCGCCCTCTATAAGCGGTAAGCCGGTTGTAGGATATACATTGTGCCAGCGAGAAATGCCGGGAAAAAATTTCAACAAGCTGTAGATTGCGAAATTTAGATAAGCTGCTCCTCGTTTAACTCCGCAAAAAGAAGATGGAGGAAGAACGTACAACAAGTGGTTGCAGGATAAGCATTTCTAATACGGCCTACAATGGCGGGTTAAACACGAGGTGCACCGACCTCCGGACCAAACAAATTATAGGACAGCGTGCTTCCAACATGACCGAGCCAATTTGTAGTTAAATAATACGGCCCCTGAGTTAAGCAAAGCATCTTGTGAAAGAGGTATTGGTGTGAACTGCGGTTACGACGTATAATTGTCTTGCCAGGGAAAATCCATCAGAGATCATTGCATGGATGGCATGTATCCGTTCTCAGGAGCCACATTTAATTGGATATTTCCTTAGAAGATATTAGCACCTGATGAGATCTTCCAGGCTTGTCTTTGCAATGAGTTGTGCTTCTCAAAAATTAAGACGAGGAGGTAGAGGCAGGTCATTTGCAGCAACAATGCTGCAGGTATGCAAGTATACCTGAAAGCTTCTCATAGTCGTGGTCAATGCTTATAGCATGATATTTTCATTTAAAACTTATAGCATGATATTTCTTTACGACTTAGTGTGCAGTCCTGTTGTACGACTACCAGTTGGGCAAAAGATAGGACAAGAACAACAACAAAGCCTTTAGTTCCAAACAAGTTGGGATAGGCTAGGGCAAAAGATATGAACCTTTTATAATTCTTGGCATGTGACAATGCAAGTGACAAAAGATATTAACCTTTTATAATTCTTGGCATGTGACAAAAGATATGAACATTTTATAATTTCCAAAATACTGGACTAACAAGAATGCAAGTGCAAATCTGCCCCAAAAAAACACATGTGACAATGCAGACATTTTTCTGAGTAAAGCATGCAGTCGGCGTCGCAGAATGTTACCATACATTCAGAAATCGTAACTGTTTCATGTAGGCTTTTATTTGGTTGTGCACATAGCTATTTGAAATATTAACAAAGATACGTACCATTCTTCTCAGTTTCATCGGGATATTTTCATGCACAAATTCACAAAATACACATCTTTGACATGGCCATGTGTGCAAAACTGTTCGATCAACTGATCCAATCAAATGAAGTAAGAACAATTTTCCAATTTACGATTCTATATCAATATTTGCAATTAGGTTGCTAGTCAGAGACATGCAGTCATGCTTCGTCGGTATATGTAGACAGAATGGAAATGCCAGGGCTAATTAATCTTCTTTCTTTGACACACTTCTGATAAGGCAAATACATAATTAATTTTCCAAAATGGTAAGACATCGATAAGTGTACATCATTGCCATTGCAGGACTTCAGAGCACCATGCCTTAAGTATGGAGTGGTAGATGTCAAGAGACGTGGGGACTGGATTATCCTGGTCAAGCTGGTAGTTGAGGACTTAGTTCTCAACGTTATCAGCACGTATGACCCGCACAATAAGAACACTAAGAGGGAGTTTTGGGAAGGCCTGTAGGACATGGTTAGGAGTGTACCGATTGGCGAGAGTCTCTTCATAGGAGGAGATCTCAATGGCCACGTGGGCACATCTAACATAGGTTTTGAAGGGATGCATGGGGCTTTGGCTATGGCATCAGGAATCAAGAAGGAGAAGATGTCTTAAGTTTTGCACTAGCCTACGATATGATCGTAGCTAACACCTTGTTTAAGAAGAGAGCATCACATCTAGTGACTTTTAGTAGTGGTCAACGCTCTAGCCAGATTGATTTCATCCTCTCGAGAAGAGAAGGCAGGCATGCGTGCCTAGACTATAAGGTGATACCTGGTGAGAGTGTTGTCCCTCGGCATAAGCTTGTGGTTGTTGACTTCCGCTTTTGGATTTGTGTCCAGCGGGACAAGCATGCCAAAATCGCTAGAACGAAGTGGTGGAAGCTCAAGGGGGAGGTAGCTCAGGCGTTCAAGGAGAGGGTCATTAAGGAGCACCCTTGGGAGGAAGGAGGTGACGCAGACAACATGTGGATGAAGATGGCGACTTGCATTCATAAGGTGGCCTTAGAGTAGTTTGGAGTGTCCAGGGAAAGCAGAAGCGAAGCTAAAGATACCTGATAGTGAAACGATGATGTCTAGAAGGCAATTAAGGAGAAGAAAGATTGTTTAAGACGCCTATATCTGGATAGGAGTGCAGACAACATAGAGAAGTACAAGATGGCAAAGAAGGCCGCAAAGCAAGTTGTGGGTGAAGCAAAGGGTCGGGCGTATGGGGACCTCTACCAGCGGTTAGACACGAAGGAAGACGAAAGGGACATCTATAAGATGGCCAAGATCCGAGGGAGGAAGACAAGGGATGTTGACCAAATCAAGTGCATCAAGAATGGAGCAGATCAATTCCTGGTGAAGAATGAGGAGATTAAACATAGATGGCGGGAGTACTTTGACAAGTTGTTCAATGGGGAGAGTGAGAGCTCTACCATTGAACTGGACGACTCCTTTGATGATACTAGCAAGCGTTTTGTGCGGCGAATCTAGGAGTCGAGATCAAGGAGGTTTTAAAGAGGATGAAAGGATGCAAGGTGATGGGCCCCGATTGTATACCCATTGAGGTGTGGAGAGGCCTTGGGGACATAGCGATAGTATGGATAACCAAGCTTTTCAACCTCATTTTTCGGGCAAACAAGATGCCAGGAGAATGGAGACAAAGTATATTAGTATCAATCTTCAAGAACAAGGGGGATGTTCAAAGTTGTATTAATTATCATGGAATTAAGCTGATGAGTCATACAATGAAGCTATGGAAGAGTCACTGAGCACCGTTTAAGAAGAATGACAAGCATGACCAAAACTCAGTTTGGTTTCATACCTGGGAGGTCGACCATGGAAGCCATTTTCTTAGTATGACAACTTATGAAGAGATACATGGAGCAAAAGAAGGACCTACATATGGTGTTCATTGACTTGGAGAAGGCCTATGATAAGATACCGCGGAATGTCATGTGGTGGGCCTTGGAGAAACACAAAGTCCCAGCAAAGTACATTACCCTCATCAAGGACATGTACGATAATGTTGTGACAAGTGTTCAAACAAGTGATGGCGACACTGATGACTTCCCAGTTAAAATAGGACTACGTCAGGGGTCAGCTTTGAGCCCTTATCTTTTTGCCTTGGTGATGGATGAGGCCACACAAGGGACATACAAGGAAATATCACATGGTGTATGCTCTTTGCGGACGATGTGGTCCTAGTCGATGAAGTCAGGCGGGGGTCAACAGGAAGTTGGAGTTATGAAGAAAAAGCTTGGAATCGAAAGGTTTTAGACTTAGTAGAACTAAAATCGATTACGTGAGGTGCGCTTTCAGTACTACTATGCATGAGGAGGAAGAGGATGTTAGCCTTGATAGGCAGGTGGTGCCTCAGAAGGACACATTTCGATATTTAGGGTCAATGTTGCAGAAATATGAGGATATCGATGAAGATGTGAACCATCAAATTAAAGCTGGATGGATGAAGTGGCGCCAAGCTTCTGGCATTCTCTGTAACAAGAGAGTGCCACAAAAGCTAAAAGGCAAGTTCTATAGGACCGCAGTTCAAACCGCAATGTTGTATGGCGCTGAGTGTTGGCTGACTAAAAGGCGACATGTGCAACAGTTAGGTGTGGCGGAGATGCGCATGTTGAGATGGATGTGTGGCCACACAAGAATGGACTGAATCCGGAATGATGATATACGGGATATAGTTGGGGTAGCACCGATTGAAAAGAAGATTGTCCAAAATCGTCTGAGATGATTTGGGCATATTCAACGCATGCCTTCAGAAGCCCCGATGCATAGCGGAGGGCTAAAGCGTGTTGATAATGTCAAAAGAGGCTGCGGTAGACCGTATATGACATGTGAAGAGTCCGTGAAGAGAGATCTGAAGGATTGGAGCATCACCAAAGAACTATTCATGGACAGAGGTGCGTGGAAGCTTGCTATCTATGTGTCAGAACCATGAGTTGGTCGCGAGATCTCATGGTTTCACCTCTAGCCTACTCCAATTTGTTTGTGACGAAAGGCTTTGTTGTTGTTGCACGTTTTAAAAGCCTGATGAGACTTTGGGTAGAGAGAGTGGGGGCCATATACCTATTGTAGGAGTGTGGGGCTACATGCAGCACCCTCTGTCAAGGTGTAGCAGATTCTAATGAACCTCCAAGGGACAACAATCCCCTCCAGGCTACGCGCCTTCCGACAAGGAACTGTTCATCATCACAAAGACCCCCCCTCCCCCCCCCCCCACACACACACACATGTCGAAGTATTGATTACATATGAGGTGCTTTTGAGTCCGCAACTCAACAGCAAGAAAGCTGGGATGGTGGCTACACTGCACTTCTTCAAAATGAAGGACAACTAAATAGATCCTCTTGTAAAGTTTCTTCAAAAGTGTGTGGAAAAATATCCAGATGAGGTTGGGTATTTTATTTCGAAATGGTTACAATTAGCTCAACTCAGCACAACGGTATTCTTCTCCATCAAAAATCCAGGAACTTAGGAAAGTGCAACGGTGAGACATGTTCATTGACATCTATATATATATTGGAAAATCAGATTCTTCAAAAATGAACAGAAACTACCACCAGGGCAAAACATATTATCTTTACCTCCACCAATAGTGGTCTCAGAGAGTCGTTCTACTGAGTACCTGTGTTGGGTGATATACATGATTGGAACACCAGGAACCTGCCAAATCGACAGCATAGACAACATTATCAGCGTAAGCGCATCACTTTGTAATATTAGGTCCTGGTACTGTGCTCTAAGGCTGCAAGCATACCTTTCTTAATGTCCTCTTTCAGGTGGCCAACGATGTATTATTTGTGCTGTTACAGAAAATATAATTGTTTCGAATGACTATAATCATATGTTTAACATAAGAAGGTAACATTAGGAAAAATGACTAGCTATCTGAAGATGAACTATGTATCCAAAGCAGGAATTACCATAGATTGGAACATAGTTGACCATAGATTTTTCTATGAAGAAGTATGGAAATAATTATGTTGTGAAGCCATTTTCATAACAAAATCCAATGGTACAATTTCTATTTAACAAATCCAAATTTCATTTTATTAATTAGTGGTCAAAGAGAAATCTGACTACACATTTTGCAGGACATCATGTATTTAGGAACAGAGGTAGTACATGCCAGACATGGCAGTTGCATGGACACAATTGCATGCGCTTGATACAATATATGCGTGTGGCGCAAGAAACATAGTGAAGCTTCAATAAAGAGTACACATCAATGAATCAGTATTAGTAGGCCCAGTTCATATGCAAAACCTATTCATTAACTTTGAAAAAAATTCAATGCCGCAAATGGACATGAATAAACAGTTTAATCAACTAACTCTCTAGAAAAAGTAGAATGAGTGTCATTTTGTTGTTGGACACTTAATCAAGTTTACAGACTTGGAACTTTAAGGAGCAAACAAACCCAAGAGTCCAAATTGTTGCTGTAATTAATTCTATTTGAAAGTTTTCAATATCAAGGGGATGTGGTATTAATATCAAGGACGAACTTATGAAGATTATATAGATAGTCTACTAAAATGAACTACCTCACCTCTTAAACGCAACAGAATGTTATTGGTACCTGTACTCCAACTAAACAGAAAGTAATTCAAGGAGGTAGAATCTTACCCTGAGTAATTCGACCAATGATACAGTCATCGGCATAAGTTCCCTTTTGTGTTCATGCAAACCTCTGGAACCTAGGGTCCTTCGCAATTCTGTAACAGAGGCAATCACAAAAAATTCAAGCACTAATGTATCAAAAAAAAGGAACAATATAGAACACTGATCATGCATATGATCAAGTAACACACTTGCACAATGGAGATCATCAAATAGTAAAACAATTATTGGGCATAAACATACCTCAAAGCCACACGATATTTTTGTCTTAGCTTTTTAACCTCAGCCATAACACAGTCAGTGATGCAAGGGGTACCTTCATAACAATGCTGAATTTATTAGGAAAGAAATATGGAGTTCAGAATACACATCAAAAGGATAACACAAGTTACAAATAAGATAGCTACAAGAAAGACAATGACACTAGAACGGAAGTCCCCCCCCCCTCTCCCCCCTCCCGTGTCGCTCCCGCGGGCGACCGGGTGGGACACCCTAGCGCCGATGGGGCCGCCCCTGTCCTCCGACCTCTCCTCATCATCGCCAACACCGACCGGAGGCGGTAGGGCCTTCTCCTCCCTCGGCTGACGAGATCCGGCACGGGCGGTCTCCTCGGTGGACGGTGGCACACTGCGGTGGGGCACGTCAGCGTGGACGCAGATGGTCACGGCGGGTTCCTGTGCATGCCACGCGCCTGCGGTGTCTCCTGGTGGTTGCGCAGGGCACGCCCATGGTGGCCGAGCGGAGCTGGATGGCGCGGCCAGATCTGGCAGTCAACGCCTGCGGTGGCGTGGGGCTGGCCTCCAGCGGCGCTTGCCGGCCCTGGTAGTGGATCTCCTACGGTGTCTGGTTCTAGCCTTGGATGGCCTCTGCTAGGGATCTCCGATGCCTTGGTTGGGTTGCTGGTGGTGGTTCGGGGGTGCACAGGTTGTTGGTGTGGGCGGGACACGACATTTGCTACTTGGCGGCGGGGTGTGGGTGGCGGTGACAACCTTCCTTCTACTGGGTGCGGGCCGATGGCTTGCGCATCGAGGTGGCCACGACTTAGGGTTTGTGCTCGGGCGGACCGGATCTGGGCCCAAGACAGATCGGAGAGCTTTCTCCGGGTAGGTGATGTTGGCTGCGGTCCGGGATGTGCTGGCAGTTGGTGCTCTGGCCCTCCTCGCGGGTGCGATGGTCGGTGGTGGTGGTCATGATATCGTTGCGTTGCTGGGCGGATTGGCATCGGTGGCCACATACATGGCGTCGTGCGTGCGAGCTTGGGCCAGGGCCTGGGCTTCTCGCCGATTGTCATCGGCAGTCACGAAGTCGTGCCCTTCCCCCCCCCCCCCCCCCCGCCAATCCTTCGGGATTGGCTGGGGACAGATGTGTGGGCACCTCCTATGGTGAAGGCGCCTACCCAGACTTGGTGACTCATGCCGGGCAAGGAGTATGGGGCGTGCCTCTACTCTTCCTACCATGGCTAAGTGCGTTGTGAAGTGGGTGGTGGATGGTGTCTCGCGACAGGGATGCCAGGGCGGCGGTCTCTGATGGCGGTCCGCGTGGTTTGCTTGTCGGCAGACACCATTGCGGTGGTCACTACTAGAAAAAAGGGTATTAGTGGCGCACCAGTTTTTGCTATTAATGGCGCACTATAGGTGCGCCACTATTAACACGCCACTAGTAACAAAAAGTAATGACGCACCTCTGGTGCGCCATTAGTATCCCATATAATAGTGGCGCACCACATAGTGCGCCATTACTATGTCCAACAGTGCGCCATTACTATGCCTCCTAGGGGGTCATATTTACCTTCACCTATGCCCTCTAGTGCACCATTACTATGTCTCATAATGCGCCACTGGTATTTAGCCTTGGTGCACCACTAATGCTCAATATGGTGCGCCACTACTGGGGGGCCATATTTGCCTTCACCTATGCCCCAAGTGCGTCATTACTATGCCCGATAATGCGCCATTAGTATTTATCTTGGTGCGCCACTAATGCTCAATATGGTGCGCCACTACTATAAATATTAGGAATTATTATTTTTTGCTTTTCTGGTATTTGCACAGGTTACAAAATACGTTACACCACATAATATAAACATCACACAATAGAATTCATCATATTAGTCTCCAAATTCGAAATAGCGAACAAAGTTCAAACATTAGCCAAGTTTAGGTCTTGAGACATTAGCAAAGTTCATCATATTAGCCGAGTTTGTCGTCACATTACAAAGTCGATATCGATCATCTAAACTACCATCACATAGAAGAGAGTTGCGGTCACGATGAGCATCATCGCGATGAAACTGGTCTTCATCCGGTTCCTCCTCCCCTCCCTCCACTCTCCCGCTAGATAGCGCGCATATCTAGCTTCCGCCTCCGTCCTAGTGGTGTACCCTTTGTAACTGTTATCGCTGAAACGGTGAACCTGTCTCCGACACTCCTCCCAGTCGTCGTAGACTCCGGGAACCTCACCCTTGTACACGACATACGACGGCATCTCTATGCACTAGACAAACAAAGCATTAGTAGCAATTCACAGATAATATATAAGCAATATATAAGTATGCAACAAAAGGACCGTAAGAGAAAAGTAACACATTAATAGCACGATTCATGGTCCTACTAATAAATAGCATCGATTACATATAAGTTGAACGACTGTCCAAACTAAAAAGACATACAAGTTCATTAAAGTTTAATTACAACATGAGCTAATCGATATTTCAGAACTACATAGCATCAATACTTTCGACTCAACTCAGGGACCGGAGCGTGGATGAAGCCGCCGTCTTTCGTGATGGTCATGAATGTGCGGTCGTTGTCAACCTGCATTTGTAGCGTTGTTTCTATTTCACTGTTGGACGGTTGATATTTGAGGTAGAACTGCCCCGAGGTACGAAGGACATCTTGATAGATGATTTCCGCAAACTCTGACTGGATGCGAAAGAATTCTTGTCTGATGTCCGCATCCTAGATTGTCGACAAGCGTGCGGCCCATTCTTTGAGATTATTTGATAGCATAAGGTGATGAAGGTCTCGTACGATCGCCCGCATGTGATGGAGGGCATAGTAGGCATCCTTCTGATTGCCAGGCGGCTGCTTGACGGAGGGAAATGTCGTTACGTGGGTGAACACGTGCTTGCCGTACCTACAAATTTGCCTCCTGGAGGTGCCTCCAGATTTGGTGTAGCCGGGGAGAGCATCATCAAGAACTTTCTTGATATTTGTGTAGTCTTTATTCGACTGACGGTCCGAGTCGAAATACGTGGCCATGGAATATGTCGGGCTTAAGAGGATGAGTGTGCAATGTGTGTCACTGCACAAAACACGGAATGTTAGAAAAAAAAGAACGATCGAAATCTAAGAAATCATATGTTACGTGGCGGTGAGGGGATGACTTACTCGGAAAAGTAAGGCATGAGGAAGTTATCTCTATCTGGGTTCGCCAGAATGACTCCTTCGAGGTATGAACTCGCGACTTGCCGGTCCCCAGTGCTGCCCAAGATCTTGGCATGCATGTAGAAGGGGTCGACTATCACGATGTCCGGGGTCTTGTCTCTAATGATCCGCATCTCCATGCTGAGCGAAAATAGCCGAACGAAGGTGTAGTACAACGGATAAAGGTTAAGCATAGCGAAGATGTCATCAAACCGCAGGACGATCATACGCCCAATGGTGCTATCGACAAAGCCCTTGCCCTCTGGCACCTTGGCCACGAAAACCGAGTATGCCACATCATTCTCAAAGAGACGCCGCTTCTCCATAGAAAGAACACCGTCATGCAGACTCCGCATAGCACCGGTTGCAGCATTGAGCAGATTAGTCGGTAGCATCGGCCTACCCGCCACATGCATCCTCCTCGAGATATCCTTAGGTATTGGTGGCCCGTCCTGAGCACGGATCGTACTCGGTGTCGGCTGGCTTGCACCCTTGTTATTTTTTCTTTTCCGTCCCTTCTGCTTCTTCTACTGTAATGGGATCGAGTTCTGCTCAGAGACCACCTTCTTGAGTGTGTTGGGGCTGATAATATTTCGCACCTCGGCTATTTGAGTCTCGGTGAAGGCGGTAGCTGGAGGCGTCTCCTGAGAACTTAACAGACGACGCCTGTTGCAATTGGGTTTCTTCGCGGTACCAGCTAGATCGCGACCGTATTTTGCAGGGTTGGGTTCTTGAGAAGAAGGCCCCAAGAATTCGTCACCTTACCCATCTTCGTTGATGTACTTATCGACGTTGGAAAATGTACCGTCATCATCGTCCGGATCCTGTGCCATATGCATGTCCGGATACCTAGTCAAAGGCAAGGAGATGAAGTCATCGGCCGAGGCTTAGTTACCGTGATGGCGTCGAGCTCGGCTAATGTCGAGGCACCACCAACGGCGGGCGTGCAAGTGATGGAGGGGGCGCTTGCTGCCGAGGTGCCGGCCGGTGTATTCTTCCCACACCCGGGTGCATTAAGCTCCAATACCGTCACCGACGCCGGAGACACCAATGCCGCCTCCGCCGGAGACACCAATGTCGGCGCATTGTGCGAGTTGCTGCCCGTGAAGCTGGGAATCGGGGGCGGCCCCTGTTGGCCGCCTGCAATCCACCCCCCCAGCCCCTCAACCAAGGAAGGCATAATGGCGGTGATCGTCGCTCCCAGTTGGTCTCGCACTTGCTCTTGGACTATCTCCGGAATCCGTGCCACTTGTGCCTTGAGTTCTTTAACCTCGCGGTCCTGGCTTTCTGAGCTGGTCTTTCTCTCCTTTCGCCCAGCCTTATAGTATTCCGACCATTTTGTGGACAAGCCTTCGTCGGCCACACGACCAGCTGACGACGGCTTACTGAACTTATCCTTGTGTTTCATTACGTTCAACGCCCTATTTAAAGTGTTGTCCCAAGGAGCAGACGGGGAGCTCTGAGACCCCGTGCTACTGCTTTCAGTTTCCTGCGGAAGGAACGTGAACCATTTAGAAATTTGGCTTCATTAATTAGAATGCAACCATATGGAGCTAATTACGCGGGGGTGTATTCCTTACCAGAACACGCTCAAGCTCCTTCACCTTCGGATCCTTCTCTTCACCGCAGCTCTCCAAGTAGCAAGGGTCGTGCTCATCTTCGTGAGGGTGGCACTTTTCACTTTATTCCCTGAGAGGCATGTGTTTGCGAAGTCACTGGGGAACTTGTATCGTTCGAGCAGCTTCGTGAAGAGGAGGTTGCGCAAATTCCCTCGGTCACGATGCCTTAGGTTCTCGGTGTTGATCGAGATGGTGCTTCGGAGAATGCACCCGAGTTGTCCGGCGTACCCACGGACTAATTCTTTGGGCGCCGTTGGATGCGCATTGGAGGACACTTCAGTAAATTCCTCCTTGACGGTGCCGAGCACGTTCGGGCACTGGTCCTTCCGTTGCCTCTTCGGTTGGCTACCATCTGTGCATTCCCTGCCATCATCAGTGGTGGCATCCCTGGCGGCACCATCAGTGGTGTCATCCCCGACGCCACTAGGGGTTGTGTAGTCGGGAACGATGTCTTCCACGGCGTCCTCATAGCGGTGAGGTTCTTCCTCCATCTCCTGGGACAGCTCCCAGAATGGCTTGCCCGAACCGCCAGCCTCATCGTTGTCGGCCATGTTCGCTCTAAATAGGAAAAAAGGCTACTAGAGTTATTGGATGAGATCAGGGTAGTATCTATTCTTCTCAGATTTAGTGGAAAACTGAGAATAAAACATGCAAAATGTTGATTAATTTTTGTTTCGGTTGAGAATCGGGCACCTTCTAGGTCAAGAAAATTGGGCATGACCTTTGCTAATTTTCTTGACCTAGGAGTGCCCCATTCTCAACCGAAACAGAAATTAATCAACATTTCAGGAGAAAAGGGTAACTATTTGTCCCTGCACAAAAATTGAATTGAAGGAGCCTCAGTTTAGTTGTGGCGCCCCTAAACAAGTGATCATCAAGCTCAAGCCAGTGACCTGCTTGAGCCAAATTATCAACGGCAGTATTCAACTTAATTTGTAGCTTCAATGTGTCATGCCCAGCTGATCATAAGGTTGATGTGCATATAGGAACCCAAATTATCATCTTTCCTTACCAAATTTCACATGTATAAAAAACATGCATATGTGTCAATATATAGGTTACATGCATGCATTTCTTCCGCATTTTGGGGGTTGAACCTTGTAGATATGACTTTTCAAGAAACTTGTCAATATGTAGTTATGATACCATGACAATATGGTCCTAGTCCTAGGACAAATTACTGTGACCCCCCCCCACCCCCCGCGCGCGTGCCCGGCACGCATCAGATGATATAAAACATCAGCTTTTTTTCAATTTATAGATGATTGCAAGTATCTGTCCTTTTACAGATCAAAAAATGTATAATCAACACCGCATAGCAGGCCATGAAAACGAAAAAAAATGTGTACTTCATGTTGTTGGTCAGCGGCTTTATCGTTTAAACTTTACCTGTTCCCTCATCCTACCTCAGCTATCTATCAAATCCAAGATAACAATAAGGGCACTCGAAACTGATTTGCAAACGTGAACTATCTGTGCATCAATTATAATTTAGAGAATTTCAAAAAACTCAGGGACATCTAAACTATAGGATGTTTTATGGGATACAAAGAAGTCGTGTCTGTTGGTGTACGCAACATAGAGCACATAACAATGCAATCCAAGGAACTGATAATAGACATACAGTGTGATATCAAACAGAGTTGAAATCTGAAAATTATACTCGCTGAACTATTATGGTGGTGGTCCAAAACTGCTAATAATTCTCTCTCTCATAATGTGACACAGGACCACCCTGGGTTCAGCCAGTATATATTCCTTGCTGGTTCACCAAGAAAATCAAGCTAGTAGAAGCACAACACCTAAGCCTAAGCCAGGTGATTAAAGGAGCACTGTTTACATAAAGAACATTGTCAGGCATGTGCCACAAGTGAACTGAATCATGTGCCATTTATCAACCATATGCATAGCAGGGGAGCTATGCCAAGATGGAAGTGCCATCATGTTAGTCATGATATTAGGTGCATCAACTCAAGTATGGTGAGCTGAGCTAAACTGTCCATAAACATGAGACAAATTCCAGATCCATCCCACCTCTCGCTCATCAACATGATGTACCTTTTATTTAACAAATGGATCTTCATTTGTTACAAATGACTCTGCTCTATCTACACACATGACACATACAAATGACTCTGCTCTGTCTATACACATACACATACATCCCACCTTGAAAAGAAAATTGCTTTGACCACAAAGCTAGAAAATCAAACTAGTATGGAAGGCGTTGGTTCACCAATGAAAAGCTCTGCCTTTTTTCTAAATTGGAAAAACGAATGCATGCAGTTGTTCATTGTTGGTTTACAAACTATGGGTGAACATGGATATCATGAAATTGGTATATATAATTGCCTACGCTGCCGGCGAAATCCGGCACGGCCGGACTGGATTCGATCCGGCCCGGCTCTCCACGGTCGTACGCAAGCGAGGGAAGGAGCGAGGCGTGATCCAGGCAAAGCTAGGGGTTCGATACTCACCGGGTGGAGGAGGAGGACGGGGCAGAGGGGTGCTTCGGTCGCGGTGGCTGTGGCGGAGGGCAGCGAGATGCTTCAGGACGAACGAACAACAGTCTGGAGTGCGGGCGGCAGTGGTGTGGAGTGCGGGCGGCAACGGTGTGGAGTCACGGCCCGGATCGACGGCGAGATGCAGATTGGGGAGAAGGACGACCAGAAGAGGGGAGGGAATGAAAGAAGGGGAAGGGTTAGCAATGGCGCACCTTCTAGGGGTGCGCCATAAAAATTGGTATATCAATGGCGCACCTTTAGGGGTGCGCCATAAAAATTGGTATACCAATGGCGCACCTTTTAGGGGTGCGCCATAAAAATTGGTATACCAATGGCGCACCTTTTAGGGGTGCGCCATAAACACCGTGATAGCAATGGCGCACCTTCTCCTGGTGTGCCATTACTAACTTTTTTATTATTTTTTTGGATTTTTAGTTGCATGTAATAATTTAAGATTTGAGATAAAAGAAAACTAAAATGCAAATGGAGTGATAAAACCATTGTGCAAAGATTTAGAATTAGATGACATGGTTGAAATCAAGTGACATGAAATAATAGTCATCAAAGATTGAGCTTACCACTGACACACACACACACGGACGACACGTCGTGATTCGATCTTAGCTATCTTTTCACAATTTTTTTGCCCTTCTTTCTCGTGGTTGAATAATTTAGCCCCGGAACCCCTTGAATTCTTGTCTTGAACGGACGTCCTTTAGGTAGGGTGGTCCTGCTTCTTCTTGTGGTGTATGGTACTTCATCGTCATCGTCATCTTCCATCTTCGGGTCACCGTACTTGTCGAAGTCTTGCTCATTGGCGACTCCATCCATTCCGATGATGTTCCTTTTGCCGCTCCTCACAACAACACGACTGGGCTTTGACGGGTCGGTAATGAAGAAGCATTGGTCCACTTGGCAAGCCAATACCCATGGCTCATTTTTCGCGGTTTCGTTTGCGGCTGCGGTCTTGGATTTGGCTTTGGGTATAACCATGGTGGTGAAATACCGGTCTTCTTTTAGGACGCTCTTGGCCCATCTGACTGATGGGGAACGTCGCATGGGAAACAAAAAATTTCCTATGCACACGTAGATCTATCCATGGTGATGAGCATCTACGATAGGGAGAGTGTATCTACATACCCTTGTAGATCGCTAAGCGGGAAGCGTTAAGAAACGCGGTTGGTGTAGTCGAACGTCTTCGCGATCCAAATCGCCGAGCGTCCCGCGATCTCATCACGATCCGTCCTGTGAACTCATCACGATCCGTCCGCGAACTCATCACGATCCGTTTTGCGATCTTGATCACGATCCGTCCTGCGAACTCATCACGATCCGTCCCGCGAACTCATCACGAACCGTCTCGCGATCTTGATCATAGTCCTTCCGATCTAGCGCCGAACGGACGGCACCTCCGCGTTCAGCACACATATAGCTTGATGATGATCTCCATCGTCTTGATCCAGCAAGAGGGAGTGGAGAGGAAGAAGAGTTCTCCGGCAGCCTGACGGCGCTCCGGCGAAGGTGGTGGAGCAATTCCGGCAGGGCTTCGCCTAAGCACTTCAGAAATCCAATCTAGAGGAGAAACTATGCACTAGAGATTAGGGTTGCACGTGGCTGAAAAACTAGTGAAAAACCCTAGAAATCCACTAGTATATATAGGAGGAGGGGAGAGGAGGCTGCGCCCAAGGGGAGGGCCTCCCTTGGCTTTGGCCGAACTGGTGGAGGGGGAGTCCTCCTCCAATTGGGAGTCCACCTCCCACACGAGAGGTGGAACTTGGGGAGGACTCCACCCTAATTCGGTTTGGGTCTCTCTCCCCTGCGCCTAGGCCACCTTGGCCGACCCCACCAGCACACTAGGGGCTGGTGGGTCGCCACTTTGGTCCATGGGGTGGGTTGGCCCCACTGGTGGACCCCAGAGACCCATTCGTCACTCCCGGTACACTACCGAAAGTGCCCGAAATCTTTCCGGAGTCCAAACACCGCCTTCCTATATATCAATCTTCGTTTCCGGACCATTCCGGGACTCCTCGTGACGTACGGGATCTCATCCGGGACTCCGAACAACCTTCCGTCACCACCATACATAACTCTATACTACCGAAACGTCACCAAACCTTAAGTGTGCAGACCCTGCGGGTTCGAGAACTATGTAGACATGAACGAGACACCTCTACGGTCAATAACCAATGGCGGGACCTGGATGTCCACATTGTTTCCTACATATTCTACGAATATCTTTATCGGTCGAACCTCTATGTCAAGGATTCAGTTAATCCCGGATGATGTTCCCTTTGTTCTTCGGTATGTTAATTGCCCGAGATTCGATCGTCGGTATCTCCATACCTAGTTCAACCTCGTTACCGGCAAGTCTCTTTACTCGTTCCGTAATACAAGATCCCGTGACTAACACTTAGTCACATTGCTTGCAAGGCTTATTGTGATGTTGTATTACCGAGTGGGCCCTGAGATACCTCTCCGTCACACGGAGTAACAAATCAAAGTCTTGATCCATGCCAACTCAACAGACACCCTCGGAGATACCTATAGAGCACCTTTATAGTCACCCAGTTACGTTGCGACGTTTGATACACACAAGGTACTCCGTCGATGTCAGTGACTTGCATGATCTCATGGTCATAGGAACACATACTTTGACATGCAGAAAACAGTAGCAATAAACTGACACGATCATATGCTATGTTTGTAGTTTGGGTCTTGTCCATCACATCATTCTCCTAATGATGTGATCCCGTTATCAAATGACATCACATGTCAATGGCTAGGAAACCTTGACCATCTCTGATCAACGAGCTAGTTCACTAGAGGCATACTAGGGACAGAGTGTTGTCTATTTACCCACACATGTAATGTGTTTCCATTCAATACAATTATAGCATGGGTAATAAACGATTATCATGAACAAGGAAATATGATAATAACTAATTTATTATTGCCTCTAGGGCATATTTCCAACAGTCTCCCACTTGCACTAGAGTCAATAATCTAGTTCACATCACCATGTGCTTCGCATTGTTATGAATCTAACACCCAATGAGTTCTGGGGCTCGATCATGCTTTGCATGTGAGAGAGGTCTTATAGTCAATGGGTCTGCGATATTCAGATCCGTGTGTACTTTGCAAATCTCTATGTCAAACCGTAAACACCGATACCACACTCCACTTGGTTCTATTCCAAATGGCTGATCCACTATATGTATCCAGATTGCTACTAAGGGTCATCTGGATTGGTGTTAAAGCTTGCATCGACGTAACCCTTTACGACGAACTCTTTATCACTTCCATAATCGAGAAACATCTCCTTAGTTTTTAGTTACTAAGTATAATATTTGACCGCTGTCTAGTGATCCACTCCTGGATCACTCTTGTACCCCTTGACGGACTCATAGCAAGGCACACACAGGTGCGGTACACAGCATGGCATACTATACAGAGCCTATGGCTAAAGCATAGGGGACGACACTCGTCCTTTCTCTTTCTTCTACCGTGGTCGAGCTTTGAGTCTCACTCAACTTCACACCTTACAAAGCAGGCGAGAACACTTCTCTCTGACTTAATCCATTTTGAACTCTTTCAAAATCTTGTCAAGGTATGCACTCATTGAAAGTCCCATCAAGCATCTTGATCTATCTCTATAGATCTTGATGCTCAACAATTAGGTAGCTTTATTCAGGTCTTCCTTTGAAAAACTCTTTTCAAACAACCGTTTATGCTTTCCAGAAATTCTACATCATTTCCGAATAGCAATATGTCATCCACATATACTTATCAGAAACTCTATAGTGCTCCCACTAACTTTATTGCAAATACAAGTTTCCTGTAAACATTCTATAGACTCAAAAACTTTGATCACCTCATCAAAGTGTATATTCCAACTCCGAGATGCTTTCTTCAGTTCATAGAAGAATCATTGAAGCTTGCACACCTTTTAGCATCCTTAGGACTGGCAAAACCTTCTGGTTGTATCACATACAACCTTTCCTCAAGTAAACCGTTAAGGAAACAATGTTTTGACATCCATCTGCCAGATTTCATAATTGAAAGTGCAGCAACTGCTAACATAATTCCAACAGACTTTAGCATCGCTACGAGTGAGAAAGTCTCATCGTAGTCAACTCCTTGAACTTGTCGCAAACTTCTTTGCAACAAGTTGAGCTTTACTAATGGTGACATTCACCATGAGCGTTTGTCTTCATTTTAAACGTCCATTTGTACTCAACGACCTGTCGTCCAACGAGCAAGTATACCAAAGTCTATACTTGGTTTTTCATACATGGATCCTTTCTCGGATCTCATGGCCTCTAACCATTTGTTGGTTTTCGGGCCCATAATCGCTTCTTCATAGTTCGTAGGTTCATCATTGTCCAACAACATGACCTCCAAGACAGGGTTGTCGTACCACTCGGGAGTAGTGCATGTCCTTGTCGACCTACAAAGTTCGATAGTAACTTGATCTGAAGCTTCATGATCATCATCATTAACTTCCTCTTCAACTGACGTAGGCTTCACAAAAACATCTTTCTGCGCTGCGCTACTTTCTGGTTGAAGTAAAGGTTCAATAACCACATCAAGCTCTATTTTCCTCGTAGGTCAATAGTAGCTTGATCCGAAGCTTCATGATCATCATCATTAACTTCCTCTTCAAATGACGTAGGCTTCACAGAAACATCTTTCTGCGCTGTGCTACTTTCTGGTTGAAGCAGAGGTTCAATAACCTCATCAAGTTCTATCCTCCTCCCACTCAATTCTTTCAAGAGAAACCCTTTCTCGAGAAAGGACCCAGTTTTAGCAACAAACATTTTATGCTTGGATCTGAGATAGAAGGTTCACCCAACTGTTCTTAGGTTATTCTATGAAGATGCATTTGTCCGCTTTGGGTTTGAGCTCATTAGGTGAAAACATTTTCAACACAAGCGTCGCAACCCCAAACATTAAGAAATGACAGCTTAGGTTTCTATCAAACCATAGTTCACACAGTGTCATCTCAAAGAATTTAGATGGTGCCCTATTTAAAGTGAATGTAGTTGTCTCTAATGCATAACCCCAAAATCATAGTAACAAAACGATAATAGACATCATAGCACGCACCATATCCAATAGAGCACGACTATGACGTTCGGACACACCATCACACTATGGTGTTCCAGGTGGCGTGAGTTGTGAAACAACTTTCACATTGTCTAAAGTTGTATGCCAAACTCGTAACTCAGATATTCACCTCCGCGATCATATCGCAAACATTTTTATCTTCTTGCCACGATGATCTTAAACTTCACTCTGAATTTGCTTGAACCTTTCAAACAATTCAGACTTGTGTTTCATTAAGTAAATATACACTATATCTACTCAAATCATCAGTGAAGGTAAGAAAATAATGATATCCACCGCACGCTACAAGACTCATTTGATTGCATACATCAACATGTATCATTTCCAATAAATCACTTGCCCGCTTCATCAAAACAGAAAACGGGGTCCTTACTCATCATAACAAGGAGGCATGGTTCGCATGTCTCAACCGATTCAAAATTGAATGAGTCCAAAAGATCCATCAGCATGGAGTTTCTTCATGTGTTTTATACCAATATGACATTTAGCGGCGTGCCACAAGTATGTGGTACTATTATTATTAACTTTGTATCTTTTTGGCATCAATGTTATGAACATGTGTATTACTACGATCAAGTTTCAACAAACCATTCTCACTGGGTGCATGACCGTTGAAGGTATTATTCATGTAAATAGAATAACTATTATTCTCTAACTTAAATGAATAACCGTGTTGCAATGAATATGATCTTATCACGTTCATGCTCAACGCAAAAACACCAAATAACATTTATTTAGGTTCGTCACTAATCTCGAAGGTAGAGAGAGCGTGCGATGTTGATCACATCAACCTTGGAAACATTTCCAACACACATCGTCACCTCACACTTAGCTAGTTCTCCATTTATTCTGTGGCTTTTATTTCGAGTTACTAACATTTAGCAACCAAACCGGTATCCAATACCCAGGGGCTACTAGGAGTACAAGCAAGGTACACATCAATAATATGTGTATCAAATATACTTATGTCGACATTGCCAGCCTTCTTATCTACCAAGTATCTAGGGTTGTTCCGCTTCAGCGACCTCTCTACTCATAATTGAAGCACATAGTCTCGGGTTTGGGTTCAACTTTGGGTTGCTTCACTGGAGCAGCAACTGACTTGCCATCCATGAAGTTTCCCTCCTTGCCCTTGCCCTTCTCGAAACTAGCGGTTTATACTAACCATCAACACTTGATGCTCCTTCTTGATTTCTACCTTCGCGGTGTCAAACATCGCAAACAGCTCAGGGATTATTAATTCTATCCCTGGCATTTTATAGTTCATCACCAAGTTCTAGTAGCTTAGTGAAAGTGACTTGGAGAACTATATCAATCACTATCTTATCTGGAAGATGAACTCCCACTCGATTCAAGCGACTGTAGCACCCAGACAATCTGAGCACATGCTCAACGATTGAGCTATTCTCGTTCATCTTGCAGGCAAAGAATCTTGTTGGAGATCTCATATCTCGCAACACGGGCATGAGCCTGAGATCCTAATTTCAGCTCTTAGAACATCTCATATGTTTCATGACGTTCACAACGTTTTGGATCCTCAATTCTAAGCCGTAATGCATGATGCACTAAACTATCAAGTAGTCATCAGAACGTGCCTGTCAGATGTTCACAACACCTACAGACAACACTAGAGGGGTTGGCACACCGAGCGGTGCATTAAGGACATAAGCCTTCTGTGCAGCAACGAGGACAATCCTCAGATCACGGAGCCAGT
This sequence comes from Hordeum marinum, assembly GCA_022496015.1. Taxonomy (NCBI): domain Eukaryota; kingdom Viridiplantae; phylum Streptophyta; class Magnoliopsida; order Poales; family Poaceae; genus Hordeum; species Hordeum marinum. Next base: position 435,876,032 of record CM039672.1, on the reverse strand, counting down.
CCGCAATATTGCTACCATCATCTTTCAACTCTATTTCTCTAGGAACGTAAAAATTCAAGGGAGCTACAGCACGAGCAAGTAATCTACAACATAATTTGCAAAGACACTACTGACTATGTTCATGATAATGAGTTCAATTAATCATATTACTTAAGAACTCCCACTCAAATTGACATCCCTCCGGTCATTCGAGTGATACATGATCCAAAACCAACTCAAGTCCGATCATCACGTGAGTTGAGGTGGTTACAATGGTGAACATCATTATGTTGATCATATCTACTATATGACTCATGTTCGACCTTTCGGTCCCTTGTGTTCCGAGGCCATGTCTGTACATGCTAGGCTCGTCAAGTTTAACCCGAGTATTCTGCATGTGCAACACTGCCTTGCACCCGTTGTATGTGAACGTAGAGTCTATCACACCAGATCATCACGTGGTGTCTCAACACGACGAACTTTCGCAACAATGCACACTCGGGGAGAACACAATTCATCTTGAAATTTAAGTGAGGGATCGCCTTATAATGCTACTGTCGTCCTAAGCAAAACAAGGTGCATAAAAGGATTAACATCACATGCAAATCATAAGTGACATGATATGGCCATGAACTTGTGCTTTTGATCTTCATCTTGAAAGCACCGGCATGATCTCCATCGTCACCGGCATGACACCATGATCTCCATCATCTTGATCTCCATCAACGTGTCGCCATCGGGGTTGTTGCGCCCACCATGCTTCTACTACTATTGCTACCATTTAGCGATAAAGTAAAGCATTACATAGCGCTTAATGATTGACACGCAGGTCATACAATAATTAAAGACAACCCTATGGCTCCTGCCGGTTGTCGTACTCATCGACATGCAAGTCGTGATAATCTATACATCACATGATCATCTCATACATCACATATATCACATCATGTAATTGGCCATATCACATCACAACATACCCTGCAAAAACAAGTTAGACGTCCTCTAATTGTTGTTGCATGTTTTACGTGGCTGCTATGGGTATCTAGCAAGAACAATTCTCATCTACGCAAAAACCACAACGGTGATACACTAGTTGCTTTTCAACCTTCTCAAGGACCGCCTTTGTCGAATCCGATCCAACTAAAGTGAGAGAAACTGGCACCCGCAAGCCATCTATGCAACAAGTTGCGGTCAAGGGAACCGGTCTCCCGTAAGCATACGAGTAATGTTGGTCCGGACCGCTTCATCTCACAATACCGTTGAACCAAAATCCGACCAAGGGAGGAAGCAATCTAAGCATCAACGCCCACAAACCTTTTGTGTTCTACTCGAGATCTCATCTACACATAGACCTAGCTCATGATGCCACTGATGAGGAACGTCGCATGGGAAACAAAAAATTTCCTACGCACACGCAGATCTATCCATGGTGATGAGCATCTATGAGAGGGAGAGTGGATCTACATACCCTTGTAGATCGCTAAGCGGGGAGCGTTAAGAAACGCGGTTGGTGTAGTCGGACATCTTTGTGATCCAAATCGCCGAGCGTCCCGCGATCTCATCACGATTCGTCCCGTGAACTCATCACGATCCGTCCCGCGAACTCATCACGATCCGTTTCGCGATCTTGATCATGATCCGTCCCGCGAACTCATCACGATCCGTCCCGCGAACTCATCACAAACCGTCTCGCGATCTTGATCACGGTCCTTCCGATCTAGCGCCGAACGGACGGCACCTCCGCGTTCAGCACACGTATAGCTTGATGACGATCTCCACCGTCTTGATCCAGAAAGAGGGAGTGGAGAGGAAGAAGAGTTCTCCGGCAGCCTGACGGCGCTCCGGCAATGGTGGTGGAGCAATTCCGGCAGGGCTTCGCGTAAGCACTGCAGAAATCCAATCTAGAGGAGAAACTATGCACTAGAGATTAGGGTTGCACGTGGCTGAAAAACTAGTGCAAAACCCTAGAAATCCACTAGTATATATAGGAGTAGGGAAGAGGAGGCTGCGCCCAAGGGGAGGGCCTCCCTTGGCTTCGGTCGAACTGGTGGAGGGGGAGTCCTCCTCCAATTGGGAGTCCACCTCTCACACGAGAGGTGGAACTTGGGGAGGACTCCACCCCAATTCGGTTTGGGTCTCTCTCCCCTGCGCCTAGGCCACCTTGGCCGACCCCACCAGCCCACTAGGGGCTGGTGGGTCGCCACATTGTTCCATGGGGTGGGTTGGCCCCACTGGTGGACCCCCGGGACCCATTCGTCACTCCCGGTACACTATCGAAAGTGCCCGAAATCTTTCCGGGGTCCAAACACCACCTTCCTATATATCAATCTTCGTTTCCAGACCATTCCGGAACTCCTCGTGACGTCTAGGATCTCATCCGGGACTCCGAACAACCTTCGGTCACCACCATACATAACTCTATACTACCGAAACGTCACCAAACCTTAAGTGTGCAGACCCTGTGGGTTCGAGAACTATGTAGACATGAACGAGACACCTCTACGGTCAATAACCAATGATAGGACCTGGATGTCCACATTGGTTCCTACATATTCTACGAAGATCTTTATCGGTCGAACCTCTATGTCAAGGATTCAGTTAATCCCGTATGATTTTCCCTTTGTTCTTCGGTATGTTACTTGCCCGAGATTCGATCGTCGGTATCTCCATACCTAGTTCAACCTCGTTACCGGCAAGTCTCTTTACTCGTTCCGTAATACAAGATCCCGTGACTAACACTTAGTCACATTGCTTGCAAGGCTTATTATGATGTTGTATTACCGAGTGGTCCCTAAGATACCTCTCCGTCACACGGAGTAACAAATCCCAGTCTTGATCCATGCCAACTCAATAGACACCCTCGGAGATACCTGTAGAGCACCTTTATAGTCAACCAGTTATGTTGCGAAGTTTGAAACACACAAGGTACTCCTCCGATGTCAGTGAGTTGCATGATCTCATGGTCATAGGAACACATACTTTGACATGCAGAAAACAGTAGCAATAAACTGACACGATCATATGCTACGTTTGTAGTTTGGGTCTTGTCCATCACATCATTCTCCTAATGATGTGATCCCGTTATCAAATGACATCACAAGTCAATGGCTAGGAAACCTTGACCATCTCTAGTCAACGAGCTAGTTCACTAGAGGCATACTAGGGACAGAGTGTTGTCTATTTACCCACAAATGTAATGTGTTTCCATTCAATACAATTATAGCATGGATAATAAACGACATGCATTTCGCGGTGACCCTCGCGGTGACCCCATCCAGTGAGCCTGTCGAGGTACCTGTTGACGGGCAGACCAACGGGGTTCTCAATACCTAGATAATTCGTGTAGAAGGAGATGCACTCTTCGGTCAGAAAGCCCTTGGCTATGCTTCTATCTGGACGTGCCTTGTTGCGAATGTATCCTTTGATGAAACCATTCTTCCTTTCGAATGGCATCATGCTGTGCAGGAACATCGGCCCGAGTTGGATGATATCCTCCACGATATGGACCAGCAGATGCACCATAACGTCGAATAATGCGGGCGGGAAGTACATCTCAAGCTCGCATAGTATCACCACGATCTCTTCCTGTAACCTTCTGAGTTGCCTCACGCCAACCGACTTCCGAGAGATGACGTTTAAAAAGTTGCATATGCCAAATACCGTTTCACGAACGTGCGCGTCCATGATCCCACGGATTGCAACTAGAAGTATCTGCATCATCAGCACGTGACAGTCATGAGACTTCATCCCGTTGACCTTCTGCTTCGCTGAGTCTAGGTATCTGCTTATCTTCCCCGCGTAACCGTAAGGAAGTTTTGCTCCTCCCTGATGCCCATTGATTGCAAGACTGCCTTTGCTTTCGGCCCATGTTTGGTCCTCTCTGGCATGTTGAGCAGGGTACCAAGCAGACTCTCGCACATGTTCTTCGTGATATGCATGACATCAAGGTTGTGAGGCACACGGAGGATCTTCCAGTACGGTAAGTCCCAAAAAACAGACCTCGTTTTCCATACCTTCAGCAGCAGCTCTGACGCCTTTTGCTTCTTTCCTGACAGTGGGCACTCTTTCCAATTTTTCAACAGCTCGTCTATTTCCTCGCCGCTCCTCGTAGTGGGGGTCTTCGGGGTTCGGTTTCACCATCGAATAGATCCTTGTGTTTTCTCCATGTGTCATCGTCGCGAAGCCACCTTCGATGTCCCATGAACACGGTTTTCGAAGACACGGGATCTCTATCTACCTGGCGATACGTTGTGTCATTCATGCACCTGACGCATGCAAAAAATCCATGGACCACCTGCCCCGCGACATATCCGTAACCGAGATAGTCGTGCACCGTCGTGAGCAGTGCGGTTCTCATAGGGAAATATTGTTTCACTGCGGCGTCCCACGTATTGGCTGGCGTTTTCCACAGCGTGTCTAGCTCCTCTTTCAGCAGCCCCAGCTACAGATTGATGTCGTTCCCTGGTTGTTTCGGCCCTTCAATTAGCATACTCATGTGAATGTACTTCCTCTTCATGCACATCCAGGGGGGAAGGTTGTACATCCACACAAACATAGGCCTGGTGCTATGTGTGCTTCTGTGGCTACCAAACGGATTGACTCCATCGGTGCTCGTGCCCAGCACGATGTTCCTTGGAGTCCCCAAATTTTGGGTGTTCGAAGTTCAACGCTTGCCACTGGCTCGCATCCTTAGGGTGACTCAACATCTTGTCTTTTTTATTTATCTCCGGATCATTTTCGTCATCTTCTCGCTTCTTCTCCTCCCTATCCACGTGCCAACGCAGGAGCTTTGCTAGCTTAGGGTCCGCGAAATACCGTTGCAGACGAGGAGTGATCGGAAAGTACCACACCACTTTTCGAGGAGCTTTCTTCCTCTTCTTGTATCGAGTGACGCCGCACACCGGACATATGGTAGACTCCGCGTGCTCGTCCCGATAAATGATGCAATAGTTCATGCACACATGGTATTTCACGTGCGGTAAATCCAGAGGACACACGATTTTCTTCGCCTCCTCAAAACTGGTCGGGCACTTGTTCCCCTTGGGAAGACGTTCATGCGAGAATGACATGTTCTCGTCGAAGCATGCGTCGGTCATTTTGTGTTTTACCTTCATCTCCAGAGCCATGAGCGTTACTTTCAGGCGGGTATCCTCGGGCCTGCATCCTTCATACAATGGAGTAACCGCATCTATCTCCAGTTGATCCAGCTTGGCTTTCTCTCGGGCGGCAGCTCTTGCGTTACCCGTTTGCTTGAGAAGCAGCTCTTGAATATGAGGGTCCTACACCCAGCCCATCGATGGTCCATCATCGTATGCTCCGGCATCTTCATCTTCATGATCATGCCCTTCGTCTTGATCTTCCTCATCATCATGTCCGCATCTTCTACATGATGAATGTGTCCTGCATCTACTTCGTGATCATGTCCTGGAGATTCTTCGTCTTCTCGCCCGCCCTTGCCGCTATTGTCTTGCTGTCCTTCGTTATTTCTTGCCCGGCCCCCATGGACGACTTCATAATCATCTTCATCACCTTGCCACCGATAGCCATCCATGAAACCACGCACGAGCAGGTGGTCCTGCACCTGTCTGAAATCCGGGTCCATAAGGCTCTTCAGCTTGCATCTTCGACACGGACATCTTATCTCCGTCTCGTTCTTTTGAAGCATCTCGGCCTTCGTGGAGCTCAAAAACCTATTCACGATGCCTTCGGTCATCGTGCGGACCATGGTCGCCTGCGGGGTAGAGAAAAACGATATTTTAGAACCAAAAAATTTTAGGCATGACTTTGCCTAAAAATAGACCAAAAAGAATGCATAGTGCCAAATTCTAGTCGAAACGGAAATGAATCAACATTCCGACAAAATATTGGCAACTATCGCATTTCAAATACCGGTACCTGCAAACACAAACATATGCAACACCACAAACATACGTAGATCTAGCTCAATGAGAAAAGTGTAGATCTAGGCCATAAAAAGTGTGTACGTTGGAGGAAGAAAAAAGTAGATCTAGAACATAAAGAAAGCTTTCCCCTTACTTACCTATAAAAAAAGGAAATTTAACCACTTAATTTGGGTGAATCTATGGTGCAAATGAGGTGAGGAGGAGGAGGCAGTCGAGACCAAGCTTGATAGAGGTGGAGAGAATGAAGTGGGGAAAGTGAGTGTGGTCGGTGGCTGTCAAAAATATCTAGCTGCTCTCAGGTTACCAATGACGCACCTCCTAAGAATGCGCCACTAGTAACCAGGATTACTAATGGCGCACCTGGTGTGTGGTGCGACATTACTAGTTTTGAAAAAAATTGAAAAAAAATTGTTAGTAGTGTAGTAATGGCGCACCTCACCCACGGTGCGCCACTGGTAAGTCTGAGAGGGAGGTGTGCCCAGGAGAAACTTATCAGTGGCGCACCACACACAAGGTGCGACATTAGTAATATAAACATTAGTGGCGCACCCATGTGTGGTGCGCCCACCACATACATAATGCGCCACTAATGTCTATATTAGCTATAGCCATTTTTCTAGTAGTGGGTGGTGGCTCTCCTTCATGGTCGTGTGGGCGACGGGAGGTGTGGGGGTGGGTGGCTCGGGCATTCTTCTTCTAGGGTGGCGTCCTGATTTGAATCTGGGGATCTAACCACGTGGCGCTCGTCCTGGCGGCCTCGTGGTGGTGCGGGTGAGTTGCCGAGCGAAAGCTCCGCGCCCTCGGCGCCGACGACGAAGACACCCGTGGATGTCGCACTCTTCTAGAAGACGTCGTCTTGGTTCTTCTCTTCGTGCCAGGGCTCCAGGTGAAGACCTTTGTCATTGTGGACTTGGTAGCGGTGACGCTCAGCGTTGTTCTCCCTCTTGAAGACGTTGTCGTGGGGCCTAGGTGTACTAGGTTGTAGCGTGGTGGTGTGTTTAGATCTTCATGTATTCTCTGTTGGTAGCGTAGCCACGTGCGTTGCATGACTCGATTATCCTGGGATCGGCTTTCTAAGAGGGCGACCTCACCACCTTGTATCACTCGGCCGTGGTTTCTCTTCGGTTGTTGCTTTATTTATAAAAACGAGGTGAAAGCCTGTTTTGAGAGAGAAGACAATGACACTATAAGCTTACACTTTGCATAAAGGCAGTCCATCATTCCTTTCAACAAAAACCAGCACAGGGGGAAGGAAAACGAGTCTGACTTAAATGGAACATCAGTAGCAACGCATATGACCAAAGCTAGTGGCATATATACATCTAATAAAAATATAAACAGTTATCCTGGCCATTTTTGTTAGCTACACATAATGTTTTGTTATTTAGGAACAGAGGTTGTACCTTTTTTGCTACGCATGAATCAGCGTACATGCCTATTAGTATGACTTGTCAATAAGAAGAAAAACTTCGTCTTATGTTTTAGTCATGCTGAATAGAAACTTGAAATTATCTAATGCCGAAACGAGGCAGTTGTAAGATAACTTGTGCTGAATACTAAATATTTTGTACCGTCGATCACACCAACGGAACTTGAGATAAGTGAGACAAAACAATGCAGGGTAATTCAACGGACGAACCTTGTTCTGGATGGAGAAATTGATGAAGTTGGTGTCGACACTAAACCCGATACGACAGCCCGAGCGCCATGTCGTATCTGAAGAACAACGCCGAGGAGACCTGCTGCCTGCGAGCACCAAACCCAAGACGCACGATACATCAAACAAGTGCACACAAAATATGGCGGCAGGGAATCGCTGAGGAACGGGCTGGGAGGAGACGGGTGCTTACTTCTTGATGGTCTTCTTGCTGATGATCTTCTTGACGGCGGCGAACTTGAGTGCAATTCAGGATGCAAATTGCGTTCCAGTGCACCTTCTTGCTGATGATCTTCTCGACGGCGGGCGGACGTGGCTCGAACCCAGCGGAAGCATCTCGATTCCGGTGGCGGCGGGCGCGAATAGAATCCGGCAGCGTCGGGGGAGAGACGACCGGGCTGCGGCAGCGCGTGGAAGCCGGCCAGAGTGACTACAAGGGTAGCCTGCTCTCGCGTAAGGCGCCTCTTTAAATGGCCGGCCCAGGCGCGAGGGAGGCCACGGCCTCGTTATTTTGTTTTTGTTTTCACGTTTTTTGTTTTCGTTTCTTTCCTTCTTTTTTATTTTTATTTTTTCTTTACTTACGTTTATTTATAATTACAAATATTCTAAATAAACATATTGCAAAATACACTATACATAAAAACAACTGGAAAAATGTAACCAAGCATTTGAAAAATGTTAACTGTATATAAAGAAAATGTTTCTCATGCGTATGAAAAATGTATAAAAATTATACAATGTGTGTCAAACAAATTGATCATGTATTTAGAAAATGTTAATCAAGCATTTTTTATAGTATTTAAAAAATGTTAATCAACATTTGGAAAATGTTTAATGTGTATAGAAAAATTATTGATCCTGTATTAAAAAATATTTAACATGTATTTGGAAACATCAATCAAGTAGTTGAAAAATGTTAAATGTGTATAGGAAAAATTCTGAACATGTATTCAAAAAACATAAATCTTCTATTGTATTCAAAAAAATATTAAACTTGTATTTCAAAATATGTTAATCAAGCATTTGACAAAATGTCAAATGTATATATAAGAAATGTTGACCATCTATTAGAATATGGAAAATGATTCTAATCAACCGGCTGATCTAGCGCGGGGTGTCCACTAGCTCCCTTGCTCAACATGTGTGATGCAAAGCATCCTATGCACATCACCATGCCAAGAGTCCCTTTGCCACGTGACACGTGCAACATCTACTTCATACCTACAAAGGTGAATCATCTCCTTTACACGTGTTCACTTGATCCCTTCGAGGATGGTATATTACTTGACACTCCTCTCGTGTGCATGCATAGGTATTGTTGGAGCTTCACAGATGACGAGGAGGAGCGCCGGCACCTACATACAACTACACCATCCACGAGGGAAGCTTGGAAGCGGAGAAGGAAGAAGAGGAGCTGTCGGTACAACCGGTCCAGCACCGGACCACTTCCGGCCGAGCTTCTGTTATGAAGCGGTGCAAGGCCGGTACTAGACCGGTTGTTCCGGTTATTATTTCTTGACCGGTACAACCGGCCACCCTGGCGGTACAACCGCCCGACTGCATGTGCACGGGACGGGCCCGAGGCCCATGTATCCCCCTCTCACTTACCCCTTCGTGCCTAGGACTATATATACTCCTCTCCTACCTTCATTCTAGGGTTAGCAAAGTTATAGCTCATTCTTGAGCTTTGCTCCTTCCTCTACTTCTCATGGAGACCGAGGCCTCCACCGGAGAAGATCCTTAAAGGATGTCAAGCCCCCCCCCCCCAAGCGATACAACCGCCCTTCCCGGTTTTAGCCTCGGCTGATTCACCGTTTCGACTATACCTTCCACTTCCGAACTCCGATTTGAGTTTCGAAGCTATCGACGTGCCGGAGATGCTCATCTTGGTTTCACCACCATTTGATTTCATCATATTTTTCAAATTTTGGCAAGTTTGCCTAGGCCCTCCACCATATCATCCGCATTACCACCATAGACTTCCCCAACCTAACCCATTTTGGTTACCATTGCTTTTGTGGTTGCTTGAGTTGTTATTGGAGTCTCCTAAGGTGTTTCGGCTACTTATGGATTACATCTTCATCCGCCAACGGTGACTTGTATCGCGCCATCGACTATATCGACCACCAACGTTTGACATCGACGACGACCATCAATCCTTTGAGACCATGTTCAACCGGAAGCAAGGCCGGTTACTCCCTGAATTCATGAAAGGTTAAGTGTGACGAAGGTATCCATTCCGTCATACACTTTTCCTTCCTTGCCATTACACCTTGATAGCCCCACCATTTTTGCGCATACCTTCATACCTACTGAGACTAGCTATCCAAGTATTGTCGGGCTTCGCGAAAACTTGTACACCATAGTGATACGATATCATATTGTTGCATCATTGGAAATATCATCTAGTGCCATTGCTTGCTCCCATGCATATATTATGATACTTGTCTCATATAGTTGGTTGAGGCTCAATAAGAATAGAGGAAAGGAAGAGAAAAAAAAAGATTCTAAGTAAGAAAGAAAGATCAAAAGCATATAAGCGAAAAGAGTTGAGCATGAAAAGAGATACTTGTGCATGAGGATACATGGAATAGGAAACGTTTTGCTTGCATGAATATGGTTGGTGCCAAGTGGTGAATCGTGCACAAACGTGCAATAAGCTAGCGTTTCTCCTTGTGTTTGTGCAACACGAGATTTTCTCATCCCTATAGTTGCACAAGCCCCATTATCCCACCGCATGTGTTTCTCTATTGCCCTCCTCTATATTTTGTGATCACTTGCTTTGTATTTTCAGTCCATTGGATTTATTTCAACATTTACAATATCTTGGACTTGATTTTGCTTGATTTTGCTTGATTTTGTGCCACTAACCCAACTGAGTGTTGGAAATATGCCCTAGAGGCAATAATAAATTAGTTATTATCATATTTCCTTTTTCATGAAAATCGTTTATTATCCATGCTATAATTGTATTGATCGGAGACTTAGATGCATATGTGGATACATAGACAAAACCATGTCCCTAGTATGCCTCTAATAGACTAGCTCATTGATCAAAGATGGTTAAGGTTTCCTAGCCATGGACATGAGATGTCATTTGATAAACGGGATCACATCATTAGGAGAATGGTGTGATGGACAAGACCCAAACTACAAACGTAGCATATGATCGTGTCAGTTTATTGCTACTGTTTTTTCCATGTCAAGTATATGTTCCTATGACCATGAGATCATGCAACTCACGGATACCGGAGGAGTGCCTTGTGTGTATCAAACGTCGCAACGTAACTGGGTGACTATAAAGGTACTCTACAGGTATCTCCGAGGGTGTCTGTTGAGTTGGCATGGATCAAGACTGGAATTTGTTACTCCGTGTGACGAAGAGGTATCTCAGGGCCCACTCGGTAATACAACATCACAATAAGCCTTGCAAGCAATGTGACTAAGTGTAAGTCACGGGATCTTGTATTACGGAACGAGTAAAGAGACTTGCCGGTAATGAGGTTGAACTAGGTATGGAGATACCGACGATCGAATCTCGGGCACGTAACATACCAAAGAACAAAGGGAACATCATACGGGATTAACTAAATCCTTGACATAGAGGTTCGACCGATAAAGATCTTCGTAGAATATGTAGGAACCAATATGGGCATCCAGGTCCCGCTATTGGTTATAGACTGTAGAGGTGTCTCGGTCATGTCTACATAGTTCTCGAACCCGCAGGGTCTGGACACTTAAGGTTCGGTGACGTTTCGGTAGTATAGAGTTATGCATGGTGGTGACTGAAGGTTGTTCAGAGTCCCGGATGAGATCTGGCACGTCACAAGGAGCTCCGGAATGGTCCGGAGGTAAATATTGATATATAGGAAGTCCTATTTTGGTCATCGGAAAAGTTTCGGGCTCATCGGTAGGGTACCGGGAGACCATCGGGAGGGGTATTTCGACCCAAGAGGCTACATGGGCTGTGGGAGGATGAATACCAGCCCTTAGTGGTCTGATGGAAGTCCCACACAAGGCCCATGTGGCTGGGCAGAAAAGCCCAAAAGGAAAAGGGTGGAAAAAGGCAAAAAGAGCTAAATTAGGAAGGAGTCCTAATCCTACTAGGAGTGGAGGAGGACTCCTCCCTCCTGGTTCGGCCGACCCAAGGGCTGCCTCCTTGGGAGGCAAGCCTCCTACTCCTCTCGTCCTATATATATTAGAGGGTTTTAGGGTTTTTGGACAGAATTTTCTGCCACGTACTGCCCGTTCCTCAAGTGCATAGTTTCTCCTCTAGATCGGTTTTTTGCAGCGCTTAGGCGAAGCCCTGCCGGAATTACTCCACCACCATCGCCGCAGCACCGTCATGCTGCTGGAGAACTCTTCTACCTATTCTCTCCCTCTTGCTGGATCAAGAAGGCGGAGATCGTCATCGAGTTGTACGTGTGCTAAACGCGGAGGTGTCGTCCGTTCAGCGCTAGATCGGAAGGACCGTGATCAAGATCGCGAGACGGATCGTGATGAGTTCACGGGACGGATCATGTTTGGATCGCGGGACAGATCGTGATGAGTTTGTGGGACGGATCGTGATTGGATCGTGGGACGGATCGTGATGAGATCGCGGGACGCTTGGCGATTTGGATCGCGAAGAAGTTTGACTACACCAACCGCGTTTCTTAACGCTTCCCGCTTAGCGATCTACAAGGGTATGTAGATCCACTCTCCCTCTCGTAGATGCTCATCACCATGGATAGATCTTGCGTTTACATAGGAAAATTTTTGTTTCCCATGCGATGTTCCCCAACACCGAGCTCCACTATAAGCCATTTGTGTAGGTTGTGAGAATTGGACAAGGTTTTTCACCGAGTGCACTCTTTCCTTGCATGCATTGTGGTCTTTTGATATCCATCTACAACTTCGGAAAGAGGTAACTTTGGTATGTTCATTCCATCTCGTTCTCACACCTTCTCGAGTGCTTCCATGGATAGGGTCGGCACATTTACTCCGGTCTACCATCACAACGACAAGTTCGATGCCATGAGGAACTTCATCGATGCCAAGATAGATGCTCAAATGAAGCAGCTCAAGGTCCTCATCAAGAATCGTGAGAGGTCTTCCTCATCTTTGAGAAGAAGCTCAAGTGCACATGCTCCTGAGCAACCATCTCCGACAAGATCACACTGGCAGCGACACCATCAATGACATGAAGAAATAACGACGCCAACATCAAGGTGTCCAACAAAGAACAAGTGTGAAGATCACGAGCTCGACACCAGCCACCACTCAATGACTTCACCAACAACACTGAAATCTTTGTCAAGCGACTTCAAGGCATCTTCTCCTTTGTATATGCGGCATCTTTGTTCGAAATATGCCCTAGAGGCAATAATAAAATGGTTATTATTGCATTTCCTTGTTCATGATAATTGTCTATTGTTCATGCTATAATTTTGTTAACCGGAAACCGTAATACATGTGTGAATACATAGACCACAACATGTCCCTAGTGAGCCTCTAGTTGGCTAGCTCGTTCATCAATCGATGGTCACGGTTTCATGACCATGGACATTGGATGTCGTTGATAACGGGATCACATCATTAGGAGAATGATGTGATGGACAAGACCCAATCCTAAGCATAGCACAAGATCGTGTAGTTCGTCTGCTAAAGCTTTTCTAATGTCAAGTATCGTTTCCTTAGACCATGAGGTTGTGAAACTCCCGGATACCGTAGGAATACTTTGGGTGTGCCAAACATCACAACGTAACTGGGTGGCTATAAAGGTACACTACGGGTATCTCCTAAAGTGTCTATTGGGTTGGCACGAATCGAGACTAGGATTTGTCACTCCGTGTGACGGAGAGGTATCTCTTGGCCCACTCGGTAAGACATCATCATAATGAGCTCAATGTAACTAAGGAGTTAGCCACGGGATGATGTATTACGGAACGAGTAAAGAGACTTGCCGGTAACGAGATTGAACAAGGTATCGGGATACTGACGATCGAATCTCGGGCAAGTATCATACCAATAGACAAAGGGAATTGCATACGGGATTGATTGAATCCCCGACATCGTGGTTCATCCGATGAGATCATCGTGGAGCATGTGGGAGCTAACATGGGTATCCAGATCCCGCTGTTGGTTATTGACCGGAGAAGTGTCTCGGTCATGTCTGCGTGTCTCCCGAACCCGTAGGGTCTACACACTTAAGGTTCGATGACGCTAGGGTTATAGGGAAATAGTGTACGTGGATACAGAAGGTTGTTAGGAGTCCCGGATGAGATTCCGGATGTCACAAGGAGTTACAGAATGGTCTGGAGACAGAGATTGATATATAGAAGTGAGGATTTGGCCGCCGGAAGAGTTATGGGAATTACCGGTAACGTATCGGGACCACCGGAAGGGTTCCGGGGATCCACCAAGTGGGGCCACAAGCCCCGGAGGGCTCCATGGGCCGAAGGTGGAGGGAACCAGCCCCTAGGTGGGCTGGTGCGCCACTCCCACCAGGCCCAAGGTGCAGGAGAGGTGGAGGGAGGGGAAACCCTAGGTCCAGATGGGCCTAAGGCCCACCTAGGGCTGCGCCCTCCTCTCCTCCCTCTCTGGCCGCCGGCCAAGCCCCATCTAGGGCTGCCGCACCCTCTAGGGTGGGAACCCTAGATGGGGTCGCTCCTCCTCCCTCTCCCCTATATATATGTGAGGTTTTGGGGCTGCCCAATACACGAGTTTCTTCCTCTCTCAGCACAGCCCTGCTCCTCCCTCTCCTTGTTCTTCGTAGCGCTTGACGAAGCCCTGTCGGAGACCACGCAGCTCCACTATCACCACGTCGTCGTGCTGACGGAGCTCTTCCCCAACCTCTCCTTCTCTCCTTGCTGGATCAAGGCGTAGGAGACGTCATCGGGCTGCACATGTGTTGAACGCGGAGGCGTCGTTGTTCGGCGCTGAGATCGGAGTCCATCGCGATCTGAATTGCTATGAGTATGACTCCACCAACCGCGTTCTTGTGAACGCTTCCGCTTTGCAATCTTCATAGGTATGAAGATGCAATCTCTCCCAACTCGTTGTTGGTTTCTTCATAGATAGATCTGGGTGACACATAGGAAATTTTTTGATTTACTACTACGTCTCCCAATAGTGGCATCATGAGCTAGGTCTATGCGTAGAATCTATGCCCGAGTAGAACAGAAAGTAGTTGTGGGCGTCGATCTTGTTAATTTTCTTACCGCTACTAGTATTATCTTGGTTCGGCGGTATTGTGGGATGAAGCGGCCCGGACCAACTTTACACGTACGCTTACATGAGACCGGTTCCACCGCCTGACATGCACTTGTTGCATAAGGTGGCTAGCAGGTGTTTGTCTCTCCCACCTTAGTCGGATTGGATTCGATGAAAAGGGTCCTTATGAAGGGTAAATAGCAATTGGCATATCACGTTGTGGTTTTGGCACAGGTAAGAAACGTTCTTGCTAGAAACCTATAGCAACCACGTAACTTGTAACTACAAATTAGAGGACGTCAAACTTGTTTTTGCAGCATATGCCTTGTGATGTGATATGGCCAAAAGGATGTGATGTGATGCATTGTGATGTATGAGTTTGATCATGTTCTTGTAATAGGATTCATGACTTGCATGTCGATGAGTATGACAACCGGCAGGAGCCATAGGAGTTGTCTTATTTTATTGTATGACCTGTGTGTCAATCATAAATGCCATGTAATTACTTTACTTTATTGCTAAATGTTAGCCATAGTAGTAGAAGTAATAGTTGGCGAGACAACTTCATGAAGACACGATGATGGAGATCATGATGATGGAGATCATGGTGTCGTGCCGGTGACAGTGATGATCATGGTGCCCCGAAGATGGAGATCAAAGGAGCAAGATGATATTGGCCATATCATGTCGCTATATTGATTGCATGTGATGTTTATCATGTTTACATCTTATTTTCTTAGAACGACGGTAGTGAATAAGATGATCTCTCAATAAAATTTCAAGAAAAGTGTTCACCCTAACTGTGCACCGTTGCTAAGGATCATTGTTCCGAAGCACCACGTGATGATCGGGTGTGATAGGTTCTAATGTTTGCATACAATGGGTGTAAGCTAGATTTACACACGCGAAATACTTAGGTTCACTTGACGAGCCTAGCATGTACAGACATGGCCTCGGAACACGAAAGACCGAAAGGTCGAACATGAGTCGTATAGAAGATACGATCAACATGGAGATGTTCACCATGGATGACTAGTCCGTCACACATGATGATCGGACACGAGCTAGTTGACATGGATCATGTGTCACTGGGATGTCTAGAGAGATGTCTATCTAAATTTGATTATGTGAACTTAATTATCATGAACTTAGTCTAAAATTGTCTTTACAATCTATATTGTAGATCCAATGGCCAACGCAAATGTCACCCTCAACTTCAACGCGTTCCTAGAGAAAACCAAGCTGAAAGATGATGGAAGCAACTATGCGGACTAGATCCGTACCTTGAGGATCATCCTCATAGCTTCCAAGAAATTGTATGTCCTTGATGCACCGCTAGGTGACCCACCCATTTTCCCAGCGGACCAAGACGTTACGAATGCTTGGCAGTCGCGCTGTGATGATTACTCCCTTGTTCAGTGCGGCATGCTTTACAGTTTAGAACCGGGGCTCCAAAAGTGTTTTGAGCAACATGGAGCATATGAGATGTTCCAAGAGCTGAAACTAGTTTTCCAAGCTCATGCCCGGGTCGAGAGATATGACGTCGCCGAAAAGTTCTTTAGCTGTAAGATGGCGGGGAATAGTTCTGTCGGTGAGCACATACTCAATATGTCTGGGTTGCACAACCGCTTGACTCGGCTGGGAGTTAATCTTCCGGATGACTCGGTCATTGAGAGAATCATCCAGTCGCTTCCACCTAGCTAAGGTTGTACTCGATGCTGAAATCAGCGGAGGTCGAGATCAAAAAGGAGCATCAAGTGTTGATGGTGAATAAGACCACTAGTTTCAAGAAAGGCAAGGGTAAGAAGAACTTCAAGAAGGACGGCAAAGCTGTTGCCGCGCCCGGTAAGCAAGTTGACGGGAAGAAGAATAAGAATGGACCCAAGCCTGAGACTGAGTGCTTTTATTGCAAGGGTACCGGTCACTGGAAGTGGAACTGCCCCAAGTACTTGGCGGATAAGAAGGCCGGAAACGTTAAAGGTATATGTGATATACTTGTTATTGATGTGTACCTAACAAGCGCTCATAGTAGCTCCTGGGTATTTGATACCGGTGCAGTTGCTCACATTTGTAACTCCAAGCAGGAGCTGCGGAATAAGCGAAGGCTCGCAAAGGACGAGGTGACGATGCGCGTTGGGAATGGTTCCAAGGTCGATGTGATCGCCGTCGGCACGAAAACTCTACATCTACCTTCGGGATTAGTTTTAAACCATAATAATTGTTATTTAGTACCAGCTTTGAGCATGAACATTGTATCTGGATCTCGCTTGATGCGAGATGGCTACTCATTTAAATCTAAGAATAATGGTTGTTCTATTTATATGAGAGAAATGTTTTATGGTCATGCCCCGCTGGTCAATGGTTTATTTTTGATGAATCTCAAACGTGACGTTACACATGTCCATAGTGTGAGTACCAAAAAGTGTAAGGTTGATAACGATAGTCCCACTTACATGTGGCAGTGCCGCCTTGGTCATATTGGTGTCAAACGCATGAAGAAGCTCCATGCTGATGGACTTTTGGTGTATCTTGATTTTGAACCATTTGACACGTGCGAACCATGCCTCATGGGCAAGATGACCAAGACTCCGTTCTCCAGAACAACGGAGCGAGCAACTGACTTGTTGGAGATAATACATACCGATGTATGCGGTCCGATGAGTGTCGAGGCTTGCGGTGGCTACCGTTATGTTCTCACCCTCGCTGATGACTTGAGCAGATATGGGTATGTCTACTTAATGAAACAGAAGTCCGAAACCTTTGAAAGGTTCAAGGAATTTCAAAGTGAGGTAGAGAATCAACATGACAGGAAAATAAAGTGCCTACGATCTGATCATGGCAGAGAATATTTAAGTCACGAGTTTGGCACACAGCTAAGGAAATGTGGAATTGTTTCACAACTCACGCCGCCTCGCACACCTCAGCGAAATGGTGTGTCTGAACGTCATAATTGCACTCTATTGGATATGGTGCGATCTATGATATCTCTTACCGACCTACCGCTATCATTTTGGGGATATGCATTAGAGACTGTCGCATTCACTTTAAATAGGGCACCGTCAAAGTCCGTTGAGACGACACCGTATGAATTATGGTTTGGAAACAAACCTAAGTTGTCGTTTCTAAAAGTTTGGGGATGCGATGCTTATGTGAAGAAACTTCAACCTGAGAAGCTCAAACTCAAATCAGAAAAGTGTGTCTTCATAGGATATCCCAAAGAGACTATTAGGTATACCTTCTACCTTAGATCCGAAGGCAAAATCTTTGTTGCCAAGAATGGATCCTTTCTCGAGAAAGAGTTTCTCTCAAAAGAAGTAAGTGGGAGGAAAATACAACTGTTGGAAATATGCCCTAGAGGCAATAATAAATTAGTTATTATCATATTTCCTTGTTCATGATAATCGTTTATTATCCATGCTATAATTGTGTTGATCAGAAACTCCGATACATGTGTGGATACATAGACAACACCATGTCCGTAGTATGCCTCTAATAGACTAGCTCGTTGATCAAAGATGGTTAAGGTTTCCTAGCCATGGACATGAGATGTCATTTGATAACAGGATCACATCATTAGAATGGTGTGATGGACAAGACCCAAACTACAAACGTAGCATATGATCCTGTCAGTTTATTGCTACTGTTTTCTGCATGTCAAGTATATGTTCCTATGACCAGGAGATCATGCAACTCACGGATGCCGGAGGAGTGCCTTGTGTGTATCAAACGTCGCAACGTAACTAGGTGACTATAAAGGTGCTCTATAGGTATCTCCGAGGGTGTCTGTTGGGTTGGCATGGATCAAGACTGGGATATGTTACTCCGTATGACGGAGAGGTATCTTAGGGCCCACTCGGTAATGCAACATCACAATAAGCCTTGCAAGCAATGTGACTAAGTGTTAGTCACGGGATCTTGTATTACGGAACGAGTAAAGAAACTTTCCAGTAACAAGGTTGAACAAGGTATGGAGATACTGACTATCGAATCTCGGGCAAGTAACATACCGAAAAACAAAGGGAACATCATACGAGATTAACTGAATCCTTGACATAAAGGTTCGACCGATAAAGATCTTCGTAGAATATGTAGGAACCAATATGGGCATCTAGGTCCCGCGATTGGTTATTGACTGTAGACGTGTCTCGGTCATGTCTACATAGTTCTCGAACCCGCAGGGTCTGCACACTTAAGGTTCGGCGACGTTTCGGTAGTATAGAGTTATGTATGGTGGTGACTGAAGGTTGTTCGGAGTCCCGTATGAGACCCCGGACGTCACGAGGAGATCCGTAATGGTCCGGAGGTAAAGATTCATATATAGGAAGTCCTGTTTTGGTCGCCAAAAAAGTTTTGGGCTCATCGGTAGTGTACCAGGAGTGCCGGTAGTGTACCGGGAGGCCATCGGGAGGGGTATTTCGACCCAAGAGGCTACATGGGCTGTGGGAGAGTGAATACCAGCCCTTAGTGGACTGGTAGAAGTCCCACACAAAGCCCATGCATCTAAGGAGAAAAGGCCCAAAGAGAAAAGGTGGAAAAAGGCAAAAATAGGGTGAATCCTAGACCTACTAGGATTGGAGGTGGATTCCGCCTCGTCCCCTTGGTTCGAACGACTCCTAGAGGCTGGGTCTCCTCCTCTCTTTCTCTTATATGTAATGGAGGTTTTAGGGTTTTTGGACAGAATTTTCTGCCACGTGCTGCCCGTTCCTCAAGTGCATAGTTTCTCCTCTAGATCGGTTTTCTGCAGCGCTTAGGCAAAGCCCTGCCGGAATTACTCCACCACCATCGCCGCAACGCCGTCATGCTGTTGGAGAACTCGTCTACCTCTCCGCTCCCTCTTGCTGGATCAAGAAGGTGGAGATCGTCATCGAGCTATACGTGTGCTGAACGCGGAGGTGCCGTCCGTTCAGCGCTAGATCGGAAGGACCGTGATCAAGATCGCAAGACGAATCCTGATGAGTTCGCGGGACGGATCGTGATTGGATCGCGGGATGGATCATGATGAGTTCGCAGGACAGATCGTGATGAGTTCGTGGGACAGATCGTGATTGGATCGCGGGACGGATCGTGATGAGATCGTGGGACGCTCGGCGATTTGGATCGCGAAGACGTTCGACTACACCAACCGCGTTTCTTAACGCTTCCCGCTTAGCGATCTACAAGGGTATGTAGATCCACTCTCCCTCTCGTAGATGCTCATCACCATGGATATATCTAGCATGTGCGTAGGAAAAATTTTGTTTCCCATGCAACGTTCCCCAATAGTGGCATCATGAGCTAGGTCTATAATTATTGTATGACCTGCGTGTCAATAATTAAGCGCTATGTAATGCTTTACTTTATTGCTAAACGGTAGCAATAGTAGTAGAAGCATGTTGGGCGTGACAACCCCGATGGCGACTTGTTGATGGAGATCAAGATGATCGAGATCATGGTGTCTTGCCGGTGACGATGGAGATCATGCCGGTGCTTTCAAGATGGAGATCAAAAGCACAAGTTCATGGCCATATCATGTCACTTATGATTTGCATGTGATGTTAATCCTTTTATGCATCTTGTTTTGCTTAGGACGACGGTAGCATTATAAGGTGATCCCTCACTTAAATTTCAAGATGAATTGTGTTCTCCTCGAGTGTGCACCGTTGCGAAAGTTCGTCGTGTTGAGACACCACGTGATGATCGGGTGTGATAGACTCTACGTTCACATACAACGGGTGCAAGCTAGTGTTGCACATGCAAAACACTCGGGTTAAACTTGACGAGCCTAGCATGTACATACATGGCCTCGGAACACAAGAGACCGAAAGGTCGAACATGAGTCATATAGTACATATGATCAACATGATGATGTTCACCATTGAAACCACCTCAACTCACGTGATGATTGGACTTGAGTTGGTGAATTTGGATCATGTATCACTCGAATGACTGGAGGGATGTCAATTTGAGTGGGAGTTCTTAAGTAATATGATTAATTGAACTCATTATCATGAACATAGTCAGTAGTGTCTTTGCAAACTGTGTTGTAGATTACTAGCTCACGCTGTAGCTCCCTTGAATTTTTATATGTTCCTAGAGAATAGAGTTGAAAGATGATGGTAGCAATATTGCGGACTGGCTCCGTGATCTGAGTATTGTCCTCATTGCTGCACAGAAGGCTTATGTCCTTAATGCACCGCTCGGTGCACCAACCCCTCTAGCGTTGTCTGTAGATGTTGTGAACATCTGACAGGCACGTTCTAATAACTACTTGATAATTTAGTGCGTCATGCATTATGGCTTAGAATTGAGGCTCCGAAACATTTTGAACGTCACAGAACATATGAGATGTTCTAAGAGCTGAAATTAGGATCTCAGGCTCATGCCCATGTTGCGAGATATGAGATCTCCAACAACATTCTTTGCCTATAATATGAAAGAGAATAGCTCAATCGTTTAGCATGTGCTCAGATTGTCTGGGTGCTACAATCGCTTGGATCGAGTGGGAGTTGATCTTCCAGATAAGACAGTGATTGATATAGTTCTCCAAGTCACTGTCACTAAGCTACTAGAACTTAGTGATGAACTATGAAATGCCAGGGATAGAAATAATGATCCCTGAGCTGTTCGCGATGTTTGACACCGCGAAGGTAGAAATCAAGAAGGAGCATCAAGTGTTGATGGTTCGTCAAACCACTAGGTTCGAGAAGGGCAGGAGCAAGGAGGGAAAACTTCATGGATAGCAAGTCAGTTGCTGCTCTAGTGAAGCAACCCAAAGTTGAACCCAAACCCAAGACTAAGTGCTTCGATTATGAGGACAGCGGTCGCTGAATCAGAACAACCCTAGATACTTGGTAGATAAGAAGGCTGGCAACGTCGGCAGAAGTATATTTGATATACGTGTTATTTATGTGTACCTTGCTAGTACTCCTAGTAGCACCTGGGTATTGGATACCGGTTCGGTTGCTAAATGTTAGTAACTCGAAATAAAAGCTACGGAATAAACGGAGCATTAGCTAAGGGTGAGGTGACAATGTGTGTTGGAAATGTTTCCAAGGTTGATGTGATCAAGATCACATGCTCTCTCTACCTTCGGGATTAGTGACGAACCTAAATAAATGTTATTTGGTGTTTTGTGTTGAGCATGAGCATGATTAGATCGTGTTTATTGCAACACGGTTATTCATTTAAGTTAAAGAATAATGGTTATTCTGTTTACATGAATAATACCTTCAATGGTCATGCACCCAGTGAGAATGGTTTGTTGAATCTTGATCGTAGTAATACACATGTTCATAACATTGATGCCAAAAGATACAAAGTTAATAATGATATTACCACATACTTGTGGCACTGCCGCTAAATGTCGTATTGGTCTAAAGCGCATGAAGAAACTCCATGCTGATGGATCTTTGGACTCATTCAATTTTGAATCGGTTGAGACATGCGAACCATGCCTCTTGGGCAAGATGACTATGGACCCCATTTCCATATGGATGGAGCGGACAAGTGATTTTTGGAAATGATACATGTTGATGTATCCAATCCAATGAGTCTTGTAGCGTGCGGTGGATATCGTTATTTTCTTACCTTCAGTGATGATTTGAGTAGCTATAGTGTATATTTACTTAATGAAACACAAGTCTGAATCGTTTGAAAGGTTCAAGCAAATTCAGAGTGAAGTTTAAGATCATCGTGACAAGAAGATAAAATGTCTGCAATATGATCATGGAGGTAAATATCTGAGTTACGAGTTTGGCATACAACTTTAGACAATGTGAAAGTTGTTTCACAACTCACGCCACCTGGAACACCATAGTATGATGGTGTGTCTGAACGTCATACTCGTGCTCTATTGGATATGGTGCTTGCTATGATGTCTCTTATCGTTTTGCTACTATAATTTTGGGGTTATGCATTAGAGACAACTACATTCACTTTATATAGGGCACCATCTAAATCCGTTGAGATGACACCGTGTGAATTATGGTTTCATAGAAACCTAAGATGTTATTTCTTAATGTTTGGGGCTGCAACACTTATGTGAAAAAGGTTTTCACCTAATGAGCTCGATCCCAAAGCAGACAAATGCATCTTCATAGAATACCCTAAAGACAGTTGGATAAACCTTCTATCTCAGATCCAAGCATAAAGTGTTTGTTGCTAAAACTGGGTCCTTTCTCGAGAAAGAGTTTCTCTCGAAAGCATTGAGTGGGAGGAAGATAGAACTTGATGAGGTTGTTGAACCTTTGTTCAACCAGAGAGTAGCACAGCGCAGGAATTTGTTTCTGTGAAGCCTACGTTAGTTGAAGAGGAAGTTAATGATGATAATCATGAAGCTTCGGATCAAGTTACTATCAAACATCGTAGGTCGACAAGGATGTGTACTACTCCTGAGCGGTACAACAACCCTATCTTGGAGGTCATGTTGTTGGACAACGATGAACCTACGAGTTGTGGAGAAGCGATGATGGGCCCGGATTTCGACATATGGTTAGAGGCCATGAAATGCAAGAAAGGATCCATGTATGAAAACCAAGTATAGACTTTGGTAGACTTGCTCGTTGGATGGCAGGTCGTTGAGTACAAATGGATGTTTAAAATGAAGACAGACGCTCATGGTAAATGTCACCATTTGTAAAGCTCGACTTGTTGCAAAGAAGTTTACGACAAGTTCAAGGAGTTGACTGCGATGAGACTTTCTCACTCGTAGCGATGCTAAAGTCTGTTGGAATTATGTTAGCAGTTGCTGCATTTTTCAAATATGAAATCTGGCAGATGGATGCCAAAACATCGTTTTCTTCCTTAAGGAAAGGTTGTATGAGATACAACCAGAAGGTTTTGTCAGTCCTAAGGATGCTAAAAGGTGTGCAAGCTTCAGTAATCCTTCTATGAACTGAAGCAAGCATCTCGGAGTTGGAATATACACTTTGATGAGGTGATCAAAGTTTTTGTGTCTATACAAAGTTTATGAGAAACTTGTATTTACAATAAAGTGAGTGGGAGCACTATAGAGTTTCTGATAAGTATATGTGGTTGACATATTGTTGATCGGAAATGATGTAGAATTTCTGGAAAGCATAAATGGTTGTTTGAAAAGAATTTTTCAAAGGAATACCTGGATAAAGCTACCTAATTGTTGAGCATGAAGATCTATATAGATAGATCAAGATGCTTGATGAGACTTTCAATGAGTACATACCTTGACAAGATTTTGAAAGAGTTCAAAATGGATTAGTTAGAGAAAGAGTTCTTGCCTAATTTGTAAGGTGTGAAGTTGAGTGAGACTCAAAGCTCGACAACGGCAGAAGAAAGAGAAAGGACGAATGTCATCCCCTATGCCTTAGCCATAGGCTCTGTATAGTATGTCATGTTGTGTACCGCACCTGTGTGTGCCTTGCCATGAGTCCGTCAAGGGGTACAAGAATGATCCAGGAGTGGATCACTGGACAGCGGTCAATGTTATCCTTAGTGACTAAAATACTAAGGAATGGTTTCTCGATTATGGAGGTGATAAAGGGTTCGTCGTAAAGAGTTATGTCGATGCAAGCTTTAACACCAATCCGGATGACTCGTGGTAGCAATCCGGATACGTATAGTGGAGCAGCCATTTGGAATAGTACCAAGTGGAGTGTGGTAGCAATGATTACAGTTTGACATAGAGATTTGCAAAGTACACACGGATCTGAATGTCGCAGACCCGTTGACTATAAAACCTCTCTCACATGCAAAGCATGATCGAGCCCCAGAACTCCTTGGGTGTTAGATTCATAACAATGCGAATCACATGGTGATGTAAACTAGATTATTAACTCTAGTGCAAGTGGGAGACTGTTGGAAATATGCCCTAGAGGCAATAATAAATTAGTTATTATCATATTTCCTTTTTCATGATAATCGTTTATTATCCATGCTATAATTGTGTTGATCGGAAACTCAGATACATGTGTGGATACATAGACAACACCATGTCCCTAGTATGCCTCTAATAGACTAGCTCGTTGATCAAAGATGGTTAAGGTTTCCTAGCCATGGACATGAGATCTCATTTGATAACGGGATCACATCAATAGGGGAATGGTGTGATGGACATGACCCAAACTACAAACAAAGCATATGATCGTGTCAGTTTATTGCTACTGTTTTCTGCATGTCAAGTATATGTTCCTATGACCATGAGATCATGCAACTCACGGACGCCGGAGGAGTGCCTTGTGTGTATCAAATGTCGCAACGAAACTGGGTGACTATAAAGGTGCTCTACAGGTATCTTCGAGGGTGTCTATTGGGTTGGCATGGATCAAGACTGGGATTTGTTACTCTGTGTGACGGAGAGGTATCTCAGGGCCCACTCGGTAATGCAACATCACAATAAGCCTTGCAAGCAATGTGACTAAGTGTTAGTCACGGGATCTTGTATTACGTAACGAGTAAAGAGACTTGCCAGTAACGAGGTTGAGCTAGGTATGGAGATACCGACGATCGAATCTTGGGCAAGTAACATACCGAAAAACAAACAGAACATCATGCGGGATTAACTTAATCCTTGACATAGAGGTTCGACCGATAAAGATATTCATAGAATATGTAGGAACCAATATGGAAATCCAGGTCCCGCTATTGGTTATTGACCGTGGAGGTGTCTCGGTCATGTCTACATAGTTTTCGAACCAGCAGGGTCTGCACACTTAAGGTTCGGTGACATTTCGGTAGTATAGAGTTATGTATGGTGGTGACCGAAGCTTGTTCGGAGTCCCGGATGAGATCCCGGACATCACAAGGAGCTCCGGAATTGTCCAGAGGTAAATATTCATATATAGGAAGTCCTGTTTTGGTCGCCGGAAAAGTTTCGGGCTCATCGGTAGTGTACCGGGAGTGCCGGTAGTGTACCGGGAGACCATCGGGAGGGGTATTTCGACCCAAGAGGCTACATGGGCTGTGGGAGAGTGAATACCAGCCCATAGTGGGCTGGTGGAAGTCCCACACAAAGCCCATGCGGCTAGGGAGAAAAAGCCCAAAGAGAAAAGGTGAAAAAAATGCAAAAATAGGGTGAATCCTAGTCCTACTAGGATTGGAGGTGGATTCCACCTCCTCCCCTTGGTTTGGCCGACTCCTAGAGGCTTGGCCTCCTCCTCTCTTCCTCTTATATATACTGGAAGTTTTAGGGGTTTTGGACAGAATTTTCTGCCACGTGTTGCCCGTTCCTCCAGTGCATAGTTTCTCCTCTAGATCGGTTTTCTACAGCGCTTAGGCGAAGCCCTGCCGGAATTACTCCACCACCACTGCCACAGTGCCGCACGCTGCTGGAGAACTCGTCTACCTCTCTGATCCCTCTTGCTGGATCAATAAGGCGGAGATCGTCATCGAGCTGTACGTGTGCTGAACACGGAGGTGCCATCCGTTCGGCGCTAGATCAGAAGGACCATGATCAAGATCGCAAGACGGATCGTGATGAGTTCGCGGGATGGATCGTGATTGGATCGTGGGACGGATCGTGATGAGTTCACTGGACAGATCGTGATTGGATGGCGGGACGGATCGTGATGAGATCGCGGGACGCACGGCGATTTGGATCGCGAAGACGTTCGACTACACCAACCGCGTTTCTTAACGCTTCCCGCTTAGCGATCTACAAGGGTATGTAGATCCACTCTCCCTCTCGTAGATCCTCATCACCATGGATAGATCTAGCGTGTGCGCAGGAAAATTTTTGTTTCCCATGCAACTTTCCCCAACAAGAACTTGATGAGGTAACTGTACCTCCACTCGAACCAGAGAGTAGCGCAGTACAGGAAGTTGTTTCTGTGGAGCCTACACCGGCTGGAGAGGAAGTTAATGATGATGATCATGAAACTTTAGATCAAGTTACTATTGAACATCGAAGGTCCACTAGGACACGTTCCGCACGAGAGTGGTACGGCAACCCTGTCCTGGAGATCATGTTGTTGGACAACGGCGAACCTTCGAACTATGAAGAAGCGATGGTGGGCCCGGATTCCAACAAATGGCTTGAGGCCATGAAATCCGAGATAGGATCCATGTATGAGAACAAAGTATGGACTTTGGTGGACTTGCCTGATGATAAGCGAGCCATTGAAAATAAATGGGTCTTTAAGAAGAAGACTAACACGGATGATAATGTGACCGTCTATAAGGCTCGGCTTGTCGCTAAGGTTTATCGACAAGTTCAAGGAGTTGACTACGATGACACTTTCTCATCCGTAGTGATGCTGAAGTCTGTCCGAATCATGTTAGCAATTGCCGCATTTTATGATTATGAGATCTGGCAAATGGACGTCAAAACGGCATTCCTTAATGGCTTCCTGAAGGAAGAACTGTATATGATGCAGCCAGAAGGTTTTGTCGATACTAAAGATTCTAACAAAGTATGCAAGCTCCAGCACTCCATCTATGGGCTGGTGCAAGCATCTCGGAGTTGGGACATTCGCTTTAATGAGGTGATTAAAGCGTTTGGGTTTGTATAGGTTTCTCGAGAACCTTGTATTTACAAGAAAGTGAGTGGGAGCTCTATAGCATTTCACATATTATATGTGGATGACATACTAATAATGGGAAATGATATAGAACTCTTGGAAAGTGTAAAGGCCTACTTGAATAAGTGTTTTTCAATGAAGGACCTTGGAGAAGCTGCTTACATATTAGGTATTAAGATCTATAGAGATAGATCGAGACGCCTCATAGGTCTTTCACAAAGCACATACCTTGAAAAGATATTGAAGAAGTTCAATATGGATCAGTCCAAGAAGGGGTTCTTGCCTGTGCTGCAGGGTGTGATATTGAGTACGACTCAATGCCCGACCACGGCAAAAGATAGAGAAGAGATGAGTGTCATCCCCTATGCTTCAGCCATAGGCTCTATTATGTATGCCATGCTGTGTACCAGACCTGATGTGAACCTTGCCATAAGTTTGGTAGGGAGGTACCAAAGTGATCCCGGAGCGGAGCACTGGACAGCGGTCAAGAATATCCTGAAGTACCTGAAATGGACAAAGGACATGTTTCTCGTATATGGAGGTGCCGAAGAGCTCCTCGTAAAGGGTTACGTCGATGCCAGCTTCGACACAGATCCGGACGACTCCAAGTCGCAAACCGGATACGTGTATATTTTGAACGGAGGGGCAGTCAGCTGGTGCAGCAGCAAGCAAAGCGTCGTGGCGGCATCTACATGTGAAGCGGAGTACATAGCTGCTTCGGAAGCAGCAAAGGAAGGAGTCTGGATGAAGGAGTTCATCACCAACCTAGGAGTGATTCCCAATGCGTCGGGCCCGATGACTCTCTTCTGTGACAAAACTGGAGCTATTGTCCTTGCAAAGGAGCCCAGATTTCACAAGAAGACAAGACACATCAAGCGCCGCTTCAACTCCATCCGTGATTACATTCAGGAGGGAGATATAGATATTTGTAAAGTACATACGGATCTGAATGTCGCAGATCTGTTGACTAAGCCTCTCTCACAAGCAAAACATTATCAACACCAGAATGCTATGGGTGTTCGATTCATCACAATGTAACTAGATTATTGACTCTAGTGCAAGTGGGAGACTGTTAGAAATATTCCCTAGAGGCAATAATAAAATGGTTATTATTGTATTTCCTTGTTCATGATAATTGTCTATTGTTCATGCTATAATTGTGTTAACCGGAAACCGTAATACATGTGTGAATACATAGACCACAACATGTCCCTAGTGAGCCTCTAGTTGGCTAGCTCGTTCATCAATAGATGGCCACGGTTTCATGACCATGGACATTGGATGTCATTGATAACGGGATCACATCATTAGGAGAATGATGTGATGGACAAGACCCAATCCTAAGCATAGCACAAGATCGTGTAGTTCGTCTGCTAAAGCTTTTCTAATGTCAAGTATCGTTTCCATAGACCATGAGGTTGTGCAACTCACGGATACCGTAGGAATACTTTGGGTGTGCCAAACGTCACAATGTAACTGGGTGGCTATAAAGGTACACTACAGGTATCTCCGAAAGTGTTTGTTGGGTTGGCACGAATCGAGACTGGGATTTGTCACTCAGTGTGACGGAGAGGTATCTCTTGGCCCACTCGGTAAGACATCATCATAATGACCTCAATGTGACTAAGGAGATAGCCACGGGATGATGTATTACGGAACGAGTAAAGAGACTTGCCGGTAACGAGATTGAACAAGGTATAGGGATACTGACGATCGAATCCCGGGCAAGTATCATACCGATAGACAAAGGGAATTGCATACGGGATTGATTGAATCCCCGACATCGTGGTTCATCCGATGAGATCATCATGGAGCATGTGGGAGCCAACATGGGTATCCAGATCCCGCTGTTGGTTATTGACCGGAGAGGTGTCTCCGTCATGTCTGAGTGTCTCCCGATCCCGTAGGGTCTACACACTTAAGGTTCGATGACACTAGGGTTATAGGGAAATAGTGTACGTGGATAGCGAAGGTTGTTCAGAGTCCCGGATGAGATCCCGACATCACGAGGAGTTACAGAATGGTCCGAAGACAGAGATTGATATATAGGAAGTGAGGATTGGCCACCAGAAGAGTTTCGGGAATTACCGGTAACGTACCGGGACCACCGGAAGGGTTCCGGGGGTCCACCAAGTGGGGCCACAAGCCCCGGAGGGCTCCATGGGCCGAAGGTGGAATGAACCAGCCCCTAGGTGGGCTGGTGCGCCACTCCCACCAGGCCCAAGGCGCAGGAGAGGTGGAGGGAGGGGAAACCCTAGGTCCAGATGGGCCTAAGGCCCACCTAGGGTTGCGCCCTCCTCTCCTCCCTCTCTGGTCGCCGGCCAAGCCCCATCTAGGGCTGCCGCACCCTCTAGGGTGGGAACCCTAGATGGGGTGCCTCCTCCTCCCTCTCCCCTATATATATGTGAGGTTTTGGGGCTGCCCAACACACGAGTTTCTTCCTCTCTCGGCGCAGCCCTACTCCTTCCTCTCCTCGTTCTGCGTAGCGCTTGGTGAAGCCCTGCCGGAGACCATGCAGCTCCACCGTCACCATGCCGTCGTGCTGCCGGAGCTCTTCCCCAACCTCTCCTTCTCTCCTTGCTAGATCAAGGTGTAGGAGACGTCACCGGGCTACACGTGTGTTGAACGCGGAGGCGCCGTTGTTCGGCGCTGAGATCGGAGTCGACCACAATCTAAATCGCTACGAGTACGACTCCACCAACCGTGTTCTTGTGAACGCTTCCATTTTGCGATCTTCAAAGGTATGAAGATGCAATCTCTCCCTACTCGTTGCTGGTTTCTTCATAGATAGAGCTGGGTGACACGTAGGAAATTTTTTGATTTACTACTACGTCTCCCAACAATCTTTGCCAAGAAGCACTTCAAGAGAAGCTCACCAAGCTCAAGTCCACGACTCCCACGAGCTACTATGACCTCGACATTGACCATGAGATTCCTTTCTATAGGAGTCAAAACCCCGAGGAGTATCTCGAGTGGGAGCGCAAGATGGACCACTACCTCAAGCTACTTCAAGTCCCTTCCAAAGATCAAGTGAAGTGCGCCACAAAAAAATCCACAGCAACACATCGACATGGTGGCTTCACACATCTTTTGAAGATCTTCGACATGAGTTGGTCCAAGATGAAGAAAGCGATGCGGCGAGAGTTTGTGCCTTCCACCTACACAGAACATCTTCAACGCCAATTGGAGAACACCATACAAGGATTCAAGTCCATCGACGAGTACTTCATGAAGATGAAGAAAGCCTTGTGACGAGTCGGCGTGACCGACCCCATCTGGATGAAGTTCTACTTCATGATGGGATTGAACGACGACATCGCCAAGCCTAGCTATCTTCAACAACAACTACGAGTCTCTAGACGAACTCTACATTGGTGCTCTCAAGGCGGCATAAGACCTCAAGGCCAAGCCTACTCGACCCAGCGCACACTTCACGACGACCAAGCTCCGAGATGACGAGCATGAGGAGGGTGTCGGTGCAAAACCGGCGGCTCTCGGATAGGGGGTCCTGAACTGTGAGACTAGAATCGACGGCAACAGGAGACGAAGGGGACACAGGTTTACCCAGGTTCGGGCCCTCCTATGGAGGTAATACCCTACGTCATGCTGGATAGTATTGATGGTATGGGGGTTACAGAGTTGATCTACCTTGAGATCGAATAGCTAACCGTAGATGAGTTTTCCTGTCCCTATACCCTAAATCCCTCCGGCTTATATAGATGTTGAGGATGCCTAGGGTTTACACATGGTCGGTTACATGCCTAAGAGATAAACATGCCTAACTATGACTAATAACTTGGAGAGCACGTCATGGCTCCTTAAGCTTCCATCTGGCGCCGATGATCTTCTAATCATCCGATGCTCACCTTGCGGCCCATATAGTCCGGCTCATAAACAATAGGTCGGCCATTCGAGGACCCCTTAATCCAGGACTTCCTCAGTAGCCCCGTACTAGCCTTCAACATCGATATATATATATATATATCGTTAGGTAATTATCCAATTAAAAATAAATTACTTTTGATAGATAATGGAGGCGCTGCTTTTTAGGGAGTAGGTACTTGCAGCTAATGTCGTTGCTGGTGGCTATAAATAAATCAGGTCATATCCGTTGATATTTTTTTCTGCCTCATCGATGAGAGCATGGCTGGAGGTATGGCTTTGGAAGATCCAATTATCACGAAGATGATTGTTTATGCAGGTTCATATCGTTGATGAGTTACGTACCAATAGTAGTTGCATAATATCGTTGACCGTATGTGCATGCATGCGCGCTTCTGCTGGAAGTTTCCATGTCGACGTGGGGCACGCCCCTCCTCCCTCTTGTGCCACGCTGCGGCATGCATGGGCAGCTGCCGCTCTGTCCGTTCGTACTGCCCCTCCATGCCCTGCTGCTGCATGCGTGCTAACATCCCTACATGTTTGCATGCGTGTGCCGTTCAAGTTTTGCATGTGCTCAAGTGTCATTGGGTTAGAAAATTTTGATTTGCATGTGGCCTTAGATTATGTACGTGTCGTGGGCTGAATTAAAGTTTCGTTATTTTCTCCGCTTGCCAAGTTCGTTCTCGATGCTGCCTCAACCGCCACCATAGGCGCGCCGCAAAGCATCCCGTTCAATCTTCTAGCACCGCTCTACCGCCGAGCTTCCTTCGGCCTGCGTCTCCCAATCCAGTTTCTGCCCACGCCTGTCTTCGCCGCTACATGTCTCGGCCTCCTCT
This sequence comes from Hordeum marinum, assembly GCA_022496015.1. Lineage (NCBI taxonomy): Eukaryota > Viridiplantae > Streptophyta > Magnoliopsida > Poales > Poaceae > Hordeum > Hordeum marinum. Next base: position 435,844,111 of record CM039672.1, on the reverse strand, counting down.
CCCTCGGCGGCCCCGCCCAAATCGCCTCTCCGCGCGACCGTGGTGATGTTACACGGAGGTCATCATAAACGGCGTGTGGGAGGCAGGATTAAGGCGGCGACGGCGTGCCGTTGTCGTCGTTGATGTTGCGAGCCCGTCTCTTCCGATCTCATCATTCTTTTTCTTTTCCTGCTGCAGTTTGTGGTGGCCTACCGCTATGGGGGGTCGTCGAAAGACTGGAAGCCGCCGGGAACATGGAGGACAGGCCGCTGGGCAGTCAATTGAGCCACACAAGGGACCAATCAGGGATCGCCGGGGGTGCGGCTGCAAAGGGGGGCTTCATCGCCGCCGCCAGGGGCCGAACCTGGCAGGAGATGCGTTGGGCCGATGTTGTTCTGCGGAGCGAGAACCTGCATCGCCGTCCCCACCGCACCAAGTCTTCCTTCGGTCTGCCTCACGCCGTTCCAGCGAGAGTGGCACCACGGCCGCCGTCGGGCATCTATGGAAAAGGAGCAGCACCCACCACCACGGAGGAGCCGGCTGCACCGTTCTAGCTGCTCCACCGAGAAAAGTCGTCGCGAGGGAACTGCTGGCATGCTGCACGACGGCGTGGCCTGCGGGTCGACCAATCTCTTCTCGACGCTCTACAACACCGATTTCTGGGGCGTGCTACCGCTGCTTGGGCCCTCGCGCGAGCCGCAGGCACCCCACGCGCCGCCGCACCTCCCCCACCTGCGTGCTTTGCTGCCCACGGGCACCAGCGCGCTGCCTCCGTCAACGGCTTGAGGAACAAGTGTCGCCCACGCGTGGGCGTTCCTGTCGCATGCTGCCATGCTGCTACTTTCTTCCTTTCACAGGTACGGGTCGTAAAAGTTTGAGCCTGTTCGGTTTCTCTCCGCTCCCTAAACTGCGCTCTCGGAGCGGACCTGGCCGTAGCTTATTTTCGCGGAGCGGCAAAAGTCGAGCTCCACGGCTCCGTGGAGTCAGGCATATTGGAGCGGAGTGAAGCGTTTCCGAACACGGACTTCATCTCCTCCTTCCATTCCTCTCTCCTTTTATGTTTCTCTGCTGGTGTGGCTGTTTATGATCTCCCGTTTAGCTTATCTTGTTATTTGAAACCTGGCATGCACGACGCAGCGCCGGAATGGAAGGCAAAGGACTGCTGCAATTGGGCGCTCTGTGTTGTTGCGTGCAACGTAGGATGATTTTAAGAGCAGAAGAGAAGTAACAGCGACGAGAGAATAGAGGCTCCCTGGCTGTTGACGTCGCACGTATTAATCAAGACAAGAAGCCTGGAGTTCTCAAATCCACAGCCACGCACCGGCGCAATTGCTACTGTGTCATCGTTCGAGGTCTGGTGCGTGACCTTGCATACGCCTCTTTCCCAGTGGCATTGTCTCCAGGCGAGGATACATGGACCATGGAACCATGGATCAATTCGACAGCGACTTTGGTCTGGACACGTCCACCTATTGACCACCATGGATGACGACTGTGATCAGTTGGGATGGCCGTACGTGGTGCCTGGTGACTAAAGCATCTCTGGTCTATCCATTTTCAGGTTTGGTCGTGTTCTACATTTTTTTTAACGCCTGTTCTACATAATTTAATCCAGTGTCGTTTTATTTGGGTTATAGTCAACAATATTGAGGATGGAATGCGTGGATGCTTGCTATAAATAATGCATGTATAATCAGTGGATTCGGATTGATGCGCTTTACACTGACGACCCAATGAGCCTATTTGAACAAAATCCAGAGTTTGACACGACATGCATACACGGATACACCAACAAGCATAGTTCCAATCAATTTCTTGCTTCACGTATTAGTAATAACTAATCTGTCCCCACACGGGATCCCTTTTCTCCTTTTGTATTTTAGATTTCCTTCATGTACATGGTGATTAATCCTCGGATTTGTCTTTTTAGATAACACTCCCTTTTGCTGTGTTGTGGCATGGTATCAGTTTGTTGTCGGTTTGGCCGCTGATAGGTGCATGCAGTCACCGGCGCGAATTTTAGATGGATATGATTACATGCATGGCGGTCGATGTGACTACGTGCATATGATTACCGTCTTGAATTACTATTGTTTTTCTTCCAACTGAGATATTTTTACTTCGGTCAATTCATGTGTATGGCTTCGTTTCTTTCTCTCTTTTTTAATACATTTTTTATGTCTCATACGCACTAAGAGATATTTTCTCTACATTTACCGTCTCTGGTTTGTTTCCTTTTTGAACGTTCACATGTGTGGGTTAATAATGGTCTTGGCGTGTGGTGGATTATGGTTGACGTGTTGCATATGTTATTTCATTGTTATCAGCAGAGTGAATTTTTCTTTTTGCTGCTTTTGGTCGGTTGTTGATTGATGATCGCTTCAGTCTTTAGGCACGTGGTAGGACAACGGCCCTACACCACAAACTCTTTCCCGCTGGCCATGCTCCCCGCGACCTCCGATCGTGAGCGGCTCTAGGTTGTGATCACTATAGTATCATTATCAATGATCATAACTATTATGCGTTTCCAATGCAAGAGAAGGCACGCACCAACCTATTGCAGTTCAACATAGCCCGTCAGAAAATAACTGCAGAAAAAAATGAATTTATAATATAGACTAAGATTCTAACAATGATATGCAACAATTTCTCTAGCATCTCACAAACTAAAAGATCCAATAATATCATACACACGCGCTAACTCACCAGTGGTATGCAACATTTTGAAAAAACTCTATATTACTTCATCAGAGGCACAAATCCTTTAGGAGGCCGCACTGAAATAATATGGGACAAAAATAAATGTAATGTGTTCAGTCTTATTAAGAAAGTACCAACGTGCGTTTTCCACTTTGTAAGATGTAGCACTCATGCTAGTAGTTAATGTATCCTCCTGGTTTGCTTTTATGCATGCCTTGCCGTTGGTAATAATGAAGCATTCGGTAATTCACAAGGCAAACAATGATTTTAGCAAAAATATGCAACAACTTTTCCGATGTGCTGCCACTTCGGATGTACCCCCAATGTCCACACAACAAAGATCCTATTATCACATACACAGGAGCAAAACCACCTGTCGGACATGTCCAAAAATTTGCAAAATCTTTGTACCACTTCGTTACGGGCACTAATCAAGCAGAGGTTATACCTGGATGATCTAATTCACTTCTTATTGTAGTACGGTTGCATCATCATATACAACCCACTATGTAGAGTGGACTGCGCATGGTTTTAATAAGTAGCTTCTGTTAGAGGTGTGTCAATGTCTACCGCTCTGTTCGTCAGCGTATATTCGTCCATGATTGTAATAAATGACTTCTTCGCCATCTTTAACTTTTATATATATTATTGTGATTCTCTTTTATTGACAGCAAAAGATACACATAAAGTTACCGTACATATTTTATTCAATTTATAACTATTGTAGCTCTATTGTTTGAACCATCGTCTACATAGTCGCGACTTACCGACAGGCGCAGCGTGTCGTCGCGCGGGCTAAGCTAGTTAGCACTATGGGTAAGTTAATTACTGTCATGCCGGCATGCCGCGTTCTAAGTTTCTTCTCCAGCCATGATTTGTTTTTCCACTGGTCTTTCATATTTCACTAAGCCATTCGATAGATCAAGATGATGAATTATTTCGCGAGAGAGTACTTAGTAAGAAGTATATGTCCTACTTCTGCACGGAATATGGATGACCGAGCATGGAGCATCGGCACAAACAACATTGTGTACAACGCCAATGCTCTTCTCCCCGGAATGGTTCATTTTGCTTCTATGGCGTGCCGCTGTTTGGTGCGTCGAACCAGTAGTCTCGGCTTCAACTCGACGAATATGACGATGTACTAGTTAGTACTTATCTACTCGGTATTTCTACTGGAGTATGAAATGGGGAGGATATATAGTATATTGTATTTGATTTTTCTTGTGAGATGTATAAAGTATTAGATTATCTATACAATATGGAGTATCGAGTATTTGGTACAGAGTACGAAGTAACTAGTATAGAGTATGGAGAACGTAGAATGGAGTATGTAGTATGTAAAAGGTAGTATGTACTCCCCTAAAAAAAGGTAGTATGTACTACGCAATATGAAGTAAGAGAATTATAGTTTAGTTATTTTCGAATTACAGAATTAATGGAGTATGTATGAAATCGTTCTTTTTTGTTTATGGTGTTATGTTAGTTGAAGACAGTGCCGTAGCCAGGATCTGCCCACGCCCCAGGCCAACCTTGTAGTCTACGCCCCTGGTTGAAGAAGTCGATTTTCTTTGAACTGATGTAAAACTTTTTTTACTGCCATCGCAAAATAATGATATTTTTACTAGTACTAACAAGGAATATTCTTTAGAAATTATAACCCCAAGGGCCTTTTTTTATTAGAGCAGAACTAGGTAAAAAATCTTCTGAAAAGAAGAAACCAATATAGTGTCCTTGAGACGAAAATATATGTGTATAGTTGTATACATTCTGGATTGGTTGCCTAAACTTTGTCTTTTAGGCTCATGCGATTCTAAAAAGAATGTATACACATACTTCATTCTAAAATTTGTAAATATTCTTCATACTACCACTAAGAGTATGTGTGTATAGTCCGTACTTTAAAAAGAACTACATATCCATTCAAAAGAAAAGAACTAAATATTACGTACTAAACACTACTTTTCTTCTTTTCACCATACTACCATTTTAAGTTAACACTCCATGATCCATACAGCACATCTAATAAGTATATGTTGACACTCCATACTTCATATCTAGTTAGTAGTATATGTAATACTCCACAGTGCAAGTATACTGGAGTATGTACTCCCCTATGTAAATGGAGTATGTAGTATAGAAAGGAAAAAAAGGTAATTTCATACAGTATTATATTATGCAAACTCGAAAAAGCTATAAAGTTCACCTTGTGCACACCATACAACCTATTTATAACCAAAACTATATACGCACGCTGACTAACAAATGTTTGTTCCAACGAACAAAAATAGCCATCACGAGTTCGCGTTCTTATCCATACACAGTTTGTTATATGCATGTAGCCCAGAATCACGCCGATGGTTGAACCAATGCCTAATTTGCCAGATTATTTAACTCGAAAAATAATTAGTTGCTGCCCACACGCTAACTGTTCCTTCTATCCAACATTGACTTGGGACACGTGGAGGCCATACAGCTAGGGGGTAACTACACCTGGTTGTAGAGAGAGGGAGGGATGAATTTGCTATCCACACTAGCTCGGATGGTTGTTATCAGAATCATTCATTTGCTTTGGGATTCGCACCTTTGGGTGGATAAGGTTCCGATTTTACCAATTTAGAAATTTTGCCGTTACAGTTGAGGAATGCTAGGCTGGACCTTTCTGAAGTAGTACCCCCGGAATGGCAACCTAGTGTCTGAGTTTTCAGTCATGGTCAGAACAAAAAGTTGATGCACCTTTCTCAACCGGCGGGGGGCAGCGGCGATCTGCGTTCTTCCTTCACGTGGTGTCCGATTTGGATGCCATGGTTGCACGATGAAGATTGCAGAGGGGATGTCGGCTCCGGCTTCACGGGGAGGAGCGTCCCTGGTAGCGGAGCCGAGCAATTGAGGTGGAGGACGGAACGACGGAGCATCAGCTCCATCCATTCCTTGTACTCCATGTTGATGGTGGCGTACACCTCGCCCGCGGACTTTTGTTGCTGCTATGGCGGTCGGTCCTCCTCATCGCAGAGGAGATGACGATCTCCGCCTTTGACGAGGAGTTGCCCATCGATGAGGATGACGGACCTGTAGTTCGAGGGCGCGTTGCCATGATCCCGCCCTAGAACTACCGCATGCCGACGCCGACGCCCAGGACTTGTCCATCACTGAAGCTGTTGAGGGAGATGGTCTGGGAGAGGAGAGGAGGAGGAGGAGGAGGCGATGTGGACGGCGTTGGAGCGCGGCTTATATAGCCGCGACCAGGCCATGTGAATACGAGCATTGTAGACCATTGCGATTGGTGTCCCTTGCATGCATTGACAATTGTCGGTCCATAATTGTCGTTTCTTATTATGTAAACTCTATAGGCATATATGTCGAGCGATCTTAATCACATGGAGAGAGAGCGAGGGAGAGCATGGTTCCATCAATATTAAACGGAGGTTCTTATGTAATGTAAGCCTTGCGGTGATCTCTCTCTCCTTCCCCCTCCCCCCTCTCTCTCTCGTCCTTTAACATCTGATTTAACACGCACGCATCATAAAAACTTACACGGTGTCGAATGTTGTTGGTGGGTGCAACATCCACCTTATAGAGAAGGTTCTCGTGCACAAAAAAAGGTGCCTCGGGTGGGTGGGCGTGGCTCCGACAATGTATGATGAGGTTCGCGTGAAATCTAATGATTAAGTTGCACTATATACCGTTCTCCCACCCAATAACAATCCGCTTTCCATCGCTCTCTCTATTTATATGTCTATCTATCTACCACTCCCTCGCTCTCTAGCCCTCTATCATGTAGACCAAGGCGCACGAAGCAAACAAAAAAAGCTAGAGTGTGAGGGGATAACATTTCTGAACAACAACATGACCATGGTTGGCGTTTCCATCTGCTAATCTTCTTCCCTGCCTTTGCCTCACGCGTGTCCGCCAGTTGATCACTTGATCTACATATTATATTTGTTTGTCTTTGCTCAATAATTTTACCATTAAGAGCATATACAGACGCAATCACCAAATCCAACACTCCTTATATTTGTGCGTCCGCAGCCGTGTATCAAAAATTATGTCCCTCATAACTATGCAATGTATGGAATGTAACCTATATATGTAGATTAACGCCTGAGCAACAAACCTGCTAAAGTCAGGCATAATTCACAGATATGATCATTGGACAAAAAAAACAATTTCCATCGACCAGACAGTACTTAAAGTCTTAAACATAAGAAAAATAACTGAATTATACGGCAAAATGGCGGAGTAAATCACCATTTTCTCGTCAGTTGCTTCCCCTTGCGGTCGTCGGTATAGGCATCAGCTGTTGGAGGGTTGACGGAGCTTTCATCGTTGATGTCTTACACGTCGTCCGACAGGTCCATCTGCACGCTGACTAGCCTCCGGAGCAAGCGCTCCTTCTCCATGGCATGCCTCCTCACCCTCGCCTCGTCTGACTGTTCCAGCTTTTCAGGCTGAAACTTTTTGACATAAGCATCACATCCCCAAACTTTAAGAAATGACAACTTTGGCTTCTTGCCAAACCACAGTTCATATGGCGTCGTCTCAACAGATTTTGATGGTGCCCTATTTAAAGTGAATGCAGCTGTCTCTAATGCATAACCCCAAAATGATTGTGGCAAATCGGCAAGAGACATCATAGAATGCACCATATCTAATAAGGTTCGATTACGACGTTCGGACACACCATTGCGCTGTGGTGCTCCATGTTGGGAGACGTAGTAGTAAATCAAATGTTTTTCTACGATCACCAACATCTATCCATGGAGAAACCAGCAACGAGTGGGGAGAGATTGCATCTTCATACCTTTGAAGATTGCTAAGCGGAAGCGTTACAAGAACGCGGTTGGTGGAGTCGAACTCGCAGCGATTCAGATCGCGGTGGATTCCGATCTTAGCACCGAACAATGGCGCCTCCGTGTTCAACACACGTACAGCCCGGTGACATCTCCTACGCCTTGATCCAGCAAGGAGGAAGGAGAGGTTGAGGGAGAGCTCCGGTAGCACGACGGCATGGTGACGGTGGAGCTACGTGAACTCCGGCAGGGCTTCGCCAAGCGCTACGGAAAACGAGGAAGAGGAAGGGTAGGGCTGCACCGAGAGAGAACGAAGTCGTGTCTCAAATCAGCCCAAACCCTTGCATATATATAGGAGGAGGGAGAGGAAGGGCTGCCTTGGCCCCTCCTCCAAGGAGGAGAGCTTCGGCCGAAGGTGGGGAAGAGTCCACCTCCCACAAGGGAGGTGGATCTCCTCCTTTTAAATCCTTTTGCCCTTTATCTCTTGATCCCAGCCGCATGGGCCTTTCTAGAAGGTCTTGGCCAGCCCACTAAGGGCTGGCACACCTCCTCTAAGGGACCACAAAGTCCTATGATTGTCACACCCCTCCCGGGGGTCTTCCGGCACCCTCTCGGCACTCCCGGTACATCGATGAGCCCGAAAACTTTCCGGTGACCAAAACTGGACTTCCTATATATCAATCTTTACCTCCGGACCATTCCGGACATCCTCGTGACGTCCGGGATCTCATCTGGGACTCCGAACAACCTTCAGTAATCACGTATACCATTTCCCTATAACCCTAGCGTCATCGAACCTTAAGTGTGTAGACCCTACAGGTTCGGGAGACAAGTAGACATGACCGAGACACCTCTCCGATCAATAACCAACAGCGGGATCTGGATACCCATGTTGGCTCCCACATGCTCCACGATGATTTCATCGGATGAACCACGATGTCGGGGATTCAATCAATCCTGTATGCAATACCCTTTGTCTATCGGTATGATACTTGCCCGAGATTCAATCGTCGGTATCTCTATACCTTGTTCAATCTCGTTACCGGCAAGTCTCTCTACTCGTTCTGTAATACATCATCCCGTGGCTAACTCCTTAGTCACATTGAGCTCATTATGATGATGTCTTACCGAGTGGGCCCAGAGATACCTCTCCATCACACAGAGTGACAAATCCTAGTCTCGATTCGTGTCAACCCAACAGACACTTTCGGAGATACCCGTAGTGCACCTTTATAGCCACCCAGTTACGTTGTGACGTTTGGCACACCCAAAGCATTCCTACGGTATCTGGGAGTTGCACAATCTCATGGTCTAAGGAAACGCTAATTGACATTGAAAAGCTTTAGCAAACGAACTACACGATCTTGTGCTATGCTTAGGATTGGGTCTTGTCCATCACATCATTCTCCTAATGATGTGATCCTGTTATCAACGACATCCAATGTCCATGGTCATGAAACCGTGACCATCTATTGATCAACGAGCTAGTCAACTAGAGGCTCACTAGGGACATGTTGTGGTCTATGTATTCACACATGTATTACGATTTCCGGTTAACACAATTATAGCATGAACAATAGACAATTATCATGAATTAGGAAATACAATAATAACCATTTTATTATTGCCTCTAGGGCATATTTCCTACAGTCTCCCACTTGCACTAGAGTCAATAATCTAGTTACATTGTGATGAATCGAACACGCATAGCATTCTGGTGTTGATCATGTTTTGCTCGTGAGAAGGTTTAGTCAACGGATCTGCGACATTCAGATCCGTATGCACTTTACAAATATCTATATCTCCCTCCTGAATGTAATCACGGATGGAGTTGAAGCGGTGCTTGATGTGTCTTGCCTTCTTGTGAAACCTGGGCTCCTTCGCAAGGGCAATAGCTCCAGTGTTGTCACAGAATAGAGTCATCGAGGCCGACGCACTTGGAATTACTCCTAGGTCGGTGATGAACTCCTTCATCCAGACTCCTTCCTTTGTTGCTTCCGAAGCAGCTATGTACTCCACTTCACATGTAGATGCCGCCACGACGCTTTCCTTGTTGCTGCACCAGCTGACTGCCCCTCCGTTCAAAACATACACGTATCCGGTTTGCGACTTGGAGTCGTCCGGATCTGTGTCGAAGCTAGCATCGATGTAACCCTTTACGACGAGCTCTTCGGCACCTCCATATATGATAAACATGTCCTTTGTCCTTTTCAGGTACTTCAGGATATTCTTGACCGCTGTCCAGTGTTCCGCTCCGGGATCACTTTGGTACCTCCCTACCAAACTTATGGCAAGGTTCACATCAGGTCTGGTACACAGCATGGCATCCATAATAGAGCCTATGGCTGAAGCATAGGGGATGACAGTCATCTCTTCTCTATCCTTTGTTGTGGTCGGGCATTGAGTCGTACTCAATCTCACACCTTGTAACACAGGCAAGAACCCCTTCTTGGACTGATCCATATTGAACTTCTTCAATATCTTTTCAAGGTATGTGCTTTGTGAAAGACCTATGAGGCGCCTCGATCTATCTCTATAGATCTTAATACCTAATATGTAAGCAGCTTCTCCAAGCTCCTTCATTGAAAAACACTTATTCAAGTAGGCCTTTATACTTTCCAAGAGTTCTATAACATTTCCCATTATCAGTATGTCATCCACATATAATACGAGAAATGCTACAGAGATCCCACTCACTTTCTTGTAAATACAGGGTTCTCCATAAACCTGTATAAACCCAAACGCTTTAATCACCTCATTAAAGCGAATGTTCCAACTCCGAGATGCTTGCACCAGCCCATAGATGGAGCGCTGGAGCTTGCATACTTTGTTAGCATCCTTAGGATCGACAAAACCTTCCGGCTGCATCATATACAGTTCTTCCTTAAGGAAACCATTAAGGAATGCCGTTTTGACGTCCATTTGCCAGATCTCATAATCATAAAATGTGGCAATTGCTAACATGATTCGGACAGACTTCAGCATCGCTACGGGTGAGAAAGTCTCATCGTAGTCAACTCCTTGAACTTGTCGATAACCCTTAGCGACAAGACGATCCTTATAGATGGTCACATTACCATCCACGTCAGTCTTCTTCTTAAAGATCCATTTATTTTAAATGGCTCGCTTATCATCAGGCAAGTCCACCAAAGTCCATACTTTGTTCTCATACATGGATCCTATCTCGGATTTCATGGCTTCAAGCCATTTGTTGGAATCCGGGCCCGCCATCGCTTCTTCATAGTTCGAAGGTTTACCGTTGTCTAACAACATGATCTCCAGGACGGGGTTGCCGTACCACTCTGGCGCGGAACGTGTCCTAGTGGACCTTCGAATAGCAACTTGATCTGAAGTTTCATGATCATCATCATTAACTTCCTCTCCAGCCGGTGTAGGCTCCACGGAAACAACTTCCCGTGTTGCGCTACTCTCCGGTTCGAGTGGAGGTACAATTACCTCATCAAGTTCTATTTTCCTCCCACTTACTTCTTTCGAGAGAAACTCTTTCTCGAGAAAGGATCCATTCTTGGCAATAAAGACTTTGCCTTCGGATCTGAGGTAGAAGGTATACCCAATAGTCTCTTTGGGATATCCTATGAAGACGCACATTTTCGCTTTGGGTTCGAGCTTCTCAGGGTGAAGTTTCTTCACATAAGCATCGCATCCCCAAACTTTTAGAAACGACGGCTTAGGTTTCTTTCCAAAACATAGTTCATACGGTGTCGTCTCAACGGACTTTGACGGTGCCCTATTTAAAACGAATGCGGCAGTCTCTAATGCATTTCCCCAAAATGATAGCGGTAAGTCGGTAAGCGACATCATAGATCGCACCATATCCAATAGAGTGCGATTACGACGTTCAGACACACCATTTCGCTGAGGTGTGCCAGGCGGCGTGAGTTGTGAAACAATTCCACATTTCCTTAGGTGCGTGCCAAACTCGTGACTAAAATATTCTCCGCCACGATCAGATCGTAGGCACTTTATATTCCTGTCACGTTGATTCTTTACCTCACTCTGAAATTCCTTGAACCTTTCAAAGGTTTCAGACTTGTGTTTCATTAAGTAGACATACCCATATCTGCTCAAGTCATCAGCGAGGGTGAGAACATAACGGTAGCCACCGCGAGCCTCGACGCTCATTGGACCGCATACATCGGTATGTATTATCTCCTGGTGGGGGGTGCACCAGCCCACCTAGGGGCTGGTTCCCTCCCACATGTGGCCCATGAAGCCCTCTCGGGCTGGGGGCCTCACTTGGTGGACCCGCGGAACCCTTCCGGTGGCCCCGATACGTTATCGGTAATCCCCAAAACACTTCCGGTGACCAAAACCTCACTACCTATATATGAATCTTTACCTCCGGACCATTCCAGAACTCCTCGTGATGTCCGAGATCTCATCCGGGACTACGAACAACCTTCGGTCACCACGTACACTATTTCCCTATAACCCTAGCGTCATCAAACCTGAAGTGTGTAGACCCTACAGGTTCGGGAGACATGTAGACATGATCGAGACACCTCTCCGGTCAATAACCAACAACGGGGTCTGGATACCCATGTTGCCTCCCACATGCTCCATGATGATCTCATCGGATGAACCACGATGTCGGGGATTCAATCAATCCCATATACAATTCCCTTTGTCTACCGGTATGATACTTGCCCGAGATTCGATCGTCGGTATCCTTATACCTTGTTCAATCTCATTACCTGCAAGTCTCTTTACTCGTTCCGTAACATATCATCCCATGGCTAACTCCTTATTCACATTGAGATCATTATGATGATGTCTTACCGAGTGGGCCCAGAGATACCTCTCCGTCATACGGAGTGACAAATCCCAGTCTCGATTCGTGCCAACCCAACATACACTTTCGGAGATACCCGTAGTGTACCTTTATAGCCACCCAGTTACTTGTGACATTTGGCACACCCAAAGCATTCCTACGGTATTCAAGAGTTGCACAATCTCATGGTCTAAGGAAACGATACTTGACATTGGAAAAGCTTTAGTAGACGAACTACATGATCTTGTCCTATGCTTAAGATTGGGTCTTGTCCATCACATCATTATCCTAATGGTATGATCCTGTTATCAACGACATCCAATGTCCATGGTCATGAAACCGTGACCATCTATTGATCAACGAGCTAGCCAACTAGAGGCTCACTAGGGACATGTTGTGGTCTATGTATTCACACATGTATTACGGTTTTCGGTTAACACAATTATAGCATGAACAATAGACAATTATCATGAACAAGGAAATACAATAATAAGCATTTTATTATTGCCTCTAGGGCATATTTCCAATAGTCTCCCACTTGTACTAGAGTCAATAATATAGTTACGTTGTGATGAATCGAACACCCATAGCATTCTGGTGTTGATCATGTTTTGCTCGTGAGAAAGGTTTAGTCAACGGATCTACAACATTCAGATCTGTATGTACTTTACAAATATCTATATCTCCCTCGTGAATGTAATCACGGATGGAGTTGAAATGGCGCTTGATGTGTCTTGTCTTCTTCTGAAACCTGGGCTCCTTCGCAAGGGCAATAGCTCCAGTGTTGTCACAGAATAGAGTCATCGGGCTCGACGCACTTGGAATCACTCCTAGGTCAGTGATGAACTCCTTCATCCAGACTCCTTCCTTTGCTGCTTCCGAAGCAGCTATTTACTCCGCTTCACATGTAGATGCCGTCACGACGCTTTGCTTGCTGCTCCACCAGCTGACTGCCCCTCCATTCAAAATATACAGTATCCGGTTTGTGACTTGGAGTCGTCCGGATCTGTGTCGAAGCTAGCATCGACGTAACCCTTTACGACGAGCTCTTCGGCACCTTCATATACGAGAAACATGTCCTTTGTCCTTTTCAGGTACTTCAGGATATTCTTGACCACTGTCCAGTGTTCCACTCCAGGATCACTTTGGTACCTTCCTACCATACTTATGGCAAGGTTCACATCAGGTCTGGTACATAGCATGGCATACATAATAGAGCCTATGGCTGAAGCATAGGGGATGACACTCATATCTTCTCTATCCTTTGCCGTGGTCGGGCATTGAGTCGTACTCAATCTCACACCCTGTAACACAGGCAAGAACCCCTTCTTGGACTGATCCATATTGAACTTCTTCAATATATTGTCAAGGTATGTGCTTTGTGAAAGACCAATGAGGCGTCTTGATCTATCTCTATAGATCTTGATGCCTAATGTGTAAGCAGCTTCTCCAAGGTCTTTCATTGAAAAACACTTATTCAAGTTGGCCTTTACACTTTCCAAGAGTTCTATATCATTTCCCATCAACAATATGTCATCCACATATAATATGAGAAATGCTATAGAGATCCCACTCACTTTCTTGTAAATACAGGGTTCTCCATAAACCTGTATAAATCCAAACGCTTTAATCACCTCATTAAAGCGAATGTTCTAACTCCGAGATGCTTGCACCAGCCCATAGATGGAGCGTTGGAGCTTGCATACTTTGTTAGCATCCTTAGGATTGACAAAACCTTCCGGTTGCATCATATACAGTTCTTCCTTAAGGAAGCCATTAAGGAATGCCGTTTTGACGTCTATTTGCCAGATCTCATAATCATAAAATGCGGCAATTGCTAACATGATTCGGACGGACTTCAGCATCGTTACGGGCGAGAAAGTCTCATCGTAGTCAACTCCTTGAACTTGTCGATAACCCTTAGCGACAAGCCGAGCCTTATAGATGGTCACATTACCATCCGCGTCAGTCTTCTTCTTAAAGATCCATTTATTTTCAATGGCTCGCTTATCATCAGGCAAGTCCACCAAAGTCCATACTTTGTTCTCATACATGGGTCCTATCTCGGATTTCATGGCCTCGGGACATTTGTTGGAATCCGGGCCCGCCATTGCTTCTTCATAGTTCAAAGGTTCACCCTTGTCCAACAACATGATCTCCAGGACAGGGTTGTCGTACCACTCTGGTGCGGAACGTGTCCTAGTGGACCCTCGACGTTCAATAGTAACTTGATCTGAAGTTTCATGATCATCATAATTAACTTCCTTTCCAGCCGGTGTAGGCTCCACAGAAACAACTTCCTGTGCTGCACTACTCTCCGGTTCAAGTGGAGGTACAATTACCTCATCAAGTTCTATTTTCCTCCCACTTACTTCTTTCGAGAGAAACTCTTTCTCGAGAAAGGATCCATTCTTGGCAACAAAGACTTTGCCCTCGGATCGTAGGTAGAAGGTATACCCAATAGTCTGTTTGGGATATCCTATGAAGACGCACTTTTCCGCTTTGGGTTCGAGCTTCTCAGGTTGAAGTTTCTTCACATAAGCATCGCATCCCCAAACTTTTAGAAACGACAGCTTAGGTTTCTTTCCAAACCATAATTCATACGGTGTCGTCTCAACGGATTTTGACGGTGCCCTATTTAAAGTGAATGCGGCAGTCTCTAATGCATATCACCAAAATGATAGCGGTAAGTCGGTAAGAGACATCATAGATCGTACCATATCTAATAAAGTGCGATTACGACGTTCAGACACACCATTTTGCTGAGGTGTGCCAGGCGGTGTGAGTTGTGAAACAATTCCACATTTCCTTAGGTGCGTGCCAAACTCATGACTTAAATATTCTCCGCCACGATCAGATCGTAGGCACTTTATTTTCCCGTCACGTTGATTCTCTACCTCACTCTGAAATTCCTTGAACCTGTGAAAAGTTTCAGACTTATGTTTCATTAAGTAGACATACCCATATCTACTCAAGTCATCGGTGAGCGTGAGAACATAACGGTAGCCACCACGAGCCTCGACACTCATTGGACCGCATACATCGGTATGTATTATTTCCAACAAGTCAGTTGCTCGCTCCATTGTTCCGAAGAACGGAGTCTTTGTCATCTTGCCCTTGAGGCATGGTTCGCACGTGTCAAATGATTCGAAATCAAGAGACTCCAAAATTCCATCAGTATGGAGCTTCTTCATGCGTTTGACACCAATATGACCAAGGCGGCAGTGCCACAAGTAAGTGGGACTATCGTTATCAACCTTACACTTTTTGGTACTCAAACTATGGACATGTGTAACATCACATTCGAGATTCATCAAAAATAAACCATTGACCAGTGGGGCATGACCATAAAACATTTCCGTCATATAAATAGAACAACCATTATTCTCAGATTTAAATGAGTAGCCATCTCGCATCAAGCGAGATCTAGATACAATGTTCATGCTCAAAGCTGGTACTAAATAACAATTATTAAGGTTTAACACTAATCCCGAAGGTAGATGTAGAGGTAGCGTGCCGACGGCGATCACATCGACCTTGGAACCATTCCCGACGCGCATCGTCACCTCGTCCTTTGCCAGCCTCCGCTTATTCCGCAGCTCTTGCTTGGAGTTACAAATGTGAGCAAGTGCACCAGTATCAAATACCTAGGAGCTACTATGAGAGCTGGTTAGGTACACATCAATAACAAGTATATCACATATACCTTTAATGTTGCCGTCCTTCTTATCCACTAAGTACTTGGGGCAGTTCCGCTTCCAGTGACCGGTACCCTTGCAATAAAAACACTCAGTCTTAGCCTTGGGTCCATTCTTGTTCTTCTTCTTCCCCGCAACTTGCTTACTGGGCACGGCAACAGCTTTGCTGTCCTTCTTGAAGTTCTTCTTACCCTTGCCTTTCTTGAAACTAGTGGTCTTATTCACCATCAACACTTGATGCTCCTTTTTAATCTTGACCTCTGCTGATTTCAGCATCGAGTACAACTCAGGAATGGACTTCTCCATCCCTTGCATGTTGTAGTTCATCACAAAGCTCTTGTAGCTAGGTGGAAGCGACTGGAGGATTCTGTCAATGACCGAGTCATCCGGGAGATGAACTCCCAGCTGAGTCAAGCGGTTGTGTAGCCCAGACATCTTGAGGACGTGCTCACCGACAGAACTATTCTCCTCCATCTTACAGCTGAAGAACTTGTCGGAGACGTCATATCTCTCGACCCGGGCATGAGCTTGGAAAACCAGTTTCAGCTCTTGGAACATCTCATATGCTCCGTGTTGCTCAAAACGCTTTTGGAGCCCTAGTTCTAAACTGTAAAGCATGCCGCACTGAACGAGGGAGTAATCATTGCAGTGAGAATGCCAAGCATTCGCAACGTCTTGCTCTGCTGGGAGAAGGGGTGGGTCACCTAGCGGTGCATCAAGGATATACAATTTCTTGGAAGCTATGAGGATGATCCTCAAGCCACGGACCCAGTCCGCATAGTTGCTTCCATCATCTTTGAGCTTGGTTTTCTCTAGGAACGCGTTGAAGTTTAGGGTGACATTTGCGTTGGCCATTGGATCTACAATATAGATTGTAAAGATAATTTTAGACTAAGTTCATGATAATTAAGTTCACATAATCAAATTATTTAATGAACTCCCACTTAGATAGACATCTCTCTAGTCATCTAAGTGACATATGATCCATGTCAACTAGCCCGTATCTGATCATCACGTGAGATGGACTAATCATCCATGGTGAACATCTCCATGTTAATCGTATCTTCCATACGACTCATGTTCGACCTTTCGGTCTTCCGTGTTCCGAGGCCATGTCTATACATGCTAGGCTCGTCAAGTCAACCTAAGTGTATCGCGTGTGTAAATCTGGCTTACACCCGTTGTATGCGAACGTTAGAACCTATCACACCCGATCATCACGTGGTGCTTCGGAACAACGATCCTTAGCAACGGTGCATAGTTAGGGTGAACACTTTCCTTGAAATTTTATTGAGAGATCATCTTATTTACTACCGTCGTTCTAAGCAAATAAGATGTAAACATGATAAACATCACATGCAATCAATATAGTGACATGATATGGCCAATATCATCTTGCTCCTTTGAGCTCCATCTTCGGGGCACCATGATCATCACTGTCACCGGCACGACACCATGATCTCCATCATTGTGTCTTCATGAAGTTGTCTCGCCAACTATTACTTCTACTACTATGGCTAATGTTTAGCAATAAAGTAAAGTAATTACATGGCGTTTATGATTGACACGCGGGTCATACAATAAAATAAGACAACTCCTATGGCTCCTGCTGGTTGTCATACTCATCGACATGCAAGTCGTGAATCCTCTTACAAGAACATGATCAATCTCATACATCCCAATGCATCACATCACATTCTTTGGCCATATCACATCACAAGGCATATGCTGCAAAAACAAGTTAGACATCCTCTAATTTGTAGTTGCAAGTTTTATGTGGCTGCTATAGGTTTCTAGCAAGAACGTTTCTTACCTACGCCAAAACCACAACGTGATATGCCAATTGCTATTTACCCTTCATAAGGACCCTTTTCATGGAATCCAATCCGACTAAGGTGGGAGAGACAGACACCCGCTAGCCACCTTATGCAACAAGTGCATGTGAGGCGGTGTAACCAGTCTCACGTAAGCGTACGTGTAAAGTCGGTCCAGGCCGCTTCATCCCACAATACCGCCTAATCAAGATAAGACTAGTAGTGGTAAGCAAATTAACAAGATCGACGCCCACAACTGCTTTGTGTTCTACTCGTGCATAGATTCTACGCATAGACCTAGCTCTGATACCACTGTTGGGAGACGTAGTAGTAAATCAAAAAAAATCTACGATCACCAAGATCTATCCAGGGAGAAACCAGCAACGAGTGGGGAGAGATTGCATCTTCATACCTTTGAAGATTGCTAAGTGGAAGCGTTACAAGAACGCGGTTGGTGGAGTCGTACTCGCAGCGATTCAGATCACGGTGGATTCCGATCTTAGCGCCGAACAACGGCGCCTCCGCGTTCAACACACGTACAGCCCGGTGACGTCTCCTATGCCCTGATCCAGCAAGGAGGAAGGAGAAGTTGAGGGAGAGCTCCGGTAGCACGACGGCGTGGTGACGGTGGAGCTACGTGAACTCCGGCAGGGCTTCGCCAAGCGCTACAGAAAACGAGGAAGAGGAAGGGTAGGGCTGCACCGAGAGAGAAAGAAGTCGTGTCTCAAATCAGCCCAAACCCTTGCATATATATAGGAGGAGGGAGAGGGAGGGCTTCCTTGGCCCCTCCTCCAAGGAGGAGAGCTTCGGCCGAAGGTGGGGAAGAGTCCACCTCCCACAAGGGAGGTGGATCTCCTCCTTTTAAATCCTTTTGCCCTTTATCTCTTGATCCCAGCCGCATGGGCCTTTCTAGAAGGCCTTGGCCAGCCCACTAAGGGCTGGAACACCTCCTCTAAGGTCCCACAAAGTCCTATGGTCGTCACACCCCTCCCGGGGGTCCTCCGGCATCCTCCCGGCACTCCCGGTACACTACCGATGAGCCCGAAAACTTTCCGGTGACCAAAACTGGACTTCCTATATATCAATCTTTACCTCCAGACCATTCCGGAGCTCCTCGTGACATCCGGGATCTCATCCGGGACTCCGAACAACCTTCGGTAATCACGTATACCATTTCCCTATAACCCTAGCGTCATCGAACCTTAAGTGTGTAGACCCTACGGGTTCGGGAGACAAGTAGACATGACCGAGACACCTCTCCAGTCAATAACCAACAGCGGGATCTGGATACCCATGTTGGCTCCCACATGCTCCATGATTATTTCATCGGATGAACCACGATGTCGGGGATTCAATCAATCCCGTATGCAATTCCCTTTGTCTATCCGTATGATACTTGCTCGAGATTCGATCATCGGTATCTCTATACCTTGTTCAATCTCGTTACCGGCAAGTCTCTTTACTCGTTCCGTAATACATCATCACGTGGCTAACTCCTTAGTCACATTGAGCTCACTATGATGATGTCTTACCGAGTGGGCCCAGAGATACCTCTCTGTCACACGGAGTGACAAATCCCAGTCTCGATTCGTGCCAACCCAACAGACACTTTCGGAGATACCCGTAGTGCACCTTTATAGCCACCCAGTTACGTTGTGACATTTGGCACACCCAAAGCATTCCTACGGTATCCGGGAGTTGCACAATCTCATGGTCTAAGGAAACGATACTTGACATTGAAAAGCTTTAGCAAACGAACTACACGTTCTTGTGCTATGCTTAGGATTGGGTCTTGTCCATCACATCATTCTACTAATGATGTGATCCCGTTATCAACGACATCCAATGTCCATGGTCATGAAACCGTGACCATCTATTGATCAACGAGCTAGTCAACTAGAGGCTCACTAGGGACATGTTGTGGTCTATGTATTCACACATGTATTATGGTTTCCGGTTAACACAATTATAGCATGAACAATAGACAATTATCATGAACTAGGAAATACAATAATAACCATTTTATTATTGCCTCTAGTGCATATTTCCAACACTCCAGGCGGTGTCAATTGTGAAACAATTCCACATTGTTTTAAGTGACTGCCAAACTCATAACTCAGATATTCACCTCCTCGATCAGATCGTAGGAATTTAATCTTCTTGTTACGATGATTCTCAACTTCACTCTGAAATTGCTTGAACTTTTCAAACGTTCCAGACTTGTGTTTCATTAAGTAAATATACCCATATCTACTTTCAATCATCAGCGAAGGTGAGAAAATAACGATATCCATCGCGTGCCTCAATGCTCATCGGACTGCACACATCAGTATGTATGATTTCCAACAAGTCACTCACCCGTTCCATTGTTCCAGAGAACGGCGTTTTAGTCATCTTGCCCATGAGGCATGGTTCACATGTGTCAAGTTATTCAAAATCAAGTGACTCCAAAAGTCCATCAGCATGGAGCTTCTTCATGTATTTTACACCAATATGACCTAAACGGCAGTGCCACAAGAAAGTGGTACTATCATTATCAACTCTACATCTTTTGGCATCAACATTATGAACATGTCTATCATCACTATCAAGATTCAATATGAATAAACCCCTCACATTGGGTGCATGACCATAAAATATATTACCTGTATAAATAGAACAACCATTATTATCTGATTTAAATGAGTAACCATCTCACAATAAACAAGATCTAGATATAATGTTCATGCTTAACGCAAGCACTAAATAACAATTATTCAGGTTCATCACTAATCCCGATGGTAATCGAAGAGCGAGTGTGCCGATGGCGATCACATCAACGTTGGAACCATTTCTCACGCGCATCATCACTTCGTCCATTGCCAGCCTTCATCTATTCCGTAGTTCCTGTTTTGAGTTGGAAATGTTAGCTACCGAACCGGTATCAAATACCCAGGCACTACAATGAGAGTTGGTAAGGTACACATCAATAACATGTATATTATATATACCTTATTTGTTGTTGGCCGCCTTCTTGTCAGCCAGATACTTGGGGCAGTTCCGCTTCCAGTGACCAGTTCCCTTGCAAAGAAAGCACTTAGTTTCTGGCTTGGGTCTAGCCTTGGGTTTCTTCACGGGAGGGGCAACTGCTTTGCCACCCTTCTTGGAGTTACCCTTCTTGCCCTTTCCATTCTTCTTGAAACTAGTGGTTTTATTGACCACCAACACTTTATGTTCTTTCTGGATTTCAGACTCAACGACTTTCAGCATCGCAAATAGCTCGGCGAGTGACTTGTTCATCCCGTGCATGTTATAGTTCAGCACGAAGCTCTTGTAGCTAGGTAGAAATGATTGAAGAACTCTGTCAGCGATCACCTCCGATGGAAGGGGCATTCCTAACTCCGCCAGACGGGTCGAATACCCAGACATTCTGAGTATATGTTCACAGATAGACCCGTTCTCCTCCATCTTGCAAGCATAGAACTTATCAGATGTCTCATACCTCTCGATCCGGGCATTCTTCTTAAAGATAAACTCCAACTCTTGGAACATCTCATATGCTCCGTGACGTTCAAAACGTCTTTGAAGTGCTGGTTCTAAGCCATACAACATTGCACACTGAACTATTGAGTAATCTCCAAAACATGCCTCCCAAGCATTATTAACGTCTTCAGATGACACGGGAGCGGGTGGGTCACCAAGCGGTGCATCAAGGACATAAGCCTTCTTGGAAGCCATGAGGATAATCCTCAGATTACGGGCCTAGTCCACAAAGTTACTTCCATCATCTTTCAACTTAGCTTTCTCTAGGAACGCATTAAAATTCAAGGATGCTACTGCGCGAGCCATTGATCTACAACATAAATATGCAAAGGTTACTAAGACTATTGTTCAAGATAATGAGTTTAGTTAATCAAATTACTAAAGCTCCCACTCAAATCCACACCCCTCAGGTCATCTGAGTGATACATGATCCAAATTCACCAACTCAAGTCCGATCATCACGTGAGTTGAGGTGGTTTCAATGGTGAACATCATCGTGTTGATCATATCTACTATATGACTCATGTTCGACCTTTCGGTCTCTTGTGTTCCGAGGACATGTCTATACATGCTAGGCTCGTCAAGTTTAACCCGAGTGTTCCAAACATGCAACACTGGCTTGCACCTGTTGTATGTGAACGTAGAGTCTATCACACCCGATCATCATGTGGTGTCTCGACACGACGAATTTTCGCAACGGTACACACTCGGGGAGAACACAGTTTATCTTGAATTTAAGTGAGGGATCACCTTATAATGCTACCGTCGTCCTCAGCAAAACAAGGTGCATAAAAGGATTAACATCACATGCAAATCATAAGTGACATGAGATATGGCCATGAACTTGTGCTTTTGATCTCCATCTTGAAAGCACCAGCATGATCTCCATCGTCACCGGCATGACACCATGATCTCCATCATCTTGATCTCCATAAACGTGTCGCCATCGCGGTTGTCGCGCCGACTGTTGCTTCCACGACTATTGCTAACTCATAGCGATAAATTAAAGCAAAACGGCGAAAATAATTAAAGACAACCCTATGGCTCCTGCCGGTTGCCGTACTCATTGACATGCAAGTCGTGATATTCTATACAATAAATGATCATCTCATACATCACATATATCTCATCATGTAATTGGACATATAACATCACAACATACCCTGCAAAAACAAGTTAGACGTCCTCTAATTGTTGTTGCATGTTTTACGTGGTTGCTATGGGTATCTAGCAAGAACAATTCTCACCAACGCAAAAACCACAATGGTGATACATAAGTTGCTTTTCAACCTTCTCAAGGACCGCCTTTGTCGAATCCGATCCAACTAAAGTAGGAGAAACAGACACCCGACAGCCATCTTTGTGCAACAAAGTTACACGTCAGTCGATGGAACCGGTCTCTCGTAAGCGTACGAGTAAGGTTGGTCCGGGCCGCTTCGTCCCAGAAATACCGCTAAACCAAAACACGATCAAGCGAGGAAGCAATCTAAGCATCAATGCCTACAAACTCCTTTGTGTTCTACTCGAGATCTCATCTACACATAGACCTAGCTCATGATGCCACTATTGGGGAACGTTGCATGGGAAACAAAAAATTCCCTACGCACACGCAAGATCTATCCATGGTGATGAGCGTCTACGAGAGGGAGAGTGGATATACATACCCTTGTAGCTCGCTAAGCAGAAAGCATTAAGAAACACGGTTGATGTAGTCGAACGTCTTCGCGATCCAAATCGCCAAGCGTCCCGCGATCCAATCACGATCCATCCCGATCTAGCGTCGAACGGACGGCACCTCCATGTTCAGCACATGTACAGCTCGATGAGGATCTTCGCCTTCTTGATCCAGCAAGAGGGAGCGGAGAGGTAGATGAGTTCCCTGGCAGCGTGACGGCGTGGCGGCGATGATGGTGGGACAATTCCAGCAGGGCTTCGCCTAAGCGCTGCTGAAACAATCTAGAGGAGAAACTAAGATCTAGAGGAGAGGGTAACACGTGGCTGATTTCTGATGTGAAAAACCCTCAATACCTCTAGTATATATAGGAGGAGGAAGGGAGAAGACTTGGCCCCCAATGGGCCACCCTTTGGTTCCGCCGAAGTGGGAGGAGGAGGAGTCCTCCTCCAACACTAGTAGGATTAGGACTCCTTCTCTCCCACTTGGAAACTCTTTTTCCACCTTTTCCTTTTGGGTCTCTCCTCCCAGTCGCATGTGTTGGGAGACGTAGTAGTAATTCAAAATTTTCCTACCTTCACCAAGATCAATCTATGGCGAAACCAGCAACGAGTAAGGGGTGAGTGCATCTTCATACCTTTGAAGATCGCAAAGCGGAAGTGTTACAAGAACGCGGTTGGTGGAGTCATACTCACAGCGATTCAGATCGTGGTGGAATCCGATCTAAGCGCCGAACAACGGCGCCTCTGCGTTCAACACACGTGCAGCCCAGTGACGTCTCCTATGCCTTGATCCAGCAAGGAGGAAGGAGAGGTTGAGGGAGAGCTCCGGTAGCACGACGGCATGGTGACGGTGGAGCTGCGTGGTCTCCTGCATGGCTTCGCCAAGCACTACGGAGAACGAGGAGAAGGAGCAGTAGGGCTGCGCCGAGAGGGAGAGAGAGTCGTGTCTCAAACAGCCCAAAACCCACCACTATATATAGCAGGAGAGGGAGGAGGGTGCTGCGCCCTAGGGTTTCCACCCTAGGGTGGTGCAGCAGCCACCAGATCTGATCTAGTGCGGCGGCCAGAGGAGGAGAGGGGTGGTCGGTGCCCTAGGTGGGCCTTAGGCCCATCTGAGCCTAGGGTTTGCCCCCCTCTCTTCCCTTTCTGCGCCTTGGGCCCTTGTGGGGGGCGCACCAGCCCACCTAGGGGCTGGTTCCCTCCCACTTGTGGCCCCTGAAGCCCTCTGGGGCTGGTGGCCTCACTTGGTGGACCCGCGGAACCCT
The DNA here is from genome assembly GCA_022496015.1 of Hordeum marinum. Classification (NCBI taxonomy): domain Eukaryota; kingdom Viridiplantae; phylum Streptophyta; class Magnoliopsida; order Poales; family Poaceae; genus Hordeum; species Hordeum marinum. The sequence continues at coordinate 435,819,877 of CM039672.1, read as the reverse complement.
TCCGGTGGTCCCGGTACGTTACCGGTAATCCCCGAAACACTTCCGGTGACCAAAACCTCACTTCCTATATATGAATCTTTACCTCCGGACCATTCCGGAACTCCTCGTGATGTCTGGGATCTCATCCGGGACTCCGAACAACCTTCGGTAACCACGTACACTATTTCCCTATAACCCTAGCGTCATCAAACCTTAAGTGTGTAGACCCTACGGGTTCGGGAGACATGTAGACATGACCGAGACACCTCTCCGATCAATAACCAACAGCGGGATCTGGATACCTATGTTGGCTCCCACATGCTCCATGATGATCTCATCAGATGAACGACGATGTCGGGGATTCAATCAATCTCGTATACAATTCCCTTTGTCTACCGGTATGATACTTGCCCAAGATTCGATCATCGGTATCCCTATACCTTGTTCAATCTCGTTACCTGCAAGTCTCTTTACTCGTTCCGTAACATATCATCCCGTGGCTAACTCCTTATTCACATTGAGCTCATTATGATGATGTCTTACCGAGTGGGCCCAGAGATACCTCTCCATCATACGGAGTGACAAATCCCAGACTCGATTCGTGCCAACCCAACATACACTTTCGGAGATACCCCTAGTGTACCTTTATAGCCACCCAGTTACGTTGTGACATTTGGCACACCCAAAGCATTCCTACGGTATTCGGGAGTTGCACAATCTCATGGTCTAAGGAAACGATACTTGACATTGGAAAAGCTTTAGTAGACAAACTACACGATCTTGTGCTATGCTTAAGATTGGTCTTGTCCATCACATCATTATCCTAATGGTGTGATCCCGTAATCAACGACATCCAATGTCCATGGTCATGAAACCGTGACCATCTATTGATCAACGAGCTAGCCAGCTAGAGGCTCACTAGGGACATGTTTTGGTCTATGTATTCACACATGTATTATGGTTTTCGGTTAACACAATTATAGCATGAACAATAGACAATTATCATGAACAAGGAAATACAATAATAACCATTTTATCATTGCCTCTAGGGCATATTTCCGATAGTCTCCCACTTGCACTAGAGTCAATAATATAGTTACATTGTGATGAATCGAACACCCATAGCATTCTGGTGTTGATCATGTTTTTCTCGTGAGAAAGGTTTAGTCAACGAATCTGCGACATTCAGATCTGTATGTACTTTACAAATATCTATATCTCCCTCGTGAATGTAATCACGGATGGAGTTGAAGCGGCGCTTGATGTGTCTTGTCTTCTTCTGAAACCTGGGCTCCTTCGCAAGGGCAATAGCTCCAGTGTTGTCACAGAATAGAGTCATCGGGCTCGACGCACTTGTAATCACTCCTAGGTCGGTGATGAACTCCTTCATCCACACTCCTTCCTTTGCTGCTTCCGAAGCAGCTATTTACTCCGCTTCACATGTAGATGCCGCCACGGCGCTTTGTTTGCTGCTGCACCAGCTGACTGCCCCTCCGTTCAAAATATACAGTATCCGGTTTGCGACTTGGAGTTGTCCGGATCTGTGTCGAAGCTAGCATCGACGTAACCCTTTACGACGAGCTCTTCGGCACCTCCATATACGAGAAACATGTCCTTTGTCCTTTTCAGGTACTTCAGGATATTCTTGACCACTGTCCAGTGTTCCACTCCGGGATCACTTTGGTACCTCCCTACCATACTTATGGCAAGGTTCACATCAGGTCTGGTACACAGCATGCCATATATAATAGAGCCTATGGCTGAAGCATAGGGGATGACAGTCATCTCTTCTCTATCCTTTGTCGTGGTCGGGCATTAAGTCGTACTCAATCTCACACCCTGTAACACAGTCAAGAACCCCTTCTCGGACTGATCCATATTGAACTTCTTCAATATCTTGTCAAAGTATGTGCTTTGTGAAAGACCAATGAGGGGTCTTGATCTATCTCTATAGATCTTGATGCCTAATGTGTAAGCAGCTTCTCCAAGGTCTTTCAGTGAAAAACACTTATTCAAGTTGGCCTTTAAACTTTCCAAGAGTTCTATATCATTTCCCATCAACAATATGTCATCCACATATAATATGAGAAATGCTATAGAGATCCCACTCACTTTCTTGTAAATACAGGGTTCTCCATAAACCTGTATAAATCCAAACGCTTTAATCACCTCATTAAAGCGAATGTTCTAACTCCGAGATGCTTGCACCAGCCCATAGATGGAGCGCTAGAGCTTGCATACTTTGTTAGCATCCTTAGGATCGACAAAACCTTCTAGTTGCATCATATACAGTTCTTCCTTAAGGAAGCCATTAAGGAATGCCGTTTTGACGTCTATTTGCTAGATCTCATAATCATAAAATGCGGCAATTGCTAACATGATTCGGACGGACTTCAGCATCGCTACGGGTGAGAAAGTCTCATCTTAGTCAACTCCTTGAACTTGTCGATAACCCTAAGCGACAAGCCGAGCCTTATAGATGGTCACATTACCATCCGCGTCAGTCTTCTTCTTAAAGATCCATTTATTTTCAATGGCTCGCTTATCATCAGGCAAGTCCACCAAAGTCCATACTTTGTTCTCATACATGGATCCTATCTCGGATTTCATGGCTTCAAGCCATTTGTTGGAATCCGGACCCGCCATCGCTTCTTCATAGTTCGAAGGTTTACCGTTGTCTAACAACATGATCTCTAGGACGGGGTTGCCGTACCACTCTAGCGCGGAACGCGTCCTAGTGGACCTTCGAATAGCAACTTGATCTAAAGTTTCATGATCATCATCATTAACTTCCTCTCCAGCCGGTGTAGGCTCCACGGAAACAACTTCTCGTGCTGCGCTACTCTTCGGTTCGAGTGGAGGTACAATTACCTCATCAATTTCTATTTTCCTCCCACTTACTTCTTTCGAGAGAAACTCTTTCTCGAGAAAGGATCCATTCTTGGCAATAAAGACTTTGCCTTCGGATCTGAGGTAGAAGGTATACCCAATAGTCTCTTTGGGATATCCTATGAATACGCACTTTTTCGCTTTGGGTTCGAGCTTCTCAGGTTGAAGTTTCTTTACATAAGCATCGCATCCCCAAACTTTTAGAAACGACACCTTAGGTTTCTTTCCAAAACATAGTTCATACGGTGTCATCTCAACGGACTTTGACGGTGCCCTATTTAAAGTGAATGCGGCAGTCTCTAATGCATATCCCCAAAATGATAGTGGTAAGTCGGTAAGCAACATCATAGATCGCACCATATCCAATAGAGTGCGATTACGACGTTTAGACACACCATTTCGCTGAGGTGTGCCAGGCGGCGTGAGTTGTCAAACAATTCCACATTTCCTTAGGTGCGTGCCAAACTCGTGACTCAAATATTCTCCACCACGATCAGATCGTAGGCACTTTATATTCATGTCACGTTGATTCTTTACCTCACTCTGAAATTCCTTGAACCTTTCAAAGGTTTCAGACTTGTGTTTCATTAAGTAGACATACCCATATCTGCTCAAGTCATTAGTGAGGGTGAGAACATAACGGTAGCCACCCCGATCCTCGACGCTCATTGGACCGCATACATCGGTAGGTATTATCTCCAACAAGTTAGTTGCTAGCTCCATTGTTCAAGAGAATGGAGTCTTGGTCATCTTGCCCATAAGGCATGGTTCGCACGTGTCAAATGATTCGAAATCAAGAGACTCCAAAAGTCCATCAGCATGGAGCTTCTTCATGCGTTTGACACCAATATGACCAAGGCGGCAGTGCCACATGTAAGTGGGACTATCTTTATCAATCTTACATCTTTTGGTACTCACATTATGGACATGTGTAACAACACGTTCGAGATTCATCAAAAATAAACCATTGACCAGCGGGGCATGACCATAAAACATTTCTCTCATATAAATAGAACAACCATTATTCTCAGATTTAAATGAGTAGCCATCTCGCATCAAGCGAGATCTAGATACAATATTCATGCTCAAATCTGGTACTAAATAACAATTATTGAGGTTTAAAACAAATCCCGAAGGTAGATGTAGAGGTAGCGTGCCGACGGCGATCACATCGACCTTGGAACCATTCCCGACGCGCATCGTCACCTCGTCCTTTGCGAGTCTCCGCTTATTCCGCAGCTCCTGCTTGGAGATACAAATGTGAGCAACTGCACCAGTATCAAATACCCAGGAGCTACTACGAGCACTGGTAAGGTACACATCAATAACAAGTATATCACATATACCTTTAACGTTGTCGGCCTTCTTATCCGCTAAGTACTTGGGGCAGTTCCGCTTCCAGTGACCGGTACCCTTGCAATAAAAACACTCAGTCTCAGGCTTGGGTTCATTCTTGTTCTTCTTCCCGGCAACTTGCTTACCGGGCGTGGCAATAGCTTTGCCGTCCTTCTTGAAGTTCTTCTTACCCTTTCCTTTCTTGAAACTAGTGGTCTTATTCACCATCAACACTTGATGCTCCTTTTTGATCTCGACCTCCGCTGATTTCAGCATCGAGTACAACTCAGGAATGGACTTCTCCATACCCTGGATGTTGTAGTTCATCACAAAGCTCTTGTAGCTAGGTGGAAGCGACTGGAGGATTCTATCAATGACCAAGTCATCCGGGAGATTAACTCCCAGCCGAGTCAAGCGGTTGTGCAATCCGACATTTTGAGTATGTGCTCACTGATAGAACTATTCTCCTCTATCTTACAGCTGAAGAACTTGTTGGAGACATCATATCTCTCGACCCGGGCATGAGCTTGGAAAACAAATTTCAGCTCTTGGAACATCTCATATGCTCTGTGTTGCTCAAAACGCTTTTGGAGCCCCAGTTCTAAACTGTAAAGCATGCCGCACTAAACAAGGGAGTAATCATCACAGAGTGACTGCCAAGCGTTCGTAACATCTTGGTCCGCTGGGAAAATGGGTGGGTCACCTAGCGGTGCATCAAGGACATACAATCTCTTGGAAGCTATGAGGATAATCCTCACGCTACGGACCCAGTCCGCATAGTTGCTTCCATCATCTTTCAGCTTGGTTTTCTCCAGGAACGTGTTGAAGTTGAGGGTGACATTCGCGTTGGCCATTGGATCTACAATATAGATTGTAAAGACAATTTTAGACTAAGTTCATGATAATTAAGTTTACATAATCAAATTATTTATGAACTCCCACTTAGATAGACATCTCTCTAGTCATCCAAGTGATACATGATCCATGTCAACTAGCTCGTGTCTGATCATCACGTGAGACGGACTAGTCATCCATGGTGAACATCTCCATGTTGATCGCATCTACTATACGACTCATGTTCGACCTTTTGGTCTTCTGTGTTCCGAGGCCATGTATGTACATGCTAGGCTCGTCAAGTCAACCTAAGGTTTCGCATGTGTAAATCTGGCTTACACCCGTTGTATGCGAACGTTAGAACCTATCACACCCGATCATCACGTGGTGCTTCGGAACAACAATCCTTAGCAACGGTGCACAATTAGGGTGAACACTTTTCTTGAAATTTTATTGAGAGATCATCTTATTTACTACCGTCGTTCTAAGCAAATAAGATGTAAACAAGATAAACATCACATGCAATCAATATAGCGACATGATATGGCCAATGTCATCTTGCTCCTATGATCTCCATCTTCGGGGCACCATGATCATCATTGTCACCGGCATGACACCATGATCTCCATCATCATGATCTCTATCATCATGTCTTCATGAAGTTATCTCGCCAACTATTACTTCTACTACTATGGCTAACGTTTAGCAATAAAGTAAAGTAATTACATGGCATTTATGATTGACACGCAGGTCATACAATAAAATAAGATAACTCCTATGGCTCCTGCCGGTTGTCATACTCATCGACATGCAAGTCATGAATCCTATTACAAGAACATGATCAATCTCATACATCACAATTCATCACATCACATCCTTTGGCCATATCACATCACAAAGCATATGCTGCAAAAACAAGTTAGACGTCCTCTAATTTGTTGTTGCAAATTTTTACGTGGCTGCTATAGGTTTCTAGGAAGAACGTTTCTTACCTATGCCAAAACCACAACGTGATATGCCAATTGCTATTTACCCTTCATAAGGACCCTTTTCATCCAATCCGATCCGACTAAGGTGGGAGAGACAAACACCCACTAGCCACCTTATGCAACAAGTGCATGTCAGGCGGTGGAACCAGTCTCACGTAAGCGTACGTGTAAAGTCGGTCCGGGCCGCTTCATCCCACAATACCGCCGAATCAAGATAAGACTAGTAAGGGAAAGTAAATTAACAAAATCGACGCCCACAATAACTTGTGTTCTACTCATGCATAGATTCTATGCATAGACCTAGCACATGATGCCACTGTTGGGAGACGTAGTAGTAATTCAAAATTTTCCTACGTTCACCAAGATCAATCTATGGAGAAACCAGCAACGAGTAAGGGGTGAGTGCATCTTCATACCTTTGAAGATCGCAAAGCGGAAGCGTTACAAGAACGTGGTTGGTGGAGTCATACTCGCAGCGATTCAGATCGCGGTGGAACCCGATCTAAGCGCCAAACAATGGCGCCTCCGCGTTCAACACATGTTCAGCCCGATGACATCTCCTACGCCTTGATCCAGCAAGGAGGAAGGAGAGGTTGAGGGAGAGCTCGGGCAGCACGACGGCGTGGTGACGGTGGAGCTGTGTGGTCTCCGGCAGGGCTTCGCCAAGCACTATAGAGAACGAGGAGAAGGAGGAGTAGGGCTGTGCCGAGAGGGAGAGAGAGTCGTGTCTCAAACAGCCCAAAACCCACCACTATATATAGGAGGTGAGGGAGGAGGGTGTTGCGCCCTAGGGTTTCCACCCTAGGGTGGTGCGGCGGCCAGAGGAGGAGAGGGGTGGTCGACGCCCTAGGTGGGCCTTAGGCCCATCTGAGCCTAGGGTTTGCCCCCCTCTCTTCCCTTGCTGCGCCTTGGGGCCTTGTGGGGGGCGCACCAGCCCACCTAGGGGCTGGTTCCCTCCCACTTGTGGCCCAAGAAGACCTCTGGGCTGGTGGCCCCACTTGATGGACCCCCGGAACCCTTCCGGTGGTCCCGGTACGTTACCAGTAATCCATGAAACACTTCCGATGACCAAAACCTCACTTCCTATATATGTATCTTTACCTTCGGACCATTCCGAAACTCCTCGTGATGTCCGGGATCTCATTCGGGACTCCGAACAACCTTCGGTAATCACGTACACTATTTCCCTATAACCCTAGCGTCATCGAACCTTAAGTGTGTAGACCCTACGGGTTCGGGAGACACATAGACATGACCGAGACACCTCTCCGGTCAATACCAACAGCGGGATCTGGATACCCATGTTGGCTCCCACATGCTCCATGATGATCTCATTGGATGAACGACGATGTCGGGGATTCAATCAATCCCGTATACAATTCCCTTTGTCTACCGGTATGATACTTGCCCGAGATTCGATCGTCGGTATCCCTATACCTTGTTCAATCTCGTTACCTGCAAGTCTCTTTACTCGTTCTGTAACACATCATCCCGTGGCTAAATCCTTAGTCACATTGAGCTCATTATGATTATGTCTTACCGAGTGGGCCCAGAGATACCTCTCCGTCATACGGAGTGACAAATCACAGTCTCGATTCGTGCCAACCCAACATACACTTTCGGAGATACCCGTAGTGTACCTTTATAGCCACCCAGTTATGTTGTGACGTTTGGCACTCCCAAAGCATTCCTACGGTATCCGGGAGTTGCACAATCTCATGGTCTAAGGAAACGATACTTGACATTGGAAAAGCTTTAATAGACGAACTACACGATCTTGTGCTATGCTTAAGATTGGGTCTTGTCCATCACACCATTCTCCTAATGATGTGATCCCGTTATCAACGACATCCAATGTCCATGGTCATGAAACCGTGACCATCTATTGACCAACGAGCTAGCCAACTAGAGGCTCACTAGGGACATGTTGTGGTCTATGTATTCACACATGTATTACGGTTTCCGGTTAACACAATTATAGCATGAACAATAGACAATTATCATGAACAAGGAAATACAATAATAACCATATTATTATTGCCTCTAGGGCATATTTCCAACAGCATGGGCCTCTTGTGGGACTTCGTCCATTCCTCCTCACACAGCCCATGTAGCCTCTTGGGTCGAAATACCCCTCCCGATGGTCCCTCGGTACCCTCCCGACACTCCCGGTACACTACCGATGAGCTCAAAACTTTTCCTGCGACCAAAACAGGACTTCCTATATATCAATCTTTACCTCCAGACCATTCCGGATCTCCTCTTGACGTCCGTGGTCTCATCCGGGACTCCGAACAACCTTTGGTCACCACCATACATAACTCTATACTATCGAAACGTCACCGAATCTTAAGTGTGCAGACCCTGCGGGTTCGAGAACTATGTAGACATGACTAAGACTTCTCTATGCCAAGGATTCAGTTAATCTCGTATGTTGTTACCTTTGTTCTTCGGTATGTTACTTGCCCGAGGTTCGATCGTCGGTATCTCTATACCTAGTTCAATCTCGTTACCGGCAAGTCTCTTTACTCGTTACATAATACAAGATCTCGTGGCTAACACTTTAGTCACATTGCTAGCAAGGCGCATTGTGATGTTGTATTATCGAGTGGGCCCTGAGATACCTCTCCGTCACAAGGAGTAATGAATCCGAGTCTTGATCCATACCCACTCAATAGACACTCTCAGAGATACCTCTAAAGCACCTTTATAGTCACCAGTTACGTTGCGACGTTTAATACACACAAGGGACTCCTCCAGTCTTAGTGAGTTGCATGATCTCATGGTCATAGGAACAGATACTTGACATGCAGAAAACTATAGTAATAAACTGAAACGATTATATGCTATGTTTATAGTTTGGGTCTTGTCCATCACATCATTCTCCCAATGATGTGATCCCGTTATCAAATGACATCTCATGTCAATGGCTAGGAAACCTTGGCCATATTTGATCAACGAGTTAGTCTACTAGAGGCATACTAGGACAAAGTGTTGTCTATGTATCCACACATGCAATGTGTTTCCAATCAATACAACTATAGCATGGATAATAAACGATTATCATGAATAAGGAAATATAATAATAACCATTTTATTATTTCCTCTAGGGAATATTTCCAACAGTGCATGCATAGGTATTGTTGGAGCTTCACATATGACGAGGAGGAGTGTCAGCACATACGTACAACTACACCATTCGCGAGGGAAGCTTGGAAGTGGAGAAGGAAGAAGAGGAGTTGCCGATACAACTGGCGAACAACCGGTGGGCGGTACAACCGGTCCACCACTGGTCTACCTCCGGCCGAGCTTCTGTTATGAAGCGGTGCAAGGCCGGTACTAGACCAGCTGTTCCGTTTTTTCTTTCTTGACCGGTACAACTGGCCACCCTAGCGGCACAACCACCTGACTGCCTATGCGCAGGATGGGCCTGAGGCCCATGTATCCCCCTCTCATTTACCCCTTCGTGCCTAGGACTATATATACTCCTCTCCCACCTCGATTCTAGGGTTAGCAAAGTGATAGCTCATTCTTGAGCTTTGCTCCTTCTTCTACTTCTCATGAAGACCGAGGCCTCCACTAGAGAAGATCCTTAGAGGATGTCAAGGACCCTTCGAGGGAAGATCCCTAGTAGATTCAATACCTCATCTCCCTTTGGGATTTGGGATGAACTACCCATGTATCCTTATTTCCATTGTTGTACTTGGATCTAGATGCACCTCCTGTATTGCTTGTGATTGATGAGTACTTGGTGTGGATCTTGTCCAATAGAGTATTTTCCCTTTGATTTCTCCATGTTTTCCCCTCGTGTTCTTCGTGTTCTTCCCCAAATCCACCTCCAATTCGTGAAGATCGGGCCACCCTCGGGTTTGCCCCATATCAATGTGACCTACTGGACCATGTTTCTCATCCTCATCTTATCTTTGCAACAACGATGGTGTTGTGGAACAATGGCAACGAATGGCGACTATACAAGTGCACGACACATCTGGAGATGTTGTTGCAATTTTTGCAATATGGGTCGTGTTGCACAAAATTAGATGCAACAGATATGTGTTTGCAACTTTTGCAATAAGAGTCTTGTTTTAGAAAATCAAAGAAGAAGAGGTTTGTGCAACACATGTCTTGTTGCAGAAAGTTAGAGAAGAGAAGATTTTGCCACATGGATTTTGTTATAGGAAATTAAAGAAGTGAAGGTTTTGCAACAAAGATCTTGTTGCAAGAGGAACGATAGAGACAAGTTGCATCAACGAATCGGACGTCACTCGACACGTAGCATGCCCATTAAATATAGTTAATCTTACATTTGTAAAAAAAATAATCAAGCATTTGAAAAATATTAAATGTGTATAGAAAAATGTTGATCATGCATTAAAATGTTAATCTCGTATTTGAAAAACATTAATCGAGCATTTTAAAAAGTTAAAAAAAGTACAAAGAAACAATGTTAATCATGTATTCAAAAAATGTTAAACTTGTATTTAAAAAATGTTTATAGAAAAAATGTTGGCCATTTATTAAAAACCGAGAAAGAAAAAAGAAAATAAGAAAACATATGAAAACCGGAAAAAAAAGAAAAAAATAAGGCAGACAACGCGAAAAGAAAGAAAAACCCATAAACACCGGGAAAGAAGGAAAGAAAGACGGATAAAAGAGAGAGAGAAAGAGAGAGAGAAAATCCAGTGAAAACCATCAAAGAAATACCGAAAACCAGTGAGAAACGGAAGAAAAACATAAGATTGAAAAAACAGGTGAAGAAATAGGGAAAATCAAAAGAAATAATAAAAGAAAAACATAAAAAATCGGAGAAAACGAGTATATCAACCAGCACGAGCGATCTGCTCGACTGGAAACAACAAAAGGAAAACACAAGACGAAAAACGAGCCGACCTAGTACTAGAGCGGGGCGAAAATGCTTGAGGCAAGACCGAAAGAAGACTCACTATAAGAGAGATATTGCCTTTGCGGACTACAAAGTAGGGAAACGACAAGCCTCGATCCACTAGGTTTAATTCGATATGTCGCTCACTCAGGATGCGGCTCAAATCTCTCTACTTCGGCCCGTGAAGGTACGTCTACCCGTCACTCTTCTTTGTCTTCTCTAGGAGCAACTAATACATTTTTCATAGTAGATACTTCTGAAGCGGAAATGCTCCGACCACCATGTGCGACATGTTGGGTTTATTATGCAAGAGAGCATTTTTTTCATGGGTCATAGGCGAGATGTAGGGCATGTTCTGATGTCCTCCACCTTCCAACTTCATGAACTCCATACTTAGAGTCGGGCCAAACTTTTATGTCCAAGAAGCCGAATCTGAGAAGCTAAGGCAACCTGTAGTGCAAGAATGCGAAGCAGAGAAAGCCTAGCTCCACCAAACCATGAAGTTGAGAGTTCATTATGTTTAGAGAGAGTTGCCGGCAAAGAAAATGATTCGCTCTCCTCCCACTCGAAATGGAAAAAACTATATCTAGAGGAACTGGAACCTCTCTCGTACATAGGGTTGGCCGAACTGGGCTGGATCCGGATGGCATGTTATGGTGCTAAGGTAGACCTGCGATGTTGTCAGCCCATGGTAGAGATGGAGAAGCTTAGCGATGTTGTCGAACGAAATTACTTCACTACGCGGAGTAAGAAGTTGCACTGAGAAGATGGATTTAGGGAGTTCGCAGAGTTGGGAGGAGTTCCAAATATGTCCATAGCATTTCCGGACTACAAGGGAGGGAGATGAAGACAGGTCCTGATTCATTGGGCTCAACTCCATACGCCACTCACTCTGGATGCAACCCAAATCTTTCCACTTCGACACGTGAAGGTATGTCTATCTTCACTCTTCGAGGTCTTCTCTGGGAGCAACTAATCCATTTTCCAAGTGGGTATTTCTAAAGCGGAAACGCTCCAACCGCCATGTGTGGCATGCTGGGTACATTATGCAAGAGGGCGTTTTCTTCATGTTTTTTTAGTATTTTTGGGTTTTATGTTTTTCGATTATGCCTGTTTTTTAGTTTTTTTCTAATCTTTTTTTATTGGCTTTCTTGGCTTTGGGTTTTTTTATTCTTCGTTTTTTTTTTTTTGCTTTTTCATTGTGCTTTTCAAGTGAAGCACAAAAGCACAGTTGTGCTCCATTGTGCTTTTGGGTGAAGTATAGTTATGCTTCATGAGTGAAGCACAATTGTGTTTCCCTTAAAGCGAAGTATAGGTGTTTTTCCTCAAAAAGTGAAGCATAAGTGTGCGTTTTCATACGAAGGACAAACTGTGCTTGTATGCTTTCCAAAATATATGAAGTGTCATATCACATATTTTTTTGATTTATTTTGTTCTTTCCATTTTAGAATTTTTTTCTAGTTTTTTTTGTTTTCAGTCGGTTTTTAATTGAAGCCTAAATTGTGCTTCTGTGTTTCCCTACGAAAAATGAAGCACACTTTTGCTTTTATGCTTCACTAAAAGTGAAGCACAAGTTAGTTTACTTGGAAGCAGAGGTTAGTACAGCTTGGAAGTGCAAAATCCTATTAGTTGAACACATAAATGTTTCTAAAAAATGTTTGTTGAAATCTATCAAGACGAGATCTAATTTTAAAGATCTCGATGCGATATACACAAGAAGAATAAAAACAGTACTTGATTTGGACGCATGGTTCAAGATATAAAACGTTTGGGAAAAATGGATTTAAACAGATCAAACAAACCCACTCGAACCTTCGTGTGTGGGAAGGAAATCCCATCAAAACTCTCAAGTTGCGTTAAGTGTCACAAAAACTCGATCAAGTTTGAACTACATATGCTACATAGTTTGCTCGTTATTTTTTCTAAAAATAATTTCTAAGTACAAATGTAGTCATTTCATCAGAGATCCAATAATATTTTTGCAAGATTTCAACCTTAGCTATGAACGACCCTGCCTGCCATTTTGACTGCATTTTGAAATCGACATACGAAATTCAAAAAAATGCAAAACCTTCGCGTTTTGTCATTATATATGACCTAGTTTTCATTATATATTTTAAATTGCCACAATCTTTTTTAATACAGGAATATTCCCATCAAATGTGATTTACATTTTTAAATACATTATCAAAATTTATGTGAACAGATGTCTATAATATATATGTTTAGAATATTTCAAAATATAAACAAAACTTAAATACAAAAGCAAAAAACAAAAAATAAATGTGAACAAATGAAAAGAAGCACCAGGTCCATGGTCGCATGCTAGGTTGGCCCAATGACCGCGAGCAGAAAGAAGCTCCGAGGCGTCGTGAGAATGACTAGTCGCCCACCAAGGTCCAGACCCAACAGAGGATTGACTATACAAATAAATTCCACGTGGCTAATTATCACAATGTGAGATCTAGCCTAATTGTTAGCCCTGCCTTACCGCCACGCGAGGTCACGGTTCGAACCCTCATGCAACTTCTTTTCATTTCTGTCGCCCAGTACTAATTGGTTGTTGACATGCAGGCCCCCGATCCCGCATGTAAGTATGACGGGTCCCACACATTGTTGGAAGGCTATGGTGTTAGGGCATGAGCAACGGTGGCTATAGGAAACGTTAGCCTCAGCCATCCATGTAAATAAAGAGTCCTCAAACTAGCGTATGAAATAATTCTACCCAATGGTGCAACCTCCTCCGTAGCCCCATCCGCCTCTCTTTCTTTTCTTTACCTTTTAATTTCTCTCTCTCACTTTTCCCAAAACTGCATAGGATGCATCTTGCTTTGCTATGGTCCGTGAGAAAGAGAGAAAGGCAAAGGCAAAACAAGAACGTCACAAACAACTTTTGTCAGAGAAGAGGCGGTCTCTTCTGCAGGCATCCGTTTTCTTCTGCAAGCACTATTTTGAGACGCCATGGACCATCCGAGCCTAGGTGGAGACCTAGAGCAGCTGTCCACCGTGTAGCGATGGCCATGCCCTTATTGGTCTCACGCGTCAGGTTGGTATGTCGGGCCCACACGTTTTTTGTAGTCTTTGAGTGATGTTGGTCCCATGTGTCAGGTCGATCGGTGGGCATGTATGTGCCGCAGGCCCCACATGCTAGGTTGGTAGGATGGGTCCTACACGTCATTGGGAACCTCTGGATTGTGTGGGTCCCACTCAGTGAGGCTGGGCCCCACACGTCAATGGGAGCCTATGGGTGGTGTTGGTCCCACGCGTAAGATCGATGAACCCACCAGTCAATTGGAAAAAATTAAGTGCTAAATAGTGACATGTAAGTGAGAATGACACCTAAACACGCCATGTAGACGAGATGGCCGAGTTATCTACCAAGTCATGCAAAATCAAATCATCGTATACATTACGACTATCTAAATTGGTCATAATCGACAAGAAATAACATCGTAAATCATTTACACATATTTATGACCATTTCCTGTAAGGATATTATGACCTTTCTGACTAAAATGATAGTTAAACTTTAGGGTTTGACCCCCTCTGAAACGCCTTACGACCATTTGGTGTGAAATGGTCATAGATTTATAACCAATTCACCCACGACCATTGGGAGAAGGTTATACAAACTGGCATATTTCTTGTAGTAAAGACATGTGTGCCAGAGCGTAATGGACTAAGACGTTCGTGGCACCGGAGGATGATAGCCACTTGGTGCAGATGATGGCCAGGGCCTCGGTGGCAAGCGACCATGTAAGACCCATCGTTCTTGACGAGACGATGAGGACGAGACTACGTGTGGAGGCACATGGGACGAACACCAGATGCCAATCTCGAGTCGGCCGCTTGGTCCGAGGGGCCTAGGGCCACGGCTTCATGAACGCCGGAGGGCGTCGCCCCCATGTGCATGCACTAGCGTCGTCATTAGTCTTCTCTTCTTCTACTTGCTCTCGATAGAGGCGTGTTGATAACGTGTTTGAAGTAGAAAGCAAAGAACAAGAGAGTTGAATGAAAGAATATTCATTAGTGATTATTGATGATAGACATGGGGTATTTATACCCAGACGGAAGTACATATGTTGCTTGGGAGTCAGGTTAAATGGCAAGTAATTACGTAGTTGTTTTGAGAGTCAAGGCAGTACATGGTTAACTGGGAACCAAGCAACCTATCTAACAGTTAACTTAATCCTAATTAGCATAATTAATAAGCAACTAAATCATTCTTAACAAAAACCTCACTCTAACGGGCAATAGATATGCTTCTTAGTTTGTTTTAGTAGTTTTTAGGTACCTTTTGTTATGTAAAAATTAATTGGCAAATCAATTAAAATCGGTGTACAGACATTTTGATGACTCTGATTGGATGACCTTCACCCGTCCGGCTATCCGCGGACATGTCCAAAGGTGTTCGTGGACATTTGGTGATGTCTATTTGATGATCCGCGTTGGAGATGTGTGAAAGCTAGGATTCGTTGGTGATGTGTATTGAATATATTTGTTGGTTTAATTTTGTGGTTTGAAGTATGGAATTATGTACGTATATTGTATTAGTTGACTGTTTATAATGTGGGCAAATAAGGAAGATGCTTAATGTGAATGGAAGCTTCTCCTCGTTAACTCTGCAAAAGAAGAGGGGAAAGAAAGTGCAGCAATAAAATTGCAGGAGAAGCGTCTAACGGCAACAATGGAGGGTTAGACAAGTGGTTCACCGACCTCTCGACTAAATAAGTGAGCAGCTTGTTTGGATAGACAATTTGGACTAAACTAAAGTGACTTCCGAAATTAAGAACAAAGTACAATGCATGGCTTTTTTCAGATTCAGAGACATCAAATAAATACAAGAGGGATTTCTAAACAATGGTTGCAGCAATAGAAATAAAATCTTGGCTAGGAAGTCCATCGAAGATCGTAGCATGGATGGCATGTCTCAATTTTCAGGAACAACGTTGAACCAAATAATTCTTTAGAAGATATTTGGGCAAGATATATGAACCTCTCTACTTGCAGACTTCAATGAACATACCAGCATGTTTGGTTGGTAGGTTTCAATGAACCAAATAATTGCGAGCCTGCTTGTTCGTCCAATAATCTAGTCATTGTGATCAGTACTAAAGATTATGCCACATATTAGCATCTGATGACTTCTCTTATGCAGTGTGTTAGAGTTGTGTCGAATATTAATGTACAAGGTAGGTTACAGTTGGACTTGGTTTTGAACTGTGTGTAGACAGGGTAGGAGTCGTGTCCTATTAGGACACCTGTACCCTAGGCCTCTCATATATATGCCAACATAATAGCACAAGCACGCGGGGGAGCCGGTGGCGTTTGCCGGTGTCCAGGGCGGCCGGGGTGCGGTATTGTGACGGTGTCACGGGGAGGAGCGCCCGTAGTCATGCCCCCGGGATGTAGTCATATCGGTGAACCTACAAATCTCGGTGTCGTGCTCGTGTGATTGCTTGGTCCTCGAATGATCGACGGTGTACCTCGGATTTATTCTAACACAGTGAGTTGTGCTTCCACAAAGTCAAGACGGAGAGATAGGTCATTTGCAGCAACAATGCTGCAGGTAGGCAAGTTCCCTGAAGCTTCTCACTATTGTGGTCCTCTGGTTACAGGAAGCAGTTTTACTGGCATGAGAAGATTATTATAGCTGGATATATCATAGGAAAATTGATTTATCAAGCTCTGATAGAAAGCATTAGTTCCTGGAGTAAGGATCAATATTATCTTGTCTGCAGTCGCTATGTATCATTAACAAGAATGCAAGTACAATCTGCATAACTGATTTGTCAAATTTCTAGGTATGGGGATAGTTTCCAAAATATCGGTACAACAATAATGCAAGTACAAAATTTTCCCCAGAAACACATGTGACAACGTGGCCAATTTTCCCAGTAAAGATTACTGATATATTCATGAGTCACAATTGTTACTACATATCGACTTTTATTTGATTGTACACACATAACCGTTTGAATTTTTAACAAAGACACACAATACTCTTCTCTGTCACACCGGAATATTTCGATGCGCATATTCGAAAAATGCACACACTTGACATGGCTGCTGTGTGTGAAACCATTCAGGCAACTGATCAAATCAAATGAAACAAAATAAATCCCCCAAATTAAGACGACATTAACAATTAGATTGGTAGTTGGAGACTCATATTCGCGCTTCATCGGCATATGTAGATAAACTAAATGCAAGGGGCAACCTTGGTTTTCTTAATGTACTCTCCGCCCCCTCCTTTTTGCAGAGCTAACGAGGAGGGCTTCCGTTGACACTAAAGCATCTCCCCGTATTAGCACAAATTATAAACAAAAAATAATACTCCCTTTGTAAAGAAAAATAAAAACGTTTAGATCATTAAAGTAGTGGTCTAAACACTCTTATATTTCTTTACAGAGGAAGTATAATATACAAAATTCTACACTTCAAAACCCAGAAATAACAAACTACACCAACAAATATGTTCAATTTCCCTCTCAATAAAAGGCTGAATCCCGGATTTAAAGCACACACTCATCGAAGAATTGGTAACTTTGCACAAATTTAGTCTTTTTTTACCGGATGTCCCTGAAGGGACACAAATTTAGTCTTTTTCATCAAGTACATTCAAGTGGAGTCTGGATTTCTACCTGATAATAATTTTGAGGTTTTTAAAACTAGGATTTTTTGCTATAAACATGTATCTATTTATTTATTTTTCAGGGGTGAAATAAAAAATATAGTAACTATTTTACCTTTTTAGGGGTACTAATTGTTTTTTCTTAATGGGAAAACATATATCTAGTGTGTTTGGGCCGACACGGAGTTTTTAGGCCCAGATGCTATTGGTCTGCAAGTGTGGGACTGTGGGTGCGGGTAACGCAACATCAGCCCACCGTCTGCCCTAATCCCAGAATCCCATTCTTCTCCAGTCCCTTCGTCGGCAGAGGTTTGCTATGCTAGGTCGGCGCCGCCGCCACCGGCCACGGCTCGCTACCTCCCTCGCGGCCGCGGGCAGATCGTTGATGCGGAAGGTCGGCATGGCGACGCCGGCTTCTTCACTAGCTGCCGCGTCGGAAGTTCGCCGCCGCCGTGCCGTGTCGATCTACCGCTGCGGAAGCTCACTGCCGCCCGCCGCCTCCTACTTCTCCTCGTATCAGGTACGCAAAGAGAAGTAGGCACAATCCACCATCGCAACCTTCCTCCATCTTCTTCCCGCATCACTTGACCATTTCTCCATTAAATCTGCGTGCCTCAGGTGGTCTCACTCTTCTGCTCGAGATGCCGACGGTGGCTAGCCTCACCGACGACCTCCTTGTCGAAATCCTCTCCCGTCTCCCCGTCAAGTCGCTCCGCCGCTGCATGTGTGTCTCCAGGACCTGGCGGGGCATCATCTCGCACCCGCACAACCGCGGGCAGCTGCCCCAGACCCTTGAGGGTTTCTTCTACATGCCCTGGAGCAAGCCGGCGCCAGCTCCCAGTTTTACCAACGTCACCGGGGCAGGCCGCCCTCTGGTCTCTCCTCTCTTCGATTTCCTGCCCCAGCACCAGACCATCTTCCTCCTGTCCTGCTGCAACGGCCTCCTCCTCTGCCGCTGCTGGGAAGGCCAGGACGAATTCCATTACGTCGTGTGCAATCCGGCCACGGAGGAGTGGGTCTGATTGCCCGACTCCGTCAATGCCGGCACCGAGTGCATGGCACGTCTGTGTTTTGACCGGGCTGCGTCGGACCACTTCCATGTGTTCGAGTTCTCCGAGGATCACTACATCAGCGATGCCGGAATGGAGGTGTATTCCTCTAAAACAGGGGGATGGGTTCACAAGGAGAACGGATGGATTGATACGGAAGATGAGGAAGCATTTGTTGCCCTTGTTGGTCATCACTCGGGAGATGTGTTTCTTAATGGCTGTCTGCATTTTCTTACCACGGATCCGGATTTAGTAGCTGTGGTGGACACCGAGGGGAAAACATGGAGGAACATACTTGTCCCTGATCTTGGCACTCTTGATCTCATTCAGAAGTCTCAGGGTTGTTTGCATTTCGCCACGTTTGTTGAAACAAATGATGGCATGGTTCAATTGGTAGTTTATGTTCTTGAGAACTACCGCCGTCAAGAATGGATATTGAAGCATAGGACCGATGCTTCATATATATTTGGAGAGAGAGAGATTGATCTTATACAGGGCTTTCAGTGGGTTGCGATGCATCCAGACTGTAACATGATCTTCTTAACTGTGGGGTGGGATAATACATTGGTCTCTTATGATATGGATCAACACAAAGTTAAGAGATCTGTGATCTTGGAGGGGATGACAATCCGCGATATCTGCCATATGTGCCTTTGTACTCGGAGTTACAAACTCTGCACGTGTGACGTAAAAATTGAGGTTGGTGCCTTTATAACAAGTGGATCATCAGTAGTAGACAAATCTTCTTGCTATGGAGTAGCTGGCTTGGCATGTTAGCTTAATCCAGTTCCTGTTTTCTCTCTGTAGTAGTGCCTATTAGATATGTGCTAGCTTGTGGAGCATATGGCTTTGATCAAATTATGCCTGTGATTATCAACTCTGGAGGGAGAAACTAGAAATGAGAGTGCCCCTTTTTATTTCTAAGGATAATAATTTAGAAGTAAACAATATCGGATCCATTATTACTGAACATGGAATTTGGATGCCAAGACATCAATTTGGTTATTCAGTATTAGGAGTTGTACTACCAATCAACTTGCTGGTCTTGCCTTCAGCACTCTTTACTCTTTAGAGATAGTTATTTGGAAGGATGCAAATATTGGTAATTGGGTAGTTAACGACTTAACGTCAATGATGGCAGTGGCTCTTGTGTTGTCAAGCAAGTAGTATATGCTAGGGCAAAGTTGTGAATTTTCAGGAACTAAAACGTGAATTAGCTTACTAAAACGTGCTTTTCTTCATTAGGAGGTGGAGACCCTTGTACAAGAACTGGATGGTACATAAGACGCGACTAGATACATTTATATTTAGACAAATCTAAATACTAAAATGTGACTAGATACATTTATATTTAGACAAATCTAAGACAAGAATTTTGGGACAGAGGGAGTAAGTAGTATATGCTAGTGTATTAGCTTACTAGCTGAAATGGCAAAGTTGTGAATTTTCTCTTGCATGTCTCTTTGCTCAGGCGTACTCCATATAATATCATTGTTAGTTGTGTTGTTGAGGGTACGTAACTGAGGAAACAAAATACTTAGAACTTATGTTGTTCTTTGGTTTTCATTTCATTTACCTTTCCTGCATGCATCTTTTAACCTGTTTTAGGGCAATTTATCTTGTTCTTAGTTTTAAATCCCAAATCCACCCCGATTTCTTGTAGTAAATTACCTGAGACCTGACAGTTCTCCACTGTTTTATTCGTTAGGAGCCAGGTCTTGAGGAAAGTGCTTTTCTTCATTAGGAGGTGGAGACCCTTGTACAAGGACTGGATGGTACATAAGACGGAAGAATTGGCTACAGTACCCTTGAGGTTGGATTCAGGATGACAGCACCAGTAAAGTTTATGGGGCGCTTGCGTGGTTACTGTTGGTATGCTCCTGGCCTCCTGGGGACAAACACATTTGCATGTGATAGTTAATCTCTTGTTGGCAGATAAATAAGTCGTGAGGAGTATGGTCGTATGCATGCTTCCATCTTTTGTATTTATAATTTTCTTCGCTTCACCGAATCTGTCATACAATATGTGTTTTTTTCTTGAGTATTATGATATCTGATGGTGCAATGTGGAGCTTTCTGGTAATGCTGTGAAATATCTCTTCAGTACATGAGCTGTCCTAATGAGCGTGTTTTGTCGTCTCAATTCATCTTTGAGCTGTCTTAATGTATTGCAATTGTTTTTTTTCCTACAATTGTTTTACCTCTGCTCTACACATAACATGTAAAAGTCAACATTTATTTCTTCTTTCTTTCTTTCTTTCTTTCTTTCTTTCTTTCTTTCTTTCTTTCTTTCTTTTGACACATTGTGGTTATTGAGTCATCGAATGTTCATTTGGGAGGAAGGAGGCGGGAGGTGAGGAGCAATGGTGGTGGCCTTGATGTGGCTATCGGAGAGCAGGGAGATGTCGTGTGCCCAAGGTGACCAGGGAGGGGCTTATGAAGGAATCGTATAACAAGTCTTCCGTGAGATCGCCTGTCAGGACCTGACTAGTTTAAGCTGAACTTTGCGCTTGAAATTCAGAGTTTCAGAGCAATTCTACTCGACTTGCTAGGGTTTGTATTATCATCATAGAGGATGAAAGAGAAATGGGCTCTATAGGAGCCATTACACTAAGTATCGTTGTCGGATGTTGAAGAACGACGCATGGCAGTCTGGGAGACGTCTGATTCATGATCAATGGCTGAGAGTGAGCCTGATTGAGCGAACTTAATAAACTCCACTTGGATATACTTGGGGCCTCTTTGATTCATAGGATTCTAAAATGCAGGAATAGGAAAAACATAGGATTAAAATGGCAAGCTCATCTCAATCCTACAGGATTTTTGGGTTGTTTGATTGCAATCTTAGAAAAAACAAAGGATTCTTTCAAAGAGGTTTGAGTGGATACTAGAAATCCTATATGAAGTAGTACAAAGAAATCCTTGGGAAAAATTCATGTAGGATTCAATCATATGTATCAAACAACTAACATAGGAAAAAATCTTAAGGATTCTGATCCTCTAAATTCCCAATAAAAATCTTTTGAAACAAAAAAATAGCCAACTTTGTATAAAGGTACCAGTTCTTCAGTGGAAAATTTTTTTGTACCAGTTCTTCGACGAGTGTGCGTGACCAGGCAACATAACATACATTATGGCCTTTTTCTCAAAAATAAAAATGGACGTGTTTGTTGGTTTAGTTTGAATATTGTATATTGTATTAGTTGACAGTTTATAAATATGGAATAAACGTTTTGGTTGACAGTTTATAAATATGGAATAAACGTGTTTGTCTTTGATGAGCGTGCGCGACCATGTATAATAAATATGGAATTTTGTATATTGTATTAGTTGACAGTTTATAATTTACGCCAATACGGTAGATGCTTAGTGTGAACGAAATGTGCTCCCCGTTAACTCTGCAAAAGAAGAGGGGGAAGAGAGTACAGCCAGTGGTTCCAGGATAAACGTTTAACGGCAACAATGGAGGGTTAGACAAGTGGTTCACCGACCTCTCGACCAAATAAAAGAGCAGCTTGTTTGGAGAGACAATTTGGACTAAACTAAAGTGGCTTCTGAACTTAAGAACAGAGTACACTGCAAAGCTTTTTTTTCAGGTTCAGGCATCACAGAAATGCAGGAGGGATTTCTGAGCAGTGGTTGCAGCAACAAAAATAAAATCTTGGCAAGGAAGGCGATTGAAGATCGTAGCAGGGATGGCATGTCTCAATTTTCAGGAACAACATTGAACCAAATAATTTCTGAGAAGATTGTTTGGGCAGGATATCTTAACCTCTACTTGCAGACTCCAATGAACAGACCAGCATGTTTGGTTGGTAAGTTTTCAATTGTCATCCTGCTTGGTCGTCCAATAATCTAGTCCCTGTGATCAATGCTGAAGATTATGTCGCATGTTAGCGCCTGATGAGATCTTCAGGATTTCTCTTTTGCCCGAAAAATCAAGGCCCAGAGACAGGTCATTCGCAGCAACAATGCTGCAGGTAGGCAAGTTCCCTGAAGCTTCTCAGTTTTGTGCTCCAGTGACATAAGAAGTTCATTATGGCTGGATATATCTTAGGCAAACTGGGTATAGGAAATCATTAGTTCCAGGATCAAGCATCATTATTTTGTGTGCAATCACTATATATCGTTAATATGAATGCAAGTACAATTGAAAAACTGATTTGTTAAATTTCTAGATATGATGATAGTTTCCAAAATATTGCACGAACAATAATGCAAGTACAAAATTTCCCCCCAAAACACTTGTCACAATGCTGCCAATTTTCTGAGTAAAGATTACTTATGTAATTCAGGAGTCACAGTTGGTACTACATGTAGACTTTTATCTGGTTGTGCGCACACAGCCAGTTGAATTTTTAACAAAGACACTTTTTTTCGCAACGTTGGCACGAGCGCTGCCGCATCTATTAGAGGAGAAGAAAACACAAGTTTAGGCTGAAACCCGATTACAATTGGATGCAATGTCCTTAGCCTCCATCATCTTGTACAACTCTGGCAAATGCTAATTCTCTCATTCGGATGGACTCCTGAATTCTAGAGAAAGTGTCCTAGACACCAACATAAGCATTGTCAAAAACTCTCCCGTTTCCATCTTTCCAAATCTGCCAAAAAGTGTAAGCGACAGTCCCATCAAACTTTCGCCGGTTGGCCTTAGGAATTTGGCCGGATCGCTCCAGCCATGAGGAGTAAACCGGGATCTTTCAGTGAGCAAATTTGAAAATGCACACCCTTGACATGGCCTTGTGTGCGAAGCCATTCAGATAACCGATCAAATCGAATGAAGCAAGAGAAAATTTCCCCAAATTAAGCAATTTGGTTGGTAGCCATAGACTCACAACCGTGCTTCATTGGCATATGTAGATAAAACGGAATGCCAAGGGTAACCTTCTTTTCTTGAGATAACTCATTTGTGCTGATAGAGCAAATAGAACACAAGTAGTAATTCCAACTCCTGGCACTTCAGTACATGTACAACCTTGCCATTGCAGGACTTAGGAGCACCATACCACACAAAAACTTCCATCCAAACTTAACCGTCAGCAGCATCTATCTGAACCTCTGAACTACCCTATGCTATGTAATATGTACTATCAAACCAAAGAATCTGTCAAGCCTAATAAGCTAGAACGAAGAAGAATCGGATCAAGAGCAGAGTAGCATGACGACGCATCGGCGGATGATGTAGAGCCTGGCCTTGTGCTCCCTCAGCATCCTGCTCAGCCCTCCTGATCCTCCTGACCCCTTGTGCTTGCTGCCATGGGTCTTGACCTTGTACTCCATCTCGATCCTGCTCGGTTGCTGATGAACTGAACTTGGGTGGTTGAGCTCGGTGAGCAGGAAGGCTCTATATTCTTGCACTGCTAGTACTGGATGGAATGGATGGATCTGTGATCTGTGGCCAAGCCAAGTGAGTGTCAAGCGCTTATATAGCAGGGAACTAATTGGCCGAACGGAGAGGAGAGACCACACTTCCACATCATCTTTCCACTTGCCACTATAAAAAACCTGATGGGGATGGGGGTATATGCCCCTTGCAGGATGCGAGGAGCTGACTCTACCTCCACAGCCACATGCAGCGGCAGCGGCAGCCCCGATCAAGTTGCAGCGGATTCCGATGACGCCCCAGGGGGCAAATCGCCTTGTGGACAGCCAGAAAGGGTCGCTCTTGACACCGAATCCATCGGTTGCACCCACGATCAGGGCGCCTAATCCCCCATTTGCACTAGCTTCTTCCTCAATTAGGAGATGGGACCGGGAGTGGGTGGCCAGGCTAGGCGCCTTTGGTTGAGGAACTGTCCGGTCGGATCTTGGAATGTAAGGTATGCTCATGTCGTCCTCAAATTGAAGGATCATTTTATAATGCATGGTGACAATGTTCTGACTAGCTTCCATTGTAGTACTCTGGGACCGGCAAGCAGATAAGCAAAACAAAGAAAGTTTTTCTTTTCTTTTGGAAACCCTTGTAGTGTTATTCATATTAGATAACGCTCTGAGTGTTGCTATGGAAACTTATAGCAATGAAATTATTGAAAATAAAATATAAATATATGAGAATAATATTGCACCACATTCGCAGCATATGACGGTAGAAAACCTAGAGATAAACGGTGGGTGGATGGATGTTAGGCCATCTCTAGTAGATCCCTCCATAGTTATATTTGAGGTAGTAATTTTTGCTTTGAGGGATTAAGGGCTATCTAGCAGATCCGTCGAACCATTACCTTCTCTAAAATTTGACTTTCTATCCCTTAAATGTTTCCTCACGTACCTATTTTTAGTCTAGAGAAGACGCTTCTCAAAATAAGTAGGGAGATGTACAACAGCCCCGCCTCCCCCTCCCCACCGTCTCCGGCCACCACGACCACCACTAGACAACAATGAAGAACACAAAAACTCTTAAATATGAAGGATCCAAGGCCCCCTCACAGTGCAAAGATGGCGGCCAAAGGCAAGGGGAACGGAAGTCTCTCTCGCGGCAGTAGCTCCACAAACCCTAACTCTAGTACGCTCCGCTTTCTTAACTTAATAAAGAAGGGATATTTATGCCTAGTGGTATAGTCCCTGTTTTTTTATGTCCAAATAGGGTTTGGGTCCTCATTTTCCAACCAAAGTCTGGCCCAAAAGCCTAGAAATAGTCTACAATAATTGATGTTTGACATTTTAAAATAAAATGGGTATAATGTTATAATTTTAAAAGCATAACATCGCAAAGAGCAAAAAACCACAAATTAAGGGATCATATTTCATTTTACCACAACCTTTGTGGTTTGTAACAACAAAACCCTTGTTTTGATGTAGTGATTCACAAATAACTGATGTTAACAGAAAAACCGAC
Organism: Hordeum marinum; assembly: GCA_022496015.1. Lineage (NCBI taxonomy): Eukaryota > Viridiplantae > Streptophyta > Magnoliopsida > Poales > Poaceae > Hordeum > Hordeum marinum. Next base: position 435,794,448 of record CM039672.1, on the reverse strand, counting down.
CATCGGGTTGCCAAGCAAGCTCTGCAACATGCCACTTCTCTGTCTCGAAACCACTTCTTTCTATCCTATGAGCCAACCCTCAAAGAAGCTATCGACAACACCCTCATAGCGGAGCGTGGCAGCCACCGACTTTGACGGTGACTGCGTGTGACTATTATGGAGGGGACACGACATGACATGCCCCTCTCTTGCCCTTTTGGGCACTACAACTTGGCACCAAATTGAGGTGGCATTGCCTAGGCCTCACGGAATGACAATGCCTTGGAATGGGGATGATCACATACACATAAATTTTCTGTTATGCTCTATTGAAAGCCCACGCAAAATAACATGTTACATTTGTTTTGTTCATGTGTTAGCTCCACAAAATTCGACTTTCCACCTTTGAGCCATGATCGCTGTTGTAACCTTAAATTTGTGGCAGCCACTACAATGACGACATCCAAGTCGTCATCGCAGTCACTGCCGAAGACACACCGATCCATGGGTATCATAGTCCATCGAGACATGTTGGGTCGTGGCTATTACAATGAGGAGCATCCTGGAGGGCCAGTCGCCATTTTGTCCATGATGATTGGGAGCATGTAGTCTTTGTTGTAGTTGGTTGTTGCTGACATAGAGGGGTCGGTGAACAGGAGCTCAGAGTAGCCACCGTCACCTCTCTTCACTACCCAATTGGAGTCGCTGGCGCCACGCGGAGGCAACATAAGCTCGGGGAGAGCGGGTGAGTCCAACTCAACCCGGTTAAGCATCGCTTGTGCTATGTTGTTTGCCAAGTCCGAACTATTGGGTGGGCCCCTAGATTCAGTATTGCTATTAACATGGGTTAGCTAGCTTGGCTGGAGTCCAAACCCCAAAAGTTGTGATAAAGTCAAATTCTGGGCCCTGAAGTTATGCTTTTGTGATATTTGATCTATTTTTTAAACCAATACAGGGAAGACAATAGTCAATGTGCTATAGTATATGCCTTTTTTGCGAGAAAGTGCATTACACATCTTTAGAAGCATACCGCAGTTGCTTCTCGTAGTCCGGTCCGATCAAACAAACCCTTAGACTTGCAATGCACCATGCAAAGCTTTTTATCCGCTCCCCTCTATATGGACACTTGAGAAAATAAACCATATTCAAGTTGTCACCGCCTCTTGAGCTTGAACTTGAACTCGGCCCATCTTGTCCTGGAGCACCATCTTACTCCTACTGCTCGATTGCTAGAATCATTGGTTTACCTAATGAGTTGAACATGGTATTGATTTCTAAATTGGCATTAATTCACTTTAGTAGAAACAATTTCACTGTTCTATCTAATAAAAACTAACAATATATTTGTTTATTTATGTAAAGTCCAAAATAAAGTAGCTATGTTTTGGAATAGCATTGATGAAAATTAGCTATGTTATTCATATGAACAACTCAAAACTTCAATGTGGATTGAAATAAAATAAACTAAGAAATTGGACTGATAACATGCATTATACAATGAAGCATGTGACGTGTCTCACCAACATATTACTTATATGAGTTCATAGTCGTGACGGTCTAAAATCCAAGCATATTTGCATGTACAAGAATTATAAAAGGTATGCATGACATTGACATCAACTAAGAAAATCAGTGGGTCGCTTTTAGCTCGCCATGACCCATGAGTGATCGAGGATACCATACGAAATAAGAAAAAAATCCTTGAAGGTTTTATGTGAAATATGAATTGCTCTCTATCACTGCAAATTGGACATAAAATTAGATGAATGTAGGTATGAGGTTAGTTCCTTGAATATTGGAATAACAAGAACGCAAGTACTTGAAAAAACACGTGTCAATGCTGCCAATTTTCCGAGTAAAGCAGTCGGCCTCACAGAAATATTTACTGAGATGTGTAGGTAAAGTTGAATGCCAGGGGTAACCTTTTCTTTTCTTGACATCATTCACTTGTGCTGATGGAGCAAACACACAAAGCGACCTTCGAACACCCGACACAATAGTACATGTACAACCTTGCCATTGCAGGACTTAGGAGCACCATACCACACCAAAACTTGTAGTGACATCTATCAGGGGCCTTCTAAACTACCCTATGTTATGTGGTAATGTGGTATGTACACACCCACCAAAGAATCTGTGAAGCCTAAGCTATAGAGAAGAACCAAATCAAGAGAGGAGCATGACGATGCATCGGCAGATGATGTAGAGCCTGGCCTTGTGTTGCCTCAACATCCTGCTCAACCCTCCTCGTCTTGCCGCTGATCCTTTGAGCTTGCTGCCATGGCTCTTCATCTTGTCCATCTGAGCAGGAAGGTGGATGTGCAGGAAGAAGCAGGCTCTGCTCTTGCTCTGCTTCTGTTGGTTTGATGTTGGATCCGTCTCTGCTCTGGTTGTGTCCAAGTGAGTGGGCAGCGCTTATATAGCAGGGAAATGGCCAGATGGACGTGACTACTCTACTCACCCACATGATCCTCACATCTTTGCCTACTTGAAACTATTAAAAACTGATGGGGTGGCATTGGGTAGAGAGATTGGGACGGGGGCATATACCCCATGACGCTCCAGGGGGTAAATCGCCTCTGGACAAGGGAAAAGGGTCGCTCTTGACTAATTTACTCTTGACACCGAATCCGTTGGTTCCATCCACAGGTCAGGGATGCCTAATATTCCACATTTCCACTTGCTTCTTCAGTGATCAGCGGGCGGCCAGGCTAGGGGCCTTTCGATGAGGAACTGTCCGGTCGGATCTTGGAATGTAATATAAGCTCATGTAGTCATGTCTGTACATGTCGTCCTCATATTGAAGGAATCGTTTTATAATGCATGATGACATGACGATAATGTTCTGGATAGCTAAGCTTCCAATGTAGTCGGGGACCCGGCAAGCAAATAACTAAAACAAATAAGGTTTGAAAAAACACATGCAGTTTTATTCATACAGCCAACCATTGCAAGTACATTGTTTTGGAATCAAGTTCTAAAAAAGAAATATGCAGCAAGTAAGAAGTGTGCTTCAGTACACCCCCTAAAAAAGATTCATAACTTTTTAGGCAAACCAATGGTGTAGAACTGTAGATTGGAAGTTAAATCTTTATTAAGAACAACTCAAATAGAGTCTCCGTATGGTCCCATAATAGCTGTCAATAGGGAGATTAGGGAGCGAAAAGGCACTCTAGCAGAGTCATCATATGAGCCGCTATCACCATGCATCATAGAGGGCCTTGCATATCTGCCCTTCTAGCCTCCCTCCCCTACCAAATTCTGGAGTCTGGGAAATGGTGAGCCTGCATATGGAGAGCCTTTCATATGCATTATGGCGACTCTGCTTGAACCTTGCCTGACTAGACCACCGCCTCATGATGCTAGCCAGTAAGACCCAGGGTCTTTGGGTCTTTCTCCTGTATTTATACCTTCCACGTTACAGATACTCGACGGCAGCAATCTTACTTTTTCATACACAACGATGGTATGCCAAGAAACATTTGCACTGCAGAATTATTATTCTTCCCTACTGGCATGTAATCTCAACCGCTGCAACCTTCTCCACAAACCATACCCAACATGGGATACCGACCTAAAAATCAAGAGGGTCAAATAAATCAAACACTGAACTAACTAGGCTAGACATGTCAGAATGGCTTGGAGTTGGAGGTACTGGTCTTGCTTCACGGATTGATGTTGCATTCCCGCAGAAAAGGCTGATCGTAGTCAAGATACTTTGACCAGTAGCTTCGGAACTTGGGCAGGCCAATCTCAAGCCAGGGCTTCATGTTGCCATTGTAATGTATGACCGCGGCACGCTCCAGGTCTCTACTGCTTACATGTGGGTTGTAACCTAGACCTAGAACATGCCATGATTGATCGAGGGGGAATGTCTTGTTCCAGAATGTAACCAGACCTGGAGGGAGAGTGCCAAGTTTCCATAGCAAACCGTCTTCGTTCTGCAATCAAAAGTTGACAAATATTTATCAAACGGGATGCGAAATAAAACAACAAATGACAGGTTTTCTGAAAGAAAACAAAGGATGGAGTTAGAAGCTTCCAAGTCATTAACCCTAAGGATTATATACTTCTCTGATTCTCTCATCTTTAGTCATGTCCTCACAAATTTTGAAACTCTGTACAATAGCAGTGTTGAGAGATTTCTCTAAATCTTGCTACCCATGTAAGCTGAAAATTAAATGTGTTCATTACATGGACAATCTGCAACATAACATGGAGAACCTTATAGGGGAATTCGAATAAACTCAGCATTTCACATGATTTTTAGTTCAAAACTTTGTCAGCCTATTTAGGCACAGAAGCCATATTGTCCCAAAGCTAGTTCTAGACATCTTGAGTAATTTATCGTGTATGAAAGTAATCACAAGTATGTGAAACTTACAAGCTTCTGCCAAGAGTGGTAGATTTCAGTTATGTTCTGCCGCCTCCATTCAGCCAGATCGAACATGTTCATTCCAAAAGCCCAGCCACATGCATGGGGGTCAAAATTCTTTGCAATAACAGGACTTGAGAAATTCAAGTAACGATCAAAGCGATGGAAGCTCTCTCCACAAGTCTCTACAGCACCATTAACCTTCCCCTTCATATCAATTGACCAGAGGCCAGTTATGTCCTTTCTTACTACTACATCGCCATCAAGAAAGACCATCTTGTCAAGCTTTGGATAAATCTCAGGCAAGTAGAATCGCAGATGATTAAGCATTGAAAGATACTTTGGGTTTCTGTACTTCAAATCTGAATCTGAATTTGCACGTTGTGCCCTAAAGTAATAATCGATCATAGATTGAGAGCCCAATTGTTTCAGCACCAGGCTGGAGCTGTCATTTAGCCATGTGAACTCGTCAATATTTTGTACTTCAATTGTTGCTTTTCCAGGAGGATTAGAGAGGAACCACATTCTCATTGGAGCGTAATTTAGTCTGTCAGTTACTATGTGGAAAACATGATGAGAAGGATACTGCAGACAAAAAATTCCACTCAGTATGTTGCATGTCATCAATCAGTGTAACTCAAGTTGGAAGTATCAAGAGTACATACCTTGGCATTTAACACTGTCGAATTAACAACGACTGCTGCTGCCAATATATTATCTGAGAACAAGGCATAGTGATACAGTTCGGGATCATCAAGTTTCTCCTGGTTTGGGAATTGCTGTTGACTAGGATCGAATGAAAAATATTCATTAGCTAGCCTCAAGGGGAGGCAGTGAAGACCTTTGGGAAGGGTTTTGGCTGCAAGTTGTGTTAGAAAAACAGTTTGCTTCTTTTGTGCATCCAGCTGCTCCTCTGCTGAGTGAAGCATAGCCCGGAGCTTTTTGACAGCAACAGAGCAATCATCCTGTGTCTGTTTGCCCTTGACCAATGTCTGCTCTAGCGCTTTCACCTTCTCATTGGCACTGAATAAATCAAGATAAATTAAAGATTACTGAATAACTGTGTGAGGCTGCAAAATGCCCACAATATGTTAACACTTTAAAAATCATGAACATTTGGCAGACCCATACTTCTTTGGTAGATCAGAGTCCTTGGATGCATCACCAAGCACCTTTTGAACTTCCCGTATCCGCTGTCGCAAATCCCTGAGGTATTGAGGATTTGCTCGAATGGCTCCAAGACCAAGGTAGACCTTTGCCTTGATTAACTGATCCCTGATATCCCGGACTCTAGTATCAGACAAAGCCATATTTCTACTCCTACCATCTGTGTTCTCTTCTTGAGGGTTCTTCCCTGCGCCTTGATATCCCTGAGGTATCTGTGTTATAGCCTCCAATGATCTTCCCTGCAAATACAAGCCCACACGATGTAGATGAAGCTATGTGCCAAGAAATCATGACTGCAACCTATCGCATTGAGATGTAATAAAAAAACAATAATGTGAACTTTCTTAATAACAAAATGGAAATGCCTAAATTCTGCAGAGAGCGCAGCCAGGATGTTTCCAGCATATGGATGAACATTTCTAAGTTAAGTAATGTATGAAAAGTAGAACACATTGACCAAACTAAATGCACTAGTCGCCAGTGCAGCAAAGTGTTCCAAGTGTCTGTGAACCATGAGTTTATTGGTTCATTTCCTAGGAGTATGACTTGCATAAAATGTGGTAATCCATATAAAAAATGCAGGGATGCTTGGTGGTATCATCAAAACGAGTGGCCCCGAACGCATACCGGCCGCTCGTGTCAGACTGTCCGGCGCAGAGACTGTTGCCCACGGAAAAAGCCACTTGGACCGTCCCAGCCAATTCGCCAGATCGTCTGGGGCCCAACCCAAGTGACCCAGGACGCCACCCGGATGACACCCTGGACTGTGTGGCGCTAGGAGCAACTTCTCGCGGAAGACCGAATCCGTGCAAGCTCAAGCCCTGGACGGGCTCAATGGATCAGGCATCACTCTGAGGCAGTCGGCCACAGTAGACGAACAGTGGCACCAACGTGTTCTGGAATGACCCTTGTAGTGTATCCATTCGTTAAATTTGAATCTTCGAAGTTGTTGTATATGTATGTTCTTGTGGATCTGTATTGAAATTGTGCTCTGATACTTCCTTTCCACTGACATGGCATACACGTTGCCACATGTGAAGGTGGCGTCCTAGGATCGATACTATGTGGATGCTAGTGGATGTGTTAGATCTGCATAGTGCCGGTCCCCGGGCGCTACAAAGAGATTAAAATTCCACAGGTGACAACTCAACTAAATTTGCCAGTATGCACCTAAAGCCTGAGAAGTAACATGTATCAACCTCAGAAGAAGACAGCTGCTGGGATCCTGTGTGCTTCTCCTGCTGATCCATCGAACCCGTCGCCAAACCACCATCTTGTGCCTTCCGGCTTGTCGCTTGGTCGATCAGGTCTCCACCCTTCAATACGGCACCATCACCAGAGGTGATCTCATAAAGCACCCTGTTAGCCCTCTTCCCCGGTAGCAATTCTACAAACAGTTCATGTGCAAACCGTCTAAGGACACGAGCTCACAAGACCTAAATCTTTAGAGTACAGTGTAACATTTCCCAAAACCACAAAAATAAAGCACACCTTGGACCTTAGATTCAATGGAATCGTTGGCTAAATTGAGCGGTTCCTCCGCTAATACGGCGCCGACAGGTTCCTTCAGAGAACTCACAGTTTCCTGCGTCCAAGTCCATAATTACTCGTTGGCCAAGACACAAGGAACATAACAGAAAATTTTACCAGAGGAAACGCATTTAGCTGGCTATCCTCGACGCTATGGCCCTGCCAAAACATTGCACCGACAGTAAAGAAACCAGTAAGTCCATGAACATCTCCGGCCCCAGTACCAAAACCCCAAAAAATTGACTCCTGCCAAAACATTAACCTGACTCGCACTCTCGGCAGGCATGTCCTTCCTTTCTGCAAGAAATCCGGCGTAAATACCGTGAGAACCGCAGTGCCAAGAAAATGCCTCAGATCTCGATCGAACTAGACGGGAGGGGGGACGGGGGCTTACGGATGGGGTCAAGCGCGACGGAGAGGCGGCGCTCGTAGAGCATTAGCAGGGAGAGCGCCGTGGGGATCAGGAGGAGGAGCAGCACGGACCGCCCCGTCCCCGCCATCGCGCCAGAGTTTTGGTTTTCCCCTCTTCGGTTCGTCAAAGGTCAAACCTCAGCTGCAGAGTGCCGACCATCAGTTCGGGTTTCTAGAAGGAAGAAAATGTTTTTAGAATAGGCCTTCGCTTTTTGGATGGGCTTGCCTGCTCCGCTTCTCTTCTTTTTTTCAAATTCGTGAACGTTTTCAAATTCATATAAAAATTAAATGCACGAACATTTTTCAAATCCATGAATATTTTTTGAATGTGTGAAATTTTACTAATCCCGTCAACTTTTTTTGAAATCTTGAACTCTTTTTAATTTGCAAACTTTTTTCAAATCTACAAAAAAATTGGAAAAAAATTGAATTCATAAAATTTTGAAAATTCGTGAACATTTTTTATAATTCCTGATTATTATCATTTTGAGTTTTTTGAATTTTCAAAAAATCAACGGGCAACTGATCAACTAGGAACCGACACATTGCGAGGGAGTTGATTGCCTAGTTATTGGACGGCCCACGAAACAGGACACGTGAGTGCTGACTCCTTACTCAACGCAAAAGGTGATAGTCAGGAGCACTCCAAAGCAACCAAGCTCTACCTCATCGGATGTTAAGGTTTGTCACCAGCACAAGTGCTTCGCGGCACATCATCCATAAGAGGGGATGTTATATGTCTTTAGATGTAGTTTTGGTTCTACGCATCATGATGATGCAAAGGCTAGGGTTCGCCCTTCCATAAAAAAATTGGCTAGCAATATACCCATGGCCCAAGATCAACGTCCAAATAGGTCTTAGGTCTTAGTTTTCTGCGTGAAGTCTGGTCCAAAAGCCCAGAAATCCACGAAATGATTGCCTTTGAATTTTTAAATTAAAATATGTCAATTCTTAAATTGTTAAAAACGTAACATTGGTACTAACACAAAAACTCAAATACAGTGGTCATAATTTCACTCTGTCGCAAATTTTGTGGTTTGTAGTAAGAAACCCCTATTTTAAGGAAGTGATTCCCAACTAAGATTTGTTAATAGAAAAACTGGCCTCCAAGGGCCATTTAAATGTGCCACACAGACATTGTGACACACGAGTTCCCTCGTGTAGGTTAAGCTAAACGACTTTCCTATTTATCTATCCATCTCTCTCTCTCTCTCTCTCTCTCTCTCTCCCTCTCCCAAGAGCCAACGCACAACGGAGCAGTCGACGAGAACTTGGAGATAAAGCAAGGCAACATCGATTGCCGACTCTAATGGTGACTATTTGATACTTACGGAAGGGACTCGACGTGGCATGCCCCTGTCCTCCTTTAGGAAACGATGACGATGAGTACATTTCGGTACCAAATTGAGGTGTCGTTGGCCATGCCTCAGAGGTGATTGTGATGACAATGCATTGGAACAAGGTTGATTCACACACACATAATTTCCCTATTCTTATGCTTTGTTCGAAATCCATCCAAAATAACATGTGTTTGGTTGTTTCGTTATTGTCTTAGATCTATAACCTTCAGCCTCCCGATGCCCATTAGGCGTCTTTTCTCACCAAAAAACTTCCAGCCGCCAGCTCATAGCCATGAACGCGACAGTCAGCTCCGAGTAGTAGTCATCGTAGCATCGAGTTGACATCCAAGGCATGGTCATTTGTAATCGCGATGAAGACACATCGAGCCATGGCCATCATAGTGGTCGCTTGAAACATGTCGAGTTGTGTCCACTGCATCGAGCGAATATGGAGGGGGCATCTCGAAGGGCACAATTTCGATCGCAGTTGTGGATGGCTGACAAGGTGGGGCGAGGGCCTACAATCACCATCGTAGTTGGTTATTGCCACCGTGAAGTTGCATGTCCTTGTTCCTAGCATCGAGGTAGTTGTGGTGGGGTGTGACAGACGTCCTAGTCGTAGTTAGTGAGGTCTTGGGTAGGATCTCAGAGAATTCATCGCAGTTGGTGAGAGCCCGTGTAAGAGCTCGGAGAATCCGTCATGGTTGGCTACCGTCGTCATCGCCTGACTTCACTACCAAGTTGCCAGGTTGGAGTTGCTAGTACCATTGTGAGAGGGTTGCTAAATCTCAAGGATATCTAACTGATCCGACTCAACCTAGTGTCTCATCACCTGTATTGTGTTGTTTGCCACATCTAATGGGTGGGCCCCGAGAGCCAGTTTTACTATTAACATGTCTTAGTTGTAGCTATGAGTTATTTGTGAATCACTACCTCAAAATATGGGGTTGTGTGTTGCAAACCCTAAAAGGTGTGGTAAAATGAAATCATGACCCCTAAAGTTGTGGTTTTGCATCTTTTCCTCTATTTTTAAGCTAATACATAAAAGTATTCAGTATGTCGTATATGTTTTTTTTCTACGGAGAAGTGCATTACATGCCTTTTGGGTAGCATATTGCAGTTGTTTGTCGTGCTCTAATTTAAACAATAAAAATCCTAAGATTTGTAATGCACCATGGAACGCTTTTAGTCCGTCCCCTCTAGATGAAGATCGGCCAGGATAAACCACACTTGAGTTGTCATCACCTCATACATGAAGTTGATTTGTGTATTTCCATTAATTCACAAATAGTGGAAAATTTCATTGTTCTATTCTAATAGTAAAGTGCATTTTCACCCATACACTTATTGGGAAGTGGCTTCGTCCTGGAACTTATTCTGGTATGATCTTCGTGACTTCGCCCCTCAACTCTTATAACTAGTTAGACTTAGTCCCTAAGAGTGGTACTCCATCGTCAAAACCAATACTGGGGACACGTTCAAAGTCCTGCATTGTCACACCGGTGTTCGCCAACATATGGTTGCCCCCGCACAAAGAGGTGCATGTCGCCGCCTCTCTACTCCAAGGCCATAGGAGACAATGACTTGACCTCTCGGGCAGCACAACACAAACATACAACACTCTAACACATGACACATTGGTACTTGCACATCCTTGTCGTTGCAGAACTTTGGAGCATCATACCACATAAATTTCCATCCAAACGTAACCGTCACCAACGCCTATCTTAACCTTTTAACTACCCTATGTTATGTAGTATGTACTTACACACCAAAGAATGGGTCAAGCCTAAGCTAGAAAGAAGAATCGGATCAAGAGAACAGGAGCATGAAGATGCATCGACGGATGGTGTAGAGTATGGCCTTGTGCTGACTTAGCATCCTGCTCAGCCCTCCGGATTCCAATCCTCCCTGGTGCTTCCTGCCATGGCTCTTCATCTTGTCCATCCTGACTCCTGAGTTAGATAGGACTCAACAGGAAAGTGGTTGTGAAGGAAGAAATATGTGCTCTACTCTTCCTCTTCTTTTACTGGATGGATATTGTATATGCCTCTATTGTGGTCGTGGCCAACTTGGCGTCAAATTAAGGCACTATTGGTCAGACTTCAAAGGCAATGGAATGCATTGGTACGCGGTTGATCACATATACACAATTCCCCTATTCTTATGATCTATTCATTACCCAACCAAAATAACATGTTAGAGTGGTCTTGTTCATGTGTTAGCTCTGCAACTTCCAGCCTCCACTGTCGAGGGAAAATACTAGGTGCTCTGGAGCTTACATGCTCCCATGCTACGAGAGCACCTAGGTGGTAGGATATGATATCCAATGGTCATCTAGGGAGATCCCGGACCTTTACGTAATTATGCAACTTCTAGAAAGTTTCTTTGTAATTTTGCAAGAACTCTCATATTTGTAATTAGTTGACATATTTCCACATATGACTTACATGAATGCATACACTCGATGTATAAAGTCAAAGAATATTTGTATGTAGTATAAAGTTTACGGAGTATGCATGGAATCAACATCAAGTAAGAAGAATCAATGGAGTTCTTAGCAATTGATGCTATGGAAATTTAGGAAATCCTATAAGATTTTATATGAGATGTTGTAGTCGATCTATATCACTACGAATTGAACATAGAGTGAGACTGACCATTTAAACTTGCACGTATGAGGTTAGTTTCCAACAAACAGAGTATATAGCAAAACAAAACTACCACATTACGGGCTAAAGTTTTGAAAACTACCATTTTTTTTTAATTTTTCAGAATGCTACCACAAAATTGGTTCGCTATTCCGAAAAACTACCATGTTACACTGATGACTATGTTAATTAACTTTAAACGTTATTATGACAGCTTAGGTCCACTCGTCAGGTAGACCGTTAGGTTGACCATTGACAGGTTAGGAAAGTTGGGCCCAATTTTGTCTTGAAATACAACCGGGTCCCTGAAATTAATATAAAAAGCAATCGGGTCCCTAAAAAAATAAATATAAAAAGCAATCGGGTCCTCGCCGGCGAGCTAGACGCCGGTTGGGCTTCATGCCGTCCCTGACGGCGGTAGCCGTGGCTGCGCTTGGCGTGGTGGTGGCCGACCCCATCGTCCGCGAGCAGTGGCTGCGCCGGGCTTGGTGGTGGTCGGCCCCTGCATCGACGGTCGTGGCTGCGCCGGGCTTGGTGGTGGTCGGCCCCTGCATCGACGGTCGTGGCTGCGCCGGTCATCGTGGTGGCCGACCCCGACGTCAGCGATCGTGGCTGCACCGATCGTGGTGGTGGCCGGCCCCGGCGGTGGCGGTCGTGGTTGCCCCGGGCCTCGTGGTGGCTAGGCCGACGGCGGCAGCCGTGGCTGCATCGGGCCCTGTGGTGGTCGTCCCCGACGGCGGTGACCGTGGTTGTGCCGGCCCTGGAGAGAGAGAGAAGCAGGGAAGAAGAGGGAGAGAATATAGATAAGGGAGAGAGAGCACACTTACATGTGGGAACTTACATGTGGGACCGACATGCAAGTTAACGGCCAAACAAACGGTCAACAAACGGATTGTTTTGGAGCAGGGCCGACCTGTCATAAATCGGATTAATTCTAAATCACATCGTCATTTGGATTTTTTGGAACAGCGAATCAATTTTATGGTAGCATTTTGAAAAATTAAAAAAATGATACTTCAGTAGTAGAAACAGGGCGTCAGTTCCGGTTCCACAGGGCCTTTAGTCTCGGTTCCCCAACCGGGACTAATCAATCGAGACTAAAGGCCCTCACGTTTAGTCCCGGTTGGGATACGAATCGGGACTATAGGTGCTTCACGTGGCCTCTGTTGGACGCCTAGGCAGGAGGACATTTAGTCTCGGTTGGTAACACCAACCGGGACCAAAAGGCAGCCATGTGTCAGCCCCTGCCAAGCGCTAGGGTCTAGGTTTTTTTGGAAGCGCCATGTTTCATTTTGTGTTTTCATTTTCTTTTATATTTATATTGTATTTTCACGCGGTTACACATATTAATATACAACATCATCAGTACAAATTATGGAAAAAACATCCAACATCAGTAGCATAAAAAAGGCGAACTCCTCATAATTCTGGTTATTATCTGATAACCCACAAGTATAGGAGATCACTACAGTTTTCGAGGGTAGAGTATTCAACCCAAATTTATAGATTCTACACAAGGGGAGCCAAAAAATATTTGAGAGTATTAGCAGTTGAGTTGTCAATTCAACCATACCTGGAGATAAATATCCGCATCAAAGTGATCAGTACCACAATAATATGATAGGTTGATAGTCGTAGGAACAGTAACATAGTGGTAACAGTAGCAGTAGTGATTTTGTAGCAAGTGTAACAATAGTAGCAATAGTAGTAACTTAGCGAGAACAATAAGTGGAAAGATCGTAGGCACTGGATCGATGTGTTCGTTGGATGATATTCATCATATAACAATGATAACTTAGGGCGACATAGAACTAGCTCCAGTTCATCAATGTAATATAGGCATGTATTCCGTATATAGTCATACGTGCTTATGAAAAAGAAATTGCATGACATCTTTTGTCCTACCCTCCCGTGGCAGCGGGGTCCATAAGAAAACTAAGGGATATCAAGGTCTCCTTTTAATAGAGAACCGAAACAAAGCATTAACACTTAGTGAATACATGAACTCCTCAACTACGGTCATCACCACGAAGTATCCCAAATATTGTCACTATGGGGTTGACGGATCATAATACACAATAGGTGCATATGACTAGGCAAGATCGGATCAAGAACATAGATATAATGATGATAACATAAAAGGTTCAGATCTGAAATCATGGCACTCGGGCCCTAGTGACAAACATTAAGCATGGCAAAGTCATAGAAACATCAATCTTAGAACATAGTGGATACTAGGGATCAAGCCCTAACAAAACTAACTCGATTAGATGATAAATCTCATCCAACTCCTCACTGACTAGCAAGCCTACGAAGGAATTACTCACTCCTGGTGGGGAGCATCATGGAACTAGCGATGGAGAAGGGTTGATGATGACGAAGACCGAAGATTCCCCTCTCCCGATCCCCAAACGGGCTCCAGATCTGGCCTCCCGATGAAGAACAGGAGGCAGCGGTGGCTCCGTATCGTGAAATGCGATAATTCTTTCTCCCTGATTTTTTTCCAGAGATTTGTGAATTTATAGCATTGGAATTAGGGTCTAGGGGCCCACGAGGTGGCCACCCTCCACCAGGCCATGCTAGGGGCGCCTGACGCGCCCTGGTAGAGGGTGGGCATCCTGGGCCCCCTCTCATGTGGCCTGTGGGTCCATAATTCTTCATATATTCCAAAATAAATCTCCAAAAGGTTTCTTTCCATTTCGAGAACTTTTATTCCTAAAAAAAACACCATGGTAGTTCTGCTGAAAACAACGTCAGTCCGGGTTAGTTTCATTCAAATCATGCAAATTAGAGTCCAAAACAAGAGCAAAAGTGTTAAGAAAAGTAGATATGTCGGAGACGTATCAACTCCCCCAAGCTTAAACCCTTGCTTGTCCTCAGGCAATTCAGTTGACAAACTGAAGTGAGAAAGAAAACTTTTACGAACTCTTTTGTTCTTATTTACATACATATGCTTAAGTAGCACCTAGGTTTTCAAAAAAATATCATGACTAACCATGTCAACAATAACTCTTAAAGACTATATTAACTCATATCAATGATGCAAGCAACTAGCAAGCAATAATAAGGTATCTCAAGTGCAAAAATTTGTCAAAACAATCATGATATAATATGACAATAGTGGTATCTCGCTAGCCCTTTCTAAGACCGCAAAATATACATGCATAATGCCTCCAAAGTTCAAGCAACGACTAAACATTGTAATTCATGGTAGAAAAGATCCAGTCATGATGCATCCAATATTCACTATACACAATGCATGAGGATGATAATAGTGCTCTTAGATCCGACGCTTATTTTTAGAAGGTGATGACTCAACATTAAAGTAAATAGATAGTCCCTTCGCAGAGGGAAGTAGAGATTTGCAGAGGTGCTAGAGCTCAAGGATTAAACAAGAGATAAGTATAATTTTGGGAGGTACACCCTTCCTGTCAACGTTACGACCAAGAGCTATCAATATCTTCCATGTTAAATAAATTAGCGGCAGTTCCCAAGCGATAAAAGTAAATGTTTACTCCCCCTTCACCAAGAAACACACTCCATAGTGAGCCGAATCCACGGGTATCGTCCAAACCAACAACATTCCTGGGGGAGTTTTGTTTAATTATTTGCATTTATTTTGATTTTGGGACTGGGAATCCCTATTACCACCCTTCTCGTGCAAGGATGAGTGAATAAACACTCATCATAAGAGTAACCCGCTTAACATGGAAGATACTAACCACCCCATGTCGCTCCATGAGCGGTTCAGGCACACAAAACATATGTTTATTTGAAGTTTTAGAGGTGGCACATATGAAAATTTACTTGGAACGGCAGGGTAATACCGCATATAGGTAGATATGGTGGACTCGTCTAGAATAACTTTGGTTTAATGGTTTTTGATGCACAAGCAGAATTCCCACTTAGTACATGTGAATGCTAGCAAATAGGTTGAGAAGCGGCCAGCTAGAAAGATAAGACGGTCATAAACATGCATTACGAATAATAAACATTGAATGCTATCATGAATAGGATATGGACACCATGAACATAAATATCATGAAGGCTATGTTGGTTTGATTTCAACTACATGCGTGAACATGTACCAAGTCAAGCTGCTTGAAACATTCAGAGGAGGATACCATATCATCATACTACATCACAACCATTTTAATGCATGTTGACATCCAAGATAAGTCATTATCCACTCATAGCTACTTGAGCATGGCATAAACCACTATAATCTCTAATTTCCATTGCAAACATGTTCAATCATAACGTGTTGAATCATGGATACTAGGTTAAACATATTTACAAAAACAAGAACAAGTTGAGTTCATACCCGCTTTTCTCTGTCACGGTCAATTCATCAAATATCATCATTATTGCCGTTCACTCGCACAATCGAATGATATGAAAATAATAATAGTGCAAGAGTGTCATGGACTAAGATGGAATCTCCAAACATTTTATTCAAGAGGAGAAGATAAAGTAATATGGGCTCGATGTTAGATCAATGATAAAGCATATGAGAGCCACTCAACATTTCATCGTGGTCTTCTCCTTGGTATGACTCGATTAAAGAAAGAGAATTTCAGAGAAACACACTAAAATATTTTTGAAGTTTTTAGTTTTTCATGATGAAGAAAATAAGAGAAGGAAAACAAAAATGATAAAAACTATTTACACGAGAGAACTCCCAACAAGCAAAAGAAGAAATGAGAAATATTTTTGGATTTTCTTTTAATACGACAACTAACTGAGCTGGAAAGAAAAACAGAAAAGAAACAAGAAATATTTTTGGATTTTCTCAAAGTTTTTCAAATACACAAGAAGAAAATGAGAAAAATAAATCTAACATGGATAATACAATGAAAGAGTGTGAACACCAACAACTGAAATAAAAAGTGTGAACATAAATGTAATGTCAGTGGAAATATTTACTCCCCCAAGCTTAGGCTTTTGGCCTAGCTTGGCAATCACCATGTAGCCGTACGATCCCATGTTGAAGTGTGGTGGCGGAGGTACCTGAGCACCCCACTCCTGGGTCTCCTCCTCTGTCGTGGCCTGGTTGTTCCGGTAGGCAATGATATCATCTGGCATAATTCTGTATCAGTTCCTGGCAACAAAATCAAACAAAGCAGGTACAGGCAACAAAATACATCACGGGTTACCACACTAAATACTAAATTATAACGAATATTATGAAAGAAATCAGCTTCATCAATTAAGTGGTGGTCCGACAACGATCTGTGATCTAGATAAATAGTGGGCAAAAGGTAATCATGTGGGCGTATCTAAACTCTGAAACGACTCGCTAATTAACTGGGTAGCGTAAATGCCACAATGTATCTTGCCCTTACTCTTGTTAAGTTGTAGGCGTCATGCAACAATAACTCCTAAGCTAAAAGTGTGATCATTATATAATGCATGTCACAAAATGGCGAGGTCCGGGGCACTGAGTGCACCGACCTTTTCCTTAGAAGTTAAACACTTGGAAATGAATATAGCAAAGTAGTGCACAGAAGGAAACTACAAACTAGTGACAGTGGTTTTTGATATGCCCCTTTCATCACCCATTATTAAAGTGAGGAGAAAGTGCTCAAACTCTGCTGGTTTAGTCTCTCTTAATTCCCTGTCAGAAGGAATCAGACATATGTCACAAAGCCAGTGAATGGTATCTTGTAGTTTTCAGCATATAGATTAAACTGCACCTCGGGAGGGTTATTCCCACTCAGGAAATTATAACTTTGCACAAAGGAATTTTTGAGGATGTGATACTGGTCACACTTATCTACGAGGAAGTTGGTCAGACCAGCCTTGTCAATAAATTGAGAAAATTCTTGATAGAAACCGGCTTCCTCCATAAAGGGAATATGTGGCCATTCGCACGGCCGCACTTCTTCCTTCCCTCGGAATGTGTAGGTCACTATCAGATGACTCCCCAATAACTCCCTTAGCATTCTTCTTGGAGTATTAATTCCTAAAGAAATTCATCTTATTTTCTACAAATAAAAGTCTGAAAAAAATTAGTGCACAAAACATTGTTAACAAAACTAAATAAGATTGATAGCAACTACTCCTAGGGATGCATAGAGGCCATATCAAGCATTCAAACTACTTAGAACTCCAAGAATTCAACTTGCAAGATCATCTACAGCAGTAGCAAGAGTAGCTAATTATTCTGAAAATAAACCACTAAATCAAAAACTAACTGGAGCAATGGGGGATTTACATGCCGAGAAGCAATCCCCTAAAACAGTTTCGGAAATAGAGCTTTGAGCAAAGAGATCAAAATCCATGGGTTCTTGAGAAAGAACACGAGGGAGAGAGCAATGGTGAATTTTTCTGGAGGTAAGAGATGACATGGGCTAAAAGAATAAGTGGGGGACCCACCTAGGGCCGACCCTCTACTAGGCCGCTCGACGGCGGGTCTAGTGCGCCCTGATGGAGGGTGGCCACCAGGTGCACCCCCTCTGGTATTATTTGTTCCAGAATTTCTCAAATAATTAGAAAAAACTCATGTTAAATTTTCAGGTCATTGTGAGAGCTTTTATTTTTGGGTCATTTTTTTATTGGACGGGAAAAACCATAAAACAGGATAAACATGGCATTTTATTTTATTCAACTAAGAAAAACAGAAAACTAAAAGTGGATACAGAGAGTTGTGTCTACTAAATTCATCAACTTCATACCTCTAAAAATGATTCATTAATATGGTTGATCAAGTCTTATTAACAACCGCTTTCAATTAGCATGAAACCGAAGAACTTTCGTAAAACACTAGGTTACCTCAACGGGGATAGGTATATCCCCAACCATAATAATATCATATCTCTTTTTGACAGTAGGTAGAGGTAATTGAAAGCTTCCAATAATGTGTGTCGGAGAATTTTCAATAACATTCACACCATTCAATTGGAATTGTTTTTCGGAAAGTGCATTGTATGATCATTACCATTGATATGAAAAGTGACCTTGCTTTTATCGCAATCAATAATAGCCCCTATAGTATTCAAAAATGGTCTACCAAGGATAAACGACATGTTGTCGTCCTCAAGCATCTCAGGAATAACAAAGTCCTTTAAGATAGTAACATTTGCAACAACAATGGGCACATCCTTACAAATACCTATAGGTATGGTAGTTGATTTGTCACCCATTTACAATGATATTTCAGTAGGTGTGAGTTTATTCAAATCAAGTCTTTTATATAAAGAGAAATGCATAACACTAACACCAACTCCTAAATCACACAAAGCAGTTTTGACATAATTTCGTTTAATGGAGCAAGGAATAGTTGATATTCCAAGATCTCCATGTTTTTTAGGTACTCCATCCTTAAAAGAATAATTAGCAAGCATGGTGGATATTTCAACTTCAGGTATCTTTTGTTTATTAGTGATGATGTCTTTCATATACTTAGCATAAGGAGGCATCTTTAAAATATCCGTTAAACGGGTATGCAAAAGACTGGCCTAATCATTTCAGCAAAGCGTTCAAATTCTTCATCATCCTTTTTCTTAGATGGTTTAGGTGGGACAGGCATGGGTTTCTGAACCCATGGTTCTCTTTCTTTACCATGTTTCCTAGCCACAAAGTCCTTTTTATCATACCGTTTGCTTTTAGGTTATGGGTTATCAAGACTAGCAGCAGGTTCTGTTTCTACATCATTATCTGGTTCTTTATCGTTACTAGGTTGAGTATCCGCATGAACATCACTATCATTATCATTATCACTAGGTGGAAGTTCATTACCAGATTGAGTTTCAGCATTAGAAATAGAGACATCATTATTATCATCAGGATGTTTTTGTATCTCATGTTCACTAGAAGCATGCAAAGTCCTATCCTCTTTCTTTTTATTTTTCTTCTTAGAAGGACTAGATGTATTAGCGTTAATATCTTGAGAGTCTTGTTCAATTCTTTTAGGATGACCCTCAGGATAAAGAGGTTCTTGGTCATTCTACCTCCTCTAGTTACTACTCTAATAGCATGATCATTCATATTATTATTCATTTCATCAAGCAATTCTCTTTGAGATTTAGCAACTTGTTCTAACTGAGTTTGAACCATAGGGGCATGTTTTCCTAGACCTCTAACATCATTACCGATTCTAAATAACAAGTCACTCAAGCTCGAAGGCGACAATGATGTCCGGCATCCTGGCGGCATGCGTGTGGGTTCGGTGTCGGGGGCACGAGAGGAGTGAGGAGATTGTGTAAGAAAGAGGCTGTGGTTGGTTATATATCCAAGGATTTAGTCCCGGTTGATGGTTCCAACCGAGACTAAAGGGGTGCCTCCCATCCTGGTTGGAACCAACAACCTGGACTAAAGCTAAATTTCGGCAACCAAAAGTGCGTGAAGCTTAGACCTTTAGTCCCGGTTTGAGGTTCGAACCAGGACGAAAGGGACCCCCTTTCTCCCGGTTTGAGCCACAACCTCGGACTGTATCTAATTTTTTTGTTGTAGTTTTCTTTTAAACATATTCAAATATAGTAGCATTATGAAAAGTTTTTAAGAAGAAATACTTTATGAAAATTTTAGTTGGATAAATTTTACTTTCTATTAACTTTACTATAGATTAGAAACAATTTTTGTCTAGATGGAGAACTTTGCTTAGACTGAGAACTTTGTCTCGACTGAGAACTTTGTCAAGATTGAGGATTTCGTCGAGACTGAGAATTTTTTTCTAGACTGGGAACTTTGTCCAGACTAAGGATTTTTTCCACACTCAAGTCTTCGGCTTCATTTGCGTGATAAAATATTCTTAAGACATGGCTGGATGCACAAATCAGCCCTAATATTTTAGCACTGCAAATCAACTCTGAAAGGGTTGAAACTCATCATGGTATCATCATTTCACCCACATAGCCTGTGCTAAAAAGTTGAGAGGGTTACGGAAAAAATTGGATGCACTTCGTGTACAAACTGAACCATCTCCTTCTAAGTATGAGGGTTTCGGACGAAAACTCATCTGTTACAAAGGCATTTCATTTTTAAAAACTTATTTTAGCTCCATACTTTTTGTGCATTCAATATGCATCATTCAAAACCACATCCTCAAATTTCAACCCTTTCTAACTTCATTTGCTATTTTTCATTCATTTAATATTTTTTTTGAGCTGAATGACCCTGAATTTGAAAATCACTTCAAATAAACTCTAAAAAGGTTGAAACTTGGCATGGTATCATCATTTCACCCACATAGCATGTGCTAAAAAGTTGAGAGGGTTACGGAAAAAACTAGAAGCACTTCGTGTACAAACTGGGCCATCTCCTTCGAAGTATGAGGTTTCAGACGAAAACTCATCTATTACAAAGGCATTTCTTTTTTTAACTTAAGTCAACTCCATACTTTTTGTGCATTCAATATGCACCATTCAAATCCAAATCCTCAAATTTCAACCATTTTTAAATTCATTTGTTATTTTTCATGCATTTAATGATTTTTTTGAGCTGAATGACCCTGAAATTAAAAAGCGGTAGAAATGATTTTTTCTTCCAATACTCTAGCTTCCAAAATATAGATTTCTTCTTCCACATGGGTGCATGCCCATCAGCGTCATTCGGAACAGATTGCCCGCTAGGACCCTTTCCAAAGATTACTTTTAAATCCTTGACCATATCAAGTATATCATCACCAGTACGGTGGCCACGCTTCTTCTGGTTATCTGCCTCAAAAAAAATCATACAAGTAAGAAAATTATATAAGTAACTATCTAGATAAGATTATTTTTTACAAAAAGGATAAGAACAAGAGGCTCACGAAGGTGCACTAGTAGAAAACAGACCTTTCGTCCCAAGCATTAGTCTCGGTCTGGTTACGAGCCGATACTAAAGACGGTATTACTCCCGGTTCGTGCCAGCTCCAACGGCTACGAGCAGGGAACCCTTTAGTACCGGCTCGTGAGCAATCTTTAGTACCGGTTCGTGTCACGAGCCGGTACTAAAGGGAAGTGGCAGGCTTTTGGTCAGACTTGGGCCCCGCGTGCACCTTTAGTACCGGTTGGTGACACCAACCGGTACTAAAGGGCAACCTTTAGTACCGGCTGGTGTCAGCAGCGGGTACCCTGAAATTGAAAAGCTCTACAAATGAACTCTGAAAAGGTTGAAAGTTGGCATGATATCATCATTTCACCCACATAGCATGTATTAAAAATTTGAGAGGGTTACGGCAAAAGCTGGATGCACTTCATGTACAAAACGGACAGTCTCTTTGAAAGTATCAGGGTTTCGGACATAAACTCATCTGTTACAAAAGGCATTTCATTTTCTTGAACTTATTTGAACTCCAGGCTTTTTGTGTGTTCAAAATGCACCATTCAAAGCCACATCATCAATTTTCAACCCTTTCCGACTTCATTTGTTATTTTTCATGCAGTTACTGTTCTTTTTGAGCTAAATGTCCCTGAAATTGAAAAGCACTACGAATGAACTCTGAAAAGTTTGAAAGTTGGCATGGTATCATCATTTCACCCACATAGCATGTGTTAAAAATTTGAGAGGGTTACAGCAAAAGCTGGATGCACTTCATGTACAAAACGGATAGTCTCTTTCAAAGTATCAAGGTTTCGGACATAAACTCATCTGTTGCAAAAGGCATTTCATTTTCTTGAACTTATTTCAACTCCAGGATTTTTGTGTGTTCAAAATGCACCATTCAAAGCCACATCATCAATTTTCAACCCTTTCCGACTTCATTTGTTATTTTTCATGCAGTTACTGTTCTTTTTGAGCTAAATGTCCCTGAAATTGAAAAGCACTACAAATGAACTCTGAAAAGTTTGAAAGTTGGCATGGTATCATCATTTCACCCACATAGCATGTGTTAAAAATTTGAGAGGGTTACAGCAAAAGCTGGATGCACTTCATGTACAAAACGGACAGTCTCTTTCAAAGTATCAAGGTTTCGGACATAAACTCATCTGTTGCAAAAGACATTTCATTTTCTTGAACTTATTTCAACTCCAGGCTTTTTGTGTGTTCAAAATGCACCATTCAAAGCCACATAATCAATTTTGAACCCTTTTTGACTTCATTTGTTATTTTTCATGCAGTTATTCATTTTTTGAGCTAAATGACCCTGAAATTGAAAAGCACTACAAATGAACTCTGAAAAGCTTTAAAGTTGGCATGGTATCATCATTTCACCCACATAACATGTGTTAAAAATTTGAGAGGGTTACGGCAAAAGCTGGATGCACTTCATGTACAAAACGGACAATCTCTTTCAAAGTATTAGGGTTTCCGACATAAACTCATCTGTTACAAAAGACATTTCATTTTCTTGAACTTATTTGAACTCCAGGCTTTTTGTGTGTTCAAAATGCACCATTCAAAGCCACATCATCAATTTTCAACCCCTTCTGACTTCATTTGTTATTTTTGATGCAGTTATTGATTTTTTGAGCTAAATGACCCTGAAAATGAAAAGCACTACAAATGAACTCTGAAAAGGTTGCAGGTTGGCATGGTATCATCATTTCACCCACATAGCATGTGCTAAAAAGTTGAGAGGGTTACGGCAAAATCTGGATGCACTTCATGTACAAAACGGACATTCTCTTTCAAAGTATCAGGGTTTCGCACATAAACTCATCTGTTACAAAAGGCATTTCATTTTCTCGATCTTATTTGAACTCCAGGCTTTTTGTGTGTTCAAAATGCACTATTCAAAGCCACATCATCAATTTTCAACCCTTTCTCACTTCATTTGTTATTTTTCATGCAGTTATTGATTTTTTTGAGCTAAATGACCCTGAAATTGAAAAGCACTACAAATGAACACTGAAAAGGTTGAAAGTTGGCATGGTATCATCATTTCACCCACATAGCATGTGCTAAAAAGTTGAGAGGGTTACGACAAAAGCTAGATGCACTTCGTGTACAAAACAGACAGTCTCTTTCGAAGTATCAAGGCTTCGGACGGAAACTCATCGGTTACAAAAGACATTTTATTTTCTTGAATTTATTTGAACTCCAGGTTTTTGTGTGTTCAAAATGCACCATTCAAAGCCACATCATCAATTTTCAACCCCTTCTTACTTCATTTGTTATTTCTGATGCAGTTATTGATTTTTTGAGCTAAATGACCCTGAAATTGAAAAGCACTACAAATGAACTCTGAAAAGGTTGAAAGTTGGCATGGTATCATCATTGCACCCACATAGCATGTGCTAAAAAGTTGAGAGAGTTACGGCAAAAGCTGGATGCACTTCGTGTACAAAACGGACTGTCTCTTTCGTGGTATCACGGTTTGAGACATAAACTCATCTGTTACCACAGGCATTTCATTTTCTTGAACTTATTTGAGCTCCAGGCTTTTTGTGTGTTCAAAATGCACTATTCAAAGCCACATCATCAATTTTCAACCCTTTCTGACTTTATTTGTTATTTTTCATGCAATTATTGATTTTTTGAGCTAAACGACCCTGAAATTGAAAAGCTCTAAAAATGAACTCTGAAAAGGTTGCAGGTTGGCATGGTATCATCATTTCACCCACATAGCATGTGCTAAAAAGTTGAGAGGGTTACGACAAAAGCTAGATGCACTTCGTGTACAAAACAGACAGTCTCTTTCGAAGTATCAGGGCTTCGGACGGAAACTCATCGGTTACAAAAGACATTTTATTTTCTTGAATTTATTTGAACTCCAGGTTTTTGTGTGTTCAAAATGCACCATTCAAAGCCACATCATCAATTTTCAACCCCTTCTGACGTCATTTGTTATTTTTCATGCAGTTATTGATTATTTGAGCCAAATGACCCTGAAATTGAGAAGCACTACAAATGAACTCTTAAAAGGTTGAAAGTTGGCATGGTAACATCATTTCACCCACTTAGCATGTGCTAAAAAGTTGAGAGGGTTACGGCAAAATCTAGATGCACTTCGTGTACAAAACGGACAGTCTCTTTCGAAGTATCAGGGTTTCGGACGGAAACTCATCGGTTACAAAAGACATTTCATTTTCTTGAATTTATTTGAACTCCAGGTTTTTTGTGTGTTCAAAATGCACCATTCAAAGCCACATCATCAATTTTCAACCCCTTCTCACTTCATTTGTTATTTTTCATGCAGTTATTGATTTTTTGAGCTAAATGACCCTGAAATTGAAAAGCACTACAAATGAACTCTTAAAAGGTTGAAAGTTGGCATGGTATCATCATTTCACCCACATAGCATGTGCTAAAAAGTTGAGAGGGTTACGACGAAAGCTGGATGCACTTCGTGTACAAAACGGACAGTCTCTTTCGATGTATCACGGTTTCGGACATAAACTCATCTGTTACCAAAGGGATTTCATTTTCTTGAACTTATTTGAGCTCCAGGCTTTTTGTGTGTTCAAAATGCACTATTCAAAGCCACATCATCAATTTTCAACCCTTTCTGACTTCTTTTGTTATTTTTCATGCAATTATTGATTTTTTTGAGCTAAATGACCCTGAAATTGAAAAGCACTACAAATGAACTCTAAAAAGGTTGAAAGTTGGCATCGTATCATAATTTCACCCACATAGCATGTGCTAAAAAGTTGAGAGGGTTAAGACAAAAGCTGGATGCACTTCGTGTACAAAACGGACAGTCTCTTTCGAAGTATCACGGTTTCGGACGGAAACTCATCGGTTACAAAAGACATTTCATTTTCTTGAATTTATTTGAACACCAGGTTTTGTGTGTGTTCAAAATGCACCATTCAAAGCCACATCATCAATTTTCAACCCCTTCTGACTTCATTTGTTATTTTTCATGCAGTTATTGAATTTTTTGAGATAAATGACCCTGAAATTGAAAAGCACTACAAATGAACTCTTAAAAGGTTAAAAATTGGCATGGTATCATCATTTCATCCACATAGCATGTGCTAAAAAGTTGAGAGGGTTACGGCAAAATCTGGATGCACTTCGTGTACAAAACAGACAGTCTCTTTCAAAGTATCAGGGTTTCGGACATAAACTCATCTGTTACAAAAGGCATTTCATTTTCTTGAACTTATTCGAACTCCAGGCTTTTTGTGTGTTCAAAATGCACCATTCAAAGCCACATCATCAATTTTCAACCCCTTCTGACTTCATTTGTTATTTTTCATGCAGTTATTCATTTTTTGAGCTAAATGATCCTGAAATTGAAAAGCACTACAAATGAACTCTGAAAAGCTTTAAAGTTGGCATGGTATCATAATTTCACCCACATAACATGTGTTAAAAATTTGAGAGGGTTACGGCAAAAGCTGGATGCACTTCATGTACAAAACGGATAATCTCTTTCAAAGTATCATGGTTTCCGACATAAACTCATCTGTTACAAAAGACATTTCATTTTCTTGAACTTATTTGACCTCCAGGCGCTTTGTGTGTTCAAAATGCACCATTCAAAGCCACATCATCAATTTTCAACCCTTTCCGACTTCATTTGTTATTTTTCATGCAGTTATTGATTTTTTGAGCTAAATGACCCTGAAATTGAAAAGCACTACAAATGAACTCTGAAAAGGTTGAAAGTTGGCATGGTATCATCATTTCACCCACATAGCATGTGCTAAAAAGTTGAGAGGGTTACGGCAAAATCTGGATGCACTTCGTGTACAAAACGGACAGTCTCTTTCGAAGTATCACGGTTTCGGACGGAAACTCATCGGTTACAAAAGACATTTCATTTTCTTGAATTTATTTGAACTCCAGGTTTTTTGTGTGTTGAAAATGCACCATTCAAAGCCACATCATCAATTTTCAACCCCTTCTGACTTCATTTGTTATTTTTCATGCAGTTATTGAATTTTTTGAGCTAAATGACCCTGAAATTAAAAAGCACTATAAATGAACTCTTAAAAGGTTGAAAATTGGCATGGTATCATCATTTCATCCACATAGCATGTGCTAAAAAGTTGAGAGGGTTACGGCAAAATCTGGATGCACTTCGTCTACAAAACAGACAGTCTCTTTCGAAGTATCAGGGTTTCGGACATAAACTCATGTGTTACAAAAGGCATTTCATTTTATTTAACTTTTTTGAACTCCAGGCTTTTTGTGTGTTCAAAATGCACCATTCAAAGCCACATCATCAATTTTCAACCCTTTCTGACTTCATTTGTTATTTTTCATGCAATTATTGATTTTTTTTGAGCTAAATGACCCTGAAATTGAAAAGCTCTACAAATGAACTCTTAAACGGTTGAAAGTTGGCATGATATCATCATTTCACCCACATAGCATGTGTTAAAAATTTGAGAGGGTTACGGCAAAAGCTGGATGCACTTCATGTACAAAACGGACAGTCTCTTTGAAAGTATCAGGGTTTCGCACATAAACTCATCTGTTACAAAAGGCATTTCATTTTCTTGAACTTATTTGAAGTCCAGGCTTTTTGTGTGTTCAAAATGCACCGTTCAAAGCCACATAATCAATTTTCAACCCTTTCCGGCTTCATTTGTTATTTTTCATGCAGTTACTGTTTTTTTGAGCTAAATGTCCCTGAAGTTGAAAAGCACTACAAATGAATTCTGAAAAGTTTGAAACTTGGCATGGTATCATCATTTCACACACATAGCATGTGTTAAAAATTTGAGAGGGTTACGGCAAAAGATGGATGCACTTCATGTACAAAACGGACAGTCTCTTTCAAAGTATCAAGGTTTCGGACATAAACTCATGTGTTGCAAAAGGCATTTCATTTTCTTGAACTTATTTCAACTCCAGGATTTTTGTATGTTCAAAATGCACCATTCAAAGCCACATCATCAATTTTCAACCCTTTCTGACTTCATTTGTTATTTTTCATGCAGTTATTGATCTTTTTGAGCTAAATGACCCTGAAATTGAAAAGCACTACAAATGAACTCTGAAAAGGTTGAAAGTTGGCATCGTATCATCATTTCACCCACATAGCATGTGCTAAAATGTTGAGAGGGTTACGACAAAAGCTGGATGCACTTCGTGTACAAAACGGACAGTCTCTTTCGAAGTATCACGGTTTCGGACGGAAACTCATCGGTTACAAAAGACATTTCATTTTCTTGAATTTATTTGAACACCAGGTTTTTTGTGTGTTCAAAATGCACCATTCAAAGCCACATCATCAATTTTCAACCCCTTCTGACTTCATTTGTTATTTTTCATGCAGTTATTGAATTTTTTGAGATAAATGACCCTGAAATTGAAAAGCACTACAAATGAACTCTTAAAAGGTTAAAAATTGGCATGGTATCATCATTTCATCCACATAGCATGTGCTAAAAAGTTGAGAGGGTTACGGCAAAATCTGGATGCACTTCGTGTACAAAACGGACAGTCTCTTTCAAAGTATCAGGGTTTCGGACATAAACTCATCTGTTACAAAAGGCATTTCATTTTCTTGAACTTATTCGAACTCCAGGATTTTTGTGTGTTCAAAATGCACCATTCAAAGCCACATCATCAATTTTCAACCCCTTCTGACTTCATTTGTTATTTTTCATGCAGTTATTCATTTTTTGAGCTAAATGACCCTGAAATTGAAAAGCACTACAAATGAACTCTGAAAAGCTTTAAAGTTGGCATGGTATCATCATTTCACCCACATAACATGTGTTAAAAATTTGAGAGGGTTATGGCAAAAGCTGGATGCACTTCATGTACAAAACGGATAATCTCTTTCAAAGTATCATGGTTTCCGACATAAACTTATCTGTTACAAAAGACATTTCATTTTCTTGAACTTATTTGACCTCCAGGCGCTTTTTGTGTTAAAAATGCACCATTCAAAGCCACATCATCAATTTTCAACCCTTTCCGACTTCATTTGTTATTTTTCATGCAGTTATTGATTTTTTTGAGCTAAATGACCCTGAAATTGAAAAGCACTACAAATGAACTCTGAAAAGGTTGAAAGTTGGCATGGTATCATCATTTCACCCACATAGCATGTGCTAAATAGTTGAGAGGGTTACGGCAAAATCTGGATGCACTTCGTGTACAAAACGGACAGTCTCTTTCGAAGTATCACGGTTTCGGACGGAAACTCATCGGTTACAAAAGACATTTCATTTTCTTGAATTTATTTGAACTCCAGGTTTTTTGTGTGTTGAAAATGCACCATTCAAAGCCACATCATCAATTTGCAACCCCTTCTGACTTCATTTGTTATTTTTCATGCAGTTATTGAATTTTTTGAGCTAAATGACCCTGAAATTAAAAAGCACTACAAATGAACTCTTAAAAGGTTGAAAATTGGCATGGTATCATCATTTCATCCACATAGCATGTGCTAAAAAGTTGAGAGGGTTACGGCAAAATCTGGATGCACTTCGTCTACAAAACAGACAGTCTCTTTCGAAGTATCAGGGTTTCGGACATAAACTCATGTGTTACAAAAGGCATTTCATTTTCTTTAACTTTTTTGAACTCCAGGCTTTTTGTGTATTCAAAATGCACCATTCAAAGCCACATCATCAATTTTCAACCCTTTCTGACTTCATTTGTTATTTGTCATGCAATTATTGATTTTTTTGAGCTAAATGACCCTGAAATTGAAAAGCTCTACAAATAAACTCTTAAACGGTTGAAAGTTGGCATGATATCATGATTTCACCCACATAGCATGTGTTAAAAATTTGAGAGGGTTACGGCAAAAGCTGGATGCACTTCATGTACAAAACGGACAGTCTCTTTCAAAGTATCAAGGTTTCGGACATAAACTCATCTGTTGCAAAAGACATTTCATTTTCTTGAACTTATTTCAACTCCAGGCTTTTTGTGTGTTCAAAATGCACCATTCAAAGCCACATAATCAATTTTGAACCCTTTTTGACTTCATTTGTTATTTTTCATGCAGTTATTCATTTTTTGAGCTAAATGACCCTGAAATTGAAAAGCACTACAAATGAACTCTGAAAAGCTTTAAAGTTGGCATGGTATCATCATTTCACCCACATAACATGTGTTAAAAATTTGAGAGGGTTACGGCAAAAGCTGGATGCACTTCATGTACAAAACGGACAATCTCTTTCAAAGTATTAGGGTTTCCGACATAAACTCATCTGTTACAAAAGACATTTCATTTTCTTGAACTTATTTGAACTCCAGGCTTTTTGTGTGTTCAAAATGCACCATTCAAAGCCACATCATCAATTTTCAACCCCTTATGACTTCATTTGTTATTTTTGATGCAGTTATTGATTTTTTGAGATAAATGACCCTGAAATTGAAAAGCACTACAAATGAACTCTGAAAAGGTTGCAGGTTGGCATGGTATCATCATTTCACCCACATAGCATGTGCTAAAAAGTTGAGAGGGTTACGGCAAAATCTGGATGCACTTCATGTACAAAACGGACATTCTCTTTCAAAGTATCAGGGTTTCGCACATAAACTCATCTGTTACAAAAGGCATTTCATTTTCTCGATCTTATTTGAACTCCAGGCTTTTTGTGTGTTCAAAATGCACTATTCAAAGCCACATCATCAATTTTCAACCCTTTCTCACTTCATTTGTTATTTTTCATGCAGTTATTGATTTTTTTGAGCTAAATGACCCTGAAATTGAAAAGCACTACAAATGAACACTGAAAAGGTTGAAAGTTGGCATGGTATCATCATTTCACCCACATAGCATGTGCTAAAAAGTTGAGAGGGTTACGACAAAAGCTAGATGCACTTCGTGTACAAAACAGACAGTCTCTTTCGAAGTATCAAGGCTTCGGACGGAAACTCATCGGTTACAAAAGACATTTTATTTTCTTGAATTTATTTGAACTCCAGGTTTTTGTGTGTTCAAAATGCACCATTCAAAGCCACATCATCAATTTTCAACCCCTTCTTACTTCATTTGTTATTTCTGATGTAGTTATTGATTTTTTGAGCTAAATGACCCTGAAATTGAAAAGCACTACAAATGAACTCTGAAAAGGTTGAAAGTTGGCATGGTATCATCATTGCACCCACATAGCATGTGCTAAAAAGTTGAGAGAGTTACGGCAAAAGCTGGATGCACTTCGTGTACAAAACGGACTGTCTCTTTCGTGGTATCACGGTTTGAGACATAAACTCATCTGTTACCACAGGCATTTCATTTTCTTGAACTTATTTGAGCTCCAGGCTTTTTGTGTGTTCAAAATGCACTATTCAAAGCCACATCATCAATTTTCAACCCTTTCTGACTTTATTTGTTATTTTTCATGCAATTATTGATTTTTTGAGCTAAACGACCCTGAAATTGAAAAGCTCTAAAAATGAACTCTGAAAAGGTTGCAGGTTGGCATGGTATCATCATTTCACCCACATAGCATGTGCTAAAAAGTTGAGAGGGTTACGACAAAAGCTAGATGCACTTCGTGTACAAAACAGACAGTCTCTTTCGAAGTATCAGGGCTTCGGACGGAAACTCATCGGTTACAAAAGACATTTTATTTTCTTGAATTTATTTGAACTCCAGGTTTTTGTGTGTTCAAAATGCACCATTCAAAGCCACATCATCAATTTTCAACCCCTTCTGACGTCATTTGTTATTTTTCATGCAGTTATTGATTATTTGAGCCAAATGACCCTGAAATTGAGAAGCACTACAAATGAACTCTTAAAAGGTTGAAAGTTGGCATGGTAACATCATTTCACCCACTTAGCATGTGCTAAAAAGTTGAGAGGGTTACTGCAAAATCTAGATGCACTTCGTGTACAAAACGGACAGTCTCTTTCGAAGTATCAGGGTTTCGGACGGAAACTCATCGGTTACAAAAGACATTTCATTTTCTTGAATTTATTTGAACTCCAGGTTTTTTGTGTGTTCAAAATGCACCATTCAAAGCCACATCATCAATTTTCAACCCCTTCTCACTTCATTTGTTATTTTTCATGCAGTTATTGATTTTTTGAGCTAAATGACCCTGAAATTGAAAAGCACTACAAATGAACTCTTAAAAGGTTGAAAGTTGGCATGGTATCATCATTTCACCCACATAGCATGTGCTAAAAAGTTGAGAGGGTTACGACAAAAGCTGGATGCACTTCGTGTACAAAACGGACAGTCTCTTTCGATGTATCACGGTTTCGGACATAAACTCATCTGTTACCAAAGGGATTTCATTTTCTTGAACTTATTTGAGCTCCAGGCTTTTTGTGTGTTCAAAATGCACTATTCAAAGCCACATCATCAATTTTCAACCCTTTCTGACTTCTTTTGTTATTTTCATGCAATTATTGATTTTTTTGAGCTAAATGACCCTGAAATTGAAAAGCACTACAAATGAACTCTAAAAAGGTTGAAAGTTGGCATCGTATCATAATTTCACCCACATAGCATGTGCTAAAAAGTTGAGAGGGTTAAGACAAAAGCTGGATGCACTTCGTGTACAAAACGGACAGTCTCTTTCGAAGTATCACGGTTTCGGACGGAAACTCATCGGTTACAAAAGACATTTCATTTTCTTGAATTTATTTGAACACCAGGTTTTGTGTGTGTTCAAAATGCACCATTCAAAGCCACATCATCAATTTTCAACCCCTTCTGACTTCATTTGTTATTTTTCATGCAGTTATTGAATTTTTTGAGATAAATGACCCTGAAATTGAAAAGCACTACAAATGAACTCTTAAAAGGTTAAAAATTGGCATGGTATCATCATTTCATCCACATAGCATGTGCTAAAAAGTTGAGAGGGTTACGGCAAAATCTGGATGCACTTCGTGTACAAAACAGACAGTCTCTTTCAAAGTATCAGGGTTTCGGACATAAACTCATCTGTTACAAAAGGCATTTCATTTTCTTGAACTTATTCGAACTCCAGGCTTTTTGTGTGTTCAAAATGCACCATTCAAAGCCACATCATCAATTTTCAACCCCTTCTGACTTCATTTGTTATTTTTCATGCAGTTATTCATTTTTTGAGCTAAATGATCCTGAAATTGAAAAGCACTACAAATGAACTCTGAAAAGCTTTAAAGTTGGCATGGTATCATAATTTCACCCACATAACATGTGTTAAAAATTTGAGAGGGTTACGGCAAAAGCTGGATGCACTTCATGTACAAAACGGATAATCTCTTTCAAAGTATCATGGTTTCCGACATAAACTCATCTGTTACAAAAGACATTTCATTTTCTTGAACTTATTTGACCTCCAGGCGCTTTGTGTGTTCAAAATGCACCATTCAAAGCCACATCATCAATTTTCAACCCTTTCCGACTTCATTTGTTATTTTTCATGCAGTTATTGATTTTTTGAGCTAAATGACCCTGAAATTGAAAAGCACTACAAATGAACTCTGAAAAGGTTGAAAGTTGGCATGGTATCATCATTTCACCCACATAGCATGTGCTAAAAAGTTGAGAGGGTTACGGCAAAATCTGGATGCACTTCGTGTACAAAACGGACAGTCTCTTTCGAAGTATCACGATTTCGGACGGAAACTCATCGGTTACAAAAGACATTTCATTTTCTTGAATTTATTTGAACTCCAGGTTTTTTGTGTGTTGAAAATGCACCATTCAAAGCCACATCATCAATTTTCAACCCCTTCTGACTTCATTTGTTATTTTTCATGCAGTTATTGAATTTTTTGAGCTAAATGACCCTGAAATTAAAAAGCACTATAAATGAACTCTTAAAAGGTTGAAAATTGGCATGGTATCATCATTTCATCCACATAGCATGTGCTAAAAAGTTGAGAGGGTTACGGCAAAATCTGGATGCACTTCGTCTACAAAACAGACAGTCTCTTTCGAAGTATCAGGGTTTCGGACATAAACTCATGTGTTACAAAAGGCATTTCATTTTATTTAACTTTTTTGAACTCCAGGCTTTTTGTGTGTTCAAAATGCACCATTCAAAGCCACATCATCAATTTTCAACCCTTTCTGACTTCATTTGTTATTTTTCATGCAATTATTGATTTTTTTTGAGCTAAATGACCCTGAAATTGAAAAGCTCTACAAATGAACTCTTAAACGGTTGAAAGTTGGCATGATATCATCATTTCACCCACATAGCATGTGTTAAAAATTTGAGAGGGTTACGGCAAAAGCTGGATGCACTTCATGTACAAAACGGACAGTCTCTTTGAAAGTATCAGGGTTTCGCACATAAACTCATCTGTTACAAAAGGCATTTCATTTTCTTGAACTTATTTGAAGTCCAGGCTTTTTGTGTGTTCAAAATGCACCGTTCAAAGCCACATAATCAATTTTCAACCCTTTCCGGCTTCATTTGTTATTTTTCATGCAGTTACTGTTTTTTTGAGCTAAATGTCCCTGAAGTTGAAAAGCACTACAAATGAATTCTGAAAAGTTTGAAACTTGGCATGGTATCATCATTTCACACACATAGCATGTGTTAAAAATTTGAGAGGGTTACGGCAAAAGATGGATGCACTTCATGTACAAAACGGACAGTCTCTTTCAAAGTATCAAGGTTTCGGACATAAACTCATGTGTTGCAAAAGGCATTTCATTTTCTTGAACTTATTTCAACTCCAGGATTTTTGTATGTTCAAAATGCACCATTCAAAGCCACATCATCAATTTTCAACCCTTTCTGACTTCATTTGTTATTTTTCATGCAGTTATTGATTTTTTTGAGCTAAATGACCCTGAAATTGAAAAGCACTACAAATGAACTCTGAAAAGGTTGAAAGTTGGCATCGTATCATCATTTCACCCACATAGCATGTGCTAAAAAGTTGAGAGGGTTACGACAAAAGCTGGATGCACTTCGTGTACAAAACGGACAGTCTCTTTCGAAGTATCACGGTTTCGGACGGAAACTCATCGGTTACAAAAGACATTTCATTTTCTTGAATTTATTTGAACACCAGGTTTTTTGTGTGTTCAAAATGCACCATTCAAAGCCACATCATCAATTTTCAACCCCTTCTGACTTCATTTGTTATTTTTCATGCAGTTATTGAATTTTTTGAGATAAATGACCCTGAAATTGAAAAGCACTACAAATGAACTCTTAAAAGGTTAAAAATTGGCATGGTATCATCATTTCATCCACATAGCATGTGCTAAAAAGTTGAGAGGGTTACGGCAAAATCTGGATGCACTTCGTGTACAAAACGGACAGTCTCTTTCAAAGTATCAGGGTTTCGGACATAAACTCATCTGTTACAAAAGGCATTTCATTTTCTTGAACTTATTCGAACTCCAGGATTTTTGTGTGTTCAAAATGCACCATTCAAAGCCACATCATCAATTTTCAACCCCTTCTGACTTCATTTGTTATTTTTCATGCAGTTATTCATTTTTTGAGCTAAATGACCCTGAAATTGAAAAGCACTACAAATGAACTCTGAAAAGCTTTAAAGTTGGCATGGTATCATCATTTCACCCACATAACATGTGTTAAAAATTTGAGAGGGTTATGGCAAAAGCTGGATGCACTTCATGTACAAAACGGATAATCTCTTTCAAAGTATCATGGTTTCCGACATAAACTTATCTGTTACAAAAGACATTTCATTTTCTTGAACTTATTTGACCTCCAGGCGCTTTTTGTGTTACAAATGCACCATTCAAAGCCACATCATCAATTTTCAACCCTTTCCGACTTCATTTGTTATTTTTCATGCAGTTATTGATTTTTTTGAGCTAAATGACCCTGAAATTGAAAAGCACTACAAATGAACTGTGAAAAGGTTGAAAGTTGGCATGGTATCATCATTTCACCCACATAGCATGTGCTAAATAGTTGAGAGGGTTACGGCAAAATCTGGATGCACTTCGTGTACAAAACGGACAGTCTCTTTCGAAGTATCACGGTTTCGGACGGAAACTCATCGGTTACAAAAGACATTTCATTTTCTTGAATTTATTTGAACTCCAGGTTTTTTGTGTGTTGAAAATGCACCATTCAAAGCCACATCATCAATTTGCAACCCCTTCTGACTTCATTTGTTATTTTTCATGCAGTTATTGAATTTTTTGAGCTAAATGACCCTGAAATTAAAAAGCACTACAAATGAACTCTTAAAAGGTTGAAAATTGGCATGCTATCATCATTTCATCCACATAGCATGTGCTAAAAAGTTGAGAGGGTTACGGCAAAATCTGGATGCACTTCGTCTACAAAACAGACAGTCTCTTTCGAAGTATCAGGGTTTCGGACATAAACTCATGTGTTACAAAAGGCATTTCATTTTCTTTAACTTTTTTGAACTCCAGGCTTTTTGTGTATTCAAAATGCACCATTCAAAGCCACATCATCAATTTTCAACCCTTTCTGACTTCATTTGTTATTTGTCATGCAATTATTGATTTTTTTGAGCTAAATGACCCTGAAATTGAAAAGCTCTACAAATAAACTCTTAAACGGTTGAAAGTTGGCATGATATCATGATTTCACCCACATAGCATGTGTTAAAAATTTGAGAGGGTTACGGCAAAAGCTGGATGCACTTCATGTACAAAACGGACAGTCTCTTTCAAAGTATCAAGGTTTCGCACATAAACTCATCTGTTGCAAAAGGCATTTCATTTTCTTGAACTTATTTGAAGTCCAGGCTTTTTGTGTGTTCAAAATGCACCGTTCAAAGCCACATAATCAATTTTCAACCCTTTCCGGCTTCATTTGTTATTTTTCATGCAGTTACTGTTTTTTTGAGCTAAATGTCCCTGAAGTTGAAAAGCACTACAAATGAACTCTGAAAAGTTTGAAACTTGGCATGGTATCATCATTTCACACACATAGCATGTGTTAAAAATTTGAGAGGGTTACGGCAAAAGATGGATGCACTTCATGTACAAAACGGACAGTCTCTTTCAAAGTATCAAGGTTTCGGACATGAACTCATGTGTTGCAAAAGGCATTTCATTTTCTTGAACTTATTTCAACTCCAGGATTTTTGTGTGTTCAAAATGCACCATTCAAAGCCACATCATCAATTTTCAACCCTTTCTGACTTCATTTGTTATTTTTCATGCAATTATTGATTTTTTTGAGCTAAATGACCCTGAAATTGAAAAGCACTACAAATGATCTCTGAAAAGGTTGAAAGTTGGCATGGTATCATCATTTCACCCACATAGCATGTGCTAGAAAGTTGAGAGGTTTACGGCAAAAGCTGGATGCACTTCGTGTACAAAACGGACAATCTCTTTCGAAGTATCACTGTTTCGGACATAAACTCATCTGTTAGAAAAGGCATTTCATTTTCTTGAACTTATTTCAACTCCAGGATTTTTGTGTGTTCAAAATGCACCATTCAAAGCCACATCTTCAATTTTCAACCCTTTCTGACTTCATTTGTTATTATTCATGCAGTTATTGATTTTTTTGAGCTAAATGACCCTGAAATTGAAAAGCACTACAAATGAACTCTGAAAAGCTTTAAAGTTGGCATGGTATCATCAGTTCACCCACATAGCATGTGCTAAAAAGTTGAGAGTGTTACGGCAAAAGCTGGATGCACTTTGTGTACAAAACAGACAGTCTCTTTCGAAGTATCATGGTTTCGGACATAAACTCATCTGTTACAAAAGGCGTTTCATTTTCTTGAACTTATTTGAACTCGAGGCTTTGTGTGTGTTCAAAATGCACCATTCAAAGCCACATCATCAATTTTGAACCCCTTCTGACTTCATTTGTTATTTTTCATGCAGTTATTGATTTTTTGAGCTAAATGACCCTGAAATTGAAAAGCACTACAAATAAACTCTGAAAAGGTTGAAAGTTGGAATGGTATCATCATTTCACCCACATAGCATGTGCTAAAAAGTTGAGAGGGTTACGGCAAAATCTGGATGCACTTCATGTACAAAACGGACATTCTCTTTCAAAGTATCAGGGTTTCGGACATAAACTCATCTGTTACAAAAGGCATTTCATTTTCTCGATCTTATTTGAACTCCAGGGTTTTTGTGTGTTCAAAATGCACCATTCAAAGCCACATCATCAATTTTCAACCCTTTCTCACTTCATTTGTTATTTTTCATGCAATTATTGATTTTTTGAGCTAAACGACCCTGAAATTGAAAAGCTCTACAAATGAACTCTGAAAAGGTTGCAGGTTGGCATGGTATCATCATTTCACCCACATAGCATGTGCTAAAAAGTTGAGAGGGTTACGACAAAAGCTAGATGCACTTCGTGTACAAAACAGACAGTCTCTTTCGAAGTATCAGGGCTTCGGACGGAAACTCATCGGTTACAAAAGACATTTTATTTTCTTGAATTTATTTGAACTCCAGGTTTTTGTGTGTTCAAAATGCACCATTCAAAGCCACATCATCAATTTTCAACCCCTTCTGACGTCATTTGTTATTTTTCATGCAGTTATTGATTATTTGAGCCAAATGACCCTGAAATTGAGAAGCACTACAAATGAACTCTTAAAAGGTTGAAAGTTGGCATGGTAACATCATTTCACCCACTTAGCATGTGCTAAAAAGTTGAGAGGGTTACGGCAAAATCTAGATGCACTTCGTGTACAAAACGGACAGTCTCTTTCGAAGTATCAGGGTTTCGGACGGAAACTCATCGGTTACAAAAGACATTTCATTTTCTTGAATTTATTTGAACTCCAGGTTTTTTGTGTGTTCAAAATGCACCATTCAAAGCCACATCATCAATTTTCAACCCCTTCTCACTTCATTTGTTATTTTTCATGCAGTTATTGATTTTTTGAGCTAAATGACCCTGAAATTGAAAAGCACTACAAATGAACTCTGAAAAGGTTGAAAGTTGGCATGGTATCATCATTTCACCCACATAGCATGTGCTAAAAAGTTGAGAGGGTTACGACAAAAGCTGGATGCACTTCGTGTACAAAACGGACAGTCTCTTTCGAAGTATCACGGTTTCGGACATAAACTCATCTGTTACCAAAGGGATTTCATTTTCTTGAACTTATTTGAGCTCCAGGCTTTTTGTGTGTTCAAAATGCACTATTCAAAGCCACATCATCAATTTTCAACCCTTTCTGACTTCTTTTGTTATTTTTCATGCAATTATTGATTTTTTTGAGCTAAATGACCCTGAAATTGAAAAGCACTACAAATGAACTCTGAAAAGGTTGAAAGTTGGCATCGTATCATCATTTCACCCACATAGCATGTGCTAAAAAGTTGAGAGGGTTACGACAAAAGCTGGATGCACTTCGTGTACAAAACGGACAGTCTCTTTCGAAGTATCACGGTTTCGGACGGAAACTCATCGGTTACAAAAGACATTTCATTTTCTTGAATTTATTTGAACACCAGGTTTTTTGTGTGTTCAAAATGCACCATTCAAAGCCACATCATCAATTTTCAACCCCTTCTGACTTCATTTGTTATTTTTCATGCAGTTATTGAATTTTTTGAGATAAATGACCCTGAAATTGAAAAGCACTACAAATGAACTCTTAAAAGGTTAAAAATTGGCATGGTATCATCATTTCATCCACATAGCATGTGCTAAAAAGTTGAGAGGGTTACGGCAAAATCTGGATGCACTTCGTGTACAAAACAGACAGTCTCTTTCAAAGTATCAGGGTTTCGGACATAAACTCATCTGTTACAAAAGGCATTTCATTTTCTTGAACTTATTCGAACTCCAGGCTTTTTGTGTGTTCAAAATGCACCATTAAAAGCCACATCATCAATTTTCAACCCCTTCTGACTTCATTTGTTATTTTTCATGCAGTTATTCATTTTTTGAGCTAAATGATCCTGAAATTGAAAAGCACTACAAATGAACTCTGAAAAGCTTTAAAGTTGGCATGGTATCATAATTTCACCCACATAACATGTGTTAAAAATTTGAGAGGGTTACGGCAAAAGCTGGATGCACTTCATGTACAAAACGGATAATCTCTTTCAAAGTATCATGGTTTCCGACATAAACTCATCTGTTACAAAAGACATTTCATTTTCTTGAACTTATTTGAGCTCCAGGCGCTTTTTGTGTCAAAAATGCACCATTCAAAGCCACATCATCAATTTTCAACCCTTTCCGACTTCATTTGTTATTTTTCATGCAGTTATTGATTTTTTGAGCTAAATGACCCTGAAATTGAAAAGCACTACAAATGAACTCTGAAAAGGTTGAAAGTTGGCATGGTATCATCATTTCACCCACATAGCATGTGCTAAAAAGTTGAGAGGGTTACGGCAAAATCTGGATGCACTTCGTGTACAAAACGGACAGTCTCTTTCGAAGTATCACGGTTTCGGACGGAAACTCATCGGTTACAAAAGACATTTCATTTTCTTGAATTTATTTGAACTCCAGGTTTTTTGTGTGTTGAAAATGCACCATTCAAAGCCACATCATCAATTTTCAACCCCTTCTGACTTCATTTGTTATTTTTCATGCAGTTATTGAATTTTTTGAGCTAAATGACCCTGAAATTAAAAAGCACTATAAATGAACTCTTAAAAGGTTGAAAATTGGCATGGTATCATCATTTCATCCACATAGCATGTGCTAAAAAGTTGAGAGGGTTACGGCAAAATCTGGATGCACTTCGTCTACAAAACAGACAGTCTCTTTCGAAGTATCAGGGTTTCGGACATAAACTCATGTGTTACAAAAGGCATTTCATTTTGTTTAACTTTTTTGAACTCCAGGCTTTTTGTGTGTTCAAAATGCACCATTCAAAGCCACATCATCAATTTTCAACCCTTTCTGACTTCATTTGTTATTTTTCATGCAATTATTGATTTTTTTTGAGCTAAATGACCCTGAAATTGAAAAGCTCTACAAATGAACTCTTAAACGGTTGAAAGTTGGCATGATATCATCATTTCACCCACATAGCATGTGTTAAAAATTTGAGAGGGTTACGGCAAAAGCTGGATGCACTTCATGTACAAAACGGACAGTCTCTTTGAAAGTATCAGGGTTTCGCACATAAACTCATCTGTTACAAAAGGCATTTCATTTTCTTGAACTTATTTGAAGTCCAGGCTTTTTGTGTGTTCAAAATGCACCGTTCAAAGCCACATAATCAATTTTCAACCCTTTCCGGCTTCATTTGTTATTTTTCATGCAGTTACTGTTTTTTTGAGCTAAATGTCCCTGAAGTTGAAAAGCACTACAAATGAATTCTGAAAAGTTTGAAACTTGGCATGGTATCATCATTTCACACACATAGCATGTGTTAAAAATTTGAGAGGGTTACGGCAAAAGATGGATGCACTTCATGTACAAAACGGACAGTCTCTTTCAAAGTATCAAGGTTTCGGACATAAACTCATGTGTTGCAAAAGGCATTTCATTTTCTTGAACTTATTTCAACTCCAGGATTTTTGTGTGTTCAAAATGCACCATTCAAAGCCACATCATCAATTTTCAACCCTTTCTGACTTCATTTGTTATTTTTCATGCAGTTATTGATTTTTTTGAGCTAAATGACCCTGAAATTGAAAAGCACTACAAATGAACTCTGAAAAGGTTGAAAGTTGGCATCGTATCATCATTTCACCCACATAGCATGTGCTAAAAAGTTGAGAGGGTTACGACAAAAGCTGGATGCACTTCGTGTACAAAACGGACAGTCTCTTTCGAAGTATCACGGT
The DNA here is from genome assembly GCA_022496015.1 of Hordeum marinum. Taxonomy (NCBI): domain Eukaryota; kingdom Viridiplantae; phylum Streptophyta; class Magnoliopsida; order Poales; family Poaceae; genus Hordeum; species Hordeum marinum. The sequence goes on along the minus strand of CM039672.1, from coordinate 435,753,543 downwards.
TTCGGACGGAAACTCATCGGTTACAAAAGACATTTCATTTTCTTGAATTTATTTGAACACCAGGTTTTTTGTGTGTTCAAAATGCACCATTCAAAGCCACATCATCAATTTTCAACCCCTTCTGACTTCATTTGTTATTTTTCATGCAGTTATTGAATTTTTTGAGATAAATGACCCTGAAATTGAAAAGCACTACAAATGAACTCTTAAAAGGTTAAAAATTGGCATGGTATCATCATTTCATCCACATAGCATGTGCTAAAAAGTTGAGAGGGTTACGGCAAAATCTGGATGCACTTCGTGTACAAAACGGACAGTCTCTTTCAAAGTATCAGGGTTTCGGACATAAACTCATCTGTTACAAAAGGCATTTCATTTTCTTGAACTTATTCGAACTCCAGGATTTTTGTGTGTTCAAAATGCACCATTCAAAGCCACATCATCAATTTTCAACCCCTTCTGACTTCATTTGTTATTTTTCATGCAGTTATTCATTTTTTGAGCTAAATGACCCTGAAATTGAAAAGCACTACAAATGAACTCTGAAAAGCTTTAAAGTTGGCATGGTATCATCATTTCACCCACATAACATGTGTTAAAAATTTGAGAGGGTTATGGCAAAAGCTGGATGCACTTCATGTACAAAACGGATAATCTCTTTCAAAGTATCATGGTTTCCGACATAAACTTATCTGTTACAAAAGACATTTCATTTTCTTGAACTTATTTGACCTCCAGGCGCTTTTTGTGTTAAAAATGCACCATTCAAAGCCACATCATCAATTTTCAACCCTTTCCGACTTCATTTGTTATTTTTCATGCAGTTATTGATTTTTTTGAGCTAAATGACCCTGAAATTGAAAAGTACTACAAATGAACTCTGAAAAGGTTGAAAGTTGGCATGGTATCATCATTTCACCCACATAGCATGTGCTAAATAGTTGAGAGGGTTACGGCAAAATCTGGATGCACTTCGTGTACAAAACGGACAGTCTCTTTCGAAGTATCACGGTTTCGGACGGAAACTCATCGGTTACAAAAGACATTTCATTTTCTTGAATTTATTTGAACTCCAGGTTTTTTGTGTGTTGAAAATGCACCATTCAAAGCCACATCATCAATTTGCAACCCCTTCTGACTTCATTTGTTATTTTTCATGCAGTTATTGAATTTTTTGAGCTAAATGACCCTGAAATTAAAAAGCACTACAAATGAACTCTTAAAAGGTTGAAAATTGGCATGGTATCATCATTTCATCCACATAGCATGTGCTAAAAAGTTGAGAGGGTTACGGCAAAATCTGGATGCACTTCGTCTACAAAACAGACAGTCTCTTTCGAAGTATCAGGGTTTCGGACATAAACTCATGTGTTACAAAAGGCATTTCATTTTCTTTAACTTTTTTGAACTCCAGGCTTTTTGTGTATTCAAAATGCACCATTCAAAGCCACATCATCAATTTTCAACCCTTTCTGACTTCATTTGTTATTTGTCATGCAATTATTGATTTTTTTGAGCTAAATGACCCTGAAATTGAAAAGCTCTACAAATAAACTCTTAAACGGTTGAAAGTTTGGATGATATCATGATTTCACCCACATAGCATGTGTTAAAAATTTGAGAGGGTTACGGCAAAAGCTGGATGCACTTCATGTACAAAACGGACAGTCTCTTTGAAAGTATCAGGGTTTCGCACATAAACTCATCTGTTACAAAAGGCATTTCATTTTCTTGAACTTATTTGAAGTCCAGGCTTTTTGTGTGTTCAAAATGCACCGTTCAAAGCCACATAATCAATTTTCAACCCTTTCCGGCTTCATTTGTTATTTTTCATGCAGTTACTGTTTTTTTGAGCTAAATGTCCCTGAAGTTGAAAAGCACTACAAATGAATTCTGAAAAGTTTGAAACTTGGCATGGTATCATCATTTCACACACATAGCATGTGTTAAAAATTTGAGAGGGTTACGGCAAAAGATGGATGCACTTCATGTACAAAACGGACAGTCTCTTTCAAAGTATCAAGGTTTCGGACATAAACTCATGTGTTGCAAAAGGCATTTCATTTTCTTGAACTTATTTCAACTCCAGGATTTTTGTGTGTTCAAAATGCACCATTCAAAGCCACATCATCAATTTTCAACCCTTTCTGACTTCATTTGTTATTTTTCATGCAGTTATTGATTTTTTTGAGCTAAATGACCCTGAAATTGAAAAGCACTACAAATGAACTCTGAAAAGGTTGAAAGTTGGCATCGTATCATCATTTCACCCACATAGCATGTGCTAAAAAGTTGAGAGGGTTACGACAAAAGCTGGATGCACTTCGTGTACAAAACGGACAGTCTCTTTCGAAGTATCACGGTTTCGGACGGAAACTCATCGGTTACAAAAGACATTTCATTTTCTTGAATTTATTTGAACACCAGGTTTTTTGTGTGTTCAAAATGCACCATTCAAAGCCACATCATCAATTTTCAACCCCTTCTGACTTCATTTGTTATTTTTCATGCAGTTATTGAATTTTTTGAGATAAATGACCCTGAAATTGAAAAGCACTACAAATGAACTCTTAAAAGGTTAAAAATTGGCATGGTATCATCATTTCATCCACATAGCATGTGCTAAAAAGTTGAGAGGGTTACGGCAAAATCTGGATGCACTTCGTGTACAAAACGGACAGTCTCTTTCAAAGTATCAGGGTTTCGGACATAAACTCATCTGTTACAAAAGGCATTTCATTTTCTTGAACTTATTCGAACTCCAGGATTTTTGTGTGTTCAAAATGCACCATTCAAAGCCACATCATCAATTTTCAACCCCTTCTGACTTCATTTGTTATTTTTCATGCAGTTATTCATTTTTTGAGCTAAATGACCCTGAAATTGAAAAGCACTACAAATGAACTCTGAAAAGCTTTAAAGTTGGCATGGTATCATCATTTCACCCACATAACATGTGTTAAAAATTTGAGAGGGTTATGGCAAAAGCTGGATGCACTTCATGTACAAAACGGATAATCTCTTTCAAAGTATCATGGTTTCCGACATAAACTTATCTGTTACAAAAGACATTTCATTTTCTTGAACTTATTTGACCTCCAGGCGCTTTTTGTGTTAAAAATGCACCATTCAAAGCCACATCATCAATTTTCAACCCTTTCCGACTTCATTTGTTATTTTTCATGCAGTTATTGATTTTTTTGAGCTAAATGACCCTGAAATTGAAAAGCACTACAAATGAACTCTGAAAAGGTTGAAAGTTGGCATGGTATCATCATTTCACCCACATAGCATGTGCTAAATAGTTGAGAGGGTTACGGCAAAATCTGGATGCACTTCGTGTACAAAACGGACAGTCTCTTTCGAAGTATCACGGTTTCGGACGGAAACTCATCGGTTACAAAAGACATTTCATTTTCTTGAATTTATTTGAACTCCAGGTTTTTTGTGTGTTGAAAATGCACCATTCAAAGCCACATCATCAATTTGCAACCCCTTCTGACTTCATTTGTTATTTTTCATGCAGTTATTGAATTTTTTGATCTAAATGACCCTGAAATTAAAAAGCACTACAAATGAACTCTTAAAAGGTTGAAAATTGGCATGGTATCATCATTTCATCCACATAGCATGTGCTAAAAAGTTGAGAGGGTTACGGCAAAATCTGGATGCACTTCGTCTACAAAACAGACAGTCTCTTTCGAAGTATCAGGGTTTCGGACATAAACTCATGTGTTACAAAAGGCATTTCATTTTCTTTAACTTTTTTGAACTCCAGGCTTTTTGTGTATTCAAAATGCACCATTCAAAGCCACATCATCAATTTTCAACCCTTTCTGACTTCATTTGTTATTTGTCATGCAATTATTGATTTTTTTGAGCTAAATGACCCTGAAATTGAAAAGCTCTACAAATAAACTCTTAAACGGTTGAAAGTTGGCATGATATCATGATTTCACCCACATAGCATGTGTTAAAAATTTGAGAGGGTTACGGCAAAAGCTGGATGCACTTCATGTACAAAACGAACAGTCTCTTTGAAAGTATCAGGGTTTCGCACATAAACTCATCTGTTACAAAAGGCATTTCATTTTCTTGAACTTATTTGAACTGCAGGCTTTTTGTGTGTTCAAAATGCACCGTTCAAAGCCACATAATCAATTTTCAACCCTTTCCGGCTTCATTTGTTATTTTTCATGCAGTTACTGTTTTTTTGAGCTAAATGTCCCTGAAGTTGAAAAGCACTACAAATGAACTCTGAAAAGTTTGAAACTTGGCATGGTATCATCATTTCACACACATAGCATGTGTTAAAAATTTGAGAGGGTTACGGCAAAAGATGGATGCACTTCATGTACAAAACGGACAGTCTCTTTCAAAGTATCAAGGTTTCGAACATGAACTCATGTGTTGCAAAAGGCATTTCATTTTCTTGAACTTATTTCAACTCCAGGATTTTTGTGTGTTCAAAATGCACCATTCAAAGCCACATCATCAATTTTCAACCCTTTCTGACTTCATTTGTTATTTTTCATGCAATTATTGATTTTTTTGAGCTAAATGACCCTGAAATAGAAAAGCACTACAAATGATCTCTGAAAAGGTTGAAAGTTGGCATGGTATCATCATTTCACCCACATAGCATGTGCTAGAAAGTTGAGAGGTTTACGGCAAAAGCTGGATGCACTTCGTGTACAAAACGGACAATCTCTTTCGAAGTATCACTGTTTCGGACATAAACTCATCTGTTACAAAAGGCATTTCATTTTCTTGAACTTATTTCAACTCCAGGATTTTTGTGTGTTCAAAATGCACCATTCAAAGCCAAATCTTCAATTTTCAACCCTTTCTGACTTCATTTGTTATTTTTCATGCAGTTATTGATTTTTTTGAGCTAAATGACCCTGAAATTGAAAAGCACTACAAATGAACTCTTAAAAGCTTTAAAGTTGGCATGGTATCATCAGTTCACCCACATAGCATGTGCTAAAAAGTTGAGAGTGTTACGGCAAAAGCTGGATGCACTTTGTGTACAAAACAGACAGTCTCTTTCGAAGTATCATGGTTTCGGACATAAACTCATCTGTTACAAAAGGCGTTTCATTTTCTTGAACTTATTTGAACTCGAGGCTTTGTGTGTGTTCAAAATGCACCATTCAAAGCCACATCATCAATTTTGAACCCCTTCTGACTTCATTTGTTATTTTTCATGCAGTTATTGATTTTTTGAGCTAAATGACCCTGAAATTGAAAAGCACTACAAATGAACTCTGAAAAGGTTGAAAGTTGGAATGGTATCATCATTTCACCCACATAGCATGTGCTAAAAAGTTGAGAGGGTTACGGCAAAATCTGGATGCACTTCATGTACAAAACGGACATTCTCTTTCAAAGTATCAGGGTTTCGGACATAAACTCATCTGTTACAAAAGGCATTTCATTTTCTCGATCTTATTTGAACTCCAGGGTTTTTCTGTGTTCAAAATGCACCATTCAAATCCGCATCATCAATTTTCAACCCTTTCTCACTTCATTTGTTATTTTTCATGCAGTTATTGATTTTTTTGAGCTAAATGACCCTGAAATTGAAAAGCACTACAAATGAACTCTGAAAAGGTTGAAAGTTGGCATGGTATTATCATTTCACCCACATAGCATGTGCTAAAAAGTTGAGAGGGTTACGGCAAAAGCTAGATGCACTTCGTGTACAAAACAGACAGTCTCTTTCGAAGTATCAGGGTTTCGGACGGAAATTCATCGGTTACAAAAGACATTTTATTTTCTTGAATTTATTTGAACTCCAGGTTTTTGTGTGTTCAAAATGCACCATTAAAAGCCACATCATCAATTTTCAATCCCTTCTGACTTCATTTGTTATTTTTCATACAGTTATTGATTTTTTGAGCTAAATGACCCTGAAATTGAAAAGCACTACAAATGAACTCTGAAAAGGTTGAAAGTTGGCATGGTATCATCATTTCACCCACATAGCATGTGCTAAAAAGTTGAGAGGGTTACGGCAAAATCTGGATGCACTTCATGTACAAAACGGACATTCTCTTTCAAAGTATCAGGGTTTCGGACATAAACTCATCTGTTACAAAAGGCATTTCATTTTCTCGATCTTATTTGAACTCCAGGGTTTTTGTGTGTTCAAAATGCACCATTCAAAGCCACATCATCAATTTTCAACCCTTTCTCACTTCATTTGTTATTTTTCATGCAATTATTGATTTTTTGAGCTAAACGACCCTAAAATTGAAAAGCTCTACAAATGAACTCTGAAAAGGTTGCAGGTTGGCATGGTATCATCATTTCACCCACGTAGCATGTGCTAAAAAGTTGAGAGGGTTACGACAAAAGCTAGATGCACTTCGTGTACAAAACAGACAGTCTCTTTCGAAGTATCAGGGCTTCGGACGGAAACTCATCGGTTACAAAAGACATTTTATTTTCTTGAATTTATTTGAACTCCAGGTTTTTGCGTGTTCAAAATGCACCATTCAAAGCCACATCATCAATTTTCAACCCCTTCTGACGTCATTTGTTATTTTTCATGTAGTTATTGATTCTTTGAGCCAAATGACCCTGAAATTGAGAAGCACTACAAATGAACTCTTAAAAGGTTGAAAGTTGGCATGGTAACATCATTTCACCCACTTAGCATGTGCTAAAAAGTTGAGAGGGTTACGGCAAAATCTAGATGCACTTCGTGTACAAAACGGACAGTCTCTTTCGAAGTATCAGTGTTCCGGACGGAAACTCATCGGTTACAAAAGACATTTTATTTTCTTGAATTTATTTGAACTCCAGGTTTTTGTATGTTCAAAATGCACCATTCAAAGCCACATCATCAATTTTCAACCCCTTCTGACTTCATTTGTTATTTTTCATGCAGTTATTGATTTTTTGAGCTAAATGACCCTGAAATTGAAAAGCACTACAAATGAACTCTGAAAAGGTTGAAAGTTGGCATGGTATCATCATTTCACACACATAGCATGTGCTAAAAAGTTGAGAGGGTTACGGCAAAAGCTGGATGCACTTCGTGTACAAAACGGACATTCTCTTTCAAAGTATCAGGGTTTCGGACATAAACTCATCTGTTACAAAAGGCATTTCATTTTCTCGATCTTATTTGAACTCCAGGGTTTTTGTGTGTTCAAAATGCACCATTCAAAGACACATCATCAATTTTCAACCCTTTCTCACTTCATTTGTTATTTTTCATGCAGTTATTGATTTTTTTGAGCTAAATGACCCTGAAATTGAAAAGCACTACAAATGAACTCTGAAAAGGTTGAAAGTTGGCATGGTATCATCATTTCACCCACATAGCATGTGCTAAAAAGTTGAGAGGGTTACGGCAAAAGCTAGATGCACTACGTGTACAAAACAGACAGTCTCTTTCGAAGTATCAGGGTTTCGGACGGAAACTCATCGGTTACAAAAGACATTTTATTTTCTTAAATTTATTTGAACTCCAGGTTTTTGTGTGTTCAAAATGCACCATTCAAAGCCACATCATCAATTTTCAACCCCTTCTGACTTCATTTGTTATTTTTCATGCAGTTATTGATTTTTTGAGCTAAATGACCCTGAAATTGAAAAGCACTACAAATTAACTCTGAAAAGGTTGAAAGTTGGCATGGTATCATCATTTCACCCACATAGCATGTGATAAAAAGTTGAGAGGGTTACGGCAAAAGCTGGATGCACTTCGTGTACAAAACGGACAGTCTCTGTCGAAGTATCACGGTTTGAGACATACACTCATCTGTTACAAAAGGCATTTCATTTTCTTGAACTTATTTGAACTCCAGGCTTTTTGTGTGTTCAAAATGCACTATTCAAAGCCACATAATCAATTTTCAACCCTTTCTGACTTCATTTGTTATTTTTCATGCAGTTATTGATTTTTTTGAGCTAAATGACCCCGAAATTGAAAAGCACTACAAATGAACTCTGAAAAGGTTGAAAGTTGGCATGGTATCATCATTTCACCCACATAGCATGTGCTAAAAAGTTGAGAGGGTTACGACAAAAGCTGGATGCACTTCATGTACAAAATGGACAGTCTCTTTGAAAGTATCAAGGTTTTGGACATAAACTCATCTGTTACAAAAGGCATTTCATTTTCTTGAACTTATTTGAACTCCAGGCTTTTTGTGTGTTCAAAATGCACCATTCAAAGCCACATAATCAATTTTCAAATGTCCCTGAAGTTGAAAAGCACTACAAATGAACTCTGAAAAGTTTGAAAGTTGGCATGGTATCATCATTTCGACCACATAGCATGTGTTAAAAATTTGAGAGGGTTACAGCAAAAGCTGGATGCACCTCATGTACAAAACAGATAGTCTCTTTCGATGTATCAGGGTTTCGGACATAGACTCATCTGTTACAAAAGGCATTTCATTTTCTTGATCTTATTTGAACTCCAGGCTTTTTGTGTGTTCAAAATGCACCATTCAAAGCCACATCATCAATTTTCAACCCTTTCTGACTTCATTTGTTATTTTTCATGTAGTTATTGATTTTTTTGAGCTAAATGACCCTGAAATTGAAAAGCACTACAAATGAACTCTGAAAAGGTTGAAAGTTGGCATGGTATCATCATTTCACCCACATAGCATGTGCCAAAAAGTTGAGAGGGTTACGGCAAAAGCTGGATGCACTTTGTGTACAAAACGGACAGTCTCTTTCGGAGTATCAGGGTTTCGGACATAGACTCATCTGTTACAAAAGGCATTTCATTTTCTTGATCTTATTTGAACTCCAGGCTTTTTGTGTGTTCAAAATGCACCATTCAAAGCCACATCATCAATTTTCAACACTTTCTGACTTCATTTGTTATTTTTCATGCAGTTATTGATTTTTTTGAGCTAAATGACCCTGAAATTGAAAAGCACTACAAATGAACTCTGAAAAGCTTTAAAGTTGGCATGGTATCATCAGTTCACCCACATAGCATGTGCTAAAAAGTTGAGAGTGTTACGGCAAAAGCTGGATGCACTTCGTTTACAAAACAGACAGTCTCTTTCGAAGTATCATGGTTTCGGACATAAACTCATCTGTTACAAAAGGCGTTTCATTTTGTTGAACTTATTTGTGCTCCAGGCTTTTTGTGTGTTCAAAATGCACTATTCAAAGCCACATCATCAATTTTCAACCCTTTCTGACTTCATTTGTTATTCGTCATGTAGTTATTTTTTTTTGAGCTAAATGACCCTGAAATTAAAAAGCACTACAAATGAACTCTGAAGAGGTTGACAGTTGGCATGGTATCATCATTTCGACCACATAGCATGTGCTAAATAGTTGAGAGGGTTACAGCAAAAGCTGGATGCACTTCGTGTACAAAACAGACATTCTCTTTCGAAGTATTAGGGTTTCGGACGGAAACTCGTCGGTTACAAAAGACATTTCATTTTCTTGAATTTATTTGAACTCCAAGTTTTTTGTGTGTTCAAAATGCACCATTCAAAGCCACATCTTCAATTTTCAACCCCTTCTGACTTCATTTGTTATTTGTCATGCAGTTATTGATTTTTTTGAGCTAAATGACCCTGAAATTGAACAGGACTAGAAATGAACTCTGAAAAGGTTGAAAGTTGGCATTGTATCATCATTTCACCCACATAGCATGTGCTAAAAAGTTGAGAGGGTTACGGAAAAAGCTAGATGCACTTCGTGAACAAAACGGACAGTCTCTTTCGAAGTATTAGGGTTTCGGACGGAAACTCGTCGGTTACAGAAGACATTTCATTTTCTTGAATTTATTTGAACTCTAGGCTTTTGTGTGTTCAAAATGCACCATTCAAAGCCACATCATCAATTTTCAACCCTTTGTCACTTCATTTGTTATTTTTCATGCAGTTATTGATTTTTTTGAGCTAAATGACCCTGAAATTGAAAAGCACTACAAATGAACTCTGAAAAGCTTTAAAGTTGGCATGGTATCATCAGTTCACCCACATAGCATGTGCTAAAAAGTTGAGAGTGTTACGGCAAAAGCTGGCTGCACTTCGTGTACAAAACAGACAGTCTCTTTCGAAGTATCATGGTTTCGGACATAAACTCATCTGTTACAAAAGGCGTTTCATTTTCTTGAACTTATTTGAGCTCTAGGCTTTTTGTGTGTTCAAAATGCACTATTCAAAGCCACATCATCAATTTTCAACCCTTTCTGACTTCATTTGTTATTCGTCATGCAGTTATTGATTTTTTTTGAGCTAAATGACCCTGAAATTGAAAAGCACTACAAATGAACTCTGAAGAGGTTGACAGTTGGCATGGTATCATCATTTCACCCACATAGCATGTGCTAAAAAGTTGAGAGGGTTACAGGAAAAGCTGGATGCACTTCGTGTACAAAACAGACATTCTCTTTCGAAGTATGAGGGTTTCGGACGGAAACTCGTCGGTTACAAAAGACATTTCATTTTCTTGAATTTATTTGAACTCCAGGTTTTTTGTGTGTTCAAAATGCACCATTCAAAGACACATCATCAATTTTCAACCCCTTCTGACTTCATTTGTTATTTGTCATGCAGTAATTGATTTTTTTGAGCTAAATGACCCTGAAATTGAAAAGCACTACAAATGAACTCTGAAAAGGTTGAAAGTTGGCATGGTATCATCATTTCACCCACATAGCATGTGCTAAAAAGTTGAGAGGGTTACGGCAAAAGCTGGATGCACTTCGTGTACAAAACGGACAGTCTCTTTCGAAGTATCAGGGTTTCGGACATAGACTCATCTGTTACAAAAGTGGTTTCATTTTCTTGAACTTATTTGAACTCCAGGGTTTTTGTTTGTTCAAAATGCACCATTCAAAGCCACATCATCAATTTTCAACCCTTTCTCACTTCATTTGTTATTTTTCATGCAGTTATTGATTTTTTTGAGCTAAATGACCCTGAAATTGAAAAGCACTACAAATGAACTCTGAAAAGGTTGAAAGTTGGCATGGTATCATCATTTCACCCACATAGCATGTGCTAAAAAGTTGAGAGGGTTACGGCAAAAGCTAGATGCACTTCGTGTACAAAACAGACAGTCTCTTTCGAAGTATCAAGGTATCGGACGGAAACTCATTGGTTACAAAAGACATTTTATTTCCTAGAATTTATTTGAACTCCAGGTTTTTCTGAGTTCGAAATGCACCATTCAAAGCCACATCATCAATTTTCAACCCCTTCTGACTTCATTTGTTATTTTTCATGCAGTTATTGATTTTTTGAGCTAAATGACCCTGAAATTGAAAGCACTACAAATGAACTCTGAAAAGGTTGAAAGTTGGCATGGTATCATCATTTCACCCACATAGCATGTGCTAAAAAGTTGAGAGGGTTACAGCAAAAGCTGGATGCACTTCGTGTACAAAACAGAAAGTCTTTTTCGAAGTATCAGTGTTTCGGACGGAAACTCATCGGTTACAAAAGACATTTTATTTTCTTGAATTTATTTGAACTCCAGGTTTTTGTGTGTTCCAAATGCACCATTCAAAGCCACATCATCAATTTTCAACCCCTTCTGACTTCATTTGTTATTTTTCATGCAGTTATTGATTTTTTGAGCTAAATGACCCTGAAATTGAAAAGCACTACAAATGAACTCTGAAAAGGTTGAAAGTTGGCATGGTATCATCATTTCACACACATAACATGTGCTAAAAAGTTGAGAGGGTTACGGCAAAAGCTGGATGTACTTCGTGTACAAAACGGACAGTCTCTGTCGAAGTATCACGGTTTCAGACATACACTCATGTGTTACAAAAGGCATTTCATTTTCTTGAACTTATTTGAACTCCAGGATTTTTGTGTGTTCAAAATGCACCATTCAAAGCCACATCATCAATTTTCAACCCTTTCTGACTTCATTTGTTATTTTTCATGCAGTTATTGATTTTTTTGAGCTAAATGACCCCGAAATTGAAAAGCACTACAAATGAACTCTGAAAAGGTTGAAAGTTGGCATGGTATCATCATTTCAGCCACATAGCATGTGCTAAAAAGTTGAGAGGGTTACGGCAAAATCTGGATGCACTTCATGTACAAAATGGAGAGTCTCTTTCAAAGTATCAGGGTTTTGGACATAAACTCATCTGTTACAAAAGGCGTTTCATTTTCTTGAACTTATTTGAGCTCCAGGATTTTTGTGTGTTCAAAATGCACTATTCAAAGCCACATCATCAATTTTCAACCTTTCTGACTTCATTTGTTATTCGTCATACAGTTATTGATTTTTTTTGAGCTAAATGACCCTGAAATTGAAAAGCACTACAAATGAACTCTGAAGAGGTTGAAAGTTGGAATGGTATCATCATTTCGACCACATAGTATGTGCTAAAAAGTTAAGAGGGTTACAGCAAAAGCTGGATGCACTTCGTGTACAAAACAGACATTCTCTTTTGAAGTATTAGGGTTTCGGACGGAAACTCGTCGGTTACAAAAAAATTTTCATTTTCTTGAATTTATTTGAACTCCAGGTTTTTTGTGTGTTCAAAATGCACATGCAAAGCCACATCATCAATTTTCAACCCCTTCTGACTTCATTTGTTATTTGTCATGCAGTTATTGATTTTTTCCAGCTAAATGACCCTGAAATTGAAAAGCACTACAAATGAACTCTGAAAAGGTTGAAAGTTGGCATGGTATCATCATTTCACCCACATAGCATGTGCTAAAAAGTTGAGAGTGTTACGGCAAAAGCTGGATGCACTTCGTGTACAAAACGGACAGTCTCTTTCGAAGTATCAGGGTTTCGGACATAGACTCATCTGTTACAAAAGGCATTTCATTTTCTTGATCTTATTTGAACTCCAGGCTTTTTGTGTGTTCAAAATGCAGCATTCAAAGTCACATCATCAATTTTCAACCCTTTCTGACTTCATTTGTTATTTTTCATGCAGTTATTGATTTTTTTGAGCTAAATGACCCTGAAATTGAAAAGCACTACAAATGAACTCTGAAAAGCTTTAAAGTTGGCATGGTATCATCAGTTCACCCACATAGCATGTGCTAAAAAGTTGAGAGTGTTACGGCAAAAGCTGGATGCACTTCGTGTACAAAACAGACAGTCTCTTTCGAAGTATCATGGTTTCGGACATAAACTCATCTGTTACAAAAGGCGTTTCATTTTCTTGAACTTATTTGAACTCGAGGCTTTGTGTGTGTTCAAAATGCACCATTCAAAGCCACATCATCAATTTTCAACCCTTTCGACGTCATTTGTTATTTCTCATGCAGTTATTGATTTTTTTGAGCTAAATGACCCTGAAATTGAAAAGCACTACAAATGAACTCGGAAAAGGTTGAAAGTTGGCATGGTATCATCATTTCACCCACATAGCTTGTGCTAAAAAGTTGAGAGGGTTACGGCAAAATTTGGATGCACTTCATGTACAAAACGGACATTCTCTTTCAAAGTATGAGGGTTTCGGACATAAACTCATCTGTTACAAAAGGCATTTCATTTTCTCGATCTTATTTGAACTCCAGGCTTTTTGTGTGTTCAAAACGCACTATTCAAAGCCACATCATCAATTTTCAACCCTTTGTCACTTCATTTGTTATTTTTCATGCAGTTATTGATTTTTTTGAGCTAAATGACCCTGAAATTGAAAAGCACTACAAATGAACTCTGAAAAGGTTGAAAGTTGGCATGGTATCATCATTTCACCCACATAGCATGTGCTAAAAAGTTGAGAGGGTTACGGCAAAAGCTAGATGCACTTCGTGAACAAAACGGACAGTCTCTTTCGAAGTATTAGGGTTTCGGACGGAAACTCGTCGGTTACAGAAGACATTTCATTTTCTTGAATTTATTTGAACTCCAGGCTTTTGTGTGTTCAAAATGCACCATTCAAAGCCACATCATCAATTTTCAACCCTTTGTCACTTCATTTGTTATTTTTCATGCAGTTATTTATTTTTTTGAGCTAAATGACCCTGAAATTGAAAAGCACTACAAATGAACTCTGAAAAGGTTGAAAGTTGGCATGGTATCATCATTTCACCCACATAGCATGTGCTAAAAAGTTGAGAGGGTTATGGCAAAAGCTAGATGCACTTCGTGAACAAAACGGACAGTCTCTTTCGAAGTATCAGGGTTTCGGACGGAAACTCGTCGGTTATAGAAGACATTTCATTTTCTTGAATTTATTTGAACTCCAGGCTTTTGTGTGTTCAAAATGCACCATTCAAAGCCACATCATCAATTTTCTACCCCTTCTGACTTCATTTGTTATTTTTCATGCAGTTATTAATTTTTTGAGCTAAATGACCTGAAATTGAAAACACTACAAATGAACTCTGAAAAGGTTGAAAGTTGGCATGGTATCATCATTTCACCCACATATCATGTGCTAAAAAGTTGAGAGGGTTACGGCAAAAGCTGGATTCACTTCGTGTACAAAAAGGACAATCTCTTTCGAAGTATCACGGTTTCGGACATAAACTCATCTGTTACAAATGGCATTTCATTTTCTTGAACTTATTTGAACTCCAGGGTTTTTGTGTGTTCAAAATGCACCATTCAAAGCCACATCATCAATTTTCAACCCTTTCTCACTTCATTTGTTATTTTTCATGCAGTTATTGATTTTTTTGAGCTAAATGACCCTGAAATTGAAAAGCACTACAAATGAACTCTGAAAAGGTTGAAAGTTGGCATGGTATCATCATTTCACCCACATAGCATGTGCTAAAAAGTTGAGAGGGTTACGGCAAAAGCTAGATGCACTTCGTGTACAAAACAGACAGTCTCTTTCGAAGTATCAAGGTATCGGACGGAAACTCATCGGTTACAAAAGACATTTTATTTTCTAGAATTTATTTGAACTCCAGGTTTTTCTGTGTTCGAAATGCACCATTCAAAGCCACATCATCAATTTTCAACCCCTTCTGACTTCATTTGTTATTTTTCATGCAGTTATTGATTTTTTGAGCTAAATGACCCTGAAATTGAAAAGCACTACAAATGAACTCTGAAAAGGTTGAAAGTTGGCATGGTATCATCATTTCACCCACATAGCATGTGCTAAAAAGTTGAGAGGGTTACGGCAAAAGCTGGATGCACTTCGTGTATAAAACAGAAAGTCTTTTTCGAAGTATCAGTGTTTCGGACGGAAACTCATCGGTTACAAAAGACATTTTATTTTCTTGAATTTATTTGAACTCCAGGTTTTTGTGTGTTCAAAATGCACCATTCAAAGCCACATCATCAATTTTCAACCCCTTCTGACTTCATTTGTTATTTTTCATGCAGTTATGGATTTTTTGAGCTAAATGACCCTGAAATTGAAAAGCACTACAAATGAACTCTGAGAAGGTTGAAAGTTGGCATGGTATCATTATTTCACACACATAACATGTGCTAAAAAGTTGAGAGGGTTACGGCAAAAGCTGGATGTACTTCGTGTACAAAACGGACAGTCTCTGTCGAAGTATCACGGTTTCAGACATACACTCATGTGTTACAAAAGGCATTTCATCTTCTTGAACTTATTTGAACTCCAGGATTTTTGTGTGTTCAAAATGCACCATTCAAAGCCACATCATCAATTTTCAACCCTTTCTGACTTCATTTGTTATTTTCCATGCAGTTATTGATTTTTTTGAGCTAAATGACCCCGAAATTGAAAAGCACTACAAATGAACTCTGAAAAGGTTGAAAGTTGGCATGGTATCATCATTTCACCCACATAGCATGTGCTAAAAAGTTGAGAGGGTTACGGCAAAAGCTGGATGCACTTCGTGTACAAAAAGGACAATCTCTTTCGAAGTATCACGGTTTCGGACATAAACTCATCTGTTACAAATGGCATTTCATTTTCTTGAACTTATTTGAACTCCAGGCTTTTTGTGTGTTCAAAATGCACCATTCGAAGCCACATCATCAATTTTCAACCCTTTCTGACTTCATTTGATATTTTTCATGCAGTTATTGATTTTTTTGAGCTAAATGACCCTGAAATTGAAAAGCCCTACAAATGAACTCTGAAAAGGTTGAAATTGGCATGGTATCATCATTTCACCCACATAGCATGTGCTAAAAAGTTGAGAGGGTTACGGCAAAATCTGGATGCACTTCATGTACAAAACGGACAGTCTCTTTCAAAGTATGAGGGTTTCGGACATAAACTCATCTGTTACAAAAGGCATTTCATTTTCTCGATCTTATTTGAACTCCAGGCTTTTTGTGTGTTCAAAATGCACCATTCAAAGCCACATCATCAATTTTCAACCCTTTCTGACTTCATTTGATATTTTTCATGCAGTTATTGATTTTTTTGAGCTAAATGACCCTGAAATTGAAAAGCCCTACAAATGAACTCTGAAAAGGTTGAAATTGGCATGGTATCATCATTTCACCCACATAGCATGTGCTAAAAAGTTGAGAGGGTTACGGCAAAATCTGGATGCACTTCATGTACAAAACGGAGAGTCTCTTTCAAAGTATGAGGGTTTCGGACATAAACTCATCTATTACAAAAGGCATTTCATTTTCTTGAACTTATTTGAGCTCCAGGCTTTTTGTGTGTTCAAAATGCACTATTCAAAGCCACATCATCAATTTTCAACCCTTTCTGACTTCATGTGTTATTCGTCATGCAGTTATCGATTTTTTGAGCTGAATGACCCTGAAATTGATAAGCACTAGAAATGAACTCTGAAGAGGTTGAAAGTTGGCATGGTATCATCATTTCGACCACATAGTATGTGCTAAAAAGTTGAGAGGGTTACGGCAAAAGCTGGATGCACTTCGTGTACAAAACAGACATTCTCTTTCGAAGTATTAGGGTTTCGGACGGAAACTCATCGGTTACAAAAGACATTTCATTTTCTTGAATTTATTCGAACTCCAGGTTTTTTGTGTGTTCAAAATGCACCATTCAAAGCCACATCATCAATTTTCAACCCCGTCTGACTTCATTTGTTATTTTTCATGCAGGTATTGATTTTTTTGAGCTAAATGACCCTGAAATTGAAAAGCACTACAAATGAACTCTGAAAAGGTTGAAAGTTGGAATGGTATCATCATTTCACCCACATAGCATTTGCGAAAAAGTTGAGAGGGTTACGGCAAAAGCTGGATGCACTTCGTGTACAAAACGGACAGTCTCTTTCGAAGTATGAGGGTTTCGGACATAGACTCATCTGTTACAAAAGGCATTTCATTTTCTTGATCTTATTTGAACTGCAGGATTTTTGTGTGTTCAAAATGCACCATTCAAAGCCACATCATCAATTTTCAACCCTTTCCGACTACATTTGTTATTTTTCATGCACTTATTGATTTTTTTTGAGCTAAATGACCCTGAAATTGAAAAGCACTACAAATGAACTCCGAAAAGGTTGAAAGTTGGCATGGTATCATCATTTCACCCACATAGCATGTGTTAAAAATTTGAGAGGGTCACGGCAAAAGCTGGATGCACTTCATTTACAAAACGGATAGTCTCTTTCAAAGTATGAGGGGTTCGGACATAAACTCATCTGTTACAAAAGACATTTCATTTTGTTGAACTTATTTGCACTCCAGGCTTTTTGTGTGTTCAAAATGCACCATTCAAAGCCACATCATCAATTTTCAACCCTTTCTGACTTCATTTGTTATTTTTCATGCAGTTACTTATTTTTTTTGAGCTAAATGACCCTGAAATTGAAAAGCACTACAATTGAACTCTGAAAAGGTTTAAAGTTGGCATGGTATCATCATTTCACCCACATAGGATGTGCTAAAAAGTTGCGAGGGTTACGGCAAAATCTGGATGCACTTCATGTACAAAACGAACAGTCTCTTTCAAAGTATCAGGGTTTCGGACATAAACTCATGTGTTACAAAAGGCGTTTCATTTTCTTGAACTTATTTGAACTCCAGGCTTTGTGTGTGTTCAAAATTCACTATTCAAAGCCACATCATCAATTTTCAACCCTTTGTGACTTCAATTGTTATTTTTCATGCAGTTATTGCTTTTTTTGAGCTAAATGACCCTGCAATTGAAAAGCACTACAAATGAACTCTGAAAAGGTTGAAAGTTGGCATGGTATCATAATTTCACCCACATAGTATGTGCTAAAAAGTTGAGAGGGTTACGGCAAAAGCTGGATGCACTTCGTGTACAAAACAGACATTCTCTTTCGAAGTATGAGGGTTTCGGACATAAACTCATCTGTTGCAAAAGGCATTTCATTTTCTTGAACTTATTTGAACTCCAGGCTTTTTGTGTGTTCAAAATGCACCATTCAAAGCCACATCATCAATTTTCAACCCTTTCTGACTTCATTTGTTATTTTTCATGCAGTTATTGATTTTTTTGAGCTAAATGACCCTGAAATTGAAAAGCACTACAAATGAACTCTGAAAAGGTTGAAAGTTGGCATGGTATCATAATTTCACCCACATAGCATGTGCTAAAAAGTTGAGAGGGTTGCGGCAAAAGCTGGATGCACTTCGTGTACAAAACGGACAGTCTCTTTCGAAGTATCAGGGTTTCGAACATAAACTCATCTGTTACAAAAGACATTTCATTTTCTTTAACTTTAGCTTCCCCCATTGCAATACTACCGTATTCAGGGGGAGGGTATTTGTCATCATCCTCTTCTTCTTCGTTGTCTTCCATAATAACCTCTCCTTTCTCCGTGCTTGGTCCATAATAAGTTGAGATAGTTGTATGTTGTTTTATGAGATGTATGTATGAACTATAAGTATCTATTATTTGCAGTAATAACATTTGGTCACTGCTAGCTCTACTTTTGGTTGTAATGTGATAATGAAGTTGTATTAATTTGGTCACTTCGATGTTGTGTAGTGAACATGAGCCGGCAATGGATGTACGATGACCGACTAAGTCCAGGGTTTCTTAATGGCCTGCATGATTTTATTTGTGTGGCTGAGGCAAACAAGCAGAATGGTTTCATGTGTTGTCCATGTCGTGACTGTAAGAATGATAGGAATTACTCTACCTCAAAAACCCTTCACTACCACTTGCTGATGTCCGGTTTCATGTCTGGCTATAGCTGTTGGACCAAGCACGGAGAAAGAGGGGTTATAATGGAAGACAATGTAGAAGAAGAGGATGATGAAAACTATCATTTCGCCGATACAACAATGGGGGAAGCTGAAGAAGAGACATCAATGGGGGAAGCTGAAGAAGAGGCATCAGATGAGCCCGCTGATGATTTGGGTCGGGTCATTGCTGATGCAAAGAGAAACTGCGAAAATGATAAGGAGAGGTTGAAGTTGAAACGCATGTTAGAGGATCACCGGGGTTAGTTTAATATATCAGAAAAACTAGAGAAAAATTGGGACTCGATTTCACCGGGGTTTACCCCGGTGAAGTTTTCTCAGATTCTCGAAATCCTAAAAGTAAAAAAAATTATTTCCAAAAGAAGATTTTTTCCTACAAAATCAAAAAAAAAAATTTTAAAAATAATTTTATTTAAAAATAAATAAATGATGTCATATTTGGATTCCTCATATTTTTCTGATAATAATGGATATATTATTTGTTGAATTTCGATTTACAGATTTAAAGATATTAATTATGCCATATGAATTGAATATATGGCAAAAAAAATGAATAAAATAATAATATTACTTATTTTATTTATATAGAAATTCAATATTTTTTATTTTAATAATTGTTTGGAATTCAAAAAATTAAATAATGTGATATCAAGACCTAAGGGTTAATAGGATTGATAACTTACTATTGTCAAGAAAACAACAAGTGCAGACTTGGAAACAAAGGGTGATAGAACTCGAATGTTAAGCGTGCTCGGGTTAGAGCAGTGAGAGAATGGGTGACCGGTTGGGAAGTTAGATGATTTGGAGTGAGGGTGATTAGAGATTAAATTTTCAAATAATTTAGAAGCAGTGAAGAGGGGTGATTAGAGATTAAATTGTTAGATAATTCACAGATTTGAAAATCAGAAAAAATTAAAAAAATTCGAAAAACAAAAAAAATTATTTTAAAAACCGGTTGGTAACACTTAGTACCGGTTGGTATCACCAGCCCACGTACTAAAGGTCCTCCACCACCAGCCCACGTAGGCAGCGACGTGGTGGGCCTTTAGTACCGGTTGGTATCACCAACCAGTACTAAAGGTCCTCCACCACCAGCCCACGCAGGCAGCCACGTGGTGGGCCTTTAGTACCGGTCCGTGGGCCAGCCGGTACTAAAGGTCTGGACCTTTAGTCCCGACCCGGTAGTACCGGTTGGGGAACCGGTACTAAAGGAACATCCCGACCGGGACTACTGATCGACATTCTACTAGTGGTGGTACCGGCGACGGGACGGCATGGGCGATCGACGGCAGTGAGGACGAGGACGGGGACGGGAAGGCACTAAGTAAACCACACCTACACATGCAAACTAAGAAGAGGATTTGAGCTCAAATTAAATGCATATAAATCAAATGTTATTAACTTGTAATTAAGGTGGTGTTCCCTGCAATAACATAGACACATGTCCAAATAGACATAATTCAACATGGCTTGACTTCTGTTGCGTCGAGGTTTTCCTTAGAATAACTCTCATGCCTCATGGTGTGTATGGTGCACACTCTCACACACTTATATGATGGTGTATGTTGGTGGACACTACCTCACACTAATATTTTGACCGCCAGTGCTGGTCGTTTCCCCTTCTTCTCTCGCACAATATACCAAGCTAAGTGGGAAACGACCCCCGCGACAACAGCCGGGATTTCTTCATCAAGAAGAGACATGAAAGTCACACAAGGAACTCCAACGGACCGAAAGTACATAAATTGTTTTACAAAAAAATTCTAGACCTATTTTATTATTAAAAAATTATAATGCATGATGTATTTATAATGAAACTTCTTATCTTAAAACTTCTGAAATTTCTATCTCAATTCATAATGAAACTTCTGAAATTCAATTTCAACTTATAATAAAACTTCTTCGAACTTCTTATCTTAAATGGAGTGCGTCAGTTACCGTACATCCTTCATTGCCGCTTCATCTGTATTATATGGTTAAGTATATCAAAAACCATTACAAAACAGTATGAATAAAAAATGACCAAATTAATAGTGATCAAATATTATTACTGTAAAAGTAAATACAAAGAGTTCATACATAGTTCTCATAAAACAACATACAATTATCCGGAGCATCTAAGACATACATTGAAAGTAATACAACTATGTAAAATATTTAAATGGAACAACAAATGCGATCAAAATCGCAACTAAGATAACAGTTAATCCAACAACATAATGATACCAAGCCTCATTATCAATGACATATTTTCTAATCTTTCTAATCTTCAAGCGCATTGCATCCATCTGGATCTTGTGTACATCGACGACATCAACGACATGTAACTCCAATTTCATATTCTCTTCTTCGACTCTTTTCAATTTTTTTTCAAATAATTGTTTTCTTTTCAACTAAATTTAACCTCTCGACAATAGGGTCGGTTAGAATTTCCGGTTCCCATACCTCCTAGATAAAGACATCTATGTCAAGTTGGTCGGGATAATTATCATAAACACTGAATGAAATAAATAGTAATAAAAGATAATAGATCACATCCGAATCATAGACCGAACGAGAGCAGACTGGGGTGTCTACCAAAACCATGGCACTATATAATAACAACAATAATACAAGTAAGAAGTTAATTTGAGCACTATATAATAACAAACACTGAATGAGATAATGAAGTTGCTAACCTTTTTAGAACACCTGGATAGTTGGTGCACCGTCAAACCTAGACAAATCTTGAGAAAAATGAAGCTTAGAGGTCGAGTTTGGAGGAAGAACAGAGCAGATAACTTAAGTATGGTTGGGACATTTCATCGAACAACTCATGAGCATATATAGGCAAAAAATAGAGTAGCCCACGCCTCCACCCTTTCACGGCCAAAACACAGAGGAAATGGGGGGAGGGGCTGTGGATATCTATATGCAAAAGATTTAGTCCTGGTTTGTGCCTAAAACTAGGACTAGTGGCCACACCTGCAGTCCTGGTTCTAGACACCAACCGGGACTAATGGGCAGCAACCCCTTTAGTCCCGGTTGGAGTCTGGAACTGGGACTAAAGGTCCTAGCCGAACCGGGACTGATGTCTGCCGACGCCTGGCCGGCGTCCTAGCCTCTCGAACCGGTACTGAGTCTTTCATTAGTCGCGGTTCATAACTCGACCGGGCCTAATGCTCTGATCTGACCAGGATCAAAGCCTTGTTTTTTACTAGTGATTTCTTGTGGTCAACGCATGTAATGTGGTAGTTTTTTTCTATATACTCCAACAAGCAAGAATGCAAGTACTTCAAAAATACACATGTGACAATGTTGACAATTTTCTAAGTAAAGCAATCCAACATTGCAGAAATATTACTTGGAAGTGTGGATGCAATGAAATGCCAGGGGTAACCTCTTTTTATCTTGAGATCTCATTCACTTGTGCTGATAGAGCAAACACACAACACTCACAACACATGACACATCGGTACTTGCACATCCTTGCCATTGCAGGACTTAGGAGCACCATACCACACGAAAACTTCCATCCAAACTTAACCGCAGCAACATCTATATTAACCTCTGAACTACCCTATGTTATGCAGTATGTACTTACAGACCAAAGAATCTGTCAATCCTAAGCTAGAAAGAAGAAGGATGGGATCAAGAGCAGAGGAGCATGACGACGCATCGGCGGATGATGTAGAGCCTGGCCTTGTGCTGCCTCAGCATCCTGCTCAGCCCTCCGGATCCTGATCCTGATCCTCCCCGGTGCTTGATGCCGTGGCTCTTCGCCTTGTCCATCCCGACTCCTGAGCTAGACAGGCCTCGACAAGAAAGTGATTGTGAAGGAAGAAAGATGTGCTGTTCTCTTGCTCTGCTTCTACTGGATGAATATTGGATCTGCCTTTGCCGTGGTGGTGGCCAAGTAAGGGTGGAGCTCTTATATAGCAGGGAAATGGCCAAACGGGAGAGACCACACTCCCACATGACCCTCACATCTCTGCCTACCTTGGGCTTATAAAAAACTGATGGGGACGGGGTCATATACCCCTTGTAGGAATTGGGGGGTCGCCGCTACCTCCTCCACATGCACATGCAGCGGCAGCGTCGCCCAAGTTGCAACGGACTCCGATGACGCACCAGGGGACAAATGCCTTGTGGACAGCCAAAAAGGGTAGCTCTTGACAGCGAGTCCGTCGTCTCCATCAACGATCAGGGCGCCTAATTCCAGATTAGTGAGGATGGATGGGACCGGGAGTGGGTGGCCAGGCTAGGCGCCTTTCGTTGAGCAACTGTCCGGTCGGATCTCAGAGTATAAATATATGCTCAGGTCTCTATATATGTCGTCCTCAAATTGGAGGAATCCTTTTATAATGCATGATGACAATGATACCGGCCGAATTCCAAGCTGGGAAATTCCATCTTTTGTATCCACGCGTTAATCATTTTGTTCGCCTGCCATTATCATTGTTAGGTGCATTAGTCCGTACATGCAAATTGTGTGCAAGCGGCGAAAAGGAGGAATACTCGGTTAGCCGATAATAATACTCCGGGCCCTGCAAGCAAGCAGATAATAATAACCTAAACAAAAAAGGGATTTGTATGCGGCGCTAATTAAGCTAGCACGACCAATCCCATCGATTGTTCGGTAGTGATTACACAGTTTTCATTTAGATAATCAGCGGTCTACCCTTTCGAGCTTCTGGGAAGAAGATGTGTTCTTTTCTTCTTCTGGTGAAGAGCTGCCAAACAACCCCTAGGAGGAAACCGCGGCGCCGGTAAATTTTCATTCATGTGTTGCCGGTCGATGCTGCCCGATCGGGATCATGCACTCATATTCAGCAGCCACTTGCGCAGTTTCTGTCCCTGATGAAGCAAGCTACGCTTTCGAGCGACGGAAAGGCCGCCAAAAACCTACCGTATCATTGCCGTCGTCGGTTAATTTAGTACTTGCTGGTCGGTGGCGGCACGACGACGTACGAGCTTGGGGTCGGGGAGATCACATGGAAGGCGAGGGGGCAAGCGTGTCTCTCTCTCAACCCAGCTAGCCGCTTGCTCCTCTGGCTCGTGCCGTGGCTGGACTGATTGACAGGCTGATGGTGTTTGTTTGCAGTTCAGAGAAGAAGATTTTTCTGTCTGATGCTCCCCTAACGAACTACCTGATATCCACTAGGTCTAGCTTGGATAATGTGCGTATGAGTGTGATTAGGGTGATGTAGTACTGGTCACCTAGGGACAGGAGAGTATTTTAGCATTGCTACAGAGATATGTCTCTTTGTTTGGGAGAAATTGGGATACGTATCAAGATGGCAATTGCGGATCTGTTATACGCCTGCTATATGTTTCAGGATACATACAAATTTTCGGAAGAATATGGAAACAATTCGGTTCAGTGCACCATATGCATTTGGTAGTGTTAGAACAATTGGAGATATGTATCATAACACGATGACGGCACCAAGATTTGCTAATGAGGTTTGTCGAACCCACCTACTTTCTAGGGCAATGGCTTTTTGCACTTCTTCCCGAGACACCGCAACACCGACTGCTCGGGTGCCGGCATACGCCCCCCGGGTCCCCCTGCGTGTCTGTCGCTCTAAGGTTACAACGTTGTGCACTAGGCATCACGTGGGAAGCTTGGATTTTTTTTCATGGGTCAGTCATATAAATACTATGGCGTCAATGGGTACCATGTTTGAGGTGGGCAAACAAGGCTGAAACTTTTGTTGTCACAACAAGGATGTCAAGCCAGCTAAGATGGACGCTGAGGACTAGGAGGAGTTACAAATGCAAGCAGCTGGTCAATATGATTGTGTATGTTAAACTAGGTTACTTATCATGTGATGGATGAGAATGATGGATGAGAATTCATCGAATAAGATTTGAGAGAACCGAAAAGTAGCAAGAACCATCTAGATCTGAATAATGGATTAAATGCTAATAGGGCAACTCATGGTGATGACTCAGACAGTGGTAGTCATGTCCTTGTAGTAACAGACATGCAGTCAAATGAAGGTGAAGTGTGGATGTTGGATTCAACTAGCTCTTCTCATACGACACCCAGACAGAAGTGATCCTCTTCATACAAGTTTGATGAGTTTGGTTTAGCCTATGTATCCGATGACACGGGTTATCATGTTTGGAGTAGGTGACATAAAAATTAAGATGTATGATGGAGTTGAGCGGATGCTTCGTGAGTCACACAAGTGTCAGGACTAAGAAGTAATCTAATTTCGCTTGAAGATCTTCATAATGGTGATATGAATTCACATGGGATCATGATAAGAAGATTGTGGAAATCATGGAAGATGAGGTGATCGTGGTGATTGGAGAGAAGATAACTTCACATCTTTACCAGTTGCAAGAAGCACTATTACAAGTGGAGACACAGATTTTCGACATTGTGGATGTAGCAATGGGTCCCTGACATAATACATGAAAAAAATGAACTAATGGAAGGATTCAGGGTGATAAAGAATATTCACCCAATCAACTATTGCCTTGTCTCTCTCCTGACTACTTGCACCAGCGTTCAAAGTGTGTCTACACAACCCCGTCTCGGAGACACGAGGTTCTCCAGACTGGGTCCGGTTTTATTTGCTAAACAAATTTCGTGGGATTCTTTGGCTTTGCATGCAACATGCTTCCGATCGGACGGGGGAGGACTTGTGGCACTAACGGGCAGCGGCATGCAAATTTTGGACCGTATGATTGTATCAAGATTCGAAACTCATGCATGTTCAGGTCCATACATGCAGTTTTTGACAACTTTTGGTAGAGAGTGCATGTTCCACCCACCCTATCTACCATGCCTTTTCTTCTCACTTTTAATTTTTCATCCATTATATCCTTTGAGCTGAAAGTCTACTTTATATTTCGTTTGCATATTCATGTTCCTTATGCCGAGGCTCTTGGAACAAGGCCACTACTTTTGAAAACATTTTATAAGTTTTAAAAGCTTCACCAAGTTTCAACTACTAAAACTTGATAGGAACGAATGATAAATTCACAAAGTTTAAAAACTAAAACTTAAACCCAATGCCCTAAGCCCTAACTCCAAAACCCTTGAGCGATAAACCCTAAGCCCTAAACCCTAAACCGCAAAAGAAAACGAAACTTGGTAAAATAAATAAATATGACAACTATCAAGTTTGAATATTTGGAACTTAATAAATTTTGGAAATTGTCAAAATGTATTGAAGTGTGGTATTTTTTGAAAGTCCTCGTCGCAAGGAACACAAATATGCAAACAAATTTTAAATTGGATTTTTGCTTGAAAAGATACGATAGATTCAAATTGGACTTTGTCTCGAGTTGCTTACTTGGCTCTGGCGGCGGCCTGTGGGTCGACTCTGGTGATGCAGCACCAACGGGGTTGCGGAGTGTCCTACGACTCCATTCCCACGAAAATCGGGACCTCCGATGATAGCAATAGCGGCACTAGGAAGAGGCAGGGTGGGCAGAAGTTGGAAGGGGACAATTTTTTTAAGAAGTGCAAGCGGCGCTCAAAATAAGGGATGAGGCAGTTTTTCGGGATAACTCCACAAAATTAGATGAATAGGGGCTCAGCTAGGTGCGGCTAACTCTTTAAAATTCATTTTTAAGGCACCGGCTAGAGATGCTTTTAGTTACCAACTAACAAGAAGCATGTACTAAAAAAACGCATGTGACAATGCTGCCAATTTTCCGAGTAAATCAGTCGATATCACAGAAATATTACTCAAATGTGTAGATAAAATGGGATGCCAGGGGTAACCACTTTTCATTCTTGAGATCATTCACTTGTGCTGATAGAACAAACACAGAAAGTAACATTCCAAGACCTAACACATCAGTACATGTACAACCTTGCCATTGCAGGACTTAGGAGCACCATATATACCACACCAAAACTTGCAGCAACATCTAGACTACCCTATCTCATGTAGTATGTACACACCACCAAAGAATCTGTCAAGCCTAAGCTAGAGAGAAGAACTAAATCAAGAGGAGAGGAGCATGACGACGCATCGGCGGATGATGTAGAGCCTGGCCTTGTGTTGCCTCAGCATTCTGCTCAGCCCTCCCCCAACTCCTCCTGGCCCCTTGTGCTTGCTGCCATGGCTTTTCACTTTGTCCATCCTCAGCTATGTGATAGAGCGCCTGGACAGGAGGGTGGCTATGCAGAAATTAAGAAGGCTCTGCACTGCTTCAACTCGACTGATACTTGATTATGGCCAAATAAGTGTGCAGCTCTTATATAGCAGGGAAGTGGATGGCCAGACGGGAGAGAGCACACTCCCACATGATCCTCACATCTCCGCCTACTTGCGCTTATAGAAAACCTGATGGGGCATTGGACAGAGAGGATGGGGACGGGGTCATATACCCCTTGTAGGAAGGGTGGAGCTGCCTCTGCCTCCACAACCACATGCAGCGGCAGCCACGCTCAAGTTGCAGCGGATTCCGATGACGCTGCAGGGGACAATCGCCGGTTAGAAAACTAAAAAGGGTCGCTGTTGACACCGAACCCGTCGGTTGCACCCACGATCAGGACGCCTAATTTGGACGGAAGTGGGCTCCGTTTCGTAATATAAAATGGATGGGAGTGAGTGGCCAGCCTAGGCGCTTGTCGGATCTTGGAACGTAAAATATGCTCATCATTCCGCCCTCAAATTGGAGGAACCGTTAGTACTATAATGCACGATGATAATGTTTCCGGCACAATTCCTAGCTGGAATTAATATGAGTCCGTACATGCATATTCTGCAGGCGGAGAAAAAGATGAACACTGTTTCTCTTTTGATGATTAGCTTCCGATAATACTCCGGGCCCTGCAAATGCAAGCAAGCAGATAACCTAAACAAACAAAAGGGCATTTGTATGCGGCAAACCAGCGCGACGCCGTCTATCAGTAGTGATTGAACAGGTTTCCATTTACATAATTCTAAGCTCACTTCTTCAATCAGTGGTCTATGGGGGAAAGTTATGCTTTCTTTTCGTCTGATGACGATGAACTCAACTGCCAAACAACCAACCCCTCTCAGAAAACCGCGGCGCTGGTAAATTTTCATTCATGTGTTGCCGATCGGTGCTGCTCGATCGGGGTCATACACCCATATTCAACAGCCACTTGCGCGGTTTGTGTCCCTGATGAAGCAAGCTACTCTTTCGAGCGACGGAGAGGCCACCAAAAACCTGCCGTATCATTGCCGTCGTTGGTTAATTTACTTACTGGTCGGTGGCGGCACGACGACGACCTCGGGGTCGGGGAGACCTCATGGAACGCGAGCGGGCAGGCGTGTGTCTCTCTCTGAACCCAGCTGGCCGCTTGCTCCTCTGGCTCGTGCCATGGCTGGACTGACAGCTCCGGTGTTTGTTTTCAGAGAAATAGTTGAAGATGTTTCTGTCTGATGCCCCCTGAACGAACTACCTGATATCCGTAGCTAGTTCTAGCTAGGATATGTGTGTGTGTGTGTGTATGATTGGGATGATGTAATCCTGCACCTGGTCACTAGGGACATGAAAGTATTTTATTTGGTCTGGGAGAAATTGGGATACGTATTATAAGATGCCAATTGCAGATCTGTCGTACGCCTACTGTATGTTTCATGATACTCCTATATGTTACTTTTAATTCTGCAGATAAGATTTGTATTAGTTCAAACTTCATAAAGTTCGATCGAGTTTATAGAAAAAATATCAACATTTACTATATCAAATCAAAATCATTAGATGTACACTATGGGACTGAGCTTAGACGCCGACGGCCAAATGTCGGGGCCGTCGGCGTAGATAGCCCACCTCGTCAGCCCTGGCAGCGGGCCGTCGGTGTAGGCCGCTTTAGGCCGAGGGCCGCCGTCGGCGTATAAAGGCCATCGGCGTAGGTCCATTTTAGGCCGAGGGCCGCCGTCGGCGTATCGCCAGCCGTCGGCGTAGGACTGCCAGGTGGGCCCCGGTGACGGTCGGGCGGTAACGCTGTCAGTCCAGTAGAGGCTACGCCGACAGCCCCGACCTTTGGCCGTCGGCGTAGACCCTGTTTTATTTTTTGTTTTCATTTTCATTTTCTTTTGTGTAACCGTTTAATCTTATATTACTAATACATAAAATAATATTGGAAATGGGATTATAATATATATCATCTCATTTCAACCCTCGATATACGCCTCTTTATTCTTTTTGTGTCTACGAATTAATACATAAAATAATATATTAATAAATTATAATATTTATGCTACTAAATTAAAATATATTATGCTACTATTACTATATTAATATGTATGCTCCACAGTTGAACCTCGTGTGAAGAAAGCTATAAGGGTAAACCGCCGCCCCCTCCCCGGCCCCCTCGCGCCCGGACTAGGCCGGGTTTCGGTGAAGAAAGATCACCGGAGCGCCGTAGTACCACATGAACTTGCATGTGATTGTAGGGTATGTCTCCAAGTGTGGTGTAAGATCCATAGATGCAATGTCTAGCTCCTTGGTATGACCATCTTCACATTCATGCGATAAGACTATGCAAAGTCATGGACATGTAGGTGGAATACACCCGTTTGCGGGTATACCAGGGGCTACGATGTGTTACAAGGTCCCAACGTTGTTTTCCATGTAGTTATGTCCTAAACAAACCTCAACAAACAAAAAAGTACATTGTTTGAACATCGTGCGGAGAAAGCTATAGGGGTAGACCGCCAGGCCTCCCTGTGGAGCAGGATGACGCAGGTGAATTACCGCCGAAGCGTCGGAATCCTACAAAAACTTGCATGTGGATCTAGGGTATGTGTACAAGTGTTGTGGAAGGCCCATAGATGCAAAACATAGATCCCGGGTGTGACCTTCTTCACACATGAATGCGATAACACTTAGAGAGATTCGTGCATACGTGTAGACAGAATACTCCCGGTTCGGCTTAACCGGAGGCTACGATGTGTTACAAAGGTCTCAAACCTAGTTTTTCATGTAGCTATGGAGTAAACAAAACTAAGCCAATGAAAAAGTACATTGTTGGAGCCTCGTGCGGAGAAAGCTATAGGGGGTACATTGTCGGGCCCACATTATTCCACCTCCGGAGTAGGATGTTGCAGGTGAATGACCGCCGCGGAGCGTCGGAATCCCACAAAATCATGCACGTGGACCTAGGTTATGTGTACAAGTGTGGTGAAAGGCCCATAGATGCAAGACATGGATCCCAGGTGTGACCTAGCTTCTTCACACATGAATGCGATAACACTAGACATTCATGCACGTGTAGATGGAATACTCCCGGTTCGGAGGCTACGATGTGTTACAAGGTCCCAAACCTAGTTTTCCATGTAGCTATGTAGTAAACAAACCTAAGCCAATGAAAAAGTACATTGGTGGAGCCTCATGCGGAGAAATCTATAGGGGGTACAGCGTCGGGCCCACATTCCCCCCTCTGGAGCAGGATGTCACAGGTGAATGACCGTCGGAGCGCCGAAATATGCCCACCCTTGGTTTTCCATTACATATGTGCTAAACAAACATAGATAGAGAAAAAAGTCCATTGGTCCACCCTCGTATGGAGAAAGCTATAGGGGTAGATCTGCGGGTCCCCCCGATCTAGGGTTTCGCCGGAGGAAGACCGTCGGAGCGTCGGAATCACTGCCGGGGTAGATCAATGAAAAACTGTTTGGCTGAACTTGCCTATACTTGAACCATGTCTTGAGATCTCAATGGTGTCCTCGTAGTCTAGATTATAATACTCTTCAAGCTCATTCTCAAGCTTCACCTTGTCCTTGAGAGAAATCTTACCCTTTCTTTTCTCGCCTACCTCCTCATCATTTGCAAGCTCCTTGTTTTTCTTCTTCTTTTTCTTTTCACAAGTGGAAGTACACCCTTCTTTACCATCAAGGGCCCAATATTTAGGTAGCCCAAGCAATTCATCTTCCTTGTCAAAATCAGGTTTACCCAAATCCAAATTGTCTCCACTTCAAAACTCAGGATCAACCTGAGTAAAATCCTGGATCTGTATGTTGAAACTCCCGGTACAGGTCAACCGGTGTGAATAATTTGGTGAAATGTGTCCAACCTTGGTTCTCCATGTACATATGTGCTAAACAAACATAGATAGAGAAAAAAAGTCCATTGGTCAACCCTCGTACGGAGAAATTTATAGGGGTAGATCTGCCGGTCCCCTCGATCTAGGGTTTCAGATGTGAATGACCGCCAGAGCGTCGGAATCACTCGAAAACCTTCATGTACTGTCCCTAACATATGTGTAGAAGTGTGATGTAATGTTGGTAGATGGCATATCCAGGTCATGTGTCTGACGTTGTTCACAGACATGGGCTAACACTTAGTAAAATCCTGGATCTGTATGTCAAAACTCCCGGTACGGGTCAACCGGTGTGAATAATTTGGTGAAATGTGTCCAACCTTGGTTCTCCATGTACATATGTGCTAAACAAACATAGATAGAGAAAAAAAGTCCATTGGTCAACCCTCGTACGGAGAAATTTATAGGGGTAGATCTGCGGGTCCCCCCGATCTAGGGTTTCGGAGGTGAATGACCGCCAGAGCGTCGGAATCACTCGAAAACCTGCATGCGTCCCTAACATATGTGTAGAAGTGTGATGTAATGTTGGTAGATGGCATATCTAGGTCATGTGTCTGACGTTGTTTACAGACATGGGCTAACACTTCGTAAAATCCTGGATCTGTATGTCGAAACTTTCGGTACGGGTCAACCAGTGTGAATAATGTGGTGAAATGTGTCCAACCTTGGTTCTCCATGTACATATGTGCTAAACAAACATAGATAGAGAAAAAAGTCCATTGGTCAACCCTCGTATGGAGAAATTTATAGGGGTAGATCTGCGGGTCACCCCGATCTAGGGTTTCGGAGGTGAATGACCGGCGGAGCGGCGGAATCCCACAAAAACCTGCATGTGGACCTAGGGTATGTCTACAAGTGTAGTGTAAAACACATAGATGCAAGACATAGATCCCGAGTGTGACCTCTTCATGCGCATGGGAGAAAGCCCCGTATCGTCTACCCCCCTAGATATTCTCCGGATGGGGGTAGCTTGGTGGACATTTGTCTTGGATTGTGTTTGGTTAGGTCATAGGGTCATTACAAACCATTTTTGAGCCCAAGATGTCACAAGATCCTACCCCGTTCCACCGAAAACAGGGAGTTTCCCCCTAATAATTAAACACCGGAACCTCCGTAGCTAGGTGACAGAGGATGTCTGCGAAGGGGTATAGACCTAAGCTTGAAAACAATTAAAAACAATGGTGTAAAAAAGTAAAAAAGATTTATATGCTTGAAAACATAAAAGAATACAGAAATAAAAAATGTAAATGGCCCTAAGCCGACGGCCAGGCCGTCGGCGTATATCGAATTAAAAACAATTAAATAGACCTAGGCCAACGGCCAGGCCGTCGGCGTAGGTCCTCGTCCCCTAGATTCGGACGCACGCCGGCGGGAACCTTATCTGAAACCCACCCACTCCCCCACTTCCCCCGTGCCCCCACGCTCCCCCGACCCCGTCGCCGGCAGCGCTGCCCCCTCCCGTCCCGTAGCCGCCGGGCGCGCCACACGCCACCGGCTGCCCCTCCAATCCCGCCGCCGCCCGCCCGCCCTCTCGCGAGCTCCCTCTTGCCGGCCCGCCCCTCCCGCGAGCGCCTCTCGTACCATCGTCGACCGCACTGCCCCTCACGCCTCATGCCGCCGGCCACCCTCCAGCGAGTTCCCTGCCGCCGGCCCGCCCCTCCCGCGAGCTCCCTCCCGCCCCTGCCACCGCCCTGCCCCTCCCCTGCTCCTGCCTCATCCCTCAACCGATCGCCAGCCGGACCCCGCCGCCGCCGGAGCCCGAGCCCGAGCCCGCCGCCACTTGAGCCGGACCCCACCTCCGGCCTGACCCCGACGCCGGCCCGACCCCAAGCCGACCCCACCTCGGCAGTAAGTTGCTCCCCCCACTCTCTTCTCCATTTTTTAGATTTTTTGTTTTAATATCCATAGAAATATACATATTTTGATGTGACATGATAGTGTACTAAGATAATTTTAATTACAAATTCATTTTCAAAAATCTTATCGTATCATGATTTTCACGATCTAATTACAGACTATCTCGACGCCGCCGTCGTCTCGGAGCCCCCTCGGTCTCCTTGCACCCCCCGTCGTCGATCACGCTTCAAGGGTGAGGATTCGTTCACCCCTCTCGTGTACCTAGGTTTATTTTTGTGTCTAGATCACCAAGTCAAGTCGCGTCACCTTGGCGTCATCTCGACTGTAAGCGTTACGTGGATAAATATGCATTAGTGGTCTCGCATATTTTGAACCGTAATGCTTACGGCTTTTATCGGGCAGTCGGTGGATTCATAGTTGGGTATGGTTCTCACTGGCTCTTCCTCGATCCGAGACAGGATTTTGGCGGTGCCTCCTCATTGTTCTCCAGCGGCTGGTTAGGACCCATTTTCCTATTAGACATGTAGGTTGATGCATGCGTAAAAATGAAGCACTTTAATCTCCTGTTTGATAAGAAATGCTATGTTTGTTGTTTGGCTCTCAATAAAGCAGAAGAGGATGACTGATAATGGGTGGATGTATAGTGGCCGTACTAGTGTTGTTGACAGAACAGATGAGTG
Source organism: Hordeum marinum (assembly GCA_022496015.1). Taxonomy (NCBI): domain Eukaryota; kingdom Viridiplantae; phylum Streptophyta; class Magnoliopsida; order Poales; family Poaceae; genus Hordeum; species Hordeum marinum. Next base: position 435,719,943 of record CM039672.1, on the reverse strand, counting down.
GGCATGGAAGACTGAAATGGTAGTGTAGGAGATTGCCCGTGGTCCAAAGACACTTGATACCCGTTGCCCTTGCGCCTATTGTAGGAACCATTAGCGCGCTAAAAAGGATATTATGAAACAACACCTCTGGGCTTCTGGGTATATGCCGAGCTTCGTCACGACGGTCAACTTTACTCAGAACTAACGTGATAGAGGTGAAGTGATGCGGCAGCAGATCGATGGCATAGAGTACGATGGCATGCGAAACTTGCTGGAGGATTTCTGTGATGCCATGCCGGAGTCTCCACCTTCTGCTGAACCAGAGGGACCGCCGGAACTGGAGCAACTGCCTGAACCACAGGATCCCGAGCCATCCGCTAAGGCGTTCTATGATATGATGGAATCGGCTAAGAGGCCTCTGTACCCGAGTGCAAATGTTTCTCAGCTCGATACCATCTCGCAAGCACTAGCCACAAAGCTCCAGTTCAACATGACCCGTTCATGCTTTGAAGCCAATCTGGTAAAACATGGTAACACATTGCCCGAAGGGCATTGTCTACCTAAAACCTTGTACAAATGCAAGAAAATCACGCGAGCGCTCAGCATGGACTACAGAAAGATAGATTGTTGTCCAAAAGGTTGCCTTCTATTTTGGAAACAGTTTGCGGATGACAAGTACTGTAGCTTGTGTGGGGCCTCTAGGTATCTTGAGTCCAAGGGAGCTGATGGTGAGCCCAAGGTGCAGACAAAGATCCCTGCTTTGATACTTCGTTATCTCCCATTCATAAAAAGAATCCAACGGCTTTACATGACCTTGGAGTCTGCCAAACAGATGACGTGACACAAGGGCGGGAAGAGATACCCTGACGAGCACGAACGGGAAACAATGGGACATCCATCTGGTGGTAGGGCATGGAAGAAGTTCGATGAAGTCCACCCCGATCTGGCAGCAGAGGCCCGGCAATGCAGAATTGCCATATCTTTGGATGGATTCAATCCATATGACATGTCGAGTTCCTCGTACAGCTGTTGGCCGGTGTTTGTTATTCCGCTCAATCTCCCTCCCCCAGCCCTAATGCAAAGGAATACCATATTCTTGACGCTCATCATTCCAGGGCCTGACTACCCAGGGAAGAATTTGAGTGTCTAGATGCAGCCGGTTGTGGATGATCTGAACCACTCTTGGCACCACCCAATGTTGACATACGACCGTGCATCGAAGACAAACTTCTTCATGAAAGTTTGGTACCAATATTCCATGCACGACATGCCTGGGTACGCCCTATTCTGCGGCCACTGTACAACTGGTAAGTGGCCATGCCCAGTGTGCAGGCAACTACTTGAGTTCCTTTGGCTAAAAACGGGTAAAAAATATTCCGCCTTTGACACGCATCGACCGTTCCTGAAAAGAGATCATCCGTTCATACAGGACATAATGAACTTCAAGAAGGGCAAAGTTGTGCTTGAAGAAAGACAGATACCAATGTTCGATGGTGCAGCTGTTAAGTCCGAGCTAGCTGCTCTCGTGCGTACTGAATCCGGTGTCCCAGTATTTAACGGATATGGTAAGGAGCACAACTGGACTCATGAGGCAGGCATAACGAAGCTCGACTATTACCACGAATTAGCACTTCCCCATAACATCGATGTGATGCACACCGAAAAGAATGTCGCAGAGTCCCTCTTTAACACAATCCTGAACATTCCTGAGAAGACAAAAGATAATGTCAAGGCTAGATTCGATGTTAAGGAGCTATGTGATAGGCCAAGACAACACATGCAACCTCCTCAAGGCAAACGAAAAGGGTGGTTGAAGCCGCATTCACAGTTTGTGCTTGATAAGGACCAAAAGAAGGAGTCATTCACGTGGCTGAAAAACGTCGTGATATTTCCTGATGGTTATTGTTCGAATATAAGAAAGGGAGTCAATATTGAGAAGGGAAAAGTCACTGGGATGAAGAGTCACGACTATCATATATGGATTGAGCGGTTGATGCCGGTGATGCTTCGAGGTTATCTCCCTAAGCATATCTGGCGAGTGCTAGAGGAGTTGAGCCATTTCTTCCGCACGGTCTGTGCTAAGCAGATATGTCCCCTGATGATTGGGAAGCTGCATGATCTAGTGCCGGAGTTGCTATGCAAGTTAGAGAAGATATTTCTGCCAGACTTCTTTACTCCAATGCTACATCTCATTGTGCATCTCGCGAACGAGGCACTCTTGGGTGGACCGGCGCAGTTTCGTTGGCAGTTTTGTATTGAGAGAGAGTTCGAGTATATTCGGCTCAAATGTGGAAACAAAAATAAGATTGAAGCATGCATAGCTGAGGCAACTATCCTCTAGGAGATAGCAAACGCCACGACAGCGTACTATGCCGATGAATTTCCCACTATGCATAACCAGGTACAATGTCGACGAGCCCAAGCGTGACCCCAAGCTCCTCCTCTTCAAGTTTCCCCATGGCAAGGCCGGTGGCGCAAAACCTCATACCTTGTCCAACCAAGATAAGGAGTGCATAATGCTCTATGTGCTTATGAACATGGGGGAAGTGGTGGACGACCAGAAGAAAGAGAGCGGGGAGGAGGAGGATGAGGAGGAGGTGGTTCCCAGTTTCCTTAGGTAAAATGGTGACTTAATTACTTTGCAACTAGTAACTCGGTTTCATTCTAATACATATTTTCTCCTTCTAGCCAATTCGTGGATGAGGTGTGGCCGGGACCAACAGATCCCGATGATGCGCAGTTGGATGCTCTTCTGAAAGGGGGTGCCTCGGGAAGAAGTTTCACATCATGGTTCAGGGAAAAGGTAATTCGTAACCCATCCCTCTTAATTACCTGGCAACTTGGCCCTCTTATTACACGTAACTAATGCATGATTCGTACTAAACTTGTAGGGAGCTGATCCCACAGTGATGATGTCGGATGAGTTGAGATGTGTCTCCCAGGGTTTTAACAGTAAAGTGAACATGTATGAGAAGTATGATGTGAATGGGTATCGCTTCCATACAGAGGGCCACCAAAATAGTCATCCGGGTGCAAAAACTATAAATACCGGGGTCTTCACCAAGGGACAAGATTACTTTGATTACTACGGAAGGTTGCAGAACGTATATGAGCCGACGTTCAACAATGGGCCCATAGAACTCAAGATCGTTGTGTTCAGATGCCACTGGTTCGATCCACGCAATGGACAAAGAAATACCCCTTCCATTGGATTAGTTGAAGTTAGGCCTTCAACCACCTATAGCGGATCCGATGTCTTTGTTGTGGCTCACCAAGCCAAGCAAGTTTATTACTTGCCCTACCCATGCCAGAAAGAATACCTCCAGGGCTGGGAAGTCGTGTACCAGGTATCGCCACATGGTAAGCTACCCATGCCCTCCGATGACGATTACAACAACATTAACCCTCAAATTCTATCAAGAGCAAGAGAACTTTGGGGACTTTGGCTTAGAAGGTCTTGAGGACGTCGAGAACGATGCACACACCTGTGGTGAGATAGTCACGGATCTAAGTGACATAGAGATGCTCACCAAGGCACATGACAATGATGAGCCTCCATCGTGCGAGGATCCTGATGCTTTATACGCACGTGATAGTGATACTGATGATGGCGATGAGAATGAGCCTGAGAGTGATGATGATGAGTATTAGTATTTATGGTGAAGAACAAATGATGGTGAGGGTCTTTTATGTCTTTATTATGGCTTATTGCCCAATCACTTGGTGGTTGCTAACTACTACTCAAACTTGTAGGGAATGGGAGGCTCCGGGACTGGACATGTAGAATGATATTACTATGTATCTCGATACTATATGTATGTTATTTTGGATGATGATGATGATGATTGTATGCGGATGTGCTATGATGAATTGATGATGATGTTATTTTGTATCTTGTCGATGTGCACATGCTATTTAGATTGCCCGTTCCATGACAATGATGAGCCTCCACCATGCGAGGATCCCGAGGCTTAGAGTGATGATGCGTATTAGTATTTATTTTTCATCTTAATTGCATTGCGTCTTTATGCTTACTTGTTTTTGTTTTTCTCAATGCAGGTGATTGGCCAATATGAGCAGTGGCAAGGCATCACCGCAGTCCTTGCTTCAGGGGATAAAGAAGACGAAGAGTGGAAGAGCAACAACCTCAAGGTACGCCGCCGAGGAGGTAGGAGGAGGAGATGCAGGACGAGGAGGAGGAGTCGGGGGAGGACGTCCCCTGAGGTCAGGACGAGGAGGTACATTGCATCTTCATTATGTCTTCATTATGCTTGGCATTTATTTTTCAACATGCTTCTTCATTCTTTACCTTTTCGCGTTGCAGGAGGTCAAGGACGAGGGTGATCTACCCTCCTTTTGAGTGACATACCCTCCGCTTCCGGCGACGTGGCTTCACAGACCGCATTCTCAGAGTCTCGAGATGATGAGATGGACTCTTGAGACTTGGACGTGGACTCTCGAGACGAGGAGGGGGGGTCTCGAGCCTCGAAGATGATGACGTCGGGGCCATCGAGGGCGTCGACGAAGAAGGTAAAGGTTCATGGGGAAACAGAAGTTCCTAAGGAGGAACCTGCCCCAGAGGCTCGGGTTCTCATTGAACCTAGCAAATATGAGTAAGTGGCTATAGTAACTTTGAACATGTAGTTTCATTTTGTTGACAACAACTTGGCATGTACTAATGTTTGATTCTTGTGCAGCAATTGGATGCATCCTCCGGGGACTCAAGTCCCTAGCTGCATGCTTGGAGCTATCATCAGGAAGTTTTGGCCAGGCTTCTACAACGCCGAAAACGGCGAGAGGAAGCTAGCCACGACTTGGAGACACTACGAGCTCGTAGATTGTCCCCCCTACAGGAAAGCTTCTGACGCCGTGATCAACAAGTTTTGGGTAAGGCAAACTCATGACTCTCACACTTTTTTTGTTCATAGTTCATGACCCCGCCATGCTAACTCATGAATCTCACACTTTTTTATGCATGATTGAAGAGATTCTATAGGGTGGTTCCGGAGCAGCAGGAGGCGGCGGACAAGACTTTGCGGAATCATTGTAAGAGGTTGACTAATCAGCAGTTCTATAACCAGGGTCATACCGCGAGGAGTCAATATAGCACGGCGATATCGGGCAAACCGTTGCCGAAGTATGAGAATGTCAAGTCACCAACGATGATGAGCGTGGCAGAGTATGACGAGGTAAGTAAATTGTCGATGAGATTCTATGTTGATGCTAATTTGCAATTGCATCATCTGTTCTTCACATGAGTATTGATTTTTTAGGTTAGGCCCGATTGGGCCTATGGCAAGGAGGATGCATGGAGGGCGTTGACTGCGAGGTGGCGCGGGGAAGACGAGGAGTGGACCGCCTTGAGCGAGCGGAACAAGGCGAACTGCAGCAGCGAGGGGACACATCGGGCAGGAAACCTCGGCAGTGAGCGCTACAAGGCCAGGCTGGTATACACATACATGGAACAACCTTCATTTATTTCACCTCATGCATGTTCCTACTTGGTACTCATAACATCTCTTTGGCGGTGCAGGAGGAGAAACTAGGGAGGCATGTCAGCGATTATGAGTCATGGGACTCGATGAGGATGAAGGCTCCCGATCTCTCCCAGCCTCAGCCTCAGCTTCCCGAGTACTTCGGCACTACCCAGGAGGATGGTGCTAGGTACCTCGAGATGCTGGTCGCTCTTAATCCGGAGGTGGACGACCCTAGAAGTGCAGATCCCAATGAGAGAGCGTTGGTTGTGTCTGGGGGAGGCCTTCAGCACGGCCGTCTGCGCGTTATGGATAAGATGACCCCGCGCACTCCCACTTTGAGCCTCACGCGGATCAAGGCTACCCTTAGCGCCAATGACCCCATACCGCCTCCTCGACGACGACCTTCCCAGCCTGGCTACGATGTAAGTTTCTCTCATTTCCATCCTTTCTCTGACAATACTACTTCCTCAGTGGCTTAGTTGATGAGATGGTTCAATTTTTGTAATTGTAGGCTGCTTTCGAGGCGGCCTACAAGGCCCACAACAACGCCTATTTGGTGGAGCTTGCACAGTGGAGGTAGAGAGCAGAAGTACACGAGGCGTGCAAAGAGGCAAAAGAAGATGTAAGTTCCAACCTTTCTTTTTGCAAAAGATGACAAGTATCACTTTTCATACTTTTGTGCAATGCCTGACATGTTAACTATCTTGTAGGCTCAAGAGAGGACTCGGCTTACGGGAGTGCCGGTCCATATACCGCCACGACCTCCTCGAGCCGGGCTTAAGCCAGAGTTTGTATCGAAGGAAGAGTTCGCCCAGAACTTCTACTACACCAGCTTAACCCTGGTAATTTACTTGCCCAATCACTTGTTACCGCTTTCATGTGCCTTGGCGGTTGCTAACTATTGCTCAAACGTGTAGGGAATGGGAGCCTCTGGGACTGGACCCTTTGGTCGTGCTGCTGCCTCGCCGTCGTCGTCCCGCGCGGTCACACCGGTGCAACCTGGCCCCGGTGGTAGTGGTGCCTCGCGCGAGAGCACACCGGTTCATGGTGGTGCGGGATCACCTGCTTCCGGTGCTGATTCGATGGCGCCTCCATGCCGTCAGTCGCCTATCTTCACGCACGGAGACCTGGGTTTCTCCGGCTCGACTCCCTCTCCGGATGCGATGAGTTGATGATGATGCTACCCCGGATGTGTAGAGGTCTCATTTGTACCGATACGATGTTTGGGATGTTGTTATACTTTGTATCCATACTATGTATCTTATTTTACATGTTTGGAACTTGTTATGCTATGTATGTATAAGATGTTTGGTTATTATGGCCTTTGTCAATGTGCATGTGCTATATAAATGCCTATAATGCCTGGCTCTGATCTGGGTATGAATACTATAATTCCTATATGATTATGAGAATTTTAATATGCAGGAAATGAACTAGAAATGAAAAAGAAGAAAACCTGTCAGGACCTACGCCGACGGCCTGGCCGTCGGCGTAGGCCCGAAGCACAGATGCCTTCAAGGCCTACCGCGTGGCGTCCCTGGCGGTAGGCTAGGCCGACGGCCCGGCCGTCGGTGTAGCGGACAACCAGGCCTAACGGCCGTTATGCCCTGCGAAGGGTCCACATGAGATACGCTGACGGCCTGTACGTCGACGACCACGACGAGCCGTCGCTTTATCCCTCTACGCCAACGGGCGGGGGTACGCCAACGGCTACTAGAGCAAGTCCGAGGGAAATCTTCCCCGACAGCTATACGCCAACGGCTGCCGTCGGCATAGACCTAAGACGACGACTTTGGGCCCTACGCCGACGGTGGCTGGCCGTCGGCGTATAAGCTCAGTCCCGTAGTGGTATCATGGAGTTAATTTTCATATCATATATGTTTAGTATTGTAGATGTTGATATCTTTTACTATTAATATAAATTTGGTGAAATGTTTTATCATGATAGGGATATGAAATCATTGCTCTACAATTGTGTCGTGGGAGAAGCCCGTGATACGATCGAGATGGGAACCGTGGATTTGTTGTACGCTTACTATATGTTTTAAGGTACATATTTTCAGATGATGAAAACAATTCAGTTCAATGCATTATATGCATTTGGTGGCGTATTGCAGCTTGTTGCCGTGAAAGCTCCAGCTCAAGCAAACAAAGTCTTAAATTTGGTAGGGTCTCTTCAATGCAAACTCCTAAAATGGGCATGTTATCGTGGATGCGTTTGGATGCATCTGCAGACGGTGATACATGAACCTTTAATCCGTTATACAACTGTACCGCATGCATTTCAAAGGAAAATTGAAAAAACGGACGTTGTTCATGCAAAAACGACACAATTCACTTAAGTTCAAATACAAAACGGTTCTTCCGTTCAACTGAAACCTAAATTACCGTATATCATACGGTGACCTTGTATGAGGGGGCGGCCTAGCCAGCGGCATCGCCGTCACCGTCCATGCTGCCGCCGTCGTCGTCGTCGTTGGAGTAGTCCTTCCAACAGCAGAAGGGTGCAGGGGCATGACAGCCCTGTCAGGCCGTCGCCTGGTGCTCACGGAGGACCACTAGTAGAAAACAGGGCTTTTGTTGAGGCCAGGATAAGGGCATTAATCCTAGTTCACTTACGAACCGGGACCAAAGGGTGCATCAGTCCCGGTTCGTGAGGCCAGGGCGCCAGCCGGTCCTCGGGGGCCATTGGTCCCGGTTCTAGACACGAACCGGGACCAATGGGACTCGCTCCTGGCCCAACACCTTTAGTCCTGGTTGGTAGCTAGAATCGGGACCAAAGGTCAGTCTTCTATCCCTGTTCTAGCCACCAACCGGGACTAAAGATATAAGCCTATATATACCCCCGCCCTGCTCCTACCTGCTCACTCTGTTTCTTGGCTGCCGGTGTGTGCAGGTGTGTGTTGCTCTAGCTCTTACCTCCTATCCACATGAGGTGTTTGATGAAATGCCGGAGCCACACTTAAGCTTTCTCCTCTCCAAGCTCGACCTCCAAGCTCCATTTTCCTCTAGATTTGTCTAGGTTTGGCGGTCTGTTCTGTCCTGTCCCCGTCCTCACCGACGTCGATCGCCTGTGCTGATCTCGTTGCCGGCACCACCATCGTGAACCTCTTGTTCTTATCTTATTTGTAAAACAAAAAAAATTCTTACTTGTATGATTTATATAGATACTTGTACAATTTTCTTACTTTTATTATTGTTTGTTATTATATAGTGCCATAGTTTTGGTATCCGCCCCCATCGGCCCTTGTCCCGTCTATGATTCGGAAGTGGTATATTATCTTTTATAACTATTTGTTTCATTTAGTGTTATGACAATTATGCCGACCAACGTGACATAGATGTTTTTATCTAGGAGGTATGTGAACAAGAAATTCGAATCGACCCTCTTGTCGAGAGGTCAAATATAGTTAAAAAATAAATACTTGAAGAAAAAAATGAAAAGAATTGAGGAGGAGAAGATGGAATTAGTGGTGCATGTTGTCGATGTCGTCGAAGATCACAAGATCAAGATGGATGCAATGCACTTAAAGATTAGAAAGATTAGAAAATATGCCATTCATACTTAGGCTTGGTATCATTATGCCGTTGGATCAATTGGTACCTTAGTTGAGGTTATGATTGCATTTGTTGTTGCATTTAAATGTTTTACATAGTTTCAATGTATGTTTTAATTAGATGCTCTAGAGGGCTATATTTTGTTCAATGAGAACTATGTATGAACTTTATGTATTTATTTTGGTCACTACTGTACTTTGGTTTTAATGTGATGATGAACTTCGGTTAATTTGGTCACTTCTCTATTCATGATGTTCTGTAATGGTTTTTGACACACTTAATTATATAATGGATGCAGATGAACTGGCAATGGATGTACGGGGACCGACACACCTCCGAGTACATTAAGGGCCTGCATAATTTTCTCGAAGTGGCTGAGGCAAACAAGCATAATGGTTTTATGCATTGTCCATGTACTATCTGTGGGAATACGAAGAATTACTCCAACTCCAAAACCCTTCACTTCCACCTGCTTGAGAAGGGTTTCATGCCACACTATAATGTTTGGACCAAGCACGGAGAAAGAGGGGTTATGATGGAAACGAAGAAAAAGAAGATGATGACAACTATCCGCCCCCTGAATACGGTGATGCTGCAATGGGGAAGCTGAAAATAAAGAGGAACCAGACAATGTGCCCGATGATGATCTTCGTCAGGTCATTGTTGATGCACAGAGAGAATGCGAAAGTAAAAGGGAGAAGTTGAAGTTCGATCTCATGTTAGAGGATCACAAAAAAGGGTTGTACCCAAATTGCGAAGATGACAACACAAAGCTCGGTACCACACTAGAATTGCTGCGATGGAAGGCAGACAATGGTGTATCTGACAAGGGATTTGGTTCGCTACTGAAAATAATGAAGAAGAAGCTTCCAAAGGATAACGAATTTCCCGACACTACGTACAAAGCAAAGAAGGTTCTATGCCCTTTAGGATTTGAGGTGCAGAAGATACATGCATGCCCTAATGACTGCATCCTCTACCACGGTGCGTACGAGGATTTGAACGCATGCCCAGTATGCGGTGCATTGCGGTATAAGATCAGATGAGATGACCCTGGTGATGTTGAGGGCTAGCACATCGGGAAGAGGGTTCCTGCCAAAGTGATGTGGTATGCTCCTATAATATCACAGTTGAAACATTTGTTCAGAAACAAAGAGCATGCCAAGTTGATGCGATGGCACAATGAAGACCGTAAGAAAGACGGGAAGTTCAGAGCACCCGCTGATGTGTCATAGTGGAGAAAGATCAAGAGAAAGTGGGGGACTTATAGGTGGCCCAAGGAACGTATGATTTGGTTTAAGTGCAGATGGCATTAATCCTTTTGGGGAGCAGAGCGTCAAGCATAACACATGGCCTGTGACTCTATGAATGTATAACCTTCCTCCTTGGTTGTGCATGAAGCGGAAGTTCATTATGATGCCAGTGCTCATCCAAGGCCCTAAGCAACCCAACAATGGCATTGATGTGTACCTAAGGCCATTAGTTGATGAACTTTTACAACTGTGGAATAAAAAATGTGTATGTGTGTGGGATGGGAACGAGCAGGAGGAATTTGAACTATATGCGTTGTTGTTTGTAACCATCAACGATTGGCCTGCTCTTAGTAATCTTTCAGGACAAACAAACACGGGATACCACGCATGCACACACTGTTTAGATGACACCGAAAGTATATATTTGGACAAATGCAGGAAGAATGTGTACCTGGGCATCATCGATTTCTTCCGACCAACCATCAATGTCGAAAGTAAGGAAAGCATTTCAAAGGTTAGGAAGATCACTGGAAGAAGCCCGCCCTCCATACTGGTGATCACATACTTTATATGGTCAATGATTTACATGTAATCTTTGGAAAGGGTCGTGGTAGACTATCTGTTTCGACTGACGCTGAGGGACGCGCATCCATGTGGAAGAAGAAATCTATATTTTGGGACCTACCCTATTGGAAAGACCTAAAGGTGCACTCTGCAATCGACGTGATGCACGTGATGAAGAATCTTTGCGTGAACCTGCTAGGCTTCTTGGGAGTGTATGGGAAGACAAAAAACACCAAAGGCAAGGGAGGACCAGTAACGTGTGCACGAAAAAGACGGCATGCATCCAAAGCAGTATGAAGGTCCTGCCAGCTATGCTCTTACCAAAGAAGAGAAGGAAATCTTCTTTGAAAGCCGCTTAGTATGAAGGTCCCGTCTGGCTTCTCGTCGAATATAAAGGGAATAATAAATATGCAGAGAAAATTTTCTAGAACCTAATGTCTCATGACTGCCACGTGATTATGATGCAACTGCTTCCGGTTGCATTGAGGGGGCTTCTACCAGAAAATATTCGATTTTCCATTGTGAAGCTATGTGCATTCCTCAATGCAACCTCTCAGAAGGTAATCAATCCAGAAATCCTACCAAGGTTAAAGAGTGATTTGGTGCAATGTTTTGTCAGTTTCGAGCTGGTGTTCCTACCATCCTTCTTCAATATTATGACGCACGTCCTAGTTCATCTAGTCGACAAGATTGGTATTCTGGGCCTTGTATTTCTACACAATATGTTCCCCTTTGAGAGGTTCATGGGAGTCTTAAAGAAATATGTTCGTAACCGTGCTAGGCCAGAAGGAAGCATCTCCACGGGCCATCAAACAAAGGAGGTCATTGGGTATTGTGTTGACTTCATTCCTGGCCTTAAGCCGATTGGTCTCCCTCAATCGCGGTGTGAGGGGAGACTGACTGGAAAAGGCACGCTAGGACCGGGCTCAATAATATGTAGGAACAGGAATTCTTGGTCTCGCACACTACACAGTTCTACAGAATTCTACCTTGGTGACCCCGTATGTCAATGAACACAAGAATATTCTGTGCTCCAAACACCCGGAGCAGTGTGACGACTGGATTACATGTGAACACATCAGGAACTTTGGCAGTTGGTTGCAAACACATCTCATGGGTAACACCACTATTGTAGATGAGCTGTACTCATTGGCTATGGGACCATCTTTAACTGTATTGACTTACAAAGGGTACGAGATAAATGGGAATACATTTTACACGATCGCCCAAGATCAAAAGAGCACCAACCAAAATAGTGGTGTCAGCTTTGATGCAGCAACCAACAAGGGAAAGGACACATATTATGGTTACATAGTGGACATATGGGAACTTGACTATGGACATGATTTTAAGGTCCCTTTGTTTCGGTGCAAATGGGTAAATCTGTTAGGAGGCGGGGTACATGTAGACTCGCAGTACGGAATGACAACAGTGGATCTGAACAATCTTGGGTACACAGACGAACCATTCGTCCTAGCCAATTATGTGGCGCAAGTTTTCAATGTGAAGGACATGTCTACCACACCGAGAAAAATAAAAGATAAGGAAAAGAATACATCATACGATGAGACAAAGTGCCACATAGTTCTTTCAGGGAAAAGAGACATCGTGGAGTGGAGGGCAAGACAGACATGTCTGCAGATTATGAAAAGTTTCATGAAATTCCTCCCTTCAAAGTGAAGGCTGACCCAAGCACCCTGTTAAACGATGAAGATTATCCATGGTTACGGTGCAATAAGCAAGGGACACACGTGAATAAAAAGTGAAGACTTTGTCTCCACAACTATTCTGATGATGGCTTTGATCTAGAATATCACTGTAGTTACATGTCAAGAAATGAAATGCCTTTTGTAATAGATGAGTTTTTAGCACATGTTATGTGGGTGAAATGATGATACCATGCCAACTTTCAACCATTTTAGAGTTCATTTGCATTGCTTTTCAATTCAGGGTCATTTTAGCTCAAAATAAATCATGAAATGCATGAAAATAGCAAACAAAGTCAGAAAAGGGTTGAAAAGTGACGATGTGGCTTTCAATGGTGCAAATTGAATGCAGAAAAAGTCTTGAGTTCAAATATGTTTAAAAAATTGAAATACTTTTGTAATAGACAAGTTTTCGTTTGGAACCCTGATACTTCGAAAGAGATTGTCCATTTTGTACACGAAGTGCAGTTAGTTTTTTCTGTAACTCTCTCAACTTTTTTGCACATGCTGTGTGGGTGAAATGATGCCACCATGCTAACTTTCAACCATTTCAGAGTTAAAATATGTTTAACAAATTGAAATCCTTTTGTAATAGATGTGTTTTCGTCCGATCAAAGTTATTTAACTTAATATTATATAGAATTGATGCAACTAAAATTATCAATGTTATTTTTGTTAAAAACTTTAATAGCAAAATGAATGTTCATAAAGCATTTTTTGTTAAGAACTTTTAGTATGCAAAAAAATAACATAAAAATACAAAAAGTGGAAATATATGTGAATTTATAGAGAAAATTCAACGTAAATTCAAAGTGCTAGTTAGCCTAACTAGCATTTTGAATTAGGTATTTTCTCTATAAATTCGCATATATTTTCAGCTTGGTTAGGCACACATGCCTGCTTTAGAGAGGAGCTCAACATTGCAGCCACGGCAGGGCTTATAAACAGGTCTGGGTGCCCTTCGCTTGGCGAGGTGGGACTAAACATCCAACCGCACCGTGGCTATGCCACGCACAAGCCTTTGGTCCCAGTTGGTGGCTCGAACTAGGACCAATGCCACCCTTTCATCCCGATTCGACCCACCAACCAGGACCAATGACACCCTTTAGTCCTGGTTGGTGCTACCAACCAGGACCAAAGGTCTTTGCTTCCCGCCCTTTGGGCTGCTAAAATTGACCTTTAGTCCTGGCTGGCCCTTTGGGTTGCTGAAATTGACCTTTAGTCCCGGTTGGCGCCACCAACTAGGACTAAAGGTCTCTGTATATAAGCGGGAGTTGGGAAAATTTGCAGATTTCACGTGTAGTTGCCTCCGACGACACCGAGCACATTGACGCCGCCAGGCTGCCCGAGCTCGCCGTCGCCGCCGTCGCCGCCCTCTACCCTGTTGACGTCGTCAGGCTGCTCAACCTCGCCATCGATGCCCTCGCCGACGCCCCTGCCCCGACGCTGCCGCCCTCTCCTGCGCTGCAGCTACCGCCCCTGCCCTGTGCTACCGCCGCCCCCACTCGATGTCGTCTTTGCTCGTCGATGTCGTCGTTGCCGCTTGTCGCTGTCGCCGTCACGGTCGCTACTCGTTGCCGTTGCCCTGCTCCGACGCCGCCATGCTACCACTCGTCGTAGTCACACCGCTCTCCTCGTCAGCCCCCCGGTGAGCTCCCCGATGACCGTCTTAGTTGTTTAGTTGTTTTATGTTTTTGTTAAAGGGTGTCATTGTTTTAGTTAATTTAGTTTTTTATGTTTTAGTTAATTTAGTTGTTTAGCTTTTTATTTATGTTTTAGTTGTTTTAGTTAATTAAGTGTTCATATTGTTTTAGTTAATTTAGTTGTTTTATGCTTTAGTTGTTTTAGTTGGTTAGTTTTTTTTATGTTTTAGTTGTTTTAGTTGGAAATAATGTAGTATCGTCGGTCGTCGGTGATGGGATATCGAGGATTCCTCGATGATCGTCAGTGAGGGAGAGTCCCCGACGATCGTCGGTGAGGGAGCGAGAGTCCCCAACGATATCAACGATTTTATATTAGGCCGATATATGATGTTTAGATGTTTAAATGTTTAGTTGCATAGCGTAGCCGTTGAGTCAACGATGCCCGACCAGTATCCTCGTTGTCGACTGATGGCAACAACCTGTTTGAGAGGCGCCATGTACGGGACTGGGCTCCGCTAGGCTGGTACTGGGAGGTGCTTCCTTCCGGGACGCGTAACTTGGTGAGGAATCAGGGTCCCGTTGTTGACCTGGAGGTTCTTTGGTGGCGGTCGCACGGACCACTGTCGCTGCAGAGGGAGCCAACCCCCATGGAGGTGGTACGTTGCCGTGTCAGGGAGGAGGACGAGCACGTCCGACGCTACATGGCTGCGTTGGACGCCAGGTTCTCCAATACCTAGCAGGTTCTCCAGGGATCTCACCCGAGCTATGATCCTGTCATAGTTCCTTCTCTTTGGGTGTCCACCGCCTGCGCCGCAAGACGTCAACTAGATCTGTATTAGTGATATTGTATAATAATATTCGAGATGTATTAGTGATAATATTTGATGATGTATTAGTGATACTATTCGATGATGTATTAGTGATATTATATGATCGTATTGTTGAATTGCCTTGTATTGATTTGCATATCTCATGTTTATATATTGCCATGTTGTAATATTTGCAGAAACTATGGATCACAGAGACATAGAACAAGAAGAGTTGTTGGGGGATATAATCCGCGCCGGAGGTGATCCCTTGTCGTGTCTCAACGACATCGATGGTCAGGAAGGAGAGGATGACAACTCCGGTGATCCAAGAATGGAGGAGGCAGGAGATCATGACGTCACTGGTGACCGAATGTCGAAGGAAGAAGAACATGATCACGGCTCCGGTGACCGAACGGAGGAGGGAGCCTCAACTGTTGCAAAGTTCGGCGAGGTAAGGAGACAAGGCTCAAAGAAAAGGTTGCACCAGGATGAATGGTTCACGATCACAGAAGTCGTGAAAGATGGCCAACCGATTGCTCCCAAGCAGATGAAGGACGCATTTGTACATCAGTGTGGACTTATTGTTAGGGACTACGTCTCGAAAAGCACCTATAGGACTGAAAGTATGTCTAGAGGGGGGATGATTAGACTACTAGACCAAATAAAAGTTTTGCCTATACCAAGTTTTTGGGTTGACACTTTTTAGCATTTCATGGCAAGTCAAGTACACCCTACACATGCAAGTCTAAGAGTATATAGCAGCGAAAAGTAACAACAAGCATGTATAGAAGGGATAGGGTAGGAAGATCAAATGCAGTTGTAGACACGATGATTTTTCCCGTGGTTCCGATAGGTGGCGCTATTGTACATCCACGTTTATGGAGTCTTCAACCCACGGAGGGTAACGGTCGCGAGAGTCCACGGAGGGCTCCACCCAAAAGGGTCCACGAAGTAGCAACCTTGACTATTCCATACGGCTTCCGTCCATGAAGGACTAGCCTCACTATGGGTAGATCTTCATGAAGTAGGCGATCTCCTTGCCCTTACAAACTTCTTGGTTCACTCCACAACACGAAGTAGGAGGCTCCCAAGCGACACCTAACCAATCTAGGAGGCACCACCCTCCAAAAGGTAATAGGCTCGGTAATGACGATGAACTCCTTGCTCTTGTGCTTCAAGATGATAGACTCCTCAGCACCCAATCACTCTCTCACAGATTTGGCATGGTGGAAGAGATGGTATTGGTGGAAAGCTACTTGGGGAGGCTAGAAATCAAGATCCATATGATTGGAGTGGAAGATCTTGACCTCAACACAAGGGTAGGTGGTTCTCTCTCAAAAAATCTGATAGTATAGGTATGGAATAGTTCTGAGTGCTTCTCTTTCGAGTAGGTGGTGGTGAAGGGGTATATATAGGCATCCCCAAAAATCAAACTGTTACACACAAAATGACCAACTCGGTGACACCGATGTGTTAAACTCGGTGGTACCGAAGTGAACAAAAGGTGGCAACTTTTGAATCTCGATAAAGCCGATATAGGAAACTCGGTTGCACCGATAAGGTGACCAACGGTCAGATTTCCAATCTCAGTGACGCTGATCCCACATTCGTGGTGGGACCGAAAATGTGAATTTGCGTAATAGAAAGTTGGCAACCTAAACTCGATGGCACCAGTATGGAATCGGTTGCACCGAAGTGGCTAGGATTTGGCAGAGTCTGTCTAGGTTCTGGAATCTGTGGCACCGGTATGGGAAAGTTGGTTGCACCGATTTTGAGTGTTAGGTATAGAACAGACTTTGGTGGGAGAGTTTGTGGATGTTTTTGGCGACTATCACTTGTGCACGTTTGAGCATATTGTTCACCAACAAAACCTTACCCCCTTTTAATAGTATTGGCTTTCCTATGGACTCAAAGTGATTTCTCACAAGTATAAAATGTAGAGTCCTCTTGCTTGAAGCTTGGCCAACCTATTTCCTTGCATCTTGGGGTTTCTCCACAATCTCCTTTTGCCAATCCTATCATTGAACATTTCCTGAAATATACTTGGTGGAAACATTAGTTCAATGACTTATATGTTGTTATTAATTACTAAAACCACCAAGGGAGCAAATGTGCTTTTAGCACCTAGCAATGGAATAAGAATAATAAGGACCCTGAAGTTTCTTATGTCCAGGATAGACTAAAGGATGATCTTTGGACCGAGCTGATGACAAATTTCAGCCTACCGCGAGAGGGGAATCCGAATAACCCAATTATAGATTTAAAGGTCAAGGAGTTTGCTCTTAAGAAGATGGCAAAACTATTCAGGAACTGGAAGAAAGAGTTGCACACAAAGTTTGTCAAGAAATAGGAGACTCTGGAATTCGTCGGTCGATATGAGAAGATAAGAGATCAATGGCCCGAATTTGTGGCCTACAAGAAATCAGAGAAGGGTAAGAAAATGTCACTAACAAACAAGAAAAATGCTGCAACATAGAAGTATCACCATCACACGGGGTTAGGTGGCTACTACAAAGCATGGCCGTTGTGGGACAAAGCTGAGCAAGACCTGCTTGCTAAGAATGTCCAGCCAGCGACATTGCACTGGCCAGAGCGTTCAAGGACTTGGTTCTTCGAGGTTGGGGGAACTTTGGACCCATAAACAGGGGAGTGTGTTTGGACGGACGAGCAAGTTTCAATACCCTTCTGAAAGCTTCAGGCAGCAATCAAGGCAGCACAGGAAGGGATGTTCATTCCCGACAGAGATAAGGACGAGCTGACAGAGGCCCTCAGGAATCCTAAACACCCTAGACGAACACGAGGCACATCAGGCTCTGTTCCGTGGGTGCATGGGTTTCCCGACAGCAGTGGTTATAGAAGCCGAGAGAGAAAGAGGAAATGGGAAGCAAGCAAAATGCAGAAGCTCAGTGCAAGATTAGCAACACTAGAGGAACTTGAGAGCCAGCGAGCTACCGGCCAACCATCTGAGCGGCACGAAGATCCTTGCTTCGACGCTGCCCGAGAAGCCACCCCACCATCTCAGCGGAGAAGCGGTGTGGCTTCCACGGAGCTCGTTCAGCCTGATGTCACGGCTCCTCGCTTCCCCGTGGATGGTATCACGAAGGATGAACATTGCAAGCTAATGAGGAAATGCCAGAACCTGACCTTCAAGGCGACGGTCGGCTCTGTTGTACCTCCTCGAGCTGAGGAAACTTTCCATTGCCGTCCGATTCCACATAGCTATGTTGTAGTGACGGTGGATTAAATAATGGATGGATTTGAGGGGCTGGAACTTGACAACCCTACATGTGAAGAGGATATTCTTCTTCTGGAAAATGCTTTGAGGAGTACCTGTCTATGGAGAAAGAAGTACATCAAGCTTCCAAACTGGACGCCTCAGTAGACTCAGCCTCCTCCGGCACGTCAGGGCACTCCGCCTCCTCCTTCTCCTTCGGCGCGTCAGGGCACTCCGCTTCCTCCTTCTCCTCCTCCGGTGTGTCAAGTCACTCTGCCTCCTCCTTCGCCTCCTCCGATGCATCAGGCCACTCCGCCTCCTCCTCCCCCTCCTCTAGCGTGTCAGCAACAGTGGAAGAGAGACGTCGCTGCTCCGGCAGCTAGCAGTACAATAGGCGGGAATAAATACAAATTTGGTCCAAGCGTCAAGCCTCTTCCAAAGATACCAAATGAGAGGACTGACAAGGAAAACGTTGAAATCACTAAAGCCGAAGTGCATGCCCATTTTGCACGGAAACATCCACCTTCGAAGGAAACGGTAGATCAGGTGAAAGTGAAGCGCACTCTGGATGCCCTGAAGCGACCACCACCTGCTCCGCTGCAATCCAACTATGACCGTTGTTTTCAAAAGACATATGATGAAGCACGGCGGTCGGGAAGTACTTCCAGTGCTGCAAGAGATAAAAAATGAAGAAGTGGGAAAACAATTCCCCAGCTCGGCGAACAGGAGAAGCAATCGTGCCCCCTGCTCAAGGTGTCTAGCAATATCGCTAATCATCCGGTGCTACTGCACCGTACCACTCTTGGTGATTACGTGGGGATGATGTATAGTTTGAAACGGATGAGGTAGCATTATAGGACTTTTGATACGAGCACGGGAAGCCTCTTGTCAAACCTAATCATCTTGATCTAACAACCTGCATGAGTGGAACATGAAAACCTGCAGGGAGTCTGGGACCGACAGTTTGATGGTCGGAATTAAAAAAGAGCACGACTTCATTGGACTCGACCTGATGCCTCTTGAATTTGTGGAGTTATTTCAGTTATTCAATCAATAGGCCCTTGACAAAGAAGTCATGACTTGCTATTGTCTGTAAGTATTACTTTTATAATTAAATCTCTAGCTCAGCTCGTTCATTGCATGTATATACAATTGTCCTCACTATATTATGCATATTGAAGATCGTTGAATGCAAAAAAGGACAAATCTATGATATTGGGTTCATTAGCCCAAATACCGTAAATGAATGGTTGGTACAAAACAGAGCTAAATATACTAAGGACAACTTGCTAGAAGCGTTCCTTAGACATCAAAACAAAAGGGAAATACTCCTTCCTTACAACTTCAAGTGAGTGTTACTGTATTCTGCATATTCAGTTTCTCTTACTCGAGGTTAAGTAATGTAACTAGTGAGTTATGCATGTGTAGGTACCACTTTATTCTGCTATCCATTAAGCTTGATGGAGCATTACTAACTGTCTTAGACTCGAGACGTAAAGATACCGAGGATTATGTAGACATGACTACAATGCTCCAGAAGTAAGTTCAATCAATACCGAGACCATATCGGCAACTTTTGTCTATTTCCTGATATCAAGTAATCATTTTATTTGCCTAGCAGGGTTTGGAAACAGTTCACCGGAATGGTTCCCGGTCTAAACAACGAGCTGCGATTTACACACCCCAAAGTAAGTAGTACTAGCTAGTTCCACGCACCTCTAATTGATTCTAGTTTCATCAATACCATTATCATGCTTGCTTATCAATTTCATTGAACTCTATTCTCGTAAAATGCTTGTACCAAGCACCCCGGGACTATTTTATGTGGATACTACGTATGCGAGTTCATTCGCCACTCGAGCTCTCAGCAGGGCTTCTCTGACAAACAATTTGAAGTACATAGATAATATTCACAATTTTATTTTATATATTATCATCAATTGTATTGAGTTTCATATATATATATATATATATATATATATATATATATATATATATTGACCCCCTTCGCATAAGAGCAATTCAAGAGGAATTGGCGGGATTCTTTCTTGACCACGTCATGCTTGAAGACGGAGAATACCATGTGAAATTGCAAATGGATCTTAGATAGATGATGTTAGGGATTGTAAAAGATGTTATATTGTGTATATGTAGTAGTGTTGGATAGATAAACGAAAACTTGTTGTTCGACCATGCACGAAGAAAGAGATGTCACTGCTCTTTATATATGTTCATGACGATCTTGTGTAGTTAATGGTTTCCTTCATTTGCTTACTAGATAGCATCGAGTTCTCTCTATATGTATATTAGCTAGCTTCAACCAAGCATGGAGAAAGAGATGTCACTTCTCTTTATTAGCTACCTAACACAATATGAAACCCCTAAATTAACCCTCCAAAACCCCTAAACACCCACTTCTAAAAAAACAGTGCCTCCGAGCTGCTGACGCGTGGGTGCCTTTTGGTCCCAGTTGTTGTTACCAACACAGACTAAAGGTTCTCCTGCCTGGGCGCCCCGCAGCGGCCACATGGAGCCCCTTTGGTCCCAGTTCGTAAGCAAACTGGGACTAAAAGTTTTGGGTATTACTCTTGTCTGTTTTCTCCTGGTTCCAGAACCGGGACTAAAGGCCCTCTGGAACCAAGACTAGTACCCTATTTTCTACTAGTGGACATGGTACCGTGGATGCATTTGGATGCATCTGCATACGGTGATACATGAGCCGTTAATTCGTTATCCAACTGTACCCGCATGCATTTCGAAGGAAAATTAAAAAAAAAATGGACGTTGTTCATGCAAAAACGACACAATTCACTTAAGTTCAAATACAAAACGGAAGATATTTCGTTCGTTCAATTGAAACCTAAATTACCTTATATCGGGCGGTGACCTTGTATGAGGGGGCGGCCTAGCCAGTGGTATCACTATCACCGTCCATACCGACGCCACCGTCATCGTCGTTGGAGTAGTCCTTCCAGCAGCATAAGGGTCCAGGGGGCATGACAACCCTTCCAGGCCATCATCTGGTGTTCACGGAGGACACACTCTTCTTTTCTCCTACATCGTGTGGAGGGCCTTCATGGACAACGCTGACCCTAGTCGAAGTAGCCTTCTCGGCCGTAGTGTTGCCACTGAAGCGGTGCCACACACTCGTCTGGTCACATCACTCTGGCCAGCATCAATGTCGTGGACTCACACCCACGTGGAAACCACTTCATGTGAAGAGGGTTTTCGGATGGTGAGAGTTTTGGATGGGACCAAGGTGTCGGACATGTACATGGCAGCAGTCCGGATGCCTGCAAAAGCCCCTTGTTTTGTTTGGTTTGCAGGATTTCGAATATCCAGGCCGGTTCTTAGACCATTGAGGTATTGTGTTGGATGCAAACTATGTCTAGACTACTCAATCCAAACGGTTGCGGGTGGTTTGGGGGCGTGCGTTGGAGATGCTCTTATACATCACAGGATGCTTCGAACTAACGAGTTGCACAAGTGACCAACAAAATTATCATTTTAACTTCTAAGACAAATACATGCACATTGTCGTGCTTTTGTCACGGCAGATGCCCGAGGACTTATGTTCGAGGCCATCGCTAAGGTGATGGACTCAAAGGGGTTGGTTGGAACGAAGGACACGAGTTTACCCAGGTTTAGGCCCCTTGAGATGAGGTAAAAGCCTACATCCTGCTTGTGTTGTATTGATTGGAGTATCGATTACAAGGGAGCGGATTTGCTTGACCTAGCACTCGATCGATTGTTCTTTTTCTAAGTGACCCCAGGTCTTTCCCTTATAAAGGAGGTCATGACCATGGGTTACACAAGTCTCATACCGACTCTTACAACATGTCCGACTCTATCTCTATATCATCTTGCCTTATTGAGCAAGCCGTCTCCGGGCGGCTTATCTTCCCAGGTCTTCATGCCTTCCTTGTCTGGGCCTCGCCTTGGCCCATCTTGGTGAACCGCCATACATCTAGGCGTATGTCTCGAGGCCCATCCTTGGTTTGGCTTATGAGCCGCCAGGTATGACCCGGCCCCACCTGGGCGGGTCTCACCATGGGGTTATATCCCTAACATTAGGCCCCAGGTTGATTTGAGCTTGCTCATTTCAACCTTCCGTCCCACTTGGCGGGGAGTCTCGTTCATTATCACCTGAAACTAAGACAAAGCAACCCGCCGTGATGTCATACTAGAGATATCAAAAAGATTCTCTGACGACCACAACGGATCTTTCCACTATTAAACTGACGGCCTGAAAATCAATGCATCCGTCTCAGTCAATCAACTTCCATTGCTTGGATTCTTGCGCCCATTTCCACCTTTTGCCTATTAAATAGGGTCGTGAAGGCTGGTCTTCATTTCTTTCTTCACTTGCCCTTCTTCTTCTTCTTCTTCCTCCTGACGCTGTCGCTCTAGAGTTTTCCTGCTCCGGCGAAGCTTTCACGTCGTCGTCACGCCAGGCCGCTGCATCAACCTAATCGGACCATAGCACCGCCTGCATCCATCACATCATCATCCGGTTAGTTCTTCTCCACCCCTAGATCTTTAGCTTTCAGTAGGGTTTTCACGGAGCTCCTCCGCCCGCTAGAACACGAGCTTTTCTTAATGTCAGATAGTATGTAGATCAGTGAACTCGATAATGCCCTTGACCCCATCTCGATAGACCGTAGGAAGTCAAATAATAGCACAACACAAATCTATAGTTGCTCTTTTCACTGTCTTCAAACACTGCTAGTTCCTCTGTTCGTCGCTAGATTTAGAATAAACCCGCCTTTTTCTCTGTTTTGTAGATCCATAATTATATAGATAACCTGTGAAACCTGTTTTCCACACTTAGTAACTTTTGCTCTGTTTACTTGCAAACTTATCCCGCCATTGAATTCCCGACTCTCGCCCAAATTGCTCCAGCGACTTAGCTTTAGGGAACTTAGATTTCATCAGCCGTCCATAGTTATCTGCCACCTTCTAACTCGCCACACATTGTTACCTTTGCACAACTTTAAGTCGCCACCATACCTCGTGCGTCCGATTCTTGTAACTGGGTCGGCTTTGCTATTACCAAATAGTTCTTGAAGGACTTCATAGACACATGGCCCTTACCAGCCAAAGATGTCATCCATTGGCGGGTTCTAGGTAATGAAAAGAAACCCATTTCACAAGAGGGCGAAGTAGCTGTTTTCGTGGATCACCTTGTACGCGGTTTCAGCCCGCCCGACTCAAAATTCTTTCGAGACGTCCTTCACTTTTTTAAGCTGCGCCCTCAAGATATCTCCCCAAACTTCGTCTCAAACATTTGCAAATTCCAAATCCTCTGTGAAGTTTACTTACAAGAAGAGCCGTCCGTTGGACTTTTCCGTGAGTTCTTCTATGCAAACCGCCAGACGGAGGTAAAAGTTGGTCCAATCTTAGAGCTTGGCGGGATCTCAATTCAAAGGAGACAGGATGTGACCTTTCCGGCTGTTCGGATGCCAAGCCATCCCAAGGACTAGAATAAAACC
The DNA here is from genome assembly GCA_022496015.1 of Hordeum marinum. NCBI lineage: Eukaryota > Viridiplantae > Streptophyta > Magnoliopsida > Poales > Poaceae > Hordeum > Hordeum marinum. The sequence goes on along the minus strand of CM039672.1, from coordinate 435,696,248 downwards.
TGGTTTTACTGCAAAGACACCTCTCCACGGGGAGAGCATTCCTTGTCGGGTTATCGTCCAACCCGTCTCAAGACTTCGACCGAGCTCCCTTACCGACTGCCAGCCACTGAACGAGCGAAGCATGCTCGGTTACGCCAAAATTAAGGCCCTTATGGCCAATGGTCTAACAGGGATGGATCTGACCCACTGTTGGGTTTCTTGGAAGGTCCTGCCTCTGAGCCGGCGAAGCCGCCTCGTGTGCGAGTATACGGGCGATGACAATGACCCCCTCTGCTTTAACTCTACCACGTTGTCAGAGGATAACATCATGGCCGCCATCAAGAGCCTGGTTCATGAATCTGAAGGATCTTGCCGCGCCATCGGATTAGCACCTTTCTGTGCCACAAACCTGACCCCAGATGTAAGGGCGACTCTCGATCTCCTTACTTCCGCGTTAGTTATCCATATATGCTTTGCAATCACTTGACCTCTTTTGACGCCTTTCATTTCTAGGCCAATTCCAGCTTCTGGAGAAAGAAATACATTCCTCCTCCAAAGAAATCAAAGGACAAAACCGACGGCCAAAAGAAGAAAACCGCACCTCAAGAACAACCGGAATCTGACGACTCAGAGGTAGAACTTGACTCTCTTGGCCGTCTCTTCATAAACCTTATTGACAATAATAATTCTCAGGATGAAACGGAGACAAGCCACGCCAACGTTCCTAAGGTAACTTATGTTTCATCCGACTCGGAACATCTTGCACCATAGAAGATACGGCGGGTCGTCCGAAAGGTCCCACTTTCTCATCCTCTTTCTTACTTAGACCCCCACTTCTCTTTGAAAAAGCAACAACAACTCTCCCGATGCCAGACCCGGAGCACCAGCTCTAACGACCTCATGGCCGGGTTATCTCATTCTCCGGCTCAACGGAAACGGCCAGCTGAGGTATTTGTTTCACTTGGCTTAAGTTTGTCAATTTTACCTTTATGATATGATCCTATCTTATATTGCCTTAACTCTTTTAAGGAATCACCCCCTTCCTCAGGCGACTCTACAGCTACTGCTCTTCCGCCTCTGAAGATCAACCCAGAGTACGTGCCTTTCATGGTTGCATTCCATCCTTTGTTAGCCGTAAAGCTTATACCATGACCTTCTGTGCTTTCCAGGGCTCAAGCGAAATGAAGGAAGACCGGTGGGTCTACCCATGCTCCCAAGGATCGAGAGCCAGAGCCTGCCAGGATGGATTCTCCCACAGCGCACGCTGACCCCACTATGGCCTCCAAGGATGCGCCTAAAGAATCTCGTCGTTCTGCCGAGCCGGCGGCCCATGACATGATTCCTGGGAGTCCTCCAAGGACCAGCTCTAAGCCGCCGAGCCATTCAACTGCCGTTGACGATTTGGTTACTCCGAACGTCACCATTACTGGCACCGACTTCCACACTCCTCAAGCTCATGTGTTGACAAAGCACACTGAGAAGCCTGAAGCCTCCGAGAAGCTGGACTTTGAACTCCTCGCGCTGGAGAAGTTAACCGCTGATGAGCTGCACGCTGGTTACCTGAACCGCCTCTCCACCAGCCAGAACATGGAGCTCAAGCTTGTCAGCTTGATGAAGAAAAAATATGAGGTACTCTTGCTCTCTTTTCCTTATACCCTTATGTAGCCCCCAAGAGCTGGTTTAGTATTTACCAATGGTAAACCGGGTCTTTGAGTCTTGTTATAAATAGAAATACTTAGGCTGTAGCCCTCAATTATCGGCTTAAAGCTTGGATATTGAGCCGACGCTTTTAGTGCATAAGTAGGTTGTTCAAAGAGCCACCTGTAGCCCCCAAGGGTTGGCTTATCTTGATGAAGATGAGCCCGAACTTTAATGTAGATAGATCAAAGAACCACGTGTAGCCCCCAAGGGCCGACTTAACTTTGATGAAGATGATCCGAAACTTCCTTGTAAATAAAACAAAGAACCATATGTAGCCCCCAAGGGCCGGCTCAACTTTGATGAAGATGATCCGGAACTTCCTTGTAAATAAAACAAAGAACCATATGTAGCCCCCAAGGGCCGACTCAACTTTGATGAAGATGAGCCGGAACTTCCTTGTAGATAGAGCAAAGAGCCGTATGTAGCCCCCAAGGGTCGGCTCAACTTTGATAAAGATGAGCCAGAACTTCCTTGTAACCTTTGAGAACAAATAGACATTAGCCCCCAAGTGTCGAGCATATTGCTTGCAATCTGCTTGAGACTTGCATTGTATTGTCTGAATCTTCATCTGATAACAGACCATCCTGGCGACTTAGCCCTCATTTTGTTTTGTTATATGTTCCAGGAAGCGTTAAACGAGGCTGAGTCTGAAGTGACCAGTTTAAGGAGCAATCTAGCCACTCAACTAGCTGCCCGAAGTGAAGCAGATGAAAAGTATCGACTCGCCGCTGAAGAACTCACAAAAGTGAAAGCTGACTTTGCCACTTTCAAAAAATCTACTGAGACGGAGCAAACTGCCCTGGCTCAACGAGTAGATGATGCTGACCAGTGGCTCATGGTTGTGTCCGATGATTTACACGCCTTGAAGCGCCATATTGCCAAGATGTCTTCCGCCATCTTTGTTAAGTACTAAATTTTCAGCCTATACTCTCATGTGAGTACTGACGCTGGCGACTTATAATTGAACTTCCATCTTATGCAGGTCCAAGGAGCCATCAACTTGCTACTGATAGCTTGTTGCCATTGAAAGCCGTCTATACGTTAATGGGGCAACTATATTGCAGAGCTCTCTGCTCAATCAAGGCGGTGCTCTATAAAGATAGTATTCCCTCAACTATGAAGGGAGTCATAGAGCTGCTGTCCACCCTACCTAAACAAATCCAGGAGCTCAAGAAATCATCCGGCAAAAAAGGAGTCGTCGCAGCCATAAGTCGGGCTTAAGCTTTTGCCCCAGAGCTGGCTCCCGAAGACATGATGGACGGGTTTCCATCAAAGAAGGATGACGGCTCAGAGTTCATGGAGGCTGACTATGCTTGTTGCATGAAGGCTTCCAGAGTCCTCGCATCAGTGTTAGCAGAAGAAGTGGACCTATCAACATACCAGGCGGCTTACAATGCCAAGCAGAAGAGAGTACGCGGCCCAACCTTTGAGGCCAAGCACTTAATGCCTGCACACCGTAAGCACCTCTTTGCTCCTGGTCTTGACTCGTCCCCTCTCTTTGAAGAGGCAAACCTTGCGGCTTTAACCAACTACAACTGGGACGTGGACAATCTCCAGATCATTGAGGTCGAAGACCCGCCGCAGGGTGACCCGCCATCCAACTGACGACCTTGGTAACGTCGTGGATGATCCGGCCTTGTGACCCGCCATATGGCGATGTAAAAAACTTTGATTCCTCACTTTTGAGCTCCGCGGAGAGCATCTTAGTAGGCTTGTAGTAAACTTTGTCTTGCCTGAACTGTGCCATCGTGCACATATGAAATCATCCGGCTTAACATATTACCTCTGCCTTGTGCGTTCAACTCATACCAGATGTTGTCGTGGCTCTTGGTAATTAACCAACCTGCAAGAATAGATTATTCTTCACATTGTCAGGAGGACGGCTTAAGATATATAGCGCCACCCGAAGATGTTATATCTTTCCTGACTTGCTTTTTGTTTTAACTCATGTGTCGGTTCTTCTGGGCTGACTCGCCACTTAAAACTCCTTAGCAGTACAGGGTATCTATCGAGATTGGCCGTCAATTCTTTTGAGTAGCTCAGGGTCTCTAAGCGAGATTAACTAATAGGAAGTGTGACGTCCTAGAGGAGACTCGGCAAGACATGAGTACCCTGGTAGCCCATAAACTGCCTCTCACGTGACATAAATTCATCGTTTTAACCTTAAATAGTACAGGGTCCTTAAAGGATTAACTGTCTAAGAGTACGAATGGGCCACATAGCGGAGAGTCGGCAGTAGATGGGAGAGTTTATCCTTGCTTTCTGTAAGCCGGCCCTCACGTGACAAGAGCCGCCGTTTTAACCTTGAACCAGTACAGGGTCTCTATCGAGATTGGCCGTCAATTTCTTTGAGCCGGCTTAGAGTCTCCAGGCGAGATTAACTGGTAAGAGTTCGGCGGGTCACCTCTCAGAGTAGCATCAACTTACAGGCAGGTTTAACCCTGTTTGGCTTAAGAGCCGATCAAGAGGGTGTGTAAGCTAAACCCGGTGGGTTGGAAGCCCCCAAGTGACCTTTGTTGACGGTGTCAACTGTTTGTCTTGAGAGCCGACCGATAGGGTGTGATAAGATAAACCCGATGGGTTGGAAGCCCCCTGGACGATCATGTTGACGGAGTCAACTATTTGGCTAGAAAGCCGATCAATAGGGTCTGATAAGCTAAACCAGGTGGGTTGGAAGCCGCCTGACTGACCTTTTTTTTGCACAGACTGAGATATGCAAAATGCCAGAGGCCCCGGCTTGCAGGGATGCCAACTTTATTCATATATATATATGATATGTACAATGAAGGTGTACAATGTCAAGTCTTGACATCTTAAGTATAATAAGGCTGTAGATGCGCTATGTTCCACGGCCGACGAGTCTCTTGTCCAGAAGTGTTTGAGTCGTCTCGGATGTCAATGAGGTAATACGACCCATTGTTGAGATTTCTGCTGACCACGAAAGGCCCTTCCCATGGAGGGGATAACTTGTGTGCATCCATCTAATCTTGAATCAACCGCAGCACTAAGACGCCTTCTTGAAACGTCCGTCTCTTAACTCTACGGCTATGATAGCGATGCAGGTCTTGCTGATAAATCGCCGATCGGGCCGACGCCAGATCGCGTTCTTCCTCCAAGGCAACCAACGCATCTTGACGTGCCATTTCATTGTCCACCTCAATGTAAGCCGCCACTCGTGGTGAGTCATGATGGATATCGCTTGGTAACACGGCTTCTGCACCGTAAACCATGAAGAAAGGGTATAACCTGTTGACCTGTTGGGGGTGGTTCTGATGCTCCATAAGACGGACGGCAACTCCTCCACCCAACAACCCGGCATTCGCTGCAAAGGAACCATAAACCGGTGAAAGCAGATTTGCTCCCTTAGTGGTTTTGGTAATTAATAACAACATATAAGTCATTGAAATAATGTTTCCACTAAGTATATTTCAGGAAATGTTCAATAAGAGGATTGGCAAAAAGGAGATTGTGGAGAAACCCCAAGATGCAAGGAAATAGGTTTGCCAAGCTTCAAGCAAGAGGAATCTACATTTTATATTTGTGAGAGAAAACTTTGAGTCCATAGGAAAGCCAATACTATTAAAAGGGGGTAAGGTTTTGTTGGTGAACAATATGCTCAAACGTGCACAAGTGATAGTTGCCAAAAACATCCACAAAACTCTCCCACCAAAGTATGTTCTATATCCAACACTCAAAATCGGTGCAACCAACTATCCCACTCCGGTGCCACCGATTCCAGTACCTAGACAGACTCTACCAAACCCTAACCACTTCGGTGCAACTGATTCCATACCGGTGCCACCAAGTTTACGTTGCCAACTTTATGTTATGCAAATTCTAATTTCTGGTTCCACCGAGAATGTTTTATCGGCGTCACCGAGATTGGAAATCTGACCGTTGGTCACCTTATCGGTGCAACCGAGAATTGTATATCGGTCCCTTCGAGATTCAAAAGTTGCCACCTTTTGGTCACTTCGGTACCACCGAGATTAACACATCGGTGTCACCGAGTTGGTCATTTTGTGTGTAACGGTTGGATTTTTGGGGATGCCTATATATACCTCTTCACCACCACTCACTCGAAAGAGAAGCACTAAGAACTATTCCATACCTATCCTATCAGATTTTCTGAGAGAGAACCACCTACCCTTGTGTTGAGGTCAAGATCTTCCACTCCAATCATATGGATCTTGATTTCTAGCCTCCCCAAGTTGCTTTCCACCAATCCTATCTCTTCTACCAAGCCAAACCCATGAGAGAGAGATTGTGTGTTGAGGAGTCTATCATCTTGAAGCACAAGAGCAAGGAGTTCAACATCATTACCGAGCATATTACCTTTTTGAGGGTGGTGCCTCCTAGATTGGTTAGGTGCCGCTTGGGAGTCTCCTACTTCGTGTTGTGGAGTGAACCAAGAAGTTTGTAAGGGAAAGGAGATCGCCTACTTCGTGAATATCTACCCCATGGTGAGGCTAGTTCTTCGTGGACGGAAGCCGTATGCAATAGTCAAGGTTGCTACTTCGTGGACCCTTTTGGGTGGAGCCCTCTGTGGAATCTCGTGACCGTTACCCTCCGTGGGTTGAAGACTCCATAAACGTGGATGTACGATAGCGCCACCTATTGGAACCACGGGAAAAATCATCGTGTCCACAATTGCATTTGATCTTCCTACCCTATCCCTTCTATACATGATTGTTGTTACTTTCCGCTGCTATATACTCTTAGACTTGCATGTGTAGGGTGTACTTGACTTGCCATGAAATGCTAAAAACCGTCAACCATAAAATTTGGTATAGGCAAAACCTTTAATTGGTCAAGTATTCTAATCACCCCCCCTCTAGACCTACTTTCGATCCTATAGGGGGGCATTGATACCTCTCAAAATTTCTTGGTTAGCATGCTCTACCTGACTGTTGGACTGTGGATGAGCAACCACAGAAACATCAAGTTTGATGTGTTCACTTTCAGAGAACATTTTCATAGCCCCTTGGATAGGTTTGTACCGTTATCAGTTATAATGCTGTGAGGGTAACCAAAATGGTAGATCGGCTTTTTAATGAACTGAACCGCCATGGCCGCGTCACACTTGCTAACCGGCTCAGCTTCTACCCACTTGGTAAATTTGTCAACTGCCACCAAGAGGTGGGTCTTCTTGTCCTTGGATCTATTGAAAGGCCCGACCATATCAAGCCCCCAGACTGCAAACGGCCAAGTAATTGGAATCATGCGCGGCTCTTGAGCCGGCACATGAGCATGCCTGCCAAACTTTTGACATCCATCACACTTGCCGACCAAGTCTTCCGCATGATTATTAGCCGTCAGCCAGAAGAAGCCATGTCGAAAGGCCTTGGCCACCAAAGATTTTGAGCTGGCGTGATGACCACAATCACCAGCATGAATTTCATTCAATATTTCCTTGCCCTCTTCAGGTGAAACACAATGTTGAAACACAACAGTGACACTGCACTTATGTAACTCGCCATTGACTATCGTCATAGATTTAGACCGCCTGGTGATTTGTCTGGCGAGATTTTCATCATCAGGTAACTCGCCGCGAGTCAAGTACGCCAAATAAGGCATAGTCCAGTCAGGAATTGCATGTAGAGCCACCACTAGCTGTCCTTCCTGGCCAGGGATCGCTAAGTCTTCCTCTGAAGGTAACTTAATTGACGGGTGATGTAGTACATCTAAGAAAATGTTAGGGGGGTCGGCTTACATTGAGAACCCAGCCTCGACAGGGCATCAACCGCCTCGTTCCTGCGACGATCAATATGATCCACCTAATAACCCTTGAAGTGACCAGCAATGACATCCACCGCCTGACGATAAGCCGCCATCCGTGCGTCCTTAGAGTCCCAAGTGCCCGAGACTTGTTGGGCTACAAGATCTGATTCGCCGAAACATCTGACCCGGCTCAGGTTCATCTCCTTAGCCACCCGGAGGCCATGAAGCAGAGCTTCATATTCAGCTGCATTGTTAGTACAAGGAAACATCAACCTTAGCACATAACAGAACTTATCACCTTTGGGGGAAGTTAAGACAACCCCCGCCCCTGACCCTTGCAGTTGCCTGGATCCATAAAAGTGGATTGTCCAGTATGTGTTGTCCGGCTTTTCCTCGGGCGCCTGACACTCAGTCCAGTCATTGATGAAAACCACCAAGGCTTGCGATTTAACCGCCATGCGAGGCACATATTTTAAATTGAGAGGTGCAAGCTCCAACGCCCACTTAGCGATCCTGCCAATGGCTTCTCTATTTTGAATTATATCTCCCAATGGGGCCAAGCTAACCACTGTGATCTGGTGCCCCAGGAAATAGTGCTTTATCTTGCCTTTGGCCATGAACACCCCATACACCAGCTTCTGCCAATGTGGATACCTCTGCTTGGATTCTGTCAGGACCTCACTGATATAGTAAACCGGCCACTGAACCGGATATGGCTTCCCTGCCTCCTTACGCTCGACAACGATTGCGACACTGACAACCCTATTATTAACCACCACGTATAAGAGCAGGGGTTCTTTTTCAACCGGAGCGGCTAAGACCGGCGGCTTAGTGAGCTGTCTCTTGAGCGCCTCAAATGCTTCACCCGCCGCCATACTCCAAACAAAGTTGTCCGTCTTTTTAATCATCTGGTACAAAGGGATGGCCTTCTCACCAAGGTGGCTTATAAACCGGCTTAACACAGCAATCCATCCCGCCAGGCACTGAACATCATTGATGCATGTTGGCTCGGATAGGGAGGTGATAGCCTTGATTTTATCTGGGTTAGTCTCAATGCCACGCTCAAATACTAGAAATCCCAAGAGCTTGCCTGTCGAAATGCCAAAGACACACTTAGCCGGGTTAAGCATCATCTTGTAGACCCGTAAGTTGTCAAAAGTCTCCTTCGGGTCGTCAAGCAGAGTCTCCTTCTTCCTTGACTTGATCACAATATCATCCACATATGCATGAATATTGCGCCCGATTTGGCTGTGAAGACAGTTCTGTACACAACGGTGGTAAGTCGCCTGGGCACTCTTGAGCCCGAAGGGCACAGACATATAGCAGAAAGCACCAAAAGGCGTGATGAATGTCGTCTTCTCTTGGTATTTGACTGCCATCTTGATCTGATGATAGACAAAATAAGCATCTAAGAAGCATAAACTCTCACAACCCGCCGTTGCATCAATGATCTGGTCAATACGAGGGAGAGCAAACGGATCAGCCGGACAGGCCTTGTTAAGATCCATGTAGTCCACACACATATGCCACGTGCCGTTTTTCTTGAGCACTAGCACCGGGTTAGCGAGCCACTCCGGGTGGAAGACCTCGATGATGAAACCCACCGCCAGAAGCCGGGCTACCTCTTCCCCAATGGCCTTGCATCTCTCCTCATTGAACTGAAGTAGAAACTGTTTGACTGGTTTAAATTTAGGATCCACATTAAGGTGGTGCTCAGCGAACTCTCTTGGTACACCCGGCATGCCAGAAGGTTTCCACGCGAAGATGTCCCGATTCTCACGGATGATTCAATGAGCGCGCTTTCCTATTTGGGATCCATATTAGCTCTGATAGTGAACTAGTGATATGAGTCGCCCGGATTGAAATCTACCAATTTGGTATCATCTGCCAAAAATTTGAGGGGCGGCTCAACCTCTGTGGTGGGCTTTTTTAGCGGAGTCATGTCCTCCGGGTTGACGTTTTCCTTGTAAAACTTGAATTCCACCTCAACACAACTGGAATCTGCATAAGCCGCATCTCCTTCCTCGCACTCAATAGCCATCTCTCGATCACCATGCACCGTAATCGTACCTTTCAGGCCTGGCATCTTGAGCTGCAAGTACACATAACAAGGCCTAGCCATGAATTTGGCGTAAGCCAGACATCCAAACAAAGCGTGATACAGACTTTTAATCTTGACCACCTCAAAGCACAAGGTCTCTACCCTGTAGTTGTATTCGTCACCGAAGGCGACTTCCAAAGAGATCCTCCCCACTGGATAAGCTGACTTGCCAGGCACCACGCCATGAAAAACTGTTGATGATGGCTTAAGATCTTTATCAAGCAACTTCATCCGGCGAAAAGTGTCATAGTACAAAATGTTGATGCTACTGCCACCATCCATAAGCACATTGGTAAACACATAGCCTCCAACTTGGGGAGCAACTACCAATGCTAGCTGTCCTGGGTCATCAACACGCGGCGGGTGATCCTCCCGGCTCCAGGTTATATCATACTCAGACCACTTCAAGTATTGTGGTAGAGCCGACATGATCGCATTAACCGCCCGCTTGCGCAACTTCTGATCTTGCCTGTCAAGGCTAGTCGTAAAAATATGATACTGACCTGAGCTGAGCTGCTTTGGATTACTCTGGTATCTAGATTGGTTATTCTGTTGCTGATTTTTGCCACCAGAGTGCTGATGATGTCCTCCTTGGTTGGCCTGGCCGTGATGGCCGGATCCTGAGCCGCCGGACCCAGACCCGGCTCCTGACCCGCCTGGTCCTGAGCCGCCGGGCGGGCCATCATCGTTGTTATGTTGTTGTAAACTGTAGTCCTTGAACTTTTGCATAACGTGGCAATTACCCCACATGTGACCCGCTGGCCTATTGGGCCGACTGTGCTCCGGACAAGGTTTGTTGAGCATCTCTTCCAAATAAAAAGGAGTCTTACCCTTATTAAAAGGTTGCTTCAACTTCCCATTGCCCTTAGAACGATTGTTGTCGGTGCTGGCGTTGGCCACCAGCTCTGACCCCCCATTCGGGTTCTTCCTCTTGCCTTGGTTACCATTGCCTGCCGCACCCTTGCCATTGCTATTCTTCTTACTCTGACCAGGATTCTCCTCATCAGAGCCCGGATCCTTCGTATTATCAGAGTCGGCATATTTCGTGAGAGCCGCCATGAGCTCCCCCATGTCTTGACACGTGCGCTTGAGCTGGCCGAGCTTCTGCTTCAAAGGCGTAAAGTGGCAATTCTTTTCCAGAATCAAGACCACTTGAGCTGCCGTAATCTGCTCAGACGAGTGGATGATAGTCGAAACCTGCCGGACCCAGTGATGAGCCAACTCACTTTCTTGCTGTACACAGTGATCCAAATCCACAATCGTCATGGGCTACTTGCACGTTCCTTGAAAGTTTTTGATGAACTTCGCTTTTAACTTAGCCCAAGAACTGATGGTATTGGGTGGCAAGCCCTTCAACCACGTGCGAGTCGGCCCTTCTAGCATCATGATAAAATATTTCACGCACACTACGTCATTGATGTCCAACATCTCCATGGCTAGCTCATAGCTTTCAATCCAAGCCTTCGGAGGTAGGTCAGCGGTGTAATACGAGACCTTGCGGGGGCCTTTGAAATCCTTTGGCAGGCGCTCATTCCACAGAGCCGCCACCAAACATGGCACTCCCACGGCCCTGGTGGTTACTCCCGCTCCAACTAAGGTGAAAGGCGCAGGCTCTTGATGAGCCGCCGCTGCCAGAGCCGCCGCCTCTTGTTGTGCCCTTGCTCGATCTACAAGCGCCTAAGCATCGAAAGCCTCCTCGTTGTTTCGCGGAGGGCCCCAGTGCCGATCACTGCTAGAAACCGCCGGCGACTCATAGCGCCGACTGAAGCTGCGGCTGGGGATGGGGGTTGAATGCACGCGACTCCGGTTGTAGGTATACTTCTCTTGCTAGGCCATTGCCGTTTGTAGGTACCTAATAGCATTCCGCACCTCTTCTACGAAATGCGCCTCGTTAGGAATAGGGATTGTTCCAAGCCGGGTTGCCGCCGCCACCATGTTCTCCGCCGGGTTTGAGTAGTGACCCACTCGCATTGGAAAAACCATTGGTGAGGTCTGGTTCCGTCGGGGCGGGTTAAGCTGCTACCGAACCGCCGGCCGACTTCCAGGCGCTTCCATTGTCCGATCCGTTCCCAGAGTGTTAAAAAGATTTCTGGCCTCATATTGATCTGGCAGGCGGGACTGATGCCTCATCTGCCACACCGTGTCCGCCGACTGCTGCTCTAGCTCAAGGCGAAAAGCATATGTCTTAAGTCGCTTTGCCTCCGCGTCCATCTGAGCCTTTAACTCGCCGATCCCCTGTTGGACTTTCGCCATCCGGCCTTTCAGTCTTGTGATCTCCAGGTTCTGGGAAGCTTGATTATCAGGCGTGACTTCAGTCACCATCAGGGTTGTGAGCTCGTTCATTAGATCCAGAAGAACCTGAGTCGGTGGCGGGTCAGCCCCCATGTCTGTCGCTCCGGCGGCTGCACTGCTTGGGCCCGGCTCTATTCCCGCCATGAATACAGCCGCATGAGTCGGCAACCCATGATCGTCCGGCCCAGACCACTCCGACTCAGGGTAAAGTTCGTCGTAGCCCACGAGCCCGCCATCATGAAGTTGGTAGATTGATTCTGCCTCTCCGCTCGAAGATCCATCCTCTGAACAAATGAGAGTCTCCTGCGACATACAAGCCTCAAGATCCATACCATGAGTGAAGCCAACGAAGACATGCTTCATGCCCGGGTCAGCACGGGCGGGTTGCACGTGTCGGGCGGGTTGCGCGCGCCGAGCCGACTCGATGATGTCGGTGCAGACGTCCGGCCTGGGTGTAGATCTGCCGACCTTGCCGATGAAGACGTGGATTCCACCTAAGGGGACCCGGAACCCGTACTCCACAGAGTCGGCCTCAGGACCCCAGTCGTCGTCGTCGATTTAGAGCCAGCAACGGCGACTTTTGTTCATCCTTCCGATCATGTATCCCTCGATCCCTGGAAGAGAGCCCTTTGAGAACTCAACACTACCGAGCGCGAGCCCCATGGTGGGCGCCAACTGTCGTGGTTTTGTCACGGCAGATATCCGAGGACTTATGTTCGAGGCCATCTCTAAGGTGATGGACTCAAAGGGGTTGGTCGGAACGAAGGACACGAGTTTGCCTAGGTTCGGCCCCTCAAGATGAGGTAAAAGCTTATGTCCTTCTTGTGTTGTATTGATTGGAGTATCGATTACAAATGAGTGGATTCGCTTGACCTAGCTCTCGATCGATTGTTCTTTTTCTAAGTCGCCCCGGGTCTCGTCCTTATAAAGAAGGTCAAGACCACGGGTTACACAAGTCTCATACCGACTCTTACAACGTGTCCGACTCTATCTCTATATCATCTTGCCTTATTGAGCAAGCCGTTTACGGGCGGCTTATCTGCCCAGGTCTTCATGCCTTTCTTGTCTGGGCCTCACCTTGGCCCATCTTGGTGAACCGCCATACTTCTAGGCGTATGTCTCGAGGCCCATCCTTGGTCCGGCTTATGAGCCGCCAGGTATGACGCGGCCCCACGTGGGCGGGTCTTATCACGGGGTTATATCCCCAACACACATGATTTTTTAAGCTCCTTCGGATTTGTTTATTTTTTAAGTTCAGAGATGAGGCATGATCCAAAATGACACTATTTTTACGCACCTATGCCACCTACGCCGCTCATGTCCCTCTACACTCCCATTCTTTTTTCCAAGTTCACACTTTGTCCAATAAACCCACCAGTAATGAACTGGACTAAGGGCATCTCCAATGCAAACACATATTTCTTCCCTTGGCTGAGACATTTTTAGATCACCATCGCTATTCCCTAATAGTCCATGACTAGTCCGGGCGTTTGAAATTCACAAGCCTGTCTCCAAATCGGGGGAACCTATAGGGGTGTCGACATTGTCCGTGGACATCACCAACTCAACCTCGGACCCCACCACAAACTCATTTTCCTCTCTCCCCCTTCTAACTTCACTCTTCATTGGACAAGGGATGCACAAATAAAAATTCTGGGATATAGTGTTGGATACCCCCACCCCACCCCCAATCTGATGAATAGTGTTGGAGATGCCCTAACCTTGCCATAGGGTACCACTACCTCTCTCACACATGGATGCAACAAACATCAATGCTTGCAAACCATGACATCACCATAATTCTCTTGATTCATATAATTTAAATATTTCTCTAGGTACTAAACCGGATTGAGGGCCCATATTTATTGTTGGCTTCATTATAACAAGATTTTTGAAACTTTTAACTTTGGCATTTATTTTTGATAATTGCACATTGTTAGGGTGGTAACCATTCGCTAGACCTGAGTCATAAGTTTCCAAACTTGTGGCGTTGGAAACGAATCATCTAGGCAAAATGAGATATTGTTTTGAAGGCTTTAATGGAAGAAAACCATTTTGAATTTACAGATTAGCAATCAATATTGAGGTGTCAGCATGAAGTGGTAGACAAGCCACATATCTCATATCTGCATAGGCGATGGGCCAGAATAGAACCCGCAACACTCTAAGTCTCAAAGATACATGTGTGCACTATTTGTGATCAGTAGGTGGGAGGGCTTCGTTTTTAGATGTCTTTCGAATTTGGTAAGGATTTGTTTTCTACTCAAGAAGGCGGGAAGACGGATCCTCCTTGAAGATGGAATAAAGTTCTCCCTCTAGTACCCGTCCAGACGATGCGTCTAGCGTCATTGGAGGACATGCAGAGGTGTGTCTCCGCCGGATCTCGCGGGATTTGTTTGGTGCTTGTCTCCGGTGGATCCAATTGGATCTAGTCTTCATTCATCTATGTTTGGGTGTCTACAAGTCGGATACTTTTAATCTATGCTTCTTTTGATCGACGACGGTTGTTGTTTTGATGAGCTGATTTTTATGGGGCCTTAATATGATGACTTTGAACTATCTACAACAAAAAGATTTGCACGACTCCCCTGAGGGAGGGGCGATGAAGGTAACATGCCTTCGGCCCGTCCCGATGCTCGTAGTCATCGCTAGGTGGTATCTGATCCCAGATGTAATTTATGTTACTTTTGATGTGCTTTGTACTACCTTGATAGATAATAAATAAATTGAAAGTTTCTCGAAAAATATATAAATATGCACTTATAATTCTCTTCTCTTTTTTAGATTGTCTAATTTTTCTATTTGTTTGAGATAATGCACTTGTATTTTCAGCGGTGGGATTCAAACCCATGACTTTGTAACGTTGCGCGCGATGTGCTTGACGTTGTGGACAACAAGCTCTTGTGGCTGATGACCAATGCAAAACTAACTAAAAGAAACAAACGACAGCAATAAAACTTAACGTTTGCTCAAAAAAATACCAAAAACTAAAGTCCCAATGATGGATTGAAAAGAGCCCCTCCTGGTAGGGAACCAGGTAGCTAGCCACTGAATACCAGGGAATTTGTGTCTAAAATTGCAGCCCGTTATATGAACCATAAGCTGCAACCGATTTAAGCATTTTTATAATTTAGAACGTGATTTCCTCTTTGAAAAAAGTAAATATTTTATGCAACAAGAACATTTTAAAAATTGTGAACAAATTATAAAAAGTCAACATTTCCTGAAAACGTGAACATTATTTGGGATTCTCAAAATATTTTCTTGCAAAAAAGGAAAGAAATTGCAAACAAGAACATTCTCCGAAATTACAAGCAATTTTGTAAAAAAACACAAATCTGTTTTGCAAAACAGGAAATAAATTGCAAACGAGAACATTTTTTCAAAATTACGTAAAAAACCACAAACTTCTTTGAAATACAGGATTTTTTGTTCAAACGAGAACATTTCTGAAGTTACAAAAAAAAAATGAAAACAAAAACAATTTTAAAAATTCCCCGAACCTTTTTGGAATTTTCAAATTTTTTTGAAAACATGACCATTTTTTGAATAAGCTTTAATATTATTGGAATTCCTGAAAAAAAATAGATCTGAGAACACTAAATAAAAATGCGACCGTATTCGAAAATTCCCAATATGTTTTAAAAATTGCAAAAATAATTTTCAAAACATGAACAGTTTCCAAATTTACGAACAAATTATCAAAATTATGAAAATAGGAACATTTTTGGAATTTCCAAGAATTATGGAAATTTGTGGGAAAAAATAGAGTACACACATTTTGAAATTTTCTAAATATTTTTTGATAAAAAGGAAAGAAAAGAAAAGGAGAAACAGAACAAGGAAACAAACAAAAGGAAATGATATATGAAAAATCAAAAAATAAGATATAAAAATAAAAAGAACAGAAAAACGTAGTTATTCATCCTTCGAGAATGTTCCCAAAACTAGAATAAAATGGTTGTAATGGGCCAGCCCCTCTTGGTGGATCGAGTGTGAGGTGCCTCGGCGATTTGACCCTAACGGGAACAACTAGTTGGCGAGCGCTTCTTCGGGAGCCTCCCAACAATCACTCTGACAGCCCGTCATTTGACGCGTTCTTAGCTGTTGCGACGTGTCGCATTCTGAGCGTTGCCTTCGGATATTTTTTATTTTATTTTTATACGTGTTTTTGCCTTTTTAGGTGGATTTTTTCGGGTTTATTTGGTGTTTCAGTTTTTCATCGGTCTTTCTTAGCTTTTGGACATAGAAAAATACTTCAAAAGAAATGTGTGACAAAACACGTTTCTTGTTTTCCCTGAAAAATCACAGTTTTCTTGCATGAGAGGAACTAATTTGCCTTCGCGAGAGGCACGCCCATGCCTCTCAAAAACAAAAAAAACATGTTTTTTTCTTTCTTGAAAGACACGGTTTTGTTTTAATGAGAGACACGGTTTTGATTCCGCGAGAGGCAAGGACTTGCTTTTGCGAGAGACATGACCATGCCTCTCGAAAATGGAAAAACATGTATTTTATGTTTTTTTCTTTTGTGAGAAGTACGGTTTTGCTTTCGCAAGAGGCACGACCGTGCCTCTCGGGAACGAAAAAATGTATTTTTTTCCTTGCACGATGCACGGTTTTTTCATCTTGTTTTATCGACCGGTTTTTTCATGAAAAAAGGTTCATCAAAACTTATCAACATAGGATATGTTTTGAAGATTTCGACGCATTGAATCAAACGATGAAAACGATTCGAGATTTGGAAGAACGGTTTAAGAGTAAAATTTTTAGAAAATACGAATCTATGAGAAAAGGAAATTTTTTGGGGATGTGAGAATGATCTCTGAAAGGAGTACTCCTTAATTAATGATTTCGGATACTGACGATGTCAAACAGAAAATCACGGGGATATATCTCGCTGCTAGGCAAGATAAATGATGACTTCGCCTCAAGCCCGACCTCAAATGAGCAAGCCCAACTTGGCATTCATATATTTTTCGTTATTGTTTTATTTATACTTACTAAAATATTAGTAATAATCATATTTTAAAACTTAACGTACCTATTTTGAAATAATCATGTGATTTAAAAAAAGGTAACACAGTTTTAGTTTTTGTAGGGAAATTTTAAATACGTTTTGATATTATTCAAAACAAATGATCACGACATTGTCCAAAACAATCATGCATTAAAACCATTATTTGCATATTCCGAAAACTTGATAGAATTTAAAAATGTTCATATACATCAAAACATATGTTATTGGGCACTCAAAAATCTAGAATACATTTAAAGAAGGTTTATGCATTATTAAAATAATACTACCTCTATTTTTTATAAGATGTTTTAGGTATTCAGACACTGTCTAGAATAGTAGAAAGCGGGCTGTCTGAAACGTCTTATAAAATCTGATGGAGGGAGTATGTTTTGACTTTAAAAATTATTTATATAATTTCAGAAAATTGTCACTAATTTAAATAAAATCAGATTGTATTTCAATTTTATATCTGGAAAGGCTTATTCCAGAAGGCTTTGCTAAATAATAAAATCCAGTGGTAGGAGGCCCTTCCATATAGTCTGATTCATGTCCTCTTACATATATTTGAATTGCTGCGTATAAGACTTTTTGGGCTGGGTAGATAAAGGAACGTTTTGGCCCATACTAGTACAACTCCCAGAAACCAGGTCGGGTAGGGTAAATATACTTGGCGCTTTTGAAACATGATACACGTTTATTTGAAAATGTTCCTTCTGTATAAAATGTTTGTGCCATTTAAAAAAAATATGGATACACATATAAGAAATGTTTGCATGTTTCAACTATATTCATGCAATTTAAAATTAAAACGTGTGTTTAGAAAGGTTCATTGTGTATTAAAACACATTGATGTGTACCTGCAAAATGTGTTAATCCGTATCTAAAAAATGTGTATCCTATATAAAAATACCAATGTGTATTTATAAAAAGTTGACAAAATATTTGAAAAATAAAAAAGGAAAAGGAATAAAATCAATAAAAAAACGAAATAAAATTGATGAAAATAAACACACAACACAAAATAAATAATATAAAAAAATAAAGTAAATAAGAAACCGTGAAAAATGCACAGAAAGTTCCCAAACCGGTCCATAGCATACTTTCTTTTTGTCCAAAGCAGACTGTAGAACCTCTTCCCAAAACCGCTCTATTGGGCCAGCTCACTCACGCGAGCACAAATCAAGCGCTAGAGATTGGACGAGCATACATCTCGCTGGAAGTGATATGTATTCCTTGAGAGTGGAGTTTTTGCTCTCGAGCTTCATGGAACCTGAAACTTTCAAACACTCAAAGATCGGCTTTTCAATTATTTAAAAGAAGGAAAATAAAATACACAAGTTCTCGTAGATGTACTTGGTGAAATTTCATCATGAAATACGTTTTGATGGGAGCTCTTGTCATTTTTTGTGTATCTCGCATAAAAAGCATTTCACCATGAAACTCTGCATACAAGTAATATGCATCCGTGTGTATGTGTGTATTATTTTTTATGATTTTTCAGACCTTAAAATTTAAATTTTGAACTTAAAAAAAGGCTCCATGGAGCCAAGGCTCTAATAGGGAATCTTCAAGGCAGACCCGCAAACTTCCCACAACGGTCCGGACCGTGGAAGCCATCGAGCGTCGACCTGTATCAGTCCCCTGTGCGGTCCGAACGTGATTTCTCCCTCAAACCACCGGAAAACATGGGGGAGGTTTGCGGCAGTCCGGACACGAGAATCGTCGCTATCTACCTCCCCGGCCCACCCAAAAGGAAGGCGGAGGCTGCCCTTTTGTAGCAAAGCATTGGTTCCGTGCCAAGATCCTCACTTCTCTTCTTTCATTCCTCATTGCTCTCCGTCTAATTCCCGCTCTTTTCTCCCACTTCTCTGATTCCTTCCACCGCTGACGCATGGAGCTGTCAGAGAATCTGCCAGAGATGGAGCTGGTGGAGGTGCCTGAGGATCTGCATGTCGGGATTGCCCGAAAGATCAACTCTGTGACTTGCCACGTGAAAGGCGAAGTCCGCAAAGGAGGAGAAGCTCAAGAAGCAGTTGGGCCTACTAGTGGTGATGGGCGTGGAGGTCGTGGCAGTCGGGGCATCCGTGGCGGATGCCTCAAGACGGGCGGGTGGAAGACTCGAATCCCACCAATCCAGCAACTACAAGCAACAGTCCTACACTAGACAGCCACACAACACAAGTATACCCAGACCGACGTTGGCACAGAGTAGCGGCCTCCGGAGAGTAGCGGCCTGATGGTGAGGAGGAGGAGGAGGAGGGCGACGGCGACGACGATGATCTGGATGATATAGTCGGCAATCTGAACAAGAAGGGAAGAGGAGAAAGCTACAACATGCGGGAGGACGAGCTGTTGTGTGAGGCATGGTTGGCCACTAGCCTCGATCCGTTCCATGGCATGAAGCAAAAGGGCACAACTGAAAGTGCGTTATATTGACTAGAGGGGGGTGAATAGGCGATTTTTACAAATTCATCACTGAGGAATTTCAACTTGAGGAATTTGAAATGTGATGAATAACTAGCAGCAGAATAAGTACTCAAGTGCATGAGAAACATAGCAGTAGCATAGTCATCATGATGAAATAAAGCATGCACAGATTACAGGTAGAGTGATACAGGATAAGCAGGTGAGGAACAACGTAACTTGAAGAATTTGAGGTTAGGAAATTGAGAAAGTCTTCAATCAAATTCTTCAAAAGAGTAACGATCAATTTCATCAACAAGTATATGTGGAAATGAATGTGTTGAGGAAATAGAACCAGGTAGCTCGATGAAGACAATGGTTTGATGACCCAGTTCCAACTGCTGTGACAGTCATATGTCTGGTTTGGAGCGGCCTGGTATTTAAACCAGAGGACACGCAGTCCTAGGACACACAGTCCTTACCTTATTCTCCTTGAGCTAAGGTCACAAAGTCCTCACCCAACACTCGTGGTAAGTCTTTAGGGTAGACTTCCAAAACCCTCACAAACTGATCACCCGGTGATCCATAATTGATTGCTGGATGCTCTAGACCAAGGTCACTCCATCATCCCCAATTGACTATAGGATGCACTAGACCATGTCGCCTAACCTTCTGGAAGATACACAGTCTTTCAAGGTAACAAGCATTGGTTCCACACAGGAACAATCTCTTCAGTGATGCTCAATCACTTTGGGTTTGGTGGTTTGGATTTGGGTTTTTCCTCACTGATGATTTTCTTTCAAAGTCCTCGTAGGATGGGTTGCTCTCAAATGACAAATGTTAGTTCTCTCTCAAAGCAACCAACCAACTAGTGGTTGTGAGGGGTGGTTATTTATAGCCAGGGTGCAACCTGACATGATAAGACATAAATGCCCCCAATAATATGACTATTATGTGGATAAGATGATTGGGGACAGCTGGCGCAAAGCATAGCAATGTTCGGAATTTTGAACTATGAAGGATTATCATGTTCCTCACTTTTAGGCAATTCGCACTGGCGAAATCCTAACTCCCCAGTCAAACCAATTTCCTCAGAGACCAGAAGAACTTCGTCTCTGTTACTGAAGAACTTGACTAAATCGTAAGAGATTTCCAAAAGGCTTCACTCGAAGGATTGGATAGGTTGAGGCTTTTGAGTTGAGCATCAGTTGGAAATTTTTCTTAGCATTACTTTGGGCCCCTTTAACAGTACGAGGTTTCCTATGAATCAAAGAAAGGAAATGAAACTACAAAAACAAAAGTCTTCACACTTCATAATCCTCGTTCATATCTTCAAGGTCACACCAAGTTCTTCAATTTCAAAGTCTTCAGGGAATACCAAAGTCTTCACCAAAGTCTTCAGTTGAATACATATATTTTTAGGGGTCGATAATCTCCGAATATGTCAAACTCCTCAGCGACTTATAGAGCATGTGTACACTTACAAACACATCAGTCTCTTAACCTATAAGTCTTCAATATACCAAAATCATTAAGGGGCACTAGATGCACTTACAGTCTCTTAACCTATAAGTTTTCAACGGGGATAATAATATGAAGTGTAAGTACTGAGTTTGAGGAATTTGATTGCAAGATATAGAAGAACTCCCCTTGAAGATGTGCATATTTGAGGAATTTGCTTTGGACTGCAAATGCACATGGCAGGTTAAAACATGGAGAACTGCCCCTATATCTTGTGATTCATACACGCATTAATCATATGATATAAAGAATCTGAAATGCATGATGAAAATGGTGTTTGAGGAAATTCAGCATGCATGCATTAAGGTAATTTGAGGAAATAGCATGCGGAAAGTAGTTCAAAAGAGTCAGACCACCATCAGACTTAAGTTTACAACTCAACCAACAAAAGCTTCAGAAGAGCGAGAGTTGTAACTTAAACAAAAAACAGCCCATATATAGAGACCCGCTTGAAGACTAACTCAAATTTTCTCCCCCTTTGTCATCGAACACCAAAAGGGACAAAAACTGAGGACTAACGCCCCTTGAAGAATTTCATCTTGAAGGTGATGGAGGAGCGCCAGCGTTGTCAGGGTCGTTTGTTGATGCAGGGCCCGCCGTAGTGTCGTCGATATCCTCAGCTTCATCCGCCTCGCGTGATGAAGAGTATGAGCTTGTAACCAACTGAGGAACTTGAACTTTCTTGAATTTCTTCTGAGGAGGATGAGCCTAGTCAAGGTTCTTCTCAAGGTCCATCTCTTTGAGTTCTTCAGGAGTCTTGAGGTGAGACAGAATGGCCCAAGTGCGATTCAAGACTTCATGAAGGTAGTATTGGTTCTTCCTCATAGTGTTGTGTGTGACAGTCATGTCTTGAAGAAGTGAACCAAACTGATTCTTGGCCCACTTCTGATTGTGGTCAACCTTCTGATGAAGACTTATAAGAAGCTCATAACCAGTCATCACACGAGGGGCGGACTCTTGAGGCTTTGGAGCTGAGGCTTTTGTAGCTGAGTCTTGGGTAGCAGTGTCATCATTGGTGGAATAAGATGCAGCTTTGCGAAACTGGCCATCCATGGATGAGTACCTTCATCAATGACAACCTTGCCTTTTCCCTCAACTAAAGAAAATGTGTGCTTGAGGACTTCAATAGGAGGCAGAAAGCCGAAGTGATTCTGAAAGTCAGCCTTGAAGGGAAATCAAGACCTTGATCTGATGAACTTCAGGATCAAGGAAGCATAAGGCTTCAATTCAAATGGGGCTGAAGCTGCATTGGCCAAAGTCCTCAGGAAGAAATCATGGTAGTTGATGGTAATCCCATGAATGATGTTGAATAGCATGTTCTTCATGATTCCCTACACTTCTTCTTCTTTAGAGTTCTGACCCTTCTGAGGATTGATGGTTTTGGTCAGAATGCGATAGACTGTTCTGGGCACATAGAGCAAATCCTTCACAAGGAAGATAGTCCTTTGAGGTTTTCCAGGAGCCAATGGCTTCATCAACACTTGCATCATGTGGTTGGGCAGACCAGATTCATCAAATAGGCATCTTGCACCTTCTGAGGGAATTGGGATTGGCATAGCTCGAAGCAATTCTGAGGCTGGGGCAGTGTAGTGAGTTGATCCTCTCATCCAGTCCAGGGCCCAAGAATTGACATCATAAGCATCACCTGTGATGTGCAAGGTGTCATAGAATTGAAGAATTATCTCTTCATTCCAATCACATATGTCCACGCAGAATGGAAGAATTTCATGGTGGAAATATGCCCTAGAGGCAATAATAAAATGGTTGTTATTGTATTTCCTTGTTCATGATAATTGTCTATTGTTCATGCTATAATTGTATTAACTGGAAACCGTAATGCATGTGTGAATACATAGACCACAACATGTCCCTAGTGAGCCTCTAGTTGGCTAGCTCGTTGATCAATAGATGGTCACGGTGTCATGACCATGGACATTGGATGTCGTTGATAACGGGATCACATCATAGGGAGAATGATGTGATGGACAAGACCCAATCCTAAGCATAGCACAAGATCATGTAGTTTGTCTGCTAAAGCTTTTCTAATGTCAAGTATCGTTTCCTTAGACCATGGGATTGTGCAACTCCCGAATACCGTAGGAATACTTTGGGTGTGCCAAACGTCACAACGTAACTGGGTGGCTATAAAGGTATGCTACGGGTATCCCCGAAAGTATTTGTTGGGTTGGCACGAATCGAGACTGGGATTTGTCACTCCGTATGACAGAGAGGTATCTCTGGGCCCACTCGGTAAGACATCATCATAATGAGCTCAATGTGACTAAGGAGTTAGCCATGGGATGATGTGTTACGGAACGAGTAAAGAGACTTGCCGGTAACGAGATTGAACAAGGTATAGGGATACCGACGACCGAATCTCGGGCAAGTATCATACCGGTAGACAAAGGTAATTGTATACGGGGTTGATTGAATCCCCGACATCGTGGTTCATGCGATGAGATCATCGTGGAGCATGTGGGAGCCAACATGCGCATCCAGATCCTGCTGTTGGTTATTGACCGAAGAGGTGTCTCAGTCTTGTTTATGTGTCTCCCGAACCCGTAGGGTCTACACACTTAAGGTTCGATGATGCTAGGGTTATAGGGAAATAGTGTATGCGGTTACCGAATGTTGTTCAGAGTCTCGGATGAGATCCCGGACATCACGAGAAGCTCCAGAATTGTTCGGAGGTAAAGATTCATATATAGGAAGTGAGGTTTTGGTCACCGGAAGTGTTTCGGGGATTACCGGTAACGTACCGGGACCACTAGAAGGGTTCCGAGGGTCCACCAAGTGAGGCCACCAGCACCAGAGGGCTGCATGGGCCGCAAGTGGGAGGGAACCAGCCCCTAGGTGGGCTGGTGCGCCCCTCACAAGGGCCCAAGGCGCAGCTGAAGGTGGGAGGGGGGCAAACCCTAGGGAAGATGGGCCCTAAGGCCCACCCTAGGGCAGCCGCACCCCTCTCCCTCTGTGGCCGCCGGCCAGATGGGATCTGGGGTCTGCCGCACCACCCTAGTGTGGGAACCCTAGGGATCAGCCCTCCCTCCTCTTCCTCCTATAAATAGAGGAGCCCTTGGGGCAGCCGGAGACACGCATCTCTCTCTCCCACGACGCAGCCCTACTCCTCCCTCTCCTCGTCCTCCGTAGTGCTTAGTGAAGCTCTGTCGGAGAACCATGCAGCTCCATCGTCACCATGCCGTCGTGCTACCAGAGCTCTCCCTCAACCTCTCCTTCCTCCTTGATGGATCAAGACATAGGAGACGTCACCAGGCTGCACGTGTGTTGAACGCAGAGGTGCCGTTGTTCGGTGCTTAGATCGGATTCCATCGCGATCTGAATCGCTGCGAGTACGACTCCACCAACCGCGTTCTAGTAACTCTTCCGCTTTGCGATCTTCAAAGGTATGAAGATGCACTCTCCCCTTACTCGTTGCTGGTTTCTCCATAGATGGATCTTGGTGAACACGTAGGAAATTTGTTGATTTACTACTACGTCTCCCAACAGTGGCATCATGAGCTAGGTCTATGCATAGAATCTATGCATGAGTAGAACACAAGTTGTTGTGGGTGTTGATCTTGTTAATTTGCTTGCCTTTACTAGTCTTATCATGATTCGACGGTATTATGGGATGAAGCGGCCCGGACCAACTTTACACGTACACTTACATGAGACCGGTTCCACCGCCTGACATGCACTTGTTGTATAAGGTGGCTAGCGGGTGTCTGTCTCTCCCACCTTAGTCGGATTGGATTCGATGAAAAGGGTCCTTATGAAGGGTAAATAGCAATTGGCATATCACATTGTGGTTTTTGCGTAGGTAAGAAACGTTCTTGCTAGAAACCTATAGCAGCCACATAAAAACTTGCAACAACAAATTAGAGGACGTCTAACTTGTTTTTGCAGCATATGCCATGTGATGTGATATGGCCAAAGGATGTGATGTGATGCATTGTGATGTATGATATTGATCATGTTCTTGTAATAGGATTCACGACTTGCATGTCAATGAGTATGACAACCGGCAGGAGCCATAGGAGTTGTCTTAATTTATTGTATGACCTGCGTGTCAATCAAGATCGCCATGTAATTACTTTACTTTATTGCTAAACGTTAGCCATAGTAGTAGAAGTAATAGTTGGAGAGACAACTTGATGAAGACACGATGATGGAAATAATGATGATGGAGATCATGGTGTCGTGCCGGTGACAGTGATGATCATGGTGCCCCAAAGATGGAGATCAAAGGAGCAAGATGATATTGGCCATATCATGTCACTATATTGATTGCATGTGATGTTTATCATGTTTACATCTTATTTTCTTAGAACGACGGTAGTAAATAAGATGATCTCTCAATAAAACTTCAAGAAATGTGTTCACCCTAGCTGTGCACCATTGCTAAGGTTCGTTGTTCCGAAGCACCACGTGATGATCGGGTGTGATAGGTTCTAACGTTCGCATACAACGGGTGTAAGCCAGATTTACACACGCGATACACTTAGCTTCACTTGATGAGCCTATCATGTACAGACATGGCCTCGGAACACGAAATACCGAAAGGTCGAACATGAGTCATATAGAAGATACGATCAATATGGAGATGTTCACCATGGATGACTAGTCCGTCTCACGTGATGATCGGACACGGGCTAGTCGACGTGGATCATGTGTCACTTGGATGACTAGAGAGATGTCTATCTAAGTGGGAGTTCATTAAATAATTTGATTATGTGAACTTAATTATCATGATCTTAGTCTAAAATTACCTTTACAATCTATATTGTAGATCCAATGGCCAATGCTAATGTCACCCACAACTTCAACGCGTTCCTAGAGAAAACCAAGCTGAAAGATGATGGGAGCAACTATGCGGACTGGGTCCGTAGCTTGAGGATCATCCTCATAGCTTCCAAGAGATTGTATGTCCTTGATGCACCGCTAGGTTACCCACCCATTTTCCCAACGGACCAAGACGTTACGAACGCTTGGCAGTCATGATGTGATGATTACTCCCTGGTTCAGTGCGGCATGCTTTACAGTTTAGAACCGGGGCTCCAAAAGCGTTTTGAGCAACACGGAGCATATGAGATGTTCCAAGAGCTGAAACTGGTTTTCCAAGCTCATGCCCGGGTTGAGAGATACAACGTCTCCGACAAGTTCTTCAGCTGTAAGATGGAGGAGAATAGTTCTATCAGTGAGCACATACTCAAAATGTCTAGGTTGCACAACCGCTTGACTCAGCTGGGAGTTAATCTCCGAGATGACTCGGTCATTGATAGAATTCTCCAGCCGCTTCCACCTAGCTACAAGAGCTTTGTGATGAACTAAAACATGCAGGGTATGGAGAAGTCCATTCCTGAGTTGTACTCGATGCTGAAATCAACGGAGGTCGAGATCAAAAAGGAGTATCAAGTGTTGATGGTGAATAAGACCACTAGTTTCAAGAAAGGCAAGGGTAAGAAGAACTTCAAGAAGGACGGCAAAGCTTTTGCCACGCCCGGTAAGCATGTTGCTAGGAAGAAGAACAAGCATGAACCCAAGCCTGAGACTAAGTGCTTGTATTGCAAGGGAACCGGTCACTGGAAGCGGAGCTGCCCCCAAGTACTTAGCGGATAAGAAGGCCGACAACATTAAAGGTATATGTGATATACTTATTACTGATGTGTACCTTACCAGCGCTCGTAGTAGCTCCTGGGTATTTGATACCGGTGTAGTTGCTCACATTTGTAACTCCAAGCAGAGCTGCGGAATAAGCGGAGACTGGCAAAGGACGAGGTGACGATGCGCGTCGGGAATGGTTCCAAGGTCGATGTGATCGCCGTTGGCATGCTACCTCTACATCTACCTTCGGGATTAGTTTTAAACCTCAATAATTGTTATTTAGTACCATCTTTGAGCATGAACATTGTATCTGGATCTCGTTTGATGCGAGATGGCTACTCATTTAAATTTGAGAATAATGGTTGTTCTATTTATATTAGAGAAAAAAATTATGGTCATGCCCCGCTGGTCAATGGTTTATTTTTGATGAATCTCGAACGTGATGTTACACATGTTCATGGTGTGAGTACCAAAAAGTGTAAGGTTGATAACGATAGTCCCACTTACATGTGGCACTGCCACCTTGGTCATATTGGTGTCAAACGCATGAAGAAACTCCATGCTGATGGACTTTTGGAGTCTCTTGATTTTGAATCATTTGACACGTGCGAACCATGACTCATGGGCTAGATGACCAAGACTCCGTTCTCCGGAACAATGGAGCGAGGAACAGACTTGTTGGAAATAATACATACCGATGCATGCTGTCCAATGAGCGTCGAGGCTCGCGATGGCTACCGTTATGTTCTCACCCTCACCGATGACTTGAGCAGATATGGGTATGTCTACTTAATGAAACACAAGTCTGAAACCTTTGAAAGGTAAATAAAGTGAGGTAGAAAATCAACGTGACAGGAAAATAAAGTGCCTACGATCTGATCGTGGCGAAGAATATTTAAGTCACGAGTTTGGCACGCACCTAAGGAAATGTGGAATTGTTTCACAACTCACGCCGCCTGGCACACCTCAGAGAAATGGTGTGTCTGAACGTCGTAATCGCACTCTATTGGATATGGTGTGATCTATGATGTCTCTTACCGACTTACCGCTATCATTTTGGGGATATGCATTAGAGACTGCCGCATTCACTTTATATAGGGCACCGCCAAATTCCGTTGAGACGACACCGTATGAATTATGGTTTGGAAAGAAACCTAAGATGTCGTTTCTAAAAGTTTGGGGATGCAATGCTTATGTGAAGAAACTTCAACCTGAGAAGCTCGAACCCAAAGCGGAAAAGTGTGTATTAATAGGATACCCCAAGGAAACTATTGGGTATATCTTCTACCTCGGATCCGAAGGCAAAGTCTTTGTTGCCAAGAATGGATCCTTTCTAGAGAAAGAGTTTCTCTCGAAAGAAGGAAGTGGGAGGAAAATAGAACTTGATGAGGTAATTGTACCTCCACTCGAACCGGAGAGTAGCACAACATAGGAAATTGTTTCTGTGGAGCCTACACCGGCTGGAGAGGAAGTTAATGATGATGATCATGAAACTTCAGATCAAGTTACTATTGGACGTCGAAGATCCACTAGGTCACGTTCCGCACCAGAGTGGTACGGCAACCCTGTCCTAGAGATCATGTTGTTGGACAAAGGTGAACCTTCGAACTATGAAGAAGCGATGGCGGGCCCAGATTCCAACAAATGGCTTGAATCCATGAAATCCGAGATAGGATTCATGTATGAGAACAAAGTATGGACTTTCATGTATGAGAACAAAGTATGGACTTTGGTGGACTTTAAGAAGAAGACTGACGCGGATGGTAATGTGACCATCTATAAGGCTTGGCTTGTCGCTAAGGGTTATCGACAAGTTCAAGGAGTTGACTATGATGATACCTTCTCACCCGTAGCGATGCTGAAGTCCGTTCGAATCATGTTAGCAATTGCCACATTTTATGATTATGAGATCTGACAAATGGACGTCAAAACGACATTCCTTAATGGCTTCCTTAAGGAAGAACTGTATAT
Organism: Hordeum marinum; assembly: GCA_022496015.1. Taxonomy (NCBI): domain Eukaryota; kingdom Viridiplantae; phylum Streptophyta; class Magnoliopsida; order Poales; family Poaceae; genus Hordeum; species Hordeum marinum. The sequence goes on along the minus strand of CM039672.1, from coordinate 435,667,941 downwards.
GATGCAGCCAGAAGGTTTGTCGATCCTAAATATGCTAACAAGGTATGCAAGCTCCAGCGGTCCATCTATGGGCTGGTGCAAGCATCTCGGAGTTGGAACATTCGCTTTAATGAGGTGATTAAAGCATTTGGGTTTACACAGGTTTATGGAGAACCCTGTATTTACAAGAAAGTGAGTAGGAGCTCTATAGCATTCCTCATATTATATGTAGACGACATATTGTTGATGGGAAATGATATAGAAATCTTGGAAAGTGTAAAGGCCTACTTGAATAAATGTTTTTCAATGAAGGACCTTGGAGAAGCTGCTTACATATTAGGCATCAAGATCTATAGAGATAGATCGAGAGGCCTCATAGGTCTTTAACAAAGCACATACCTTGACAAGATATTGAAGAAGTTCAATATGGATCAGTCCAAGAAGGGGTTCTTGCCTATGTTACAGGGTGTGAGATTGAGTATGACTCAATGCCCGACCACGGCAAAGGATAGAGAAGAGATGAGTGTCATCCCCTATGCTTCAGCCATAGGCTCTATTATGTATGCCATGCTGTGTACGAGACCTGATGTGAACCTTGCCATAAGTTTGGTAGGGAGGTACCAAAGTGATCCCAGAGCGGAACACTGGACAGTGGTCAAGAATATCCTGAAGTACCTGAAAAGGACAAAGGACATGTTTCTCATATATGGAGGTGCCGAAGAGCTCATCGTAAAGGGTTACGTCGATGCTAGCTTCGACACAGATCCGGATGACTCCAAGTCACAAACCGGATACGTGTATATTTTGAACGGAGGGGCAGTCAGCTGGTGCAGAAGCAAGCAAAGCATTGTGGCGGAATCTACATGTGAAGCGGATTATATAGCTGCTTCGGAAGCAGCAAAGGAAGGAGTCTGGATGAAGGAGTTCATCACTGACCTAGGAGTAATTCCCAATGCGTCGGGCTTGATGACTCTATTCTATGACAACACTGGAGCTATTGCCCTTGCCAAGGAGCTCAGGTTTCACAAGAAGACAAGACACATCAAGCGCCACTTCAATTCCATCCGTGATTACATTCAGGAGGGAGATGTAGATATTTGTAAAGTACATATGGATCTGAATGTCGCACATCCGTTGACTAAACCTCTCTCACGAGCGAAACATGATCAACACCAGAACTCTATGGGTGTTCAATTCATCACAATGTAACTAGATTATTGACTCTAGTGCAAGTGGGAGACACACCAACCGCGTTCTAGTAACGCTTCCGCTTTGCGATCTTCAAAGGTATGAAGATGCACTCTCCCCTTACTCGTTTCTGGTTTCTCCATAGATGGATCTTGGTGAACACGTAGGAATTTTTTTATTTACTACTACGACTCCCAACATTCCAACATCGTGAAGAACTATGAGCAACGGTGTGAAGCATGGGATAGTTTCCATATCCGCATGTGGAATTTGTTGGTGCTCGAAGACTTTCTCCTTGTCAAACAGCACTGATGCATAGTAATTCATCCGTGTGGGTGTCCAGAATCTGGTATGACCGGCTCTTGCTGAGTCATAAGGATTCAGCCCAGTGAAGAAGATGTGCTCTTTGAAGAAATACGTCTTGATGAATTTGGGGCGCTTTGAGCCTTTGAAAGGCATCTTAGGCTTCGGCTGAAGGTTTGGCTTGAAGCGGCCCACAATTTCCTTAGGCACGGGTGGAACTTCTTCAGACTGAGGAATTTGAATAGCAGCTTCCTCAGTTGCAGTTGGAGCAACAATTTCTTCAGCTGGTGCAGCTGGAATATCTTTAGGGACAGGTGCAGCCAAGTCATCAGATCCTGTATGAATTTCTTCAGTCTGGGCTGGAGACTAAGGAATTTGTGACAAAGGAGTGGTCATTGGAGAATTTGGGTGTGCAGCTTCCCAATATTCATCATTGACAAGAGGAGTTGTGTTTCCAATGTCCACGTCCTCTTCAATTTCTTCAATGTCGGCCTCTTCAGCAGTCAACTAAGGCTGGGTCCATGATACCAGTGGAGTTGAAGCATTTGCTTCCATTTGAGTTTGTTCATCAATCTGCTTCGAGGAAGCAGCAGAATGATCCATTTCTTCTTGTTCATCATTTGGGATGACATAGTCAACACCAAATGCTAACAATTCATAGGCTGGCATGGAGGTAATGGGAGTTGCATCAATTGGCTCAGTTGAAGAACTTGGCAGTGTCTTCAATTTCTTCACTACTGAGGAATCTGAAGTTGATGCCTTTCTCTTTTGTGCCTTCTTCTCCGCAGCCTTAGTTTTCTTCACTTCTGATGCACAAGGAAGGATGATCTTCTTCACCCTTGAGGATTTTGTAGTTTCTGCATAGGGTGAAGGAGTAGCAGTTTCTTCAGGCACGACTGAGGCAGTCGTCCTTGTGGTCTCAATTTCATCAGGCACAACAAAAGCTTCAGCTGGCCTCGCAATTTCTTCAGGCGCAATAGTGGAGGTTGCTGATACATCCATTTTGCATCATCCTTTTATATTGATATTTATTGCATTATGGGCTATTATTACACATTATGGTACAATACTTATGCCTTTTCTCTCTTATTTTACAAGGTTTACCTGAAGAGGGAGAATGCCGGCAGCTGGAATTCTAGTCTGGAAAAGGAGCAAATTTGAGATACCTATTCTGCATAATGCCAAAAGTCCTGAAAATTTACGGCGAATATGGTTGGAATTAATAAAAAATATTGGCACAAGAATCAACCATAGGGGGCCACCAGCAGGCCACAAGCCTGCTAGGCGCGGCCACCCCCATGGCCGCGCCTAATAGGCTTATGGGGCCCCTATGGCTCCTCCGACGCCCATCTTCTCCTATATGAAGTGTTTTGACCTAAAAAATTAGAGGAGAGCTTTTGGGACGAATCACCGCCATCTCGAGGTGGAACTTGGGCAAAACCAATCTAGAGCTTCGGCAGGGCGATCCTACGGGGGAAACTTCCCTCCCAGAGGGGGAAATCGAAGCCATCGTCCTCACCAACAATTCTCTCATCGAGAGGGGGTCAATCTCCATCAACATCTTCACCAGCACCGTCTCCTCTCCAAATGCTAGTTCATCTCTTGTATCCGATCTTTGTCTCAACACCTCAGATTGGTACCTGTGGGTTGCTAGTAGTGTTGATTACTCCTTGTAGTTGTGCTAGTTAGTTTATTTGGAGGAAGATCATATGTTCAGATCCTTTATGATAATTAATACTCCTCTGATCTTGAACATGAACAGGCTTTGTGAGTAGTTCCGTTTGTTCCCATATGTTTCATGTTATGGTTAGTTTTATCTTAATTCTTCTTTCGTAGTTGCGGATGCTTGCGATAGGGGTTAATCATAAGTGGCAGGCTTGTCCAAGTAAGTGCAGCACCCAAGCACCGGTCCACCCACATATCAAATTATCAAAGTAACGAATGCGAATCAAATGAGCATGATGAAAACTAGCTTGACGAAAATTCCCATGTGTCCTCGGGAGCGCTTTGCTTTATATAAGAGTTTGTCCAGGCCTATCCTTTGCTATAAAAAGGATTGGGATACCTTGCTCCACCTTTTCTACACTTGTTATGAATTATCTTATCACAAAACTATCTGTCACTGATAATTTCAGTGCTTGCAGAGAATACCTTATTGGAAACCGCTTGTCATTGCCTTCCGCTCCTCGTTGGGTTCGAGACTCTTACTTATCGAAACGACTACGATAGATCCCCTATACTTATGGGTCATGAAGACTCTTTCCTGGCGCCTTTGCCGGGGAGTGAAGCGCCTTTGGTAAGTGGAATTTGGTATGGAAAATTTTATACAGTGTGATGAAATTTAGTGTCACTTGTCACTATGGAAAGTAATCCTTTGAGGGGCTTGTTTGGGAAGTCTTCACCTCGACCGGAAACATAAAGGGTTGTCCCTCAAACTACTGAACCTACTGAAAATATTTATTATGAAATTCCTTCGGGTATGATAGAGAAACTGCTGGTTAATCCTTACGCAAGAGATGGAACACTACGTCTTGATTTACATCTAATCTATGTGGATGAAGTTTGTGAATTATTTAAGCTTGCAGGTCTGCCCGAGAATCATGTTAAGAAGATGGTTTTTCCTTTATCTTTGAAGGAAAAGGCATTGACATGCTATAGGCTATGTGATGATATTGGATCATGGAGCTACAACCGATTGAAGATAGAATTTCATCAGAAGTTCTACCCTATGCATCTAGTTCATCGTGATTGGAATTATATTTATATTTTTTTGCCTCGTGAAGGAGAAAGAATCACTCAAGCTTGGGGGAGGCTTAAGTCAATGTTATATTCATGTCCCAATCATGAGCTCTCAAGAGAAATTATTATTCAAAAAATTTATGCTCAGATTTCTCGTAATGATCAATCCATGCTCGATGCTTCTTGTGTTGGTTCCTATTTGAAGAAAGATATTGACTTCAAATGGGATTTATTGGAAAGAGTTAAATGCAACTATGAAGATTGGGAACTCGATGAAGTTAAGGAGTCAGGTATGAACCTTAAGTTTGATTGTGTTAAATCGTTCGTAGACACCGATCCTTTTCATGAATTTAGCACTAAATATGGACTTGACTCTGAGAGTGTAGCTTCTTTTTGTGAATCTTTTGCTGCTCATGTTGATCTCCCTAAGGAGAAGTGGTTTAAATATTATCTTCCCATTAAAGTGAAAGTAGTTGAACCTATTAAAGTTGAAGAGAAAACTATTACGTATAATGTTGATCCTGTTATTCCCACTGCTTATATTGAGAAACCACCTTTCCCTATTAGAATAAAGGATCATGCTAAAGCTTCAACTATGGTTCGTAAGAGTTGTGCTAGAACACCTACACCCCCTGAGCAAATTAAAGTTGAACCTAGTATTGCTATGGTTAAGGATCTCTTGGTTGATAATATTGATGGGCATGTTATTCAATTTTGTGATGAAGCTGCTAGGATTGCTAAACCTGATGCTAAAGATAAACATAGACCCGTTGTCGGCACGCCTGTTGTTTGTGTTAAAATAGGAGATCATTGTTATCATGGATTATGTGATATGGGTGCTAGTGTGAGTGCAATTCCCTTTTCCTTATATAAAGAGATTATGAATGCTATTGCACCAGCTAAGTTAGAGGAAATTGCTGTTACAATTAAGCTTGATAATAGAGACACAATATCACCTGTTGGGATTATTAGAGATGTTGAGGTCTTGTGTGGGAAAATAAAGTATCCTACTGATTTTCTTGTTCTTGGTTCCCCACAAGATAATTTTTGTCCCATTATATTTGTTAGACCCTTCTTGAACACCGTTAATGCCAGGATAGATTGTGAGAAGGAAATGGTTGCCGTAAGTTTTGGGGATATGTCTCATGAGTTTAATTTATTTCAATTTTGTAGACAACCCCATGATAAAGTAGTGCCTAGTAAGGATGAAATTATTGGTCTTGCCTCTATTGTTGTGCCTCCTACTGATCCTTTAGAGCAATATTTGCTAGACCATGAAAATGACATGCATATAAATGAAAGGAATGAAATAGATAGTATTTTCTTTGATCAGCATCCTATTCTGAAACACAACTTGCGTGTTGAAATACTTGGGGATCCTCCTCCACGCAAGGGTGATCCCGTGTTTGAGCTTAAACAATTACCAGATACTTTGAAATATGCTTATCTTGATGAAAAGAAGATATATCCTGTTATTATTAGTGTTAACCTTTCAAAGCATGAAGAGCAGAGATTATTGAAAACTCTGAAGAAGCACCATGCTGCTACTGGATATACTCTTGATGATCTTAAGGGCATTATTCCCACCCTATGTCAGCACAAAATTAAAATGGAGCCTGATGCTAAACCAGTTGTTGATCACCAACGATGGTTGAATCCTAAAATTTAGGAAGTGGTAAGAAATGAAATATGAAAGCTTCTGGAGGCAGGTATCATTTACCCTATTGCTGATTGTACAAGGGTTAGTCCAGTTCATTGTGTCCCTAAGAAAGGAGGTATTACCGTAGTTCCTAATGATAAAAATGAATTGATCCCGCAAAGAATTGTTATAGGATATAGAATGGTGATTGATTTTAGGAAATTTAATAAAGATACTAGGAAAGATCATTACCCTCTACCTTTTATTGATTAAATGCTAGAAAGATTATCTAAACACACACATTTCTGCTTTCTAGATGGTTATTCTGGTTTCTCTCAAATACATGTGTCAAAAGAGGACCAAGAAAAGACCACCTTTACCTGTCCTTTTGGTACCTTTGCTTATAGACGTATGCCTTTTGGTTTATGCAATGCACCTACTACCTTTCCAAGATGCATGACTGCTATATTCTCTGATTTCTGTGAAAGGATTGTTGAGGTTTTGATGGATGATTTTTCCATTTATGGAACTTCTTTTGATGATTGTTTGAGCAACCTTGATCGAGTTTTGCAGATATGTGAAGGAACTAATCTTGTCTTGAATTGAGAGAAGTGCCACTTTATGGTGAATGAAGGCATTGTCTTGGGACATAAAATTTCTGAAACAGGTATTGAAGTTGACATGGCTAAAGTTGATGCTATTGAAAAAATATCGTGTCCTACGGATATCAGAGGTATAAGAAGTTTCCTTGGTCATCCTGCTTTCTATAGGAGATTTATTAAAGATTTCTCTAAGATTTCTAGGCCTCTCACTAATCTTTTGCAAAAAGACGTTCCATTCATTTTTGATGATGATTGTGTGGAAACTTTTGAAATTCTCAAGAATGCTTTGATTTCTGCACCTGTTGTTCAACCACCTGATTGGAACCTACCTTTTGAAATTATGTGTGCTGCTAGTGACTATGCTGCTGGTGCTATTCTAGGACAAAGAGTTGATAATAAATTAAATGCTATTCATTATGCTAGCAAAACTCTAGACGGTGCTCAAAGAAACTATGCTACCACTGAAAAGGAATTTTTAGCAGTTGTGTTCGCTTGTGATAAGTTTAGATCCTATATTGTTGATTCTAAATTAATTGTTCACACTGATCATGCTTCTATTAAATATCTCATGGAAAATAAAGATGCTAAACCTAGACTTATTAGGTGGGTTCTTCTGCTACAAGAATTTGATTTGCATATTGTTGATAGAAAGGGTGTTGATAACCCCGTAACAAATAACTTGTCTAGGTTAGAGAATGTTCTTGATGACCCACTACCTATTGATGATAGCTTTCCTGATGAACAATTAGCTATCATAAATGCTTCTCATAATGCTCTTTGATATGTTGATTATGCTAATTACATTGTCGCTAAATTTATACCGCCTAGTTTCACATACCAACAAAAGAAAAAGTTTTCCTATGATTTAAGACATTACTTCTGGGATGACCCACACGTTTATAAAGAAGGAATAGATTGTGTTATTAGATGTTGTGTGCCTGAGCATGAACAGGAACAGATCCTACGGAAGTGTCATTCCGAGGCCTACGGAGGACACCATGCTGGAGATAGAACTGCACATATGGTATTACAATCTAGTTTTTATTGGCCTACTCTCTTCAAGGATGATCGTAAGTTTGTCTTGTCATGTGATGAATGTCAAATAATTGGCAATATTAGTAAACGTCAGGAAATGCCTATGAATTACTCTCTTGTTATTGAACCATTTGATGTTTGGGTTTTGGTTATATGGGACCTTTTCCAACGTCCAACAGGTATACTCATATTTTAGTTGTTGCTGATTATGTTACTAAGTGGGTAGAAGCTATTCCAACTAGTAGTGTTGATCATAACACCTCTATTAAGATGCATAAAGAAGTTATTTTCCCTAGATTTGGAGTCCCCAGATATATAATGACTGATGGTGGTTCACATTTTATTCATGGTGCTTTATGTAAATTTCTTGCTAAATATGATGTTAATCATAGAATTGCATCTCCTTATCATCCCTAGTCTATTGGTCAAGTAGAATTAAGAAATAGAGAAATTAAATTGATCTTGATAAAAAAGTTAATAGATCTAGGAAGAATTGGTCTAAGAAACTTGACGATGGATTGTGGGCTTATAGAACTGCTTACAAGAATCCCATTGGTATGTCTCCGTATAAAACGGTTTATGGTAAAGCATGTCACTTACCTCTAGAGCTAGAGCATAAAGCTTTTTGGGCAATCAAAGAGCTCAACTATGATTTCAAACTTGCTGGTGAGAAGAGGTTATTTGACATTAGCTCACTTGATGAATGGAGAACCCAGGCCTATGAGAATGCCAAGCCGTTTAAAGAAAAAATTAAGAGGTGGCATGATAAAAGGATACAAAAGCGTGAATTTAATATAGGTGATCATGTCTTTCTATACAATTCTCGGTCAAGATTTTTTGCAGGTAAACTCCTCTCCAAATGGGAAGGACCATACATCGTCGAGGAGGTATATCGTTCCGGTGCCATCAAAATCAACAATATCGAAGGCACAAATCCAAAGGTGGTAAACGGGCAAAGAATCAAACAATATATTTCAGGTACTCCCATTAATGTCAAAACCAATGTTATCAATACCATAACTCCCAAAGAGCATATTAGGGAGACTTACCAGAACGTTTTAGATTCTGAAAAGGAATAGGTACGCGATACGGTAAGTAAACCGACTCCAAAACTTTCCCAATAGCAATTTTACTCATATTTGGAATATTTAAAAAATTAGGAAAATTAAAAGCACTCTGAAGGACACATGAGGAGATGACAAGCCTCCTAGGCGCGGCTACCCCCTGGTCGTGCCTAGGGGGCTTGTCACCACCCCGTGCACCCCTCGGACTTCGTTTTCTTGTGGAACATCCCTTCGGGTCGGCAAAAATTCCATTATATAATCTCCCGAAGGTTTCGACTTCCGTATCACAACAATACCTCTTGTTTTCGTTTTGAGCTGTTTCTGCAGCAGATTTAGATTGTCATGGTGTCTCCCGGTGCTCCGAAGGATGTGTTTTTTGAGAAGGTCATCAACCCTTATCTTGTGGAGGTTCTGCAACACCCTCAAACCATTCAGATGCATGAGGGGGTGCTGCACATCCATGACGTTGAGGGGCCGAAGAAGACCGGAAGCATGGAAACAATGCTCGAGGCAATGGAGCATCAAGTCTTCAAGTGCCAAGCGATGATGGAGCGTGGACTCAATGAAAATCATATGATGATCTCGGAGGTTGACCATAAACACAATCTGGACACCAAGGATATCAGAGAGCACATCTTCAAGCTTTACTAGAAAATTGAGCATCTCCAAGCCTAGATCTGTGATCTCCAAAACCAAAAATGTGAGTATGAATACAGATTTAAGAGAATGGGTTTGTCTGTAGATTTGAGGATTCCGGAGACTCGTTCATATTTTTACGATGGTGTGCCTATGCCTTGGAAGACACAGGACAAGCCTCCAACCTCTTCAATAACTCCATCACCATCAACCCCGAAGAAGGACACCTGAGTACATGGGTATGGGCACCCCCCTTGGTTTGTGCCAAGCTTTGGGGAGGTGCCCCGGTATCGTATCACAACACACCTTTTTCCTTTTTCCTTTTTGTTTTTATCTTTCCTAGTTCGATCCTTTTTGTTTTTTCTTTGATCTAGTAGAATAAAAGTTTTTTGTATGATCTACCTTTTAGTTTTTGCTTTTGCTCCCCTTATATAAGCAAGTCCGAGAGTTATATAATAAAAAGTAGTTTTGATGAGAGGGCTTTGCTAGATCATTGTGCTCTTGAAAGCAATAAAGTATAATAGAACTAAAGCAAATAGAATACATAATGATCTTATGGGGAGTAATGACTTCACATATAAAAAGTATGGTGATTGAAATTTGTTGGGAGTTAACAAACATAGTAATTGGTCATTGCTGCAATTGAAAGGAAGTGATAAAGAAAGAGAGATTCACATATAAATATATTATCTTGGACATCTTTTATGATTGTGACCACTCATTAAAATATTACATGTCAAGAAGTTGATGTTGGACAAGGAAGAAAACATAATAGGTTATGTTTGCTTGCATCCGTATAGAAGTTATATGGTTTTAGATCCTCCAACATGTCATGCTTGCTTCCACCTCACATTAGCCAAACTTCCACACCAAGTAGATATACTACTTGTGCATCCAAACACCTCAACCCAGTTTTTGCCATGAGAGTCCACCATACATACCTATGGATTGAATAAGATCCTTCAAGTAAGTTGTCATCGGTGCAAAAAGGCAATAAAATTGCTCCTAAATATATGTGATCTTTTATTGTAAGGGAAATAAGCATTGTACTAACTTGTGATAGTGAAGAAATAAAAGCGACAGACTGCATAATAAAGGTTGCTATCACAAAGGGCAATACAACGCGGCGTTCCTCTGCACTAAGAGCTTGTGTATCCAAAAACAAAAAGAGCATGACAACCTCTGCTTCCCTCTATGAAGGGCCTATCTATTACTCTTACTTTCTAGTATTTATCTTTATGCAAGAGTCATGGTGTTCTTCACCACTTTCTATATTTCGTCTATCTTGGCAAGCATTATGTGTTGGGGAATGATCTAGACTTATATAGCCACTCGGATGTGGGTGACCATGGGTTATTACTGTTGACATCACCCTTGAGGTGAATAGTTGGGAGGACAATTATAAGCCCCTATCTTTCTTTGTGTTCGGTTGAAGCTTTGACCTCGTGGGTACCGCGTGAGTGCTATCAATTGTGAAATACTAAAATATGATTGCGTATGTGGATTTTCCTTACAAGCTCTTATATTGACTCTTTCTGATGTTATGATAAATTGGCAATTGCTTCAATGACTGACATCATAGTTTTTTGGTTGTCAATAGAGTTCTTGATTCATACTTTATCTTCTGAATGAATTGTTACTCTAATATAAAGAATCTCATACAATGAGTATGTTTGTTCTAAAGTTGATCATGATGCCCTCATGTCTATATTTTATTTTATCGACACCTCTATCTGTAAACATGTGGTCATATTCATCGATCTCGGCTTTCGCTTGAGGGCAAGCGAGGTCTAAGCTTGGGGGAGTTGATACGTCCATTTTGCATCATGATTTTATATTGATATTTATAGCATTATGGGCTTTTATTACACGTTATGGTACAATACTTATGTCTTTTATCTCTTATTTTGCAAGGTTTACCCGAAGATGGAGAATGCCGACAGCTGGAATTCCGGACTAGAAAAGGAGAAAATCTGAGATACCTATTTTGCACAACTCCAAAAGTCCTGATAATTTATGGAGAATATTTTTGGAATTAATAAAAAATACTGGCGCAAGACTCAACCAGAGGGGGGCCACCAGCAGGCCACAAGCCCGCTAGGCGCGGCCACCTCCCTGGCCATGCCTAGCAGGCTTGTGGGGCCCCTATGGATCCTCCAACGCCCATCTTATCCTATATGAAGCGTTTTGACCTGGAAAAAATGGAGGAGAGCTTTCGGAACGAAGCGCCACCGTCTCGAGGCGGAACTTGGGAAGAACCAATCTAGAGCTCCTGTAGGGCGATCCTACCGAGGAAACTTCCATCCCGGAGGGGGAAATCGAAGCCATCGTCTTCACCCACGATCCTCTCATTGAGAGGGGGTCAATCTCCATCAACATCTTCACCACCACCGTCTCCTCTCCAAACCCTAGTTCATCTCTTGTATCTGATCTTTGTCTCAACACCTCAGATTGGTACCTGTGGGTTGCTAGTAGTGTTGATTACTCCTTGTAGTTGATGCTAGTTGGTTTACTTGGTAGAAGATCATATGTTCAGATCCTTTACGATAATTAATAATCCTCTGATATTGAACATGAACATGCTTTGTGAGTAGTTCTGTTTGTTCCTAAGGACATGGAATAAGTCTTGTTATAAGTAATCATGTGAATTTGGTATTCGTTTGATATTTTGATGAGATGTATGTTGTCTCTCCTCTAGTGGTGTTATGTGAACGTCGACAATATAACACTTCACCATTATTTGGGCCTAGGGAAGGCATTGGGAAGTAAATAGTAGATGATGGGTTGCTAGAGTAACGGAGCTTAAATCCTAATTTATGTGTTGCTTCGTAAGGCGCTGATTTGGATCCATATGTTTCATGATATGGTTAGGTTTACCTTAATTCTTCTTTCGTAGTTGCAGATGCTTATGATAGGGGTTAATCATAAGTGGGAGGCTTGTCCAAGTAAGGGCAGCACCCAAGCACCGGTCCACCCACATATCAAATTATCAAAGTAACAAATGTTAATCAAATGAGCATGATGAAAACTAGCTTGACGGAAATTCCCATGTGTCCTCGGGGGCACTTTGCTTTATATAAGAGTTTGTCCCGGCTTGTCCTTTGATATAAAAAGGATTGGTCTACCTTGCTGCACTTTTGCTACACTTGTTACTTGTTACTCCTTACGAATTATCTTATCACAAAACTATTTGTCACTGATAATTTCAGTGCTTGTAGAGAATACCTTACTAACCGCTTGTCATTTCCTTCTGATCCTCGTTGGGTTCAACACTCTTACTTATCGAAAGGACTACAATAGATCCCCTATACTTGTGGGTCATCAGTTGCCCTGACATTTTCTTCAGCAGCCTGAATTTCTTCAGCTGTGCTTGCAGTTTCTTTAGTAGGCTAAGAAGATTCTTCAGCCTGAGGAATTTGAGGTTGCGATTGAGCTGTGACCCTCTTGTTGTGGTCCTTGATGGCTTTATAAGCCACTTTGATAAACCGGACCTTGGCGCCTTGCCAATCAGCATAGTACGATTGAATTCATCACTAAGGCCTTTGATCTCAGATTGCATGGTCAGAAGTTGTTCTGGAGAAAGCTTCAGAACATTGTTCTTCAAGAAGTCCTCTTTCTTGTACTGAGCTTTCTTGGTTTGTCTAGCCTTTTCATACTTCCACTTTTCTTCAGCTATGAAGGCAGTGAGGACATGATCTGGACCAGGAGGTAGCTTCAAATCATCAATTGGAGTGTTGGGATCCTTGTGCCAGATATCAATGAAGTTCAACACCATTTTTGGATCCAGACATAGAGGAATTTGAGTGCCCTTTGCTTGAGCCACTCGTTCTTGCTTGTTTCTGATGATTGGCTCAAGTTCCTCATCATCAGCTTCATCATTTGAAGAATCCGATGGTACTTTGAACACCACCTTCTTCGGTTGAGGATTTGGTCGAGTGCCTCGACCAGCAGTAGCTTTCATCTTCAGCAGAGAAGGACCAGTTGAGGACTGTGCTTGGGAAGGGGAACTTGCAGAGACCCCTAAAGCAATTGAGAAACCTGTTGTCCTCTGACATGTTGCAAGATGTACAAGTGTTGAGGACTTTGTGGTAGCAACTGACGATTGTGCAGCTACTGAAGGCATTGGAGAGGCCTTTGAAGACTTTGCTTGAGGATTCTGCGGTGAGGACTTTGAAGTTGAGGATTTTGGCTTCACTGTAGATTTCTTCACCATTGATTTCTTTGCAGCACTAGCAGAGGCTCCAGTAGTGGCAGTAGCAGTAGAATCTTCATTGAATTGCTTCATGGCTGCTTTGGTAGTTCTTTGAAGCTTGCGTTGATGCTTTGCCCATTCAGCTGGGAAGTCTTCACCACGAGCAATGCTGGTGAGATCAACTTCTTGATCATCAGCAGGAGGAGCCCTTTTGCAAGGGGGTTTGATTGCAAATTTCTTCATGTACTTGGGAGTGACATAGCGATAGTCTCTCCATTCCTTCACCCACCTCTGTTCAATCCTCTGAATCCTGATTTTCCTTTGCTCCTTAGTTTCCTTTCCATGAATGGCTTCATCAGGAGTACAATAACCAACATACAAAGTCTTGGGTATTTCAAATGTTGTTCTGTTCAGCCTTCTTTCCACCCTTCTGAGGTATTTTTCCATCTGTCATTTTCTTCACTTGATGACTTTGAACTCTTGAAGACTTTGAAGATGTACACATTTTTTCCTCAAGAAACGCTGCAAATGAGTTAAGTTGATGAGAACCCTAGTGATTCATCAACGAACATTTTGTACCTATGAACAGAGTATAGGTGCGAGGAATTTGAAGAGGTCATATGCGTTCTCACAAATTTTCCAAATACAAAAAGTTGAGGAATTTTGACCATAGATGTCTTGAGGAATTTCAGTAAGTGTTCTTGTCTTAGATTCCAGAGTTGTGCGAATTTGAGGATCCACACAATTGAGGAATCGTGAAGAAAATCATAACTTAGGAAAAACATCGAGGGAATGAACGTGTAAGGTGCTTTAGAATATGATTCTTGAAGAATAACACCTTTGAGGATTTTGTGGAAAACATGAAGATCAAACAAGGTTAGTGAAATTAGATTTTAATTACCCTGATGAAGAACACAACAAACAGTGAGATGAAATCAGGGAAGTTCGTCCGTCCAGATCTCCAACGCCCTAGCTTGGCTGAGAGAGACAGCTACAGCGGCGGCGGAGTGAAGATTTTCGTGATCGATGCGAGTACAACGATGGCGAGGTCGATGTAGTAAAGATCTTCCACACCAGTGGCAATGATTTTAGCGGAGGCACTAGGTTTAAGCTCGGGAGAGAGTGGGAGTGAGGAGTAACTCGAGCACAGTGAAAGGGAAGGGGTATTTATAGTGGAGGTGAAAACCAACCGGCCCGAAGATTTTGGACCAGGTTACCCCTGACCCTTTCTTTCCACGCGACAGGTGTCACCCACGTTCTGAGTAGTGGAGATAGTGGGGGCTATTGGGTTATCCAGTCGTGGGAATCGGAACGGTTTGAGCGGGAAGCACCGAAAATTTTGATAGTAAAAACTTTAAAGTTCCGTTTGCAAACTCTTAGCTGTCAAGGACACAGTGAAGACTTTGAACGAGCTTCAAAGTAGAACGCATATGAAGAATTTGTGAATAGACTGGGTTGAGTTTAGCACAGAGGGGGAATGGGTCCGATCACATTCACTTAGATGAAAATCAACTTGAAGAATTAGCAATAAGAGAATGTTGTTGAGGACATTGAAAACTCTAATATATATATATATATATATATATATATATATATATATATATATAGTCAATGAAGAACATCAGTTTCATAGTTTGAAGAATTTGACAAGTTGAGGAATTTTCAAACTTGAGGAATTTGAAAAACTGAAGAATTTGCAAAATGACGAAAAAACTCAACTTTGAAGAATTTCATCTATGGTTGGTGGCGTGACCCACCGTATAAGAATGATGATTTTAGACACCGCATACAATTGACGTAGGGTTCTGAGAATCAAATTATTCATTAATTTCTTCACACTTAGAGAGTTATTCTTCATTGATTGAAGAAAAACGTTACTTCGTGTGTTGCACATCTAAGTCATCAATTTTGCATAAGTGTTAGGATGTGTGTCTTTCCACAAAACATTCGAAGATTCTAAGATATTTAGCTCACACCACAACTTGCAAAATCTCTTTTCATCCAAGAGCTTTGTGAAGATATTAGCTAGTTATTCTTCAGTGGGGATGTGGTCGATGGAGATGTCGCCCTTGAGTACATGATCTCGAAGAAAATGATGACGAATCTGTATGTGCTTGGTATTTGAGTGCTGAACTGGGTGGTAAGCAATCTTGATAGCGCTCTCGTTGTTGCAGTAGAGAGGCACATTCTTCACCTTTATGCCATAGTCCTTGAGGGTTTGCTTCATCCATACCAACTGAGCGCAACATGAACCAGCAGCAATGTACTCAGTTTCAGCAGTAGATAGTGAAACTCAGTTATGCTTGTTCGAGGACCAACAGACTAAGGATCGTCCGAGGAAATGACATGTGCCTAAGACTTGTGATCCACACGATCTCCAGCATAGTCAGCATCTGAGTATCCGACGAGGTGAAGATTTGAGCCCTTGGGATACCATAATCTAATCGTTGGTGTGTGAGCTAAGTATCGAAGAATATGTTTCACAGCCTTATGGTGTGATTCCTTGGGTGTTGCTTGGAATCGGGCACACATGTAAACACTCAGGATAATATCAGGCCTAGATGCACAGAGATACAATAATGAGCCAATCATGGAGAGATATACCTTCTGATCGAAATCTTTACCATTTTTGTCAGTGTAGAGGTGGCCTTTTGAGGGCATTGGAGTTTTGACGCCTTTGCAATCTTGCATGTCGAATTTCCTCAGTACATCCTTGAGGTATTTCTCTTGAGAGATGAAGATGCCATTGTCTTGCTGACGAATTTGAATACCTACAAAGAATTTCAACTCTCCCATCATAGACATTTGATATTCTTCACTCATCATATAGGCAAATTCATCATTGTAACATTTGTCAGTACAGTCAAAGATAATATCATCTACGTATATTTGGCATATGAACAGTTCATTTTCATAGGATTTAGTGAAAAGAGTTGGGTTGAGTGAACCGGGTTTGAAGCCTTTCTTCGTGAGGAATTCCTTCAAAGTGTCGTACCACGCTCGAGGGGCCTGCTTGAGGCCATAGAGGGCCTTGCTGAGTCTGAAGACTTTGTCAGGATGCTTAGGGTCTTCAAAACCTGGGGGTTGAGCAACATATACTTCTTCCTCAAGCTTACCATTGAGGAATGCACTTTTCACATCCATTTAATATAAGATGGTATCATGATGGTTAGCATAAGCAAGCAAAATGCAAATAGCTTCAACTCTAGCAACGGGTGCAAAAGTTTCATCGAAGTCAATTCCTTCAACCTGTGTGTAGCCTTGAGCTACAAGACTAGCCTTATTTCTTACCACAAGGCCATTTTAATCTTGCTTGTTGCGGTAGATCCACTTGGTACCTATGATGTTGTGCTTGTGAGGATCTAGCCGCTTGACAAGTTCCCACACGTTGTTGAGCTTGAATTGATGTAATTCCTCTTGCATAGCTTGAATCCACTCTGGCTTCTTGAATGCTTCATCAACTTTGGTGGGCTCTGTGATATAGACAAAAGCAAAGTGCCCACAAAAGTTAGTAAAATGTGAAGCTCTTGAGCGAGTGAGGGGACCTGGTGCATTGATGTTGTCGATGATTTTGTTAATCTTCACTTTATTTGCAACTCTTAGATGAGCAGATTGATGTGGATGGGGATTTTCTTCATCACCATTCTCTTCAGGTGTATGAGCATGAATGTATTCATTGGTTGGAATGACTTCCTTAGTAGGTTGTGGGTATGACATCTTCAGTAGCTTTCGGCTTAATGGATTCTTAAGGAGACTTTTCATCTAGCACAGGAGCCAGGTGCTCTCTTTGCGAGCCGTCAGTTTGATCGAACTGTACATCTATAGTTCAACAACCTTTTGGTGGTAGGTGTTGAAGACTGTTTAGGTGTGCGAGTCCTTTCCGTAACCAAGCATAAAACCTTCATGTGATTTCGATGCAAATTTAGAACTATGGTGAGGATCTCTAATCTAGCATTTTGCACCGAAGACTTTGAAATAACTTACATTGCATTTCTTCCCAGTCATGAGTTCATATGAAGTATTCTTGAAGAATTTGTGAAGATATACCCTGTTGATGATGTGGCAAGTTGTATCAATTGCTTCAGGCCAGAAGCAATGAGGAGTCTTGTATTCATCAAGCATGGTGCGAGCCATCTCAACAAGAGTCATGTTCTTGCGCTCCACGACGCCATTTTGCCGAGGAGTATATGGGGCAGATAGCTCATGAGTAATACCAAGTTCATGAAGATATTCATTGAGATTGGTGTTCTTGAACTCAGTCCCATTATCACTCCCGATATGCTTGATCTTGACGTCAAAGTTTGTTGAGGCCCTTGAAGCAAATTGTCTGAAGACATCCTACACTTTAGACTTGTACAGAATAATATTCACCCAAGTGTAACAAGAGTAATCATAAACAATGACAAAGCCATACAAACTTGAAGAATTTGTTAGTGTGGAATAATGAGTGGGGCCAAAGAGGTCCATGTGAAGCAATTCAAAAGGTCGAGTCGTGGTCATGATTGTCTTCGAGGGATGCTTGGATCTGGTCATCTTCCCAGACTCACAAGCACCACAGACGTGGTCCTTGAGGAATTTGACACCTTCAATGCCAATAACGTGCTTTTTCTTCACGAGCATGTCCAAGTTCCTCATACAAGTGTGTCCAAGTCGTCGATGCCATAGCCAGCTTTCTAAGGACTTTGCAAGTAGGCACGTGGCAGGCTGAGGATCTATAGAGAAATCAACAATATACAAGTCTCCTCTCCTAAAGCCTTCGAAGACTTTGGAATGGTCAGATTCCATGATAACAACACAACGATATTTTCCAAAGAAGACAATCATATCAAGATCACAAAGCATTGATACAGACATATGGTTGAACCCGAGGGATTCGACAAGCATCATCTTATCCATGTGTCGGTCCTTTGAGATTGCAACCTTACCTAGACCCAATACCTTGCTTTTTCCTTTGTTAGCGTAGGTCATATGCTTCAGATGAGATGGGGCAAATGGTATATTCATCAGTAGATTCTTGTCACCAGTCATTTGGTTGGTGCATCCATTGTCGAGGACCCACTCGGTAGCTTTTGGAGGTTCATCATGTTGATGAATTAGTACAACTTACAAACTCATATGCTTCAGAGTGAAGAATATGACATCAAATTCATCAGGAAGAATTTCATCACACAATATGCTAAGTAAATCAGTGTGAGGACATGAGAAATGAGGAATTCATTTCTACATGATTAGCTTGTGTCCTTTCAAGCATTTCCCCAGGTCTCTAGCAAATTCATCAGATGTTCAAGTTGATCTAGAGACCTGACCCTGCATAAGAGATTAGTTCAATTTGTTCACCACCCACATCTAGAGGGGTGCCAAAGAGTTCATCATTCTATGAGCACCATATGAGAATGGAGGCATTGAAGCTAGTGCACTTGTTTCACGGGACGAGGGTTAGAGTACTCATATTAATAAGCAGAGAAATTCTTCGAGGACTTATGAACATAATGATCTGAAGAATAATGCACATAATCAGAACTCTTAGACTTTCCCTGTGAAACAGATGCATTAGCACGAGAATGATATTTTTGACCATTTGAGGAATTTGGTCCAAGTGAAGACTTTGGTCCATATGAGGAATTTGATTTGGGGTTCCTTTTCTTCATGAGTGGTGTCGAGAGGACATTCACTTGAGGATTTTTTAAGCAGCTCTTGGGAACCCAGATTGTCTTCCTAGGTGAACCGTGATACGTCTCCAACGTATATATAATTTATGAAGTATCCATGCCATGTTTAGAATAATTTTATATGATTTTGTTATGATTTTATTAGAACTAACCCGGACTGACGCTGTTTTCAGCAGAACTACCGTGGTGTTGTTTTTGTGCAGAAATAAAAGTTCTCGAAATGGGATGAAAATTTACGGAGAATATAAATACTGGAGCGAAGAGTTGGGCCAGGAAGTGTACGAGGAGGCCACAAGCCTACTAGGCGCGGCCACCCCCCTGGCCGCTCCTAGCAAGCTTGTGATCACCTCGAGCACCACCTTGACGTGAATCAAACGCCAAAAAATCCTATGAATCCAGAAACCTATGAAAAGAAACCTAGATCGGGAGTTCCGCCACCGCAAGCCTCCAGAGCCATGAAAAACCAATCGGGAGCCTGTTCCGGCACCTTGCCGGAGGGGGAAACCATCACGGGAGGCCATCTTCATCATCCCGGCGGTCTCCAGGACGAGGAGGGAGTAGTTCACCCTCAGGGCTAAGGGTATGTACTAGTAGCTATGTGTTTGATCTCTCTCTCTCTCTCGTGTTCTTGAGGTGGCATGATCTTGATGTATCGCGAGCTTTATTGATATAGATGAATCATATGGAGTTTCCCCTCTCTATCTTCTTGTGATGAATTGAGTTTTCCCTTTGAAGTGTTCTTATCGGATTGAGTCTTTAAGGATTTGAGAACACTTGATGTATGTATTGGGATGGGATATCTGTGGTGACAATGGGATGTTCTATTGATCCACTTGATGTATGTTTTGGTGGTCAACTTGCGGGTTATGTGACCTTGGGAATCTATATATGCATAGGGGTTGGCACACGTTTTTGTCTTGACTTTCCGGTAGAAACTTTGGGGCACTCTTTGAAGTTCTTTGTGTTGGATTGAATATGATGAATCCAAAATTATGTGATGCATATCGTATAATCAAGCCCATGGGTACTTGTGGTAACATTGGAGTATCTAGGTGACATTAGGGTTTGGGTTGATGTGTATCTTAAGGTGTTATTTTAGTACGAACGATAGGGCTGTCAGTGACACTTATAGAGATAGCTCATAAGATTGATCGGAAAAGATAACTTTGAGGTGGTTTCGTACCCTACAATAGTTTATTCGTTAGTCCTCCGCTATTTGTGACTTTGGAGTGAACTCTTCGTCGCACGAGAGCTACTTACATATGATTCAACTATGTCAGTATTGTTGAGAGAAATTGCATTAGTGAAATTATGGACCCTAGGCCTTGTTTCCAAGCATTTATACAATGTTTTGCTTGCTGTTTACTATTTGTTACCTTACTGTTTTTATATTTTCAGATTACAAAAACCAAATCTACCATCCATATTACACTTGTATCACCATCTCTTTGCCGAACTAGTGCACCTATACAATTGGCCATTGTATTGGGTGTGTTGGGGACACAAGAGATTTCTTGTATTTGATTGCAGAGTTGTTTGAGAGACCATCTTCATCCTACACCTCCCATGGATTGATAAACCTTAGGTCATCCACTTGAGGGAAAATTGTCGTTGTCCTACAGAACTCCACGCTTGGAGTCCCAACGCGAGTCTACAAGAAGAAGTTTGTGTAGTAGACATCAAACTATTCCTGTAGTTAGTTCCAACTATTCCTGAAGAATTTTTAGTTGGAGTCAAGTGACTCGTCAAAGGAGTATAAAGTTTCACAAGTAAAGCCAGATAAAGTGGATGGATCTACAGGACGTCCTTTTGCAGCAACCCATGAGATTTTGCGGTACTGCTTAGGTGTCCACTAGGATCCATTAGCATTGAGTTTCCTCTCAAATGCATACCCTCTTTCCTAGGGTTCCTGTTCAGAATCTGCTTTTTGAGCACATCGCAAAGGGTTTGATGCCCTTTGAGACTTTTGTACATGCCTGTCACATTCAATTTCTTCAACCTTGCATTTTTGTCAGAGATACTTGTGGTATCCTCAGATAAGGAATTTGTGACCACGGAGATAGTTGAAGAATTTGCAGCAATAGAAGCATTTGAACATTCAAGTGAAGAATTAGTAGTTTCACGTTCGATGCATTTCAAACAAGGTGGAACAAATTTTTCATGAGCGGTACTGATCTGTTGAGATAGTAAGGAATCGTTTTCCCATTGGAGATCCTCATGAGACACTCTTAGTTTCTCAAGATCTTGCTTTCTTTGAAGAAATTCATAAGAAAGCTTCTCATGATCAGCTAAGAGGGCATTATGATGACTCTGAAGGTTATCATACTTTGTCTAAAGACTTTTGAGATCGTCAGACAGAGTTTGAGTCTGATCCACTTCCTCTCATTCAACAGATCATCGCTTTTGTCTAGCAGTTTCTGAAGCTTTTCAAGTGCACTTTGTTGCTTAGTGGCAATATTAGCAAGTTTGGCATAGCTAGGTTTCACATATTCATCAGATTCACCATCACTTGATTCAGAGGAGGAGTGATGCTTGTGTACCTTGGAACCTTTAGCCATGAAGAAATAGGTGGGAACATAATCATCATTGTTGATGTCAGAGTCGTTGGAGTAGTCATTTTCTTCATCATTGAAGATGGACTTGCTGATGAAAGCAGTGGCGAGAGCAAGGCTAGCAACACCAAATTCAGACTCCACCTCAGATTCTTCCTCTTCTTCATATTCTTCGGATTCTTCTTCGGAATCCATTTCCTTGCCAATGAAAGCATTGACGACTTTAAAGATGAGGAATTTGCAGATGAGGACTTTGAAGGTTTCTTCTTTTTCTTTGAGTCATCAGAACTGTCATCCTTGTACTTCTTCTTCTTTGATTCTTTTTCCCAGAGAGGACAGTCAGAGATAAAGTGACCAGATTTCTTGCATTTGTGACAAGTTCTCTTCTTGTAGTCGCTTGAGGAATCTGATTTCCTCAAACCACTTTTTGATTACTTTTCAAATCGGCCTCTCCTTGAGAACTTCTGGAATTTCCTCACGAGCATTGCCAGGTCCTGACTTAGTTCTTCATGATCACCAAGGCTACTATCAGAATCTTCGCCTTCGGATGAGGAAATTGATTTTGCCTTCAGAGCACGAGTTCTTCCGTAGCTTGGCCCGTACAGGTCTCTCTTCTTAGCTTGTTGGAATTCATGAGTATTGAGTCTCTCAAGTATATCAGCAGGATCAAGTGACTTGTAGTCTCCACGCTCTTGAATCATCAAAGCGAGTGTGTCAAATGAGGAATCAAGAGATCTTAGCAGTTTCTTCACCACTTTGTGATCGGTGATGTCAGTGGCACCCACTGCTTGAAGCTCGTTGGAGAGTGATACGATCAAAAGTTTGTTGAACATTTTCATTGTCGAGTCTTTTGAAGCGGTTGAAGAGATTGCGAAGAACATCAACACGAGAGTCATGTTGATGGAAACACCTTCGTTGATTTGGACACCCTATCCCAGATAAGCTTAGCAGACTCCAAAGCATTAACTCTGCCATACCGACCTTTGCTTAGATGGGCACAAATGACATTCTTCTGTTGAGAATCGAGTTTCTTGAATTTCTTCGTATCAGCAGCAGTAACAGTCGGAGAAGTGGAGGGAACACCATTTTCCACAACGTACCAGAGATCGTTCTCAATAGCTTCAAGATGCATGCGCATCTTATTCTTCCAGTAGGAGTAATCCATCCCATCGAAGGTAGGACAACCTGCAGAAACCTTGATCATACCTGCAGTCGACATAACTAGAACTCCAGGTGGTTAAACCAAAGTCACATAGAACAAGGGAGTACCTTTCTTTGATACCAATTGAAAGTGCATTATATCGACTAGATGGGGGTGAATAGGCGGTTTTTACAAATTCATCAACGAGGAATTTAAACTTGAGGAATTTGAAATGTGATGAATAACTAGCAGCGGAATAAGTACTCAAGTGCATGAGAAACATAGCAGTAGCATAGTCATCATGATGAAATAAAGCATGCCCAGATTACAGGTAGAGTGATATAGGATAAGCAGGTGAGGAACAAGGTAACTTGAAGAATTTGAGTTGAGGAAATTGAGAAAGTCTTCAATAAAATTCTTCAAACAGTAACGATAAATTTCATCAACAAGTATATGAGGAAATGAAAGGGTTGAGGAAATAGAACCAGGTAGCTCGATGAAGACAATGGTTTGATGAGCCAGTTCCAACTGATGTGACAATCGTACGTCTGGTCTGTAGCGGCCTGGTATTTAACCCAGAGGACACACAGTCCCAGGACACACAGTCCTTACCGTATTCTCCTGGAGCTAAGGTCACAAAGTCCTCGCCCAACACTCGTGGTAAGTCTTTAGGATAGACTTCCAAAACCCTCACAAACTGGTCACCCGACGATTCACAATTGACTGCTGGATGCTCTAGACTAAGGTCACTCCATGATCCCCAATTGACTGCAGGATATGCTAGACCATGACGCCTAACCGTTTGGAATATACACAGTCTTCAAAGGTAACAAGCATCGGTTCCACACAGGAAAAATCTCTTCAGTGATGCTCAATCACTTTGGGTTTGGTGGTTTAGATTTGGGTTTTTCCTCACTAATGATTTTGTATCAAAGTCCTCAAAGGATGGGTTGCTCTCAAATGACAAGTGTCGGTTCTCTCTCGGAGCAGCCAACCAACTAGTGGTTGTGGGGGTGGCTATTTATAGCCAGGGTGCAACCTGACATGATAAGACATAAATTCCCCCAATGATTGGGGATAGCTGGCGCAAAGCACAACAACGGTCATAATTTCAAACTATGAAAGTCCTCGGGCTTATCATGTTCCTCACTTGTAGGCAATTCGCACTAGCGAAATCCTAACTCCTCAGTTAGACCAATTTCCTCACAGACCGGAATAACTTCGTCTCTGTCAGTGAAGAACTTGACTGAACCATAAGAGATTTCCAAAAGGCTTCACTCGAAGGATTGGATAGGTTGAGGCTTTTGAGTTGAGCATCAGTTGGAAATTTTCCTTAGCATTACCTCGGCCCCCTTTAACAGTACGATGTTTCCTATGACTCAATGAAAGGAAATGAAACTACAAAAACAAAAGTCTTCATGCTTCATAGTCCTCGTTCATATCTTCAAGGTCACACCAACTTCTTCAATTTCAATGTCTTCGGGGAATACCAAAGTGTTCACCACAGTCTTCGGTTGAAGACATACATTTTTAGGGGTTGATAATCTCCAAATATATCAAAGTCCTCAGCGACTTATAGAGAATGTGTACACTTACAAACACATCAGTCTCTTAACCTATAAGCATTAAATACACCAAAGTCACTAAGGGGCACTAGATGCACTTCCAACAACATTTTGGAGGAACATCCACATATGGTTACATGAACACAAGCATTTCGTGCCCTACATTGACGTGGTCATCTGCAACCATGAATGAAAGTCCCCCAACCACCCATGGTACACCATGCAAGAGGCCTTGTCCAAGTATTCCGAGCACTTGAAGCATCTCATTGCACGGTGGCCTAGTAGTGCACAAACCACTAAGCAAGTAAGTTGATCACTAGCCGGATATGCTTTAGTTTTGTTGTTCACTAGCAGGACATGCATTATTTTGTTGCTCACTAGACGGATATGCATTGTCGCCATTGTTTCACTTTCTAGCCTACTCGTGCTTCTGTGTTGTACAAGAAGTTGGAGAAGACATCCTTCACCGTCATGCATTGTTGGTTGAAATTAAATGGGCAAGCGAAGTGGAACCTTTTCATTGTTAAGACCTTCGTCCAACCCAACAAAGAAGAAACTGGTGACCCTACGGACCCAACCCAACAACCGCCAAAGAAGGTTAGAAGAAACCTATAGAGGAAGAAGTGGGAGGAGGAAAGGCGAAGCAAGACGGTGTGGCAGCCAAGATAACGGACAAGTTCGAGGACATTTTGACGAAGAAGGAGAAGGCATGCTTGAGGCACTCGGAGATCAAGGAGGGGAAGAAGATGGAGAGGTTCAAGTTGTTGATGGACGTGGCGGACAAGAAACTCGCACTCAAAGAGAGGAGGACCATGATCGAAGAGAGGAATGTCATGCTCGAGAAAAAGAGGATGAAGATCGCCACCAATGCGGAGGACGTCAAGATGTTGACCTTGAAATTCGACTCTTTGGATGCCAACACAAGAATGATCATGCAATCCGTCTGCTTCCAGATGTTGTAGTGGCAGAAAGATGCGTTGGCGGCAGCTGACTGTGAGGACGTGATGAAGGCGAACGCAGAGGATGACGAGGAGGCTGTCTACATGGTTGCGACGGCAACTCCATGATCGAGGAGCAACTAGCTGGGATTGCTGGTCCAGCAGGGCAGAAATGCACGGACTGTCTGACTGATGTTCTTTTGGAATCGGGTATGTAAAAACTAAAGAAATTTGCCTCATTTTGCTGTGATCGGGTATGCGGTCTGGCGTGCGGAGTGCTGTATGGATCGGAGCAGAGTATATTTTAATTTGAATTTACTGACAGACATATACATGTTACGGTTGGATGTTATCCTCATGTATCTGTGTTCGCAGACTGGTCCCCTATCTGCTATGGATGAATGTGAAAAGAAATTTGTGGGTTGTCGGTAGAGATGTCCTTAGGCATATGCGGTATTTCTCACACAATATAGAGTGTTTTTCCTACGTGGTTCACAACCAAGCGAGCAAGTGGGCTCTCCCATGTAAGAGAATCTTACGTTTGAGCTCTCCATCTGGTTTTGTGAACATTCTTTCGTGTGCGTTTTTTTGTGTTTTTTCATTTCGGTTTTTTCTTTCTTCTTCTCTCTTGTTCTCTTATTTATTTGTTAATTGTTCTTATTTATTTGTATATGTTTTAAAATTTGGGAATACAACAAAAAGATTATCAAAGTCTTTAGTTCCAAATATGTTGGAGTAGAATAGAGTTGAAACCCATAAATTCTCGCAATCAATTCATGGTTTGACACATGGGTAGCTAGCTTCGATGCACCCGTGGATGAATCGTTTTTGGGTGGTATTCCAGTCCTTCATTTCTTTTCTTTTTATGAACTCCTTCCATGTCAAGTTTGTTCTACCCGACCTCTCTTGACATTATAAACACATATTAACCATCTGTTATGCATCGAACCTTCTGGATACAACTAGACGTTGGAGCTGAATATGCTCAAACAATCTCAAACGATGTTATACAAGCTTCGTTTCGATCAGAGCTACCGCAACTCTATCATGTATATCCTGGATTCTGAACCCGATCTTTCCTTGTGTGGCCTCACATCCATCTTAACATGTGCATCTCCACTATATCTGATTGTTGAACATGTCGTCCTTTAGTCGGCCAATACTCAAACGTCATATAACATTGCGAATCGAATGGTTGTCCTATGGAACACTGAAAGGACATGGATGTCTCCTAGAGGAGGGCTGAATAGGCGCTTTAAAATAATTACTGTTTAGGCTTGAACAAATGCGGAATAAAAGTAACATTTAATATGTCAAGCACAAAACCTAAAACAAATAGTCTCACCTATGTGCACCAACAACTTATGCTAATAAAGATAAACAACTAAGAACATGAAACAATAAGGCTATCACAAAGTAAAGTGCATAAGTAAAGGGCTCGGGTAAGAGATAACCGAGGCACGCAGAGACGACGGTGTATCCCGAAGTTCACACCCTTGCGGATGCTAATCTCTGTTTGAAGCGGTGTTGTAACAACCCAAGTGCATCCCCTTGCCATATTCGTAATGTCTCATGTGTGAACCTCCTATGTATTCCACCTTGTGGTTGAGTAATAATATTTTGCTTCATGTCATACCTCATGCGTCATGGCATCATCACATAAATTAATTGTGGCATCATAAGTTTGTGCGTTGTTGTGATGTGAGTGTAGGTGTGGAGAGGTGTGCTTGCTAGTGGGGTTTGGTTGTGTGAAAAACCTTCCTTAAATTCTTTATCAACTATGCTAAGAAAACTCTAATTGCTCTGCTAGTTATGTGAATATTTTTGCTTGTTGTTCATCTCATTAAAAACGTTGAACTTCTTTCAAATGTTCTGTTTAGATTTGTTAACAACTCTCAAACATGTTTGAATTTGTTGGCCTTTTGAATCTTGCAAAATAGTTTGTTATATCAAATATATGAGCTGTAATTTGTTTGCTTGAGAAATGCCAAGATCATTTTTATAAATTAGTGCATATTTCTATGAGTCCATTTTTTTATTCCTATCTTGAACCCACCTCTCTTTTCTCTGTGTTTTGTTTTGCAATGTGGGGTTTGATTAATAGAAAGCCTTTTCTTTTCGGTGAGAGGGAGAGAGAAGCTCCTCCTGGGCCTCCTCCTCCTCCCTGGCCCAACTTGCTCCCTCCCACAAGCCCAACAAGCGCTAGGGGCAGCCCAGCCTACTTCCTCCCTGCTCAGATCATCGTTCCTCTGTACGTCGCACATCTGAGCACTCCACGTCGGTGTCCGGTTGATTTGACGGCCGTCCGGCCTTGTAGAGCCCTATAAATCATGTCCTAACCCTAGAACTTGTTTTTCTCGAACCATTCTATCCCTCTCGTTCACTCTCCACCGCCAGTAAGTCTCTCCCTCGCCGCGTCAATGTCGTGCCCGCCATGCTCCAGTCGAGCTGCAGCTCGAGCTTAGGGTGACTCCGTCGCCTCATGTCCAAAGCTCTGGCGCCACGGGAGGTTTCCTCCTCTTCGTCCCCGGAGGCCCCAAGGCGTAGATTGAGCTCGTCCCCGAGCCCGTCTTCCTATTCGTTCCGGTTCAGGGACATCGCCTTGCCCCATCGTCGCTCGTGTCGTCTTCACCGTGTCTCCGGTAGCTTCTTCTTATCCGACGAGCCCTAGGTGAGCAGCCACTCCTCCCTGACCATCCTAGTCATCCATTATTTGACGTAGGTGCCACTACGTCCATGCCCTTTTCGTGTTCCCGATGCTCTGTCCAAGGCCATGTTTTTTTCGTGTGTCGTGTTAGTGTGTTGCACCGCGTTTGTGCTCCTCTTGGGTCTGCGCCTCCTCATGCGCAGGTCCGCATGCGCGCTGCACCCTGTAGCGCAGTAGCCTCCCCATCCACAAGCCGCTAGCCCCGCAGATGCCGAGCCCAACATTGGCTTGACATGGCTAAGCTGAGCAAGGGCTCGAGCGCCCCGCATCACATAGCCTCCGCGCGTGTGTGCAACCTTATAGGTTTCCGCGCCCCCGCCGGAGCTCATCTAGCCTCACCATCGCTCTGTCTCTCGCTAGAGTCCTCCTCCAGTGCTAGCGTTCCATGAGGTAGAAGAAACGTGCCCTTCCTTTGGTTATTAGGAGCCGAGCCCCTCCTCTAGCAGAGAATGGTTCCTAGGGCATTGGTCGAGTGCCCGTTCCTCGACAGGGAGCTCTTGGGTTCGAATCCCCCCCCCCCAAGCGGAGGTCTTGGGTTCGAATCCCCCCAAGCCCCTTTTATTTCCCTCTGTATTGTTTACTGTGTGACTAACAGTGTGTCCAGGGCCCACTAGTCATCCTCTTGGGGGCCCTCGAGTGACTGCAGGTGGGTCCTTTATTTTTATTTTTGTTTTTCTTTGTGTTCCTTTGTGTTTTCTGAGTTATTTCCTTTTTAGTAAATAACCCTATTTTGGCAATTTCCAAAACTGTTCAGATCCTAGTACATGACTTATTTGGCATATAAGTGGTTATAAGTGGCTATGTCATTTTTGTGATTGCAATTGTGGGAGTTTTGTCCACAACACTATATGCTTGTGATAGATGATTTTGGGGTAGAAAAATTCAGTGAATCCAATGGTGTGGTTGGTTTGTCATTTGGGCTAGTTTTGCAAAAATGTTGTTTTGTGATATGTCTCATTTTGTATTTTTCACATGAATTAATTCTTGCACCATATGATAAACTTGTCAACATGAAATATGTTCATTTGTGTGTGTTCTAGC
This sequence comes from Hordeum marinum, assembly GCA_022496015.1. Lineage (NCBI taxonomy): Eukaryota > Viridiplantae > Streptophyta > Magnoliopsida > Poales > Poaceae > Hordeum > Hordeum marinum. The sequence continues at coordinate 435,638,951 of CM039672.1, read as the reverse complement.
CTATGGTATTTTTGCATGCCTTGATAGATCCTTAAATGGGTGGAATTATTGTTGTTAACATGTCACCAGAAATGTTGCTTTCAAGTGCTCAAAAATCTCTAAGTGTTAGAATCTGTTATTTTCTTGCCATGTTCTCATGATGATTCCCACGAACCCATTCCTCCATTAAGGTTGGCACAATGTTATGTTTTGTAGAGCATGTTACCCTCTGTCATCTTGTGCATTTGGTTTGCAATCAAGAGTTATGCATCATAGTTAGTTTTATTGTCCAATATGTTATTATGCAAGGATTTCCCTGTTGGTCACTTGTTGAATTTCACTAAGTTTGGAATACTGCCATGTTCAATATCCCACGTTGTGAGGATGAAAGCCATTGATATATGCATATTCTAATGTTATCATAATGTAACTAGTTGTAGTACATGTTGTCCTCTATCACCCTATTAATTTGCATGCCATGAGATGCCCTCTAGCATATATAATTGTTGCTGTCAAGATGCTATAATGTTAACTCAGAATCTATAAAACTGGAATTTTCACTAAGTCCCTAAAAACCGTTTCAACATGCCATCTTGTGAGCTCCATTGCCATTGATCCATGATTCCTTTCATGTTTCTATAGATAGATGAATTATTGAGCATGTTGTATAATTCCTGTATATGCCTTGATTGTAATTTGAAACTTGTTGTAGCTCTGGTTATATATGTTACAAGATGACATGTTGCTGTCTGTGGACAGATTGTGTGTTAGATTGTTTTGTGACTTGTGGAAGCTATACTCCATTGTTTTGCATGATCTTTGAGTCTATTCCTGCTAGATTTTTATTTCCAATCTAGCGTCATCCTTGGAAAACCAGGAATAACCGAAGGCCTTCTCCATCTTTGCATTTGTCTCCGTTGACGTTCGTACCTTGTCGTGAGCGTACCATGAGCTTTGTTACTCCGTTTGCAATATTCTACATATGCATTTGCATCGATTTTACATGATGCATCCATATTTTCCATGTTCATGCATGTTCAAACAACTAAACATGAGGGTCTATATAGAATACTAAATAACTTAATATTTGCATGTGAAACATGACTAGCATAGGGTTGCCATGTTATTTGCATCAATATGATCATGCATCATATTGGATGCACATTGCAATTTGGTTGTATGTTTATTTGATGTTGTTTCTATTTGGGTAGACCCGAGTTATAAGTCTGAGTACGAGGATCCCGGAGAGAACGTCTATGAGGACTCAGCTCTGTATCCCCCTAAAGGCCCAACAGGCAAGATGACCGTACCCAGATCCCGACACTATTTTTGCTTTGCTAGATGTCTCGCTCTTATCGTTATGTTTTTTACCTACCACTTACATGTCAAGCCTCCTAAATTGCCATGAAAGCCTCTAACCCCTCCACCACCTAGCAAAACCTTGTTTGGCTAAGTTACCGCTGCTCAACCCCTCTTAGAGCATTCTTAGATGCAGGTGCAGGTTGTTTCCATGTGATAACATGGATATCTGGAGTTATCACAATATTATTGATATTTAATTTAATGCACCTAATATATTGGTAAAGGTGGAAGGGGCTTGGCTTTTTACCCGGTGTTTTGTTCCACTTTTGCCGCCATAGTTACTTGTTACCAGTGTTATGTTCCACATTTTGCGCTCCTAACATGCTCGAGGTTGTTATGGGGACCCCCTTTACTATTCGTTTTAGATTAAAGCTTGTCTGGCAAGACCCAATATTAGTACTATTTTCTTAACAACCTAATTAAAAATGCATAGGGCTTTGCAAACCCTATGGATAATCAATCAACCCCCCCCCCCCGGCCAGTGCTCCGCATGAGTGTTGGTCCAACTTGTCAACCGTCGGTGGCACTAGAGGCAACTATGTGATTGGCCTACCGGAAGTTTGGACAATCTGCTGTGTCCTGAGAACGAGATACACGACTCCTATCGGGATCGTCGACATGTCGAGAGGTCTTGCTAGACTTATTTTACCTTTGTCGAATGTCTTGTGCGTGGGATTCCGAGGATATTTTGGGCTATCCCGAGATTGAGGTGTTCCAACGGAATTTCCAAGGAGATCACAGGTTTTTCGCGGTCGAGGTTATTCCAGCGCGCTGTGTGGTTAGTTTGTGATGGATGAGTTGGAGCACCCCTGCAGGGTTTAATCTTTTCGAGAAGTCGTGCCCGCGTTACGTGGCAACTTGGAAATTTGTTTAACACCCGGTTATAGCAAACTTGAAGCAAACTCAAATAAAATACACCTACCATGTGCGTAACCATGATTGTCTCTGCTTGTGAACATGAACCTAGAGAGAACATGGTGAGGTTATGATTGACGTAATTAGGTGTTCAGGATCACTTAGTGATCATACTAGTGCATGCCTATTATGCATAGGCCACCATATTGACTTCTTGTTCTCGTAAGTTAGCCACTCAAGCATTTTCTTAGGTGCTTTATGCAACCTCACCACTTAACCTTCCTTGTCCAAATGGCTTACATAGTTTCGGTATCCGGGTTACAAGATTGTTGAGTCTATGTGGCTCACAGATTACAACACTATAGGTATAGGTTTCGATGATGTCTATCATGTTGAGGCGTCCTAGCTCCAGTGGGAGTTTGATGAAGAACATGGTCGGATGTATGTTATGTATCCGGATGAGTAGGGAGGAAACATGGTTGTGTTCCTAGGCTAGCAAGGCAGTCTCATTGCGTATTTTGTCATTTGTTTTCGTCCGTAGCCGGACCTTGCTTTATGGATAAATGTATGAATGTTTATGTGGCTTTGTAATTTAGCATGTGGCGAGTGTAAGCCAACTCTTATACTCTTCTTCTCAATAAATGTATGCAATGATTTTGTACTTGTGTAACACCTAGATGTGCTTCTATCCCCGTCGAGATCTCGTGCCTTAATTGGGATAGTACCACATGTTGGTCGTTATAGGTGTGGAGGCACAATGCTCCCCAAGAAGCCACTAAGGCCACCATAATCTCCTCACGCCCTTGCACAATGCAGGATGCCATGATTCCACTTAGGTACCCTTGAGGGCGGTCACCAAACCCGTAAAAACAAGGTTAGGACAATCTCCACAACTTAATTGGAGGCTCCCAACAACACCACGAAGCTTCACCACAATGGATTATGGCTCCGAGGTGACCTCAAATGCTCAGGGGAATCTCCACAACCTAATTGGAGATCCTGGCGCTTGCCCGGAGCTTTGCACCATAATGATTGAGCTCTGAGACACCACCAACCGTCTACGGCACCAAAGCACCCAAGAGAAACAAGCTCTAGGGTGATCAAACACCTAAGAGTAATAAGCTTCTCAACTTCTCACTCCCACGTATCACCGTGGAGAACTCAAACCTATGCACCAAATGCAATGGCAAGGGCACACAGAGTGCCCAAGTCCGTATCTCCCAAATCCCACCATAACAACTAATGCTATGGAGGAAAATGAGAGGAAGAACGAAATAGAACACGAAGAACTCCAAGATCTAGATACTACCTCTTAGTGCGCTAGATCCAGAAGAAAACAACCAATGGTCAGAAACCTCAAGGAGGTAGTACGGTTGGAGTGGTACTAACGCTCCTGCCTGCGGTACTACCGCTTAGTACAGTCGGTCTACTTCCGCTCGGGTGACGTGGGGCATCAGACACAAGACAATCGGTGTCTAGTGGCTCTCGCGGACGCCTGAACCACCAGAGCGGTACTACCGTTACGTAGCAGAGGTACTTCCGCTTAACAAGGGCAAAGGCACCAGAAGAATAACATAAGCGGTAGTAGCAGCGGTAGTACATAGCGGAAGTACCGCTGCTACCTCTTGAGTTTGCGTTGGTTTTCCCTTGAAGAGGAAAGGGTGATGTAGCAAAGTAGATAGTATTTCCCTCAGTTGTTGAGAACCAAGGTATCAATCCAGTAGGAGGAACATGCAAGTTACAATTGGATGCACCTACACAAACAATCAAACTCTTGCACCCAACACTATCAAGGGGTTGTCAATCCCATCACGGTTATTGTAACATCCAAAATTTTGGAATGAACATGAGACTTATCAGTTAAGAAGACTCGGTATCGGAGGAAATACATGTTGTTATGAGAACACAAGATTTTGATTCAAATGGAAGAGCATCACCGAAGGAGCTATCGTGAAGAATGTGAACAGACAGATGCACCCACAAGAATACCAGGATTTTGAGGGACGGGTAACTCTCATTTTAAGTGTGGTAGACCCCACACCTTACAGGTCAATGGAGTCTTGTTGGAAGACCCCACATCTTCTTGGTCAATGGATTTGTTAGAAGACCCCTAAACCCTAACCTTTTCTTTCTAGCCCTTTTGAATCTCGAGGACGAGATTCATTTTTAGTGTGGTAGGTTGGTAACATCCAAAATTTTGGAATGTTATAATAATTATTAGACTGATTGTTTGTTTGCTTGAGTGATTGAAAGTGAGTGAAAATTTGAAACTTTTGAAAAAAACTTTTGAATGAGAGGGAATAAAAATGACTTTCCCAAAACTCTTACTCTGCATTTTTGATCCTCAGGAAATTCCAATCCATTTCATCACAAAACCCCAAAGTGAAGATGATATGACTTCTTCCATTAAAAGAAATGAAAAGGGATTTGAATATGATTTGAATTTCATTTGAAAATATTTCCAATTCAGAAACTCTGTGCAACTCCATGATTTTCATGAGAGAGGATAAAAGGACTTCTTCAAATTATATGAAATATGAGTTGGAAGTTTAAAGAAAGGATTTGAAAATGCTTTTGAAAACCTCTGAATTATTCTTTTGAATCCATGCCATATTTGGTTCCTGTTCAAATTTTCAAAGCATTCAAACCCCTGGACAAATTTTTTTGAGAGGAGTAATGACACTCCAAACCAGGGGGTATTTTGTGAAGTTTTTGAATCATAAAACCCAAGGGGTTATTTGAAAAAAATATTTGCAAGAATAAATAAAGCCATTTTGGCATTTTCTGAAAATAAAAATTTTAAAGTATTTAATTTGGCCGTGGAAAAATGTCCATTTAATGCCATTTAATTCCCTGGTCATTTTGATATATAAGTTTTATTTTTTGGACAGGATTTAAATGTCTTAATGCTGTTTTTAATGCTCTGGTATTTATAAAAGGAAAAAAATTACGCGCGTATAAAGACCCAACCGGCCCAGCCCCCTGATCCCTCCCCGAAACCCCTCCCGACCGGCCGCCCGATGACAGCGCCCTCTCTCTCTCTCTCTCTCTCTGACCGCGGGTCCCACCGCCCGATGCAAATCCCGCCGCGATCGTCCTCTCCATCACTCCCCCCTTACCTCGCCGGCGACGAATCCGCGTCGGAATCCGCTCCTCCTGTCCCTTCCCTGACCCCGCACTTGGCCTATATAAGAGCCCCTACCTCGCAGCACCCATTCCCCCACCCGAACACCCCCTCCGCTCGCCAGAGCGTCACCCCACAGCTCGCCAGAGTTCCGGTCATCACCGAAGCTCTATGGGCACGCGCCACTCGCCTCCGTCACCACCACACGTCCCCGACGCGACACACCTTCACCGGAGACTCCCCGCCATCGCCTGGTGCCCTCACCATCGCCAGAGAACCTCTGGGAACGCCACGCCACCACCTCGCCAGAGTATCCTCTCCACCCGAAACCCCCACCGCACCTGCCCGTCGCCACCGTCGTCCCCTCGCCTCTTCGACGCCACCAGCCATCCTCGGAGGATCCTCGCCGTCGATTGGAGGCCACGCCATCACCGGAGGACCGTAGAAACACCACCCCCGACGACCTCGTCGCTTCGGCCTCGCCGGAAAAGCTCCATCGCCGGCGACCCCTTCTCGGTGAGCCTCTCACCCTCTCCCCTCCGTTAGATCTCGATCCATCGGCTAGGATTAGATGACTTAAATCGCCGAACCGTTTTCTTTTAGTGTCGGCCGTTCGCCCATTTAGCACTCACGCACACACCCCGTAGCCTATCAGAACCTGCCACGTAGCACTCCTGTTCGTTAGATTAGATTTTTTTCTGTTTCTGTTAAAAAAAACAGATTTAGTCCTGTTTTTGTTTTTAGCATATCCTTTATGTTTTTAGGTGTTTTAATTTGATTCTTTTTGCATTGTATCAAAAATTTCCTCTAGTTTATGTAGATACCAAGTTTGACTATATTTGAATATTTAAATTTGAATTTAAACAGATTTGATTTAAATCTTTTTTTCTGAATAACTTGATTTTAAAAATATATTTTTATTTGATTCTTTTTGCTACTTGTCACTAGTGATCTTAGTTATCAGTAGGTAAGGTTTGGGAATTTGTTTTTATAAATTTGCTTAGGGTTATTAACTAAAACAGATTCTGTTTAGTTCATACTAGAGTTTAATTAGTTTAGTTTTATTTGTAAATTATTTTAAATCTGAATTAGTTTAACATTTTGTTTTAGTTTTCTCTAGTTCTGTTGTACAATATTAGGTAACTTATTTTCTCTGTTAATAAAAATAGTTTTGCTTTGTTTTTATATTCAAATGATATAGGAAACTATATTCTTTTTCATAAAGAAATGTTTTATAAAACAATTTAGTTTTAGTAGTATTTATTATCACAAAAGTTTTAAAAGATTTTTCTGTTAAGTATTGTTTCGTTACTAAAAATAGTTTGTCTTGTTATATTAGTAGTAGCCACCAAAATTTAGATGCCCATTATTTACGGTTTTTTATTGTATTGCTCTAGTAATGGTAGTTGGTTTCTTATCTAAAAATATTTAAAATAATTGTTTTATAAATTTTACTTTCTGTTAACTTAGTTGTTTTATACTTTGTTTTCTCTTATTTTAATATTTTATTGTTTCACTTAGCAAACACTTATGTTGTTTAGGATGTTGTTTTCATAGTTTTACTTGTTCTTTAAAAGTAATTCTTTTAGCTAGTAAAATATTTACTAAAATAATTTTGTTATATTTTACTTTGTTTTTGTTTTGTTACTATTTGAAAATATTTGTTTGTAAAGGAAAACTACCTTAGTTGTGTTTATGAAAACCTTGTTGATGTTAACTTTTGTCTTAAGTATTTCCTTCATCACAATTGTGGTGATGTAGTTTTGTTACTTGGAGTTTTGTCTTAAGAAATTCCTTCATCAACCTTGTTACTTTTGGTTCTTGTGTTACCTTGTGATTGTTAGTATTGATTGTTAGAAGTGTTTGCTTATGAATGCAATGTTTGTTATATAGATTTTCATCGGAGGGTGACAAAGAGTTCTATCAAGTACTTTTTTGAGAACGATACTTATCTTCATCAACAGTACAGGCAAGTTCACTTTGACCATCTATTTCATACCTATGTTTTAATGCATGTAGTGACATCATTCAACAAAATCCCTCCCGTAGTGTTATTGAAATTCTTGTAGTTGAGTAGAATGCATGAGGTAGGAACCCACCACTTGTTACTAAAGCCCCGGGAACGCTAGTTAGTTGATTGCTATGCCAAAGTAGACGGGGTCTGGTATGAGTGTTCGTGAGTGGTGTGAGAAGGAGGACTCTACGTCAAGACGAAAACTTCATGAAGGTATCTTCAAGTCCTGCATCTTCAATACCTCAAGACTTCGAGACTCGTGAAACAAGTTTTTCAATACACACTACTGGGTGAAGGATGGAATTGATGGGCATCCCTGGAGTAACCAGTGGATGGCCGGGATGCATGGGGAAGTGCCATGACATCTTGCGGAAAGGTTCACCCAGACTCAAAGAGAAGGATGAATACTTCATGCCCGGAAGCTTACCTGTGTAGCCACAAGTCATTATGGGCTCTAGCTTGGTTGATCTTTGTTATGACTCTGTCTAGGCAGTGCTACGAGATGTAGTCGACGTTAGGATTGGATGGGCACTGTCGGATAGTCAGGGAAGCACTCTGAAAGACCATGTTTCGTTCATCCTATTCTCAAACACCATGCAGTGCGAGGACTTACCAGGAGGGAACGAATCTTGTGGGTAAAGTACACAACACTCTATAGAGTTAAACCTAATCGATTAGCCGTGTCCCCGGTTACGGACAATTTGAGCCTCTGGACTTGGATCTATTTCTGAACTCTCAACACTGGACTGATAACTAATTGTGGGCAACTTATGATACTTATGGGCATTGAGACATTGGTTGGCGGAACCATGTCATGGTAGGTAACTCCATAGTGAAATTCCTGATATTCCTTTGTTGTAGGAAAATAAAATCAGCTTTTACGCAAAAACTCAGACACAGAGCCACAAAGCCTTTGCATGTAGAATAGCCTTTATTCTTCTATTCTACCATGGTGATCGTGCCAGTACATTCCATGTACTGACCTACACGGCTGCAATGTCTTATGTTGCAGATACTCTTCTACGACGGGTAAGAGTACGATTCAGGGTTACGGTCCGCACTCAACTTGCCATTGGTGTTATTGGGACTCCACTCCCGTTGACTGTATCCGCTGCTATTTTAAGGTATATATCAGTTTTACGTTAATAACATGTGATTGCACTTTTATATAAACATTGATGTACTGTGTGTGCCAGCATACTGATCCAGGGATGGCACAGAACACACAGTGGCTTGACCTTGCCAGGTCAGGTCGCTACAGAAATGGTATCAGAGCACATGTTGACTGTAGGACGTAACCCTAGAAACTAGAAAGCCCTTAGGAAACGATTTCTCGAAGAACTTTGTTATCAAAAGACCCTTTACTTCTCATCTTATTTGAGCCTTATCAAATGATCTCTCCGACCTCAAAGAGTTAGAAAATACCCTTTCCCCTTTTGGCCACACTAAGGATCAACTGAGACCACTTCGAGAAGAACAAGATATCGAAACAAATGATGGCCATTTCCAAGTAAAGAAGATTTCACCATGCATTAGAAGAACTGAAGCTACACAAGTTGAAGACTATACAGATCTGAAGAAATTGAAGACCATGAAGAATTTCCAAGACATTATGCCCCTAGAAGACCAAACCCCTGATGTAAACTTACGTTAGATACGATGATTTGTGAGCTGTAAATTGTGTGTAAGTTTTATTTTCGACAGCCACAACAAAAATCTATTTTCAAAACCATTGTTTGTATTGTGTGTATCCCCTCCTTTTCCTCTCTTACCCATCTCCTTCCCAAAACCTTGAACCCAATAGATGACGAATGAAGCTGGACTTGTGTATTCTGGATCAATGACTCGGTTAGAGACAGAAGAATGGATTCAGAACATGGAGGATCACCTAAGGAGTAACCTTGTTACAAGGAACGAGATGGTCCAATATGCTCTTCGGTACTTTGCAGAAGGTGCTGCAAATTGGTGGAAGATGCATGAAGATATCCATGATAGGCAAGCATCAATCACTTGGGAAGAATTCAAGATGACTCTGCAAGGATCTCATGTTGTTGCCAACATCCAGAAGCCCTGCAAAGTTGTGAAAAAGATTTGTGCCTGCAAGATATGTGGAGAGATAGGACACACCCAGGAAGAACACAAGGATGGATGCCCTCATTGTGAAGAAAATCACCATGCTGAGGAATGCCCAAGCGGGCAATTGACCTGTTTCTTGTGTGAAGGAACCAATCACTACCCTGCTCAATGTCAAATGTACCCCAAGGTACAAGAAGCCATCAAGCAGCAGAAGGAAGCGATGAAGGAAGCTTTTAGAGAAAAATTAGGGGAACTTGTGATGAAGGAAGATGTTGAAGACCCTAATGGAGAAGGCCTAACCAGATTTTACTCCAACGCCTGCTATTCATGTGGAGAAGAAGGACATTTCTCCCAGGACTGTACGAAGGAAAGAAAAGAGTATCTGGGAACCTTCCCGACAGAAGAAGTGGAGTTTGATCCACGGGAAATTGAAGCTTTGATCAGAACAAAGAACCTCAGGAAGAGACAAGCCCCTGAACAGAAGGACCTGAGTCATATTAGATGTTTCAAGTGTAAGGATATGGGACACTATACCAATAAGTGCCCAAGAAAGGAACTAGAACTCCCGGGAGCAAAAACCAACATCAAGAAGCCCCGAGATTTGTTAGAAATCATCTGTTTCCAGTGCAAGAAGACAGGACACTACTCCTATACCTGTCCAGAGAAGAAGGCTAAACATGAGTAGTCTGAGTTTTGGATCTTGGATGTAATAAATGTAATAGGTAGCACTCTTACCATTTTGAAGTTATGTAACGGAAGTTTCAGAGTTTGTAATAAATTCATGAGTCAATGGAAATTTATGGTGTCATGATTTATCTTATGTTGTATTACATGAGTTGTTATGCTATGACCCAAGATCTCCGACCATTTTCGAGGATATGAGAAAATATGGTCTATGCAGACATGAGTGCATTTCATTTTAAGTGTGGTAGTAACAGGTACCTTTCTGGATAAGTGAATACATGTGAAGAGAATATGGAACCACCTCAAACTATCTGGATGATGACCTTTGAGACAAAGTGCCTTCGAAGCTGGAGGAATGATGGTGATGAAGCCATATCCAAGGTTAAATAGACCAATGGAAAGGAAAATGGATTCCGCTGAGTGGAATCTAAAAAAGAATAAGTCTGTGAAGAGTATAATGGAGTGAACTAAAGGTAATGTTGGTATATGGAATGGTAGTAACCCCAAGAGTGAGTTAAAAGCTATTCAAGTATTCAAGTGAACCCACAATGTCACTGACCTCAGGATTGATAAGGATCAAGCTCCACCTTTATGAAGGAAGAAACTAGGAAGAAGTTACGACTGATCAGCAAGCGATTCTCTCAGGAGTATACGATAACCTGAGAGTTGCAAAGAAACAATAGATGTTTTGTTTAGCTTGCAGAATCAATGGATTTATCCGAACCTTGTTCGTTGACAAGAGAAATTTCTGTAACGCTTGTGAGGAAGCCCAAGTGTTAGAATACGAGATTCACTAAACCTTATACAAGGTAATGATTTCAGTGCGACATGGTTTGGCCACCATGACGAATTACTCTTATCATTTCTCTTGCTATTCGGAATGGTAAAATCTGAGTGACTTACCCATAGTAAAGAGACGACGTTCTTTGAAGCTTTTTGTTTAAGCCTTAGTATGGTATGAAGAAAACCCTTGTACATGGCAGTTGCTGTCACCCATAGGAATTTTATGGTGAGGAATGAAGCCAAGACCCATTTCACTGCAGGCAACTATTAATGGTAGACCACCATGAGATCATCGATAAGTTACTTAGAATGAACGCGAGACTTATCAGTTAAGAAGACTCAGTATCGGAGGAAATACATGTTGTTATGAGAACACAAGATTTTGATTCAAACGGAAGAGCATCACCGAAGGAGCTATCGTGAAGAATGTGAACAGACAGATGCACCCACAAGAATACCAGGATTTTGAGGGACCAGTAACTCTCATTTTAAGTGTGGTAGACCCCACACCTTACAGGTCAATGGAGTCTTGTTGGAAGACCCCACATCTTCTTGGTCAATGGATTTGTTAGAAGACCCCCAAACCCTAACCTTTTCTTTCTAGCCCTTTCGAATCTCGAGGACGAGATTCATTTTTAGTGTGGTAGGTTGGTAACATCCAAAATTTTGGAATGTTATAATAATTATTAGAATGATTGTTTGTTTGCTTGAGTGATTGAAAGTGAGTGAAAATTTGAAACTTTTGAAAAAAACTTTCGAATGAGAGGGAATAAAAATGACTTTCCCAAAACTCTTACTCTGCATTTTTGATCCTCAGGAAATTCCAATCCATTTCATCACAAAACCCTAGAGTGAAGATGATATGACTTCTTCCATTTAAAGAAATGAAAAGGGATTTGAATATGATTTGAATTTCATTTGAAAATATTTCCAATTCAGAAACTTTGTTCAACTCCATGATTTTCATGAGAGAGGATAAAAGGACTTCTTCAAATTATATGAAATATGAGTTGGAAATTTAAAGAAAGGATTTGAAAATGCTTTTGAAAACCTCTGAATTATTCTTTTGAATCCATGCCATATTTGGTTCCTGTTCAAATTTTCAAAGCATTCAAACCCCTGGACAAATTTTTTTGAGAGGAGTAATGACACTCCAAACCAGGGGTATTTTATGAAGTTTTTGAATCATAAAACCCAAGGGGTTATTTGAAAAAATATTTGCAAAAATAAATAAAGCCATTTTGGCATTTTCTGAAAATAAATTTTTTAAAGTATTTAATTTGGCCGTGGAAAAATGTCCATTTAATTCCATTTAATTTCCTGGTCATTTTGATATATAAGTTTTATTTTTTGGACAGGATTTAAATGTCTTAATGCTGTTTTTAATGCTCTGGTATTTATAAAAGGAAAAAAAATTACGCGCGTATTAAGACCCAACCGGCCCAGCCCCCTGATCCCTCCCCGAAACCCCTCCCGACCGGCCGCCCGATGACAGCACCCTCTCTCTATCTGTCTCTCTCTCTCTCTCTGACCGCGGGTCCCACCGCCCGATGCAAATCCCGCCGCGATCGTCCTCTCCATCACTCCCCCTTACCTCGCCGGCGACGAATCCGCGTCGGAATCCGCTCCTCCTGTCCCTCCCCTGACCCCGCACTTGGCCTATATAAGAGCCCCTGCCTCGCAGCACCCATTCCCCCACCCGAACACCCCCTCCGCTCGCCAGAGCGTCACCCCACAGCTCGCCAGAGTTCCGGTCATCACCGAAGCTCTATGAGCACGCGCCACTCGCCTCCGTCACCACCACACGTCCCCGACGCGACACACCTTCACCGGAGACTCCCTGCCATCGCCTGGTGCCCTCACCATCGCCGGAGAACCTCTGGGAACGCCACGCCACCACCTCGCCAGAGTATCCTCTCCACCCGAAACCCCCACCGCACCTGCCCGTCGCCACCATCGTCCCCTCGCCTCTCCGACGCCACCAGCCATCCTCGGAGGATCCTCGCCGTCGATTGGAGGCCACGCCATCGCCGGAGGACCGTCGAAACACCGCCCCCGACGACCTCGTCGCTTCGGCCTCGCCGGAAAAGCTCCATCGCCGGCGACCCCTTCTCGGTGAGCCTCTCACCCTCTCCCCTCCGTTAGATCTCGATCCATCGGCTAGGATTAGATGACTTAAATCGCCGAACCGTTTTCTTTTAGTGTCGGCCGTTCGCCCATTTAGCACTCACGCACACACCCCGTAGCCTATCAGAACCTGCCACGTAGCACTCCTGTTCGTTAGATTAGATTTTTTTTTCTGTTTCTGTTAAAAAAAACAGATTTAGTCCTGTTTTTTCTTTTAGCATATCCTTTATGTTTTTAGGTGTTTTAATTTGATTCTTTTTGCATTGTATCAAAAATTTCCTCTAGTTTATGTAGATACCAAGTTTGACTATATTTGAATATTTAAATTTGAATTTAAACAGATTTGATTTAAATCTTGTTTTCTGAATAACTTGATTTTAAAAATATATTTTTATTTGATTCTTTTTGCTACTTGTCACTAGTGATCTTAGTTATCAGTAGGTAAGGTTTGGGAATTTGTTTTTATAAATTTGCTTAGGGTTATTAACTAAAACAGATTCTGTTTAGTTCATACTAGAGTTTAATTAGTTTAGTTTTATTTGTAAATTATTTTAAATCTGAATTAGTTTAACATTTTGTTTTAGTTTTCTCTAGTTCTGTTGTACAATATTAGGTAACTTATTTTCTCTGTTAATAAAAATAGTTTTTCTTTGTTTTTATATTCAAATGATATAGGAAACTATATTCTTTTTCATAAAGAAATGTTTTATAAAACAATTTAGTTTTAGTAGTATTTATTATCACAAAAGTTTTAAAAGATTTTTCTGTTAAGTATTGTTTCGTTACTAAAAATAGTTTGTCTTGTTATATTAGTAGTAGCCACCAAAATTTAGATGCCCATTATTTACGGTTTTTTATTGTATTGCTCTAGTAATGGTAGTTGGTTTCTTATCTAAAAATATTTAAAATAATTGTTTTATAAATTTTACTTTCTGTTAACTTAGTTGTTTTATACTTTGTTTTCTCTTATTTTAATATTTTATTGTTTCACTTAGCAAACACTTATGTTGTTTAGGATGTTGTTTTCATAGTTTTACTTGTTCTTTAAAAGTAATTCTTTTAGCTAGTAAAATATTTACTAAAATAATTTTGTTATATTTTACTTTGTTTTTGTTTTGTTACTATTTGAAAATATTTGTTTGTAAAGGAAAACTACCTTAGTTGTGTTTATGAAAACCTTGTTGATGTTAACTTTTGTCTTAAGTATTTCCTTCATCACAATTGTGGTGATGTAGTTTTGTTACTTGGAGTTTTGTCTTAAGAAATTCCTTCATCAACCTTGTTACTTTTGGTTCTTGTGTTACCTTGTGATTGTTAGTATTGATTGTTAGAAGTGTTTGCTTATGAATGCAATGTTTGTTATATAGATTTTCATCGGAGGGTGACAAAGAGTTCTATCAAGTACTTTTTTGAGAACGATACTTATCTTCATCAACAGTATAGGCAAGTTCACTTTGACCATCTATTTCATACCTATGTTTTAATGCATGTAGTGACATCATTCAACAAAATCCCTCCCGTAGTGTTATTGAAATTCTTGTAGTTGAGTAGAATGCATGAGGTAGGAACCCACCACTTGTTACTAAAGCCCCGGGAACGCTAGTTAGTTGATTGCTATGCCAAAGTAGACGGGGTCTGGTATGAGTGTTCGTGAGTGGTGTGAGAAGGAGGACTCTACGTCAAGACGAAAACTTCATGAAGGTATCTTCAAGTCCTGCATCTTCAATACCTCAAGACTTCGAGACTCGTGAAACAAGTTTTTCAATACACACTACTGGGTGAAGGATGGAATTGATGGGCATCCCTGGAGTAACCAGTGGATGGCTGGGATGCATGGGGAAGTGCCATGACATCTTGCGGAAAGGTTCACCCAGACTCAAAGAGAAGGATGAATACTTCATGCCCGGAAGCTTACCTGTGTAGCCACAAGTCATTATGGGCTCTAGCTTGGTTGATCTTTGTTGTGACTCTGTCTAGGCAGTGCTACGAGATGTAGTCGACATTAGGATTGGATGGGCACTGTCGGATAGTCAGGGAAGCACTCTGAAAGACCATGTTTCGTTCATCCTATTCTCAAACACCATGCAGTGCGAGGACTTACCAGGAGGGAACGAATCTTGTGGGTAAAGTACACAACACTCTGAAGAGTTAAACCTAATCGATTAGTCGTGTCCCCGGTTACGGACAATTTGAGCCTCTGGACTTGGATCTATCTCTGAACTCTCAACACTGGACTGATAACTAAGTGTGGGCAACTTATGATACTTATGGGCATTGAGACATTGGTTGGCGGAACCATGTCATGATAGGTAACTCCATAGTGAAATTCCTGATATTCCTTTGTTGTAGGAAAATAAAATCAGCTTTTACGCAAAAACTCAGACATAGAGCCACAAAGCCTTTGCATATAGAATGGCCTTTATTCTTCTGTTCTACCATGGTGATCTTGCCAGTACATTCCATGTACTGACCTACATGGCTGCAACGTCTTATGTTGCAGATACTCTTCTACGACGGGTAAGAGTACGATTCAGGGTTACGGTCCGCACTCAACTTGCCGTTGGTGTTATTGGGACTCCACTCCCGTTGACTGTATCCGCTCCTATTTTAAGGTATATATCAGTTTTATGTTAATTACATGTGATTGCACTTTGATATAAACATTGATGTACTGTGTGTGCCAGCATACTGATCAAGGGATGGCACAAAACACATAGAGGCTTGACCTTGCCAGGTCAGGTTGCTACAGTTATTTGCAAGGATTAGATCCGGTAGAGATAGACGTAGACGAAAACAGAAAGTAAAAGGTAAATTAATTGCATCAAAGTATTTTTGGTTTATAGATCTGAAAATATATTATGGAAAGTAGACCCAGGGGGCATAGGTTTCACTAGAGGCTTCTATCATGATGGCAAGTATTACAGTGGGTGAACAAATTACTCTCGAGCAATTGATAGAAAATTAAATAATTATGGAGATATCCAAGGCAATGATTATGCATATAGGCATCACGTTTGTGTCAAGTAGACCAAAACGATTCTACATCTACTACCATTACTCCACACATCGACCGACTCCTGCCTGCATCTAGAGTATTAAGTTCATGAAGAACAGAGTAACGCATTAGGTAAGATGACATGGTGTAGAGGGATAAACTCAAGAAATATGGTGAAAACACCATCTTTTTATCCTTGATGGAAACAATACAATATGTGCCTTGCTACCCCTACTATGTCCCTGGGTGAGGACACCGCAAGATTGAACCCAAAACTAAGCACTTCTCCCATTGCAAGAATTGCCAATCTAGTTGGCCAAACCAAACCAATAACTAGAAGAGACTTGTAAAGATATGAAATAATGCATATAAGAATTCATAAAAGACTCAAATAATATTCATAGATAATCTGAACATAAACCACAATTCATCGGATCTCGACAAACACACCACAAAAGAGTATTACATCAAATAGATCTCCATGAAGATCATGAAGAACATGGTATTGAAGAGCAAAGAGAGAGAAGAAGCCATCTAGCTACTAGCTATAGACCCAATGGTCTGTGGTGAACTACTCGCGCATCATCCGAGGGGCAATGGAGTTGATGTAGATGCCCTCCATGATCGAATGCCCCTCCGACAGATTACCGAAAAAGGCTCCAAGATTGGATCTCATGGGAACCGAGGCTCCTGGCAGCAGAAAAGTGTTTTCGTGGCTCCCTATGGTATATAGGGAATATTGTGAATTTATAGGCCGAGAAATAGGGTTAAGGGAACTATCATTGGCCCACAAGCCAGGGGGCGCCCCCCTGTGGCTTGTGGCCACACGGCGGCTCTCGTGACTTCATCTCCAAGCCTTCTCGGTTGCTTCTGGTCCAAGAAAATTATTCCGAAGATTTTATTCCGTTTGGACTCCGTTTAATATTTCTTATCTGCAATACTCAAATACAAGGAAAAAACAAAAACTCGCACTAGGCTCTAGATTAATAGGTTAGTCCCAAAAATAATATAAAATAACATATTAATGCATATAAAACATCCAAAACAAATAATATAATAGCATGCAACATAAAAAATTATAGATATTGTGGAGACGTATCAAGCATCCCCAAGTTTAATTCCTGCTCGTCCTCAAGTAGGTAAATGATAAAAACAGAATTTTTTATCTGGAATGCCACCTAATCATATTTATCCATGTACTATTCTTTATTGTGGCATGAATATTCAGATCCATAAGATTAAAACCAATAGTCTAATATCGACATAAAAATAGTAATACTTCAAGCACACCAGCAAGGCAATCGTGTCCTTTCGAAATAACATGGCCTTAGAAAGTTATCCCTAAAAAATCATATGGTCTCGCTATGCTCCATCTTCCCCACACAAAGTATCTAAATCATGCACAACCCCGATGAACAAGTCAAGCAATTGTTTCACACTTTTGGTGTTCTCAAACCTTTTCAACTCACACGCAATACATGAGCGTGAGCCATGGATATAGCACTATAGGTGGAATAGAATATGGTGGAGGTTGCAAGGAAAAAAAAGGGAGAAGATAGTCTCACATCAACTAGGCGTATCAACGGGCTATGGAGATGCCCATCGATAGATATTAATGTGAGTGAGTAGGGATTGCCATCCAACAAATGCACTTAGAGCTATAAGTGTATGAAAGCTCAAAAATAAAACTAAGTGGTCATGCAAGAAGAAATTCCACTAGTTATATGAAAGTGACAAAATAGGAGACTCTCTATCATGAAGATCATGGTGCTACTTTAAAGCACAAGTGTGGAAAAAGATAGTAGCAATTGTCCTTTCTCTCTTTCTCTCATTCCTTCTTCTTCTTATTATTATTATTATTATTATTATTTATTTTGGTGGGCATATTTGGCCTCTTTATTTATTTATTTGGGCTTCGCTGGCCTCTTTTATTTATTTGTAAAGTGTGGAAATCATCCCAACTTATGAGGGACTCATGGCTTCCATCATCCTTTTTTCACACGGAATAATCCTGTAATAATGAAAATCATCACACTTTTATTTACTTACAACTCAAAAAGAAAATTACAACTCGATACCTAGAACAAAATATGACTCTAATGCAGGATGAAAGTGATGGTGCATGTCATGAAAAACGGAATGGTGGAAGTTGCATGGTAATATATCTCAGAATGGATATGGAAATGCCATAATAGGTAGGTATGGTGGCTGTTTTGAGGAAAATATATGGTGTCTGTTTTGAGGAAGGTGGGTTTGATGTACCGGCGAAAGTTGCGCGGTACTAGAGAGGATACCAAAGGTGGAAGGGTGAGAGTGTGTATAGTCCATGGACTCAACATCAGTCATAAAGAACTCACATAATTATTGCAAAAGTCTGTTAGTTATCAAACAAAGAATTAGACGCATGCTCCTAGGGGAGAAGTTGGTAGGAGTTAACCATTGCGCGCTCCCGACCCTCACACAAAGGTTGACAATCATTAAAAAAATCATGCTCTGGCTTCGTTACATAACGGTTCACCATACGTGCATGCTACGGGAATCACAAACTTCAACAAAAGTATCTCTTCCAATTCAGAACTACTCACTAGCATGACTCTCATATTACCATCTCTATTATCTCAAAACTATATGCAAGGAATCAAACTTCTCATAGTATTCAACGCACTTAATATGAAAGTTTTTATTATATCCCTCTTGGATGCCCATTATATTAGGAATAAAATCATAATCTAAACAAATTACCATGATGTTTTTAATAAAATCTCAAAATAATATAAGTGAGGTATGAGAGTTCAACAATTTCTATAAAATATAACACCACCATGCTCTAAAAAGATATAAGTGAAGCACTAGAGAAACATTGCCTAGCTCAAAAGATATAAGTGAAGCACATAGACTATTCTAATAAATTCACGATTCAATGTGCCCCTCTAAAAAATATGTGTGCATCAATGATGATTGTGGAAACTAAAATTCAAAGACTCATATCATACAAGACGCTCCAAGAAAAATACATATCATGTGGTGAATAAAAATATAGCCTCAAGTAAATTTACTGACAGATTGAAGACGAAAGAGGGGATGCCATCCGGGGAATCCCCAAGCTTAGGATTTTTGGTATCCTTGAATATGGCTTGGGGTGACTTGGGAATCCCCAATATTAGGCTCTTGCCACTCTTTATTCCATAGTCCATAAAATCTTCACCCAAAACTTGAAAACTTCACAACAAAAAAACTCAACAGAAAACTCATGAGATCCGTTAGTATAAGAAAAATAAATAACCACTTAGGTACTGTTGTGAACTCATTCTTTATTTATATATGTGTAATACCTAATGTATTCTAACTTCTCCATGTTTCATACCCCCTGATACAACCTATAGATACATCAAAATAAGCAAACAACACAAAGAAAACATAATTTGTCAATAACACAACAGTCTGTAGAAATCTGTAGACTTCGAATACTTATGAAACTCTAAAATTTCTTAATTTTTAGGAAAATCAGGTAAATTTTTATATAAATATTTTGTAAAAATTTCATAGCAAAATCACGTTCCAGTGAATTTACATCATTCCTGGAATAAGAGCAAAAGTTTCTATTTTTCAGCAAAATCAAATTGCAAACACCGTAGACGATCCCAAAGGTCTTACTTGGATCAAACACTAATTTAAAAAAGAAAACACAATTATTACAGAATTAATAATGTTAAAAACACACCAAAAGAGAAACAAAAAACAGAAAGCAAAATAAAATTGGGTTGCCTCCCAACAAGCGCTAATGTTTAACGCCCCTAGCTAGGCAAAACGCAATAGATCTACGTATTGTCATCTTTGGTATGCAATCCGTAAGTAGCTCTAATAATAGATTCATAAGGTTATTTTATTTTATTTCTAGGAAAGTGTTCCATGCCTTTCCTTAATGGGAATTGGAATCTAATATTTCCTTCCTTCATATCAATAATTGCACCAATCGTTCTAAGGAAAGGTCTACCAAGAATAATAGGACATGTAGGATTGCAATCTATATCAAGAACAATGAAATATATTGGCACATAATTCCTATTTGAAACAATAATAACATCATTAATCCTTCCCATAGGTTTCTTTATAGTGGAATCCGCAAGATGCAAATTTAAGGAACAATCATCAAATTCACGGAAACCTAGCACATCACATAGAGTTTTTGGAATCGTGGAAACGCTAGCACCAAAATAACACAAAGCATGGCACTCATAATATTTAATTTTAATATTAATAGTAGGTTCCCATTCATCATAAAGTGTTCTATGTATAGAAACTTCCAGCTCAAGTTTTTCTTCAAAATATTTCATCATAGCATCATCAATATGTTTAGAAAAAGCTTGTTTTGGTTATAAGAATGAGGAGAGTTCAACATGGATTGCAACAAGGAAATACAATCAATCAAAGAGCAACTTTCATAATTAACGTCCTTGAAATCCAAAAGTGTGGGTTCATTGTTATTTAAAGTTTTGACCTCTTCAATCCCACTTTTATAATTCTTAGCATTAAGATTTATAAACTCTGAATCATTGGGAGTCCTTTTAACTAAAGTTGACTCATCTCCAGTCCCATATTTATCAAGATTTACATTATAAAACAAAGATTCAATAGGAGTCACATCAATCACTTTAACGTCTTCATCAATATTATCACGAGAACACACTTTTTCAAGCCATTCACGCTTAGCACGTATTCTAGCGGTTCTTTCCTTACACTCATCAATAGAAATTCTCATATCTTTAAATGAATCATAAATATCATTCTTGTGTGGAATAGATCTAATTTTCAAAGAATCAATCTCAAGAGAAATTCTATCAACGTTCCTAGCCAAATCATCACTCTTGAGCAATTTTTCTTCAACCATAGCACTAAAACCCTTTTGCGAACTAATAAATTATTTAATATTATTCTAAAGATCAGAGGCCATATTATTGTAATTTCCATAAGAACTGCTATAGGAATTACCATAATTACTATAGGAATTACTAGGAAACGGCCTAGCATTGAAATTACCTCTATACGCGTTACCAAAATTGTTCCTACCAACAAACTCCACATACATAGATTCATTATTATTTCCAATCAAAGAAGACAAAGGCATATAATTAGGATCAATAGGAGCACTCTTACTAGCAAACAATTTCATCAATTCAACCATCTTTTCACTCAAGGTATTAATTTCTTCAATAGCATGCACCTTTTTACTAATAGGAGATCTTTCGGTATGCCATTGAGAGTAATTTGCCATAATATTATCTAGGAGTTTAGTAGCTTATCCTAATGTGATTTCCATAAAAGTACCACCCGTGGTGGAATCTAAGAGATTCCTAGAAGCAAAATTCAATCAAGCATAAAAAATTGTATAATCATCCATAAACTCAAACCATGCACGGGGCAATTTCTAATCATTAATTTCATCCTCTACCAAGATTGTGCAACATGCTCATGATCAAGTTTCTTGAAATTAATTATATCTTTCCTAAGGGAGATGATCTTAGCGGGCGGAAAGTACTTGGAAATAAATGCATCTTTACATTTATTCCATGAATCAATACTATTTTAGGCAAACATGAAAACCAAGTTTTAGCACGATCTCGTAGTGAGAACGGGAATAACTTCAATTTACCAAGATCATTATCCACATCTTTCTTCTTTTGCATATCACACAACTCAACGAAAGTATTTAGATGGGATGCGGCAGCTTCATTAGCAAGGCCGGAAAATTGTTCTTTCATAACAAGATTTAGCAAAGCAGCATTAATTTCATAAGATTCTGCACTAGTGGCGGGAGCAATCGGAGTACTAATAAAATCATTATTATTAGTATTGTAAAGTCACACAACTTGGTATTTTCAGACATCGTGACAAAGCAAGCAATCAAGCACACAAGAAAACAAAAGGCAAACGAAAGAAGGGTGAACAAAAAGGCAAATCTTTTTGGTATTTTCTGAAAATCATTTTAGAAGTAGGGGAGAGGAAAAGGAGAGGCCAATGGCAAATAATGTAAATGTAAGAGATGATTTTTTGATGGGTACTTTGTAGGCTTGATGTAGATCTTGTCTTGACTTGCTATATTTCCTCCCCGGCAACGGCGCCAGAAATCCTTCTTGCTACCTCTTGAGATTGCATTGGTTTTCCCTTGAAGAGGAAAGGGTGATGCGGCAAAGTAGATAAGTATTTCCCTCGGTTGTTGAGAACCAAGGTATCAATCCAGTAGGAGGAACAATAAAGTTACCAATGGATGCACCTACACAAACAATCAAACTCTTGCACCCAATGCTATAAAGGGGTTGTTAATCCCTTCACGGTTATTTGCAAGGATTATATCCGATAGAGATAGATGTAAACGAGAACAGAAAGTAAAAGGTAAATAAATTGCAGCAAAGTATTTTTGGTATTTTTGGTTTAGAGATTTGAAAATATATTATGGAAAGTAGACCCGGGGACCATAGGTTTCACTAGAGGCTTCTCTCATGATGGCAAGTATTACGGTGGGTGAACAAATTATTGTCGAGCAATTGATAGAAAAGCGAATAATTATGGAGATATCCAAGGCAATGATTATGCATATAGGAATCACGTCCGTGTCAAGTAGACCGAAACGATTCTCCATCTACTACTATTACTCCACACATCGACCGACTCCTGCCTGCATCTAGAGTAGTAAGTTCATGAAGAACAGAGTAACACATTAGGTAAGATAACATGATGTAGAGGGATAAACTCAAGCAATATGATGAAAACCCCATATTTTTATCCTTGATGACAAAAATACAATATGTGCCTCCCTACCCCTACTATGTCACTGGGTGAGGACACCGCAAGATTGAACCCAAAACTAAGCTCTTCTCCCATTGCAAGAATTACCAAGCTAGTTGGCCAAACCAAACCAATAACTCGAACAGACTTGCCAAGATATAAAATCATGCATATAAGATTTCAGAAAAGACTCAAATAATATTCATAGATAATCTGAACATAAACCCACAATTCATCGGATCTCGACAAACACACCGCAAAAGAGTATTACATCGAATAGATCTCCATGAAGATCATGAAGAACATGGTATTGAAGAGCAAAGAGAGAGAAGAAGCCATCTAGCTACCAGCTATGGACTCGAAGTTCTGGGGTGAACTACTCATGCATCATCCGAGGGGCAATGGAGTTGATGTAGATGCCCTCCGTGATCGAATCCCCCTCCGGCAGATTACCGAAAAAGGCTCCAAGATTAGATCTCACGGGAACCGAGGCTCCTGGAGCAGAGAAGTGTTTCCGTGGCTCCCTCTTGTATACAAGGAATATTTGTGAATTTATAGGCCGGGAAATAGGATTAGGGGAGCTGTCATGGGCCCACAAGCTAGGGGCGCGCCCTACCCCCTGGGCGCGCCCTTGTGGCTTGTGGCCACATGGCGGCTCTCCCGACTTCATCTCCAAGTCTTCCGCATTGCTTCTCGTGCAAGAAAAATTATTCCGAAGATTTTATTCCGTTTGGACTCCATTTAATATTCCTTATCTGCAATACTCAAAAACAAGGAAAAACATAAACTGGCACTAGGCTCTAGACTAAGGTTAGTCCCAAAAATAATATAAAATAGCATACTAATGCATATAAAACATCCAAAACGGATAATATAATAGCATGGAACAATCAAAAATTATAGATATGTTGGAGACGTATCAACCGCCTAAGCGGTACTACCACTAGATCAGAGAAAAACTATCATGGCACTAAAATTGCCATAGCTTTCACGTATGAGCTCCGAATTGAGCAAACTGAAGCTTGTTGGATTCAGGATGACAAAAGCTATCCAACTTCAATATAGAGATGCGAAACCTCTATGAATGTAGAACCGACAAAAACTCCAACATCAAAAACATCATAGAAGATTCCTATGGACTCCATTTCCAATGAACTCAAGCTTGTCATGAAGATGACCATAAGCTCTAAAGCTCATAAAGATAAATACCAAATGAGAACCAAGAAATATGATGCAAGGATGCAAATGGTTTGAGCTCCCAACGAATGATATGATCAAGAAACCCACTTGAGAGCCCCCTTGACAGTACGACAATCGATCCTATAACCTGGTCTCCCAACTACCACCATGACACCGGTAAAATAGAAAACATATCAAGGGAAAATATATACCTTGCACATAGTCCACTTGAGCTAGATGATGACGATCTTAACTTCCTCAGGATGGGCCGCCTTTCTTGATTGCGTTGGCTCGATGAAGACTAGTTGATTGCTCCCCCATACTCCACTATGGGTGAGCCACTCTTCGGCACGTCTTCACAAGTCCATTTTCACCACAATGGACGGCAAGCTTCAAGCATGATCTCTTTGTGATGCTCCACTTGAACTAGCTCACCGCAATCTTAATGAAGATCACCACTTGATGTCATCGTCCATGGGTTGTATGAGATCTTCCTCTTGACGCAAGCCCATGAAGCAGACCTAACCCCACATAGAACTCTCACGTAGACCATGGGTTAGTATACAAAGTGTAATGGACAATGCTTACCATACCACGGGGTCACTTGATCCCTCTCGATACATCTTGTACGCTTTGTACATTGATCAATTTGATTCACTCTTTGAATTAGTCTTGATCAACCTTGTACCATATCTTCTCTATGACCAATATTTGGATAAAACCTTGAATACCACCTTGCTCACCATATAAAACTCCTTGAAACCAACAGATGGACTTCAAGAAGTGCATATGGACAAATCCTTCAAATAAAACTCAAAGCAACCATTGGTCCATAGGGATTGTTATGAATTACCAAAACCACACATGGATAAATGTGCTCTTACAAACAATTCTTTTTACTTTTTTGGCACTCTCTTGTCACACAAAACACTAGAAGCTTGGTGCCACTTCATCCATCCGGTTTTGATTCAATGGCTCACATCTTCATCAATATCACCATGCTTATGCAACATTGACCCTCAAAATTGAAAGGTGTCCTTCTGAGGTAACACATGCTCAATCAAGGATAACATCCTTCCTCTTGCCTAGTAGTATTGAAATCACACACCATGTACTCGGTTTTAGTTCTATTAAGCCTGAGATCTTACCAAGGTTTGTCTTCATAGCTCTAACCTTCTATTGAACCTCGTCCAATTATCATCGAATAACACCACATCATCCGCAAAGATCATACACCATGGAATATCTCCTTGTATATCCCCTATGACCTCATCCATCAAAGGCAAACAAATAAGGGCTCAAATCTAACCCTTGGTGCAGTACTATTTTAATCGGGATGTCATCAGTTTTACCATCACTTGTTTGAACACATGTCGTAACATTACCGTGCATGTCCTTGATGAGGGTAATGTACTTTATTGGGACTTTGTGTTTCTCCAAGGCCCACCACATGACATTATTTGGTATATTATGAAAAACATTCTCAAAGGCAATGAACATCATATGCATGTGCTTCTTTTGCTCACTGTATATCTTCATAAGCTGTCGTACCAAGAAAATAGCTTTCATGGTTGACCTTCCTGGCATGAAATCAAAATGATTTTTTGTCACACTTTTCATTATTCTTAAGCGGTACTCAGCGACTCTATACTATAGCTTCATTGTATGGATCATCGGCTTCACTCCACGGCATTTAATACAATGACTTTGAACACCCCTTGAAGATTAGCATTAATATACTCTGGCTTCATTCTTTTGGAATCTTGTTCACCCAAAAAATGAGGTTGAAGATCTTAGTTAGTCATACTATCGCTATGTCTCCAAGGCATCTTCACACCTCAATAGGGATATAATTAGGACCCATCGCCTTGCTTCCTTTCATCCTTTTTAAAGACTCCCTGACCTCAGACTCACGGATTCACCACACAAAACGCATGTTGGCATCATAAAAGGAGTCGTCCAATTCAAAGTTAGAGATCTCTTTCTCTTCATTGAATAGCTTGTCAAAGTACTCACGCCATTTATACTTAATATACTCGTCCTTCACCAAGAGTTGACAGGCTCAGTTCTTGAAGAATTTGATTTGGTCGATATCCCTCGTATTCCTTCCCTGGATCTTGGCCATCTTATAGATGTCCCTTTTACTTTCCTTCATGTCTAAGCGCTAGTAGAGGTCCACAAACATTTGACCCCTTACTTTACTCACAACATGGTTTGTGACCTTCTTTGGCACCTTGTACTTCTCTATGTTGTATGCACCCCTATCTAGGTGTAAGCGTTTGAATCATCTTTTTCTCCTTAATAGCCTTTTGGAGATCATCGTTCCACCACAAGGTATCTTTATCTTCGCTTCTACTTACCTTAGACACTCCAAAATCCTTCAGAGCCACCTTAGGAAGGAAATTTGCATCTTATTGCACACAGTGTCCGCATCACCTCCTTCCTTCCAAGGGCGCTCCTTAATGAACCTCTTCTTGAAATCTTGAGTTGCCTTCCCCTTGAGGTTCCACCACTTTGTTCTAGCGATTTTGGAGTGCTTATCCCACTGGACACGAATTAGGAAGTGGAAATCAGCCACCGCAAACTTATGCCGAGGAACAACACTCTCTTCGGGTATCACCTTACAATCTAGGCATGCACATTTTTCTTCTCTTATCAAGAGGAAAAAATCAATCTAGCTACAGTGTTGACCAGGACCAAAAGTTAAGAGGTGTGATTCTCTCTTTTTAAAGAGGGTGTTAGATACGATCATGTCATAGGCTAGAACACCTTCTTAATTCCAGATGGCATAGCCAAAGCCCCCATGCACCCCCTTCAAAACATTTATGAGATTCTACCCATGTGTCCATTGAGGCACCCTCCAATAAAGAGCTTCTTGTCAATATGTACACTCCTAACCATGCCCTCTAGGTCTTCTAAGAACTTTTTTCTGGAATGCACATGAGAATTGCACATCATTTCATTAAGAAAGGCGAGTTTTGAAAGTAACAAAAGGACTTCCCACAACAAACCCATATCTATGAAACAAATACAAAAACTTTGAGCTGATTACTCGTGTGTATCCACAGGTCCACATTACACTATTGTAGGTTGGGCCTGAGAAGACACATGCATCACACACCATTCGACCAAACTGTGTGTGATGCATGAATCGCAAAAAATAACAAAATATACTCGTGTACCAGAAAACAAAACATGTGTGATGGCCCATCCATCAGGCACGATGATGGTATGCAAACCATGTGTGATAGAGGGCACACGGTTAGATGAAAAACCTCATGTGCATGCGGTATGTAGTCGTAACACACACCGTTGAAATGTCTGAAGCGTGTGTGTTGATTGGCAAACTCTTTCTGGGGATGAATTGTTTGCCATGCCTAGTGATGACCCACAAGTATAGGGGATCAATCATAGTTGTTTCGATAAGTAAGTGTCAAATCCAACACGGAGCAAAAGAAATCAATAAACGGTTTCCATCAAGGTATTCTCTGCAGGTGTTGTAAGAGAGTTTTGATCGATAATCTGATAACAAGATATTTTGGGAGCAATTTTTATTGCTTGCACTGATGAGAACTTACTTCAAGGATCTTGTTTAATCCATAGATAGATATGGTGGACTCTCATGGCAAGAAACCGGGTTTAAGGGTATTTGGATGCACAAGTAGCATCTCTACTTAGTACGGAAATTTTGGCTAGCAAAAGGTTATTAGCAAGCCCCGCATGTTGAAGAATCAATGACAATATAAATTCTATGCAAATATACGTAAACATAACTCATTATGTTGTCTTCCTTGTCCAATATCCACTATTTGATCAAGTTTCGAGATAATTAATGAGGGGTCACAATCATAAAAGATTTCCAAGACGGTGTATTTGCATGGGAAATCTCTCTTCCTTATTTATTCTTGTATGAATTGTTTGACTAACTAACACTATATTTGTTAAATTTCAATAAGTTTTATCATCTACACTCCTTAAGTGAAGTCATTACTTCCCATGGGATAAGCATATGAAATTTATTTTGCAAAGATTTATGCTAGGAAATAAATAAAACATACTCGTACTACTATTTATTATATAAAATTTTACTCACGGTTACATTGATAGCACGAGAACGAGACAAACACTCAAAAACTACTTCATAATAATACCTTTTCTAAATCACAAGACATTGAAGATTGAACTAAGATAAATAATAATGGTAAAAGGTGGTGATGATATGGTTTCGGGGCACCTCCCCCAATCTTGCAATAAGCCAAAAGTGGTGCCCATACCCGAGTACACAAGTTTCGTTCTGAAGTGAGGTTCGTGAAGTAGTAGTGGGCTTGTCCTCCTTCCAAGGCATATGTTCTCCATCAAAGAAACAAGTGATAGTCTCCGGCATCCTGAATCCGCAGTCAAGCTCATCCTTTTAAACTTGGTTTCGTACTCACAGTTTTAGTTTTGTAGGTCATAGATTTGTGCTTGGAGATCATCAATTCAGAGGTGAAAGCTACAATAGCCTCCCAGATCTTGTTGTTGTTCCACTTCTGCTCATGGACAAAGTCCTTGATCATGGAGTAGTTGGCATTAAGTCCACACTCCAGTATCCTTTGGGACTTAAAGGGTTCCTACTCCACATCTGCAAGCTTGTCCTTCTCTTCTTCCTCCTTCTTCGTCCTCTCAGATATGAAACACCCCAACCCAAAACTCCATGGTTTCGAATGCTTCATTACTCCAGGGAGATAAGGATTGATCACCTTCTCGAAGAACTAATCCTTGGAA
Source organism: Hordeum marinum (assembly GCA_022496015.1). Taxonomy (NCBI): domain Eukaryota; kingdom Viridiplantae; phylum Streptophyta; class Magnoliopsida; order Poales; family Poaceae; genus Hordeum; species Hordeum marinum. The sequence continues at coordinate 435,610,226 of CM039672.1, read as the reverse complement.
GAGCTTGATGATGACACAGATATATAGATCATGTCACAAAACACCTCGAAAAGAAAACATGAGCAAAACTTGCAATACATATGTCAAAACATCCTAGACTATATATGATGAATGTTTATCTTGCATGACATGTATTAGAGAAGAAAACAGAGGGGAAAGTGCACATGGGGGCCATAAGCCACCACGGTGCGCCCAGGGGGTAGGGCGCACCACCTAGCTTATGGGTCCGATGAGGACTCCCTCGGTTATTTCCTATTTTCCTAATTTTTTATTTATTCCAAAACTGACAGAAAGTAATTTTTTATGGAATTCTTGACTGCTCCGGAAGGTCTCTTTTATGTAGACTTCATGTGTGATTACTTGACTAATGACTAACTCAATGTTAATGGGGTTACCTACAATATAATGTTCAAGTCTTTTCCCATTACCTTCAGTTTATTTCCCTCGTTTTTATTAATTTTGTTGGCTCCAGAACGGTAGAATTATTAGAGGATATAGGGTCCTTCCCATTTTGAGAGAAGTCTATGTGCAAATTTACTTAAATTGGACTTGTACAAAAGAACTTTGCAACCAATATTTAATTATAATTGTTGAATTATCTTATCATGTCATTTTTAACACTTTCTTTAAACAACTTGGCATTTTCATAAGGTTTTGTTCTCCACTCATAAAGAGAACTCATATCAAATAACCTATTTTCATCGGAAATTTAAAATCATAATTAAATTATTTAACTGGCCAATAAGCTTTATGTTCTAAGTGAAGAGGTAAATGACGAGATTTTCCATATACCATTTTATAAGGGGACATATCCATAGGATTTTTATCTCTATATTACTTAATTTTATTTGCCTAGTAGACTGAGGATGATAAGGTGATGATAGTCTATGGTTTACATCATATGTAGCTAAGATGAAAGCACCATGAATAAAATGTGAACCACCATGAGTAATTAAATACCTAGGAACTCTAAACCTTGGAAAAATAACATCCTTAAGTATTTTAATAAAAGTCTTATGATCAGCACTAATAGTTTTCCACCCACTTAGTAACATAATCAAGAGCAACTAAAATATGAATGTACCCAAGCAAGAAAGGAAAAGGTCCCATATAATCAAAACCCCAAACATCCAATGGTTCAATAAGAAGTGAATGGTTCATAGGAATTTCTTGATGTCTACTGATATTTCCAACTATTTGACATTCATCACAAGAAAGGACAAACTTACGTCCAATTATGAAATGAGTAGGGCAATATAAACCAGATTGTAATACCTTGTGTGTAGTTCTATCTCCGGCATGGTGTCCTCCGTATACATAGGAATGAAAATTCCTCAAGATTTGTTCAGGTTCATGCTTAGGTATACAATGTCTAATAATACCATCTACACCTTTATATAGATGTGGGTCATCCCTAAAGTAATGTCTCAAGTCGAAGATTTTGTTTTCTTTTATTGATAGGTATAGCTAGGTGGTATATATTTTACAATAATGTAATTAGCACAATCAGCATACCAAGTATTATCATGAGGAAGAATCATTAATAACAACTAATTGCTCATTAGGAAAACTATCATTAACACATATTGGGTCATCAACTATATGCAGATCAAACTCTTCTAATAAAAGAACCCACCTAATCAACCTAGTCTTAGAATCTTTCTTATCCATAAGATATTTAATAGTAAGATTGTCGATGTGAACAGTAACTTTAGAATAAAAAATATAAATTCTAGATTTATCACAAGTAAACACAACTGCTAAAAATTCTTTTTCATTAGTAGGATAATTTTTCTGAGCACTGTCCAAGGTCTTACGAGTATAGTGAATAACATTCAATTTCTTATCAACTCTTTGACCAAGAACAACACCAATAGCATAATCACTAGCATCACACATAATTTCAAAGGGTAAAATCCAATCAATTGGTTGCACAGTAGGAGCAGTAATCAAAGATTTTTTAAGTCTTTTGAAGGCTTCTACACAATCGTCATAAAAACAAATGGAACATCTTTTTGCAAGATATTAGTAAGAGGCCCAGAAATTTTAGAAAACTCCTTAATAAACCTTCTATAGAAACCAACATGACCAAGAAAGCTTATTATACCTTTGATATTGTTAGGACATGGCATTTTTTGATCGGCATCAACTTTAACATTATCTACCTCAATGCCGTTTTAAAAAATCTTATTGCCGAGGAGGATAACTTTGCTCACCATGACGTGGCACTTCTCCCAGTTCAAGACAAGACTCGTTTCCTCGCACTCTTCAAAACTTTGTCAAGATTGCTCAAAAATTCATCAAAATAAGTTCAGTAAATGGCAAAATCATCCATGAAGACTTCAACATTTTTTCACAAAAAACGAAAATATAGGAGTCATGTGTATTTGAAAGCTAGTAGGTCCATTGCATAAACCAAATGCATATGTTTACAAGCGAACGTTCCAAAAGGACAAGTAAAAGTAGTTTTCTCCTGATCTTGAGGAAACACGGGTATTTGAGAGAAATCAAGATATCCATCCAGGAAGAAAGAATCTATATGTTTAGAAAATAGTTCTAACATTTCATCAATTAAAGGCAAAGCATAATTATCTTTTCTAGTAGCCATATTCAATTTTCTAAATCAGTTACCATCATATAACTAGTTACAACTGTTTGTGGGATAAGTTCATTTTTATCATTGGGAACAACAGTAATGCCACCTTTCTTAGGGACAGAACGAACATGACTTACCCATCTACTATTAGATATATGATAAATTATAGATGCATCTAGGAGATTTAATATTTCATTTCTTACCACATCCTTCATCTTAGGATTTAAGCGGTGTTGATGATCAACTGTGGGTTTAGCATCAGGTTCCATATGGATTTTGCGTTGACACATAGATGGACTAATGCCTTTAAGACCATCCAGAGTATTTCCAATTACAATATGGTGTTTTTATAGAGTTTTGAACAATCTCATCTCTTCGTACACTGAAATGGCATGCTAGGCTATCGAAGTGTTGCCTCCTTCTTTAACCTCCATGATGAGAAGAATGAGACGAAGCAGGCCGAAGAGAAAGAGTGTCATCGACCAGTGCCAGTGCAGGCACCATGGACATCGATGATGTTATCATGGGTGTGGCGGCCATTCGGTGCACATGGTCATGATGTAGAGGTCCCTTGAAGCTGACTTGGCCAGTCACCGCACAGACGCACCAAAGAGGCAATGTCGCGGAATGGTCATCCCACCCCTCGGCAGCCTGAGGCCCCGTCAAGAATGTGCGTGGTAGTTGCACAACATCCTTTTCAACTGCCATATCATTGCTGATAACCGTGCTATCCTTGATGTCAATAGTCTGCTCACCAGGCTCGAGCGCATCCTTGGCAGAGATGACATACTGATGAAGTAGAGGTACGTCACCATTGTATCTTGGGGCTGAAATTAGGATGCAGCAGTACCACACGTGTGCCATGCGCATGCTAGCACTACAAGAAATATGTCAACTTGTGACCTTCTCTTAGTGACCCTGGAAGAAATGGTCATAAATCTATGACCATTTGAGAACAATTGGTCGTAAGCTATTCAAGGGGCTCCAAACCCTGAACCCTAACGACCATATTGGACAGAAAGGTCATAATTCATTATAGGAAATGGTCGTAAAGCAGACATCACTAGTTTGCTGCCTTATTTCGAGCTGATAACGACCAGTCGACCATATAAATGGTCACTACACTTCCGTTCAAATGCATTAGGATGATTAGGCAGCCAACTCAACAACCTCGCTTATGTGTCATTGCTTACGTGTCATTTTTTCTTACTTGTCATTCAACAGGGATCACACACTAACAGGGGGGCCATTTGACAACAGAAGCACACACACCGACAGGCAGGACCGAGCACCAAATTCGTTGGGTAAAAACTTTGCCCAAGCGGGGACCCGAACCCACGACCACTGGGTTGTGGCTGCTTGTTCACTACCACTGGGCTAGAGAGGGATTACTGTCCATCTACCGGAATGACTCTATATATTATATAAAACAGCAGTTGTCTTTTGCCAGATCTAAGTCATTGACAAGTGGGACCTATTCCCAGGATCAGACACAGCCAGCACTTAGCCAAAATTTCTAGGTCTTCCACGACAAGGGCGACTGCGAAGGCGACGCCGGGGGCAACCGGCGGGGGAGGTGGCGGGGGCCGGCAGCAGAAGCAACCGGCAGGGGGGACCAGCGGTGGTGGTGTCGAGGCCTCTAGCCTCAACCACGACAGGACGGCGACCTCACCGCTTGCCTCGCCCATGCATGGGGGACTTGCTACCACCTAGCATGGGGGAGTCGCCGTCGCCGCAAGCAGACCTTGCCCACATATGCACCCCTTTCCTCCCCCTCTCCTCTCCCCCCTCTCCTCTCCCCCTCTCCTCTCCCCCCTCTCCTAATTTTGATGTAGATTTGTTAGGAGAATCTCCACACACACACACACACACACACTAATTTGATGTAGATTTGTTAGGAGAATCTCCATGCACACACACACTGATTTGATGTAGGTTTGTTGTAAGCTTGGAAAAAATCTATTGGAAATGTCATTGATGAATTTGTTAGAAATTGTGAAGAGAATTTCTGGTGATGAAAATGTTAGGAGGATTGATGTTGATGAAATTGTTAAGAATTCTTTTAGAATTCAGTTAATTGTTTGCGGTGAATTATGTTGTTAGCAATCAATAGAACATAGCTCAAGTTGGTCTTTCATGTAAATTTGTTAAAGAAAATCAGCTCAAATCTGTTAAAGAACATTAATATTGATGTAGATTTGATGTAAACTAGGAAAAATTTCATTGATGTAGAGTTAGGCAGTTAGCATATGAAGTTGGGTGCCTACCTTATTTTATGAATTTAATGTTGATGCACTTAGATTGGTTGCTAAGTTGCAACAATTTGTTGTCTTTGGTAGATGGACTGAAGCTGGGTTAGAAAATGAGTTAGAAGGTTTTCCGAAGAACATATGAAGGGAGTTAATGAATTTATGCAATTTGTTTGGGGAAATTTTGCCAAGGATGTTGTCATTATTTGCCCATGCTACAAATGCCTCAACCGTTCAAGAAGAGCTCAAGGAATAGTGGAAGATCATCTGCTTCTTAATGGGATGTCCAGCACATATGATAGATGGATATATCATGGAGAACCTTTAGATGGACAACCTCAACATATTGAGACGATACACATGCCCCTCATATGATGGGTGATGGTGATGCTGGCATTGATTTTATGGAAAAGGTTTCGCGAGGGAATGCTGGTTTGGAGGAAGAGGATGGGCATGAAGATGACAGGATTCCTGACCAATTGAAGGATCTGTACAACTCTTAAGACCGTGCTGATGGACAGAAGTCAATGTTTGCTGAGGTGTTAGAGGAGGCGAAGCGTGCAGCTCACGAAGGGGGTAAATTTTCAAGATTTACCTTCACCGTGAAGTTACTCCACATCAAGTATTTCTACCAGATTAGCAATGCTGCATTCAATGCAATACTCCGCCTTTTAACCTTGCAATTCCCTGATACCTGTGTTCCCAGGTCTTATGATGAAGCATTAAGCATAATTCGCAGGTTGGGGCTAGGTTATGTTTCATTACATGTGTGCCCAAATAACTATGTCTTGTTTGGAAGGATTACGCCAAGCATGACAACTGTCCAAAATGCAATGCCTCTAGGTGGAAAGATGCTGGTGGGAAGAAGTCAATACCAGAGAAGGTACTGAGGCACTTTCCGTTGATACCAAGGCTGCAACGGATGTTTATCTCGAAGAAATCATCGCTAGAGGTACAATGGCACAAGCTGAAGCGGCAACCTGTGGACAATGAGCTAAGCCATCCAGCGGACGGAGAGGCATGGAAAGGATTTGACCATATTCATATAGATTTTTCTGCAGATCCAAGGAACATAAAACTTGGCATTGCCACTGATGGCTTTAATCCGTTTGGGAACATGAGCACATCTTATAGCATGTGGCCTATTTTTGTGGTGTTGTACAACCTGCCACCATGGGCATGCATGGATCAGTCCAACTTCATGATGTCATTGCTTATCCCGGGTCCAGAGTCTCCAAGAAAGGATTTCGATGTCTTTATGGAGCCCCTCGTAGAAGAACTACTCCAGCTCTAGAATGGTGTACCTACATATGATGCCTTGAGTCCGGAAGAAAAGTTCAATCTACATGCTGCAATCATATGGTCCATCCATGATTTCCCGGCGCTGCACACTCTGTCTGGGAGGATCACAGCAGGTTATCAGGCCTATGTCCATTGTGACAAAGACCCTTTCTCAAATAGAATAAGTAGCAAGATCTACTATATTGGGCAACGCCGTTTTCTTCCCCGAAACCATCGCTGGCGAAGAAGCAAAGATTTTAATGGTGAGAATGAAACCCGTGACAAGCCAGCTGAATTCACTAAAGAAGAGCTGGAGCAGCAACTTGAAAAGGTGAAAGATGTGAGACCAGGAAAGCTTGCAAAGAAAACAAAGCATGAGGAAGGTCAGCGTTGGGACCGGAGGTCTTGTTTGTGGGACCTGTCATACTGGGCTAATCTGAAATTAAGGCATAATCTCGATGTAATGCACATTGAGAAAAACATATGCAAGAATCTGCAAGGGACGGTTCTGAAAATTGAAGGAAGACAAAGGACATGGTTAGTTCTAGGCTTGATTTGGAGGACATGGGCATAAGAGAAGATTTGCATCTACAGCATGATGAAGATGAAGATTCATTTGAAATGCCACGAGCATGGTATACAATGACTAAAGAACAAAAGCTTGCATTCTGTGAATTCATAAGGGCGGTGAGATTTCCAGATGGTTATGCTGCTAACCTAGCAAAGTGTGTTACTTCTGATGGATTCAAGCTTTCCGTACTGAAAACCCATGATTGTCACATCCTCCTCCAAAGGATTTTACCGGCGGGCCTCCGAGGAATCATGGACAAGGATATATATGAAGCGGTTGCTGAGCTAGGAATTTTTTAGAGAACTATGATGCAAAACACTCAAGTTAACATTCTGCAAAGTGTAACATCCCAAAATTTAGAATTTTGGAATGTTAGTTATTTGAATAGGAGTAATTTAAAACTTTCTTGTGTTGATTGGTCTTAGCTAAATTTGACTAGGATTTAAACTTTTGGAGTTTATTGAATAACCAAATGAGAGGGAATAACATGACTTTTCCAATTATTCATTTGCATCTTATTTGGGGTTTGAGGATACTCAAAATATTTCCAATTCAAATATGAGAGAGGATGAGATGACTTCCTCAAATTATAAATCTGTTTAATAGTTGGATCTGGTTCCATTTGAAGTTTTTATATTATTTAGAAACAAATCGAACTCAAAACCAATATATTATGAGCGAAGGAAATATGACTCCTTCAATGCAGTTTTGTTTGTAAGTTCTTTAAATTATTATTTGTTTTTTTATCTAGAGTTCAAAAGTGTTTTGCGGAACATTTATAAACCCCAAAAATATTTTTATAAAAATATTATATTTATTGTATTTAGATTTTGGTCTTTAAAAATGTTCATTGTTTCCTATATTTGTATTTATACCTTTGAAAAAGTTCTGCTATTATTTGTAAATGACTTTTATCATTTGTTTTGAGCCAAAATCAGTTTTTGTAAACTTATAAATAGGAAAACCTATTCCTAATCCAAAACTGAACTGAGTCTGGCCCATCTCTATCCCTCGCCTGCGTGCACGCAGCAGTAGCAGCAACAGGCCGGCCCATTTCGGTGCTGTAGAGGAGCCCGCCCCGCAACTCCCTCCCTTCTGTTTTTTTCTCTTCCTTTGCCCTCTCACTGACGAGCTGACCCCACGATGTCATCCCTTTTCCCCACCCATGTTCTTCCTAGAGACCGAAGCCGATCCAAACTCGATCGATTCGATCGGTTCGCTGCCCCTCGTCGACGAAATCCTCTATATAAATTTTCCCCTACCTCCCTTTGTCCGTTTTTTCGCAAAAACGGAGTTCCTCGTGCCCTAGAGCTCCGTCCCGATCTCGCCGGAGTGCACTGCCAACAGAAACTTTCGCCGTCGATTCGACCGCCACCCGGGGTTCCCAGCGCCTCTCTTCTTCTCTGAGGTCTTCTCCTAGGTTTCCTCAATCTCCCTGACCATCTATATCGTGCAGGGAGGCGTCCGACCGAGCACTTCGGCATCGCCCCGGAGTTCCCGTCGCCAGCCGCCGCTCCAGCCGCTCTGTGTCCTCACGGGAGCAAGCCCCGGTCGTCTTTGAAGACGTCCCCGAGTCCATAGACTCCGTACGAACGCCGTCCCTACCTCCTAGAGCTCCAGGGAGCCTCCAAGCCGTCGGAACCATCAAACCAGAGCCGCCCGTCACCGTTCATCTCCAAGTCCGGCGCCCATCCTCTATGTTCTCCGGTGAGCAAACCTCAGCCGTCCGATCTACCCTGTACGCCTAAGATTAGATCTTTGTTTTGTTTATTTACTGCCGAACCGTTTTCTGTTATATTGTGGCTATTCGTCGGTTAAGCTTCACAGCGAACACCTTTTGGCCACTCACATTGCGCCACGTGGCGACACTACAGTTACCGCAGCTACAAATCCAGCAGTTTGGACAGATTTTATTCAAATTTTGTTTTGCTTATAACTTGAGATCCGCAACTCCAAATTCATCGATTCTTTTTCCTACATGCTCATATTTATCAGTAGAATCCAGCAGAACCAAATTTTCACACTTTTATACTGTTTAAATTTGAATTCATTCAAATTTAGTTTAAACTTCTGGAGGCCACATCTTTCAAACCGTTGATCCAATTCAAGTGATTATTTTTGCATTATGATCCTATTAGGTTGTAGCTGATTTTCACCTACTGTTATGCTACTGTTGTTAGAATGAAAAAAATGATTTCTTGCTGTTGGTTTTATTTGATGTTATTTGAGTGTGATGATTGATTTGTTGTGTTGTTTGAAACGTGTAGATTGTCCAGAGTGCGAGGCAAACTATTGCCAAGAGTGTGAGTTTGAGAATCAGGAATAAGGCAAGTTACACCTTTGATCATCCTTCATCCTATTATTTTCTATGCATGTAGTTCTATGTCACACTATTATATTGCATGTGTAGGAATTGTTATGTTGGTATCATATGCTAAACCCAGTTAGGATAGCCATATGCTTAGTCTGACCTTGATATCCTTGTCGCCATATTGGGTGTCGTTATATTGCAGTTATTGCTTAGCCTTGCTATGGTAGACATGGATTGGGTTTTGTGTGTCACATGGAAGTTGTGAGTGAAGTTAAGTAATGATTAATATAACAACATGTATTTTATTGTATCCTCCGGGAGGCTCTGCAATATTAATATTTAATTAATGAATCATCTGGGCGGATTGGTATGTTGGGACCAGTCGACAAGTATGTATCCTCCAGGAGGCTCTACATGACTCAGGAACGGTGGGGAATGCCGCTCGGGTTTAAAAAGGTTGAACATGTTTCATATCAAGTAACTTCCATGTGCGACCATTGGCTATGATGGGCCCTGGCTTAGTTGATCAGTTGTGGAAACCTTACCCGGATGTGCCAGGAGATGTAGCGGGATAGTTGGTACGGGCCTCCGTTGGGTGGAGGTGACTGCTTCCGAAAGACTTCGTCTCAATCTCCGGGTTGAGTCCAGTGGGTAAAGCGTACTAACCTCTGCACAGTGTAAAAACTAATCATGATTAGCCGTGTCCTGCGTTATGGACAATTTTGAGCAGCTAGACTTGAAACCTCTGGAAGATCTTATCACCTCAATACAATTAAATGTGAAGTGGGCTTAGTTATACCTATGATCCTCGGAGGCTCTCATAGGCGGGTTAAATTGGAGGCGGTCCAGTTTAACAATTAATGAACTAAAGTGTAGTAAATATTAAATACTTGATCAGTAGATATAAGTAAGATAAAATCAGCTTTCTGCAAAAACAAACCATAAGCCTTTCCTTTGTCATATCCTTGCATATAGATATGGTAGGTCTGTTATAACAATTTTGGTGTGATTTGCCAATACATTCAAAGTATTGACCCTCTATGGCTGCAACGTTTTATGTTGCAGGATTTTTATATGACGTGTGAGTGATGCGCATAGGGTTATGATGACTACACTCAGCTTTCCAGTGGTGTTGTTGGGACTCCACAGTTGTCTTTTATGCTTTCCGTTGTGTTTTATTTTGAGCTAGCCTTCGAGCTAAGCACTATGTAATAAATTGTACTCTGGATCTGCGATGTAATACTTATGACATGTGGATTATTCTTGGTATTTCATTTTGTACTGTGTGTGCTAGCTATTGATCCAGGGACTAGCACAGTAAGCACAGAGACATCGAATCTTATCAGGTTCGGGTCGTTACAGATGGTATCAGAGCCCATGTTGACTGTAGGTCGTGATCCTAGAAAATGGAGTAGTAAGAGCCATAGGAGTGAAAACATATTTTGCAAACCTACTCTACTTGTTAGTTTTACTCTCGTGCTTATACCTTCTCTTTTCAAATGTAGATGTCCCTTGTAGTTGTGTTAGTATCATTTGACTAGTTTTAGTTACCAGACCACCACTATTATGTTGAGCTTTATAAACGTTTCACGTGTAGTATGATGAGATCATATCTCTTGTGGATATGACCTTACCTGTAGGTTTTGCTTGTGTGGTGTGACTTGTGTGATTTGTTTGATTTGGAGTTTGTTGCTAGCACGTGGGTAGTGTTTTCCCCTTAGGCCTCATTCTGTCTATACCTCATCTATGCTTACCCACCAGATGTCGTCGAGACATACTAGAGCCAATGGATTAGGAGACAACAACGACAACAATGATGTTCCACCATACATGCAACAATTTCTTCAAGGACAGGCCCAGTTGATCCAACTGCTCACTCAGAACATGGGGAACAACAACAACAATCCACCTCCACCACCACCAGTGGATGCACTTACTCGTTTCTTGAGGTTGAAACCTCAGAGGTTTTCCAGCACCCCTGAACCTATTGTGGCTAATGATTGGCTTCGCTCAGTTAATAGGAACTTTGAGACTGTTGGCTCCACTAATGCAGAGAGAGTGAGGTTTGCCTCACATTTGTTGGAGGGTCCTGCCGCAGCTTGGTGGGACAACTACTTGGTCACATACCCTATTGCTACTATCACCTGGGCGCAATTTCAAGCAGGTTTTTGTGTTGCCCATGTGTCTGCGGGTGCCATGAGTCTGAAAAAGAAGGAGTTTCGTAGCTTGCGTCAGGGAGGTCGCATCGTGAATGAATATGTGGAGGAATTTAATAAGCTTGCACTATATGCTCCTAATGATGTTAACACTGATGCAGCTAGACAAGAGAAATTCTTGGAGCCTATATGATGACTTGGGTGTTCAGTTGACAGTGGCCACCTTTAATAATTGTCAGGAACTTATTGATAAAGCAATTGTCCTTGAAGGGAAGCATCAAGAGGTGGAGAACCGCAAGAGGAAGCACAACAACAGGTACAATTCAGGTGCTCACCAGAAGCCTCGTACTTCATCAACATCTGGGTACTATAATTCTGCAGTGGATGTTCATAATGGTCACAATCATCATAATGACAACGGGCATAACCATGGTGGTCATAATCATGGCAACAACAATGGAGGGAATAGGAGTCACACATCCAACCCTTCGACACCTAGGAAGGACATGAGCGAGATAACATGTTTTAATTACAAGAAGCAAGGGCATTTTGCACGAGATTGCACCGAGCCAAGGAGCGAGGATAGGAGCTTTGGAGAGAAGAAACCAAACCCTTTCAACAAGAGCCATGTTAATCACATGATGGTGGGGAGAGCTAATAATGCACCAGTCTTCGGTAAGATCTTAATTCAAGTTCCAATATCATGACTGTTCTATCATATTTATGCATGTCAATGGAGTTTTGGATCTATGCATTGAGTGACCCTTAAAACCTTGGAATGTGTATTATATCAAGTTCCCATCTAAATCCTTTGCTAGCCAACTCGAATCTCGAGGACGAGATTCATTTTAAGGGTGGTAGATTGGATAAGCGGTTGCTGAGCTAGGAATTTTTTTAGAGAACTATGCTGCAAAACACTCAAGTTAACATTCTGCAAAGACTTGAAAAGGTAATCCCAATTATTCTTTGCAAGCTCGAGAAGATTTTCCCTCCAACTTTCTTCACTGTGATGGTCCATTTGGCGGTGCACTTACGAAAAGAGGCAATGCTTAGAGGCCTTGTACAATACGGTTGGATGTACCCAATCGATAGAAGGCTTCTTACTTTTAAGCGTTATGTGTGAAACACGGCAAGACCTGAAGGTTCGATTGCTGAAGCATATCTCATTGACAAGTGCTTGACTTTTTGCTCTAGATACTTTGGCGATGTGGAAACAAGATGGAACCGGCCGGGCAGAAATAGAGAGCGGTCTGATTTGCAAAGTGGTGATGTCTCGGTTTTCAACCATGGTGTGAACTTTCTTGAAGCCTCACAATACTTGGAGGCTGGTGATGAGTATGACAAGATGGTTTGGTATGTGCTCAGCAATTGCGCCGAGGTTCTACCATATATCGAGTACGTTATATCTTGTGCACTCATTATATTTTTTTTCTTGGGTTGGCACCATCCTAATGTTTTAATTCACATGTTTTGTTGGCATTGCAGGAAATGCAAGGAAGAGTTAAATCAGGAAGAAAGCCAGATCAATGTTGATATAAGGGTTGCCAAGGGATTTGCTAAATGCTTTAAGAACCAGGTGAGATCTTTAGCCACATGTTTTATGTTTTCTATGTTATCACCAAATGTTAAATAGCATTATTACTAAATGGTTTATTTGTGCATATTGGAAATTTGCATGAGGAGAAGAAGGTCAGTGATGATCTATTTGCTTTGGCATGCTTACCGAATAAGCGAGTGAGAGTGTATTCAGCATGCATTGCTGATGGTGTCCGGTACCACATCGTTGACCGCGAGGAAAGAAGGAAGACTCGGAATAGTGGAATCGTCACTGAGGGGTCACATGATGGTGAGAACATTGTCTTCGATGGTCACCTGAGAAGCATCATGGAGTTGCAGTACAACTCTAGTGGAGGCATCCATCGCTCGGTTGTCTTATTTCGCTGTGACTGGTTTGATCTTAGTGGCAAGAAGAAGAGACACTATTTTGTCAAATATGATGGCCACTTCAAAAGCATCAACACTGGAAGGTGCCGGTATAAGAATGATCCCTTTATTCTATCAGCACAAGCAACAATGGTGTTTTATCTTCCAGACACATTTTTGCACGGAAAATGGCGAGTTGTGCAAACCTTTCAGCACAGACACTTGTGGAGTGTGGCTGAAACTGAAATGGAAAGGGGCCCCAGTGGTAGTGGACTAACATACCAGGATGATGACTCTACGAAAGTTCCGGTGCGAGCTGATGATGACTCTATGGAAGTTCCATTGCAAACCAGAGTGCGAAGGGGCCGAGAACGTGTGCTCGTTGATGCTGCAATAGTTGAAGGCATTAAGAAAATAAGAAAGGTGGTAGCGGATGGACATGAGAGCGGGAATGAGGAAAACAAGACTGATCATACTATGCTGCAATATTGTAGTGATGATGAGGAAAACAGAAGTGGGCATAGAGTTCCTTGTTTTGGTATCAACGACGATGAGTAGCGAATGGACATGAAGGTAAATTTTGTCTCCTTGGAAACCTAATACTATTACTGCATGTTCCTTGTTTTGATTGGTGATCAACCTTCTCTATAGTTTTTGTTGATGTGATCCTGGTGTAGTTTTTGTACTACAATTCTCTCCAGGTAGCAAAATGCATGAGACTTTGATGATGAAGAGGCAGATGGTGAAGATACAATGCAAAATCATGTAGTTTTGGTGATCATGATGTCTCTAGTAGTTTTGGTGACCATGATTTCTTAGTTTTGGTCAGAACTGTAGTTTTGGTGCCATTTTGGCTGATGGTGAAGATGGCTGTAGTGACTGGTGATACTTTGGGGCTTTTTTGGTGGCTTTTTTTGTTGTAATGTTGTTTTGGTGCTGTCTCTCAAACAACTAGTGACTCTGGTGCCATTTTTGATGGTTGTAGTGACTATTTTGTCAGTACTATTTCAATGCTTGAAGATTGAGCAAAATATGGCTGCAGAGATCATTTTGAAGATGCTTTTTTGAACTAAATTTTGATGGAGCTGTTGTTTTAGAGCTGTTTTCTTTGTCAGAGAACATTTTGATCTTTTTTCATCAATTTTGATGTTCAAAAGAAGTTGCATTTTGATGTGGCTCTAGTGATGGCTCCATAGAGAAATGGTTTGGTGTGATCCTAACGCAACACAGAGAAATGGCGTGCTCCATCAGACAGTAGTCTGATCCCACGCGCGTCTCCACAGAGAAATGACCAGATGGCAAAAATATGAGCGAGCAGGGACTCAAACCCACGACCGTGCGCTCATTTCTCTGTGTGTCTACTACCAGGCTAGGAAGAGGCTACTGGTATGTAATCTATGCCATCTCTTTTGAACTCATCAAACCGGTCACGTATCAAACACAGAACTCTGGACCCACTCTTTTCCCCATTCCTCCTCTCCACTCGACCCGCTCCACCTCTCCACTCGACCCACTCCACCTCTCCACTTGACCCGCTCCACCTCTCCGCCGTCGGCTCCTTCCTCTCCCATTGCCGCTGACTCCTTCCTCTCTCTCCATTGCCGACTCCTTCCTCTCTCTCGAGGTATGAATCCGCCGACTCCTTCCACTTCCTATAACTTAGTTTTTTGCTACTGTTTAGATTAGGGTTCTTGCCGCCGCCTAGATTGGATTCGATAAGATTAGGGTAGGGTTTTATTAGGATTGGATTAGATTAGGGTTTGATTATGATTGGTTTAGGTTTCTTGTCGTTGCTGTTTGGAAATTAGGGTTAGCTTTGCTACTAGAAAAATATGATATGGTTCAAATTAGGTAAAGTAGATAGATTAGGTTTCTTATCTACTGTTGAGGCCCTCTTGATGTTGATGTTTTTGGTAGTAGCAAAATATGGAATGAGTAGAAGAAGAAAACAGTTGTTGATGTTTTTTCCATCAAAAATGTCCTTGTTTTCTTACTACTATTCAAGGATGTTGTTGATGTTCCTCTTCTACTCATTGCCCCTTTGCCAAGATAGAGTAGTAGCAAACTGAGGTCATTGCCATTTATAGTAGTATTCCAAATTGAGGCCCTCGCAAAAACATGTAGTAAGTATTCTACTATTTTGAAGTGCTTGTTTCCTATGTTGTTTCATTTCATGGGGAATGAGTAGAAGAAGAAAACAAAGGTGTTCTTTCCATCATAAATGTCCACAAGTGCATTGCTTTTTTTTCTCAGTTTTGCCATCATAAACTTGGCTCTGTTCCAACTATGTCCAGTCGTGTTTATGGTAACTTGTTGTTTAATTACAATGTTGCTTTTCAGAGAGGAGGGGAGGTCGCCACCACCGGTTGCGCTCTGCTACGCCAAGAAGTGAGATGGCCGGCTTGGAATATTTCAAGTTCTTAGATATCATAATTGAGAAATCCTGCAGTAGGCTGGTATATTCAAGACAAGATCTCCCCTTCACCCATCTCTGTATCATCACTCTGCTGTCTAGTGCTTGATCGGCACAATTAACCACTGCTTCACCCTCGCTGCAGAAGTTGCCTAACAAGTTTGCGAAGATGATCGATGGTCGTGAGCCCCAGAAAGTGAAGCTGCGGGGGGCGGCAGTGGGCTTTGCAGGCTGTGGGACGTGTTGGTGGTGTTCGATGCCTAAGGCCACATGTACCTAGGACCCGGCTGGAAGCATTTCGCCCGCGCCCATGACCTGCAGCTCAGGCAGTTCCTTGTCTTCCGCTACAACGGCGACGCCATGCTCACTATGAAGGTGTTCGACAACACCATGTGCCGCAGGTACTACCAGCATGACGATGATGCCAGTAAGCTCTCTGCCTCTCTTCTTCCCATCCTTTTGGCTTCATTTTGATGATGACACTGATTGCTAAAAAAACTTTGTTGCATTTGGCTAGGCAGTGGGAGCAGCAGCGGGGATGACGAGGAGCAGAGCGGGGAAGAAGAGGAGCAGAGCAGGGAAAAAGAGGAGCAGAGCGGGGAGGTGCAGCCTATTCTGGCTGACGACGACCTTGCTATGGTGGCGGCTAACGGTGACCTTGCTATGGTGGTGGCTGACGACGACCTCGCGATGGTGGTGCCTGACGATGACCTCGGGATGGTGGTGCCTGACGATGACCTGGCGATGGTCGTGGCACCGGCGAGCCCACAGCTGGGAGACAGGACTAGGCCAATTCTGGTAGAGGAGTACATTCGCCCCGTCGGCATTCGCCACTCTGAGCGCATCAAGATGATGAAGTAGAAGAAGGATAAGAAGGAGTGAATATGTTAAGAAATCTAGTGACAATGTTAAGCATGTTAATCTGAACATGTCAATGTTAAGTATGTCAGGTTTAAGCTTGTTAGTGTAAACCTCTTAAGTATGACAGTGTCATCCAAGCTTACATTGAAATCGATGAGAATTGAAATTTTCTGCATGCTCATGGATGCTCAAGTATGACAGTGTCACCTAAACATGTCAGTTTCTTAATTATGAATATTCAGTTTGGTAATTATGGGTTTTTGTGCATGCTCATGTATGAAACAATATAAGTTTCATTTTGTGATTGTTAAAAACATTCTTTTTCATCATAGAATCACCAACACCTATGCATGATCCAACAGTCGTCGCGACAAGTTCGACTGGTTTTGAAAACACCATAAAAAATTCAAAAAAATGGGAGACCTCCATGTCACATCATCAAATGTTGCCTACCAACTAGCAAAAATATTACACTTGGAATACCGATGTTTTCTTGAAAAAGTGTTCTCAAAAATGACCTACCATGAACGAAGATTCATGGCTTTCAAGCCGAACGAGCAATGATATGGCCACATTCGTTGAACAGTTTTATGATAATATGACCAAATTTGGCACATGCCTCCATCTTGTGATGGCAAACAATGTTGCCTAAGAGAGGTTCCAACTTGTTTCACAAAAAAACATTTTTCATTTTTTGAATGCCAAAAACACGTCTTTTTCGTGAAGCGGCTACAAAGAGAGACATTCCAAACGGCGCCATTCAATGTCTATTTTACAGGCGGTCGCCAAAAATCATGCATTTCCGACCCTGTAGCTACTCCCGGCCATTCAGCCAACCATCGACCGATTCAACTGGAACCGGCTGAAATTTTAACTACGGGTCCTCCATAGCTTGCCCATTATTTTTGCTACAAAATCATTTTTAGCTTCATAGGTAGGCATTTCATCATAGAATCACCAACAGATATGCATGATCAAACCCCTAGCCACGGACGGCCGAAGTGACAAGTTCAACCGGTTTTTGAAAACACTGTAAAAAATCAAAAAAAATCAAAAAAATAGGAGACCTCCGCGTCACATCATCAATATGGCCTACCAACTAGCAAAAATACTAAACATGGAATACCGATGTTTTCTTGAAAAAGTGTTCTCAAAAACGACCTACCATGAATGAAGATTCATGGCTTTCAAGCTGAACAAGCAATGATATGTCCAGATTCGTTGAACAGTTTGTGATAATATGCCCAAATTTGGCACATGCCTCCATCTTGTGATGGCAAACAATGTTTCCGAAGAGAGGTTCCAACTTGTTTCACAAAAAAAAATATTTTTCATTTTTTGAATGCCAAAAACATGTGTTTTTCGTCAAGCGGCTACAAAGAGAGACATTCCAAATGGCACCATTCCATGTCTATCTCAAAGTAGACCTTATTTTACGGGTGCTTGCCAAAAATCATGCATTTCCGATCCTCCTAGCTACTCCCGGCCATTCAGACAACCATCGACCGATTGAGCTGGAACCGGCTGGAATTTAAACTGCGGGTCCTCCATAGCTTGCCCGTTAGTTTTGCTAAAAATCATTTTTAGCTTCACAGGTAGGCATTTCATAGAATCACCAATAGATATGCATGATCAAACCCCTAGTCACGGACGGCTGACGCGACAAGTTCAACCGGTTTTTGAGAACACCGTAAAAAATTCAAAAAAATCAAAAAATGGGAGACCTCCACGTCACATAATCAAATATGGCCTACCAACTAGCAAAAATATTAAACTTGGAATACCGATATTTTCTTGAAAAAGTGTTCTCAAAAACGACCTACCATGAACAAAGATTCATGGCTTTCAAGCCGAACGAGCAATGATATGGCCACATTCGTTGAACAGTTTGTGATAATATGCCAAAATTTGGCACATGCCTCCATCTTGTGATGGCAAACTATGTTGCCGAAGAGAGGTTCCAACTTGTTTCACAAAAAAACCATTTTTCATTTTTTGAATGCCAAAAACACGTGTTTTTCATGAAGCGGCTACAAAGAGAGACATTCCAAATGGCGTCATTCCATGTCTATCTCTAAGTAGACCCTATTTTACGAGCAGTCGCCAAAAACCATGCATTTTCGACCCTCGTAGCTACTCCCGGCCATTCAGACAACCATCGATCGACTGAGCTGGAATCGGCTGGAATTTAAACTGTGGGTCCTCCATAGCTTGGCCGTTATTTTTGCTAAAAATCATTTTTAGCTTCACAGGTAGGCATTTCATCACAGAATCACCAACAAATATGCATGATCAAACCCCTAGCCACGGACGGCCGAAGTGACAAGTTCAACCGGTTTTTGAAAACACTATAAAAAATCAAAAAAATCAAAAAAATAGGAGACCTCCGCGTCACATCATCAATATGGCCTACCAACTAGCAAAAATACTAAACATGGAATACCGATGTTTTCTTGAAAAAGTGTTCTCAAAAACGACCTACCATGAATGAAGATTCATGGCTTTCAAGCTGAACAAGCAATGATATGTCCAGATTCGTTGAACAGTTTGTGATAATATGCCCAAATTTGGCACATGCCTCCATCTTGTGATGGCAAACAATGTTTCCGAAGAGAGGTTCCAACTTGTTTCACAAAAAAAATATTTTTCATTTTTTGAATGCCAAAAACATGTGTTTTTCGTCAAGCGGCTACAAAGAGAGACATTCCAAATGGCACCATTCCATGTCTATCTCAAAGTAGACCTTATTTTACGGGTGTTTGCCAATAATCATGCATTTCCGATCCTCCTAGCTACTCCCGGCCATTCAGACAACCATCGACCGATTGAGCTGGAACCGGCTGGAATTTAAACTGCGGGTCCTCCATAGCTTACCCGTTATTTTTGCTAAAAATCATTTTTAGCTTCACAGGTAGGCATTTCATAGAATCACCAATAGATATGCATGATCAAACCCCTAGTCACGGACGGCTGACGTGACAAGTTCAACCGGTTTTTGAGAACACCGTAAAAAATTCAAAAAAATCAAAAAATGGGAGACCTCCACGTCACATAATCAAATATGGCCTACCAACTAGCAAAAATATTAAACTTGGAATACCGATATTTTCTTGAAAAAGTGTTCTCAAAAACGACCTACCATGAACAAAGATTCATGGCTTTCAAGCCGAACGAGCAATGATATGGCCACATTCGTTGAACAGTTTGTGATAATATGCCAAAATTTGGCACATGCCTCCATCTTGTGATGGCAAACTATGTTGCCGAAGAGAGGTTCCAACTTGTTTCACAAAAAAAACCATTTTTCATTTTTTGAATGCCAAAAACACGTGTTTTTCATGAAGCGGCTACAAAGAGAGACATTCCAAATGGCGTCATTCCATGTCTATCTCTAAGTAGACCCTATTTTACGAGCAGTCGCCAAAAACCATGCATTTTCGACCCTCGTAGCTACTCCCGGCCATTCAGACAACCATCGATCGACTGAGCTGGAACCGGCTGGAATTTAAACTGTGGGTCCTCCATAGCTTGGCCGTTATTTTTGCTAAAAATCATTTTTAGCTTCACAGATAGGCATTTCATCACAGAATCACCCACAAATATGCATGATCAAACCCCTAGCCATGGACGGCCGACACGACAAGTTCGACCGGTTTTTGAAAACACCGTAAAAAATTCAAAAAAATGGGAGACCTCCGCGTCACATCATCAAATGTGGCCTACCAACTAGCAAAACTATTAAATTTGGAATACCGATATTTTCTTGAAAAAGTGTTCTCAAAAACGACCTACCATGAACAAAGATTCATGGCTTTCAAGCCAAACGAGCAATGATATGGCCACATTCGTTGAACAGTTTGTGATAATATGCCAAAATTTGGCACATGCCTCCATCTTGTGATGGCAAACTATGTTGCCGAAGAGAGGTTCCAACTTGTTTCACAAAAAAACCATTTTTCATTTTTTGAATGCCAAAAACACGTGTTTTTCATGAAGCGGCTACAAAGAGAGACATTCCAAATGGCGTCATTCCATGTCTATCTCTAAGTAGACCCTATTTTACGAGCAGTCGCCAAAAACCATGCATTTTCGACCCTCGTAGCTACTCCCGGCCATTCAGACAACCATCGATCGACTGAGCTGGAACCGGCTGGAATTTAAACTGTGAGTCCTCCATAGCTTGGCCGTTATTTTTGCTAAAAATCATTTTTAGCTTCACAGATAGGCATTTCATCACAGAATCACCCACAAATATGCATGATCAAACCCCTAGCCATGGACGGCCGACACGACAAGTTCGACCGGTTTTTGAAAACACCGTAAAAAATTCAAAAAAATGGGAGACCTCCGCGTCACATCATCAAATGTGGCCTACCAACTAGCAAAACTATTAAATTTGGAATACCGATATTTTCTTGAAAAAGTGTTCTCAAAAACGACCTA
Organism: Hordeum marinum; assembly: GCA_022496015.1. Lineage (NCBI taxonomy): Eukaryota > Viridiplantae > Streptophyta > Magnoliopsida > Poales > Poaceae > Hordeum > Hordeum marinum. The sequence goes on along the minus strand of CM039672.1, from coordinate 435,589,422 downwards.
TCATGAACAAAGATTCACGGCTTTCAAGCCGAACGAGCAATGATATGGCCACATTCGTTGAACAGTTTGTGATAATATGCCAAAATTTGCCACATGCCTCCATCTTGTGATGGAAAACAATGTTACCAAAGAGAGGTTCCAACTTGTTTCACAACAAAACCATTTTTCATTTTTTGAATGCCAAAAACACGTGTTTTTCATGAAGCGGCTACAAAGAGAGACATTCCAAATGGTGCCATTCCATGTCTATCTCAAAGTAGACCCTATTTTACGGGCGGTCGCCAAAAACCATGCATTTTCGACCCTCGTAGCTACTCCCGGCCATTCAGACAACCATCGACCGATTCAGTTGGAACCGGCTAGAACTTGAACTGCGAGTCCTCCATATCTTGCCCGTTATTTTTGCTAAAATTCATTTTGAGCTTCACAGGTATGCATTTCATCATAGAATCACCAACAGATGTGCATGATCAAACCCCTAGCCACCGACGGCCGACACGACAAGTTCGACCAGTTTTTGAAAACACCGTAAAAAATTCAAAAAAATGGGAGACCTCCGCGTCACATCATCAAATGTGGCCTACCAGCTAGCAAAAATATTAAAATTGGAATACCGATGTTTTCTTGAAAAAGTGTTCTCAAAAACGACCTATCATGAACGAAGATTCATGACTTTCAAGCCGAACCAGCAATGATATGGCCACATTCGTTGAACAGTTTGTGATAATATGCCCAAATTTGGCACATGCCTCCATCTTGTGATGGCAAACAATGTTGCCGAAGAGACGTTCCAACTTGTTTCACAAAAAAATCATTTTTTAATGCCAAAAACACGTGTTTTTCGTGAAGCGACTACAAAGAGAGACATTCCAAACGGCGCCATTTCATGTCTATCTCAAAGTAGACCCTATTTTATGGGCGGTTGCCAAAATCATGCATTTCTGACCCTCGTAGCTACCCCCAGCCATTCAGACAACCATCGACCGATTCAGCTAGAACCGGCTAGAATTTGAATTGCGGGTCCTCCATAGCTTGCCCGTTATTTTTGCTAAAATTCATTTTTAGCATCATGGGTAGGCATTTCATCATAGAATCACCAACAGATATGCATGATCAAACCCCTAGCCATGGACAGCCGTTGCGACAAGTTCGACCGGTTTTTGAAACACAGTAAAAAAATTAAAAAAATCAAAAAAAATTGGAGACCTCCGCGTCACATCATCAAATGTGGCCTACCAACTAGCAAAAATATTAAACTTGGAATACCGATGTTTTCTTGAGCTATTCAGTATGATTTTAACCATTATTTCTACAAATTTTACAAAAAAACCTAAAATTTCCTGCCTCCAAACCCAAAAGAATTTGCCTCCCATCCCAAAATTTTCCCTCCATTCTCCCAAAATTTCCCTCCCTCTCCCAAAATTTCCCTCCACGCCCTCTCCCACTAACAGGCGGGACCCACCACTCACTCTCCCAGTAACAGGTGGGACCCAGCACTCCCTCTCCCACTAACCCGCGGGATCCCCTCCTCTCCCTCCCACGACCGCACTCATTCCTCATCCCCTTCCTCCCATGACCGCGCCACCCCGTCCCTCCCCTGCTCCACGCCGTCATCCCTCCCCTGCTCCATGCCGCCCCGTCCCTCCCCTGCTCTACGCCGCACCACCGCTCCTCCCCACTCACCAAAGTTCCCATCCCCTCTCCCCGACGAACCCTAGGTTCTTCCTCCCCACTCTACGCCGCCTCCCCCACTCCCTCCCCTGCTCTGCATCGCCCCACCGCCCCTCTCCCCTCTCCCCGACGACAAATCCCCCCTCCACTCTTCCCTCGGCGACGGCGGCTACATCAACGACATCGAAGGCTACATCGACCGCTCCGGCTACGACTACATCGACTACGGCGACTACATCGACAACGGCGACTAAATCATCCACTTCATCGACGATTGACGACGGCAAGTACTTCTCCCCTCGATCCATCTCCCCTCGATCCATCTCCCCTCGACCTTCTAGGGTTCAGTAGATCCCCCTCCTAGTCGATCTAGGGTTAGGATTCGGTCGATCTAGGAGCACCTGGTGGTTCTTGTTCATGTTCATGGGACAGATTCTAGGGTTAGGAGCTCCTGGTGGTTCTGTCGATCCCCCTCCTGGTCGATCTAGGGTTAGGACCTCCTGGTGGTTTGTTTGATCCCCCTTTGGTAGTCTGCTTCATGGGGTTAGGGTTCAGGTTGATGAAGAGGAAGTGCATGATGTTAGGGGATGGATCTACGGGGATGGGGATGGATAAGGAAGTGGATGATGTTAGGGGATGACCTCCCTCTGGTTCATGTTGCTTGCTAGCACACATGGTTAATTAGGGTTTCCATCAGCAGTACTTGCTTGTATCAGTAGCACTTGGAGAATAAGCACTAGGGTTTGTATCAACAATACTTGCTTGCTTGCTGCTCTTCAATTTCCTTCCTTGCTTGCTTGTTTCTATCAGTAGCACTATGCTTGTTTCTATCAGTAGCACTTTGCTTGCTTGCTTGCTTGTATTAGTAGCACTTATGCACTTTGCTTGCTTGCTACTAGGGTTTGTATCAACATGTACTTGATTGCTTGTAGCACTTTGCTTCAATATTCTTTATGTTGTTACATCTTACAGGCTTGTTCATGCATTGACTGCTTGGGTGTAGTCATCGTTTGATTTTCTGTTACATTAATGTTGGCAATTATGTGTTGGGCCCTGCATTGAGGGAGAAATCTTCTAAATTGCCTGCATAATCATGATTTCAAGGCCCAGTATTATTGTTAACACTGCTTACTTCTTTATTCATCAACTGTTGGGCAATCGGTTGCTATGAATGCATAAGTTTGCCTCCATTAGGGAAAACAGCTTGATGTAGTGAAGATATTAAGAGATGCTTCATATCTTTCCAGTGTACATGCATGCTTGTTTAGTGCACTTACATGTTTGCTTAATTAATAACACTACATCACTATATTGTTGATCCATCAAGTTTGCTTCACATGTATTCCATGTATGTGCATGCTGGTCCAAATGCTTTCCTTTATTAATACAAGTGCATCATTTTACTTTATCCCTATTGTATCTGATTGTTGTTTATTATTTTTTGCAAGCACCACCTCAAGATCATCCATGGCAAGGATGACAAGGTCAAAGATTCGGCTAACCGTTGGTATGCAACTTGCTCCTTGTGGTTATACTGTCAATTTTATAAAATATGTGTCTTAATATGATGAGTGAAATGTATTGCTGCGATAGTATGCAACTTGCTCCTTGTGGTTATACTGTTAGTTTTATATAAAATATGTGTTTAATATGATGAGTGAAATGTATTGCTGCAATAGTATGCAACTTGCTCCTTGTGGTTATACTGCCAGTTTTATAAAATATGTGTCTTAATATGATGAGTGAAATGTATTGTTGCAATCTGAATAAGCTGTCTTAATTGTGTCTGTTTGCTGTTAGTCTTTCATACCCGAATAACTAGGATTAAATGATAATAAAATCTCATAAGATATGTTTGGCTGGCTGGCCATGCATTCCAACCATTCAACTAATAGTTATGTTTCCTTTATCATGCAAAGAAGAGCCTCTCACCGAGTACGAGAAGGTTAGGGCTGGAAATATGATGAGGAACAATTGGATGTTCCAGTCCCTTGGCATCGGTGTAATAGCGTCGATGATTAGGAAAATGAATGATGTACAAGAAGGTAGAACTGATGAGGTTCAAGAAGGTAGTGGAGTTATCAATTATGACCCAGAGTACAATCCTAAGGAGATGAAGTTATTGATGGAGAGGAAGTGGATGATGTTGTAGTGCGGAAGACTATTAAGGTGCAAACTCTGTCTTGCTTGGAGGGTTGGGGTTCTTGTATGCTCTGTGTTTCCTTGTGCTCACATATTTGTCTTGTGATCTAATGCTTTTTTCCGTGCTATTTGTATGAGGCACTCAAGGAATCTAGGAAGAAGAGGCCTGGTGTTAAGAAGACAGCCAACAAGAAGAGGAAGAGCTCAGAAATATCTGCTGCAATGCCTCTAGGAAGGGTGATGGCCCCACCTCCAGGACAAACAAAGAGGATCCTGGAACCTGATGAACCAGGCCTTGCTATAGTCACGAGGCAGAAAGCAAAGATGCCGGCTGCGATGGACCATCAGGAAAGTTCGTTGCGCATGGACTCTCAGAGCTCGGTGCAAATGGGTGATGAGTTTCTGCCCATGGATGATGAAACCACTCGGTGCATGGATAAAAGAGGCACTGTCTGTCTAGATGAAGGAGGAGCTATCTGCATAGATGAAGCAGGCACTGTTCACATAGACATCAGCCCTGATGCACCTTCTATTGACAGGAATGATGTCATCAGTGAAGAAGAACAGCAGCTTGTGCTCTCTTTTACTTCTACATTTTTCCAAATGGAAGTGATCATGTATGGTTACCTGTGTTAGCAAAACCATTCCTGCATTTGTCGATTTCTCTTCTAATTTATGAGTTCAATTTCATTTTCAGATGCAATGACTACCAAGCTTAGACAGAGAAAGGGCAAAGGGCTAGCGAGAATCACCAAGTCGCTTGGTAGCAAGGTGCCTATCCAAATTGCTGAAGGGATGAAGCGTCCAGAGAAGCCTCTGCAGGCAGCAAAGCTTGCTTCTGAGTGTGGACTCATTGCAAGAACCCATCTGCCAGTTCTTCCTCACTTCAAGGAATACAAAAAAATGCTAATCTATTGGAGAACTACATTGGGAAAGTTGTTGTAAGCTACTTGTTTTCTAGTTAATGTGCTATCTATTTTCTGTTACACCTATGTATGATCACTAATATTGTTCCTACCTTGTTTGATGTCTTGGTAGGCAAATTTTGAGATGAACATGGAATCGGAGACTATCAAGACCGCGTGCAAAGATATTCTGCAGAAAAATTCAAAGAACAGACGTCATCAGATCAAGAAGAAGTATTTTGATACCGTAGCAGCAAACAAAGTCAGCATCAAGTCTCCGGTGCCGGATCTGACGGACGGTGAATGGCAAGCTCTAGTGGAGATGTGGTCTACCCCAAGACACAAGGTTTGTCTCTGCTTTGTTTGCTGCTTTATGTTCTGCACATGATATGCTAGTGCTAGATCATGCTAACAGTATGGTTTTTTGTAGGAAACCTGTTTGTCGAACAAGATGAATCGAGAAAAACTTGTGTATGCATAGAAAACTGGTTCCAAGCACTACACAGCACACATTTTCACCACAGTGAGAACTTTTTTCTAGAGACCTTACCGCTTGATCCTCATTGAATAACATTTTTGATTCTTGCTGAATAACATTTTGATTTTTGTTGAAAATCATTTCGGAAATAAGAGCGGAAGGGTGAGGAGCTGTCTGTGATTGACTTGTTCAAGGCCACCCACAATAGCAAGAAGCATGAGTTTTCGGAGCCAGTAAAGAAAGCTATAGTAAGTCACTCCATGCTTTGTCCCGCCAGTTCAAACTTTTATCTAGAGCCTAAGATAAGTTTGGTATGCTTTGTTGCTGTTTGCTAAAGCCTAAGATAGGTTTGATGTTGTTTGATTCACACTTCTATCATGCCCTGTTTGATTCACAACCAGTTCAAACTTTTGTCATGCCCTGTTTGATGTTGTTTGACTGGTTTGTCTATCCAGTTCAAACTTCTAGAGCCTAAGATAGGTTTGATGTTGTTTGCCTAGTTTGTCTAGCCAGTTCAAACTTCTGTCATGCCCTATTTGATTCACAGCCAACAAGAACACAAACTATGTTCGATGCTTTGATGTTGTTTCCTAGAGCCTAATATAGGTTTGGTATCTCAACAAAGATATCAGAATGTTAGTTTGATGATCGGCTCACTCGGGAAGCCATCTTATATAGAACCACCATTCTAGGCTTAATCAAGCCATCATATTGTTCCAATTGCATGTCTCCAGATCACATAAGTGTGTACACTTGCTATAATGTATCTGTTATTGATAATATCTATGTGCAGATTCAAATAATGCTTTCAGGTTAAACAACATCAAACCATAAAACCATAAAATTGGTTTGCTTTGGTTTATTTTGATATGGTTTTCTAGTTCGATTTTAAAATGCACAGGGTGATTATAGAAATAATTTCACTGAAATTGAAAAGGTACCAAAAATGGAAATCTGCAAGAAAAGCTGAAAAGGAAAAAATAAGAAATTAAGAACCAAATCTTGAAAAAAAAGAATGAAAACAGAAAACCAAAAAAAAAACAGCCAATGAAGGACACTTGGGCCGGTACATTCGTGCCGACCCTTTAGCAAAGTCTCGACTATTTGCCCTCTATCGGCAGCAAATAGGATCTGCCTTCTGCGTGACATAGGAGGTCCTGAGCGCCCGCGGGGAAAGGAACTAACCGAGGAATACCCCTCACAGGGTCCCCTTAAGGGTCACTTTTGATGGACGACACGTGTCACGTGTTGGACGCTCCCTACGGATTTTATTTTTATTTTCCTGCAAGCGCTTTCGGCTTTTAGGTGTGTTTTTTCTAGATTTTTTCAATTTTAGGATTTTGCATGGGTTTCTTGATATTTTGGAGAAATTTATTTTTGATAATTTTTGTGCTAGAAAAATGTGTTTTGGGGCTTCTACGGGCGGCACCGATTAGATTTTCATAGAAGCATACGTTTCCTTCCACAAGAGGCATAGTTGTGCCTCTCAAAAGAAAAAAAAAACACATTTTTTCCTTTCACGAGAGGCACAAGTTTTTTTCTTGTGGAGTCATAGATTTTCTTTCGCGAGAGTTGTGCCTCTCGGAAATGAAAGAAAATGCTTTTTTTGCTTCCATAAAAGGCACAAAGTTGCTTCTCGTGGAGGCACGGATTTCCTTCCATGAGATGCATAATTGTGCATGTCGGAAAGGGGAAAATGCATTTTTTTGCCTCAGCGAGAGGTACAAGTTTGCATTTGGTGGAGGCTCAGGTTTGCATTCGCTATAGGCGCAACATTTTTTCATGAAAGGCTCATATTTACTTCTCATGGAGGCACATATTTGCGTGCGCGAAAAGAACACATGTGCCACTAGGAAAGGGAAAATAGAGAAAAAACGTGTTTTGGCTATGATTTCTTCTATCGGTTCTTTCGGTCTTTTCGTGAAAAAAAGTTATCAAAAACTATCAACATGTTATCTAGTTTCGTAGATCTTGACGCGGCGAATCCAATGATGAAAAGGGTTTAAAATTTAGTGCATGGTTTAAGAGATAAAACGTTTTAAAAAAACAATCTATGAAAAAAGGGAAAACTCCCAAGCTGACACTTGTCAGCCCCCGAGGAGGTGGGAGTTACTTCTACAAGTGGCACCCTTGAACAATTGATTTCGTCTTATTGGGCACAGCTTTGTATCACTTAGTGAAAGACATGGCATGAAGTGGGCTAGCCCAGCAAGTACTTCATTAGAGCATTTACAATTGGACTCCCAATACAAATCCTAAATGCCCGAGTCACTCAACCGGGCTCCCCATACCGGGCACATATCTACGGATGATATGGGGACGCCCTAACCTGGGCGCCATGTCGGACTGATCTATAGGGTCAACGCGGGGACACAGAGAGACAATTGGTCCGATAGCGGCATGGCAATCCTAGTCTGCCCCATTTCTTCCCTTTCTCTCTCTATGGCCGCCAATTACGATATGTCCGATGGTTGCCATGCCAAGGTTCGAGACCAGGACCTACGTCATGCTCACTCTAGAGTTGTGGCTGCAGCACCTGAAGGAGATCCAGCTCAGACGTGCGTCTCGTTTTGCTGCCGACCTACCTCCAGATTCGTCGAAGCCGTAGGAGGAAGAGGAGCAAGTGGGGGACGAGGGGACCTGCAGCTGGAGGAGGGGGAAGAGCAGCAACAAGAGAGTGGAGAAGCCTCCAAAAGCTGAGTCCTAATCTATGGAGGGGGAGGAGGCAAAGAGGGCTCCAGGATTCACCATGAATGACGCCATGGCGGAGTACTAGGTCGCACAAGCGGCAGAGATGGCGGAGCAGTCCACCATCCTCGAGTCCATCCAGGACGAGGCCTAAGTGGAGGCCAATGGACTCTTCATCCGGTAGCAGAGGTCGTGGATCGACGACCTCTTCACGTGCAGCTTGTCCGACGACGAGGCCGGAGCTGCCACTCGCGCCCATCTACTCGGAGCAAGGAACAAGATCATGGACATCTCCGACTGTGAGTAGGTGAAATACTATGTAGTATATAGGGTTTAATATGCATTGATTGTATGGGTTTGAGGCTTTAACTTTGAGGTACACGGACGCAACGAACCTTTTTTGTGAGTCGTCTGGTCACTATCCGCGAACGCGTCTGGAAACGTCTCCGGACTTTTGGGACGGATTTTGATAAATCTGGTTGTAGATGCTCTTAGTTCTTCTCTGTTTTATACCATGAACTATTCCAATTAATTATACTCTGAAAAATTTAATTGGTAAGTGTATTCATCGCGCATATAAGAAAATGCTCAAGCAACAAAAACAGTTTGCGCGACTTTAAAAAATGTCAACACTTGAAAAAAGTGTCTGCTGACATTGAAAAAATAAAAGCGTTCAACATTATGTTATATTTTTTAGAATAAATGTTCATGTAAATTTAAAATCTGCTTGTACCATTCGGACAAATATATTCATGACATCAAAAAACATTCACATAATTCAGATAATGCCCGGACATTTTTCAAAATATTTATAAATGTAAAATTATATACTCATAATGTGTGTTACATTTTGAAAAGATGTTCAAATCGTGTATTTGAAAAATGTTCAATGACTATCAAAACAATGTTTCACACCTGTATCAAAAATGTACAAAGTGAATTAAAAAAATATACATGTATTGGGAAAAATAAAAAACCAAAGAAACCAGTATAGAAACAAACAGACAAAAGCATTTGAAAACTGAAGAAACAAACTGATGAAACGAACAGAAAACCAAAGAAACAACATCCATTACTGGGCCTGTCCATTTAATGCGCGTTGTCCGCGAGAGTTGCATATATATCTCTTAATTAGCGAGATATAGCCCTCATAGGCCTATGTGGCACCTATCCAAGACCGAAGGCAGCCTACCTAAGTGCGCCGACCCAATAACATTGACTCGTTTCGTACGGTTATTCTTTCATTAACTCTTTGAGAGCCGATCTGGAAGTTTTGGGAAACCAACAGTGGGTCAATCAAAAGCTCCGGTTCGGCCGAACCGGTGGGTTGCATCGCCGGAGGGAATGAGCAAAATAAACGTTGATGCGGCCCTAACTCGGAATGCCTCGGTAGGAGCGGTAGCGGTTGTATGTAAGGGCACATAGGGAACTTCATTGGAGCCTCGACGGTCACTTGGGTTGAAATTTCACATACAACAACCTTGGACGCCATAGCAGTCTGTGAAGCGCTATCTTTGGCTAACGATCTTTATGAACGGAGAACATATTTGCATCCGATTGCAAAATTGTCATCGACGATGTCAAGCGCTACTTGTTATGGTGCCATCATTAGAGAGGTCATTGATTATTCTAGTTTTTTTTTACTAGTTGCACTTTTAGTCATGAGGTTAGGAGGTGGAATGTCTAGGCCGACAATTTAGCAAAGCATGCTCTATCGCATGGGGTAGGCCGTCATGCTTTGTTAGGCAATCCGGATGATTTTATTTTTGTCACTGTAAACATTGTGATGAGTTAAATAAAAGCTTTCCGGGATTGCCTAAAAATGTTTGCTTCTCATTTTGTTTTACATTTATTATATTAGGATAATATTCTAAATGCTTATAATTTAAAAAGTAACAAACCGAAATGATTAAAAGTGCTCATAGCATATTTAAATATGTTGATCCAGTGCAAAACTATTGTCCTGTGCAATTTTTATAAAACCATTCGAAAAATCTTCATGAAATTTGAAAAAATAATGCATGATTAAGTAAGCGTTTCTCACATTGCCAAAAAAAGATTCAAGTGTTTTGAAAGTGTCTTTGTGATTTTTATTTAAAAATTGAACAATATGAGAAAATGTCCACGTAATTAAAAACTTCATTTGACATTAAAAATTGTTCACCCATTTCAAAATATTATTTGTCACATTTTATAAACATGTCTATACAATACAAAATTTACATATAATTTAATAAAATGTTCATCCCATTTTAAAAATGTTCACGTGTACCATATATTTTGTGGACTTTAAAAATATATTTATAAAGTGTTGGCGTAGATTAGAAAAATGGGAATGTGTATATGAAATATGTCAGAACGTATTTGCAAAAAATGTGCATGTATCTAAAAATGAATTTAATAATCAAAATGGAATACAAACTAAGAAAAAACAATAAAAGGTAAATAGAAGATTTTTTTTAATACTATTATAGAAACTCATAAAAACAAAATAAGAGGAATATATAAAATCCTCGAAAGCTTGTATAGTCGGTCGAGCCATAAAACTTCACAAGACCACTTAGAGAGGTCGAGATGACATGATTCGCTTTTGTTAATGCTGGAGGCGAGATAATCTTATGTCTCGCAAAGACCAAGATGTAGCCTGGGGTTGATTAACCATGAAAGTAGTTATGTAACCTTGGGCCCGTCCTAGGACTGGGCCCTCGGCGTCTGCCCCTCCCGCCTAGGCCCAGAGCCGGGTCTGGTTGTATTTCCTTGTGCCTTTGGTTTAACCCTAGCCGTCAATAAGGGAAGCTACATTTCTTATCGCATCTTTCCATCGGTTTCCCTCCAGTGGCCACTTCACCAAGAGGAGCCGGGGAACAATAGAGTTGAGTTGACGTGTAGTCTAAATTACTTCCATCTTAGTTTTGCGTGTCAAACGTGTGTGTTGCCGCAAGTATCCATATCCATGTCCTATTTTTCTTCTAAGGACGGGCTTTGGTTAAATTGTTCAGCCATAGATTATTTGTCGCCCAAACGCACAAGCATGTTACTCATCGACCGACACCAATTGACCATTACACATTTTGGGTTTCCTTATTTTGGGAACCTTCAGGAATGTTACGGTCCGGTTCAGGCTCAGTTTTTTTTTTGTTTTTTTGTTTTCCTGTTGTTTCTTTTATCTCTTTTTTCTTTCTTTTGTGTTTACTTTTTTTCAAATGCAGATTCCAAAAATTGTTTCCTTCATTTATAAAACGCTCGAATATTAAAAAAAATGTTTTGACATTTCCGAAAACAATGTCGTTTTCATATAATATCTGGGGATTTCAAAAACATTTCACGATTGTTTTTGTAATCTCAAAAAATATTCAGGAATTTACAAAAATGTTCTAATTTCGCAAATTGTTTAATATTTTCAAAAGTAAGCTTTCAACTAAAAAAATACTCAGAATCTTCAGAAACAAAAAAATGTCTTTTTAAAATTACTTGCGTTTTTAGGGAATTCTCAATTTTTTTGAAAAAAGTTCTTAAACAAAAAAACAATATTGCTACAATACCTCAAAAAACAATACTGAAGCAACTACAATACCTCAAATGAACCCTCTATGGTGCGCTGAACCAAGACAGTACACTAACTGGAGCAAGACACTGTAGTGTCCCGTGATGGGCCCGGTCAGTTAAGAGGCTCGCCTCTGTAAGCGTTGGCTCCGTGAAGCATTTTACGTGCTCACTTCGTGCATTCGGTTTATTCAGTTTACATGGTTCGGTTTATATGGTTTACATGGTTCGGTTTATTCAGTAAATACGATATGGTATTTAGATATGGTTCGGTTTTGGTATATACCAAATTATTTCGGTATGGTTTCGGTATATGCTGTAAAAACCAAAGTTGAGGCTAATTAAAAATGACATATGATAATTTACAAATTTATGACTCAAAACATATATCCTTTTATACAAAGAGTATATAATTATATGCAAATGTGTATGCATACATAGATTCGATGGCTATGAACGTGCTTAACATTCTTTTAAAGAGAAATATGACTTCATTACAAGAAAAATGGATGCACATAATAGAAAATCTGGCTTCTGCACACAAAAATGACTACGTATATAGTAATTCATCCCAAGATATAAATATTTTTTTTGAATTTGGTTTGTTCGCTTAACTATTTGGTTTTTTGGTATATACTGTCAAAACCAAAACTCAAAACGGTATGAGAAGTTCAAACCATGCCGAAACCATAAAACCATAAAATTGGTTCGGTTCGGTTTATTTCCATATGTTTTTTCGGTTCGATTTAAAATGGACAGGGTGAGTACATGCAGAGCTCCTATTTGCCGCCAGCATCGAGCCTTCGCTGAAGATAGGCACAAATAGGCCTGCCCGTTATTCATCCGAGCTTCGTTTTTTCTCTTTGGTTTTTAATGGGGTTTTTTCCATAACAAAAGCGTTATATTTTAGAAATTTGATATTTAGAACCCTATTAAAAATAGAAACATATATATTTTATAAAAACACTATGTGTTTTGTAAAAAGTTCAGCTTATACTAAAAACAATCGATGATGTATAAAAAAATATATAATGTGTATTAGAAAATGGTCGATACATAGAATTAAAATATTCATCGTATATTAAAATGTTTTCGTGTACAATAACAATAATCGTCATATATAATAAAAACAGTTCACTGTACAATATATAAGTTCACCGTATAGTAAAAACTGTTCAATGTGTATTGAAGAACTGTTCAGTCTATATAAAAAAATATTCATGGTATATCATAAGAAAGTTCAGTGTGTATACACAAAATGTCTACTGTACACTAAGCATGTTCATTTTACATTTAAAAGTATTCATCGTATATTACAATAATAATTTCACTGAAAATAAAAAGGTACCAAAAATGGAAATCTGCAAGAAAAAACTTAAAATAAAAAAAATAAGAAACTAAGAACCAAATCTGAAAAAAAAGGAATGAAAACAGAAAACCGGAAAGAAAGCCAATGAAGGACACTTGGGTCGGTACATTCGAGTGTACCCTTCAGCAAAGTCTTGACTATTTGCCGTCTATCGGCAGCAAATAGGATCTGCCTTCTACGTGACATAGGAGCTCTCGAGCGTATGCGGGGAAAGCAACTAACCGAGGGGTACCCCTCACAGGGTCCTCTTAAGGGTCACTTTTGGTGGCCGCCATGTATCGCGTGCTAGACACTCTCTGAGGATTTTATTTTTATATTCATGCAAGCGCTTTCGGCTTTTAGGTGCGTTTTTTCTAGGTTTTTTCAATTTTAGGATTTTGCATGGGTTTCCTTTTACTTTGGAGAAATTTATTTTTGATTATTTTTGTGCTAGAAAAATGTGTTTTTTGTCTTCCACGAGCAGCACCGGTTAGCTATTCATGGAAGCATAGGTTTATTTCCGCAAGAGGAAAAATTGTGCCTCTCGGAAAGAAAAAACACATATTTTGTTGCTTTCACGAGAGGCACAACTTTTCTTCTCATGGAGTCATAGATTTTCTTTCGCAGGAGTTGTGCCTCTCGGAAAGGAAAGAAAATGCATTTTTTTTGCTTCCACAAAAGGCACAAATTTCCTTCTCATGGAGACACAAATTTCCCTCTGTGAGATGCATAGTTGTGCATGTCGGAAAGGGGAAAATGCATCTTTTTTTCTTCAGCGAGAGGTGCAACTTTGCATTTGGTGGAGGCACAGGTTTGCATTCGCTAGAGGCGCAACATTTTTTCATGAAAGGCTCATATTTACTTCTTATGGATGCACAGATTTGTGTCTGCGAAAAGAACACATGTGCCACTAGGAAAGGAAAAATAGAGAGAAAAAACGTGTTTTTGGCTATGATTCTTTCTATCGGGTTTTTCGGTCTTTCGTGAAAAAAGTTATGAAAAAATATCAACATCTTATCTAGTTTCGTAGATCTCGACACGACAAATCCAATGATGAAAATGGTTCAAAATTTAGCGCATGGTTTGAGAGATAAAACGTCTTGAAAAAAGAATCTATGAAAAAAGGGAAACTCTCAAACCGACACTTGTTAGCCCATGAGGAGGTGGGAGTTACTCTTACAAGGGGTACCCTTGAACTATTGATTTCGGCCTATTGGGCACAAGTTTGTATCACTTAGTGCAAGACCTAGTATGAAGTGGGCTAGCCCAGGAGCAGTACTTCATTACAGCATTTACAATTGGACTCCCCATACACATCCTAAACGCCCGGACCACCCAACCGGGCTCCCAATACCGGGCTCATATCTAGGGTGGATATGGGGACGCCCGGACCTTGGCGCCATATCGGTCTGATATGTAGGGTCAACGCGGGGACACAGAGAGACTGCTGGTCCGACAGTCTCCTCCTCCAGTTCGCGTCGTGGGTTGCTGCTCCGGTGTGCCACCTGAGGGAGAAAGGCCGGTTGTTTAAGCTGGATAGTGGCATGCCAATCCTAGTCAGCTCCATTTCTTCCCTTTCTCTCTCTATGGCCGCCAATTCCGATCTGTCTGATGGTTGCCATAACAAGGTGCGAGGCCAGGACCTACGTCATGCTCACTCTAGAGCGGTGACTGCAGCACCTGAAGGAGATCCGGCCCAGTCGTGCGTCTCGTTTTGCTGCCGACCTACCTCCAGATTCGTCGGAGCCGGAGGAGGAAGAGGAGCAAGTGGGGGAGGAGGGGAGCTGCAGCTGGAGGAGGAGGCAGAGCAGCAACGAGAGAGTGGAGCAATCGCCAAAAGTAGAGCCCCAACCCATGGAGGAGGAGGAGGGTAAGAGGGCTCCGGGCTTCACCATGAATGACGCCATGGCGGAGTACGAGGTCACACAAGCGGTAGAGATGGCGGAGCAGTCCACCATCCTCGAGTCCATCTAGGACGATGCCTAAGTGGATGCCAATCGACTCTTCATCTGATAGCAGAGGTCGGAGATCGACGACCTCTTCATGTGTAGCTCGTTTGACGATGAGGCCGGAGCTGCCACACGCGCTCATCTACTCAGAGCCAGGACGAAGATCATGGACATCTCCGATGATGAGTAGATGGGATACCTATGTAGTATATAGGGTTTAATCTGCATTGATTGTATGGGTTTGAGGCTTTAACTTTGAGGTACATGGACGCAACAGACTTCTTTGTGAGCCTTCCAGTCACTATCCGCGAACACACCCGGGAACGTCCCCTGACTTTTGGGGCGGATTTTGATAAATCTAGTTGTAGATGCTCCTAGTTCTTCTTTGTTTTATACCATGAACTATTCCAAATAATTATATTCCAAAAGTTTAAATTGTTAACAGTATTCATCGCGCATTTTTTTAAAAATCATGCAATAAAAACGGTTCTTGCAACTTTAAAAAATGTCAATACTTGAAAAAAGTGTTTGTTGACATTGAAAAAAATAAGAAAAGCTTGAAAATATGTTATAATTTTTTAAGAATAAATTTTCATGTGAATTTTAAATCTGCTTGTACCATTTGGAAAAATATATTCATGACATCAAAAAACATTCACATAATTCAGAAAATGCCCGGACATGTTTCAAAATATTTATAAATGTAAAATTATATACTCATAATGTGTGTTATATTTTAAAAAGAAGTTCGAATAGTGTATTTGAAAAATGTTCAATGAGTATCAAAACAATGTTTCATGTCTGTACCAAAAATGTACAAAGTGAATTAAAAAAATATACGTGTATTGGGAAAAATAAAAAACCAAAGAAACCAGTATAGAAATAAACAGACAAAAGTATTTGAAAACTGAAGAAACAAACTGATGAAACGAACAGAAAACCAAAGAAATAGCATCCATTACTGGGCCTGCCCTTTTAATGTGCGTTGTCGGCGAAAGTTGCATATATATCTCTTAATTAGCGAGATATGGCCCTCACGGGCCTATGTGTCACATATCCAAGACCGAAGGCAGCCTACCTAAGTGCGCCGACCCAATAACATTGGCTCATTTCATTCGGTTATTCTTTCATTAATTCTTTGAGAGCCGATCTAAAAGTTTTGGGAAACCAACAAGGGGCGATCAAAAGCTCCGGTTCGGCCGAACCGGTGGGTTGCATCGTTGGAGGGAATGAGCAAAATAAACGTTGATGCGGCCCTAACTCGGAATGCGTCGATAGGAGCGATAGCGGTTGTATGCAGGGGCACACAGGGAAACTTCATTGGAGCCTCAACGGTGACTTGGGTTGAAATTTCACACCCAACAACCCTAAATGTCATAGCAGTCTGTGAAGCGCTATCTTTGGCTGACGATCTTTATGAACGGAGAATATATTTGCATCCGGTTGCAAAATTGTCATCGACGATGTCAAGCGCTACTTGTTATGGTGCCATCATTAGAGAGGTCATTGATTATTCTAGTTTTTTTTACTAGTTGCACTTTTAGTCATGAGGTTCAGAGGTCGAATATCAAGGCTCACAATTTAGCAAAGCATGCTCTATCGCATGGGGTTGGCCGTCATGTTTTGTTAGGCAATCCGGATGGTTTTTGCTTTCGTCACTGTAAACATTGTTACGAGTTAAATAAAAGCTTTGCGGGATTGCCTAAAAATCTGTGCTTCTCATTTTACTTTACATTTATTATATTTGGATAATATTCTAAATGCTTATAATTTAAAATGTATCAGACCGTAATGATTAAAAGTGTTCATAGCATATCTAAATATGTTGATCCGGTGCAAAACTATTGTCCCGTGCAATTTTTATAAAACCATTCGAAAAATCTTCATGACATTTGAAAAAATAATGCATGATTAAGTAAGCGTTTGTAACATTGCCAAAAAAATAATCAATTCTTTTGAAAATGTCTTTGTGATTTTTATTTAAAAATTGAACAATATGAGAAAATGTCCACTTAATTAGAAACTTCATTTGACATTAAAATTTGTTCACCAATTTTAAAAAAATGTTTGTCACATTTGATGAACATGTCTATAAAACACAAAATGTCCATGTAATTTAATAAAATGTTCATGACACTTAAAAAATGTTCGCGTGTTCCAAATATTTTGTGGAATTTAAAAATATAATTATAAAGTGTTGTCATAGATTAGAAAAATGGGAATGTGTATATGAAATATGTCAGAACGTATTTGCAAAAAAAATGTGCATGTATCTAAAAATGAATATAATAATAATAATGGAATAGAAAATAAGAAAAAAACAAAAAAGGGGAAAATAGAAGAATTTTTTAAAACCGTTACAGAAACTCATAGAAACAAAATAAAAGGAAAATATAAAATCCTCAAAATCTTCTATAGTCGGTTGAACCATAAAACCCCACAAGACCACTTAGAAAAGTCGACCCGACATGATTCGCTTCTGTTAATGTTGGAGGCGAGATAAGCTTATGTCTCGCAAAGAGCGAGACCTAGCCTGGGGTTGATTAACCATGAAAGTGGTTATGTAACCTTGGGCCCCTCCTAGGACTGGGCCCTCGGTGTCTGCCCCTCCTGCCTAGGCCCAGAGCCGGGTCTGGTTGTATTTCCTTGTGTGTTTGGTTTAACCCTAGCCGCCAATAAGGGAAGCTACGTTTCTTATCGCGTCTTTCCATCGGTTCCCCTCCAGTGGCCACTTCACCATGAGGAGCCGGGGAAGCATAGAGTTGAGTTGACGTGTAGTCTAAGTTATTTTCATGTTAGTTTTGCGCGCCAAAGGTAGTGAAGGCTGGACGATGAAGGCAAGATGTGCAGAATGAAAGTCTTATGACCATTAGTGGAGAAATGGGTAGCCATTACTTTTGTTGGAGACACGTCATTTTCACACTATGCCAATATTTTTTTTCAAATAGTGTTGGTGTCGGCTAAATTAGTACACCAACTGTAAGCGGTGAGTGCTGCTGTTGCTATTTTTGGACACATTATAAATCTGTTGGTCCATCTATACTCACCGTTTGGAAGATAGTGGTGGTATTGAATTTATGTGCATGCCATTGCTAATTAATTAGTGCTGGCGTGCCAAGTTATTTTATGCCAGAAATAATATTTCCATTTAAACTAGTATTTTAAGTATTTAAATATTATATATATATATTAGTTAGAAAATAAAAAATATTTTATTTTATATTTTTTTGACATCATTATTGCTACTAGTTCTGATTTTGAGTATATAATTATGTTAATTCTTTCATTAATATTTTTGGGCTGTTATTAGCTATGACGTTGCATTTTAGGTCCATGCCAACAACAGCCAACCTGTGTCAACTCTCACGCCTTAGTAAAAGACCTACTCATCGTCCTTTCATTTCAATTCCCCCTCGACCAGCCGACACCAGTCGCCTCCCGTCGTCGCCTCATAGCCACCCAGCAAGGTTCAATTCTCTCCTTCCCCTCCCATTGCATCTTCTTCCTCTCCACTCACACCTCCTTCGTACATGCATAATCCATATGTGTGATTAATCTATAAGTTGATTTAGGATAGCTTTGTGTATAAATTTTAGTGGATTGCTTTGTGTGATCTAGAATTAAATTTGATTCCATGGATTGCTTTGTGTAAAAAAATTAGTGATAAACCAATGTAAAATGCGATTTTAATATTTTTTTGGATGTCTAGAATATTAATGTTCAAGTTCAACCTAAGTTGATAGTGTAGTCTGGAATGTCAGAGGAATAAATAAAATGGACTCCTATTGTAGCATTTTGAATAAAATCTGTTTATTTGTGTCTTTCTGCCACTTTTTGTTTATTTGTCTATAAATGTTACTAGTGTAGAATTATATTTAATACCATAGTATTCGATTATAGTTAGTGTCGGTTCACTAGTCTAGAATCCGATTATATACTTAGATTTCAATATGTTTTGTGTAAAATGACACAACCACCACCATGTCGAGTGTGTAAGTCAAGGTGCGCAACCAACCTTGCAACTGGCACGTTGTTCGGCATTTACTTTCAACTGTGTTTTGTTCCTGCAGCAGTAACAAATTATATGAACCTTCTAATAGTTTGTTGTTTTGTTTTTGTTGTTATTTTCACTAATGTATTGTGTGTGTGTTTGGTTTTTCTTACACAGATCGTCTCTTGCAACGTGAGATTGAATTTCAATGAGCTTATTACTGGAGACATTGTCATCTTCGACGCTCCTGGGGCCCCCTACATTATGAAGGTAAATAAGATACGGAACATAACCTAGATTGTAGGACATGAACGGGATCGTTTCATCGCCCGCATGCATCTCACTGGGGTGAATTGATCAGCTTCTTCTTCAGAAGACAAACTCTAAGGTTGGTTGTTATCTATCTCAACTATGAGGAAGAAGACGAGGACCCACTTGATGAAGCACTCTATGCCCAAAGAATGACCAGGCTGAGCGATGATGAAACAGACAAGCTCTGTGAAAAACTTCCATCATGTGATGCCTATGTCGGGATGCCATTCATGACCCTCCTGACACGGACGATGGTTAACCGCCATGTCATGGTGTGTTACTTATTAGTGTAGTAATTTGATTATATGCTTAATTAGTGTGTAGATTTTGATGATATGCTTAGTGTGCTAATATGCTTATAGTATAGTAACGCGATATGCTTAGTATATTAACGTGATGATATGTTTATGGTATAATAATGTGATATATTGATTATAGTGTAATGTAATGATATGTTTAGTGTAGAATCTAATGATATGCTTAGTATATTATTGTCATGATATGTTCATACTATAGTAATGTGTTCTGCTTTAGTAATGTGATATATTGATTATAGTGTAGTAATATGATGATATGCTTACTGTAGAATTCGATGATATGCTTAGTGTGTAGAATATGATGTACTTAGTATAGTAATGTGATATGCTTAGTATATTAATGTGATGATATGATTATAGTGTAGTAATGTGACATGACCATCATTTTTTCAGAAATTACCTAAGAGGCCATCTGTGAGGTGTGGCATCGAGACAGATGAAGCAGACATTGTTGGACTACGCCTTACCATAAGGGGGGCCGTCACCACCCGTGCTTATGCAGTGGACACGGACGGTGTCACTATCTTCAGTGGGACTGGATAGAGCGACTTCCTTGCTGGTAAGAATCTCTGGGTTGGACAGCCTGTGTCTTAGTCACTATCGGGAACACCCCACACCATGATTTAAGGATGATGATCGTCATCGACCTCCTTTAACTATGTTAATTTGCTCGTATGAAATGAACTCCTTATTAACTATGTTAGTTTGCTCGTGTTTGTGAGGATTGTCGTTTAATAAATAGGTACTTAGCTCTAGTAATGCTTGTGAGATTGACACATATTATTAACTGGAATGCATTTTTCTATTAGTCTAGTTTTTGACGTGCAATGCTAAATGCTAAATGTTATGTGCTAGGATTTTTTTGGCGCGATTACAGTGGTGGGGTCGTCCACGTGGCATGCCATCAGCATGTAGAATACCACTGACATGAGACCCAACGCCATCATTTTTTTAACAATGGGCCATATTGATGGCGTTGGGCTAGCACACCAACAAATCCTTTTTTGCCATGAAATAACTAGGTTTTTCTGCACTGGGGGACTACATCACTGGTCATCATCACCAACATGGTACACTTGGGGACGAGGGTGGGGGGCTGTGGTGTTTTCGTCTCGCAAATCGTCGATTCTAGATCTGACGGTTCCGACAATTTGGCTTGTTAAACCATTGGCCGCGGCAAGTGTAAGTTCAAGTTTAATCTTGGCAATGCTTCTCATCGTTCACCGTTTTTGTTCTTGATCTTCTTCGCTGACACTACGTCAATGAAGCGGTGGCTTGACAGTCTACCATGTAAGGTGTGTGTTCCCATCCATGGGTGCATTAAATGATCTTATGTTCTCATTCGTTCAGGTGGGTGACTCATGGCATCTCCAACGATGACCCGCAAACCGGACATCACATTCATTCGCGGACACACAGACCAGTCCGGGGACACAAATGCGAGAGGCAGCCATCCAACGCTATCTGCATACATTTCAAACAAGGTTTATTATAACCGGATGAATTACGTGCAACCCAGATGATTTTCATTCAAAACGGACAAAAACATTACATTTCGGACTTATTTGGATAAACTATACCAGATTAGGCTACACCTAATGTAATGCCGACCATGATGGGTCTCCATTCCCACAACATGTCTTCCCTATGTCCGGCAACCCACTCATCGGAATGCCAGTAGACCTGAAGGGATATGCTTCAGTGAGAGGGGAAGAAGCTTCCCTTTGCTTCCATAAAGCATGGATCAAGGTTGGTTTTCGGGCAGTGGAAGACGGTTGCCATGGTCTATGCCTCTGCTCACCGGGCCAGATACTAGTTGTGTAACCCGGTGACGTGGCTACAGTGGCCTTCCTGATCCAAGCGATGGAAGCCTCCCGTGATCTACTTTTCCTCGTTGTCCGTGCAGTGACCGTGGACGCGTGGGCCTCCGCTGGCATGGCTTATGTAAGGGAATATTTCTCCCTTAGTGGTTTTGGTGATTGATGAAAATGCTTTTGCGGACTAGGCACAAGACGATTCGGTGCCCCTCGAAGCTTATCGAAGACGGTTGTTCTCTACATTTCCTTTCAGTGGATTTGAGTCGTAGGAAAGCCGTACTATTAAGAGGGGGTCCGCTTCGAAAAGGTTTGGGTGGAATCAACACGTACACATATGCTCTATTGCACCACCTTTCCTTCGCTTCAATGGAGCTCCAGTCCGTTTTGAAAGCACATTTGCTCCCTTGGTGGTTTTGGTAATTAATAACAACATATAAGTCATTGAACTAATGTTTCCATTAAGTATATTTCAGGAAATGTTCAATAATAGGATTGGCAAAAAGGAGATTGTGGAGAAACCCCAAGATGCAAGGAAATAGGTTGGCCAAGCTTCAAGCAAGAGGACTCTACATTTTATATTTGTGAGAAATCACTTTGAGTCCATAGGAAAGCCAATACTATTAAAAGGGGGTAAGGTTTTGTTGGTGAATAATATGCTCAAACGTGCGCAACTGATAGTTGCCAAAAACATCCACAAAACTCTCCCACCAAAGTCTGTTCTATACCCGACACTCAAAATTGGTGCAACCAACTATCCCACTTCGGTGCCACCGATTCCAGTACATAGACAGACTCTGCCAAACCCTAACCACTTCGGTGCAACCGATTCCATACCGGTGCCACCGGGTTTAGGTTGCCAACTTTCTGTTATGAAAATTCACATTTTCGATTCCACCGAGAATGTTGTATCGACATCACCAAGATTGGAAATCTGACCGTTGGTCACCTTATCGGTGCAACCAAGAATTGTATATCGGTCCCTCCGAGATTCAAAAGTTGCCACCTTTTGGTCACTTAGGTACCACCGAGATTAACACATCGGTGTCACCGAGTTGGTCATTTTGTGTGTAACGGTTGGATTTTTGGGGATGCCTATATATACCCCTTCACCACCACTCACTCAAAAGAGAAGCATTCAGAACTATTCCATACCTATCCTATCAGATTTTCTGAGAGAGAACCACCTACCCTTGTGTTGAGGTCAAGATCTTCCACTCCAATCATATGTATCTTGATTTCTAGCCTCCCCAAGTTGCTTTCCACCAATCCTATCTCTTCTACCAAGCCAAACCCGTGAGAGAGAGGTGTTGTGTTGAGGAGTCTATCATCTTGAAGCACAAGAGCAAGGAGTTCATCATCATTATCGAGCCTATTACCTTTTGGAGGGCGGTGCCTCCTAGATTGGTTAGGTGTCGCTTGGGAGCCTCCTACTTCGTGTTGTGGAGTGAACCAAGAAGTTTGTAAGGGCAAGGAGATCGCCTACTTCGTGAAGATCTAACCCATAGTGAGGCTAGTCCTTCATGGACGGAAGCCGTATGGAATAGTCAAGGTTGCTACTTCGTGGACCCTTTTGGGTGGAGCCCTCCGTTGACTCTCGCGACCGTTACCCTCCGTGGGTTGAAGACTCCATAAATGTGGATGTACGATAGCGCCACCTATCGGAACCACGGGAAAAATCAGCGTGTCCACAATTGCGTTTGATCTTCCTACCCTATCCCTTCTATACATGCTTGTTGTTACTTTCCGCTGCTATATACTCTTAGACTTGCATGTGTAGGGTGTACTTGACTTGCCATGAAATGCTAAAAACTGTCAACCATAAAATTTGGTATAGGCAAAACCTTTAATTGATCAAGTAGTCTAATCACCCCCCCCCCTCTAGACCTAATTTCGATCCTACAGGTGGTATCAGAGCATTGGTCTCTATTGCTTAGGTCTCACAACCTAGGAGAAGTATGGCGTCTAGTGAGGGAAGTTATCACCGTAGAGGTCCGTACTTTGATGGCACTAATTTTGCTAGTTGGAAGCATAAAATGAAAATGCATATTCTTGGTCATAACCCCGCCGTTTGGGTTGTTGTTCGTGTTGGCTTGCAAGGTGAGTTCTTTGCGGATGGACGGGAATCGGATCATGAAGCGACCGCAGATGAATTGAAGATGTTGCAATACAATGCTCAAGCATGTGACATTCTCTTCAACTGCTTATGCCCCGAAGAATTCAACAAAATCAGCCGTCTTGAGAATGCAAAGGAGATTTGGTATACTTTGGTTGATATGCACGAAGGAACCGAGTCCGTGAGAGAATCCAAGTTAGATGTTCTTCAAGGTCAACTTGACAAGTTCAAGATGAAGGATGGTGAAGGAGTCGCAGAGATGTACTCTAGGATAGCTCTCATCACCAATGAGATTGTTCGATTAGGAAGCGAAGAAATGACCGACAAATTCATCATCAATAAGATACTTAGAGCTTTGGAGAAATACGACACCGTGTGCACATTAATCCAAATGATGCCAAACTACAAAGATCTCAAGCCTACGAAAGTCATTGGAAGGATTGTTGCTCATGAGATGACACTCAAAGATAAAGAAGAGCTTCATCACAAGTCTAGAGATGCTTACAAAGCCACAAGTGATGCTCCCACAACTTCAAGCAACAACCTTGTCACCAATGAAGAAATAAGCCTCATGGTCAAGAAATTCAACAAGTTCTACAAGAATAGAAGCAAAGAAAGAAACTCCAACTCAAGATATGAAGAGAAGCGTTCGTCAAGTCGTGACCGCAATTGCTACAATTGTGGGAAGCCCGAACACTACTCAAATGAGTGCACATCTCCTTACAAAAGAAGAGAAGAGTCACCTCGAAGACGAAGCTCAAGGAATGAATCACCATAAAGAGAGAGAAGGAGTAGAGATGATCGTTATGAACGAAGACACTCAAGGAGAAGTAGAGATTCGGAGAAGAAGGACAAGTACACCAAGAGCTACACAATAATGAAACATCAAGCTCATGTTGGTGAATGGGTTTCCGGCTCTGATTCGACAACAACTCTGAGAGAAGCTATCACTCCGACTCCGACTACAATCAAGATGATGGTGTTGCCGGAATTGCTCTAGTGACTACCAACTCCTACGATCTATTTGATTCACCAAATGAAGGGAGTGGAAGTTGCTTCATGGCTAAAGGCCCCAAGGTATCACACCCCGAGTATCTTGATTTTGATAGTGATGAAGATGATCTACTTTGTGATGATGACTTACTTTGTGATAAAACTAGTGATAATGATCAAAATGAACTTGATAATTCTCATGCTAGTCAAGATAAGTCAACTGATGATGATAAGATGAAAATAGAAAAACTAACTAAAGAACTAAACACTCTTAAGTTAGCTCAAGAATCTACTCTCGAAGATCATAGAGAGCTTGTGAGAACTCATGAGAAGCTATGCTTCGAGAAGCTCAACTTGGAGCAAGAGCATGAGTTTCTCAAAGCTATCAATGACGATCTCCGGAAGAATACCTCATCTTATCTAGCCAAACGACTACTCTTGTCTACTTTCATGCCTCAAGTTAAAACTAAGCAATCTAGTAACAAAGGCAAGAAAGATTCTTCATCTAGTAGCAACAATAAAAGTGATAAATCCAATGATTTTGCTTCTAGTATTTCTATTGATTCCACTAATGTGCTTCTCTTAGCCAAGTTACACTTGAGCAAGAAAATGCCTTATTGAAAGGAATTATAGAAAAAGGTATCTACAAGAGTCTTGCCGGATGTAAGCAATTTGAGGAAATTGTACGCAAGCACGGAGGATACCAGAAGAATCATGGTGTTGGCTACTTCAATGCTAATGGAGTTGAGTGGGAAGAAGGTTAATATACCAAGTCCAAGTTTGTTCCTCAAAAGGAGAAGTATGAAAATACTCTTCCCAAGGGGACAAACACTCAAGATGACCTTCCACCACAAGACCACAAGCTCAAGGGCAAGAACAAGCTTCAAGATGACATTGACTCATATGAATATAAACCCCTAGCTTTGGTGGAGTGGGTTCCCAAGGATACTTCAAGCTCAACTACTACAAATGCCACTTCAACACCAAGGATCCCCATCAACTTGATGTGGGTTCCCAAGAAAAAGAACTAGTAAGTTCTTGAGGGGTGACTCCGCCAATGAAATTCACTCACATTCATTATTGGCAAGAAATTTTTGCACTCAACATCAACTCAATGCAATAGTTCAAGGAGTCATAAATTCCCTCAAAGGTGAGCAAGGGACAAGGTAATCAACAAATCAATGGACATCATAACACATGCTTTGCACTCCATGTCCATAGATATCCTTGTATTTGTCTCTTGTATGTTGGGACTGTTGGAAATATGCCCTAGAGGCAATCAATAAAGTGTTTATTATTATATTTCCTTGTTCATGATAATCGTTGAGTTGTATCTCCTAGGGTGTCTGTTGAGTTGGCATGGATCAAGACTAGGATTTGTTACTCCGTGCGACAGAGAGGTATCTCAGGCCCACTCGGTAATACAACATCACAATAAGCCTTGCAAGCAATGTCACTAAGTGTTAGTTGCGGGATCTTGTATTACGGAACGAGTAAACAGACTTGCCGGTAATGAGATTGAACTAGGTATGGAGATACCGACGATCGAATCTCAGGCAAGTAACATACTAAAGAACAAAGGGAACATCATACGGGATTAACTGAATCCTTGACATAGAGGTTCGACCGATAAAGATATTCGTAGAATATGTAGGAACCAATATGGGCATCCAGGTCCCGCTATTGGTTATTGACCGTAGAGGTGTCTTGGTCATGTCTACATAGTTCTCGAACCTGCAGGGTCTACACACTTAAGGTTTGGTGACGTTTCGGTAGTATAGAGTTATGTATGGTGGTGACCTAAGGTTGTTTGGAGTCCCGGATGAGATCTCGGACGTCACTAGTAGCTCCGGAATGGTCCGGAGGTAAAGATTCATATATAGGAAGTCCTGTTTTGGTCGCCAGAAAAGTTTTGGGCTCATCGGTAGTGTACCGGGAGTACCGGTAGTGTACTGGGAGACCATCGGGAGGGGTATTTCGACCCAAGAGGCTCCATGGGATGTGGGAGAGTGTTTACCAGCCCTTAGTGGGCTGGTGGAAGTCCTACACAAGGCCCATGCGGTTTGGGAAAAAAGGTCCAAAGAGAAAAAGTGGAAAAAGGCAAAAATAGGGTGAATCCTACTAGGATTGGAGGTGGAGTCCACCTCCTCCACCTGGTTCGGTCGACTCCTTGGAGGCTTGGCCCTTGTTCCAAGACTCCTCCTCTCTTCCTCTTATATATACTGGAGGTTTTAGGGTTTTTGCACAGAATTTTAAGCCACGTGCTGCCCGTTCCTCGAGTGCATAGTTTCTCCTCTAGATCGGTTTTCTGTAGCGCTTAGGCGAAGCCCTGCCGGAATAGCTCCACCACCATAGCCAGAGCGCCGTCACGCTGCCGGAGAACTCTTATTCCTCTCCGCTCCTTCTTACTGGATCAAGACGGCGGAGATCGTCATCAAGTTGTACGTGTGCTGAACGCGGAGGTGTCGTCCGTTCGGCGCTAGATCGGGAGGATTGTGATCAAGTTCGTGGGACGGATCGTGATGGGATAGCGAGACGGATCATGATTGGATCGCGGGACAGATCGTGATTGGATCGCGGGACGCACAGCGATTTGGATCGCGAAGACGTTCGACTACACCAACCGCGTTTCTTAATGCTTCCCGCTTAGCGATCTACAAGGGTACGTAGATCCACTCTCCCTCTCGTAGATGCTCATCACCATGGATAGATCTGCGTGTGCGTAGGAAATTTTTTGTTTCCCATGCAACGTTCCCCAATAGTGACATCATGAGCTAGGTCTATGTATAGATGATATCTCGAGTAGAACGCAAAAGGTTTGTGGGCGTTGATGCTTAGATTGCTTCCTCCCTTGGTCGGATTTTGGTTCAGCGGTATTGTGAGATGAAGCGGCCCGGACCAACATTACTCGTACGCTTACGAGAGACCGGTTCCCTCGACCGCAACTTGTTGCATAGATGGCTTGCGGGTGCCAGTTTCTCTCACTTTAGTTGGATCGGATTCGACAAAGGCGGTCCTTGAGAAGGTTGAAAAGCAACTAGTGTATCACCATTGTGGTTTTTGCGTAGATGAGAATTGTTCTTGCTAGATACCCGTAGCAGCCACGTAAAACATGCAACAACAATTAGAGGACGTCTAACTTGTTTTTGCAGGGTATGTTGTGATGTGATATGGCGAATTACATGATGTGATATATGTGATTTATGAGATGATCATGTGATGTATAGATTATCACGACTTGCATGTCGATGAGTATGGAAACCGGCAAGAGCCATAGGGTTGTCTTTAATTATTGTAGGACCTGCATGTCAATCATTAAGCGCTTTGTAATGCTTTACTTTATCGCTAAACGGTAACAATAGTAGTAGAAGCATGTTGGGCGTGACAACCCCGATGGCGACACGTTGATGGAGATCAAGATGATGAAGATCATGGTGTTATGCCAGTGACGATGGAGATCATGCCGGTGCTTTCTAGATGGAGATCAAAAGCACAAGTTCATGGCCATATCATGTCACTTATGAATTGCATGTGATGTTAATCCTTTTATGCACCTTGTTTTGCTTAGGACGACGGTAGCATTATAAGGTGATCCCTCACTTAAATTTCAAGATGAATTGTGTTCTCCCCAAGTGTGCACCATTGCAAAAGTTCGTCGTGTTGAGACACCACGTGATGATCGGGTGTGATAGACGCTACGTTCACATACAACGGGTGCAATCCAGTATTGCAGGTGCAGAACACTCGGGTTAAACTTGATGAGCCTAGCATGTACAGACATGGCCTCGGAACACAAGAGACCGAAAGGTCGAACATGAGTCATATAGTAGATATGATCAACATAATGATGTTCACCATTGAAGCCACCTCAACTCACGTGATGATCGGACTTGAGTTGGTGGATTTGGATCACGTGACACTCAGATGACCTGAGGGATGTCAATTTGAGTGGGAGCTTTAGTAATTTGATTAACTAAACTCATTATCTTGAACAATAGTCTAAGTAAACTTTGCATATTTATGTTGTAGATCAATGGCTTGCGCAGTAGCACCCCTGAATTTTAATGCGTTCCTAGAGAAAGCTAAGTTGAAAGATGATGGAAGTAACTTTGTTGACTGGGCTCGTAATATGAGGATTATCCTCACGGCTTCCCAGAAATCATATGTCCTTGATGCAACGCTTGGCGACCCACCAGAAGACATGACCTCCGAAGACGTTAAGAACGCTTGGGAGGCACGTACTGGAGATTACTCAATAGTTCAGTGTGCGATATTGTATGGCTTAGAACCGGGACTTCAAAGACGTTTTGAACGTCATGGAGCATATGAGATGTTCCAGGAGTTGAAGTTTATCTTTCAGAAGAACACCCGGATCGAGAGGTATGAAACCTCCGATAAGTTCTATGCTTGCAAGATGGAGGATAACGGGTCTATCAGTGAACATATACTCAGAATGTCTGGGTATACAACTCGTCTAGCAGAGTTGGGAATTGCCCTTCCACCAGAGGCGATCACTGACAGAGTTCTTCAATCACTGCCACCTAGTTACAAGAGCTTTGTGATGAACTATAACATGCACGGGATGAACAAGTCAGTCATCGAGCTGTTTGCGATGCTAAAAGTCATTGAGTCTGAAATCCAGAAAGAACATCAAGTGTTGATGGTCAATAAAACCACTAGTTTCAAGAAAAATGGAAAGGTCAAGGGCAAGGGCAAGAAGGGTAAAACCAAGAAGGATGGCAAAGCAGTTGCTACTCCTGTAAAGAAGCCCAAGCATGGACCCAAGCCAGAAACTGAGTGCTTTCATTGCAAGGGAACTGGTCACTAGAAGCGGAACTGCCCCAAGTACCTGGCTGACAAGAAGGCGGCCAACGACAAACAAGGTATATATGATATACATGTTATCGATGTGTACCTTACTAGTTCTCGTAGTAGTGCCTGGGTATTTGATACCGGTTCGGTTGCTCACATTTGCAACTCAAAGCAGGAAATACGGAATAAACGAAGGCTGGCAAAGGACGAAGTGACAATGCGCGTGGGAAATGGTTCCAAGGTTGATGTGATCACCGTCGGCACGCTCTCTCTTCGATTACCATCGGGATTAGTGATGAACCTGAATAATTGTTATTTAGTGCCTGTGTTAAGCATGAACATTATATCTGGATCTTGTTTATTGCGAGACGGTTACTCATTTAAATCAGAGAATAAAGGTTGTTCTATTTATATGAGTAATATCTTTTATGGTCATGCACCCAATGTTAGGGGTTTATTCATATTGAATCTTGATAGTGATGACACACATGTTCATAACATTGATGCCAAAAGATGTAGAGCTGATAATGATAGTACCACTTTCTTGTGGCCCTGCCGTTTAGGTCATATTTGTGTAAAACGCATGAGGAAGCTCCATGCTGATGGACTTTTGGAGTCACTTGATTTTGAATCACTTGACACATGTGAACCATGCCTCATGGGCAAGATGACTAAAACGCCGTTCTCTGGAACAATGGAACGGGCGAGTGACTTATTGGAAATCATACATACTGATGTGTGCGGTCCAATGAATGTTACAGCGCGTGGTGGATATCGTTATTTTCTCACCTTCACTGATGACTTAAGTAGATATGGGTATATTTACTTAATGAAACACAAGTCTGAAACGTTTGAAAAGTTCAAGCAATTTCAGAGTGAAGTTGAGAATCATCGTAACAAGAAGATTAAGTTCCTGCAATCTGATCGAGGAGGTGAATATCTGAGTTATGAGTTTGGCAGTCACTTAAGACAGTGTGGAATTGTTTCACAGTTGACACCGCCCGGAACAGCACAGCGTAATGGAGTGTCCGAATGTCGTAATCGAACCTTATTAGATATGGTGCGTTCTATGATGTCTCTTGCTGATTTGCCACTATCGTTTTGGGGTTATGCATTAGAGATAGCTGCATTCACTTTAAATAGGGCACCATCGAAATCCGTTGAGACGACGCCATATGAACTGTGGTTTGGCAAGAGGCCAAAGTTGTCGTTTCTTAAAGTTTGGGGATGTGATGCTTATGTCAAAAAGCTTCAGCCTGAAAAGCTGGAACCCAAAGCGGAAAAATGCGTCTTCATAGGATACTCGAAAGAGACAGTCAGGCATACCTTCTATCTCATATCCAAAGGCAAAGTGTTTGTCGCTAAGAACGGAACATTTCTTGAGAAAGAGTTTCTCTTGAAAGAATTGAGTGGGAGGAAAATAGAGCTTGATGAGGTTATTGAACCTTTACTTCAACCAGAAAGTAGCGCAGCACAGAAAGATGTTTCTGTGGAAACTACTATGGTAGAAGAGGAAGTTAATGATGATGATCATGAAGCTTTGGATCAAGCTACTATTGAACCTCGTAGGTCGACAAGGCCGCGTACTACTCCTGAGTGGTACGGCAACCCTATCTTGGAGGTCATGTTGTTGGACAACAATGATCCTACGAGCTATGGAGGAGCAGTGATGGGCCTGGATTCCGAGAAATGGTTAGAGGCCTTGAAATCCGAGATGGGATCCATGTATGAAAACAAAGTATGGACTTTGGAAGTATTACCTGAAGGGCGAAAGGCCATTCCGAACAAATGGATCTTTAAGAAGAAGATAAACGCGTACGGTAATGTCACCGTCTATAAAGCTCGACTTGTGGCAAAGGGTTTTTCACAAGTTCAAGGAGTTGACTGCGATGAGACCTTCTCACCCGTAGCGATGCTTAAGTCTATCAGAATCATGTTGGCAATAGCTGCTTATTTCGACTATGAAATTTGGCAGATGGATGTCAAAACAGCGTTCCTCAACGGTTTCCTTGAGGAAGAGTTGTATATGATGCAACCAGAAGGTTTTGTCGATCCACAGAATGCTGACAAAGTTTGCAAACTCCAGCGATCCATTTATGGGCTGGTGCAAGCATATCGGAGTTGGAATAAGCGTTTTGATGAGGTGATCAAAGCGTTTGAGTTTATACAAGTTTATGGAGAAGCTTGTATTTACAATAAAGTGAGTGGGAGCTCTATAGCGTTTCTAATATTATATGTGGATGACATATTGATGATTGGAAACAATATAGAAATGCTGGAAAGCATGAAGGAATATTTGAACAAGAGTTTTTCAATGAAGGACCTAGGAGAAGCTGCTTTCATATTAGGCATTAAGATCTATAGAGATAGATCGAGACGCTTAATAGCACTTTCACAGAGCACATACCTTGATAAAGTTTTGAAGAAGTTCAAAATGGATCAGTCCAAGAAGGGGTTCTTGCCTGTGTTACAAAGTGTGAAGTTGAGTAAGACTCAATGCCGACTGACTGCAGAGGATAGAGAAAAGATGAGTGTCATCCCCTATGCTTCAGCCATAGGCTCTATCATGTATGCAATGTTGTGCACAAGACCCGATGTCAGCCTTGCCATAAGTATGGCCGAAAGGTTTCAAAGTGATCCTGGAATGGAACACTGGGCAGCGGTCAAGAATATCCTTAAGTACTTGAAAAGGACTAAGGAAATGTTTCTCGTTTATGGAGGTGATGAAGAGCTCGTCGTAAAGGGTTACGTCAATGCAAGCTTTGACACTGATCCGGATGACTCTAAGTCACAAACCGAATACGTATTTATTCTCAACTGGGGAGCAGTAAGCTAGTGCAGTTCCAAGCAAAGCGTGGTAGACGATTCTACGTGTGAAGCGGAGTACATCGCAGCCTCGGAGGCAGCGAAGGAAGGTGTCTGGATGAAGCAGTTCATCAGAGATCTTGGAGTAGTGCCCACTGAATCCAATGAACCTGTTTTGTGACAACACTGGTGCCATTGCTCTGGCCAAGGAACCAAGGTTTCACAAGAGCACCAGACATATAAGGCGACGCTTCAACTCCATCCGCGATTACATCGAGGAGAAGGACATAAATATTTGCAAAGTGCACACGGATCTGAATGTTGCAGACCCGTTGACTAAACCTCTTACAAGGGCTAATCATGATCAACACCAGAACTGCATGGGTGTTCGATTCATTACAATGTAAATCACATAGTGATGTGAGCTAGATTATTAACTCTAGTGCAAGTGGGAGACTGTTCGAAATATGCCCTAGAGGCAATAAATAAAGTGTTTATTATTATATTTCCTTGTTCATGATAATCGTTTATTGTCCATGCTATAATTGTATTAATTGGAAACACATTACATGTGTGGGTAAATAGACAACACTTTGTCCCTAGTATGCCTCTAGTGAACTAGCTCGTTGATCAAAGATGGTCAAGGTTTCCTAGCCATTGACATGTGATGTCATTTGATAACGGGATCACATCATTAGGAGAATGATGTGATGGACAAGACCCAAACTACAAACGTAGCATATGATCGTGTCAGTTTATTGCTACTGTTTTCTGCATGTCAAAGTATATGTTTCTATGACCATGAGATCATGCAACTCACGGATGCCGGAGGAGTGCCTTGTGTGTATCAAACGTCACAACGTAACTGGGTGACTATAAAGGTGCTCTACAGGTATCTCCGAGGGTGTCTATTGAGTTGGCATGGATCAAGACTGGGATTTGTTACTCCGTGTGACGGAGAGGTATCTCAGGGCTCACTCGGTAATACAACATCACAATAAGCCTTGTAAGCAATGTGACTAAGTGTTAGTTGCGGGATCTTGTATTACGGAATGAGTAAAGAGACTTGCCAGTAATGATATTGAACTAGGTATGGAGATACCGACGATCGAATCTCAGGCAAGTAACATACCGAAGAACAAAGGGAACATCATACGGGATTAACTGAATCCTTGACATAGAGGTTCGACCGATAAAGATATTCGTAGAATATCTAGGAAACAATATGGGCATCTAGGTCCCTCTATTGGTTATTGACCGTAGAGGTGTCTCGGTCATGTCTACATAGTTCTCGAACCCGCAGGGTCTGCACACTTAAGGTTTGGTGACAATTCGGTAGTATAGAGTTATGTATGGTGGTGACCGAAGGTTGTTCGAAGTCCCGGACGTCATGAGGAGCTCTGGAATGGTCTGAAGGTAAAGATTCATATATAGGAAGTCCTGTTTTGGTCGCCGGAAAAGTTTCGGGCTCATCGGTAGTGTACCGGGAGTACCGGTAGTGTACCGGGAGACCATCGGAAGGGGTATTTCGACCCAAGAGGCTCCATGGGCTGTGGGAGAGTGTTTAACATCCCTTAGTGGGCTGGTGGAAGTCCTACACAAGTCCCATGCGGTTTGGGAAAAAAGGCCCAAAGAGAAAAGGTGGAAAAAGGCAAAAATAGGGTGAATCCTAGTCCTACTAGGATTGGAGGTGGAGTCCACCTCCTCCACCTGGTTCGGCCGACTCCTTGGAGGCTTGGCCCTTGTGCCAAGCCTCCTCCTCTCTTCCTCTTATATATACTAGAGGTTTTAGGGTTTTTGCACAGAATTTTCAGCCACGTGCTGCCCGTTCCTCCAGTGCATAGTTTCTCCTCTAGATCGATTTTCTGCAGCGCTTAGGCGAAGCCCTACCGGAATAGCTCCACCACCATCGCTGGAGTGCCGTCATGCTGCCGGAGAACTCTTCTTCCTCTCCGCTCCTTCTTGCTAGATCAAGACAGCGGAGATCGTCATCAAGCTGTACGTGTGCTGAACGCGGAGGTGTCGTCCATTTGGCGCTAGATCGGGAGGATCGTGATCAAGTTCGTGGGACGGATCGTGATCAAGTTCATGGGATGGATCGTGATTGGATCGCGGTACAGATCGTGTTTGGATCGCGGGACGGATCGTGATTGGATTGCGGGACGCACGGCGATTTGGATCGCGAAGACGTTCGACTACACCAACCGCGTTTCTTTACGCTTCCCGCTTAGCGATCTACAAGGGTACGCAGATCCACTATCCCTCTCATAGATGCTCATCACCATGGATAGATCTGCGTGTGCGTAGGAAATTTTTTGTTTCCCATGCAACGTTCCCCAACAGGGACTAACCCATGTAGGTGAGAGGAATAAGGAAACAACAAGGATGCTCCCAACTCTTGGTGATCTTTATCAACATTGAGCATCCACAACTACCTCACCAACATGAAGTCTTGATCGACAAAACCCAAGGTTAGTTTATCCCTCTTATGGGGGGATGTCACATTAAGGGGGAGCTTTACTCTAATTCTTGAGTCGAAGCATCTCTTAACATGTGACAACATTAAATGCTTTATGAAAAAGTGGTAACCCCACTTGTGCTTAAACGATGAGTATGACCTATGATCAAGTACTCCTACTTGGCTCCTAAGTCAAATACTCATATATAGATGACTTTGTCATCACCCAAGTGCTTGTTAGATGCTAGTGTGTTTGTGCATGTTCGTCATTATTTCTTTTGACATCTTATTGTGTGAGCATGTTGGTCTGCATTTATTTTCTCATTCGAGGATATCCAATTGTTGCTATTTGGATTTTGATTTATCTTTTGCCAATTGGATGGACAAGAATGCCTAGGACCACTCTTTAGCTATCTACGCTCTCTCATCTCATATTCTATTCATGCTGCATCAAAAAATTTGAACAAGTGCTTTTCGATCCCTTTGTGTGTGGAGCACTCGGAGTTCCGTATCGACAAGGACTGACCATTAAAACCTCCCAGGTGCAACTCGGTGGAACCAACACCAAAATCTCGGTCTCACCGATTGCCTAGGGTTGTTCTGGTTTTTCAATCTCGGTATCACCGATTCCATTTTCTCGGTTACACCGAGTGTCCCTGTCAGCTGACAGTTGAGGCACTCGGTGACACCGAAAACCTAGAATCAGTGTCACCGACAGTGGTGGGTATATAACTCTGGACCCTGACGTTTTGAAATTTCATCTTCATACGTCGCGCTCCAAAACCCTAAGATGTCGTTCCAAAGACCCCTGGTCATCGCCCTTGACTTCCCGAGCTCCTCCGCCGCTGGGAATCGCCGCCATTGACATAATCTTCACAAACGTCGCCGCCGTAGAGGATCTGCGCCAAGCTAGGGTACGGATTTGATCTCTAGTGCGCTCCCATTCTGATTCTTGCGCATTGGACCTTGTTTTCTCTATAAGCCACCTATTTCTCATTCATCTATCCACTAGAAATTGCAAAATCTCGAGTTAGATGGATTTTCTAGGGTTTTGATGTCTGCTCGATACATCTCGGTGGAACCGAAACGAAAATATCGGTCTCACTAATATACTTTTCTGTGTTGCTGAGAACTGACTCGGTGGACTCGAGTGGCTCTTTTTGGTCCTATCGAAAAGGCTGCCAGGTTCCTGTTAAGGAGTTGGTTTGTCTCGGCCCCACTGAAAATTTCATTTCGGCTGTACCGATATGTATGTGAAAGATTGCAAAACTTTTGAAAAACTCATTGCTCAAATTTCAAAAATAGCCTCATTTTGTGATGACTCATCTACTTCTGCTCATCTACACTCTATTCACAGAGTTAGCATGTCAGGTTCAGAAGACAGTCAGAACAGGTCAGAGCAGAGAGCAAACATGAGTTCAGACACAAGCCCAGAGCCCAGTTCATTCTCAGATCCAGGCACCCCCAGCTCACATGGGTTGCCCAAGGCTGCCACCAGAACTAGGAAGAGGTTGAACTCGGAAGAAGAAGATTCAGACTTTGTCCCTGAGGAAGTTCTTGCTAAGAAGCAAGAGAAGGCTACCAAGAAATCTCCAACTGAAGCTACTTCCTCTAGAAGGGTTGTCAGCAAAATATATGCACCAGCTTCAACCTTCAAGGCTTATGAGACTGCCAGAGCAACTTTTTCTGTTGAGATCCCCAAGAAAGCTATGCCTAAGAAGGCAGGAGAGAAAAAGGCCAGGAAGAGGATCATTCATCTGACTGGCAGGCCTACCTCCATGTTTGAGGATCCAGAAGCTGTTGATGTTGAGGAAGAGGAGGTTGAGCCAGCAAAGGCTCCTCCCAAGAAGAAGGCAAAGAAGTTGATGTCTGATGCTATGCCCAAAACCAGCACATCCAAGAAGGTTGTTGAGAAGCCCAAGAGGACCACTAGGTAGATTCCAGCCTCTAAGAAGAACAAAGGGAATGCCTCCAGAGCTGAAGCTGATGATGATCTGACAACGTTAATGAAGCTTAGACCACACCTCCCTGTTCATAATGCCAGCTATCCAATAGCTGAGTACATGAAGAAGAGGAAGGACTCGGGACTGAGGGCATGGAGAGTTATTGATCCTTATGCCCAAAGAAAGAAAACAACTGTGGACTACAAGTTCTATACCAAGGAGCAGCGGGACTTCTATGAGACTGTGCTCTTTGACAAGAGTCCAGCTGTCAGCGATATGCGATACGTTGATTGGAAGTACATCAAGGAGAATGAGGACTACTTTCCAAGTGTCCAGGACAACTTCCATTGCATTGGTCTTGATGAATTCATAGGCAGAGAATTCACAGCATGGAATGACGAGATGATCATGCAGTTCTACTCCACTGCACACTTCTATGGAGATGGTAGAATTGTGTGGATGACTGAAGTTTCCCGATATGAATCAACTGTTGAGGAATGGGCAGAGATCTTAGGAGTTCCTAAAGCACAGGATGGTGACCTGGATGTCTACTCAGAATCCAAGGCTAGTCACAATGCTATGGCCAACATGTATAAGGAGATCCCTGCTGACAAAGTGAAGTCTCACCGGCTAGGGTCCATTTACTTTCTCCAGGCTGGCCTACGCACTATCAACACCATTTTGAGGCATACCCTGATGACCAAGTCCGGAGATGACAAGATGATCCGAGGCCACTCCATCAACCTGTTGATCCATCTTGACACTCACACCAGGATCAGAGTCATGGACTTGATTGTAGAGACAATCAAGAGGGTTGTTGCTGATTAGAAGCGCTCATGTAGTTATGCACCCTACATCCAGATGCTCATAAACTCGAGACTGGAGAAGCGCATCTTTGCCCTGGATCACCCACATTTGCCCCTACAGCCAGATCTAGAGGACAACATCATGGTGATGGAAGCTGATCATCCCACTTCTGCTGCAGCTCAGGAAGCAGCAAAGATAGTGAGAGTCACTAGTACTCAAGCCCCTCGTTCCAGGAGCAAGCAAATGGATTTGCTGATATCATCTGTTTAGAGCATGCAAAAGGACATTAAGGGGATTCTGGATAACCAAAACAGTCTTGTCAGGATCTTTGAGACCAGAATCAAGTCCCTTATTGATAAAGTGGATGGGTTGACGAAGATAGTCATAGAACTTCAGCATGAAGTTGACTCCGTGGAAATCCCTCGGGTCTCTTCTAATTCAGATGATGATGATGATGATGAAGAGGAGGAATCACCTCTAGGGACAAGCACTTAGTTCACTACTCAGGCCAGATTAGCCATAGTGCCAGCTCCAACAGCTCCATCAACATCAGCTCCATCAGTGACCACTCCAGCTCCATCTACGACATCTGCAGAGATCTTCGCCGACGCCGTCATCTCGACTCCTTCATCAACAACCAGAGGATATGCGCCCAAGAACGCTTAGATGTATGCCTTTGAACTTTTTGGTAACTTGTTGCCGAAGGGGGAGAAGTGTATATAGATCTATAGGCTTCGAGCGAGAGAGAGATTTGTCTTTTTGCTTGCTTTTCAAAAACATTTGGTTCTTTTGATTTGATGTGAGATACTTTTGTGTTTCTGTTATGCTACTATGTTATGGGTGATGCTACTATTTCCTATCATCTTAATGCTCGTGAGATGATCATTCACCCTTACTTATGTGTGTTGTGCCATGTTATTCACTCTAATTATTCTCGCACACCACCAAGTTGTATGTGACATGGAAGAAGTACCCCATATACCTAATCGATTTTGCATTTGCATTCAAATGCAAATTCAAAATAATGCACAAATTTAGGGGGAGCTCTTGCTTATCACATACCTCTCAAAGCGACGATTAATCTCATTGATTTTATCATATGTCGAAGCTTTGATCTATATGTTGTCATCAATTACCAAAAAGGGGGAGATTGAAAGCACATTTGCTCCCTTGGTGGTTTTGGTAATTAATAACATCATATAAGTCATTGAACTAATGTTTCCACTAAGTATATTTCAGGAAATGTTCAATAATAGGATTGGCAAAAAGGAGATTGTGGAGAAACCCCAAGATGCAAGGAAATAGGTTGGCCAAGCTTCAAGCAAGAGGACTCTACATTTTATATTTGTGAGAAATCACTTTGAGTATATAGGAAAGCCAATACTACTAAAAGGGGTAAGGTTTTGTTGGTGAATAATATGCTCAAACGTGCACAAGTGATAGTTGCCAAAAACATCCACAAAACTCTCCCACTAAAGTCTGTTCTATACCCAACACTCAAAATTGGTGCAACCAACTATCCCACTTCGGTGCCACCGATTCTAGTACCTAGACAGACTCTACCAAACCCTAACCACTTCGGTGCAACCGATTCCATACCGGTGCCACCGAGTTTAGGTTGCCAACTTTCTGTTATGCA
Source organism: Hordeum marinum (assembly GCA_022496015.1). Lineage (NCBI taxonomy): Eukaryota > Viridiplantae > Streptophyta > Magnoliopsida > Poales > Poaceae > Hordeum > Hordeum marinum. The sequence continues at coordinate 435,550,691 of CM039672.1, read as the reverse complement.
AATTCACATTTTTGGTTCCACCGAGAATGTTGTATCGGCGTCACCGAGATTGGAAATCTGACCGTTGGTCACCTTATCGGTGCAACCGAGAACTGTATATCGGTCCCTCCGAGATTCAAAAGTTGCCACCTTTTTGGTCACTTCGGTACCACCGAGATTAACACATCGGTGTCACCGAGTTGGTCATTTTGTGTGTAACGGTTGGATTTTTGGGGATGCCTATATATACCCCTTCACCACCACTCACTCGAAAGAGAAGCACTCAAAACTATTCCATACCTATCCTATCAGATTTTCTGAGAGAGAACCACCTACCCTTGTGTTGAGGTCAAGATCTTCCACTCCAATCATATGGATCTTGATTTCTAGTCTCCCCAAGTTGCTTTCCACCAATCCTATATCTTCTACCAAGCCAAACCCGTGAGAGAGAGATTGTGTGTTGAGGAGTCTATCATCTTGAAGCACAAGAGCAAGGAGTTCATCATCATTACCGAGCCTATTACCTTTTGGAGGGTGGTGCCTCCTAGATTGGTTAGGTGTCGCTTGGGAGCCTCCTACTTCGTGTTGTGGAGTGAACCAAGAAGTTTGTAAGGGCAAGGAGATCGCCTACTTCATGAAGATCTACCCCATAGTGAGGCTAGTCCTTCGTGGACGGAAGCCGTATGGAATAGTCAAGGTTGCTACTTCGTGGACCCTTTTGGGTGGAGCCCTCCGTGGACACTCGTGACCGTTACCCTTCGTGGGTTGAAGACTCCATAAACGTGGATGTACGATAGCGCCACCTATCGGAACCACGGGAAAAATTATCGTGTCCACAATTGCGTTTGATCTTCCTACCCTATCCCTTCTATACATGCTTGTTGTTACTTTCCGCTGCTATATACTCTTAGACTTGCATGTGTAGGGTGTACTTGACTTGCCATGAAATGCTAAAAACTGTCAACCATAAAATTTGGTATAGGCAAAACCTTTAATTGGTCAAGTAGTCTAATCACCCCCCCCCCTCTAGACCTACTTTCGATCCTACAAGTTTTCCTTGTCTGTGCAAAGTGAAGGCTGCAGGGTGCTAGTTTTCAATGGCTAGCGGTAGTACTGCTCAAGGGAGCGGTAGTACCGTAGGTGCCAGCGGTAGTACCGCTCGATGGAGTGGTAGTACCGTTGTCCCTGGCCCTGGTGCATGCGCCTGCAGTAGTAGGCACAGATGTAATTTTTTACATCCGCCCTCGTGCGGTAGTACCGTGATATGTTTCCAGTACTACCGTGCCGGACTTTTTCGCAGCTCCGCCCTCAGCGGAGGTAGGCACGGAAGTAATTTTTTACCTCCGTGCATCTCTTGTGGCAGTCGTTACTGACCATGCGATAGTACCGTATGGGATCGAGGTAGTACCACTCCGGCGGTTCTACTGCTAGTTGCCTTGTGCAATCGGCCTGCGTCTGGTCACTACCGTGCTAGCGGTAGTACCGCATTCCCTTGCGGTAGTATTGTGGCATTGTGCGGTAGTACCGCAAAGCGCGGGCTCAGAATGGGGATAACGGTTGGATCCTACTCCCCACTATATAAAGGGGGTCTTCTTCCCCAAGAAGACCACCTCTTCCCTCCCCAAGCTTCATTATTGCTCAAAGCTCCATTTTAGCCCGATCTCTCTCCCTAGCCAATCAAACTTGTTGAATTTCTAGGGATTGGTTGATAAGGCCCCGATCTACACTTCCACCAAGAGAAATTTGATTCCCCCCACTAATCCCTTGCAGATCTTGTTACTCTTGGGTGTTTGAGCACCCTAGACGGTTGAGGTCACCTTGGAGCCACATTCCACTGCGGTGAAGCTTCGTGGTGTCGTTGGGAGCCTCCAATTAAGTTGTGGAGATAGCCCCAACCTTGTTTGTAAAGGTTCGGTCGCCGCCTTCAAGGGCACCAATAGTGGAATCACGGCATCTCACATTGTGTGAGGGCGTGAGGAGAATACGGTGGCCCTAGTGGCTTCTTAGGGAGCATTGTGCCTCCACACCGCTCCAATGGAGACGTACTTCCTCACAAGGGAAGGAACTCCGGTAACACATCCTCGTCTCCACCGGCTCCACTTTTGGTTATCTCTTGCCTTTAATTCTTGCAAGTTATTATTGTGTCGTATCCCTTGCTTGCTTGTGTGGTTGTTGTGATTAACATCTTATAGATTGCTCCCCTAGTTGCATATCTAGACAACCTATTTGTTGCTAAGCCTAAATTATTAAAGAAAAGTTAAAAGGTGTTAGTTGCCTATTCACCCCCCCCCCCTCTAGTCAACCATATCGACCCTTTCAGCTTCTTTCCCCACCTGCCTAACGCGTTGTCGCTAGTGCTCGCGACGGATTTGCCGAGAGACCACATTGTCCAGCTTGGACGGTGAAGAGTGGGTGCAAATGGCTGTGGTGGTGGCGTCGGATTTGAAGGGTTTGTCGACAAACCAACCTATATCTGGCTTGCTCGTCGGGCAACCCAGACCGCTGCATTGTCAGAGAACTCCTTCTATTCGTCAGAGGCCAAGGCGGGTGCCATACAAGGAGGAGATGGAGAGAAGAGAGTGAAGGTGAGGTGTAGTTCTTGACCGGCACCTAGACACGTTTATGTAGCGCGCAAATGCAAGGAACCAGTTAGAGAGGTGTTTACTGTTGTCCGACCCGGAAACGTGTGAAGCTCGGGGTGCCGAGTATGTTCCTCGGTACATACGCCGGTTAAACGAAGGTAGGCGCAGATGGATGCCGTTTCAATGAGGAGAGAAGGCGTACGCAGCGGATGACAAGCGGGCGGCACTAAATATCTTCATTTATTTATTTCTAATGAAATGAGAAGTCGTGTACTTTAAAGTTGACCTAAATAAAGAAAATATGGGTCAAAACTTGCTGACGGTTCAATACTTAGCACTTGCGTCACCAAGTTTACACCACGCCAAGCCACTGTAGGTCACACACGTACGTACGCGTCATGCACGACAGTGGTGAGCGCCAGCGAGCAGTCGAAGCGATCGTAGTGGCGTAGCAAAGCCCATCATCACGCTACTAGCACTCCTGCGTCATACCACCACGGAACCTACCACCACCAAGTTCATTTCAACGCAGAGAGATTTTGACGTGGTCGACGCTGACCGCAGGACAAAATTAACCATCCGTCCGTGGCGATGGACGCCCCGCGCTCCGCACGGGAGGGCGGAGCTGCCTCCAATCTGTCAGCGTCGCTTTCACCGCCGGCGACGGCGAGAGCGAGCCAAGAGTCATCTCCGTGGCTGCGCCCCTGGATGGCGACGGGGCACATCGGGTAGTACGTACACACACATTTCTAGCATGGACCCCTGGATGGCGACGTCCCGAGCAATTGGATCGATTTGTTTTTCATCAATTAAGCAGCATGATCCTCATTCTTTTGATGCCTATGTAAAAAAAGGTATATTTCCTGCGGGGAGAATAAAAAACGTATATGTTATATAGGGCTATGCTTAGCAGCCGGGGTAAAGTGTTGGTGCATGCCGAACATGTGATTTTATTTTTACCTCATGAATAACCCTTTTTATTCCCTTTAACCTCACGCCATTACAGAGTTTGTTTATTGCTAGCAAGGTTACTCGTTTTGTCCCCGAATATTTGAAGTATCTTTGTTTCGAAAGTCAGCATTTCTCGTTACTTTTAATATAAAAACTTTTTTTTGAAAAAAAATTTAACGTAAACATATAACTGGAAGGTTACCACTTGCACGTAACTAGTGCTGTGTCCGTTAGCCGGCACGTCACTAAAAAGGGGTTATCCGTGGCATGTCATTTTTGGCGCAATGCGAAAATTAGCGGTGACTTGCGATTTTGACCCGGCGCCGTTAATAATTTAAACCTGTAAGAGCATATATAACTGGAACTCTTATACCTGTTTCAAAGTCCGCGTCTGGTCAAGAAAAAACAACTTAGACGAACGTCCTAAACGTCCTAAACGGGTTCCAAACATTCGGACTGACTGGTAATCCTCATATCCAGTCTAAATAGAGAGCGGCTATGAGGCTGCCCGGGCGTGTCCGGACACGCCCGTCACATCAGCCCGGCCCATCACAGGCCCCACAAATACCCCAATCTGGATGCCCTTGACATCTCTCACTTCAGTCTCCGCCCACTCAACTTCCATTCCCCTCCCCTCTGATCCGACGACCGGCAACGGAAGCAGCTCCGACGATCGAACATCGATGTGGAGGAGGTGACCCTCCGCATCACGTTGTGTCGGTCGCTGTAGGAGCAAGGCGACCCCAACGACGGCAGATCTTCTTCCTTCGGGCCCGTTTCCCGTAGACGGAGCGTCGACGATGTCGTCGGCCCTTGCTACCCGTTGCACAACTTTGGCTGCTCCCGCTCCGGCCACTCTACTCCAGGTCAGGTACGCCGCCCACCTCCACCACCTTCTGCTCGGGAAGTGGTGCCCGGCCACCGTTGGGTCCTCATGCTCGTGCCAGGGCCGGGGCGCACGAGGGCGCCAGAGTCCAAGGCGCGTACAGCCCGCCGTGAGCGGCAGAGGGCGAGGGAGAGGGGGGAGGCGCTAGCCGCGCGCCGTTCGACCACGAGCGCTCTGGTCGACCTCGCGGGCGTCTTCGTCGCTCTCTCATGATGGTGGATGAGTGTCACCTCCGTCGCAAGAATGCCTAAGCGCTCCAACTGGCCATCCATTTGTCGGAGCGCGAGGCAGCGACAAAGGCGAAGGCGGCCCGCCATGCGAAGGAGCAAGACCACCTGCTCTGCACGTTGTCCGGCATGCGATGAAGCTCTGACTTCGACGACGATGATGCCTCCACCTCCGGCTCAGACGACGACGACAACGATGCTCCACCGCACGCCGACGCCTACACGGAGGAGGCGCACACCCGCGTGGACGACTAGAAGGGGAAGGGGTCGGCGAGGAAATGGTGATTTCATCTGCCCTTCCCACTTGTGTATTATCTATGTTTAAATTAGCTTGCGCTATCGGCCGTTGAACTACGACAAACTACGTTTTTTTTGTCTGGTGATGAGATGGTGATCCGATGAAATGCCGGTGATGATCGACTTTTACGTAGCGTTGCATGGGTTTGTATGGTTTTGAGGGTTCGGATATGAGGGACGCGAGTGTGGAAGGCATTATTTGAGACGTGCTCGATCAGTGTTCGCAGACGCGCCCAGACGCATCCGCGAGCATATAAAATCCCATATTAGGAAGTTCCGACATTAGATGCTCTAAGGACTTCTCTAATCGTGGTCTCCTAATATTGTGGGCCGTCTCACTTGTGTGTTGCTCTTTCGGTGATCTAGCGCAAGTTTAAAGAGTTTAGATGGAAATAAGTTGCATGAATTTTAAATTTGGGTTAATCAATTTGGTTTGTGAAAAAAGATGAAGGTGCGGCAGAGCAGTGAGGCTGCAGACGGCTGCGCCAGGGCGAGTGTACGTGAGGTTGGGTGACCGGCAAGACCTCAACTAGGAACAAGCTGTAGCTGGTGGCGAGTCGTTGGAGGCAAGTTTGAAGGTTGACGATTCAGGGTGTAGGTTCGCCGAAAATTTTGGGTGGTTTACCCCTTTAGAGAAGGGCGGCGCGGCGAGTCTGGTGCGGGACTGCCACAGGCGGTTCGGCAAGTGGTTGCGAGCAGTTTGGGGGAAGAAGATGAACGTGGAAGAGCCGGAGGTGAAAGAAGGCCATCTAACCGTTGTGTTCAAGGTCGACTGCCTTTTATTTTCACTCATTTGACCCCTAGCCAGCCCTGATTTAATTGTGTGCAAAACGTGGATATGAATAATCAAGGATTAGAGCGTGCGAAAATGATAAACAAGGATTAGAGCATGCAGAAAAATATCTACTAAAACAAGGCAAAGGAGCACTCAAAAATTTCCCCAACCCCGCTGCACCAGTGGGCACATAATCCACCAAAGTCATGATGAATCACTCCTGAAGTACCTTGTGACAAGAAGAAACACAGCACTCCTCAAGTCTTTTATGCCGGTGGTAGTTAAGAGCATCTATAGTCGGACCCCTTACTTCCTTCATAAATGTCCGAAACGCCCGTCCGGTTAATTTTTTTTGACTCAATCGGACCCCTCATTTAGTCCCTATATGCCCGAAATGGCCGGTACCCCTCAATGGGACCAAATGTAGAGACAATATGAGGGCGCTTAGACGTGACCGGACACTGCACTCCATTTCATAAGGGTCCCACCTGCAACCACCCAAAGAGGAGGTGTTCTTGTCTGTGTCGTCGAATAGGGACAAGCTTCTCTGTTAATTGCATAGGTGGATCAAATCTCATTGTGTCAAGTTCATTTCCTTCATGCACGTTGATGTCGTACTACAATGAAAAAGATTTATTTTTTGTGATTTAAAAAGAGCAGTAAAAATATATTTTATGAATGAAAAAGAATCGCGCAAGCATCAATGTTTCATTTGCGAAGGAGATAGACCGTGTCTACAAATCTTCTCTGACATAATCAGAGAAGATTCGTAGTCACCGTTCATATGCTTCAAATACTGTACAATGATGACCGAAGCATGCGAAAATGATAAACAAGGATTAGAGCAGGCAGAAAAATATCTTCTAGAACAAGGCAAACGAGCACTCAAAAATTTCCCCAACCCCGCTGCATCAGTGGGCACATAATCCACCAAAGTCATGATGAATCACTCCTGAAGTACCTTGTGACAAGAAGAAACACACCACTCCTCAAGTCTCTTATGTCGGTGGTAGTTAAGAGCATCTACAGACGGACCCCTTACTTCCTTCGTAAATGTTCGAAACCCCTGTCCCGTTAGTGTCTAGTTCAAAGAAAATTAACCCAATCGGACCCCTCATTTGGTCCCTATACGCCCGAAATGGCCGGTACCCCTCAATGGGACCAAATTTAGAGACAATATGAGGGCGCCTAGACGCGACCGGACACTGCACTCCATTTCGTAGCGGTCCCACCTGCAACCACCCCAAGAGGAGGTGTTCTTGTCTGTGTCGTCGGATAGGAACAAGCTTCTCTGTTAATTGCATAGGTGGATCAAATCTTATTGTGTCAAGTTCATTTCATTCATGCACATTGATGTCGTACTACAATGAAAGAGATTTATTTTTTGTGATTTAAAAAGAGCAGTGAAAAATATATTTTATGAATGAAAAAGAGTCGTGCAAACATAAATATCTCATTTGCGAAGGAGATAGACAGTGTCTACGAATCTTCTCAGTCATACGCAGAGAAGATTCATAGTCACCGTTCATATGCTTCAAATACTGTACAATGATGACCGAAGGATGCGAAAATGATAAACAAGGATTAGAGCATGCAGAAAAATATCTACTAGAACAAGGCAGACGAGCACTAAAATTTTTCCCCAACCCCGCTGCATCAGTGGGCACATAATCCACCAAATTCATGATGAATCACTCCTAAAATACCTCGTGACAAGAAGAAACACACCACTCCTCATGTCTTTTATGCCGGTGGTAGTTAAGAGCATCTATAGCCGGACCCCTTACTTTCTCCATAAATGTCCAAAACGACCGTTCGGTTAGTGTCCAGTTAAAAGAAAATCGACCCAAACGGACCCCTCATTTGGTCCCTATACGCCCGAAATTGCGAGTACCCCTCAATGGGACCAAATGTAGAGACAATATGAGGGCGCCTAGACGTGACCGGGCACTGCACTCCATTTCATAGCGGTCCCACCTGCAACCACCCAAAGAGGAGGGGTTCTTGTCCGCGCCGTCGGATAGGGACAAGCTTCTCTGTTAATTACATAGGTGGATCAAATCTCATTGTGTCAAGTTTATTTCATTCATGCACATTGATGTCGTACTACAATGAAAGAGATTTTTATTTTGTGATTTAAAATGAGCAGTGGAAATATATTTTGTGAATGAAAAAGAGCCATGCAAACATCAATGTTTCATGTGCGAAGGAGATAGACCGTGTCTATGAATCTTCTCTGTCATAAGCAGGGAAGATTCGTAGTCACCGTTCATATGCCTCAAATACTGTACAGTGATGACCGAAGCTTATCGAAATTCGATGACCCAGCTATTTAAGCTGGCGGATTAGCTCCTAAGGCGGTTAGGTGGGACTGAAAATATCCAAAAACCCGTCGGGCCAATACGGATATGAAAACTTTTAAGTATTTCAGTGTCCAGCCGGTCCAACACGAACGTGATGATCAATGTGCATTTGTTTGCATGTATATGATGTTTTGAAAATAGGGTATGTGGTTGCAAATAGAAAAAAATGAGGCATGCCCGGCCACTGTCCGCGAGCACATTCGAGCGCGTCCACAAACGTTTGAGGGTCCAAATTTACAAGTTCCGACTGTAAATGCTTGAAAGTGTAATTCGTGCGTGAATGATGATATGGTCCTAGTTTGAACCATATAGAATGAAAAATGTGAGATGAGGGAGAATAATTAGACGAAACATCGATAATGCTATATACTAGTCCCTCGGTCCAAAAACAAATGTCTCTACTTTGTACTCCCTGTAGGGTAACGCAGCAGAAAACAAAAAAAATCCGACCTACGCACCAGCCCAGACCACTATGGAGACTACATACAAGGTTTGATCTTTTTCGTTACCGACTCGTAGCGCAGCGAAAGTAGAGTCGATGACGAACGGCAGTGTAGATCCCCGCAGCTAGGATTTTACAACCTCCCAACCGCGAGGATGTATACCCTCATCTGCCCCGCGGACAGCCCTTCGGGAGGCGGTCGGACAGTCCCCCGGATGGTGTCGCGGACAGCCCTTCGGGAGGACCTCCAAAACTTGGACTGTCACTCGGACAGCCCTTCGGGAGGACCTCCAAAACACGGACGGTCACACGGACAGCCCTTCGGGAGGACCTTCAAAACTTGGACGGTCACACGGACAGCCCTTCGGGAGGCACTCTCGAACTAAGACCGAAACTACGATCTCTCTACAGAGTTGCACACATACGGTGTCATCTATCCTGCAGGGCTTCGCCGTCCAGAACTAGTTCCTGCCGGAACCCAGACAGCCTTTTGGCTCTACGAAACTATTTCGCTGGGAGGGAGAGAAGAAGTCAGATCATGCATGGCACTTGTATGTGAGAAGGGATTGAGTTTTGGGCTGCCCCCTCCACCTCTATTTATAGGAGAAGGAGGGGTGGAGGGGCTGAAATTTCAGCCACATCCATCCATGTCATCTCCAAGATATTTTGGAGCAAAAGCCCAAAAAGGCGGCTTTCCAAAAAGTAACCATAAAGCTGATTTCACTATTCACGACGACATTTTTCAGCGTCTGATCGAACTGAAAATATTTATGTGGGCTTAGAACATTTCCAGTACCCACTAAAATAATTTCAACACTTTTCGAAACACTTCCGGTTTAGTGATTTTCATCTGCGAAAAGCATCTGAAGCGGTTCCGGCAGCTCCGGAACATTTCCGCTTTTTCTTCCGGAAAATTCCCAAAATTTTCCAGAATGATTCTGGCACCCTCCAAGAATTATCAGGCATGTGCCGAAACCAATTTGACTTAATGGTATCCCCTGAAACAACTTTTCAGTTTTATCGAAACTGTTCCGGTGTTCTCCCTGCGGAACTTTTCCACTGTCCGAAACTTTTCCGGTGTCCGAAACTTTTCCGGTGATTTTCTCTCAGACTCCCTGTCTAGTATTCAGCAGATAGATGACCCTTAGGCGTGTGACCCTATAGGTTCGGTGAAGCATAGACATGACCCGGAACCCCTTCCGATCAATGATCAACATCGGAGCCGTGGACATCCATACTGACCCCTATACCCACACGAATGAATATTCGAGTGAACCTCCAGTTGCCGTGTGCTATTCCTGTTGCTTCGCGATATGTTACAAATACCCGAGGTGAGACATGTTGGCATCCCCGTGGATCAACAACTTTTCCACTATGCCAGTTACCTCGTTGGCAGTATTGTTCTCTTTTCTCGTTCCCGTGTTCCGGCATCCCCGTGATCAAATCACAAAGTGTCTGGCCAGACGATGATGGATACCGTAACATCGAGAGGGCCCAGAGATATCTCTCCATCGTCGAAGGAGCAAATCCCAATCTTGAGCTATCAAGTTACTTGACATACTTTTCCATGAACCCGTAAGCCGCCATAATAGCCACCCATTTACGGATGACGTTTAACAAACCCCAAAGTTCATGAAGCAAGCATGAAGAAACTCGATACTCTCATGGTCTAAGGAATTATGCAAACATTAACTTCTCTGTGTTATTAACCATTAACTTATGACGAATGTATCTCATAGCATAACATCAATTCGGGTCGATTCAACACAAATGTTCTTCTAACATTGTGCCCTCAAAATTGCCGGCATAGCCATGCCCATGATCAGGAAAACACGATCATCATGCAATACTTGAGCCAGTCTTAGAGGCCAGACTAGGAATACATTTTACCATTTATTATTCCACACGTGTATATGAGTCTTCCTTCAAGCCTCGTGGTTATTGCAGACTCGAGAACCATAGCAGTTATAGCATGGAACATAAACCTAATTAGGAACAGGGAGATGATCAATAACATTTATTATTGCCTCTAGGGCATATCTCCTACAGACTCCCACTTGCACTAGAGTCAATAATCTAGTCAATGCTAATGCACTTTACACCTATGGCATACTGGTGTAAAATATGCTTCGCTTGTGGTATAGCCTGATGTCCAACGGATCTGACAACTTCAGCTCCATGTGTAACTTTGCATATCCTTGCGTTTTCACGCTTCCACAAAATTCATATTTTGTGTGGACTTGGCTTTGCATATGTGTGAATCATTGGTCAAAACCCGATTCCTCAGACTGAGCTATGGAGCAACTATCTTCAATCGTGTCCCATAGATCAAAGCCATCTTGGAACCATACTAAGTTCATGAATGAACTATATGATTCAACAACTTCTTTGTCGCTTCTAAAGCATCAACATACTAAGCCTTTGTTATAGAATTTGCCACAATATCTTGTTTGGAACAATTTCCAACTACCCTGCCACCATATTGTGTATTACACAAAACCCTTAACTTAAATCGAAAATCGCATGGAGCATCGATGAAGACTGTATCGATGTAATTACTTACAACGAGCACTTCATAATCTCTTCTTGCGAGAAACCATGTCATCGGTACTACTCTAGCACTTAATGACATCTTTCACTGTTGTCCAATGATCAGTACTTTGATACTTTGGTATCCATACTCGCAACAACTTTGGAGTATCGGACATATCTGGTTGTTTTACATACCCTGAAATACATGATTAATCCAAACACAAGAGTGTGTGGAATCTCCATCATGTATTTTACTCATTAGTGTTTTAGGACACTGAGTCTTGCAAAAACTCTTTCCATGTGACTTCGGCAAGAATCACTCCTTGGCGTTTTAAATGCTAAAAAGTTTTAGCATCTTGTCAATATGTATTCATAGCTTAGCCCCATTAGGTAAATTTATCTGCATAGATCATCATGCCTAATATTGAGGCTATTTAGCCTAAGCACTTCATCGAAAAACTATTTTCAAATGAAGTCTTAATTTGTGTCAAGAAATTCATTTCCAATTAACAATGTGTCAAGCACACAATGTTTTAGAAATATTATTATGCTCCCACTTACTTTCTTGAATCACAAGCATCTTCGTTACCCATTGATGAAGTCAAAAACCCTTTTTGACCATTTCATCAAACCACGAAGATTCCAACTCCATTTTGCTCTCTTTTGTCCATTGCTGAAACTTTGAAGTTTGCATACTTGCTAGCATCCTCTGGATCAACAAATTACTTTGGACAGTATCACATAGAAGTCCTAGGTTTCATTTCCATCAAATGGAAATCCTTTTGTCATCCATGTTTCATATCTCATGATTGATATATGTATTAATTGCTAGTTCAACCCGAACCGACCTTAAGCATCGGTACGGTGAAACAACCTCATCGTAGTCAACTCCTTGAACTTGTTATTTCAACAAGTCGAGCTTTATGGATAATTTTTTTTATCTGTATCAGTTTTTAGTTCCATAAATATCCGTTAGACTCTAAGTCCTCTGAAAGGTGTATCAAGGTTTTAATCTTCAATCACTTATATGGAAACTATCTCGGATTGTATTGGCATTTAGCCAATCCCGGAGTCAGGGCCCATCAACGCTTCCTTGTGTATTGTAGGTATACTGTTGTCTAACAACAATATCTCGTTTGCGCACCTGATAGGTTTGCACGAGCTTTGCCTACGTGGTTCAGCTGCACGTTCGACCGAAGTCCATACATTTTATTGTAGATACTTCCGTATCAGTCGTAGTAGGAAAACAATGGAATCACTTCCAAGGTTTCTTTCCTTTGAACCGATGACGAAGATACTGGTTATCTCGTCGAGTTGCACTGTCCTCCCACTCACCTTTTGTAAGAACTATTATCTTTAAAAGCATACCGTTTTGTGGCAAAACCCTTTGCCTCGGTATAGTGGTGGGGGAATACCCAATGACTTGGGATAACCATACAAAGTAGCACTTGTCTGATTTGGAATAGGTTTGTAACCTTTTACACAAGCCCCATATTCCAAATGTTAAGAAAAGATATAACATGGTTGGGCATACCATACCATGGCGTCATTTCAACAGACCTGATGGATCTCTTTTCAGTGTAAAAGCCGTAGTCTCTAAAGCATCACTCTATAAAAGGGATAATGGCAAATCTATTTATGTCATCTTTGATCTTACCATGTCATAAATGGTTTGATTACATCTTCACGGACTTTCCACTTGCAGTGGTGTTCCGGGAGGTGCAAGTTATGAAACTCTTTTCACAACTCATCAGGCATTCGCTAAACTTGTAACTCAAATATTCCTTTCCGCAATCAAATCTTAGAAACATAACTTTCTTGTTACAATAACTTCTACTTCATTTTTGAAAACCTTTCGAATGATTTCAAAAGATCCAGACTTATGTCTCATCAAGTAAATATCCATATATCTACTTGAGTCATTTCTGAAGATAGATAAATCCACTACTTGCAACAACATTTATTGGACTACATACATCATAATGTATGATCACCAATATGTTCTTTGCTCGTTCCTTATGGCTTGTGAACGGTATTTCAGTCACTTCACTTTTCGGAGGAAAGTTGCAAGTGTCAGATGATTCAAAATCAAACAACTTCAAAATCCATCATAATGGAATTTTCCATGCGGGTTTTTCCAATGTGACCAAATGCAGTGCCACAGTTGTGTGGTATTCTTTTAGTCTTGCGACATTTAGTGTTAGTGTTTATGGATGTATCATATAACCATCAATATTCATAACATACATCCCATCTAGGATGGAAGCATGGCCCTTCATTTTATTCATAATACTGAACAACAATTGTTGTTTTTATGAACAACTCTATTGCAACAAACATGGTGCAATGGGCTAGAGTGTATGAAATTCTACAATGAATTATGAAAGTAAACCCAGAGGTAATGTATTATTATCAATATTCATAGCATACGTCTCATTCATAATGGAAGTATGGCCCTTATGTTATTCATAACACCGAACATCAAAAGTTCTCTTATGAACAACCTTCTTGCAAGATACCTTATGCAAAGGGCTAGAGTGTGAAACTCTAAATGAATTATGAAAGTAAATACATAGGGAATACACCGATGGAAGGCATAGTAACATTTACTATGTTCCCTGCGTGTATCTAAACCTCATCCCTGGCTAGTCTTTCAGGCCATAGTAGTTCTTACATCGAGTTGCAACAGAATGCAATCGAGCGGGTATCTTTGTGATTAACTCACAATACCGAAGAATTAATGATTAACATGTTTAACCATAATTCCCAAGAACTATATCTTTGACCAGCCTTCTATACATCAAAAACTTGTATGACATTCATACATGAGCTGGATATTCCAGTCTTCTTTCCTTTTGCCATTATACTTCTAACAGTTTAACTTTTAGTATTTCTCCTACTCTCAGAAGAAGCATCCAACTTAAGAGTGGCGTTAGCCCTGGACTTCCTAGGCATGGAAGTTTCACTAACACCCTTCGGACACTTCCTTTCTCTTTAAGTTGTTATTTTATTCACCATCATCATATGACAGTCGTTCTTCTGGATCCCTCTCTTATCAGTCTAATGCATAGTAAACTCCTTTACTAATAGTTTGCAAAGAAACATTGCTTTGGATATCTCATATCTTTTAGCCTTTGTCTATCTCTGAAAATGATTTTCAGCTTCCATGAATATCACATAACTATCCAAACTTTCGAAGTTCGGGTCTCATGGAAGCAAACGTATTGCATTTGACTGAAACGGAATTCTAGCTTCTGGATCGAAGGATGAGAGTCACATGATCCATAGCATTAGCAGGAGAATACCAAAAGCATGCGATAGGACAAGTCCTTCTCGGCACTCTTGAGGACAATCCTCACAATTACGTTACCAACCGTAAAGTTTTAACCAGATATTTAACAGCTATTCAATTTTAATAGGAAAGGTGGAAACGCGAGCCCTTATTCTACAACTATTATGCAAATCACATTTAGACAGAGTTCAAAATTAATTGCACTGAGAATTAAACAAGTTAATTCTACAGTGCGCTCCCACTCAAACCAATATCTCTCATAATTGATTTTGAGTGATACAAGATCCAGACTTCAATTCATCGCCATAGAATCATCATCTCATGACGGGAATTTTAATCGGTAGGCCAACTTGCCGATCACATTTTTATGTGACTCTTGTTCATCTTTCGATGCATGTGTTCCGAGCTCATGCTTTCATGTCTGAACGTCAAGACAACCAAGTGATCTCACTGCGAGGTCTTTACTCACCCGCCTCACACATCCCTAATCGTTCGTACCCATGCATCCATGGCGCACCCCGAAAAGTTAGGTGCCGTGACGGTGCTACACTTAGGAGAACACTATCTACTTGATATTTTTGTGAGAGATCACCCTAATAAAAGCGACTACCGCGCAATCAAGAAGGGTGCATCATAAGGGATAAACATCTCAGGCAATTCATAATAGCATGATATGGTATAGCCCTTTCTGACGGAGAAGTCTTTCATTTCTTCGTCTTCGGCATTCACGTCGGTGTACACCTTCGTGAAGATTGCCACCACCTTGTCAATGCACAAGATAATATTGCTATCTCTATAGCTAATAAAATAAGTGCATTACATAAGGTTGACACACATGTCATTAAAGTGCAATCATATGGCTCCAGCCATCATGCCGAATCATGACACACAGGTCATGTTAATCAATTTACATTATATAGTCATCTCATACATAATCAAATTATAATGAGCACTACTATACCACATCACATGCACATGCAAACCATCCTGCAAAACCAAGTTAGACGCCTCTAATCGGTCCATGCAAAAAACTTGTTTTACGTGGCTTCTAAGGTTTCGAAACAAACCGAAAGTACCAACGTTCATCATCAAGCATGATAATCCAAGTTGCTAGATTAACTTTCCAGGGTGTATAAAACATGAGATAATAAAATCTCGAGCCTCATACTAAACTTCGTCATACGCGTGACCCCCGTGCAAATCACATCTGCATTGCCCTTTCGTCTGCGAAACATCCATCTTTCTCAACTATGGTGGAACCCAAAGAACTGTTAGCACTTCGTTGATCTGTCAATCAGCATACTCAGGAGCAGCATGAAAGGATCGCGGATTGCCAGAACTTTGTGAGATTCGACCATTCCGTCAAGATCAGGACTATGCAAATTCAGGGGAAGCAAAAAGAACATCGGGTAACAGATTTCATATGCTACCCACACAAATAATTTTCAGCAATAGATCTCATCTACTACCTAATTACATTGTGCAACACCCATACATTTCTATGTATTCTAGATCGCAACCTGCATCTACGCATCGCACGGCTCTTGATGCCACTATAGGGTAACGCAGCAGAAAACAAAAAAATTC
Organism: Hordeum marinum; assembly: GCA_022496015.1. Lineage (NCBI taxonomy): Eukaryota > Viridiplantae > Streptophyta > Magnoliopsida > Poales > Poaceae > Hordeum > Hordeum marinum. The sequence goes on along the minus strand of CM039672.1, from coordinate 435,534,778 downwards.
CGACCTACGCACCAGCCCAGGACCACTATGGAGACTGCATACAAGGTTTGATCGTTTTCGTTACCGACTCATAGCGCAGCGGAAGTAGAGTCGATGACGAACGGCGGTGCAGATCCCCGCAGCTAGGATTTTACAACCTCCCAACCGCGAGGATGTATACCCTCATCTGCCCCGCGGACAGCCCTTCGGGAGGCAGTCGGACAGTCCCCCGGATGGTGTCGCGGACAGCCCTTCGGGAGGACCTCCGAAACTTGGACTGTCACTCGGACAGCCCTTCGGGAGGACCTCCAAAACACGGACGGTCACACGGACAGCCCTTCGGGAGGACCTTCGAAACTCGGACGGTCACACGGACAGCCCTTCGGGAGGCACTCTCGAACTAAGACCGAAACTACGATCTCTCTATAGAGTTGCACACATACGGTGTCATCTATCCGGCAGGGCTTCGCCGTCCAGAACTAGTTCCTGCCGGAACCCAGACAGCCTTTCGGCTCTACGAAACTATTTCGCTGGGAGGGAGAGAAGAAGCCAGATCATGCATGGCACTTGTATGTGAGAAGGGATTGAGTTTTGGGCTGCCCCCTCCACCTCTATTTATAGGAGAAGGAGGGGTGGAGGGGCTGAAATTTCAGCCACATCCATCCATGTCATCTCCAAGATATTTTGGAGCAAAAGCCCAAAAAGGTGGCTTTCCAAAAAGTAACCATAAAGCTGATTTCACTATTCACGACGACATTTTTCAGCGTCTGATCGAACTGAAAATATTTATGTGGGATTAGAACATTTCCAGTACCCACTAAAATAATTTCAACACTTTTTGAAACAATTCCGGTTTAGTGATTTTCATCTGCGAAAAGCATCTGAAGCGGTTCCGGCAGCTCCGGAACATTTCCGGTTTTTCTTCCGGAAAATTCCCAAAAGTTTCCAGAATTATTCTGGCACCCTCCAAGAATTATCAGGCATGTGCCGAAACCAATTTGACTTAATGGCATCCCCTGAAACAACTTTTCAGTTTTATCGAAATTGTTCCGGTGTTCTCCATGCGAAACTTTTCCACTGTCCGAAACTTTTCCGGTGTCCGAAACTTTTTCGGTGATTTTCTCTAAGACTCCTTGTCTAGTATTCAGCAGATAGATGACCCTTAAGTGTGTGACCCTATAGGTTCGGTGAAGCATAGACATGACCCGGAACCCCTTCCGATCAATGATCAACATCGGAGCCGTGGACACCCATACTGACCCCTATACCCACACGAATGAATATTCGAGTGAACCTCCAGTTGCCGTGTGCTATTCCTATTGCTTCGCGATATGTTACAAATATCCGAGGTGAGACATGTTGGCATCCCCGTGGATCAACAACTTGTCCACTATGCCAGTTACCTCGTTGCTGGTATTGTTCTCTTTTCTCGTTCCCGTGTTCCGGCATCCCCGTGATCAAATCATAAAGTGTCTGGCCAGACGATGATGGATACCGTAACATCGAGAGGGCCCAGAGATATCTCTCCATCGTCGAAGGAGCAAATCCCAATCTTGAGCTATCAAGTTACTTGACATACTTTTCCATGAACCCGTAAGCTGCCGTAATAGCCACCCATTTACGGATGACGTTTAACAAACTCCAAAGTTCATGAAGAAACTCGATACTCTCATGGTCTAAGGAATTATGCAAACATTAACTTCTCTGTGTTATTAACCATTAACTTATGACGAATGTATCTCATAGCATAACATCAATTCGGGTCGATTCAACACAAATGTTCTTCTAACATTGTGCCCTCAAAATTGTCGGCATAGCCATGCCCATGATCAGGAAAACACGATCATCATGCAATACTTGAGCCAGTCTGAGAGGCCAGACTAGGAATACATTTTACCGTTTATTATTCCACACGTGTATATGAGTCTTCCTTCAAGCCTCGTGGTTATTGCAGACTCGAGAACCATAGCAGTTATAGCATGGAACATAAACCTAATTATGAATAGGGAGATGATCAATAACATTTATTATTGCCTCTAGGACATATCTCCTACACTCCCTCCGTACTGAAATATAGGTCGTTGGAGTAGATAAATTTATCTACTCCAACAACCTATATTCCGATACAGAAGGAATAGTAAAGTGCAAAGTTAAGACATTTATTTTGAAACAAAATTTACCTTCTTTCAAAATTACCAGTCGTTAACTCACTGTATCACGCACTCATTTCAACAACAGGTAATTCGGGACCGAGACTCGGAAAGTGTAGTAAGCGACTAGTATCAAATTTAATCAACTCCCCCAGAGAAGTCAATGGTAGCAAATGAAAGTCAAAGCCATCTAGAATAATTCTCCCGAAAAAGAAAAACCTTGTAAATAACCAGAGCCGCACCACACTTCCGGACAAGTCAAAAGAAAACCAGCTGTACTGTGCAGCTGCCGACCTCCCTCGCCGCCACGTCGGAGGAGCAAAACCACCTGAACCAAACAACCAGCCAGCCGTTTGGGGAAGAAGATGAACATGGAAAGCGAGAGGTGAGAGAAGGCCACCTAGCCGTTGTCTTCACATCGATCGGTTCAAAATAATCTGACTGGCTTTTATTTTCAGTCACTACCCCTAGTCAGCCCCCGATTTAATTGGGTGCAACACGTGCATATGGTGTGAAGGTTGTTTAAAATAATCAAGTATTGTACTTCTGGATAACATGCGAAAAGGGTAAGCAAGGATTAGAGCATGCAGAAAATTATCTACTGGAAAAAGGCAACCGAACACTCAAAAATTCCCCCCAACATGCACTAGTCTACCGTCTACATTGGTCCTAAAAAACATGATATAGGGCAGCTTCCGAAAAGAAAAAATAGGTTGCTGGAAAGACAAAATACGTTATGCCAATTGACCATACCATTGAGCACGCACACCAATGATCTTAGAGTATAAATTCAGTCATGGACATCCGATAATTGATCACAATTCCAAACAAATAGTGTTGCATTGCCCAACCTCCAAGGCTCCAACATCCCAAGTTGCACTGAGCAACCGCTGGGAGATGACCTCCATGCCAACGCACCCGAGATCGTTGCCCTATCAGCATAAAGTCAAAGACAAACCATCTCGAGACGCGTTGACAACCCCGCCGCACCGGTGGGCACATAATCCATCAAAATCATGATGAATCACTCATAAAGTACCATGTGGCAAGACGAAAGAAACCACGACTTTGAGTCTTTTATGCTGGTGGTAATTAAAAGTGTAATTCGTGTGTGGATAATCATATGGTCCAAGTTTGATCGATATAAGATGAAAAATGTGAGATGGGGTAGAATAATTAGACGAAACATAACACATGTGTTTGTATTGGTATGTACTATCACCCACTGGCGAAGGTACGTTGTGGCTGAATAGGCCATGGCCCGTTCAATAATCCTACACCTACGTAGGTAACTTACGTAAATTAGGTTATGTGGAGACGTGGCTTGCTTTAATCGCCCTTTCCCTCCTGATTTTAGGGTGGACCCATAAATACATAGCACTATAAAATTAAAGCCTAGATGTAGCTTTAGTTTTAGTTCAGCCCGTATAACTTTGTACTTCCTCCATTTTTTTATACAAGATCACTATAAAAAATACGTTTTGCATCTATATAAGGCCACAAACAGTAATCGAGGTAAACATTAATGATGTCTCCTCGTACTACCAACTTGTTTAATACTTGCATGCATGTATTCATAATGACATTTAGCTACTTCCTTCTCATTCATTCGTTGCATGCATGTGGCGTATTAATGATTTCTGTTAACGAGAAGAAAACTTTACTTTTCAAGCGGTCATTAATTTTTTGTCTTGATACCTATAATATGAGTTTGTGCCCTTGTACAAGGGAATGGCGGGAATATTTGTAGCTCCGTCACTGGTATCACCTCCTTTTGAAATTGAACGAAGTTAAAATAATTGTATGTACACGGGTTATAGCGTGTAGATACACTCATTTCAACAACTAACTCGGGACGAAGGGAGTTGGAAATGATTATCAAATTTAATCAAACACAGAGAAGTCAACGGTAGCAAATGAAAGTCAAAGCCATCTAGAATAATTCTCCCGAAAAAAACTTGTAAAATAACCGGAACCGCACCACACTTGCGGACAAGTCAGAAGAAAAGCAGCTGCCGACCTCCCTCGCGGGCACGGAGGAGCAAAACCAAAACCACCTGAACCAACCAACCAACCAGCCAGCCGTCCGTCCGCTTGACCCCGCAACGACCCTTTTCAACGGAAAGACGGACGGACCGTGATTCATTCCCCTGGCGTTGGTTGAGGCCACAGGCCAGTCTCTCACGATTCCACTCGCGTCACCACCGGCGTCACCCTCACCCCGCCGACCCGTCACGTCCACACGCTGACGCCGTCGGCTGTCCCGTACCGGGAGGGCAATACCGGAATAAACAAACCAACCAACCAAACCCGAGGCCCCAAAACGCGCACGTTTCTCACGCGAACCCCGTTAGCCCTAAACACCCGATTTAATTAGCCATCTAGCTGGCCCCCGATGCGAATGCGATCCAACCAAAAAGGGGAATCTCCACACAGAAAGGGAAGGGAAGAGCGCGCTGTTGTGCATGCGCCGCGTGCCCTGCGACGTCAACCTCGTATATATACCTCGCCCCCGCCCCCCCTGTTCCCGCTCACTTCAAACCACATCAACTCACCACTCCACTCCACTCCACCACCTCTCACCTCTCAGGTCAGCGCCACCAAGCAACAACAACACAAGAACACACAGATGACCTTCAGCGTCTCGGCGGCGATGGAGGGGGGCCACCACGAGTACATGATCCGCTTCGACCATCCCTCGCCGAGCACCGCCACCGCCGAGCCGCCGCCGCAGCAGCAGCCGTTTGCCGGAAGAGCGATCACCCCCGAGCAGGAGCACAGCGCCATGGTCGCCGCGCTGCTGCACGTCATCTCCGGCTACACCACGCCGCCGCCGGACCTCTTCCCGACCAGGGAGGTGTGCCCGGTGTGCAGGGTGGACGGCTGCCTCGGCTGCGACTTCTTCGGCGCCGCGGAGGCCACCGGGACAGCGCCGATCGCACCGACATTGGACGCGCCCAAGGCCGCGGTGACCGCGGGCGGGCCGCAGAGGCGGCGGAGGAACAAGAAGAACAGGTTCCGGGGCGTCAGGCAGCGGCCGTGGGGCAAGTGGGCGGCGGAGATCCGCGACCCGCGCCGCGCCGTGCGGGTCTGGCTCGGGACCTTCGACACCGCCGAGGACGCCGCCAGGGCCTACGACCGCGCCGCCATCGAGTTCCGCGGCCCGCGCGCCAAGTTGAACTTTCCGTTCCCCGAGCAGCAGCAGCAGCAGCAGCTGGGCGACGGCAATGCCGCCGCGGCCAAGTCCGACACGTGCTCGCCCTCGCCCCGCAGCGCCGACGTCGAGGTCCGGGTCCCGCAGTCGTGGCAGCAGAACGGCGGGCAGGAAACAGGGGATCAGCTCTGGGACGGCTTGCAGGACCTGATGAAGCTGGACGAGAGCGACCTCTGGTTCCCGCCATCTTCAAATTCTTGGGACTGAACCTGCTTGATTAGATCCTAGCCGTTGGAGTGACTGGAAAAGACCATTTTCACTTCTTCTTTTTTAGCTTTTTACCTCTGTTGTATTATTTGGACAAAACAGAGTCTGTGAATTATAAATAGGATTGTATAAGAGTACATACATATTAACAAGGCAGTTTTGAGTTTGTGCTTCACTTTTTGAATTCAGAGAGAACAACAAACTATCTTTCTTCTTACTCTTTGTACATTTAAAATATATACAAACCATTTGTATGAAAAAGAAGAAGCAAACCATGTACATTTATGAACAAATTTCCGAAGACAGAGAAGAAGCTTTAGCTAAAGTCATTGCAAAATGTATAAGAAAGAGCTCTGTAACTTGAAATCCACTGAATACAAAGTTTGGTAAGATAGTACAAAATTTCACCCATGGTACATTACTTTCTATGACTTAACTTCAACACTTTCTTCTTTCTGCATGACAGATTGGCTCAATAGTTTACAACTGTCTGGCAAATGATAACCAACATCGGTCATTTACAAGACATTGGTAGCGCGTTGCCACGGGGCACAAAGTGGTGCTTCAACTCCGTGATAGCGCATCTGCGGAGCACGATATCTGATTGTGTCACGACGGAAGCAGATGTCCTCCTTTTCCTTCCCCTCTCTTGCAAGCACCGTGCAACACACCCTTCAATTTCCTTCCTCCATCAGGTTTGTCTTCTCCATCTACATCGTGCAGCAGAATAAATTGTTTCCATCCTCCTCTAATCCTTCCTCTGAGATACCTTTGACAATTGGCACACACCACAGGACCAAACTGCCTCCCAACCCTGCTCGGCGCGGCTCTGTCGTGGCACATGGAATCTTCTCCCTGATGATCTACAAAAATATCAACATTAGACATATGTATATTAGTGAAATTTAGTATCCTCTCTATGCGTGAAAACAAACTCGGCTGAAGAAAAGATATACTCCCTCCGTCCCAAAATATATGTCTCAACTTTAGTAAAACTTTGTACTAAAGTTAGTACAAAGTTAAGACACTTATTTTGAGACGGAGGGAGTACAAGACATGAAAACTTATGTAACATCTGGACAGGAATAGATGGAAGCAATTACCTACGCACTGTCATAATGCAACATTTCATTTGTTTACATGTTGACGACTAAGCAGCAACTTCAGACTAACCAGCTATCAAAAAACCATATTTGTAGCAACAAGTGGCAATTCAACCACTCTAGCACCCATAAGTAAAAGCGGCGCTCACACAACTGCAGATTGCAAGGATCCAATAAAACTGGATGGAAAGTTTGGCCGAGCTTGTAGTATTTCGTAAATACTAGCAGTTGCTACCCCGGAGTCCAGGCCGTAACATTTGATATGCACATCACTGCACCTCATTTGGTATGAGCTTCAATAAGGATTAAAGAGATTGCAAGTTAACATTTGGTGAGATAACAACTAACCAAGTTCTATCCAAAAACAACAACCAATTACAAAATTAAATATAAAACATTGCTATATTAGTGTGCCCATAGATATAAACTGGATCCCCATATCCTAGTCATCACAAATCAGCCAGGGTAGAAGAATGTATTACGCTAGAAAAACTGAAATGAGATCAGATTGTGTGACAGGCATATGTGAACAACAAAAATATCTTAGTATTCTGCTCAAGTATACATCTTGAGTAGAGCATGGTTAAGCTTAAAAAGGTCTTAAGACGATCTTCCGACAGTTTATTCCATTCAAAACAAACAGACCAAACAGGATATACACACTGAAACAGAGTATAAGAACAAAATTTGGTGGAATCACCTTTTTCTGCTGCTGTTCTCCTCCTCTTGCTACTCCTGGTTTTGATGGTAGCGCGTCTTCGCCATCTCTCCGCTGCGTGTCTTGTCCGATTGCTGTCATGGCACCGCGAGGAAGACGAGAGGATAGAGCTGCGTCCGGCCTCAATCACTCGTCAAGCCGCCAGCCGTGCGGCGGGGGGGATTACCTGGGCACAGCGGCAACCGCGATGAGCCGTGGCGGCTTCGCAGGAGACCGATGAGAGACGAGGAGGATCTCGCCGCCTGGCCGGACACGGCCCTTCTTCTTCGGGACCGATCTGAAGCCGGAGAGGGGCAGGGAGGTGGCCGGGGGCAGGAACGCGGCGGTTCGAGAGGCTGCGGCGGCGCCGCACCTACAGGCCTCCGCGTCGACGTACGTCGCCGGGGTCACAGCGGCACCGGCTGCTCTGGTTTTCCGTGCGGTATTCCCCTCCACCTCCTCGCCTCCCGCGGAGGAGGCCGGAAGACGGCGGCAGCCATCGCTTCTGCGGCGGCGCTGGTCTGAGGGCAGCAGGAGGGAGGTAGAATCGGAGGCCCCTCCGCGCGTGTCCCGGCGCCTGGGCAGAGTAGGAGGAGCGGGCACGCTGAGAGCAGGAGGCGCGCCGCTGGGGATGGACATGGACGGAGGGGAATCCAGGCGAGAGAGGAGATCGGGAGGATGACGAGAGGAATTGAGACAGGGGTAGGATCGACTTTCACAGGGGCCCAGATGTCAGAGAGCAGATTGTCAAAGTGAAAGGAAATTTGGGGGGAAATGATAATTAATGTATGTGAGGGGCAAAGTGCCAATATTCATGAAAAAATATGGTTTAATATCTTTTTTTTTCAGTTAGAATGATGGTTAAATATCAATCTCCTTTTGAGGATGCCCTCCCATCCTCCTCCATGGCAATAGCGTGATATCGGTAAAAACTTGATATTTCTTCTTCGCTCTCCATTTGAATGATATTGTTAGTGCCTCACATCCATGCCTTTGTACCGTTGACACCACTCTAGGGCCACCCTCTGTAACTAGAATGGTGGGATATGATTGAGATGGAATGGAATCTGTAGGTCAATACCGTAATGTAGATTCGGTCCCAACAATTATCTTGAGTGGGATTGTTACGTCAAACCTAATTTACCGTAAGTAAATTTGTAATCACTTGTCGCGTGTTATCGTGGCCACTAAATGGGTAAGGCGAATCTGACGCCTCGCATGTAGATCTGTCCCCGATGAGCAAGACGATGTGTTCTTGACAACGTGAGTTTGTCGGCTTGCCGCTAAGGGATGACATCCCGTGATGGTTAGTGCTCGATTGCGGAAGTGCGCAGCTTGTCGAACTCTGACGATCTCTATGATTTAACTCAGGTGTTCTAGATATGTGGGGCCCGTTTCCTCGAGAGTAGGACCTCCAGGAGAAAGGGCTGCCCCCCTTGGGCCGAGCCTGGTGGTGGAGTCTTTGTGCATCATTTCACTCTTTCTAGGTATAATTGGGAAAATGTATTTCTCCGTACATGAATGACTTAGTTTCTTGGGTGAAACTCAACTCCGGATTTCGAAAACTGACGATGACAACATCCGCATTGTTTGCCCTCAGGGGGCGGTCAGACTTTAGTTAATGAAAATACAAATTCCTCCTGGATTTTTTATAAGAAATGTGTTGGCTCTGCCGTTGTATATGGCTCTTGGGCGAGTTTGAGTTCTTTTTATTTTAAAAGCGATGTATGGGGCCTCCCTGTTATCGCTTTTTTTAAGGAATTGTTGTGGATCGAGTGGTGGGATGAACACATTCTACTGAAAGTGTTAAATCTAACATATATAAAATAGTTAGATTTATTGCCGTTGTATATGGAAGTTAATAAAATGATAAAAAGGTAAAAGTAAGAAAAATGATCCGCATGCATAATTACTATGTCACAAACAAAAGAGGATCATTAACCTTGCTAGCATATATCTATCAAAACCACCCTAAGATCTTGCATAGCGGTCTACCCCGGCTGCTAAGCATATGCCCTATCAGATACACGTTTTTTTGCTAGGGCACCAAAAGAATGAGAATCATGTTGCTCAGCGCCCAAAAAAGAAATCGATTTTAAGCCCGTCAAAAAAAAAGGAATCGATTTTAAGTGTTGCCATCATGGGGTCCATCCTAGAAATGAATCCAACGGTACGTACTAGTGGAGTACAACCGATGTGCCGCGTCGCAGTTTGGAAAAAAAAAAGGCTGGCCGCACGGGGCAGGGGGGCGTCGGAGTGGAGGTGACTCGCTCTCGCCGCCGAGACGCCCGGGTCGAAAGCGACGCTGACAGATCAGAGACAGCTCTCCCTGAGTGCGGGGCGGCAGCCACGACGGGTAGATGGTTCTATTTTATTCTGCGGTCCAAGTCAAAATGTCAATCTCTTTGCGTTGAAGTAACAGCTGCTCTGGTACTAGTACTCCGTCGCCGCGCCATGACTTATTTGAAGACGCTATACGTACGTCGTAGCTCACGCACACACTCAACGCAGGACCCACCTCTCTCTCGCTCTCCCGTTTCGTTTCCCACTCTCGCTCGCTTTCCGCAAAACTGCAGCCATGTCCAACTCTCCGGTCCCAACGGAACAGCAGAGGAGAAGGACGCTTCCTTGACGTCGCGGCAAACTCACGTCGACCCGTCGTGGGACCAACCAAACCGACGTGGACGGCTGGCTCCGGTGTCCGCCGTGCAGCGTTGGACCAGCTCTCGTCCCCCCTGCAATTTTATCACTCGCTCCGCACGATAGCACGCTACACCAACACACGATGCTCTGCACAAACCACACACTTGTCTTTCACGCTCGCTCTCGTCCTCCGCCTTCTTTCCTTTTGGCGTATTTTTCTTTTCTGTTTGCAAAGCCTCTGTCTCTACCAATGAATTGGAGAGCCGCAGTTCCCCCCTGTACAGTTGTACGCAAGTAGAATGATGCAACAAACACACTTTTGCATACACTTCGACTTTGTATACGCACTAATGTTTTTCACCAACTTTGTCTGACGTTGTAATTATGCAGCAAAAACCATGTTTTGATCCTTTTGGATAACTTTAGCACATAATGAACCTTGCGGAGAACTTTATCATGATTTGACCTTTTTAGAAACAACCAACATTCTGACGTCTCTGCTACACTATGCAACGCCGGGGACTTTGGCGTTGCTGCCCTGAGCCACCATCGGCCGTCACTACAAGGGGAGAAACGCCAGATACTATGGGGTTGTTAGAAGATGAAACACCATGAACTTCAACGTTTTTTAGCGACAAGCAACACCGAGTACTTTGGCTTTTCAAAAGAAGGGACTGGTCTTTCTAAAGTTTCCCGAGAGATTCAATTTGTGCTAAACTTCTCGAGATAGAAGAGAACGACTAGAGTAGAGGAGCCTAATTCCTATCCAAATAGTTATCTTTTCTCGTTCTTGATTGTTTCAGTTGCACTTTCTTCATTTACGGGTTGTTTGGAAAGTGCGATAGTTACGGCGCTTGAAGTATAGGGATTGGATTCTTCCTTCTTCTATAGGTCTTTCTGGGTGGCGAGCGGAAAAGAGGTGTAGAGAAGGAAAAGGTATCCTCAAAGGGTCAAAACTGTGATTTTGGCCTAATTTGCAAAGTGGTTTTTTTCTTATGAAACTCTACGTTGTTGGGGAACGTTGCATGGGAAACAAAAAAATTCCTACGCACACGCAAACCTATCCATGGTGATGAGCATCTACGAGAGGGAGAGTGGATCTACGTACCCTTGTAGATCGCTAAGCGGGAAGCGTTAAGAAACGCGGTTGGTGTAGTCGAACTTCTTCGCGATCCAAATCGCCGAGCGTCCCGCGATCTAATCACGAACCGTCCCGCGAACCAATCACGAACCATCCCGCGATCTTGTCATGATCCGTCCCGCGATCCAATCACGAACGTCCCGTGGCCTTGATCACGATCCTTCCGATCTAGTACCGAACGGACGACACCTCCGCGTTCAGCACACGTGCAGCTTGATGACGATCTCCACCGTCTTGATCCGGCAAGAGGAGGTGGAGAGTTGGAAGAGTTTACCGGCAGCGTGACGGCGCTCCGGCGATGGTGGTGGAGCTATTTCGGCAGGGCTTCGCCTAAGCACTGCAGAAATCCGATCTAGAGGAGAAACTATGCACTGGAGGAACGGGTAGCACGTGGCTAAAATCTGGTGCCAAAAAACCCTAAAACCTCTAGTATATATAAGAGGAAGAGAGGAGGAGGCTTGACCCTCAAAGGACCAGCAATTGGGTCGGCCAAATCAAGTGGGAGAGGTGGAATCCACCTCCAATCCTAGTAGGACTAGGATTCACCCTATTTTTTTGCCTTTTTCCACCTTTTTCTCTAGGCCTTTTTCCTCCTGACGCCATGGGCCTTTTGTGGCTGTTCCACCAGCCCATTAAGGGCTGGTTATTATTCTCCCACAGCCCATGGACCCTCTAGGGTCGAAATACCCCTCCCGGAGGTCCCCCGGTACACTACCGGCACTCCCGGTATACTACCGATGAGCCCGAAACTTTTCCGGCGACCAAACTGGGACATCCTATATATGAATCTTTACCTCCGGACCATTCCGGAGCTCCTCGTGATGTCCGGGATCTCATCCGGGACTCCGAACAAACTTCGGTCACCACCATACATAACTCTACACTATCGAAACGTCACCAAACCTTAAGTGTGCAGACCCTGCGGGTTCGAGAACTATGTAGACATGACCGAGACACCTCTACGGTCAATAACCAATGGCGGGACCTGGATGTCCACATTGGTTCCTACATATTCTACGAAGATCTTTATCGATCGAACCTCTATGTCAAGGATTCAGTTAATCTCATATGATGTTCCCTTTGTTCCTCGGTATGTTACTTGCCCGAGATTCGATCGTCGGTATCTCCATACCTAGTTCAATCTCGTTACCGGCTAGTCTCTTTACTCGTTCCGTAATACAAGATCCCGCAACTAAAAATTAGTCACATTGCTTGCAAGGCTCATTGTGATGTTGTATTACCGAGTGGGCCCTGAGATACCTCTCCGTCACACGGAGTAACAAATCCCAGTCTCGATCCATGTCAATTCAACAGACACCCTCGGAGACACCTGTAGAGCACCTTTATAGTCACCCAGTTATGTTGCGACGTTTGATACACACAAGGTACTCCTCCGATATCTGTGAGTTGCATGATCTCATGGTTATAGGAACATATACTTGACATGCAGAAAACAGTAGCAATAAACTAACACGATCATAAGCTATGTTTGTAGTTTGGGTCTTGTCCATCACATCACATCATTCTCCTAATGATGTGATCTCGTTATCAAATGACATCTCATGTCCATGGCTAGGAAACCTTAACCATCTTTCAATCAACGAGCTAGTTCACTAGAGGTAAACTAGGGACATTGTGTTTGTCTATGTATCCACACATGTATCCATGTTTCCAATTAATACAATTATAGCATGGATAATAAACGATTATCATGAACAAGGAAATACAATAATAAACACTTCATTTATTGCCTCTAGGGCATATTTCCAACATACGTCCCCTCTTACATAAGCACAACCTGATAATAAATATGATTGTTGAAGGGTTACTGGAGCTGCTTATTTTTTCGATGGATCAACACTGACGACAATGTCTGTAATAAAGAACAAAGCATCAAAAGGCTTCGAATAAGGCCTCCTCCATCACCTCCTCGTTTATGGGCACTTCACAACATGATTCCTAAAGCTTTGGATCCCGTTTGGTGCAACCATGGCCAAGATATGATATAATGCGTTTGCTGCCATCTGCATGGGCCGGACACTAGAAGAATTTTATGACGTCTACAATAAGAAACAAAGCATCAAAAGGAATATGTCGATGAAGAAGCATGAGAAGAGGGCGAAGGAAGAACATATTCAACTCCTACACATGGAACAAGAGATGTCGGTTGTACGTAGAAGCGCTAGATGATAAAAGCCATGGCGTTTAGTGAAGAGGTGAAACTGCCAAATGCCAGAGTAAAAGAGAAAGAAAGAAATTCTTGGTGACCAAGGCATACTTGGCATTCTGCCGTGCATAGTAATGTACGACTCAACTACATAGTTACATAACATTGTTAGAGAGACGGGACAGCTTTGATCTTGCTCACTCTGTTGTTATTGCCAAATCTCTTAATTTTGGCGAGTGTCATGACAAAACATACTATAAAACTGGCATGAGAGTGCTTTTACGAGGGGAAATGTTATTGTGTTGACGTTTCATGTGAGGGCATGGCAAAATGAACGCTTTTATGGCAATTTATGTTGTCACGGGAATGTCAATCCCATGAGAAAGCATGATAGATCCTGGCAAAAAAGTAAACTTGGCGGATTTTTCATTCTCACTAAAGAAAATTGCCATCCATGGACAACACAAATTGCCATGGAAATGATTGATTTGCCATGCCCTCCTAGCAAATGCTCGCTTGTTATGAAAATCATTTTTGAAGGTACAACAAAATGCATTTTTTTCTCACAACAATAAAAGGCACCTTTTGAACACACGATTGCTTCATACCAAAGATTATTCGGGAAGACATGAACGCAATAATCATCTATAGTTTTCGTGTCCTACGAGTAGGTCTCTAGGGCCGGTATTGGCTAACCTACTCGAGAAGCACTAGTGGGCCTGATGCTGATGAGGGAACTTAGGGCATCTACAGCCGGACCCCTCAAACCCGCCTCAAACGTTTGGATAAGCCGTCCGTCATTGACCGGTCACAAAAAATCGACCCAGCAGGCCCCCTCAAACGGGCCTCAAACGCCGGGCTGACCGATACTCCTCATATTTATCCCAAATATGGGGCGGATATGGAGGAGCCCGGGCGCGCCCGGACACGCCCGCCATGTCGGACCCGACATCCTGACCCCACCGCAAATTGGACAAAATTCACCCCCAGACCACCCGGATCCATTTGTTGTTTTCCTCTCTTCTTCCTCCTCGCGTCGTCCATCTCGCAGCTTCGCCGCCGCACGAGCTCCGCCGCCATTCATAGCCTCTGCCCCGCCAGCTCCGTCAGAGGAGTCTTCTTTCCCGTCCTCGTCCCGGAGGACATTGTCGCCGTCCTAGAAGACTCCGCGGTATGTCCGGCAATTCTCTGGCTCTGCCTTGCGTTGGATGTGTTCGACACAATGTGTGACTGGATTTTTTTGGGGGGGAAACGATGGATTCCGATGCTTCGACCGACGAGGAGTATGGACCAACGGAGCTTGATCAACTGATTGAACATGAGTTCTTCGATTCATCGGATTCAGACGAAGAAGTAGACATGATCATGCTCATGACCATACAAGAGGAAATGGACCGGCAAGTGGAGCATATTCTCAATTTCAAGGGCTCTATCAAAAGGAGAAGAGTGATCAATCGGGATAGGGTATCCGGATCAAAGCTACTACAGAAGGATTACTTTCCTATGAACCCAAGTTTCCTGGATGATCCATGGTTTCGTCGGCGTTTTCGCATGCGAAAACTATTGTTTTTACGCATTGTGGAGGCACACGACGACTACTTCAAGCTGACAAGGGATTGTTGCGGTAAACCCTCTTAGCCAAACTGAAGTGCACGGCTGCTCTAACAATGCTTGCACTTAGTACTGCGACAAATGTCGTTGGTGAGATGGTCAGGATGGGGGAGAACACATGCCTGAAAACTACTGTCAAGTTTGTCCATGCTGTGATCGAGGTGTTTGGAGCAGAGTATCTGAGAGAACCAAATGTGCAGAACACTGAGAAGTTCTTGGCGATTGAAGAGGCCAGAGGGTTTCTAGGTATGCTCGGATCAATTAATTGCATGCACTGGCAGTGAAAGAACTGTCCCCAAAGGTTTGCGAGGAATGTATCAAGGTCAGACCAAAGATGTCGCCATCATACTAGAAGCGATGGCATCACATGACTTATGGATTTGGCATCTTTTTTTTGGAATGTCGGGTTTTTCACAACGACATCTACGTGCTTCAACGATCTTCGGTGTTCAGAAGGCTTTGCAACGTGAAATCACCTCCATGCAACTACACCATCAACGACCGAGACGACAACATGTGATACTATCTTGCCGATGGCATATATCCTCAGTGGGCTGCATTTATGAAGACAATATCCAAACTACATGGTAGAAAACAAAATCACTCCGCAACAATGCATGAACCAGCTAGGAAGGATGTGGAGAGGGCATTCGGAGTGCTGCAAGCGCGTTGGGGAATTGTTCATGGGGCTGCACTGATGTGAAAATCAAAAACTTTGTTGCAGCTGATGACATGTTGTGTTATTTTGTACAATATGATTGTCGAGGGTGAGGGTGATGGTGTAGCCCAAACCAATAATTTTGAAGCATCTCGCGAACAAGTTGAAATCCCTGAAGATCAAAATGCAGCTCAACTTATGAACTTTCTGCAGATGCATCAGAATCTCCGAGGTTATCAGGCGCACGCAAAAATATTAAATGATCCGATGAAGCATATGTGGACCCATAATGAAAACCAAAGAGCAGATGATTGATTGTGCACTGCAAATAAATTTGTGTAAACACTATTTATGTTCGATACCAACATTTGTTATTTACGTTTGACAATGGTATGATTTTGCGCATGGCTTTGCATGGATTTGAGAGTCCAGATCAACTTGCGTGGTTTTGCATGGATTTGAAAGTCCATATATGAGATATGTGAAGCGATTTATGAGGGATTGTCCGGATGCATCTCTGGACGTGTCCGCGCTGGCGTATAGAAGGTTGACATGTCCACGAACGTATAGGGAGACGGATTTGCCCAGTCTGACGGTAGATGCTCTTATGCGCCCCGCATATCCAAATCAACTCGATGTTATCTACAATTACCTTCAAAGAGACTAGAGATGGTCCACGTAACTAAGAGAAGACCTCATGGCCGTCGACATGAGGTAGAATCTTTGTATGGTTCCTGCCTAAGCTCACTCAACATTTGATTCACGACATAAGTCTAAAAGATTATTGACAAACCTGTCAGGTGTGATCAAAGTTTCATACTGAAACTGATGCGTCGGCCGCACTGTGGCCATCCGTCCACTGAATTTGAAATTGCGGGTGCTATCACCATTGGCTCTGTGTCTTGCCCAAATGTTAGAGGTGCCGGCACATGTTGGCGTTGTTTAAGCTCAGAGCATCCAAGAAATTTGGCAACGGATTTAGACATATGGTCATTTAAACCATGTAGCGATCCAGCTCATGTTAAGATTGCTTGCCAATAAACGCCTAGTCAGTGAGAGTTGAGGGTGAGTCCGATTATGACCGTCTTCTTTTTTTCACGGTTCAAATTTTATGAATATTTACATTATACTCCCAAATAGTTCCAACAAATAAGCCTAAATTAGCATTCGTGTACGTACTACTCTGGGAGTACATGACAAAGGAATATGGTTCAACACAACTTTCCCACTGATCGGGTGCCTATTTATACAGAATTACAACCGAAGCTAGGACGTGTGCTGACCACGCAGGATTACGAGTGGCGTGCAGACACGCACACTGACACCAGTCTATCTGCTAGTGCTAGCTAACAATCCAACACTAGTATTAGTAGAGGGGTACACCTGATCGCATATTTCCCTGAGTGTGAAATAGTATATCCAAAGTGTTGTCGACCGGGAGCAGTAGGCAGAGGTCACTCTCGTCCAGCTTCATCAGGTCCACCAAGCCGTCCCAGAGCTGATCCCCTGTTTCCTCCTCGTCCGCGCTGCGGGGCGAAGGCGAGGGCGAGCACGCGTCCGACTTGGCCGCCGCATTGCCACCGCCGCCGCCTAGCTGCTCCTGCTGCTGCTGCTGGGGCTCAGGGAACGAGAAGTTCAGCTTGGCGCGCGGGCCGCGGAACTCGACGGCGGCGCGGTCGTAGGCCCTGGCGGCGTCCTTGGCGGTGTCGAAGGTCCCGAGCCACACCCGCACGGCGCGGCGCGGGTCGCGGATCTCCGCCGCCCACTTGCCCCAGGGCCGCTGCCTGACCCCGCGGTACTGGTTCTTCTTGTTCCTCCGCCTCCTCTGCGGCCCGCCGGCCGTCGCTCTCGGCGCGTCCAGTGCCGCGATCGCGCGGCCGGCCTCCGCCCCGAAGAACTCGCACCCGAGGCACCCGTCCATCCCGCACGCCGTGCACACCTCCTTGCTCGTCGGGAAGAAGAAGTCCGGCGCCGGCGTGGTGTACCCGGAGATGACGTGCAGCAGCGCGGCGACCATGACGCTCTGCTCCTGCTCTGGCGAGAAAACCCTGCCGGCGAACGGTAGAGGTGGGTCGGCGGCCGCGGAGCTCGGGTCCTTGCCGTGGCAGTCGAAGCTGATCATGCACTCCTGGCTCGCCTCCGTCGCCGCCGAGAGGCTGAAGGTCATGTCGCTGACTGTGTGTTGAGCTGAGTGATGGCTGGGCGCTGTCTGAAGGGAGAGATCTGCTGATGCTGAGCTCGTGTGTGTCCGTCCTGGAGCAAGCTAGGTGGTGATGGTTGTTTGAAGTGAGAGTCTGCGGAGGGAGAGATATATATACTCCGGTCGACGTCGCAGGGGACGCGGCGCATGCAAAACAGAGGGCACCGACCAGTTTTTGGATTTGGATGGGAGCTAGCTAAACAACGCGTGCGAAACGTGCGCTTCGGGGGGCTCGGGTTTGTTTATTCCGGTATTGC
The DNA here is from genome assembly GCA_022496015.1 of Hordeum marinum. Classification (NCBI taxonomy): domain Eukaryota; kingdom Viridiplantae; phylum Streptophyta; class Magnoliopsida; order Poales; family Poaceae; genus Hordeum; species Hordeum marinum. Next base: position 435,516,751 of record CM039672.1, on the reverse strand, counting down.
CCTCCAGGGGAGGGACAGCCGAGCCGAGCCGACAGCGTCACCGTGTGGACGCGAGGGGATCGCCAGCAGTGACGCTAGTGGGAGAAGAGTGGGATCCGGATGGGATGGACCCATGGGGCCCGGAATCTCTACAGGTCGCTCAGTCCGTGCGTCCGTTGAAACGGTCAAGGTTGTCATGTGGTTTTGTCTCAAGCACGTGGCGCCAGAGGTCGGCTGATGCACTACTAGCTGCGTTGCTTATTGTGTTTTTCTTTTTCTCAAAAGAAAAAAAGCCTACATTAATTAAGTCGTACAAAACCTTGAAAAACATCTTTATAGCAATTGGAAAATATATTCAAATCTTTGAGGTTGCCTAAGTCTTCTTCCCATGTATCCATTGCCGACGTGCCATCAGCAAATCTTGTTGCCGTCTCTATGCATCCGTCTCAGCAGAGTAAGCTTGTTTAAATTCAGAAGCTTGCAAGCAACGGTCAAGAAATCATCGGTGTAGTGTTTCGGCGTAGCGGGGAGTAAGATTGTTATGGCGGCGTCCGCGAAAAAAGGGTGACCCCGTCTCCCACCTGCGGCCATCGGCGTACCTGTGAGTTCCCTCTTCCTCCATTGGTCGCTCATGCGACGGGAGGGTGGGGAAAACTACGCTCTCACGTCTACATAGGGTGTGGTGGTGTGAGTATTCGGCCGGTGATGTTGAGGAGGCACAGATGCAACCAGATTGGAATGAGGTGATGTCGTTCCTTTCCTTGTTTGTTGGCGTCTTCGAGGGCTTCAACATGGTTCGTGCAGCTTTTGGTGCTCGGGTTCCGTTGGATCAGACGAGTTTTTGGTCTCCAGGCGTGGTCATCGCGATGGAGATGGTGGTTGCGCTACAAAGCTTTTGTCTCCTTGCTCTTTCTTTGCGACAGCGAGGTGTGCTCAGTCCTCGTCGTTGGGCTTCAGAGTCTTGCTTTGCAGGTGGAGTGGCTCCATCTCTTCCTCCCTCTTGGTTGCTTGCGAGGGAGGAGAACTTGGTGATGGTGGGTTTTCGGTTCGATTCTTCCTTGTTGTGTTGGTTCTTATGGATTGAAGTTATCGACTTCCTGTCCATGATGAATTCGTCTGCAAATATCAAGGTCCCGCCGGCTCCAGGTGGTTGTATTGGGCCGGCTCGGTAGGGATCCGGGTGTAATTCCAGTTTATTTTGGGGATGCTTTGTACCGCTATTTTTTCACAATGTAAGATCTGGGGTCTATTTCGCCAAAAAAATGTTATGATGGCCATAGTGCTTGTTCAGTCGTTTCAAAACATCGATGTAATTTTTATTATGTTTTGAAAAGCTTTGAAATGTTTTACTCTGTTTTGAAATCTCGATGTTCGGTGGTTTCATAACTTTTATAATATATCTGAATATTTTCTTAAATAAAAAGATTGTTATTCTTTTTAATCTTTCCATTCCAATGAGTAAGGTGTGTACGTGTGACCGCAAATTCCGAATATTTTAAACCAAGATACTTAGAATATTCTGAAACAAAAGGAGTAACTTTCAGTGTTAGCAACAAGAAAATGTACAAGGACAAAAGGGTAAAGGGGTTAAAGGAAAAGAAACATGTTGAGTTGATGATCCACATGCATAATTACCTCATGTGTTACTGTCTACCCGGGCTGGCGGCTAAATTGATGTCCCATCACATATACTCAATGCCTAAAACTAAAAGGGAATTGATTTCGAATGCTCGGGACGTCGTTGTCCTAAGACCCACCAAAAAATGTGTATATGTACCAGGCGACGTGCCCCGTCCCTGTTTGGAACAAAAGGCTGGCTCCCGGCTGCTGGTGTACCTGGGTGCGCACTGAGCCACGGAGACGACTCTTCGCTCTCGCTGCCAGTCCGTCCGTGGTGCAGGCGACGGTGACAGAGCGGAGACAGCTCCTCCCGAGCCGCGGGGCGTCCACGGCTGGATTGTTTTTCTTCTGCGGTCAACGTCGAAAGCGTCAATATCTCTTTTTTGCTGACAGCAGAGACAAGTGCTCGTGTGACGGTAAACTTTGCTAAGCAGAGTACCATGCTTTCGATCGTTGGTGTTCAGCGTCGTGCATGACGCGTGTGTGGCCTGCGCTACACGTAGTAACTTGTATGGTGTAAACGTGACACTTCTGGGTTCCTGTGTCGTGTCAATCCGTTTATCAAAAAATAGTAATCATTCAAATCAACTAATGAAAAATCAGATGAAAACCTTACGAGCAACCATCATGGAACATGACATGCCATGACTGGCCAGCCTAATTACCAACACATGCTTCACACAAATGTTCTGCGACGAGAGCGGCCCCAAAAAACATGCCCTCCGTTTTCCTTGAGGAGGATGAGCTCTGTTTTAGGGTGTGCAAAACTTCTTCGCTCGTATGTGCCTCGTCCACCTTCTCGAAGTCTAGCATCACATGTAAATGAATACTTGAATTATTGTTTTTTAAGAGACGCTTTATTACTTAAAAGGTTTAAGCATTACATCCGTTTTTACATAACAAAGATGCACACAACCAATAAAATTCTCTTACGAAGTCAAAAAAAAAGAAGAAGACGAAATACAAAGAAACGTGAGGAATCTGTATGACGCCTAAGCCATAGGTGGCCCAATCCTAAGTGTTCAGTATATTGATTATTTGGAAATATGAGATATACTAGGATTGTCCTACCTTGTCTCGTACTCCAAATAGATCATTGTACTCTTATATATATGTCCACGAGGGTGAAGTAATACTGAAAGTGCGTTATATCGACTAGAGGGGGGGGGGGGGTGAATAGGCGATTTTTACAAATTCATCACTTGAGGAATTTCAACTTGAAAAATTTGAAATGTGATGAATAACTAGCAGCGGAATAAGTACTCAAGTGCATGAGGAACATAGAAACAACATAGTCATCATGATGAAATGAAACATGCACAGATTACAAGTAGCGTGATACAGGATAAACAAGTCAGGAACAAAGTAACTTGAAGAATTTGAGGTGAGGAAATTGTGAAAGTCTTCAGTCAAATTCTTCAAACAGTAACGATCAATTTCATCAATAAATATACGAGGAATAGAGGGGTTGAAAAAATAGAACCAGGTAACTCGATGAAGATGATGGTTTAATGACCCAGTCCCAACTGCTGTGACAGTCGTACGTCTGGTTTGGAGCGGCCTGATATTTAAACCAGAGGACACACAGTCCTTACCGTATTCTCCTTGAGCTAAGGTCACATAGTCCTTGCCCAACACTCGTGGTAAGTCTACAGGGTAGACTTCCAAAACTCTCACAAACTGGTCACCCGACGATCCATAATTGACTGCTGGATGCTCTAGATCAAGGTCACTTCGTGATCCCCAATTGACTACAGGATGCACTAGACCATGACGCCTAACTGTCTGGAGGATACACAATCCTCAAAGGTAACAAGTGTCGGTTCCACACAGGAATTTCTTCAGTGATGCTCAATCACTTTGGGTTTGGTGGTTTGGTTGTGGTTTTTTGCTCACTAATGATTTTCTCTCAAAGTCATCGGAGGATGGGTTGCTCTCAAATGACAAGTGTCAGTTCTCTCTCGGAGCAGCCAACTAACTAGTGGTTGTGGGGGGTGGCTATTTATAGCCAGGGTGCAACCTGACATGATAAGACATAAATGCCCCCAATGATATGACCGTTATGTGGATATTTTTGATTGGGGACAGCTGACGCTAAGCACAACAACGGTCGGAATTTCGAACTATGAAAGTCCTCACACATATCATGTTCCTCACTTGTAGGCAATTCGCATTGGCAAAATCCTAACTCCCCAGTCAGATCAATTTCCTTAGAGACCAGAAGAACATCGTCTCTGTCACTGAAGAACTTGACTGAACTGCAAGAGATTTCCAAAGGCTTCACTCGACGGATTGGATAGGTTGGGGATTTTGGAGTTGAGCATCAGTTGGAAATTTTCCTTAGTATTACCTCGGCCCCCTTTAACAGTACGGTGTTTTCTATGACTCAAATAAAGGAAATAAAACTACAAAAACAAAAGTCTTCATGCTTCATAGTCCTCGTTCATATCTTCAAGGTCACACCAACTTCTTCATTGTCAAAGTCTTCAGGGAATACCAAAGTCTTCAGCAAAGTCTTCGCAAAGTCTTCAGTTGAAAACATACATTTTTAGGGGTCGATAATCTCTGAATATATCAAACTCCTCATCAACTTATTGAGCTTGTATATACTCACACACACATTAGTTCCTTAACCTATAAGTCTTCAATACACCAAAATCATTAAGGGGCACTAGATGCACTAACAATCTCCCCCTTTTTGGTGATTGATGACAAATAGGTTAAGTTTTCAACGGGATAATAATATGAAGTGTAATTACTGAGCTTGAGGAATTTGATTGCAAGATATAGAAGAACCCCCCCTGAAGATGTGCATATTTGAGGAATTTGCTTTGGACTGCAAATGCACATGGCAAGTTAAAACATGGAGGGCTCCCCCTATATCTTGTAATTCATACACGCATTTAAACATATGATATGAAGAATTTGAAATGCATGATGAAAATGGTGTCTGAAAAAATTCAGCATGCATGCATTAAGGTGCTTGAGAAAATAAGCATGCGAGGAAGTAGTTCAAAAGAGTCAGACCACCATAGGACATAAGTTTACAACTCAACCAACAAAAGCTTTAGAAGAGCGAGAGTTGTAACTTAAACAAAAATAGCCCTTATATATAGACCCGCTTGAAGACTAACTGAGATTTTCTCCCCCTTTGTCATCGAAGACCAAAAGGGAAGAAAAAGCGAGGACTAACGCCCCTTGAAGAATTTCATCTTTTTGGTGAGGAAGGAGCGCTAGCGTTGTCGGGGTCGTTTGTCGATACAGGGCCCGCCGCAGTGTTGTTAATGTCCTCAGCTTCATTCTTCTCACGTGATGAAGAATATGAACTTGTGACCATCAGAGGAACTTGAACTTTCTTGAATTTCTTATGTGGTATACGGGCCCAATCAAGATTTTCCTCAAGATCTAGCTCCTTCAGTTCTCTAGGAGTCTTGAGGTGAGACAGAATGGCCCAAGTGCGGTTGAGGATTTCATGCACATAGTAGTGATTCTTCTTCACAGAGTTCTGCGTCACAGTCATGTTGTGCACAATAGAACCAAGCTGACGCTTTATCCACTTGTGATTACGATCAACCTTCTAATGAAGACTTATGAGAAGCTCATGATCAGTCATCACATGAGGGGCAGACTCTTGAGGTTTTTGTGCTGAGGCCTTTGCTTTAGAATCCTGATTCGCAGTGTCATCATTGATGGAGAAAGATGCAGCTTTGCGAAACTGACCATCCAATGGACGAGTGCCTTCATCAATGACAACCTTGCCTTTTCCTTCAACAGAGTCAATTGTGCTCTTGAGGACTTCAATCGGGGGCAAAAAGCCGAAATGATTCTGAAAGTCCGCTTTGAAGGGAACTGAAGACCTTGATCTGATGAATTTCATGATCCATGGTGCATAAGGCTTCTGTTAAAAAGGGGTAGTGCTGCATTCACCAATGTCCTCATGAAGAAATCATGGAAGTTGAATATCATGTTCTTCATGACTCCCTCCACTTCTTCTTCTTTAGAATTGTGGCCCTTCTAAGGACAGAGGGTGTTAGTGAGAATGCGGTAGACCGTCCTGGACACATATAGCAAATCCTTCACTAAGAAGGTTGTGTGTTGAGGTTTTCTAGGAGCCAACGGTTTCATCAACACTAGCATCAGTTGATTTGGAAAAGCAGGTTCATCAAACAGACGGCGAGCTTCTTCTAAAGGAATTGGCACTGGGCAAACCGAAGTAATTCAGATGCTAGAGTAGTGAGATGAGTTGATCCGGTCATCCAGTCCAAGATGTAGGAGTTGATGTCAGAAGCTTCACCACTGATGTGCAGAGTGGCATAGAATTGAAGAATGAGTCCTTCATTCCAATCGCAGATGTCCACGCAGAAGGGAATAAGTCCTACATCGTGAAGAACTTGGAGCACCGACATGAATGATGGAATTGTTTCCATATCAGCATGAGGAATCTGATGGTGCTCGAAGACTTTCTTCTTGTTGAATAGAACTGATGCATAGTAATTCATCTGAGTGACAGTCCAGAATCTGCTTCGACCAGCCCTTGCTGAGTCATATGGGTTAGGACCAGTGAAGAACATGTGCTCATTGAAGAAATTGATTTTGAGGAATTTGGGGCGCGTTGAGCCTTTCAATGGCATCCTGGGCTTCGGCTGAAGGTTTGGCTTGAAGCGTCCCTTGATTTCCTTTGGCATGGGAGGAATTTCTTCAAACTAAGGAATTTGTGGAGCTGTTTCCTTAGTGGCAGGTGGAGCAGCAAAGTCATCAGCTGATGCAGCTGGAATTTCTTCAGTGGCTGGAGCGGCCAAGTCGTCAGATTCTTCACGAAATTTCTTCAGTCTGGGATGGGGACTGAGGAATCTGTGATGGCAGGGTCTTCAACTTCTTCACGGCTGAGGAATCTGAAGTTGAAGCTTTTCTCTTTAGAGCCTTCTTCTCAACAGCCTTAGTTTTCTTCACTTCTGATGCAGAAGGAAGGTTGATTGTCTTCACCTTTGAAGATTTGTCTGTTTCAGCTGAAGGTGAAGGTGGTACAATTTCTCCAGGAACGACTGATGTAGTCGCCGTTGAGGTGAAGGTGATGCAGTCGCCCTTGTTTGTTTCTGATGATTGTCTCAAGTTCCTCATCATCAGCTTCATCTAAGGAATCTGGTGGTATTGTGAAAGCCACCTTCTTGGGTTGAGGACTTGGTCGAATGCCTCGCCCGATAGTTGCTTTCATTTTCCTTAGGGAAGGACTGCTTGAGGAATGTGCTTGGGCTGAAGAGCTTGTTCATGCCCCAGAAGCAATTGAGAATCCCTCAGTCCTTTGGCATGATGCAAGATGCACCGGAGTTGAGGACTTTGCAGCAGCAGCTGAGGACTGAGCAGCAACCGTATCTGAGGCTGAAGCCTTTGAAGGCTGAGGTTTTTGAGCTTCAGGAATCTGCTGTGATGATTTTGAAGATGAAAGGTTTTTCTTCACAACAAATTTCTTCATCATCATTTTCTTCGGAGCACTTGCAGAGGCTCTGGTAGTGGCAGCAACAGCAGAGTCTTCATTGAATTTCTTCACAGCCTCTTTTGCTTTCCTTGCCAGCTTGGCTTGCTGTTTCTCCCATACATTAGGAAAGTTTTCACGAGTCTCGAGACTAGTGGGATTAGCAATCAGATTTTGAGCCAAGGGAGGCCTGCTGTAAGGAGGTTTGACAGCGAATTTCATCATATATTTTGGAGTGACATAACGATATTCCTTCCACTCCTTTGCCCATCTTCTCTCTATTTTCTGCAGATGAATCTTTCTCTGATTAGTTGTCTCTTTTCCGTGAATTTCTTTATCAGGCATGCAATATTCCTCATACAAGTCATCTGGAATCTCAAAAGCAGTGTGCACATCAGGCTTCTTTCCACCTTTCTATGGCTTCTTTCCATCTGCCATTTTCTTCAGTTGAGGAAACTGAACTCTTGAAGATTCTGAAGAATTGCACAGTTTTTCTTCAGGAATCGTTGCAAATGAGTTAAGTTGATGAGAACCTAGTGATTCATCAGCGGACATGTTTGTACCTATGAATAGAGTATAGGTGCGAGGAATTTGAAGAGGTCATATGCGTTCTCAGAAGTTTTTCAATAAAATCAAGAGTGAGGAATTTGACCATGGGTGTCTTAAGGAATTTCATTAAGTGTTCTTTATCTTAGGTTCCAGAGTTGTGCAAATTTTTGAGGATTCACACAATTGAGGAATCTTGAAGAAAATCATAATTTAGGGAAAATCATCAAGTGTATGAACATGTAAGGTGCTTTAGAATGAGATTCTTGAAGAATAATCACCTTTTGAGGAATTTGAAGAAAACTTGAAGATCAAACAAGGGCAGTAAAAATAGATTTTATTTACCCTGATGAAGAACACGACAAACTATGAGATGAGATTGAGGATGTTCATCAGTCCAGATCTCCCATGCCCTAGCTTGGCAGAGGGAGACCGCTACAACAGCGGCGGGATGAAGACTTCTGCGGTCGATGCGAGTACGGTGACGATGAGGTCAAGGCAGTGGAGCTCTTCCACACCGGCGGCGATGATTTCAGCGGTGGCGCTAGGTAGGAGCTTGGGAGAGAGCAGGAGTGAGGAGTAACCGAGCGAAGTGAAAGGGGAGAGGGTATTTATAGTGCAGGTGAAAACCGATCCGTCCGAAGATTTTGGACAAGATTGCCCTTGACCCTTGCTCTCCATGCGACATGTGTCACCCACGTTCTGAGTAGTGGCGATAGTGGGGGATCGTGGGTTATCCAGTCGTGGGAATCAGAATTGTTTGAGTGGGAAACGCCGAAAATTTTGATAGTGAAAATTTTAAGTTTTCCGTTCGCAAATTTTTCAGCTGTCAAGGACACAGTGAAGACTTCGAATGAGTTTCAAAGTAGAACTCATATGAAGAATTTGTGAATAGATTGGGTTGAGTTTAGCATAGAGGGGAAAGGGTCCGATCACATTCACTTAGATGAAAATCAACTTGAAGAATTAGCAATAATTGAATGCTGTTAAGGACATTGAAAACTCAAATATATAAGTATATAGTCAATGAAGAGTATGAGTTTTATAGTTTGAAGAATTTGAAAATTTGAGGAATTTGAGAAGTTGAGGAATTTGAAAATTTGAAGAATTTGCAAAATGACGAAAAACTCAACTTTGAAGAATTTCAACTATTGTTGGTGGCATGACCCACCGTATAAGAATGATGACTTCAGACACCGCGTACAATTGTCGTAGGGTTCTGAGAATAAAATTCTTCATTAGTTTCTTCACACTTAGAGGGTTATTCTTCATTGATTAAAGAAAAAAGTTACTTCGTGTGTTGCACATCTAAGTCATTGATTTTGCATAAATGTTAGGATGTGTGTCCTTTTTCAAAGAACATTCAAAGATTCTAAGATATTTAGCTCACACCACAACTTGAAAAATCTCTTTTCATCCAAGTGCTTTGTGAAGATATCGGCCAGTTGTCTTCAGTGGGAATGTGGTCGATGGAGATGTCGCCCTAGAGTACATGATCCTGAAGAAAGTGATGACGAATCTGGATGTGCTTGGTCTTGGAATGCTGAACTGGGTTGTAAGCAATCTTGATGGCACTCTCGTTGTCGCAGTAGAGAGGCACATTCTTCAACTTGATGTCGTAGTCCTTGAGGGTTTGCTTCATCCACAACAACTGAGCGCAACATGAACCAACAACAATGTACTCAGCTTCAGAAGTAGATACTGACACGTAGTTCTACTTCTTCGAGGACCAACAGACTAATGATCGTCCGAGGAAATGACATGTGCCTGAGGTTGACTTGCGATCCACACAATCTCCAGCATAGTCAGCATCAGAGTATCAGACGAGTGAAGATTTGAGCCCTTGGGATACCATAATCCAAGCGTTGGTGTGTGAGCCAAGTATCAAAGAATATGTTTCACAACCTTATGGTGTGATTCCTCCGGTGTTTCTTGGAATCGGGCACACATGCAAACACTCAGCATAATATCAGGCCTAGATGCACATATATACAATAATGAGCCAATCATGGAGCGATATACCTTCTGATCGAAATCTTTACGATTTTCTTCAGTGCAAAGGTGGCCTTTTGAAGGCATTGGAGTTTTGACGCCTTTGCAATCTTGCATGTCGAATTTCCTCAGAACATCCTTGAGATATTTCTCTTGAGAGATGAAGGTGCCGTTGTCTTGCTGTTGAATTTGAAGACCTAAGAAAAATTTCAACTCTCCCATCATAGACATTTGATATTCTTCACTCATCATATAGGCAAATTCATCACTGTAACATTTGTCAGTACAGTCAAAGATAATATCGTCTACATATATTTGGCATATGAATAGTTCATTGTCATAGGATTTTGTGAAAAGAGTTGGGTCGAGTGAACCGGGTTTGAAGCCTTTCTTCATGAGGAATTCCTTCAGAGTGTCGTACCACGCCCGAGGGGCCTGCTTGAGGCCATAGAGGGCCTTGTTGAGTCTGAAGACTTTGTCAGGATGCTTAGGGTCTTCAAAACTTGAGGGCTGAGCAACATATACTTCTTCCTCAAGATTACCATTGAGAAATGCACTTTTCACATCCATTTGATATAAGATGATATCATGATGGTTAGCATAAGCAAGCGATATGCGAATAGCTTCGAGTCTAGCAACAGGTGCAAAAGTTTCATCAAAGTCTTCCTTCAACGTGTGTGTAGCCTTGAGCTACAAGACGAGCCTTATTCCTCACCACAAGGCCATTTTCATCTTGCTTGTTGTGGTAGATCCACTTGGTACCTATGATGTTATGCTTGCGAGGATCTAGCCGCTTGACAAGTCCCCACATGTTGTTGAGCTTGAATTGATGCAATTCGTCTTGCATAGCTTGAATCCAGTCAGGCTCCTAGAATGCTTCATCAACTTTGGTGGGATCTATGATAGAGACAAAGGCAATGTGCCCACAAAAGTTAGTCAAATATGAAGCTTTTGAGAGAGTGAGGGGACCTGGTGGATTGATGTCATCAATAATTTTGTCAATCTGCACTTCATTTGCAATTCTTGGATGAGCAGGTTGACGTGGCTAGGATTTTCATCATCAGCATTTTCTTCAGGTGTATCAACATGAATGTCTTCATTCGTTGGAATGACTTCCTCAGTGGGTATGACGTCTTTAGTAACCTTCAGCTTAATGGATTCCTTAGGAGATCGTTCATCTAACACAGAAGGCAGGTGCTCTCTTTGCGAGCCGTCAGTTTCATCGAACCGCACATCTACAGTTTCAACAACTTTGTGGTGGTAGGTGTTGAAGACTCTGTAGGTGTGCCAGTCATTTCCGTAACCAAGCATGAAACCTTCATGTGCTTTCGGTGCAAATTTAGAACTATGGTGAGGAGCTCTAATCCAGCATTTAGCACTGAAGACTTTGAGATAACTTACATTGAGTTTCTTGCCAGTCATAAGTTCATATGAAGTCTTCTTGAAGAATTTGTGAAGATATACCCAGTTGATGATGTGGCATGCAGTATCAATTGCCTCAGGCCAAAAACAACGAGGAGTCTTGTATTCATCAAGCATGGTGCGAGCCATCTCAACAAGAGTCCTATTCTTGCGCTCCATGATGGCATTCTGCTGAGGAGTATAAGGGGCAGATAACTCATGAGTAATACCAAGTTCACCAAGATATTCATCAAGATTGGTGTTCTTGAACTCAGTCCCATTATCACTCCTAATATGCTTGATCTTGACCCTGAAGTTCATGGAGGCCCTTGAAGCAAATCGTCTGAAGACATCCTGAACTTCAGATTTGTACAGAATAATATGCACCCAAGTGTAACGAGAGTAATCATCAACAATGACAAAGCCATACAAACTCGAAGAATTTGTTAGTGTGTAGTAATGAGTGGGGCCAAAGAGATCCATGTGAAGAAATTCAAAGGGTCGTGTCATGGTCATGATTGTCTTCGAGGGATGCTTGGATTTAGTCATCTTCCCAGACTCACATGAACCACAAATATCTTGAGGAATTTGAAACCTTTAATGCCAATGACGTGCTTTTTCTTCACGAGCGTGTGCAAGTTCCTCATACCAGCATGTCCAAGTCGTCGATGCCACAACCAGCCTTCTGAGGACTTTGCAAGTAGGCATGTGGCAGGCTGAGGACCTGTAGAGAAATCAACAATATACAAGTCTCCTCTCCTAAAGCCTTCGAAGACTTTAGAATTGTCAGATTCCATGATGACAACAGAACGATATTTTCCAAATACGACAACCATATCAAGATCACAGAGCATTGAGACAGACATAAGGTTGAACCCGAGGGATTCGATTAACATCACCTTATCCATGCTTCGGTCCTTTGAGATTGCAACCTTACCAAGTCCCAATACCTTGCTTTTTTCCTTTGTCTGCGTAGGTGATATGCTTCAGATGAGATGGAGCAAGTGGCAAATTCATCAGTAGATTCTTGTCACCAGTCATGTGGTTTGTGCATCCACTATCAAGGACCCACTTAGTAGCTTTTGGAGGATCATCCTATAGATGAATTGCTACGACTTACGAACTCATATGCTTCAAAGTGAAGAATATGACATCAATTTCATCAGACAGAATTTCATCACACAAGATAGTAAGAAAGTAGTGCGAGGACGTGAGAAATCAGGAATTCATTTCTACACGATTAGCTTGTGTCCTTTCAAGCATTTCCTCAGGTCTCCAGCAAATTCATTAGATGTTCAAGTTCATCTGGAGACCTGACCTTGCATAAGAAATTAGTTCAATTTCTTCACCACCCAAATATCGAGGGGTGGTAAAGAGTTCATCATTCTACGAGCACCATATGAGAATGGAGGCATTGAAGCAAGTGCGCTTCATTTCACAGGACAAGGGTTAGAATACTCATATGAATAAGCAGAGAAATTCTTCAAGGACTTATGAACATAATGATTTGAAGAAGAATGCACATATTCAGAACCCTTAGATTTTCCCTGCGAAACAGATGCATTAGCACGAGAATGATATTTTTAACCATTTGAGGAACTTGGTCCAAGTGAAGACTTTGGTCCATATGAGGAATTTGATCTAGGGTTCCTGTTCTTCATGCGTGGTGTCGTGAGGACATTCACTTGAAGATTTTGTAGACAACTCTTGGGATCCTAGATTTTCTTCATAGGTGAACTGTTCCTGCAGTTAGTTTCAACAAATCTAGCAAATACTTCACCTTTCTGTTTTTTGAAGAATTTGTAGTTGGAGTCAAGTGACTCATCAGAGGAATATGAAGTTTCACAAGTAAAGACAAATAAAGTGGATGGATCTACAGGAGGTCCTTTCGCGGCAACCCATGAGTTTTTGGGGTACTGCTCAGGTGTCCAGTAAGATCCATCAGCGTTGAGTTTCCTCACAAAGGCAATACCCTCTTTCCTAGGGTTCCTGTTTAAATCTGCTTTTTGAGGACATCACAAAGGGTTTGATGCCCTTTGAGACTTTTGTACATGTCTGCCACATACAATTCCTTCAACCTGCATTGTCATCAGTGATACTTGTTGTATCCTTAGATGAGGAATTGAGACCACTGGAGTAGTTGAAGAACTTGCAACAATAGAAGCATTTGAACATTCAGGTTAAGAATTAGCAGTTTCACGTTCGATGCATTTCAAACAAGGTGGAACAAATTCTTCCTGGGTAAGAGAGCATTATGATGACTCTGAAGGTTATCATACTTTGTCTAAAGACTTTTGAGATCGTCAGACAGAGTTTGAGTCTAATCCACTTCATCTTTCAACAGATCATCGCTTTTGTCTAGCATTTTCTGAAGCTTTTCAAGTGCACTTTGTTGCTTAGTGGCAAGTTTAACAAGTTTAGCATAGCCAGGTTTCACATATTCATCAGATTCACCTTCACTTGATTCAAATGTGGAATTTTGTTTGTGTACCTTTGAGCCTTTTGCCATGAAGTAATAGGTGGGAGCATAATCATCATTGCTGACGTCAGAGTCATTGGAGTAGTCATTTCATCATCGTTGAAGATGGACTTGCTGATGAAAGCAGTGGAGAGAGCAAGGCTTGCAACACCAGATTCTGACTCCACCTCAGATTCTTCCTCTTCTTCATATTCTTTAGATTCTTCTTCAGAATCCATCTCCTTGCCAATGAACTCTCGAGCCTTTCTGGAACCATTCTTCTTGTGCTTTGTGGACTTTGCAGATGAGGACTTTGAAGATTTCTTCTTTTTCTTCGAGCCATCAAAACTCTCATCCTTGTATTTCTTCTTATTCTTTGAATCTTTTTCCTAGAAAGGACTGTCAGAGATGAAGTGACCAGGTTTCTTGCAATGGTGATCGGTTCTTTTCTTGTAGTCATCTGAGGAATCTGATTTCCTCAAGCCATTCTTTGATAACTTTCCAAATCCACCTCTCCTTGAGAACTTCTGGAATTTCCTCATGAGCATTGCTAGATCCTGACTTAGTTGTTGAGGATCACCAAGGCTACTGTCAGAATCTTCGTCTTCGAATGAGGAAATTGCTTTTGCCTTCAGTGCACGAGATCTTCCATAGCTTGGCCCATAGAGGTCTCTCTTCTCAGCTTGTTGTAATTCATGAGTATCGAGTCTCTCAAGAATATCAACAGGATCAAGTGACTTGTAGTCTCCACGTTCTTGAATCATCAAAGCCAGAGTATCGAATGAGGAATCAAGAGATCTTAGCAGTTTCTTCACCACTTCATGGTCGGTGATATCAGTGGCACCCAATGCTTGAAACTTATTGGAGATATCAGTGAGACGATCAAAAGTTTGCTGAACGTTTTCATTGTCAAGTCTCTTGAAGCGGTTGAAGAGATTGCGAAGAACATCGACACGAGAGTCACCTAGAGTGGAAACACCTTCGTTGACTTTGGACATCCTATCCCAGATAAGCTTAGCAGACTCCAAAGCACTCACTCTGCCATACTGACCTTTGCTCAGATGGCCACAGATGATATTCTTCGCTTGAGAATCGAGTTACTTGAATCGCTTCACATCAGCAACATTGACAGTGGGAGTAATAGAGGGAACACCATTTTCCACAACATACCAGAGATCATTGTCAATTGCCTCAAGATGCATATGCATCTTGTTATTCAAGTAGGGGTAGTCCGTCCCATCGAAGGTAGGACATCCTGCAGAAACCTTGATCATACCTGTAGTCGACATAACTAGAACCCCAGGTGGTTAAACCAAAATCACACAGAACAAGGGAGTACCTTGCTCTGAAACCAATCGAAAGTGCGCTATATCGACTAGAGGGGGGGGGGGTAACTAGGCTATTTTTACAAATTCATCACTTGAGGAATTTGAAATGTGATGAATAACTAGCAGCAGAATAAGTACTCAAGTGCATGAGGAACATAGCAACCACATAGTCATGAAATGAAACATGCACAGATTACAAGTAGCATGATACCTGATAAGCAGGTGAGGAACAAGGTAACTTGAAGAATTTGAGGTGAGGAAATTGTGAAAGTCTTCAGTCAAATTCTTCAAACAGTAACAATGAATTTCATTAATAAGTATATGAGGAATATAGGGGTTGAGGAAATAGAACTAGGTAGCTCGATGAAGACAATGGTTTGATGACCCAGTTCCAACTGCTGTGACAGTCATACGTCTGGTTTGGAGTGGCATGATATTTAAACCAGAGGACACATAGTCCCAGGGCACATAGTCCTTACCGTATTCTCCTTGAGCTAAGGTCACATAGTCCTCGCCCAACACTCGTGGTAAGTCTTTAGGGTATACTTCCGAAACCCTCACAAACTGGTCACCCGGTGATCCAGAATTGACTGATAGATGTTCTAGACCAAGGTCACTTCGTGATCCCAATTGACTGCAGGATGCACTAGACCATGACGCCTAACCGTCTGGAGGATACACAGTCCTCAAAGGTAACAAGCGTCGGTTCCACACATGAATTTCTTCAGTGATGTTCAATCACTTTGGGTTTGGTGGTTTGGTTGTGGGTTTTTCCTCACTAATGATTTTCTCTCAAAGTCCTGAGAGGATGGGTTGCTCTCAAATGACAAATGTCAGTTCTCTCTCAGAGCAGCCAACCAACTAGTGGTTGTGGGGGGTGGCTATTAATAGCCAGGGTGCAACTTGACATGATAAGACATAAATGCCCTCAATGATATGACCGTTATGTGGATATTTGTGATTGGGGATAGCTGGCGCTAAGCACAACAACAATCAGAATTTCGAACTATGAAAGTCCTCAAACATATCATGTTCCTCACTTGTAGGCAATTCGCACTAGCGAAATCCTAACTCCTCAGTCAGATCAATTTCCTCAGAGACCAGAAGAACATCGCCTCTGTCACTAAAGAACTTGACTGAACTGCAAGAGATTTCCAAAGGCTTCACTCGAAGGATTGGATAGGTTGAGGATTTTGGAGTTGAGCATCAGTTGGAATTTTTCCTTAGTATTACCTCGGCCCCCTTTAACAGTATAGTGTTTCCTATGACTCAAATAAAGGAAATAAAACTATGAAAACAAAAGTCTTCACGCTTCATAGTCCTCGTTCATATCTTCGAGGTCACACCAACTTCTTCATTTTCAAAGTTTTCAGGGAATACTAAAGTCTTCACAGAGTCTTCACCAAAGTCTTCAGTATAAGACATACATTTTTAGGGGTCGATAATCTCCAAATATATCAAACTCCTCATCGACTTATAGAGCCTGTGTATACTCACAAACACATTAGTTCCTTAACCTATAAGTCTTCAATACACCAAAATCACTAAGGGGCACTAGATGCACTAAAAAACACACCAATTATTCGATCAATATCTCTCTCTTCCAACATGGTATCTGCCGCAAGTTCCTAGACCTAGCCACCGTCCATCGCTTCCGCACCATGCGTCGCCCACGGGGCGGTCGGTCTCCATGACTACTGCTGGGGGCCGTGCCGCCCGTACCTAGGGTTCGTCCACCGGTCGTGTTGACCGCCTGCCCTAGAGAGTCTTTTTTCGGTCTCTTGATCTAGGGTTTTCTCTTTGCTGCCCGGTCAGCTTGACCGGCGTTTTCTTTCACTACAGGAATCAGGCACTTTACCGTCAGCCATCCCGGATGGCAAAGGCATGCATGCCGGAAGGCAAAGGCTTTGCCGTCCGCCAACAGACGGCCAACTGTCCGGCTGAATAAGCCACGATAAAGAGCGCTTTGCCGTCCGCTGGCAGACAATAAAGACCTTTGCATCTTTGCCGTCTGCCAGCGGACGACAAAGGGTATGGATGACACACGTGGCAACTTAGCTCCGTTAAGGGCTTAACGGCGTGCTTTTCTGTCCGCTGGCAGATGGCAAAGACCTTAGTTCTTTGTCATTTGCTAGCTGACGGCAAAGCACCTGATTCTTTGTCGTTCGCTGACAGACGGCAAAGAACTAAGGTCTTTGTCATCTTCCAACGGACGACAAAGAACCCACCTAGGCCAGCCTAGTGCTACCCCAGGTTGCACAGGTAGCTGCCATGTGGCAGCTTTGCCGTCTGCTGGAAGATGACAAAGCTCTTTGTCATCTGCCAGTAGACGGAAAAGTGGCTATATAGCCCTTGTTTTTCCTGTTTTTTTCTTAAAATCATTCAATTTTACAGAATTTCACATATTTATCCAACATATCAACAATACAAGTTTCCAACAAGCATACCAACAATAAGTTTCAACAAGCATACCAACAATAAGTTCCAACAACATATCCAACATACAAGTTTCCAACAACATATCCAACATACAATGGTTTCCAACAACATATCCATACATATATATCCAAAACAAGTTTCCAACAAGTTTCCATAAACAAAAAGGAAGCACAAGTAGAAGAGTACACTCCATCAATGCAAGCTTCCTCATATATAACAAATCTGCAAATTAGGAAAGATGAAAGTTAGAAGAAGAAGAATACTAGCTAGAAGAAAAAGAAGAAGAAGAAGAATTTATCTTCTCTTTATTTTTCTCCTCTCCTCTCCTCTTCTCGTAGTAATGCCATTTTCTAGCTAACTAAGCATATCAAGTCATTTTGGAGGAAAAAAATGCTAAGTATAGGTCATTTTATAGCTATCCTAGGTAGAATATATCATTTTGGAGCTAAGTAAGGTTATTATGTCATTCTTGAGGAAAATAAGCTAAGTATAGGCCATTTTGGAGCTAAACCGAGGTTATTATGCCATTTTTTACCTTAGTGAGCTAATTATGTCATAAATGAACTAGCTAAGCTAATTATAGATCATTATTGAGCTATCCTAGGTAGTTATGCCATTTTGTACCTAAGTGAACTAATTATGTCATAAATGAACTAGCTAAGCTAGCTATAGATCATAATTGAGCTATCCTAGGTAGTTATGCCATTTTCTAGCTAACTAAGCATATCAAGTCATTTTGGAGGAAACAATGCTAAGTATAGGTCATTTTATAGCTATCCTAGGTATAATATATCATTTTGGAGGTAAGTAAGGTTATTACGTCATTTTTGAGGAAAATAAACTAAGTGTAGGTCATTTTGGAGATAAACCAAGGTTATTATGCCATTTTTTTACCTAAGTGAGCTAATTATGTCATAAATGAACTAGCTAAGCTAATTATAGATCATTATTGAGCTATCCTAGGTAGTTATGCCATTTTGTACCTAAGTGAGCTAATCATGTCATAAATGAACTAGCTATAGATCATTATTGAGCTATCCTAGGTAGTTATGCCATTTTCTAGCTAACTAAGCATATCAAGTCATTTTGGAGGAAAAAATGCTTAGTATAGGTCATTTTATAGCTATCCTAGGTAGAATATATCATTTTGGAGGTAAGTAAGGTTATTATGTCATTTTTGAGGAAAATAAGCTAAGTATAGGTCATTTTGGAGCTAAACCAAGGTTATTATGCCATTTTTTTACCTAAGTGAGCTAATTATGTCATAAATGAACTAGCTAAGCTAATTATAGATCATTATTGAGCTATCCTAGGTAGTTATGCCATTTTGTAACTAAGTGAGCTAATTATGTCATAAATGAACTAGCTAAGCTAGCTATAGATCATTGTTGAGCTATCCTAGGTAGTTATGCCATTTTCTAGCTAACTAAGCATGTCAAGTCATTTTGGAGGAAAAAAATGCGAAGTATAGGTCATTTTATAGCTATCCTAGGTAGTATATATCATTTTGGAGCTAAGTAAGGTTATTATGTCATTTTTGAGGAAAATAAGCTAAGTATAGGTCATTTTGGAGCTAATTAGGTCATTTCTTAAGCTAAGTATGCATTTGTTAAGCAAAACACTTGGGAAAACTTACCATCATCACAGAGGTGAAGGACCGGTCGGGTTTGCGCCAGGGTGAGACGTAGAAGGACCGGTCGGTGTTGCGGCAGACGCAGAAGGATCGGTCGATGCTTGTCGGGAGGCACACTGCATCAAAGATCATTTGCAAGCAATGTCTCCTTAGCATGATGCAACTCAAATGTGAATATTAGTAACTAATGACCATTCAAATGAAACTCACCATGGGTGCTATAGCAATATGGGGCATCGATGGAGGGGTCTGACCATTGTTCTGGCACACGGTCTGCACATTTTGTTTTCACGAGTCATTCATATTAGTTACTGATGAAACGAACATTACGTGCATGATTTGGCTAATATGCAGGAGAAACTTACCATGAGGAGCTCGTATAGGGCCCGGTGAGACGCGTCGTTCCGGTTCCTCTCCTCCTCCAAGAGCCTAGCCGTCCTCTCCTCCATGTCCCTCTCCCTCTGCACCTCCAGCACCTCTCTTCGTCTTCCCCTGACCTCTCCTGGTCGAAGAAGAAGCGCCCGCCGGTGTTTGCATGTAGTGTACCAGTGCTCTCCGGAGTTGCTGGGGTGGAATAATAGCACCCTCCCAGCACGCGTCGAGGAAGGAGGCTCAGAGCCCTCTCGACTCGAGCCCACCATCTGTCAACACCTGCAATGACAAAGAGTGAACGAAATTAGTTGAACATAAAAAAATTGAATACCTAATAACATGAACTAATTAATAATATATATGTACATAATAATAATTGAATACCTCACATTACTAATATTAATGTTCATCGTCTATATATGCTCCGGGATCAATAAATGCATAATCATCATCACTATCAGTAATGACGTGCTCGTCAGCATCATCAATAAATGCATCAACATGTGGAAGGCCTCTATGTAATCGGTCAAGCATTGTCAGGTCACCCGCAGTAGTAACCTCTTCTTCTTCTGTCTCTTCTTGTTCCGTCTCAGGGGTGAAGTCGGGTTCACTATCGCTGTCGACCTCAATGTTCTGGGGTGAAGTAGAGCGGTTCTTGAAACGTTTCTTGGAAACACGTGTTTCTTGGAATAATTCCCCTTCATATGTGTCTGGGTTAATGTGAGGTTCATAATCATCATCAATGAGGGGAGGTGGTCTAAAATGTGGCGACACATCATAAACGACATCCCAACCTTTCAAATTTGGATCCGTTTGGCAGGCCCACGATAGATAGAAAACTTGGGTCGCCTGTTGAGCCGTAATATAGACATCGGGAACATCTAAATGGGTGCTTTGTTTGATTTCGACTAGCCCTATATGTTCATGAGTCCTTCTAGTCTCCTTCGGCCGGAACCAATAACATTTGAAGACTATGACGTTTGGTGGGTTTTCACCAAAGAATGTAAGTTCATAAATTGCTTCAACTCTTCCATAATACTCGACCCCTCCTTCGCCGACAGCGGAGACACAACAATTTGTAGACTTTCGGTCGGCCATAGATAGCTCTTTGCCAAAAGTACGAAAGCGATACCCGTTGATGTCGTATTTTTCAAATGAACATACCTTATAGTCAAAACCATTAGCGACTTGTCTTAATTCGAAGTCTGTCGTGGATTTATCACGGCAGATGTCCGGGTGAACGAACTTGGATTCGAGGCCATCGCTAATGTGATGGACTCAAAGGGGTTGATTGGGACGAAGGACACGGGTCTACCCAGGTTCGGCCCCTCAAGTCGAGGTAATAGCCTACGTCGTGCTTGTGCTTGTATTGCTTGTTGTATCGATTACAAGGGAGCTAAAGCTTGACCTAGTTCTCGATAACCTGATCTCTAAGTCGCCTCGGGTCTGCCTTTATATAAGAGGTCAGGACCATGGGTCTTTACAATTGTCTAACCGAGTCTCATTGTCTATCCGAGTCTTACTCTATCTTCTTGTCCAAACTATCCCGAGTGTCTTGCATGCCCGACTCTTCTCAGTCCGGGCCACCTTGCGGCCCACACCATGAGCCGTCTATCTTCATGGGCCGTAGGCTTTACGGCTCACCCTTGGGCCGACTCACGAGCCATCAACACGACCTGGAGCCTTTAAGGGCGGATCATATTGCGGGGTTATATTTCCAACATTAGGCCTCAGGTTGAATTGAGCTTGCTGACTTCATCCTTATCTTCTGCTCTTTGGCGAGTCGCCTGGTGATGACCCGGCGTGACATCACGAGATCTGCTGATGTATCACCGAATCTTTTATTAAATGCTCAGCCCAAAAATCAAGGCGTTCGCCTCGGTCAAATGGTTTCCGTCGCCTAGATTTTTGCGCCTGCCTCGTCTTCTCTTTAAATAAGACCTGTTGCGGGGGGAAGCTTTCCTTCTCCCGCTCTCCCTTCGTCTTCTTCTCTTCATCGTCTCTGCTCCAGCGCTCCCTGCTCCGGCGCCGTCTTCTCATCGTCATCAACTAGGCCACTGCATCAACCTGAGTCGTACCAGAGTCTCTTCCGCGACTGTCGCTCCATCATCGGTAAGTCCAAGCTCCCCCTAGATCCATCGCCGCCATAGTAGGGTTTGCGGGAAGCTCTGCCGCCGCCGCTCGGGCTCCTCCATCGCCACCGTTAGGGTATTCCGATGCCGTCGACGTCTTTAGCGCGCGTCCCCGCCGTGCCGCCGCGTACAAGGCAGCCGTGCGCAATGCGCGGACCATCGCGACTTTGTTTCATTCTTCTTTGTTCCGCGTGTTCTTTGCTAGGTATAGAAATAAGAACCTATTTTCCTGTTCTTGTGGATCCATAATTGCAACGGTAGTTTGTGAAACCTGTTGTTCAGGACTTAGCCGATTTTCGCTCCTCCTTTCTTTGTTGAACCGCTAGACCTCTCCGGCTCTCATCAGCCGGACTATGATGTAGTATTTGTAGAGCCCTTAAAATTGTAAGCCGTCACAGATATTGCTTGCTCTTAACTCGCCGCATATTTAATTTTGCACAGTCTCTAAGCCGCCGCCATGTCTCGCGCTTCCAACTCATGCAATTGGGTCGGATCTTGCGTCACAGAAGTGTACTTAACGGATTTTGTTAACGCGGGCACTCTTCCTTCCAAGGAGGACCTTCACTGGCGGGTTCCAGGTGACAAGACTCGGCCCTCTCCCCAAAAAGGAGAGGTAGTAGTTTTCTCTGAGTACATCGAGCGAGGGTTCGTGTCGCTCGGCTCTAAATTCTTCCGTGATGTTCTCCATTTGTACAAGCTTCAACCTCAAGACTTGGCCCCCAACCCCATTTCAAACATATGCAATTTCCAAGTGCTCTGCAAAGTCTACCTGCAAATCAAGCAGTCTGTGGGTTTGTTTCGAGAGTTCTTCTCCGCCAACCGCCAAACCGAAATGAAAGGCGGTCCGAGTCTGGAACTTGGCGGTATTTCCATTCAACGACGCAGAGACATCATCTTTCCGGCTGCACAAATGCCAAGTCGTCCAAAAGATTGGAACAAGACTTGGTTCTACTGCAAGGACACCCTTCCTGAAGATGAGCGCCCATTGCCGGGTTATCGTCCCTCCCGGCTCAGGAAAGATTCAGAGCTTCCTGGCCGACTCTCAATTTCAAAGCATGCCAGGTATGAGCCGGCTCACACCAAGATCAAGGCACTCATGGCCAACGGTTTGACCGGACTGGATTTGATTCGCTACTGGATTTCATGGCGGATCATGCCATTAAGCCATAGAAGCCGGCTTATGTGTGAATATGAAGGCAAGTATGACAACTCCTTGTGCTTCAATCAATCAGCCCTGACAGAGGATGACATCACCACTATCATCCGGAGCCTTGTTCATGAAGCCTCCGGCTCATGCAGCGCCATTGGCTTGGCGCCTTTTAGCGTCAACAATCCGGCTCCAGATGTAAGTCAATTTCTTCCCATCCGTCTCTTGGATGCTGCTTGTACCTTGCTGATCTATTATTCTTCTCCCGATTATTTCCGCAGGCCAACTCTGATTTCTGGAAGAAGGAGTACGTCCCTCCTCCAAAGAAGCTCAAGAAGAAGGCCCCAACCAAGAAGCCAAAGAAAGACGCCCTGCGAGAGGAGTGGTTTGACCCGCCACAGTCAACCAGCTCAGAGGTAAAATTTTAGTTGTTTGCTTGATTCTTTGTCTTCCTGTTTTACCAATGCTTGTTTTTACTCACAGGATGAAGTGGAGACCAGCCGTGCCAATGCCCCTGAGGTAAACTATGTCTCTTCCGGCTCAGAATATTTTGTCCCCTGAAAGCCGTGGCGGATTGCCAGAAAAGTTCCTCTTTCTCATCCTCTCGCTTACCTGGCTCCCGATTTTCTTTTGAAAAAGCAACAACAAGCTAAACGTCGCCAGACCCGGAGCGCCGTCTCTACTGAGCTTATGTTCGGCTTGCCGAACTCGCCGGCTCCAAAGAAACGCCCGCGGAGGTATGTATTCCTGTTTGATTCATTTCTCTTTATAACCTTAGTGCCGTCTCATCCTTCTTGAATTTCATCTCAGAAGTCGCCCTCTTCCGGCGACTCTTCGGCGACCGCTCTGCCGCCTCCGAAGGTCAACCCGTTGTAAGTGTTTTTCTACTAACAAAGAGCTCTTTCTAGGGTAGTAATATCCTTTGGATTCTCACTTTTCTATCTTGTAGTGCTCAAGCCAAGCGTCGGAAGACTAACAAGCCCTCCCCCAGTCCTGTTGCTCAAGAGCCGGAGCAAGAACGACCGGAGGAGCCACAACCAGATGTAGATCCGCCAATTGCCTCCACTGAGCCAGCTGCTGAAGATATCATCTCGGAGAGCCCTCTAAGGGGTCCTTCAAAACCGCCAAGTCCTGCCAAGGCCACTGCAACTCCGGAGGTTGTGATCACCGGCTCTGCTCCCCAGTCCCCTCCGGCTCATGTGCTGACCATGCATAAAGAGTCTACCGAGACCTCCAAGAAGCTGGATTTCGACTCTTCCTTTGCGAAGATGACGGCCGAAGAACTCCATGCTGGGTATACGAACCGGCTTACCACCAGCCGGGATCTGGAGCTTCGGCTGGTAACTTTGATGAAAACAAAATATGAGGTATTCCTCTTGCTGTTATAACCTTACCTAGCCCCCAAGGGCTGGTTCAATCTAGTTAAGAGGTGAACCGGGTCTTTCCTGATCCTCTGTAGAAAATCTAAAGCCTTTGTCCCCAAGGGCCGGCTCAATCTGTTAGAGTTGAGTCGGATCTTCACTGTAGATAGTATGAACAGCCAATCGTAGCCCCCAAGGGCCAACTCAAACTTGATAACGTTGAGTCGGAGCTTTTATTATAAGGAAATTTGAAGGGCCATATCGTAGCCCCCAAGTTCCGGATTAACTTTGATGAAGATGAGCCGGAACTGTGTTGTATGCTCGAATATTAAATATACATTAGCCCCCAAGTGTCAAACATATTGCTTGAAATCTGCTTGAACTTGCATAATTTTGTCTTTAACCTTCATCATTTGATGACTTCCATTCTTGCGACTTATCCTGTATTTTGACGTGTCATAGGAAGCTTTAAGCCAAGCCGGGTCGCAGTTGATGAACCTGGAGACCAACTTGGTGGCTCAACAAGAGGCCCGTAGCATTGCCGATGAAAAGTGCCGGCTTCTCTCTGAGGAGTTGGCCACAATCAAAGCTGAGTTCACTGTTCTTAAGGAGTTAGCTGAATCTGAGAAGACTGCCTTGACCCAACGGGCAGATGACGCCAACCAGCGGCTGATAGATGTGGCGGATGAACTCCAAGGCTTGAGAAGCGCCACATAAGCAAAATGTCAGCCGCCCTCTTTGGTAAGCTTCTGATAAGTTTGTGTTTCAAATGGTTTCATCTTTACTTAGACTGATGACTCATCTGAGTTGTCCGGTTTATACAGGTCCTAGGAGCCGGCAGGTGGCTTCTGATAGCCTGCTGCCGTTGAAGGCCATCTATATCTTAACTAAACAGTTGTACTGTGGTGCAATCTGTACTATCAAGGCCATGCAATATAAGGATAAAATTCCGGCAACTCTCAGGGGTGTCTTAGAGCTCTTCCCAACCATGCCGAAACAGATCGCCGAACTCAAGAAATCAGCCGCCCGCCAAGGGGCCATTGCGGGCATCAGTCGGGCTTTGGCCTTTGCGCCGGGCCTAACAGCCGCCGAGATGATGGAGGGCTTCCCTTTAAGAAAAGATGACGGCTCAGATTTTACCGAAGCCGACTACAACCGGTGCATGAAGGAGTCCCGGGTGTTAGCTTCTGTCTTGGCGGAGGAGGTTGATATGTCAACTTATCAAGCGGCTTATGACTCGGAGCAGAAGAGGGTCCGGGGTCCTCTGTACGAGTGCAAAGATTTGACGCCTGCTCAGAGTAAGGACCTCTTTGCTCCAGATCTTGACCCGTCACCCTTTTTTGAGGGCTCTTTTGAGGCTCTAACGAACTGCAATTGGGATTTGGACAACCTCCAGATCAAGGCCCCAGAAGAGCCGGCGCAGGATGACCCGTTAGCTAACTAGCTTCTGCTTTAAGATCTTGTATCAACTTAACCCGCCGTGTGATGGCTGAAAAACTTTGTCTGAAATTTTGATCTCCTTTTGGAGTGTAATAGCTAGATGAAAACTTGTCCGAAATTTGTCATCATGTTCTTATAAGATGATCCGGCTTTGGGTCTGCCATTTGTCTTTGTATGCTTTGAGTTATGTACACTTGCCTTGTCATCATATAAGATACCTGCAACCAAGATTAGGTAAGCCATACCCGGAGGTGGTGACTCCCTCTTTGATAATTACGGCCAATCTGGTTAGCCGGAAATGGCATAAAGCCTGGCCAATAAGGCATTTAGAAGATACACCCAGAGGTAACAATATGGCGTAAACGCCGGTGGATAAGCATTAGAAGCTATACCCGAAGGTAAGAAGCCGCCCTCGTCGCGGCTAATTTTTCCCTAGCCGGATTTTTATGAGAATAGTTAATAGGCGTTAGAAGCTGTACCCGAAGGTAAGAAGCCGCCGTTCACCGCAGCTAAGTTACCTTAGCTGTTTTTACATGGCCTTAGGCCGGCTAATAGGCATTAGAAGCTTTACCGGAGGCAGAAAGCCGCCGTTCGCGGGTCATGAGACGTTAGCTACCCGTCGGTAAAAAACCTCTCATAACCGCGGCTAAACTAGTTAGCCGGAGATGGCATAAAGCCGGCTAATAGGGTGTTAGAAGCGATACCCGTCGATAAGAAACCCCCCTCAGCAATTACGGCGTCACCCGCCGGCGGATAGGCATTAGAAGTTGCACTCGAAGGCGAGAAGCCGCCCTCGCCACGACTAATTACCTTAGTCGGTTTTTTTGTGTGTGGCAAAATGCCAGCTTAATAGGTGTCTACCACCGTTCAGCAATACGACACAAAGCGCCGACGGATAGGTGTTAGAAGCTGCAGCCGAAGGTGAGAATCCGCCCTCGCCGCGACTCATTGTCTTGAGCCGGATTTTGTGGCATAACGCCTGGCTAATAGGCATCTACTACTGTTTGCCGACCTTAGTTGATGCATTAACCGGAATGTTGCTTAATCTTCTCTTATACGAGGATGCATGAAATAGCAGAGGCTTCCTTGTTTATTCATATAACTGTGGTATGTACAATGATAGTGTACAATGGTAGATCTTTACACCCTTAGGTGAAATAAGGCCGAAGATGCGCGATGTTCCATGGCCGATGGGTCTCCTGACCGACCGTCTTTGAGTCGTCTCGGACATCGACGAGGTAATATGACCCGTCGTTGAGATTTATGCTGACCACAAAGGGTCCTTCCCATGGAGGTGATAGTTTATGCATATTTGTCTGGTCCCGAATCAGCCGGAGCACCAAGTCGCCCTCTTGGAACGTCTGGGTCTTGACCCTACGGCTGTGATAGCGGCGCAGGTCTTGTTGATAAATTGCCGATCGGGCTGCTGCTAACTCTCTTGCCTCTTCCAAAGCATCCAATGCATCTTGGCGCGCCGTATCGTTGTCCGTCTCAACGTAAGCCGCCACCCTTGGCAAGTCATGCCGGATGTCGCTGGGTAAGACGGCCTCAGCGCCGTACACCATAAAGAAGAGCGTGAAACCCGTGGACCTGTTAGGGGCGGTTTTGATGCTCCATAAGACGGAAGGTAATTCTTCGACCCAACACCCGGGCGTTCGCTGCAAAGGAACCATAAGCCACGACTTAATCCCTCTTAGAATTTCCTGATTGGCGCGCTCCGCCTGACCGTTGGACTGTGGATGCGCCACGGCTGAAATATCAAGCCGGATATGTTCTTCATCACATAATTTCTTCATAGCCCCCTTGGATAGATTTGTACCATTATGAGTGATGATGCTGCGCGGGTAACCAAAGCGGTAGATTAGCTTTTTGATAAACATAACTGCTGTAGCTGCATCGCATTTGCTAACAGGCTCTGCCTCTACCCACTTGGTAAATTTATCAACCGCCACCAGGAGGTGCATTTTCTTGTCCTTGGACCTCTTGAAAGTCCCTACCATGTCCAGCCCCCAGACCGCAAATGGCCAAGTGATTGGTATCATCCTCAATTCTTGAGCCGGAACATGAGCACGCCGGCTAAATTTCTGACAGCCATCGCACTTACGGACTAAGTCCTCTGCATCTTTGTGAGCCGGCAACCAGAAGAACCCGTGCCGGAAAGCCTTGGCCACCAAAGATTTTGAGCCGGCAAGGTGTCCACAATCTCCAGTGTGGATTTCACTCAAGATCTGTCAGCCCTCCTCTGGTGAAACACAACGTTGAAAAACCTCTGTTACACTACATTTATGCAACTCACCATTAACTATCGTCATGGAATTAGAACGGCGGGTGATCTTTCTGGCCAGATCTTCATCCTCTGGTAACTCGCCCCGGGTTAAATAGGCCAAATAAGGAATAGTCCAATCTGGGATAACATGTAGTGTTGGGAGACGTAGTAGTAAATCAAAATTTTCCTACGGGTCACCAAGATCTATCTATGGAGAAACCAGCAATGAGTGGGGAGATATTGCATCTTAATACCTTTGAAGATCGCTAAGCGGAAGCATTACAAGAACACGGTTGATGGAGTCGTACTCGCAGCGATTCAGATCGCGGTGGATTCCGATCTAAGCGTCGAACAACGACGCCTCCGCATTCAACACACGTACAGCCCGGTGACGTCTCCCGCACCTTGATCCATCAAGGAGGAGGGAGAGGTTGAGGGAGAGCTCCGGCAGCACAACGGCGTGGTGACGGTGGAGCTACGTGAACTCTGGCAGGGCTTCGCCAAGCGCTGCGGAGAAAGAGGAAGAGGAAGGGTAGGGCTGCACCGAGAGAGAAAGAAGTCATGTCTCAAAACAGCCCAAACCCTTGCATATATATAGGAGGAGGGAGAGGGAGGGCTGCCTTGGCCCCTCCTCCAAGGAGGAGAGCTTCGGCCGAAGTAGGGGGAGAGTCCACCTCCCACAAGGGAGGTGGATCTCCTCCTTTTAAATCCTTTTCAGCCCTATCTCTTATCTCCAGCCACATGGGCCTTTCTAGAAGGTCTTGGCCAGCCCAAAAAGGGCTGGCACACTTCCTCTAAGGCCCATGAAGTCCTATGGTCGTCACACCCCTCCCGAGGGTCCTCCGGCACCCTCCCGACGCTCCGGTACAATACTAATGAGCCCGAAAACTTTCCGGTGACCAAAACTGGACTACCTATATATCAATCTTTACCTCCAGACCATTCCGGAGCTCCTCGTGACGTCCGGGATATCATCCGGGACTCCGAAGAACTTTCGGTAATCACGTATACCATTTCCCTATAACCCTAGCGTCATCGAACCTTAAGTGTGTAGACCCTACGAGTTCGGGAGGCACGTGGACATGACCGAGACACTTCTCCGGCCAATAACCAACAGCGGAATCTGGATACCCATGTTGGCTCCCACATGCTCCACGATGATCTCATCGGATGAACCACAATGTCGGGGATTCAGTCAATCCCGTATACAATTCCCTTTGTCTATCGGTATGATACTTGCTCGAGATTCGATCGTCGGTATCTCTATACCTTGTTCAATCTCGTTACCGACAAGTCTCTTTACTTGTTCCGTAATACATCATCCCGTGACTAACTCCTTGGTCATATTGAGCTCATTATGATGATGTCTTACCGAGTGGGCCCAGAGATACCTCTCCGTCACACGGAGTGACAAATCCCAGTCTCGATTCGTGCCAACCCAACAGACACTTTCGGAGATACCCGTAGTGCACCTTTATAGCCACCTAGTTATGTTGTGACGTTTGGCACACCCAAAGCATTCCTACAGTATCCGGGAGTTGCACAATCTCATGGTCTAAGGAAACGATACTTGACATTGAAAAGCTTTAGAAAACGAACTACACGATCTAGTGCTATGCCTAGGATTGGGTCTTGTCCATCACATCATTCTCCTAATGATGTGATCCCGTTATCAACGATATCCAATGTCCATGGTCGTGAAATCGTGACCATCTATGGATGAACGAGCTAGTCAACTAGAGGCTCACTAGGGACATGTTGTGGTCTATGTATTCACACATGTATTATGGTTTCCGGTTAACACAATTATATCACGAACAATGGACAATTACCATGAACAAGAAAATACAATAATAACCATTTTATTATTGCCTCTAGGGCATATTTCCAAAAGTCTCCCACTTGCACTAGAGTCAATAATCTAGTTACATTGTGATGAATCGATCACCCATAGCATTCTGGTGTTGATCATGTTTTGCTTGTGAGAGAGGTTTAGTCAACGGATCTGCGACATTCAGATCCGTATGCATTTTACAAATATCTATATCTCCCTCTTAAATGTAATCACGGATGGAGTTGAAGCGGCACTTGATGTGTCTTGTCTTCTTGTGAAACCTGGGCTCCTTCGCAAGGGCAATAGTTCCAGTGTTGTCACAGAATAGAGTCATCGGGCCCGACGCACTTGGAATTACTCCTAGGTCGATGATGAACTCCTTCATCCAGACTCCTTCCTTTGCTGCTTCCGAAGCAGCTATGTACTCCGCTTCACATGTAGATGCCGCCACGACGCTTTGCTAGCTGCTGCACCAGCTGACTGCCCCTCCGTTCAAAATATACACGCATCCGGTTTGCGACTTGGAGTCGTCTGAATCTGTGTCAAAGCTAGCATCGACGTAACCCTTTACGACAAGATCTTCGGCACCTCCATATATGAGAAACATGTCCTTTGTCCTTTTCAGGTACTTCAGGATATTCTTGACCACTGCCCAGTGTTCCGCCCCGGGATCACTTTGGTACCTCCCTACCAAACTTATGGCAAGGTTCACATCAGGTCTGGTACACAGCATGGCATACATAATAGAGCTTATGGCTAAAGCATAGGGGATGTCACTCATCTCTTCTCTATCCTTTGCCGTGGTCGGGCATTGAGTCGTACTCAATCTCACACCTTGTAACACAGGCAAGAACCCCTTCTTGGACTGATCCATATTGAACTTCTTGAATATCTTATCAAGGAATGTGCTTTGTGAAATACCTATGAGGCGTCTCGATCTATCTCTATAGATCTTAATACCTAATATGTAAGCAGCTTCTCCAAGGTCCTTCATTGAAAAACACTTATTCAAGTAGGCCTTTTCACTTTCCAAGAGTTCTATATCATTTCCCATTATCAGTATGTCATCCACATATAATACGAGAAATGCTACAGAGCTCCCACTCACTTTCTTGTAAATACAGGGTTCTCCATAAACCTATACAAACCCAAACGCTTTAATCACTTCATTAAAGCGAATGTTCCAACTCCGAGATGCTTGCACCAGCCCATAGATGGAGCGTTGGAGCTTGCATACCTTGTTAGCATCTTTAGGATCGACAAAACCTTCCGGCTGCATCATATACAGTTCTCCTTGAGGAAGCCATTAAGGAATGCTGTTTTGACGTCCATTTTCCATATCTCATAATCATAAAATGCGGCAATTGCTAACATGATTCGGACAGACTTCAACATCGCTACGGGTGAGAAAGTCTCATCGTAGTCAACTCCTTGAACTTGTCGATAACCCTTAGCGACAAGCCGAGCCTTATAGACGGTCACATTACCATCCGCGTCAGTCTTCTTCTTAAAGATCCATTTATTTTCAATGGCTCGCTTATCATCAGGCAAGTCCACCAAAGTCCATACTTTGATCTCATACATGGATCCTATCTCGGATTTCATGGCTTCAAGCCATTTTTTGGAATCCGGGCCTGCCATCGCTTCTTCATAGTTTAAAGGTTCACCGTTGTCTAACAACATGATCTCTATGACAGGGTTTCCGTACCACTCTGGTGCGGAACGTGTCCTAGTGGACCTTGGACGTTCAATAATAACTTGATCTGAAGTTTCATGATCATCATCATTAACTTCCTCTCCAGCCGGTGTAGGCTCCACAGAAAAAACTTCCTGTGTTGCGCTACTCTCCGGTTCGAGTGGAGGTAAAATTACCTCATCAAGTTCTATTTTCCTCCCACTTACTTCTTTCTAGAGAAACTCTTTCTCAAGAAAGGATCCATTCTTGGCAACAAAGACTTTGCCCTCGGATCGTAGGTAGAAGGTATACCTAATAGTCTCTTTGGGATATCCTATGAAGACGCACTTTTCTGCTTTGGGTTCGAGCTTCTCAGGTTGATGTTTCTTCACATAATCATCGCATCCCCAAACTTTTAGAAACGACAGCTTATGTTTCTTTCCAAACCATAATTCATACGGTGTCGTCTCAACGGATTTTGACGGTGCCCTATTTAAAGTGAATGCGGCAGTCTCTAATGCATATCCCCAAAATGATAGCGGTAAGTCGGTAAGAGACATCATAGATCGTACCATATTTAAATGAGTGCGATTACGACATTCAGACACACCATTGCGCTGAGGTGTGCCGGGCGGCGTGAGTTGTGAAACAATTCCACATTTCCTTAGGTGCGTGCCAAACTTGTGACTTAAATATTCTCCGCCACGATCAGATCGT
Organism: Hordeum marinum; assembly: GCA_022496015.1. Lineage (NCBI taxonomy): Eukaryota > Viridiplantae > Streptophyta > Magnoliopsida > Poales > Poaceae > Hordeum > Hordeum marinum. Next base: position 435,484,941 of record CM039672.1, on the reverse strand, counting down.
AGGCACTTTATTTTCTTGTCATGCTGATTCTCTACCTCACTCTGAAATTCCTTGAACCTTTCAAAAGTTTCAGACTTATGTTGCATTAAGTAGACATACCCATATCTACTCAAGTCATCAGTGAGGGTGAGAACATAATGGTAGCCACCACGAGCCTCGACACTCATTGGACCGCATACATCGGTATGTACTATTTCCAACAAGTCAGTTGCTCGCTCCATTGTTCTGGAGAACGGAGTCTTGGTCATCTTGCCCAAGAGGCATGGTTCGCACGTCTCAAATGATTCAAAATCAAGAGACTCCAAAAGTCCATCAGTATGGAGCTCCTTCATGCGTTTGACACCAATATGACCAAGGCGGCAGTGCCACATGTAAGTGGGACTATCGTTATCAACCTTACACTTTTTGGTACTCACACTACGGACATGTGTAACATCACGTTCGAGATTCATCAAAAATAAACCATTGAACAGCGGGGCATGACCATAAAACATTTCTCTCATATAAATAGAACAACTATTATTCTCAGATTTAAATGAGTAGCCATCTCGCATCAAGCGAGATCCAGATACAATGTTCATGATCAAAGCTGGTACTAAATAACAGTTATTAAGGTTTAACACTAATCCCGTAGGTAGATGTAGAGGTAGCATGCCGACGGCGATCACAGCGACCTTGGAACCATTCCTGACATGCATCGTCACCTCGTCCTTTGCCAGCCTCCGCTTATTCCGCAACTCCTGCTTGGAGTTACAAATGTGAGCAACTGCACCGATATCAAATACCCAGGAGCTACGAGCGCTGGTTAGGTACACACCGATAACAAGTATATCACATATACGTTTAATGTTGCCGTCCTTCTTATCCGCTAAGTACTTGAGGCAGTTCCGCTTCCAGTGACCGGTACCGTTGCAATAAAAACACTTAGTCTCATGCTTGGGTCCATTCTTGTTCTTCTTCTTCCCGGCAACTTGCTTACCGGGCGCGGCAACAGCTTTGCCGTCCTTCTTGAAGTTCTTCTTACCCTTGTATTTCTTGAAACTAGTGGTCTTATTTACCATCAACACTTGATGCTCCTTTCTGATCTCGACCTATTCCGATTTCAGCATCGAGTACAACTCAGGAATGGGCTTCTCCATCCCTTGCATGTTGTAGTTCATCACAAAGCACTTGTAGCTAGGTGGAAGCGACTGGAGGATTCTGTCAATGACCGAGTCATCCGGGAGATTAACTCCCAGCTGAGTCAAGCGGTTGTGTAGCCCAGACATCTTGAGGATGTGCTCACTGACAGAACTATTCTCCTCCATCTTACAGCTGAAGAACTTGTCAGAGACGTCATATCTCTCGACCCGGGCATGAACTTGGAAAACCAGTTTCAGTTCTTGGAACATCTCATATGCTCCGTGTTGCTCAAAACTCTTTTGGAGCTCCGGTTCTAAACTGTAAAGCATGCCGCACTGAACAAGGGAGTAATCATCGCATCGAGAATGCCAAGCGTTCGCAACGTCTTGCTCTGCTGGGAGAAGGGGTGGGTCACCTAGTGGTGCATCAAGGACATACAATTTCTTGGAAGCTATGAAGATGATCCTCAAGCCACGGACCCAGTCCGCATAGTTGCTTCCATCATCTTTCAGCTTGGTTTTCTCTAGGAACGCGTTGAAATTGAGGGTGACATTCGCGTTGGCCATTGGATCTACAATATAGATTGTAAAGATAATTTTAGACTAAGTTCATGATCATTAAGTTCACATAATCAAATTATTTGATGAACTCCCACTTAGATAGACATCTCTCTAGTCATCCAAGTGACACATGATCCATGTCAACTAGCCCGTGTCCGACCATCACGTGAGATGGACTAGTCATCCATGGTGAACATCTCCATGTTGATCATATCTTCTATATGACTCATGTTCGACCGTTCGGTCTTCCGTGTTTCGAGGCCATGTCTATACATGCTAGGCTCGTCAAGTCAACCTAAGTGTTCTGCGTGTGTAAATCTGGCTTACACCCGTTGTATGCGAACGTTATAGCCTATCACACCCAATCATCACGTGGTGCTTCGGAACAACGATCCTTAGCAATGGCGCACAGTTAGGGTGAACACTTTTCTTGAAATTTTATTGAGAGATCATCTTATTTACTACCGCCGTTCTAGGCAAATAAGATCTAAATATGATAAACATCACATGCAATCAATATATTGACATGATATGGCCATTATCATCTTGCTTCTTTGATCTCCATCTTCGGGGCACCATGATCATCACTGTCACCGGCACGACACCATGATCTCCATCATTGTGTCTTCATGAAGTTGTCTCGCCAACTATTACTTCTACCACTATGGCTAACGTTTAGCAATAAAGTAAAGTAATTACATCACGTTTATGATTGACACGCAGGTCATACAAAAAAATAAGACAACTCCTATGGCTCCTGCCGGTTGTCATACTCATCGACATGCAAGTCGTGAATCCTATTACAAGAACATGATCAATCTCATACATCATAATGCATCACATCACATCCTTTGGCAATATCACATCACAAGGCATATGCTGCAGAAACAAGTTAGACGTCCTCTAATTTGTAGTTGCAAGTTTTTACGTGGCTGCTATAGGTTACTAGCAAGAACGTTTCTTACCTACGTCAAAACCACAACTTGATATGCCAGTTGCTATTTACCCTTCATAAGGACCCTTTTCATCGAATCCAATCCGACTAAGGTGGGAGAGACAGACACCCGCTAGCCACCTTATGCAACAAGTGCATGTCAGGCGGTGGAACTAGTCTCACGTAAGCGTACGCGTAAAGTCGGTCCGGGCCGCTTCATCCCACAATACCGCCGAATCAAGATAAGACTAGTAGTGGTAAGCAAATTAACAAAATCGACACCCACAACTGCTTTGTGTTCTACTCGTGCATAGATTCTACGCATAACCTAGCTCTGATACCACTGTTGGGAGACGTAGTAGTAAATCAAAATTTTCCTACGTGTCACAAAGATCTCTCTATGGAGTAACCAGCAACGAGTGGGGAGATATTGCATCTTCATACCTTTGAAGATCGCTAAGCGGAAGCGTTACAAGAACGCGGTTGATGGAGTCGTCCTCGTAGTGATTCAGATCGCGGTGGATTCCGATCTAAGCGCCGAACAACGGCGCCTCCGCGTTCAACACACATACAGCCCGATGACGTCTCCCGCACCTTGATCCAGCAAGGAGGAGGGAGAGGTTGAGGGAGAGCTCCAGCAGCACGACGGCGTGGTGATTGTGGAGCTACGTGAACTCCGGCAGGGCTTCGCCAAGCGCTACGGAGAACGAGGAAGAGGAAGGATAGGGATGCACCGAGAGAGAAAGAAGTCATGTCTCAAAACAGCCCAAACCCTTGCATATATATAGGAGGAGGGAGAGGGAGGGCTGCCTTGGCCCCTCCTCCAAGGAGGAGAGCTTCAGCCGAAGTAGGGGGAGAGTCCACCTCCCACAAGGGAGGTGGATCTCCTCCTTTTAAATCCTTTTCAGCCCTATCTCTTATCTCCTGCCGCATGGGCCTTTCTAGAAGGTATTGGCCAGACAAAAAAGGGTTGGCACACTTCCTATAGGGCCCACAAAGTCCTGTGGTCGTCACACCCCTCCTGGGGGTCCTCCGGCACCCTCCCGGCACTCCCAGTACAATACCGATGAGTCTGAAAACTTTCCGGTGACCAAAACTGGACTTCCTATATATAAATATTTACCTCGGACCATTCCGGAGCTCCTCATGACGTCCGGGATCTCATGTGGGACTCCGAACAACTTTCGGTAATCACGTATACCATTTCCCTATAACCCTAGCGTCATCGAACCTTAAGTGTGTGGACCCTACGGGTTCGGGAGACACGTGGAAATGACCGAGACACTTCTTCGGCCAATAACCAACAACGGAATCTGGATACCCATGTTGGCTCCCACATGCTCCACGATGATCTCATCAGATGAACCATGATGTCGGGGATTCAATCAATCCCGTATACAATTCCCTTTGTCTATCGGTATGATACTTGCCCGAGATTCAATCGTCGGTATCTCTATACCTTGTTCAATCTCGTTATCGGCAAGTCTGTTTACTCGTTCCGTAATACATCATCCCGTGACTAACTCCTTGGTCACATTGAGCTCATTATGATGATGTCTTACCGAGTGGGCCCAAAGATACCTCTCCGTCACATGGAGTGACAAATCCCAGTCTCGATTCGTGCCAACCCAACAGACACTTTCGAAGATACCCATAGTGCAACTTTATAGCCACCCAGTTACGTTGTGACATTTGGCACACCCAAAGCATTCCTACGGTATCCAAGAGTTGCACAATCTCATGGTCTAAGGAAACGACACTTGACATTGAAAAGCTTTAGCAAACAAACTACACGATCTAGTGCTATGCTTAGGATTGGGTCTTGTCCATCACATCATTCTCCTAATGATATGATCCCGTTATCAACGACATCCAATGTCCATGGTCATGAAACCGTGACCATCTATTGATCAACGAGCTAGTCAACTAGAGGCTCACTAGGGACATGTTGTGGTCTATGTATTCACACATGTATTATGGTTTCCGGTTAACACAATTATAGCATGAACAAGGAAATACAATAATAACCATTTTATTATTGCCTCTAGGGCATATTTCCAACATGTAGAGCCGCCACCAATTCCGCCTCTGGGTTAGGAACAACCAAATCCTCCTCTAAACATATCTTGACAGTCGGATGATATAAGACGTCCAGAAAGACATTAGGCGGCACCGGCTTACGTTGGGAACCTAGCCGTGATAAAGCATCATTCGCCTCGTTCTTGTGACGATCAACGTGATATACCTAATACCCTTTGAAGTGACCCGCAATAATATCAACCGCCTGCCTATAAGCTGCCATCCGTAGGTCTTTGGAGTCCCAAGTACCAGAAACTTGCTGAGCTACTAGATCCGAGTCGCCCAAACACCTGACCCGGCTCAAATTCATCTCCTTGGGTAATCTAAGACCATGAAGCAAAGCCTCGTACTCAGCCGCATTATTAGTGTAAGGAACATCAAACGAAGCACGTAACTAAACTTGTCACCCTTTGGGGATGTCAGGACAACCCCTGCTCCGGACCCCTCTAACTGCTTGGATCCATCAAAGTGTATAGTCTAGTATGTATTATCTGGCTTTTCTTCGGGAGCTTGGCACTCTGTCCAATGATTGATGAAATCCACCAAAGCTTGGGATTTGATCGCCGTGCGAGGAACATACTTTACATTAAGAGGTCCCAGCTCTAAGGCCCATTTGGCAATCCTCCCTGTGGCTTCTATGTTCTGGATAATATCTCCCAATGGAGCAGAACTGACCACAGTTACCTGGTGCCCTAGAAAGTAGTGCTTTAACTTGCGATTGGCCATAAAAACCCGTATACCAGCTTCTGCCAATGCGGATATCTCTGCTTAGATTCTGTCAGGACCTCACTGATATAATAAACCGGCTTTGCACGGGATACTCCTTCCCAGCCTCCTTGCGCTCGACCACAATTGCGACGCTGACTGTCCTGTTGTTAGCCGCCACATAAAGGAGCAACGGTTCTTTCCTAGTCAGAGCGGCTAACACTAGCGGCTCAGTGAGCTGTTTCTTAAGCGCCTCAAGTGCTTCACCCGCCGCTTTGCTCCAGGCAAACTTGTCTGTCTTTTTCATCATCTGATATAAAGGGATAGCTTTCTCTCCAAGACGGCTTATGAACCGGCTCAACGCAGCAATCCGCCCTGCTAAGCGCTGAACATCGTTAATGCAAGTCGCCTCTCTTAGAGAAGTAATAGCTTTGATTTTGTCCGGGTTAGCCTCGATGCCACGCTCATAGACCAACAAACCCAAAAGCTTTCCTGCTGGAACACCAAAGACACACTTGGTTGGGTTAAGCATCATCTGGTAGACCCGGAGATTGTCAAAGGTTTCCCTTAGATCCTCCAAAAGAGTTTCCTTGTTTCTGGATTTGACCACGATGTCATCTACATAAGCATGAACATTACGACCAATTTGACTGTGAAGGCAATTCTGCACACATCGTTGATAAGTTGCCTAGGCACTCTTGAGCCCGAAAGGCATAGAGACATAACAGAACGCCCCAAAGGGTGTAATAAACGCCGTCTTATCCTGGTCTTTCACTGCCATCTTGATCTGATGATAACCTAAGTAAGAATCCAGGAAGCATAAACTTTCACATCCGGCTGTAGTATCAATAATCTGATCAATTCGAGGGAGGGCAAAAGGATCAGCCGGACAAGCTTTGTTAAGGTCCATGTAGTCCACACACATACGCCAGGTGCCGTTCTTTTTGAGCATAGCACTTGGTTAGCCAACCATTCCGGGTGAAAAACTTCAACAATAAAGCCAGCAGCCAAGAGCCGGGCAACCTCTTCCCCAATAGCCTTGCGCCTCTCCTCATTGAACCGCCGCAGGAACTGTTTGATCGGTTTATTTGGATCCACATTAAGGTTGTGCTCAGCGAATTCTCTTGGTACACCTGACATGTCAGAAGGTTTCCATGCAAAGATGTCTCGATTCTCATGGATGAATTCGATGAGAGCGCTTTCCTATTTGGGATCCATATGAGCCCCAATAATGAACTGCTTAGATGAGTCGCCCGGATTGAAATCTACTGCCTTGGTATCATCCACTGAAAATTGGAGGGGCGCCTCAAACTCCGTGGTGGGCTTTTTCAGGGGGGTCATATCCTCTGGATCAACATTCCCCTTATAAAACTTACGCTCCTCCTGAGCGCAACTAGACTCTGCGTAAGCTGCATCCCCTTCTTCACACGCAATAGCCATGTTTTGGTTACCATGAACGGTGATGGTACCGTTTAAGCCGGGCATCTTGAGCTGCAAGTAAACATAGCAGGGCCGAGCCATGAACCTAGCATAAGCCGACCGTCCAAACAAGGCATGATAAGGGCTCTTGATCTTCACCACCTCAAACCATAAGGACTCCACTCTGTAGTTGTACTCGTCGCCAAAAGCCACTTCCAAAGAAATCCTGCCCACCGAATGTGCCGACTTACCCGGCACCACACCATGAAAAACCATGGACGAAGGTTGTAAGTCCTTGTCAAGCAACTTCATCCGCCGGAAGGTGTCATAATAAAGGATGTTTATGCTGCCGCCGCCATCCATGAGCACCTTGTTCAACATATATCCACCCACTTGGGGGCCACAACCAAAGCCAGCCGCCCCGGGTCATCAATGCGTGGCGGGTGATCTTCATGGCTCCATGTTATGTCATATTCAGACCACTTCAGATATTGTGGAAGAGCCGGCGTAACCGCATTGACTGCTTGTTTACGCAACTTCTGGTCCCGTCTATTGAGGCTAGTCGTGAAGATGTGGTATTGCCCGGAGCTGAGCTGCTTCGGATTACTCTAAAAGCCGGACTGATTTCACTGTTGCTGCTGCTGTTGATTATTATTACCAGAATGCAGCTGCTGTCCCCCGTGATTATCCTGACCCGGATGACTGGATGCTGAACCGCCAGAGCCAAAACTGGCTCCTGACCCGCCAGAACCAAATCCAGCTCCTGACCCGTCACGTCCTAGGCCGCCTGGCGGGCCGCCCCCGCAATGGTTAGGTTGTGTGACATACCGCTTGAACTTCTACATAAAAGAACAACTGTCCCACGTATGATTCGCCGGCCTATTAGGCAAACTGTGATTCGGACAAGGTCGCTTAAGCATCTCTTCCATGTTCGAGGAAAAATTATCCCTGCTCGAGGGCGACCCAAACCTCCTGTTGCCCTTGGGGTTATTTTGCCGGGCGTTTGTGTTGGCCACCAGCTCTAACCCGGCCTATGGATTCTTACGTTTACTCTGGTTACCATTGTTCACTGCGCCCTTGCCTTGGTTACCCTTCTTGCCTTGACTAGCCTTTTCCTCATCAAAACCCGAATCCTTCGTACTGTCTGAGTTGGCATACTTCGTGAGAGCCGTCATGAGCTCTCCCATGTCCTGGCACGTACGCTTGAGCCGGCCAAGTTTCTGTTTTAAAGGAACAAAATGGCAATTCTTCTCTAAAATCAACACTGCTTGAGCCGCCGTGATCTGCTCTGATGAGTGAATAATTGTCGAGACCCGCCGTACCCAATGATGAGCCGACTTGCTCTCCTATTGGACACAGTGATCAAGATCCACAATGGTCATAGGATGCTTGCACGTCTCTTGAAAGTTTGCCTTTGTCTTTGTCTTCCCCCAGTTCTTCTTTCCTTTCGGTTGTCGAATGGTTTGTAACAGTCTATCACATAGAGCCTCCTGGCCGACTCTAGCCTTAGGATTATCCTTCGACTTCCCCTCTATGCCAAACAATGTACCAAAAAGGGCCTCCGCGATATTCTTTTCAGTGTGCATCATGTCGATGTTGTGTGGGCAAAGGAGGTCTTTAAAGTAAGGCAGATCCCACAAACATATCTTGTGAGTCCAGTCGTGTTCCGTATTATACCCTTTGAAATACCCTGGACGATCTGGATCCATCTCGAGAGCATTTATCTGATCTAGGATCTTTTGGCCTGTCAACGCAGGTGGTGCAGTGTTTTTGACAACTCTACCTTTGATGGAATTCTTCTTGTCTTTTCTGAAGTTATGGTCAGGATCCAGGAACTGTCTATGCATGTCGAAGCAAGAAAACTTGCGACCCGCCTCCAGCCAACGAAACTAAAGAGCTGCCTTGCATGTGGGGCATGGAAACCTTCCATGCACACACCAGCCAACGAATAGCACATACACCGACAAGTCATGCATCGAGTACATGTACCACACATGCATTTTGAAGTTCTTTTTTGTAGCGGCATCGTATGTCTTGATCCCATTATCCCGGGCTTCTTGCAATTCATCCTTAAGCGGTTGCATGTACACATTCATATTCTTCCCCAGATATTTGGGCCCTGGAATTATCAACGTCAGGAAAATGTTCTTTCTTTTCATAATCTCTCCGGGGGTAGATTGAGTGGAATGACAAATACAGGCCAACAACTGTATTGTGGTACCGTCATACCATACACATTGAACCCATCCGTGCTGATGGCAACTCGAGGATGCCTTGGATCTGCCGCTTTATCCTTATGTAATGCATCGAAGTGCTTCCACGCAAAAGCGTCTGAAGTGTGTCCCAACATCAGATTCCCATCTGCATCTAATTCTGTTCTTTTGCCCAATTTATGCCACGTCATTTGTCTGGCCGTCTCTTCGACCATGAAAAGACGTTGAAGTCTTGGTATGATTGGCAGATACCGAAGAACATTAAAGGGGATTTTGGTCTGAATCTTCTCACCCATACCATTGTCAACCAGAACATACCTGGAAGCATTGCAAATGGGGCAATAGTTCAATCCCGCATACTCAAGCCTCAATAAGGCACATCCATTCTCACAGGCATCTATCTTCTCATAGGGCATCTTAAGCGCACGTAGGATTTTGTCTGACTGGTACAAGTTTGGTGGCAATACATGGCCTTTGGGTAGAAAGCGTCCAAATATCGTCATCATTGCGTCGTAGCATTCTCTGCCCAGGTTGAACTGAGCCTTCAGAGCCATTACTTGCGTGATGGCATCCAGCTGACAAAGCTTAGTGTGCTCGTGGAGAGTATGTTTTGAAGAATCCAACATTTCATGAAAGGCCTTTGCAGATTCCTCCATCTCATCGTCCGAATGCCGAGCATCATCAAAGTCTTGCACCATATCTTCGATCCCGATACCATGCTTGTCGGTGCGACGATGAACCACCTCAGCTCTGGCACATTGGGCAGACTGACCATGAAATATCCAGACCGTATAATTAGGCGTAAAACCCCACTTCTGTAGGTGTTTGATCATTTCAAACTCTGACTTCTTCTTACAGTTGTTGTAATCGACACAAGGGAACTAGGTTGTTTTCTGTCCATTTGCAAATGCGACTCTCACAAACTCCTTGGTTTTTGTTATCCATTCACGGGTCATGTCTTTCTGACTAGTGTGACCGGTGTACATCCACCCACGATCACTCATCTTCCCTAGCTACTGGACACAGAAAAAATATATACATAATTCAGCAAACCATATTCATCAGTTAATAGAGTTTGTCAGTTTTATTACATCGATGCAACCTAGACACTAGTAGGTAAAGATAGGTCCTAATCCCACCCGAGTATGTGTAGATTGGGTTCGTTTTCCCATGCTCTGCTCCGGATCCGACGCACAATTTCGGCAGGACCTCCCCACTGTTCTCTTGATACACGTCTCGGCAATAAGCATAGAGGATGTGTACCCGGAGAACAACAGGGAGGCACTGACGAAATTCTGCATCGAATTCGGAGCAGAGCATATGGGAAAACGAACCCAATCTACACATACTCGGGCTGTCCATGGATAACGTTGGAATATTCGAAAGAATCACGGTTATAAATATGCTAATGAATGCATATTTATAGATGCAACCCTTTTGAACGGGAGACGCATAGTGGTCACGCATACTGATGATTGAAGACACCTATAGCTAGCAAGTTTCATCGACACGAAGACCGGAACAAAGGAAATGAAGGGGGCAAGAGGAGATGTTATTTGTGCTCACCCACAAACGCAGGGGCAGAGCTCTTCGAACGCATGGGGAGGTCGTCGAACACCAGACTCTCGCAGCGACAAAATAACTACACATTTAAATCCACCTAATCAACATAAATATGATGTTCTGTATAACAAAATCAAAAAACATATGACCTAACTCATAATTCACAAAAATATGACCAGTGTCGTGTCGGGGTCGGGGTGTCGGGGGTGTTGTGTCGGGTCAGGGTGTCGGGGGTGTCGTGTCGCGGTCAGGGTGTCGGGGGTGTCGTGTCGGGGTCGAGGTGTCGGGGGTGTCATGTCGGGGTAGGGGTGCTGTGTCATGGTCGGAGGTGCCGTGTCGGGGTCGGGGTGTCGGGGGTGCCGTGTCGGGGTCGGGGTGTCGTGGGTGCCGTGTCGGGGTGTCGGGGTGTCGTGTCGGGGTCGGGGTGTCGGGGGGTGTCGTGTCGGGGTTGGGGTGTCGGGGGTGCCGTGTTCGGGTGTCGTGTCAGGGGTCGGGGTGTCGGCCGTGTCGTGTCGGGGTCGATCCTCGACTCCTTTTCCCCTCGATTCTCAACACCCGACAATCTAAATTAACCTAAACTAAATCTAGGGGTGTCGGGGTCTCGGGGGTGTCGGCGATGTCAGGGGTGTCGTGTTAGGGTCGGGGTGTCGAGGGTGTCGTGTCGGGGCAGGGATGTTGTGTCATGGTCGGGGTGCCGTGTCGGGGTGTCAGGGTGTCGTGTCGGGGGTCGGGGTGTCGTGTCGGGGTTGGCGTGTCGGGGTTGGGGTGTCGGGGGTGTTGTGTTGGGGTCGGGGGTGCCGTGTCGGGGTGTCGTGTCAGGGGTCAGGGTGTCGTGTCGGGGGTCCAGGTGTCTGTGGTGTCGTGTCGGGGTCAACCCTCGACTCCTTTCCCCCTCGATCCTCGACCTAGCTAAACTAAATCTAAACTAAATCTAAACCTAGCTAAACTAAATCTAAATAAACAGAAAAAACAGAAAAAAAATCACCTTAGGGTTTGACGGTGCGGCTCCGGCGGCAGGGCGGGGCTGGGCGGCGTGACGTCGGTGGCGGGGCGGGGCGGCGCGGCGCCGATGGCGGGGCGGGGCAACGCGGCTCTGGCGGGGCAGCGCGGTGGTCGCGGCCTGCTTCCGCTGGGAGGGGCGGCCGACCGGCCGACGACGAGGCGGACACCGGTGGGCGGGGCTAGCCGGTGGCGGCGGGATTCCGGGGGTGGCAGGGGGGGCTCGGGATGGGGCGACGGGGTGGGCGGCGAGGGGCGGTGCTGGTGAGGTGAGAGGAGAGAGAGAGGGGTGGGGCAACGGGGTGGGAGGCGAGGGGCGGGGCTGTTCGACGGCGGTAGCTGCTTCGGGGGGGAGTAGCGCAGGGGCGACGATGGCTCGGGTAACGGGGGACGGCGCGGGTGAGGTGAGGGAGAGAGAAGGGTGGGGCACGAGGGTTAGGTAGGTTAATCTCTTTGCCGTTTGCTAGCAGATGACAAAGAGACTAGCTAGTGGGGTGGGGCCGGGGGGGACAGACGTTACTTCTTTGTCATCTACTAGCAGACGTCAAAGAAGCTTTGCCGTGTGCTAGCAGACGACAAAGAAAATGTCCGTTAGCTGATACCCGTTAGTGGGCCATGTTGGGGAACGTCGCATGGGAAACAAAAAATTTCCTACGCACACGCAAACCTATCCATGGTGATGAGCATCTACGAGAGGGAGAGTGGATCTACGTACCCTTGTAGATCGCTAAGCGGGAAGCGTTAAGAAACGCGGTTGGTGTAGTCGAACATCTTCGCGATCCAAATCACCGAGCGTCCCGCGATCCAATCACGAACCGTCCCGCGAGCACATCATGATCCGTCCCGCGAACTCATCACGATCCGTCTCACGATCTTGATCACGATCTGTCCCGCGAACTCATCACGATCCGTTCCGTGATCACATCACGAACCGTCTCGCGATCTCGATCACGGTCCTTCCGATCTAGCGCCGAATGGACGACACCTCCGCGTTCAGCACACATGCAGCTTGATGACGATCTCCACCGTCTCGATCCAGCGAGAGGAGGTAGAGAGGAGAGAGAGTTCACCGGCAGCGTGACGGCGCTCCGGTGATGGTGGTGGAGCAATTCCGGCAGGGCTTCGCCTAAGCGTTGCAGAAAACCGATCTAGAGGAGAAACTATGCACCGGTGTAACGGGTAGCACGTGGTCGGAAATTCTGTCCAAAAACCACCCAATCCACTAGTATATATAGGAGGAGAGGAGAGTAGAGGCAGCCAAGGCCTTTGGGTCAGCAGAAATAGGAGGTGGGAAGCAATCCTACTTCACCTCCAATCCTAGTTGGAGTAGGATTGCCTCCTATTGGCTGATTTTCCACTTTTTGCTTTAGGACTTTCTCTCCTGCGCCATGGTCCTTTGTGGCTGTTTTCCCAGCCCACTATTTCGGAAACCAAACTGGGACTTCCTATATATGAATCTTTACCTCCGGACCATTCCGGAGCTCCTCGTGATGTCCGGGATCTCATCCGGGACTCCGAACAAACTTCGGTCACCACCATACATAACTCTACACTACCGAAACGTCACCGAACCTTAAGTGTGCAGACCCTGCGGGTTCGAGCACTATGTAGACATGACCGAGACACCTCTACGGTCAATAACCAATGGCGGGACCTGGACGTCCACATTGGTTCCTACATATTCTACGAAGATCTTTATCGGTCGAACCTCTGTGTCAAGGATTCAGTTAATCCCGTATAACGTTCCCTTTGTTCTTCGGTATGTTACTTGCCCGAGATTCGATCGTCGGTATCTCCATACCTAGTTCAACCTCGTTACCGGCAAGTCTCTTTACTCGTTCCGTAATACAAGATCCCGCAACTAACAATTAGTCACATTGCTTGCAAGGCTTATTGTGATGTTGCATTACCGAGTGGGCCCCGAGATACTTCTCCGTCACACGGAGTAACAAATCCCAGTCTCGATCCATGCCAACTCAACAGACACCATCGGAGATACCTGTAGAGCACCTTTATAGTCACCCAGTTACGTTGCGACGTTTGATACACACAAGGCACTCCTCCGATATCTGTGAGTTGCATGATCTCATGGTCATAGGAACACATACTTGACATGCGGAAAATAGTAGCAATAAACTGACACGATCATATGCTAAGTTTGCAGTTTGGGTTTTGTCCATCACATCATTCTCCTAATGATGTGACCCCGTTATCAAATGACATTTCATGTCCATGTCTAGGAAACCTTAACCATCTTTTGATCAACGAGCTAGTCTATTAGAGGCATACTAGGGACATGGTTTTGTCTATGTATCCACACATGCATCTAAGTCTCCGATCAATACAATTATAGCATGGATAATAAACGATTATCATAAACAAGGAAATATGATAATAACTAATTTATTATTGCCTCTAGGGCATATTTCCAACAGGCCACCCTTCCACTTTACTGTCTGCTAGCTGACGGCAAAGCTAGTTTTCCGTCCGCTGGCAGATGGCAAAGAACTAGTTGATGTCAAAGAGCTTCTTTGCCATCAGCTAGTTCTTTGCCGTCTATTTACTGGAAACTGATGGCAAATAGCTGCTTTGCCGTCTGCCAGTTGACGACAAAGAAATGGCAGACAACAAATTTGTTGTTTCCAGTAGTGTTTTTGTTTTTCCGATCTAAGATCAGTTTGCGTCGCCTGCCGTCGTCACCAACCACCGCGCCTCTACTCCTTAACCACGTGGCAAGGCTGGACACGCCGCCCAAGGGATGCCTTAGTGCGCCACTGTCGGCCGCTCGCCCGCGTGGTCTCCATTGCCGGTTCATGTTCATCGTCATCGTCCGGGACACCACCAACAACGTCGCCATCAACTCCGATCTACGCGTCGTCCCTGCCATAAGGGCAACAAGGTTGATGGAGAGGCCCTCTATGATTGTTCTCTCCTCCGGCAGGGTGCCGGAACGGAGGTGTACATGGCCTCCCATCGGAATAGAGACTTGCGTCGGCGGAAAAAGTGTTTTGGGAGCGCTTCTGGCGTTTTAAGGGTAGATGTGAATTTATAGGCCAGAGAACGTCACCGGGGGACGCTCCAGGGGGCCACCACATATCTGGCCGCGCCCCCTAGGGTGGCGGCCAGATATGTATTGGAAATATGCACTAGACACAATATTAAATGGTTATTATTATATTTCCTTGTTCATGATAATTTTTTATTATCCATGCTATAATTGTATTGACTGGAAACACATATCATGTGCGGACACATAGACAACACTTTGTCCCTAGTGTGCCTCTAGTAGACTAGCTCATTGAGCAAAGATGTTCAAGGTTTCCTAGCCATTAACATGAGATGTCATTTGATAACGAGATCACATCATTGGGAGACCCAAACTATAAACATAACATATGATCATGTCAGTTTATTGCGATAGTTTTTTGCATGTCAAGTATCTGTTCTTATGACCATGAGATCTTGCAACTCGTTGACACTAGAGGAGTGCCTTGTGTGTATCAAACATTGCAACGTAACTGGGTGACTATAAAGGTGCTCTACAGGTATCTCCAAGAGTGTCTGTTGAGTGGGTATGGATCAAGACTGGGATTTGTTACTCCGTGTGATGGAGAGGTATCTCAGGGCCCATTCGGTAATACAACATCGCAACAAGCCTTGCAAGCAATGTGACTAAAGTGTTAGCCATGGGGTCTTGTCTTATGGAATGAGTAAAGAGACTTGCCGGTAACGAGATTGAACTAGGTATAGAGATATCGATGATCGAATCTCGGGCAAGTAACATACCAAAGAACAAAGGGAACAACACAGAGGATTAACTGAATCCTTGACATAGAAGTTCAACGGATAAAGATCTTCGTAGAATATGTAGGAACCAATATGGGCATCCAGGTCCAACTATTTTTTATTCACCGTAGAGGTGTCTCGGTCATGTCTACATAGTTCTCAAACCCGTAGGGTCTGCACACTTAATGTTCGGTGACGTTTTGGTAGTATAGAGTTATGTATGGTGGTGACTGAAGGTTGTTCGGAGTCCCACTTGAGATCACAGACGTCACGAGGAGCTCCGGAATGGTACGGAGGTAAATATTGATATATAGGAACTTCCGTTTTGTTGGCCGAAAAAGTTTCGGGCTCATCGGTAGTGTACCGGGAGCGCCGGGATGGTACCGGGGGACCATCGGGAGGGGTGTCTCGACCCAAGGGTCTACATGGCCTGTGGGAGGATGTAAACCAGCCCCTAGTGGTCTGGCCGAAGCCCCACTAGAGGGCCATGCGGCTGGGTGGAGAAACCCAAGGTGGGAAGGAGGATTCCAAGTGGGAGAGAGGGAGTCCTAATCCTACTAGGATTAGAGGACTCCTCCTCTCTCCCCTTCGACGGAAGCAAGGGCTGGCCCCTTGGGGCCAAGCCTCCTCCCTCCCTCCTCCTATATATACTAGAGGTATTGAGGGTTTTTCTACACAGAAATCAGCCATGTGCTACCCTCTTCTCTAGATCGTAGTTTCTCCTCTAGATTGTTCTAACGGTGCTTGGCGAAGCCCTGCCAGAATAGTTCCACCACCATCGACGCCATGCCGTCATGTTGCCGGAGAGATCATCTACCTCTCCGCTCCCTCTTGCTAGATCAAGAAGGCGAAGATCATCATCGAGCTGTACGTGTGCTGAACGCGGAGGTGTCGTCCTTTCGGTGCTAGATCCGGACGGAACGTGATTGGATCGCGGGACGCTCGGCGATTTGGATCGCAAAGACATTAGACTACATCAACCGTGTTTCCTAACGCTTCCTGTTTATCGATCTACACGGGTATGTAGATCCACTCTTCCCCCTCGTAGATTCTCATCATCATGGATAGATCTTGTGTGTGCGTAGGAATTTTTTTGTTGCCCATGCAACGTTCCCCAACAGTGGCATCTGAGCTAGGTCTATGTGTAGATGAGATCACGAGTAGAACACAAAGGAGTTTTTAGGCATTGATGCTTAGATTGCTTCCTCCCTTGGTCGTGTTTTGATTCAGTGGTATTGTGGGATGAAGCGGCCCGGGCCAACCTTACTCGTACGCTTACAAGAGACCGGTACCATCGACTGACGTGTAACTTTGTTGCACAAAGATGGCCGGCGGCTGTCTGTCTCTCCTACTCTAGTTGGATGGGATTCGACAAAGGTGGTCCTTGAGAATATTGAATAGAAATTTGAGTATCACCGTTGTGGTTTATGCGTAGGTGAGAATTGTTCTTGCCGGATACCCGTAGGAGCCACGTAAAACTTGCATCAACAATTAGAGGATGTCTAACTTGTTTTTGCAGGGTATGTTGTGATGTGATATGGCCAATTACATGATGATAAATATGAGATGTATGAGATGATCATGTTTTGTATAGAATATCACGAATTGCATGTCGATAAGTATGACAACCGGCCGGAGCCATAGGGTTGTCTTTAATTATTTTTGCCGTTTTTTTGCTTTACTTTATCGCTATGAGTTAGCAATAGTCATGGAAGCAACAGTCGGCGTGACAACCCCGATGGCGACACGTTGATGGAGATCAAGATGATGGAGATTCATGGTGTCATGCCGGTGACAATGGAGATCATGCCAGTGCTTTGAAGATGGAGGTCAAAAGCACAAGTTCATGGCCATATCATGTCACTTACGATTTGTGTGTGATGTTAATCCTTTTTATGCACCTTGTTTTGCTTAGGACGACAGTAGCATTATAAGGTGATCCCTCACTTAAATTTCAAGATGAATTGTGTTCTCCCCGAGTGTGCACCATTGTGAAAGTTCGTCGTGTCGAGACACCATGTGATGATCGGGTGTGATAGACTCTACATTCACATACGACAGTTGCAAGCTAGTGTTGTGCATGCGGAACACTCGGGTTAAACTTGACGAGCCTATCTCAAATAGACATGGCCTTGGAAAACAAGAGAGCGAAAGGTCGAACACGAGTCATATAGTAGATATGATCAACATGATGATCGTCACCATTGAAACCACCTGAACTCACGTGATGGCCGGACTTGAGTTAGTGAATTTGGATCATGTATCACTCAGATGACGTGAGGGATGTCAATTTGAGTGGGAGCTTTAGTAATTTGATTAACTAAACTCATTATCTTGAACAATAGTCTTAATAGCCTTTGCATGTTTATGTTGTAGATCAATGACTTGCGCAGTAGCACGCCTGAATATTAATGCATTCCTAGAGAAAGCTAAGTTGAAAGATGATGGAAGTAACTTTGTGGACTGGGCCCGTAATCTGAGGATTATCCTCACGGCTTCCCAGAAGGCTTATGTCCTTGATGCACCGCTTGGTGATCCACCCGCTCCAGTGAAGTCTGTAGACATTGTGAACGCCTAGCAGACACGTTCTGATGATTACTCAACGGTTCAATGTGCAATGTTGTATGGCTTATAACCGGGACTTCAAAGACATTTTGAATGTCATGGAGCATATGATATGTTCCAGAAGTTGAAGTTTAACTTTCAGAAGAATGCCCGGATCGAGAGGTATGAGACCTTCGATAAGTTCTATGCTTGCAAAATGGAGGAGAACGGGTCTGTCAGTGAGCACATACTCAGAATGTCTGGGTATTTTACCCGTCTGGCTGAATTCGGGATGCCCCTTCAGGCAGAGGCGATCACTCATAGAGTTCTTCAATCATTGCCACCTAGCTACAATAGCTTCGTGTTTAACTATAACATGCACGTGATGACCAAGTCAGTTGCCGAGCTGTTTGCGATGTTAAAAGTCGTTGAGTCCGAGATTCAAAAGGAGCATCAAGTGTTGATGGTCAATAAAACCACTAGTTTCAAGAAAAATGGCAAGGGCAAGAAGGGTAACTCTAAGAAGAGTGGCAAAGCAGTTGTCCCTCCCGTGAAGAAACCCAAGGCTGGACCCAAGCCAGAAACTGAATGCTTTCAGTGCAAGGGAAGTGACCACTTGAAGCGGGACTGCCCAAGTATCTGGCCGACAAGAAGGTGGCCAACACGAAACAAGGTATCTATGATATACATGTTATTGATGTGTACCTTACCAACTCTCGTTGTAGTGCCTGGGTATTTGATACCGGTTTGGTTGCTCACATTTGCAACTCAAAACAAGAGCTATGGAATAGACGAAGGGTGGCAAAGGACGAAGTGGCGATGCGTGTGGGAAATGGTTCCAAGGCTGATGTGATCACCGTCGACATGCTCGCTCTTCGATTGCCATCGGGATTAGTGATGAACCTGAATAATTGTTATTTAGTGCATGCGTTAAGCATGAACATTATATCTGGATCTTGTTTATTGCGAGAAGGTTACTCATATAAATCAGAGAATAATGGTTGTTCTATTTATATCAGTAATATCTTTTATGGTCATGCACCCAATGTGAGGGGTTTATTCATATTGAATCTCGATAGTGATGATACACATGTTCACTACTAGGAAAAAGCCTAGTAGTAGCGCGTGTGCCCCCGCGCTACTAGTACATGTGTTAGTAGTAGCGCGTGTGCCACCCGTGCTACTACTAACTATCTGTAGCGCATACCTATGACCCGCGCTACTACTACTAATTTCAAAAACCAAAAAAAATATCGATCCCGTGCATGCTGTCAATGGTGCCAATGGTTTGATGCAGCGACGATAGGGGTCGCCGGAGTCGTGGACGCGTGGCGATAGACCAGATCCAGCGGCGACTGATGGAGAGGGCCTAGATCCAGGGCAAAGCAAGGCGGCGGTGTGGGAATTCTGTTCGGATCCAAGGCAGAGAGCTCCTGGTCATCCATGGCGATGACCTGCACGGGCATGGACATGGGAGGGTTAGTCAAACCAGTGGGAGAGAGAGAGAGAAAAATGAAAACGAGGGAGAGAGGAAGGATATGGAGGGAGCAACGGGGTTTTGGTCACCGGTGGGGGGGTTGCTCTGGCGTGATGGGGAAGACCGGCGAGCTCTTGAACGCCGACGACCGAGGCGGTGGCCTCTTTATGCGCCATGGAGGAGGAGGTACGCCTAGGCAGGAGGTCCATGTGAGAGCCTATGGAGAGAGATGGGCGAGAGGGACGGGAGAGAAGAAGGATTTAGAGGAGGAGATGGGGAGATGGGTCTGTTAAAAAACTCTATACTTAGTAGTAGCGTGGGTTATAAACCCGCGCTACTACTATGGCATGTCCCGGGGGGCCACGGTAGGTACCACTTACTAGTAGCGAGGGGTATAAACCTGCACTACTACTATCAACTTAGTAGTAGCGCGGGTTTATAACCCTCGCTACTACTAAGTGGTCTCTACCGTGACCCCCGGGGATAGGCCATAGTAGTAGAGAGGGTTATAAACCCACACTACTAGTAATTACTAGTAGCGAGGGGTAAAAACCCACACTACTAGTAAGCATCTGTCTATAAGATTTTTTCTAGTAGTGGTTCATAACATTGATGCCAAAAGATGTAGAGTTGATAATGATAGTACCACTTTCTTGTGGCACTACCGTTTAGGTCATATTGGTGTAAAACGCATGAAGAAGCTCCATGCTGATGGACTTTTGGTGTCACTTGATTTTGACACATGTGAACCATGTCTCATGGGCAATGTCGGGGATATACCCCACGGTATGACCTACCCTGGCGACTCACAGGATACCCAATAAAGACATGACGTTCTATTAAAGACCCGACAGGCGAGTCACAGGATGACCAAGCCTAAGACCCGGCGGGCGAGTCACAGGATGACCAAGCCCAAGACCCGGCGGGTGAGCCGACGCCAGGCGACTCACGAGACAAGACCCAGCGGGTGAGAGGCGCCAGGCGGCTCACAAGAGAAGGCCCACAAGAGAAGGCCCGAAGAGAGAAGGACTCCATCAAAGGAAATAAGACCCGGAGTAGGATTCGTGATGAGTCCTAATCCTACTCCTAGTTGGACTCTATTTGTAAGCCTACCCTCTCCACTTATATAAGAAGGGGTAGAGCACCCCTAGAGGGACAAGATTCTCAAGGGACACAAGTCCACAAGTTTAGACAACACAAGATTAGAGATAGAGAGATTAGAGGCTCTCGTGATTAGAGGTAGCGATTAGCACCCTTGTAACCGAGAGATCTTCATCATCATCAATATTGGACAAGCAGGATGTAGGCTTTTACCTTGACTTGAGGGGCCGAATCTGGGTAAAACTCCGTGTCTTCTCAATTCCGATCAACCCCTTCAAGTCGCCACTTAGTTGCGTTTGCCCCGAACCTAAGTCCGTTGACCCGGACATCTGCCGTGAGAAATCCACGACAGTTGGCGCCCACCGTGGGGCTGCGCATGATGGTTTTGTGTTCTTGGAGGGATCTCTCCTCAGGAATCGAGAAGCTCATTATGAGCCAGATGAGAAGAGCCGGTTTGGAAAGAATCTACCGATCTCAGCCGCATCCCTCCTGACCCGGCAGCCGCAGCTTCGCCGCGCCACACCGCGAGCCGCCACCGGTTCTACTGCCGCGAGCCGCCGCTGCGCCGATTCCACTTTCGTAAGCCGCCGTGGAGCCAGCCTCGCCCGCTCACTGCTTGAACCGCCGGTCGGCAAGCCACCTTGCATTGTCGAGTCACCGAATTGCCCGCGCCGGCTCTAACTTTGCCGAGCCGCCCTTGGTTCCGCCACCGACTCACCCGCGTATGGAGGTGGCACATCCGACGCCGCAGAGCTGCCCTGGCCGATGAGCCGCCGCGACCTCTGCCTCCGCTGCGAAACCGACGCCGCAGAGCTTCCCTGACCGATGAGCCGCCGTGACCTCCGCTTCCACCGCAGGCCGGTGCTGTCGAGCCGCCACCGGTTCTACTATCGTGAGCCGCCGATTTCCTCACGCACGAGCCGCCTCCACCATGGTTCGCACTACCATCTATTATATCAGTACATGGTGAAATTTTCTCGAGAACAAATTACACCGTCTCTTGCGGCCGCGCCGGCTGGTGGCCCATACAGGCCTTTTATCATCCGCGCTGGCTTATAATGCCACAGTTATCTCTCGTGACTGCCCCAGCTTACAATGCCACAGCCATCTATTGTGGATCACCCGTCGTCCAGATAAATCAGGTGATATCCATCTGATTTGTCCTATTGGTATATATTATTTTCTCTATGAGAACAATTACTCCGTCTTTGTAATATTTTTTACATAGGACAAATTACTCATTACCAAAGTGGCATCATATCGCGGAGATGGAGGCATACCGGCGTTGTTTGGCACCGGCATCCATACCGGCTTACAGCGCCACAGCCGTCTTTCGCGGCCGCGCCGGCTCGCAACGTCCGCGGCTGAGTCACCTATCCGCGCCGGCTTATAATACCCGCGGCTGAATCACCCGTCTGCGCCGGTTTACAACGCCGTGGCGTCTTTTACAAACATCACCCGGAGGGTCCATTTAGAGCCGCTCGGCTCTGGCCCTGGTGCAATCACGTTTCAAGTCGCCTCGTTGGACTTCTTTGACACAAACACCGTCACTACCGAGCCGCCCTGGTCCAGCGCCGTCTCTGAGCCACTGTGGTGGAATTACCACCTCCGCTGCGGTTCGGGAGTGGCTCAATCACTGTTGAAATTACGGGATGACTCAGCTCATCGTCGAGATGAAACATGTGTTATCCACCCAACCTATTTTATCTATACTTTTTTGATTCTATTGAAGAACAATTACTTCGTCTTTATAATATTTTTTGACGCAGGACAATTAGTCATTGTCAAAGGGGTGCTACACCGCGGTGATGGAGGCATGCCAAAGGTGGTGTGTGTCGCGTTACTGAAGGGACTCCTTCGCCATTTGACCGTCTTACAATGCTGCGACCGTCTCTTGCCACTGCGCCGGTTTACAATGACCTTGCCGTCTTTCATCATCCGCGACGGCTTACAACGCTGTGGCGTTTTTCACAAATATCACCGGTTTTACAATGCCGCGACCGTCCCTTGCCACTGCGCCGGTTTACAATGACCTTGCCGTCTTTCATCATCCGCGACGGCTTACAACGCTGTGGCGTCTTTCACAAATATCATCGATTTACAATGCCACGAACTTTGCCTACAATACGATTCTACATCGACATGAGGTGCAGTGCTCGACAATATGAGCCGCCCAATGGACAAGCGCTTAAGTTGCCGCCACTACAGTTTGATTCACTTCAAGCAAACAACCGGAACATTGACCGGGTCATTGAAATAGTTCCTACAGGGTCATTTATAACCCGCCACGGACAACCTCAACTTTCAATAGAGATTCTCAAGCCGCCTCTCCGAGTCAACTTAAGACTCGGGGGCTATAGACATGGCAAGGACACATTTGGTCGTTTTTGAGAAGCCCGGGTCTTTTGCCAAAATGAAATTTTCCGGCTCAACAAAATTTAAAATCAAAGTGGTTTGTGACCCGCCGAAAGCTCTTGTCAGTCAATCTCGCTTTAGAGACCTTGAGCCGGTTTAGAGAGTTAACGGCCAATCTCGCATTAGAGACCCTGAACTGATGTCACTCTTACCAGTCAATCTCGCTTTACAGACCCTAAGCCGGTTCACAAAGTTGACGGCCAATCTCGCTTTAGAGACTCTGAACTGCTGTAAGTTAAACAATTAAGCTCTTACCAGTCAATCTCGCTTTAGAGACGTTGAACTGGTGTAAATTAAACAGCTGAGCCCTTATCAGTCAATCTCAATTAGAGACCCTGAGCCGGTTCATGGTTGACGGCCAATCTCATCCTAGAGACACTGAACTGGTCCATGCCAATCTCAATTAGAGACCCTGAGCCGGATCATGGTTGACGGCCAATCTCACCGTAGAGACACTGAACTGGTCCATGCTAGTCAATCTCAATTAGAGACCCTGAGCCGGTTCATGGTTGACGGCCAATCTCACCCTAGAGACACTGAACTGGTCCATGCCGGTCAATCTCAATTAGAGACCCTAAGCCGGTTCATAGTTGATGGCCAATCTCGCCCTAGAGACACTGAACTGGTCCTTATCAGTCAATCTCAGTTAGAGACCCTCAGCCGATTCATAGTTGACGGCCAATCTCGCCTTAGAGACACTGAACTGATATGGTTTATGCAATAAGTTTGGGTATGTTAAATGCGGTTATCAAAGGAGGTTTCTTACCTCAGCCGGCTGTAAGCCGCTTCAAGTTCATCAACAGTCGGCATTGTCAATAGAGGCTTCCTACCGTCAGGTATAGCTTACATATATCCTAAGACTACAGGATCTTAAAAGAAATTATTTACAAGGGCGACTCATGTTACCCTGAAAAGTTGCTGGCTTTAGGCCGCTTCCGGCTCTTCATTAGCCGCGGTTGTCAACGGAGGCTTCTTACATTGGAGTACAACTCATATTACCCTACGATAACCGGTCATCAACAGAGCTTATAAGACTCGGAGTCATGCTACTCCAGTTGATATCTCAGAGGAGGATTATTGAATGGGGGCTTCCCATCTCCAGATTAACATGCCGGCTTATCAAACCGGATCAGAGCAAGATTATGAGAAAGGAGCAATGTTATGAAAGGTAAACATCTCCGGGTTGAGCTCCTTCAAGCCGCCCTCACAACAATGCAGAATGTATTCTGTCTTGTTTATTTTTTGCAGGTATTATCTCTTAATATGAGCCGCTATTAAATATTTGGCAAGTCCAAATGGATCTTTTAATAGCCAGCATGGCTGGATCTTCATGGTTATCATAACCAGTGTTAAATGATTGGGGTTTTTAAGCCAGCTCGGAGAAGTTTATTATTTTTCAAGAGTCGCCCTATCAGATATAATGCCGTGTCATCTAATTGACCGGCTCTCGGATTTCTTTAACTATGTTCTGTAGTAATCTACAACACTCATGGATTTCTCAAACTTATATTTGCTGGGTTGCACCGCAGCCACGAGCAGGAATTTCATATCAAAGACAAAGGAGTTATTCCAGGATATTCATTCCGGGTTATATTACAACCACGGTCAAAGGTTCATCAACAAATTATGATGAGTCATATTATTTTCACATAGTCCCGAGTCGCCGCAGGCAGACGACCCGGCACTTGGGGGCTACACTATTCAAGTCAAGTTTATATCAATTATGCAAGTCCCATGTTGCTGCAAGCATGCACCACGGCACTTGGGGGCTAATGCAACCGGTTTTCAAAATCATTACACTGTCAGCAAGACCATATTACATCAAAGAGATGAGCCGGCCTTTCTATATTTTTATAAATCCCAGCCCAGTAAATTCTTACTGACCTGGCACTTGGGGGCTACACCGCTCAGATCAAATTTTTCTAAAGTCCCAAGTCGCCGCAGGCGTGCGACCCGGCACTTGGGGGCTACAGTATTCAGCTGATCCAACAGATTAAGAGATTCAAATTGAAGACCCGGCACATCACACTCTGATGAGCTGGCCCTTGGGGGATACACCCGCCGAAGCTTTCTGATGAGCCGGCCCTTGGGGGCTACACCCGCCAAAGATTCATAAGGTATAAGACAATTATAAGTCCCAGGTTGCTATAGGCAGGACAACCCGGCACTTGGGGGCTACATAGTCCAAAATGTTATTTGCAAAGCACCAAGTTATCATGGATAATCTTGGAGCTTGGGGGCTACAGGTAATATAGACATATCAAAAACTTTGAGGAGAATTTTCAAAATGTTAAAAATGGAGTTCAGTTTTTAGACCCGGTGTCACCAAATACTTATGACCCGGTGTTATCAAAAGATCATAACCTGCCAGATGTTATATAAGCTGCACTGGTTCACAACAATGGAAGTCCGGTTTTACATCAGATGGATTTTTATCCCAATATTTTTATCAAGTCATCTGGATTCTACTTATTTGACCCGGAGTCACCAGCAATAATGACCCGACATCACCAATACTTATGACTCGGCGGAGATAACCCGCCAAGTGTGTTGGAAGCCGACTCAATGGCATATGAGTATTCTATTCTCAAAAATTTTCAAAGGACATTAACAATCCAGATTATCAAGACGGTTCATTCATATATAGAGAAGACCCAGATTCCTGAGAAGCCATTTTATAAGCCGACCAAAGGAGCAAGCCGGCCACTTAACATATTTGCTTTTCATATTTCAGGAGGTTACCATGAATAAATTCAAGCTAAGGTCGGGGATATACCCCGCGGTATGACCCGCCCTGGCGACTCACAGGAGACCCAATAAAGACATGACATTCTATTAAAGACCCGACAGGCGAGTCACAGGATGACCAAGCCCAAGACCCGGCGGGCGAGTCACAGGATGACCAAGCCCACGACCCGGCGGGTGAGCCGGTGTAGGCAGCTCACGAGACAAGACCCGGTGGGTGAGAGGTGCCAGGCGGCTCACAAGAGAAGGCCCACAAGAGAAGGCCCGAAGAGAGAAGGATTCCATCAAAGGAAATAAGACCCGGAGTAGGATTCGTGATGAGTCCTAATCCTACTCCTAGTTGGACTCTATTTGTAAGCCTACCCTCTCCACTTATATAAGGATGGGTAGAGCACCCCTAGAGGGAGAAGATTCTCAAGGGACACAAGTCCACAAGTTTAGACAACACAA
Source organism: Hordeum marinum (assembly GCA_022496015.1). NCBI lineage: Eukaryota > Viridiplantae > Streptophyta > Magnoliopsida > Poales > Poaceae > Hordeum > Hordeum marinum. The sequence goes on along the minus strand of CM039672.1, from coordinate 435,458,829 downwards.
GGTTAGAGATAGAGAGATTAGAGGCTCTCGTGATTAGAGGTAGCGATTAGCACCCTTGTAACCGAGAGATCTTCATCATCATCAATATCGGACAAGCAGGATGTAGGCTTTTACCTTGACTTGAGGGGCCGAACCTAGGTAAAACTCCGTGTCTTCTCGATTCCGATCAACCCCTTCAAGCCGCCACTTAGTTGCGTTTGCCCCGAACCTAAGACCGTTGACCCGGACATCTGCGTGAGAAATCCACGACAGGCAAGATGACTAAAACGCCATTTTCTAGAACAATGGAACGGGCAAGTGACTTGCTGAAAATCATCCATACTGATGTGTGCAGTCCAATGATCATTGAGGCACACCGTGCATATCGCTATTTTCTCACCTTCACTCATAACTTAAGTAGATATTGGTATATTTACTTAATGAAACAGAAGTCTGAAACTTTTGAAAAGTTCAAGCAATTTCAGAGTGAAGTTGAGAATCATCAAAAAAAGAAGATTAAATTCCTACGATCTGATCAAGGAGGTGAATATTTGAGTTATTAATTTGGCAGTCACTTAGGAGAGTGTGGAATTGTTACACAATTGACACCGCGTGGAACACCGCAACGTAATGGCGTGTCCGAATGTTTTCATCGAACCTTATTAGATATGGTGCATTCTATGATGTCTCTTGCCGATTTGCCACTATCGTTTTGGGGTTATGCATTAGAGACAGCTGCATTCACTTTAAATAGGGCACCATTGAAATCCGTTGAGACGACGCCATATGAATTGTGATTTGGCGAGAAGCCAAAGTTGTCGTTTCTTAAAGTTTGGAGATGTGATGCTTATGTCAATAAGCTTTAGCGTGAAAAGCTGGAACCCAAAGAGGAGAAATGCGTCTTCATAGGATACCCAAAAGAGACAGTTGGGGTATACCTTCTATCTTAGATCCGAAGGCAAAATGTTTGTCGTTAAGAACAGAACATTTCTTGAGAAAGAGTTTCTGTTGAAAGAATTGAGTGGGAGGAAAATAGAACTTGATGTGGTTATTGAACCTTTACTTCATCCAGAGTGTAGTGCAGCACAAATAGATGTTTCTATGGAGCCTACGATAGTTGAAGAGGAAGTTAATGATGATGATCATGAAGCTTCGGATCAATTTACTGTCGAACCTCGTAGGTCGACAAGGGTGCGTACTGCTCCTGAGTGGTACGGCAACCCTGACTTGGAGGTCATTTTGTTAGACAACGATGAACCTACAAGCAAGGGAGAAGCGATGATGGGCCCGGATTCCAAGAAATGGTTATAGGCCATGAAATCCAAGATGGGATCCATGTATGAAAACATAGTATGGACTTTGGAAGTATTACCTGAAAGGCGAAAGGCCATTCAAAACAAATGGATCTTTAAGAGGAAGACGGATGCAGACGGTAATGTCACCATCTATAAAGCTCGACTCATGGCAAAGGGTTTTTCACAAGTTCAAGGAGTTGATTATGATGAGACCTTCTCACCCGTAGTGATGCTTCAGTCCGTTAGAATCATGTTAGCAATAGCTGCATATTTCGACTTTGAAATTTGGCAGATAGATGTCAAAACAACATTCCTTAATGGTTTCCTTAAGGAAAAGTTGTATATGATACAACCGGAAGGTTTCGTCGATCCAGAGAATGTCGACAAAGTTTGCAAACTCCAACGATCCATTTATGGACTAGTGCAAGCTTCTCGGAGTTGGAATCTGCATTTTGATGAGGTGATCAAAGCGTTCAGGTTTATACAAGTTTACGGAGAAGCTTGTATTTACAAGAAAGTGAGTGAGAGATCTATAACATTTCTAATATGATATGTGAATGACATATTGCTGATTGGAAACAATATAGAAATGCTGGAAAGCACGAAGGAATATTTGAACGAGAGTTTTTCAATCAAGGACCTAGGAGAAGCTGCTTTCATATTAGGCATTAAGATCGATAGAGATAGATCAAGACGCTTAATAGGACTTTCACAGAGCACATACCTTGATAAAGTTTTGAAGATGTTTAAAATGGATCAGTCCAAGAAGGGGTTCTTGCCTGTGTTAGAAGGTGTGAAGTTGAGTAACACTCAATGCCTAGTGACCGCAGAAGATAGAGAAAAGATGAGTGTTATCCCCTATGCTTCAACTATAGGCTCTATCATGTATGCAATGCTGTGCATAAGACCCGATGTTAGCCTTGCCATAAGTATGGCCGGAAGGTTTCAAAGTGATCCAGGAATGGAGCACTGGACGGCGGTCAAGAATATCCTTAAGTACCTTTAAAGGACTGAGGAAATGTTTCTCATTTATGGTGGTGATCAAGAGCTCATCGTAAAGGGTTACATCGATGCAAGCTTTGACACTGATGTGGATGACTCTAAGTCGTAAACCGGATACGTATTTATTCTCAATGGGGGAGCGGTAAGCTGGTGCAGTTTCAAGAAGGGCGTGGTAGCCGATTCTACATGCGAAGCGAAGTACATCGCAGCCTCGGAGGCGACGAAGGAAGGTGTCTGGTGAAGGAGTTCATGACAGATCTTGGAGTAGTGCCCAGTGCATTGAATCCAATGGATCTGTTCTGTGATAACATTGGTGCCATTGACCTGGCCAAGGAACCAAGATTTCACAAGAGGACAAGACACATAAAGCGACGCTTCAATTCCATCCGCGAGTACATCAAGGAGGAGGACATAAATATTTGCAAAGTGCACACAGATCTGAACGTTGCAGACCCGTTGACTAAACCTCTTCCAAGGGCTAAACATGATCAACACCAGAACTATATGGGTGTTAGATTCATTACAATACAAATCACATGGTGATGTGAGCTAGATTATTGGCCCTAGTGCAAGTGCGAGACTGTTGGAAATATGCCCTAGAGGCAATAATAAATGGTTATTATTATATTTCCTTGTTCATGATAATTGTTTATTATCCATGCTATAATTGTATTGACTAGAAACACATTGCATGTGTGGGTACATAGACAACAGTTTGTCCCTAATGTTCCTCGAGTAGACTACCTCGTTGATCAAAGATGGTCAAGGTTTCCTTGCCATTTACAAGAGATGTAATTTGATAACGAGATCACATCATTGGGAGAATGATGTGATGGACAAGACCGAAACTATAAACATAACATATGATCGTGTCAGTTTACTGCTATAGTTTTTTGCATGTCAAGTATCTATTCATATGGCCATAAGATCATGCAACTCACTAACATTGGAGGAGTGCCTTGTGTGTATAAAATGTCGCAACGTAACTGGGTGACTATAAAGGTGCTCTACAGGTATCTTCGAGAGTGTATGTTTAGTGGGTATGGATCAAGACTGGAATTTGTTACTCCGTGTGACCGAGAGGTATCTCAGGGCCCACTCGATAATACAACATCACAACAAGCCTTGCAAGCAATGTGACTAAAGTGTTAGCCACATGATCTTGTATTATGAAACGAGTAAAGAGACTTGCGAGTAATGAGATTGAACTAGGTATAGAGATACCGACGATCGAATCTCGGGCAAGTAACATACCGAAGAACAAAATGAAAAATATACGGGATTAACTGAATCCTTGACATAGAAATTCAAACGATAAAGATCTCCGTAGAATATGTAGGAACCAATATGAGTATCCAGGTCCCGCTATTGGTTATTGACTGTAGAGGTGTCTCGGTCATGTCTACATAGTTCTCGAACCCGCAAGGTCTGCACACTTAAGATTCAGTGACATTTCGGTAATATAGAGTTATGTATGGTGATGACTGAATGTTGTCCGAAGTCCCGGATGAGATCTCGGATGTCACGAGGAGCTCAGAAATGGTTCGGAGGTAAAGATTGATATATAGGAAGTCCTATTTTGGTCACCAAAAAATTTCGGCCTCATCGATAGTGTACCGGGAGTGCTGGGATGGTACCGGGGGACCATCAGGAGGGGTGTCTCAACCCAATGGGCTATATGGGCTGTGGGAGGATGTAAATCAGCCCCTCGTGGGGTGGCCTAAGCCCCACTAGAGGCCCATGCGGCTGGGCGGAGAAACCCAAGGTGGGCTGGGTGGAGAAACCCAAGGTGGGAACGAGGATTCCAAGTGGGAGAGAGGGAGTCCTAATCCTACTAGGATTGGAGGAGGACACCTCCTCTCCCCTTCGGCCGAAGCATTGGAGGAGAACTCCTCCTCTCTCCCCTTCGGCCGAAGCAAGGGCTTGCTCCTTGGGGGCCAAGCCTCCTCCCTCCCTCCTCCTATATATACTAGAGGTATTGAGGGTTTTTCTACATAGAAATCAGCCACGTGCCATCCTCTTCTTTAGATCGTAGTTTCTCCTCTAGATCGTTCCGACGGTGCTTGGTGAAGCCCTGTCGGAATAGTTCCACCACCATCGTTGTCACACCGTCGCATTGCCAGAGAACTCATCTACCTCTCCGCTTCCTCTTGCTGAATCAAGAAGGCGGAGATCGTCATCGAGCTATTCGTGTGCCGAACGCGGAGGTGCCATCCGTTCGGCGCTAGATCGGGACGGATTGTGATTGGATCGCAGGACGCTCGACGATTTGGATAGCGAAGACGTTAAACTACATCGACTGCGTTTTTTAATGCTTCCCGCTTAGCGATCTACAAGGGTATGTAGATTCACTCTTCCCCCTCGTAGATGCTCATCATCATGGATAGATCTTGCGTGTGCGTTGGATTTTTTTTTGCTTCCCATGCAACGTTCCCCAACAATATGTGGTGGGTCCCTGGTGCATCTAGTGGCCCTCCTCCGAAGCTTCTAGGTATTGTATTAGTCCAGAAAAAATCACTAAAAGTTTCGTGGCAATTGGACTCCGTTTGGTATTGTAACTCTGAAAAGTCAAAAACACGCAAAAAAACAAGAACTGGCACTAGGCACCGGGTCAACTAGATAATACCCCGCGTGTTGCTGTGGAATAGGTTGCAATATATATTAATGTGATTTGATTTTGTTGAACATCCATATTTGGGAAAATAATTTAATAACTAAAGGAGAATATACATATGTGTTATTATGTAACTGTAAAATATTTATTTCATGTAACTACCATTTTTTCATGCATGGTACATACGATTTAGAATTGGCAAAATATATAATGAGGAAATCATATTATCTGTGCAGCTAGTTAATTTACGATTTTTGTGAGAACATGTCATCAGGCTTAATTACTGGGTTCCAGCTATTTCTGTTCTTGTACATGGGTTGCGCTTGGCAGTCTTGAAAGAAACTGAAATAAAGAACACACTTTGGGAAAAATAATTGAAAACCAAATGGACACTTAATTTATTAATATAAGATATCCTACTATTTTCTGTCCAAGTAAATTGTGTGACTGAACACTCCATGTGCCTTAATCATATATATGCTTCGTTGATATGAGAAATGGTCAGAAAGCATAATTTGACAAAAACCCAGAAAGCTAAGCAATAAACATGCAGCCTTGAGGTGATAAACAATTCGATCTTTCAACCATCTCTGAACAGAACTATAGAAGGCATGGCAAAAAATAATAAGCAAATCATGTAGCACAACCTTATGCTGAAGTTTCAAGATAATAGGAGGATTAGGAATGGAGCAATCAGGGATAGCCTGCTATGTTTTGCTCAAAACCAAAAAGGAACAGCCTGCTAGCTACGTGGTACAGATGCCATTCGGGGAAGGACATAATAAGCAAATCATGAAGCATAACCTTACGCTAAAGTAGCAAGATAATAGGAGGAGTAGGAATGGAGCAATGATGACTAACCTGCTACGTTTCCCGCAAATAAAAAGTAATAGCCTGCTATGTGGTACAGATGCCATGAGGAGAGGATCGGGAATTTCACCGAGCACTATAATCGGTATTAGCAGAAATATAGGCGCAAGAAGAAAATTAACCGCAGGGCTAGATTAATTTAGGAAACATAATCGAGGATTAAAACCAGGGGTCGTCATTTACCTGCTCATGGGTGAGGTACTGAGGTCTTTGTTACAGTCGAAGGCCAGATAAGAGCAGGGGACTTGTCCATGATGCAACAGGCAAGAGAGACGGGGTTGAGGCTCGGGGATGATACCAAACTTCGATCGTAGAGTGAAGGTCATGGGGCGGCAGCAGGCGACATGCGGCCGGTCGATGGTAGAGAAACCTTCAGTAATTACAGCAGCGGCGACTTGCAGGTGTCAAGTACCTGATGATAGAACGACCAAGGTAGAGATATTGGGAGAGGAAGACGAGGCCGAGGCCCTAGGTTACCGGCCGGATGCTTGGTCTAGATATATCAGAGGCAGAGGCAGGTGATCTAACTGGAGGTCAGCCTGCGGTCACCATAAAGCAATGCCCCAATGGGGGCTTTTTAATCCTTTATTTTCCATGATTACAGGCTGCAATTTGCAGCAAGATGGATGGCATGAGGGAGTTTAAGGGTGTAAATGGTGCCCCGGACCAAAGTAGTCCAAGCATGGTGTGGTGGAACTTCAAGGTGAGAAGATAAGGAATCGGGGATGGGAAAGGTCCATCGGGTAGTTTGCAACCTGCAAGCTGCAACGCAATCGACCGCTGGATAAACATTAATTATTGACAAGGGAGCATGCATAAAGTGGGTGAAGTTGTTTACCGCAGGAAACAAAACGCACGAGGGGGCTGGGCTTCTTCTGTTGCGTGCAAATGGAAACTGAGGGCATGACGTGACAAGTATATGGATGTTAAGAGTTGCTGACGTGGCTAGATGCTGATGTGGACAGCCTGCATGTTTAGATAAATATAGTAGTGGGGATTAACTTCTCAGGTATATAGGACTAGTAAAAGTGTCCGTGCGTTGCATCGGGTTAGATTGTCGATTTTCGGATCATGAATTTTGTATTTGAAAAGTCCCGTCCTCTCCCCTCCCCTCATGTCCTTTGTCAACATCTACTTGAACTCCGCACCGCCTTTGAAATGCAAGTAGATATGTAAACATACGACAAACCATTATAGATAGTAGCGACTAATACCTATAGGAACTTCCCAAACGGAAGAAAATATAAGGTATTAATAGAACCAATTTCCTCCATGTGAATGGTTGCCCAGCAGTTCCGAAGAACAGCTACTTGCATTTGTATCAGTAGCAATTGAAAGTTAAGTTGTACATAAAGGCATAAACTGATTGGCAGAAACTTGAAAATTTGATTTTTGTAAGAGATATAGCAATTCCAATGGTCACTATTTTAGCAATGTCTTATTTTATTTTTTCATGGCTCTTCTGTCCCAACTCATGGCTTTTCTGTCCCAGCTCCAATGCTTCGGGGGTCTCTTTTGGTCCACAAAAAATCATACTAAATTTGCAGCTCATTCCGAAAACTTTTATTTCTACACAAAAAAATGACACCATGGTAGTTCTGCTGAAAACAACGTCAATCCAGGTTAGTTCTAATAAAATCGTACCAAAATCATATACAATTATTGTAAACATGGCATGAATACTTCATAAATTATAGATACGCTTGGAGACGTATCAGTAAGCGTTAGGAAATGCCTATGAATTATTCACTTGTTGTTGAACCATTTGATGTTTGGGGTTTTGATTATATGGGACATTTTCCTTCCTCTAATGGGTATACTCATACTTTGGTTGCTGTTGATTATGTCACTAAGTGGGTAGAAGCTATTCCAATTAGTAGTGTTGGTCATAACACTTTCATTAAAATGCTTAAAGAAGTTATTTTTTCGAGGTTTGGAATTCCTAGATATCTAATGACTGATGGTGGTTCACGTTTTATCCATGATTCTTTCCATAAAATGCTTGCTAAATATGATGTTAACCATAGAATTGCATCACCCTATCATTCTCAATCTAGTAGTCAAGTTGAACTTAGCAATAGAGAAATAAAATTGATATTACAAAAAATTGTTAATAGGTCTCAAAAGAATTGGTCTAAGAAATTATATGATGCACTTTGGGCCTATAGAACTACATATAAAATCCTATGGGTATGTCTCCATACAAGATGGTATATGGGAAAGCTTGTCATTTGTCTCTAGAGTTAGAACATAAAGCGTTTTGGGCAATTAAAGAACTCAATCATGACTTCAAACTTGCTGATGAAAAGAGATTATTTGATACTATCTCATTAGATGAACGGAGAACCGAAGCTTATGAAAATGCCAAGTTATTTAAAGAAAAAGTTAAAAGAGGGCATGAGAATTCAAAATTGGAGAGTATGTTATTGTGTACAATTCTCGTTTCAGTTTTTTTGCAGTAAAACTTCTCTCCAAATGGGAGGGACCATATGTTATCCAAGAAGTTTATCGCTTTGGAACTATCAAGATTAATAATGCAGAAGGTACTAACCCGAAGGTGGTCGCCTATTAATGTTGAAAGCAATGTTATCCTACAATAAGTGGTACACATAAGAGAAACCTTCTGGAATACTCCAAAATCTTGAAAAATAAGAGGTACGTGGTACGGTAAGTAACATACTCTGAAAAATCCACAAAAATATTTTTTTATCAGTTTTGGAAGATTTTAGAATTTTCGAAAATAAGAAATAAACCGGAAGGCAACCGAGGTGAGAATGATACAGCAAGGCATGATTGCCATCCCTATCGCACCCTGGTGGGTGGTTCCCACCTTGGGAACCTTCCCGACTCCATTTTCCTGTTGTTTGCTTGATTTCCTAGAATAAAAATTCTCTATATATACCCCTGATTGTTGTGACCACCGCATCACGAGATTTTCCTCTGTTCTTGTTTCGTGTTGTTTCCCTGACAGATCTAAAAATATGCCGTTTCAAGATTCAGAGGGAGGGAGCTATGTATCCAATCATGTTGCTTATCCATAGATCTTTGGAGAATTTTCCCCCTAGTTGTGGACTTCTGAGGACGAAGAGGACACCAATTTGGAGGAAATAGAAAACGCTGGACCGGACGTTGGCTTAGATGAAGATGAAGCTCTACTACCTCAACTTGGAGATATACATGTAGAGTTCAAGAAGTCAAGCCTTCCTTAATGGTGGGAGTAAACCCAATACTCCTTTTATCCCTTCTTGTTTTCTGTAGGAGAGCAAGGCGTCTCTATGCAAGAGGATATTGAAACTTGAGAAAGAGAATGCCAATTTAAGGGAAGAAAACTTCATCCTCAAGCATAAATTGGAGAGGAAGAATAATTCCTCATCACCACCACGTTCATCATCAGCACCACCAAAAGAGACTTGAGTACACGGGTATGTGCACCCCCCTTGGCTTGATCCAAGCTTGGCGCAGGTGCCCCGCTATAGTATCACCATCACTTTTTACCTTTGCCTTTTATTCTGATCCTTAGCTTCTTCGTGATTTAGTTGAATAAAAGTTTAGTATGATCTATTTTTGAGTGGTAGTTTTTTGATCTATCTACCTATGTAATCGAGTGAGAGTTATATATATAACACAGTTTAGTGTGAGCTTTTGCCCCTTTACTTTCTTGTTGCAATCTTGATAAAAGAGAATAAATGAAAAAGATCATATGCTAATTTTATGGTGAATAATTACATCACAATAAAGAATAGTATAAGTGGTAAAATTTATTTGAGATTGCCGAACATAGCATTAGTCAATGATGCAATTCATGAAAGAATTAATTAGGGAAGAGAAGATTCACATGCAAATACACTATCATGGACATCTTTTATGATTGTGAGCCCCCATTAAATATTATATGCCAAAATTGTTGACATTGGACAGGAAGACAATGTAACGATTTATGCTTGTTCATATTCACATAGAAGTTATATTTTCATAGATCTTTCAACATGTGGTGCTTGCTCAATATCTTTGCTAGCCAAAAATTCCTCACTAAGTAGAGCTACTACTTGTGCATCCAAAAACCCCAACCCCAAACTCATGTTTGAGAGTCCACCATACCTACCTATGGATTGAATAAGATCCTTCAAGTAAGTTGTCATCGATGCATCAAGGCAATAAAAAATGCTTCTAAAAGTGTTGGATCAATTAGTGTAAGAGAAAATTGAGCGTTGCATGAACTTGTGATGGCAAAGTAATAAAAGTGACATACTGCATACTGCAAAATTGAGTTTTATTGTTGACAACACCCTTGAGGTGAGTACGTTGAGAGGCGAAACTATAAGCCCCTATCTTTCCATGTGTTCGGTTGAAAGTTTTTGGTCATGGGTATGCTGTGAGTGTTATCAATCATTGAATACTAAATGATGGTTGAGTATGCAGACTTTCCAAAAGGCTTCTACATGATACCCTTCCTGAAAATATGATGAATTTTAGTTGCAAAGTTGTCTGAGAACATAGTTTGTTGGTTTCCAATAAGGTTTATGCTTTATACTTCCATGTTGTGGTGAATTGTTATTTGCTCATAAGAAGTTATATGATGTTATTAAGAACTAAAAGTCATACGAAATAATTATATGTTAAAGTTTGTTGCTGTTATAATAATAATCATGATGCTACTATGTCCGTATTTTTTTTATCGACACCTGTCTGTCAAACCATGTGGACATGTTCTTTGATATCTGCTTTCCCTTGAGGACAAGCAAGGTCTAAGCTTGGGGGAGTTGCTACGTCCATTATGTATGATGTTTTCCTACTGTTATTTATAACGATTCTATGCATAATAATGCTTTGGAGAGTAATTCTAATGCCTTTTCCCTCATAATTTGCAAGGTTGACACAAAGAGGGAGAATACCGACAGCTGGAATTCTAGACCTGAAAAAAGCATGTCAAAGATACCTATTATGCACATCCCCAATGACGCTAAAATTTTCCGGAGATTTTTTTTGGAATAAATGAAAAATATTGGACCATAAAACTGCTGGAGGGGGGCCATGAGGTGAGGAACACCCACCAGGGCACGCTAGCCCCCCAGGGCAGGCCTAGTGGGTGGTGCTCAGCCTGGCCCACCTTTGGAGCTCATCTTTTGGTATAAATTCTGGAAAAACCTAAAAAATTAAGGAGAGGAATTTTAGGACGAGGCGTCGTTGTCTTGAGGACGAACTTGGGCAGGAGCAATTTTGCCCTTCGGTGGGGCAATTCCGTCGGTGGAACTTCCCACCCGAAGGTGGAAATCAAAGCCATCGTCATCACCAACAATCCTCTCATCTTGGGGAGGCCATTCTTCATGAACATCTTCAACAAAACCATCTCGTCTCAAAACCTAGTTCATCTCTTGTGTTCAATCTTTGCACCAGAACCTCAGATTGGTACATGTGGGTGACTAGTTGTGTTGATTACCTTGTTTAGTTCATTGCTATATCATTTATTTGGTGGAAAATTATATGTTCAGATCCATTATGATATTCAATAAACCTCTGATCTTGAGCATGCCTATTATTTGTGAGTAGTTACCTTTGTTCTTGAGGTCACGAGAGAAGTCATGTTGCAAGTAATCATGTGAATTTGATATGTGTTAGATATTTTGATGATATGTATGTTGCAGTTCCCTTAGTGATGTCATGTGAACGTCGACTACATGAGACTTCACCATTCTTGTGCCTAAGGGAATGCATTGTGGAGTAGTTATTAGATGATGGGTTGCTAGAGTGACAGAACCTTAAACCCTAGTTTATGCGCTATTTCGTAAGGGGCTCATTTGGGTCCACATGTTTAATGCTATGGTTAGAATTTGTCTTAATACTTTTCTCGTAATTGCGGATACTTGTGAGGAGGTTAATCATAACTAGGTTGTTAGTTCAAGTAAGAACAACACCTTAGCTCCGGTCAACCCACATATCAAATTATCAAAGTAGGGAACACAAATCAAACCAACATGATGAAAGTGACTAGATGAAATTCCCGTGTACCCTCAAGAACACTTTGATTATCATAAGAGATAGTTTTGGCATGTACTTTCACACAAAAGGATTGGGATACCTTGCTGCACCTTACCTATTGTTATCGTTACTTTCTAGTTACAAATTACCTTGCTATCAAACTACTTGCTACTTACAATTTCAGCACCTGCAGAAATTACCTTGCTGAAAACCACTTATCATTTCCTTCTTCTCCTTGTTGGGTTTGACACTCTTACTTATCGAAAGGACTACGATTGATCCCCTATACTTGTGGGTTATGAGATCCTTATTAGGACTTCCTGAAAAATGATATGTCATGAGAAGATTGAGCAATACATCATTAATATCAAATGCCTCCGCACTAGTGGCGGGTGGTATATGAGTACTAATAAAATCATTTTTATTATTATTTGAGAAATCACACAACTTAGTAGTATCTTGAGACATGGTGAACTGATGCGTATCCGTCATATCTATAATTTTTGGTTGCTTCATGTCAACATTCTACAACTTTCATATACTTTTGCTAACATTATAAATTTTTGGGACTAACTTACTTACCCAGTGCCCAGTGCCAGATCCTGTTTTTGGTGTGTTTTTTGTTTCGCAGAAATTCTATATCAAAAAAATTCCAAATGCGATAAAAATTTATGAAGATTTTTTCGGAATATATGTGAATTTTGAGAGTCGGAATCAACGCAAGACGATGCCCAAGGGCCCCACAAGCCAACCGACTGCGCCCCTAGGGAGGGCTTGTGGCCAGCCCTTAGGTCGGTTGAGGCTCTCCTACTCGATCAAGAAATATATTTTTGCAATAAAAATCCCCTCAAAATTTAATCCCCATCGGAGTTACTAATCTCCTGATATTTAAGAAATGGTGAAGGGGTGCAAAAATAGTGACGAAAATAGGAGAGAAACACAGAGAGAGATCCAATCTTGGAGGGGCTCTTGCCCTCCAGGAGCCATGGCGGCAACAGACCATACTGGAAAACCTCCTCCCACTTAGGGAGGAGGCCATGGAAGAAGAATAAGGAGGGGGGGGGGGCTCTCCCCCTCTCTCCCGGTGGCGCTAGAGCACCATCGGGGCATCCATCGTGACGACGATCTACACCAAAAACTTCCTCGCCGTCACCACCAACTCTCTCCCTCTCTATGCAGTGGTGTAAAAAATATCTTTCCCGCTGTAATTTCTACTTGAACATGGTTCTTAATGATATATATTATTATCCAATGATGTGTGGCTATCCTAGCTATGATGTTTGAGTAGATCCCTTTTGTCCTATGGGTTGATTGATGATCGTGATTGGTTTGAGTTGTATGTTCTATATTGGCATTGTCCTAAGGTGCTTTCCGTGAGGCACACACGTGAAATATTCATGCTGGAGGGTGTTGCAATATGTTTATGATTCACTTATAATGGGTGGCGAGAGTGACATACACCTGAGTAAGAATGTTGCTTACTTATGGGATAAAGGGGACTTGATGATTAATTCTATGATTGGGTTTACCTTAATGAATTTTATAGTAGTGGCGGATGCTTTCTAGAGTTCCAACATAAGTGCATATGCTCCAAGTACAAAAAGTATGTTAGTGCATGGCTCTCCCTCATATAAAATTGCAACAATGATACCGGTCCAGTTATCGATTGCCTAGGGACAAATCTTTCTCTTGTGCTACAAAAATCTTTCTCCTAAACAATTTATTTTATTGCTCTTTATCTAAGAAGCCCCTAAATTTTATTTATTTTTCCTTTATTACCTTGCAAAACTATCTTTTCTACCTACTAAGTACTTCTAGTTTCATTCCCGCAAAATAGTTTCATACTTGTTCTATTTAAAGTAAGTGTTAGTGTGCGTAGCGTGGTCGATAGAACTTGAGAGAATATTAATTCTACCTTTAGCTCCTCATTGGGTTCAACACTCTTACTTATCGGAAAATGCTACAAACGACCCCCTACACTTGTGGGTTATCAAGACCTTTTCTAGCACCGTTGCCAGGGAGCAATAGCATAGTGGTTGATATTCGTGTGTGTTTGTTTTCTTTATCACTAAGTAATATTTATTTTCTTCTATTAGTTTTTTATTTCCTGTTATTAGTTGTTTTGTATCTTTAGTTATGGATATGGAACACGAAACACCACAAAAATTAGATGTACTTGCTAACCCAATGGTTAAGGAACAACCCAAAATGTACCATACTATCGAAGCTTATTACTATGATCATAATCGATCCCTTTGTGCTCGTGCTGAAACCACAACTAGCTTAGTTGACGGGAAATCATTAAATGAGCATGATCATTATATGCGACACTGCTTACCTCAAAAAAGGATATTCTTGTGGCATCAAATTAATACTTTGTGTTCCTATGCTTGGAGTTTATGTTGGTTACATGATTTTACTTGTTGTTCTGAAGAAACTAAAAAACACCTTCCCTACCAATGTGTGCTTAATGATAAGGAAATACTATCTTCTTATGCCAAGAAGGCCCATTTTTATTATGATATTGAACAAACTGGAGAATTTGTTGCTTTTAAGGGTGCTTATGAAGTTGCTAGTTTGGTTGAAAAGTATGATGATACCCTCTATTATATTTTTGAATTCGCCCAACTACACTATATTAGAGAAATTTGCACTTATTAAGGATTATATTGATGGGTTGTGTTTTACCACTACACATGATGATTTTGATGAATATAATATGCATGTGATTGCTGATCCTACTTGCAATTATTATGAGAGAGGAACCAAATCTTCACCTCTATATGTTTCCAATACGATAAAATTGGAAGAAACCACCTATGCTATGTATTAGCCTTTACTTGATGTGCATGAATTGTTCTTGTATGACATGACAGTGCATAGGAAGAGAGTTAGACTCCATTGTCACAAGATCTATATCACTTTGTGCTGACTACTTAATTACAAATCATTGTTAAATTAAATTGGCTTTAATATACCTTGTGATCCGGGTGGATAAATTACTTGAACACTATATGCGTAGCAGGGTCAGGACCATAGGCGTGCTGACTGCGCTGCCTACACAGGTCCCATAAAATTTAGGGAACCCAATATTTTTGTAGGCCTATGTACATATTTCTCTCTGGTAGCTGGGCCACGCATGGCGCTGGGCCGCTGGCGCGTCAGTGACTCCAGCTGAGTCGAGCGTCCCAAGCCCCTGGTCGGGGAAGTAAACTGGACTGATCCCATCCAGAGAAAATTGGAGGATCATCTAAAAAATCAAATTGGCAGGTGATGACCCACAAGTATAGGGGATCAATCATAGTCCTTTCGATAAGTAAGAGTGTCGAACCCAACGAGGACCCGAAGGAAATCATAAGCGGTTTTCAGCAAGGTAATTTCTGCCAGTACTGAAATTGTAAGTAGCAAGTAGTTTGATAGGAAGGTAATTTTTAACGAGCAAGTAACGATAACAATAGGTAAGGTGCAGAATGGTAGCCCAATACTTTTGTGGCAAAGGATAGGACAAGAGTACTAGGAGAATGCTTATAGATAGGACTATAGCAGTAGCGCGGGTTAGATAGCAGGCGCTGTTAGAAATATGCCCTAGAGGCAAAAATAAATTGGTTAATATCATATTTACTTGTTCATGATAATCGTTTATTATCCATGCTATAATTGTATTGATCGGAGACTTAGATGCATGTGTGGATACATAGACAAAACCATGTCCCTAGTATGCCTCTAATAGACTAGCTCGTTGATCAAAGATGGTTAAGGTTTCCTAGCCATGGACATGAGATGTCATTTGATAAACGGGATCGCATCATTAGGAGAATGGTGTGATGTACAAGACCCAACTACAAACATAGCATATGATCGTGTCCGTTTATTGCTATTGTTTTCTGCATGTCAAGTATATGTTCCTATGACCATGAGATCATGCAACACACGGATATTGGAGGAGTGCCTTGTGTGTATCAAACGTCGCAACATAACTGGGTGACTATAAAGGTGCTCTATAGGTATCTCCGATGGTGTCTGTTGTGTTGGCATGGATCAAGACTGGGATTTGTTACTCTGTGTGACGGAGAGGTATCTCAGGGCCCACTCGATAATACATCACAATAAGCCTTGCAAGCAATGTGACTAAGTGTTAGTCACGGGATCTTGTATTACGAAATGAGTAAAGAGACTTGCCAGTAACGAGGTTGAACTAGGTATGGAGATACCAACGATCGAATCTCGGGCAAGTAACAAACCAAAGAACAAAGGGAACATCATATGGGATTAACTAAATCCTTGACATAGAGGTTCGACCGATAAAGATCTTTGTAGAATATGTAGGAACCAATATGGGCATACAGGTACCGCTATTGGTTATTGACCGTAGAGGTGTCTCGGTCATGTCTACATAGTTCTCGAACCTACAGGGTCTGCACACTTAAGGTTTGGTGACGTTTCGGTAGTATAGAGTTATGTATGGTGGTGACTGAAGGTTGTTCAGAGTCCAGAATGAGATCCCGGACGTCACGAGGAGCTCCGGAATGGTCCGGAGGTAAATATTCATATATAGGAAGTCCTGTTTTTGTCGCCGGAAAAGTTTCGGGCTCATCGGTAGTGTACCGTGAGTGCCGGTAGTTTACCGGGAGACCACCGGGAGGGATATTTCGACCCAAGAGGCTTCGTGGGCTGTGGGAGAGTAAATACCATCCCTTTGTGGGCTGGCGGAAGTCCCACACAAGGCCCATGCGGCTGGGAAGAAAAGCCCAAAGAGAAAAAGGTGGAAAAAGGCAAAAAAGGCAAAAATAAAGGAGTCCTAGTCCTACTAGGATTAGATGAGGAATCCTCCAATCCCACTAGGTTCGGCCGACCGAAGGGCTGCCTATTTGGAAGCCAAGCCTCCTCCTCCTCTCCTCCTATATATACTAGAGAATTTTAGGGTTTGGCACAGAATTTTCAGCCACGTGCTACCCGTTCCTCTAGTGCATAGTTTCTGCTCTAGATCGGATTTCTGCAGTGCTTAGGCGAAGCCCTGCCGAAATAGATCCACCACCATCGCCAGAGCGCTGTCACGCTGCTGGAGAACTCTTCTACCTCTTCGCTCCTTCTTGTTGGATCAAGACGGCGGAGATCGTCATCAAGCTGTACGTGTGCTGAACACGGAGGTGCCGTCCGTTCGACGCTAGATCGGAAGGATCGTGATCAAGTTTGTGGGAGGGATCGTGATCAAGTTTGTGGGACGGATCATGATTGGATCGCGGGACGGATCGTGATTGGATCGCGGGACGGATCATGATGAGATCGCGGGACACTCGGCGATTTGGATCGTGAAGATGTTCGACTACACCAACCGCGTTTCTTCCCGCTTCCCGCTTAGCGTTCTATAAGGGTACGTAGATCCACTCTCCCTCTCATAGATGCTCATCACCATGGATAGATCTGCGTGTGCGTAGGAATTTTTTTGTTTCCCATGCAACGTTCCCCACCAGTGGCATCATGAGCTAGGTTGATGGTTCGATGAGATCTCGAGTAGAACACAAAAGGTTTGTGGGTGTTGATGCTTAGATTGCTTCCTTCCTTGGTCGAATTTTGGTTCAACAGTATTGTGAGATGAAGCGGCCCGGACCAACATTACTCGTACGCTTACGAGAGACTGGTTCCCTCGATGCAACTTGTTGCCTAGATGGCTTGCGGGTGCCAGTTTCTCTCACTTTAGTTGGATCAGATTCGACAAAGGCGGTCCTTGAGAAGGTTGAAAAGCAACTAGTATATCACTGTTGTGGTTTTTGTGTAGATGAGAATTGTTCTTGCTAGATACCCGTAGCAGCCAAGTAAAACATGCAACAAAAATTAGAGGACATTTAACTTGTTTTTGCAGGGTATGTTGTGATGTGATATGGCCAATTACATGATGTGATATATGTGATGTATGAGATGATCATGTGATGTATAGATTGTCACGACTTGCATGTCGATGAGTATGGCAACCGGCAGGAGCCATAGGGTTGTGTTTAATTATTGTATGACCTGCGTGTCAATCATTAAGCACTATGTAATGGTTTACTTTATCGCTAAATGGTAGCAATAGTAGTAGAAGCATGTTGGGCATGACAACCCCTATGGCGACACGTTGATGGAGTTCAAGATGATGGAGATGATGGTGTCTTGCCGGTGACGATGGAGATCATGCCGGTGCTTTCTAGATGGAGATCAAAATCACAAGTTCATGGACATATCATGTCACTTATGAATTGCATGTGATGTTAATCCTTTTATGCTCCTTGTTTTGCTTCGGACGACGATAGCATTATAAGGTGCACCATTGTGAAAGTTCGTCGTGTCGAGACACCACGTGATGATCGGGTGTGATAGACTCTATGTTCACATACAACGGGTGCAAGCCAGTGTTACACACGTAGAACACTGGGGTTAAACTTGACGAGCCTAGCATGTACAGACATGGCCTCAGAACACAAGAGATCGAAAGGTCGAACATGAGTCATATAGTAGATATGATCAACATAATGATGTTCACCATTGAAGCCACCTCAACTCACATGATGATCGGACTTGAGTTGGTGGATTTGGATCATGTGACACTCATATGGCCTGAGGGATGTCAATTTGAGCGGGAGCTTTAGTAATTTGATCAATGGCTCGCGCAGTAGCACCCCTGAATTTTAATGCGTTCCTAGAGAAAGCTAAGTTGAAAGATGATGGAAGTAACTTTGTTGACTGGGCTCGTAATATGAGGATTATCCTCACGGCTTCCCAAAAATCATATGTCCTTGATGCACCGCTTGGTGACCAACCAGAAGATATGACCTCTGAAGACGTTAAGAACGCTTGGGAGGTACGTACTGGAGATTACTCAATAGTTCAGTGTGCAATATTGTATGGCTTAGAACCGGGACTTCAAAGACATTTTGAACGTCATGGAGCGTATGAGATGTTCCAGGAGTTGAAGTTTATCTTTCAGAAGAATGCCCAGATCGAGAGGTATGAAACCTCTGATAAGTTCTATGCTTGCAAGATGGAGGAGAATTGGTCTATTAGTGAACATATACTCAGAATGTCTGGATATTCAACTCATCTAGCGGAGTTGGGAATTGCTCTTCCACCAGAGGTGATCACTGACAGAGTTCTTCAATCACTGCCACCTAGTTACAAGAGCTTTGTGATGAACTATAACATGCACGGGATGAACAAGTTAGTCGCCGAGCTGTTTGCGATGCTAAAAGTCGCCGAGTCTGAAATCCAGAAAGAACATCAAGTGTTGATGGTCAATAAAACCACTAGTTTCAAGAAAAATGGCAAGGTCAAGGGCAAGGGAAAGAAGGGTAAAACCAAAAAGGATGGCAAAGCAGTTGCTAGTCCTGTAAAGAAGCCCAAGCATGGACCCAAGCCAGAAACTGAGTGCTTTCATTGCTAGGGAACTGGTCACTGGAAGCGGAACTACCCCAAGTACCTGGCTGACAAGAAGGCGACCAACGACAAACAAGGTATATATGATATACATGTTATTGATGTGTACCTTACTAGCTCTCGTATTAGTGCCTAGGTATTTGATACTAGTTTGGTTGCTCACATTTGCAACTCAAAGCAGGAACTATGGAATGAACGAAGGCTGGCAAAGGATGAAGTGACGATGCGCGTGGGAAATGATTCCAAGGTTGATGTGATCTCCGTCGGCAGGCTCTCTCTTCGATTACCATTGGGATTAGTGATGAACCTGAATAATTGTTATTTAGTGCCTATGTTAAGCATGAACATTATATCTGGATCTTGTTTATTGTGAGACGGTTACTCATTTAAATCAGAGAATAAAGGTTGTTCTATTTATATAAGTAATATCTTTTATGGTCATGCACCCAATGTTAGGGGTTTATTCATATTGAATCTTGCTAGTGATGACACACATGTTCATAACATTGATGCCAAAATATGTAGAGTTGATAATGATAGTACCACTTTCTTGTGGCACTACCGTTTAGGTCACATTGGTGTAAAACGCATGAGGAAGCTCCATGCTGATGGACTTTTGGAGTCACTTGATTTTGAATCACTTGACACATGTGAACCATGCCTCATGGGCAAGGTGACTAAAACGCCGTTCTCTGGAACAATGGAACGAGCGAGTGACTTATTGGAAATCATACATACTGATGTGTGCGGTCCAATGAATGTTACAACGCGTGGTGGATATCGTTATTTTCTCACCTTCACTGATGACTTAAGTAGATGTCGGTATATTTACTTAATGAAACACAAGTCTGGAACGTTTGAAAAGTTCAAGCAAATTCAGAGTGAAGTTTAAGATCATCGTGACAAGAAGATAAAAATGTTTTGTGATATGATCGTGGAGGTGAATATTTGAGTTACGAGTTTGGCATACAACTTTAGACAATGTGAAAGTTGTTTCACAACTCATGCCACCTGGAGCACCATAGTGTGATGGTGTGTCCGAATGTCATAGCCGTGCTCTATTGGGTATGGTGCGTGGTATGATGTCTCTTATCGTTTTGCTACTATAATTTTGGGGTTATGCATTAGAGACAACTACATTCACTTTAAATAGGGCACCATCTAAATCTGTTGAGATGACACCATATGGTTTGATAGAAACATAAGCTGTCATTTCTTAATGTTTGGGGCTGCAACAGTTATGTGAAAAAGGTTTTCACCTAATGCGCTCGAACCCAAGGCAGACAAATGCATCTTCGTAGAATACCCTAAGAACAGTTGGGTAAACCTTCTATCTCAGATCCAAGCATAAAGTGTTTGTTGCTAAAACTGGGTCCTTTCTCGAGAAAGAGTTTTTCTCGAAAAATTTGAGTGGGAGGAAAATAGAGCTTGATGAGGTTATTGAACCTTTACTTCAACCAGAGAGTAGCGCAGCGCAGGAAGATGTTTCTATGAAGCCTACGTTAGTTGAAGAGGAAGTTAATGATGATGATCATGAAGCTTCGGATCAAGTTACTATCGAACCTCGTAGGTCGACAGGGATGTGTACTGCTCCTGAGCGGTACGACAACCCTGTCTTGGAGGTCATGTTGTTGGACAAGGATGAACCTACGGCTATGCAGAAGCGATGATGGGCCCTGATTCCGACAAATGGTTAGAGGCCATGAGATCCGACAAAGGATCTATGTATGAAAACCAAGTATAGACTTTGGTAGACTTGCCCCTTAGACGCAGGTTGTTGAGTACAAATGGACGTTTAAAATGAAGACCAACGCTGATGGTGAATGTCACCATTTATAAAGCTCGACTTGTCGCAAAGAAGTTTCTGCCAAGTTCAAAGAGTTGACTGTGATGAGAATTTCTCACTCGTAGCGATGCTAAAGTCTGTTGGAATTATGTTAGCAGTTGCTACATTTTTCAATTATGAAATTTGGGAGATGGATGCCAAAACATCGTTTCCTTCCTTAAGGAAAGGTTGTATGAGATACAACCAGAAGGTTTTGTCAGTCCTACGGATGCATTAGTGATCCTTCTATGAACTGAAGCAAGCATCTCGGAGTTGGAATATACACTTTGATGAGGTGATCAAAGTTTTTGAGTCTATATAAAGTTTATGAGAAACTTGTATTTACAATAAAGTGAGTGGGAGCACTATATAGTTTTTGGTAAGCATATGTGGTTTTCATATTGTTGATCGGAAATGATGTAGAATTTCTGGAAAGCATAAACGGTTGTTTGAAAAAAAGTTTTTCACAGGAAGACGTGGATAAAGCTACCTAATTGTTGAGCATCAAGATCTATAGAGATAGATCAAGAAGCTTGATGAGACTTTTCAGTAAGTACATGCCTTGACAACGTTTTTGAAAGAATTCAAAATGGATCAGTCAGAGAAAGAGTTCTCGCCTGATTTGTAAGGTGTGAAGTTGAAGTAAGACTCAATGCCCAGTGACTGCAGAAGGTAGAGAAAAGATGAAGTGTCATCCCCTATGCTTCATCCATAGGCTCTATCATGTATGCAATGCTATGCACAAGACCCAATGTCAGCCTTGCCATAAGAATGGCCGGAAGGTTTCAAAGTGATCCTAGAATGGAGCACTGGGCAGCGGTCAAGATTATCCTTAGTAACTAAAAGACTAAGGAGATGTTTCTCGATTATGGAGTTGATAAAGAGTTTGCCGTAAAGAGTTCCATCGATGCAAGCTTTAACACCAATCCAGATGACTCGTAGTAGCAATCTGGATACGTATAGTGGAGCAGCCATTTGGAATAGTACCAGGTGGATTGTGGTAGCAGTGTTTATGAGTTGACAAGGAAATTTGCAAAGTACACACGGATCTGAATCTCGCAGACCCGTTAACTATAAGACCACTCTCACATGCAAAGCATGATCAAGCCCCAGAACTCATTGGGTGTTAGATTCATAACAATGCGAATCACATGGTGATGTGAACTAGAATATTGTCTCTAGTGCAAGTGGGAGACTGTTGGAAATATGCCCTAGAGGCAATAATAAATTGGTTATTATCATATTTCCTTGTTCATGATAATTGTTTATTATCCATGCTATAATTGTATTGATCGCAGACTTAGATGCATGTGTGGATACATAGACAAAACCATGTCCCTAGTATGCCTCTAATGGACTAGCTCGTTGATCAAAGATGGTTAAGGTTTCCTAGCCATGGACATGAGATGTCATTTGATAAACGGGATCACATCATTAGGAGAATGGTGTGATGGAAAAGACCCAAACTACAAACGTAGCATATGATCGTGTCAATTTATTGCTACTGTTTTCTGCATGTCAAGTATATGTTCCTATGACCATGAGATCATGCAACACACGGATACCGGAGGAGTGCCTTGTGTGTATCAAACGTCGCAACATAACTGGGTGACTATAAAGGTGCTCTACAGGTATCTTCGAGGGTGTCTGTTGAGTTGGCATGGATCAAGACTGGATTTGTTACTCCGTGTGATGGAGAAGTATCTCAGGGCCCACTCGATAATACAACATCAATAAGCCTTGCAAGCAATGTGACTAAGTGTTAGTCACGGGATCTTGTATTACAGAATGATTAAAGAGACTTGCCAAAAACGAGGTTGAACTAGGTATGGAGATATCGACGATCGAATCTCGATTAAGTAACATATCGAAGAACAAAGGGAACTTCATACGGGATTAACTGAATCCTTGACATATAGGTTCGACCGATAAAGATCTTCATAGAATATGTAGGAACCAATATGGGCATCCAGGTCCCGCTATTGGTTATTGACCGTAGAGATGTCTCGGTCATGTCTACATAGTTCTCGAACTCGCAGGGTCTGCACACTTAAGGTTTCGTGACGTTTTGGTAGTATAGAGTTATGTATGGTGGTGACCGAAGGTTGTTCGGAGTCCAGGATGAGATACCGGACGTCACGAGGAGCTCCAGAATGGTCCGGAGGTAAATATTCATATATAGGAAGTCCTGTTTTGGTCGCCGGAAAAGTTTTGGGCTCATTGGTAGTGTACCGGGAGACCACCGGGAGGAGTATTTCGACCCAAGAGGCTTCATGGGGTGTGGGAGAGTAAATACCAGCCCTTTGTGGGCTAGTTTAAGTCCCACAGAAGGCCCATGTGACTGGGAAGAATAACCCAAAGAGAAAAAGGTGGAAAAAGGCAAAAAGGTAAAAATAAAGGAGGAGTCCTAGTCCTACTAGGATTGGATGAGGAATCCTCCAATCCCACTAGGTTCGGCCGACCTGAGGGCTGCCTCTTTGGCAGCCAAGCCTCCTCCTCCTCTACGCATTATATGTACTAGAAGATTTTAGGGTTTTGGAACATAATTTTCAGCCACGTGCTACCCGTTCCTCTAGTGCATAGTTTCTCCTCTAGATTGGATTCCTGCAGTGCTTAGGCGAAGCTCTGCCGAAATAGCTCCACCACTATCGCCGGAGTGCCGTCATGCTGCCAGAGAACTCTTCTACATCTTCTCTCCTTCTTGATGGATCAAGACGGCGGAGATCGTCATCAAGCTGTACGTGTGCTGAATGCAGAGGTGCCATCCGTTCGGTGCTAGATCGGAAGGATCGTGATCAAGTTCGTGGGACGGATCGTGATCAAGTTCATGGGACGGATCGTGATTGGATCACCGGACGGATCGTGATTGGATTGCGGGACGGATCATGATGAGATCGCGGGACGCTCGGCAATTTGGATCGTGAAGACGTTCGACTACACCAACCGCGTTTCTTAATGCTTCCCGATTAGCGATCTACAAGGGTACGTAGATCCACTCTCCCTCTTGTAGATGCTCATCACCATGGATAGATCTGCGTGTGCGTAGGAAATTTTTTGTTTCCCATGCAACGCTCCCCAACAGGCGCTACTTCTAACTAGCAATAGAGCGGTGGCCTGAAGGCGCTGCTACTTTGCAGTTAGCAGTAGCGCTGGTAATTCACCTCGTGCTACTGCTAACTGGTCCCATCCCGACCGAAGGGGGGCACCGGTAGTAGTAGCGCTTTGTAGAAAGAAACGCTACTGCTAATGCGTTAGCAGTAGCGCGTTCCTTCGGCTTGTGCTATGATAGGTCTCCAACGTATCTACAATTTATGAAGTATTCATGGCATGTTTACAATATTTCTATATGATTTTGGTATGATTTTATTAGAACGAACACGGACTGACGCTGTTTTCAGCGGAACTACCATGATGTCGTTTTTTGTGGAGAAATAAAAGTTCTCGGAATAGGCTGAAAATTTAGTATGATTTTTTGCGGACCAAAAGAGACCCCCGAAGCATTTGAGATGGGACAGAAGAGCCACGAGGAGGCACCAAGCATGCTAGGCGCGGCCACCCCCTAGCCCGCGCCTAGCAGGCTTGCCACCGCCTCGTGGCCCCCCTTGACGTGAGATCGACGCCAAAAATTCCTATAAATACAGAAACCTCTGAAAAGAAACCTAGATCGTGAGTTCTGCCACCGCAAGCCTCCAGAGCCACAAAAAACCAATAGGGATCCCGTTCCGGCATCTTGCCGGAGTGGGAAACCATCACGAGAGGCCATCTTCATCATCCCGACGGTCTCCATGACGGGGAGGGAGTAGTTCACCCTCCGGGATGAGGGTATGTACAAGTAGCTATGTGTTTGATCTCTCTCTCTCTCTATCTTTCTCTTTCTTTCTTTCTTTCTCTCTATTGTGTTCTTGAGATGGCATGATCTTGATGTACCGCGAGCTTTATTGATATAGATGAATCATATGGAGTTTTCCCCTTCTATCTTCCTGTGATGAATTGAGTTTTCCCTTTGAAGTTTTCTTATCGGATTGAGCCTTAAGGATTTGAGAACACTTGATGTATGTCTTGCGATGGGATATCCGTGGTGACTATGGGATGTTCTATTCTTCCACTTGATGTATGTTATGGTGATGAACTTGCGGGTTTCGTGACCTTGGGAATCTATGCATAGGGGTTGGCAGCCATTTTTGTCTTGACTTTCCGATAGAAACTTTGGGGCACTCTTTGATGTTCTTTGTGTTGGATGGAACATGATGAATGTGAAATTATGTGATGCATATCGTATAATCAAGACCATGGGTACTTGTGCTGACATTGGAGTATCTAGGTGACATTAGGGTTTTGGTTAATGTGTATCTTAAGGTGTTATTTTAGTATGAACTCTAGGGCTGTTCGTGACACTTATATGGATATCTCATAAGATTGATAGGAAAAGATAAGTTTGAGGTGGTTTCTTACCCTACAATAATTTCTTCGTTAGTTCTCCACTATTTGTAACTTTGGAGTGAACTCTTTGTCGCACGAGAGGTATTTACATATGATTCAACTATGTCAGTATTGTTGAGAGAACTTCCACTAGTGAAAGTATGGACCCTAGGCCTTGTTTTCAAGCATTGCAATACCGTTTTTCTCACTTTTGTTACTTGCTACCTTGCTGTTTTATATTTATAGATTACAAAAACCTATATCTACCATCCATATTACACTTGTATCACCATCTCTTTGCCGAACTAGTGCACCTATACAATTTGCCATTGTATTGGGCATGTTGGGGACACAAGAGATTTCTTGTATTTGATTGCAGGGTTGTTTTAGAGAGAAAAATTCATCCTATGCCTCCCACGGATTGATAAACCTTAGTTCATCCACTTGAGGGAAAATTGCCACTGTCCTACAAAACACTGCGCTTGGAGGGCCAACATGAGTCTACAAGAAGAAGGTTGTGTAGTAGACATCAAGCTCTTTTCTGGCGTCGTTGCCGGGGAGGTGAGTACTTGAAGGTATATCTTTAGATCTTGCAAGAAAGTATTTTAGTTTCTTTCTTTTCACTAGTTTGGTTTTATAAAAGAAAACTACAAAAAATGGAATTGAGGTTGCCTCATATGCTTCATCTTTTAATGTCTTTCGTGAAAATGATGGAAGGAAAACTATGCTCAAATGTTAGAAGAAGAAGTTATTAAAATGTTTGGCACTAAATCTTTGAGGGATGAGCATGATTGCAATGTTGTTAGTATGAATTCTCTGAATATTCATGATGCTAATGATATGCAAAGCCACAAGCTTGGGGATGCCATGTTTGATGAAGATGATATTTTTAGTCCCCCAAGTTTTGATTAGCAAAACTATTATGATTATGGCATGCCTCCTATATATGATGATTATTATGATGACATGTATGCTATAAAGAATGATAGTAACCATGAAACTTTTCATCATGATTTTAATATTGAATCTGGTTATGTCAATCAAGTATCTCATGATAGTTATTTTGTTGAGTTTGCTCCCACTATTATGAATGAGAAGAAAATTTCTTAGGTGCAGAGTGAAAAATTTTCTATGTTTGTGGATCATGAAAAGAATGCTTTATCTTCTGGTTATATTGTGGAATTCGTTCATTATACTACTGAAAATTATTATGAGGGAGGAACATATGCTTGTAGGAATTGCACTAGTATCAAGTTTCCTCTCTATTGGTTGAAAGTTTTGAAGTTATGCTTGTTTTTCCTTCCTATGCTAGTTAATTCTTGCTCCCATAAATTGTTTCCTCAAAAAAGTCCTATGCATAGGAAGTGGGTTAGACTTAAATGTGCTTGTCATGGGATTCATGATGCTCTTTTGCATATTTCAATTATTATTCCTATACGAGCATCATTGTAATCATCATGCCTAGCTAAAAGGCATTAAAGAAAAGCGCTTGTTGGGAGACAACCCAATACTTTTACCTTATGTTTTTATCTGTTCACATCAATAAGATACTTTAGTAACCATGTTTTGTGTCTTTTATTTCAGTAAAGATCCAAGGAAAGACTTTGGGATATTGTGGATACTTTCTTGTTTGATTCTGTGCAAAAACACAAAGTTTTGCGTCCAATATATGAATTATCCAATTTTACTGGAGCGTCAAAAAATTCTGGAATTTTTACACAACATTTATATGATAATTCAGCGAGTTGTACTAATATTTCAGATAGTTTAGGGTCAGGGAAGTATGGTGATCATTCAGATCTATACAGACTGTTCTGTTTTTGTCAGATTCTGTTTTGCATGCATAGTTTGCTTGTTTCAAGTGTTCATATAGCTTATATTGAGTAATATAAATTGTAGGAATGATGGAATACATTTGGTATCATGTGGGAATAACTATGAATCTTTTGTTGACAGTACCTAAGTGAATTATCAATCTTTACTACACTAAGACTTCTCACAAAGTTTCGTTAAGTTTGGTGTGATTGAAGATTTCAAGTTTTGGGTGAGACACCGATATGAGGAAAATAAGGAGTGACAATAACCTACGATTGGGGATTCCCAAGGAACCCCCAAGGTAGTATTAAAGGAAGACTCAAGCGTCTAAGCATGGGGTTGCCCCGGAAGGCATCCCCTCTTTCATCTTCAACACTATCGGTATATCTTACTTAGAGCTATATGTTTATTCATCACATAATATGTGTTTTTCTTGGAGCATCATTCTATTTTGTTGTTCTATGTTAGGTTTAATTTATAATCTTGTTTTTAAATAAAAATATCCAAGAATTTCCTTTAGAATGCTTGGATTGCATTTTTGATGTGTGTTGTGTAAAAACAGAAACTTCTGCTATAGTGTTTGAATTTTCATATTTTTCTAGAACGTGTACAGTCTATGAAATGTTTACACGGTATTTTCATATAAATTTTATAGCATGTACTAAAGCTATAATTGTTTGAGTTACATAAGTACACCATTATCCTAAATTGCTAGAGACTGTTCTGTTCGGACAGATTGCTGTCATAGTTTTGTTATCTACTTGTCCTATAGTTTCCTAGCCTATATTGGTAAATATAAATTGTGGAAATGATAGTATACAGTACCTAATGTTTGAAAATTATTATTCAACTTGTTTTGGTAGTACATGAAGTGTTGATTTATTCTCATGTGTACTAACCTATCTCATGAATTATTTTCAAGTTTTGTGTGGATGAAGTTTTTGAGAATAGGTGAAACCATGATATGAGAGGATTGAACGAGATACAAAAGCTCAAGCTTTGGGATGCAAAAGCAACCCCATGTAAATATTTCAAGAAGTCTTAAGCATCTATGCTTGGGGATGCTACGCATCCCGCCTCTCTTCATCAACAATTATCGGTTAGCCCATGTTGAGCCTAAATTTTTATTCGTTCACATGATATGTGCTATTCTCGGAGTGCTATTTTTGTTTTACTTGATGTTTAAATAAAATACTCAGTTATGAAAATATTTATTGAGAGAGAGAGAGAGAAAGTCCTGACATAGGTACTTAATTGTTTGACTACTCATTGATCTTCACTTATATGTTTTGGAGTAGTTTTGTCTTTTGCTCTAGTGCTTCACTTATATCTTTGTAGAGCATGGCGGTGGTTTCATTTTATAGAAATTTATGAACACGCATGCTTAAATTATATTATTTTGAGAGTCTCTAAACATCTTGGTAATTTCCTTAGGTTATGAATAGTCCTAATATAATGGGAATCATAGAGGGATATAATAAAAACTTTCATATGAAGTGCATTGAATACTATGAGAAGTTTGATTCCTTGCATAAAGTTTTGAGATATAAAGATGGTGATACTAGAGTCATGCTAGTGAGTAATTCTGAATTGGTAGAAATACTTGTGTTAAAGGTTTGTGATTCCCGTAGCATGCACGTATGGTGAACCGTTATGTAACGAAGTCAGAGCATGATTTGTTTATTGATTGTCATCCTTTGTGTAAGGGTCGGGAGCGCGCGATGGTTAACTCCTACCAACCTCTCCCCTAGGAGCATGCGTCTAATACTTTGCTTCGATAACTAATAGACTTTTGCAACCAGTATGTGAGTTCTTTATAAATAATGTGAGTCCATGGATTATACGCACTCTCACCCTTCCACCTTTGATAGACTCTCTAGTACCACACAATTCCGCCGGTGCGATAAACCCACCATATATTCTTCCTCAAAACAGCTACCATACCTACCTATTATGGCATTTCCATAGCCATTCCGAGATATATTGCCATGTAACTTCCACCGTTCCGTTTATGACATGCATCATCATTGTCATATTGTTTTGCATGATCGTAAGATAGCTAGCATGATGTTTTCATGGCTTGTCCATTTTTTGATGTCATTTGCTATGCTAGATCATTGCACATCCCGGTACACCGCTGGAGGCATTCATATAGAGTCATATTTTGTTCTAAGTATCAAGTGTAATTCTTGAGTTGTAAGTAAATAAAAGTGTGATGATCATCGTTATTAGAGCATTGTCCCATGTGAGGAAAGGATGATGGAAGTATGATTCCCTCACAAGTTGGGATGAGACTCTGGACTTTATTCAAAATAAAAGAGGCCAATGAAGCCCAAATAAAAAAAGAGGCCATATATACCCACCAAAAAAAGAAATAAAAAAGAAAAAAAATGAGAGAAAAGAGAGTAGGGGTAATGCTACTATCCTTTACCACACTTGTGCTTCAGAGTAGCACCATGTTTTTCATATAAAGAGTCTGCTATATTGTCACTTTCATATACTAGTGGGATTTTTTCATTATATAACTTGGCTTGTATATTCTAATGATGGACTTCCTCAAATTGCCCTAGGTCTTCGTGAGCAAGTGAGTTGGATGCACACACACTTAGTTTATTTTTGAGCTTTCATACACTTCTAGCTCTAGTGCGTCCATTGCATGGCAATCCCTAGTCACTCACATTGATATCTATTAATGGGCATCTCCATAGCCCGTTGATACGCCTAGTTGATGTGAGACTATCTTATCCTTTTCTTCACAACCTCCACCATATTCTATTCCACCTATAGTGCTACATCCATGGCTCACGCTCCATGTATTGCATGAGAGCTGAGAAGGTTTGAGATCATAAAAGGTGTGAAACAATTTCTTGACTTGTCATCGGACTTGTGCATGATATAAATACTTTGTGTGGGGAAGATGGAGCATAGCCAGACCATATGATTTTGCCATGTTATTTTGAAGAGACACAATTGCCTTGTTAGTCTGCTTGAAATATTACTGTTTTTATGTCAACATTAAAATTTTGTTTTGAGTCTTATGGATCTGAATATTCTTGCCACAATAGGAACATTGCATTGATAAATATGTTAGGTAGCATTCACACTTCATAAATTATTTCTTTTATCATTTACCTACTCGAAGACGAGCAGAAATTAAGCTTAGGGATGCTGATACGTCTCCAATGTATCTATAATTTATGAAGTATTCATCCCATGTTTACAATAATTCTATATGATTTTGGTATGATTTTATTAGAACTACCCCGAACTGACGCTGTTTTCAGCAGAACTACCATGGTGTCGTTTTTTGTGCAAAAATAAAAGTTTCGGAATGGGCTAAAATTTAGTATGATTTTTTGTGGACCAAAAGAGACCCCCGAAGCATTGGAGCTGGGCCAGAAGAGCCACGAGGAGGCGGCAAGCCTGCTAGGCGTGGCCAGCCCCCTAGCTCGCGCCTAGCAGGCTTGCCACCGCCTCGTGCCCCCCTTGACGCGAGATCAACGCCAAAAATTCGTATAAATATATAAACCTCCAAAAAGAAACCTAGATCGAGAGTTCTGCCGCCGCAAGCCTCCAGGGCAACGAAAAACCAATCGGGAGCCCGTTTCGGCACCCTTCCGGAGGGAGAAACCATCACCGGAGGCCATCTTCATCATCCCGACAGTCTCCATGATGGGGAGGGAGTAGTTCACCCTCGGGGCTCAGGGTATGTACCAGTAGCTATGTGTTTGATCTCTTTCTCTCTCGTGTTCTTGAGATGGCACCATCTTGATGTACCGCGAGCTTTTTTTATATAGATGAATCATATGGAGTTTTTCCCTCTCTATCTTGTTGTGATGAATTGATTTTTCCCTTTTAAGTTTTCTTATCGGATTGATCCTTTAAGGATTTGAGAACACTTGATGTATGTCTTGCGATGGGATATCCGTGCTGAGAATGGGATGTTCTATTGATCCACTTGATGTATGTTATGGTGATCAACTTGCGGGTTTTGTGACCATGGGAATCTATGCATAGGGGTTGGCACACGTTTTTGTCTTGACTTTCCGGTAGTAACTATGGGGCACTCTTTTAAGTTCTTTGTGTTGGATTGAACATGATAAATCTGAAATTATGTGATGCATATCGTATAGTCAAGCCCATGGGTACTTGTGGTGACATTGGAGTATCTAGGTGACATGAGGGTTTTGGTTGATGTGTATCTTAAGGTGTTATTTTAGTACGAACTCTAGGTTTGTTCGTGACACTTATAGGGATAGCTCATAAGATTGATCGGAAAAGATAACTTTGAGGTGGTTTCGTACCCTACAATAATTTCTTCGTTAGTTCTCCACTATTTGTAACTTTGGAGTGAACTCTTTGTCGCACGACAGGTATTTACATATGATTCAACTATGTCAGTATTGTGTTGAGAGAACTTGCACTAGTGAAAGTATGGACCCCATGCCTTTTTTAAAGCATTGCAAAACCGTTTTTGCTCACTTTTGTTACTTGCTACCTTTCTGTTTTTATATTTTCAGATTACAAAGACCTATATCTACCATCCGTATTACACTTGTATCACCATCTCTTCGCCGAACTAGTGCACCTATACAATTTTTCATTGTATTGGGTGTGTTGGGGACAGAAGAGATTTCTTGTATTTGATTGCAGGGTTGTTTCAGAGAGACCATCTTCATACTATACCTCCCACGGATTGATAAACCTCAGGTCATCCACTTGAGGGAAAATTGCCAATGTCCTAGAAAACTCTATGCTTGGAGGCCCAACACGAGTCTACAAGAACATGGTTGTGTAGTAGACATCATGCTACTGCTACTCCGACCGGTACATATCCCCACGGACTCCGCTTTCTCTCTCACTTTCTCCCTCCTCTCACCCTCCCTCCCAATTCCGCCGCTGCCACCGGTCCTCCCACCGGTTGCTACCCTCAACGAAGACCCTGCAGTCGACCCCGACCCCGACCCCGACCGTTTCCTTCTCCGGTCGTTCCACCTCTTCTTCTCCTCCGCCCGTCTCCTCCGCGCGTCAGTCATCTCCTTCTCTGGTGAGAAATCCTGTCACAGCCGTAGATTAATGCTTGTAAATAGTGCATTGGCATTCATGGCATCATGTTCTTTTCCTGGAAACTTGAAATGGGGATGATCGAACCCTAACACAAATAAAATTCAAATAGGTTAAACTCAAAAATAATTTCAATGTTTCCCAAAGTCCTCTTCAAAAATGTTCTTCCTCTTTGATAAATGTTCGAAACAACATATCAGGGGTTAACTATATTATCACAACTATTTTGAAAATTTAATAAATCAGATTTTTTTTGAAAAGGACAAATAATGCACTATAATTATTATAGCTATTCAAAATTGCCGAAACTTATTGTGGAGATTTGAAATATTCAAACTAAGCTCTACAAAATATTTTAGTAATTTTGTGCCAGGTATTTGTGCTTACACAAAGAAACATTTGTCAAAAATTAGAAATAGATATAAATATGAGAGAGAGAGGGAGATCTCACTTGGGGCCCAGCAACAGGCTGGCCCAACTTGCCCATCTACCAGTCATTGTCTACCTCTGCCAGTAGGCAGAGGAGAAGAGGACATGACGATGGAGGCCAAGGCGCCATGCCTCCTGCCTGCTTGGCCTCCTCCTCGTCGTGCTGGCGAGGGGATAGACCCCAGAGCGCCGTCTGGATCGGCCCCTCTCCCCATTCCCCCTCCTCTTCGCTCTCTCCCTCGCTCTCTACTCCGCGAAGGCCGCCGCTCGATCTCGCCGTTGCTAGCCTAGCCCGCCGCCCCCTCTCACCCCGAGTAGCCTAGAAGCTCCGCCCTGACCTGCTGCTGCTCCTTGCTGAGCCACGCGACGCCACACGTCTGCAATCGCCGCACCGAGCTATTCTTCAAGCCTCGGCCGCCCGAGATTGCCGTCGTCGATTCGCTGCGCTCCGCCCCGTCTCCAAGCTCGTTGACCAGCCTGTCCGCCTCCCAGTGAGCTCCTCTCCATTCCCCCTCTTCTCCCGTTGCCCGAGCGCCCCTAGCCAGCTCCCGCTCGTGCCTGATCTGCCGCCGCCGCTGGGCTCGTCACCGGCCTCAACTCTGGTGGCCTCGAGCCCCTCCTGTTGCCCCCTGGATGCGCGCGTGTGCGGGCTACCTCCCGACGCCCTCCTTACATCCATTTGCCACCCGTAGCTTCGACCCGGTGTGCCTCCGCCGTGTCGGGTGCTCGCCGTCGATTAGCCGCCGGTGAGAGAGGTTGTTAGTTGCTAATTACCCCCGTAAACCTCCGTCTGACCCAATGACAGCCGCCCCCACACATTTAGTTAATATGCTAATGAAATCAATTAGAATTAATTAAAGACAGTGGGCCCGCACGCCATCTTTGACTCTGCTGATGTGGCGGTTGACCCGGCCCCACCTGTCTAAGAATGGAACAAGCATCGAGTCACTGACCTGCCAGCCCCACAGGTCAGAACTGACCTAGACTGGCCTTGTTGACGAGGTGACATCAGCATGACTTAGTGCTGATGTAGTAAAGTATATCCAGAATTAAAATAAATTTGTAAATGATTTAATATTTTCAGAAAATGTTGAAAACTTCTAAAAATCATAGAAATTAATCTATAAATCGGATGAAAATAATTTATATATGAAAAATGATGAGAGAAATCCAATGTATATGATTATGCCATGATCATGGATGTTTGAGCAAGTTAAAATCACCAAGTAGGGCATTTCATGATTAGGACAAATTAGATAAATAGTTTGAAGTTGGAATTTGATGCCTATTTGAATTCCACTTCAATTAACATGACTAAATATTGCGCTAGGATAATTCATTACCGTAACATACCATTTCGTGCATCATGTTTGTTGCATTGCAATGAATGTGTTCATTTCTCTATTTGCCGGTGTTGTTCCTTTCCGGTAGACGATGATTCCGACATTGAGATCATTGTCACCGATGAAGACTCATTGTTATGCTAAGAAGTGTCGAGCAAGCAACCCCCCTTTGAGCATACTGATATGACCCACTTTCTTGCTCCTGCTCTCTTTTATTGCATTAGGACAATCACGATTCAACTGTTACAAGTTCTCGGTAGTTGAACCCATTCCTTTGCATGACCTGTCTTTGCCACAGTAAATAGGTTAAACGACTTAGCATGAGTAGCAACTGCTTGAGACTTCTTGTCCTTACTCATCCATGTTTGCTTATTGTGCCTGCTATGCTTAGAGTCATGTCATGTCAAGATTGATCCATATGGGCGATGAATCAGAATAGAAGTGTTCATGTCCTACTGTGGGAGAGCTAAGTGTGTGAAGATAATTTGGTAATTGTAGCAATGAGAGTTAATGTAGGAGTACATGGCGGGTTGTATCATTGGGACCATCTTTAAGAACTGAGTTCTATGTATGTTATCCAAGACAAGATACTACCACACATTGGGATACTTAATTGACCCTCCTGGCCTATTAATCGCCTAGATCTCTGTCCAGGAGTTGCAAATTGTTTCTGGTGTTTGTAGGAAAAGTCTTGGCGTTCGTGCATAGCACTCCTTGACGAGGTGGGACGTGATGCGGTATAGGCATAGTGGTACGGTGTACCAAGTGGCACCCGAACGGTGGGCTTGGGAACCCTGCGCACATCGTTTGAGGCCGTAGCAGAAACTTCGGCCAGACATCCGTGTGTGTTCAGTCTCAAATAGGCGATAACCCTGGACTAGGGTCTTGTGTGATGGATGGTCGTGGCCGACTCCCTCGCTGGGGTTCCGCTTGAAGGTTGCCGAGGTGCCTTTTTTGTGCACATGGCGATAAGTGGAGGGAGTGTGTGCGAAGAAGTACACCCCTGCAGGATAATGAATCTGTTCGAATAGCCACGTCCTCAGATATGGACTACTTGGAGAACTTATGTGGTTCATAGACAAGTGAAATGGATACCTTTAAAATACGCAAGATAAGCGTGAGTGCTATGGATGGCCTTCTCATAAGGAGACGGTAGTGGATCCATAGTGGTGTATTGATTGGTGAATATGTGGACTCGTGTGCACTATCCCACCTCAAAGATACTACTTGTAGTCGTAGTATAGGTTAGCCAAGAGTCAAAGCTGGCTTGCTGGGATATACTCCACATCCCCCTTCATTGATACTTATGCATATGTAGTTTGTTCTGATGTAAGTCTTGATGAGTACCCTTGTATTGATGTTTGCTTAAATTATGTTTTTGTAGAGGAGATGTCAGTCTGATTAGTGGTACTTATGACGTGAAGTTCAATGTTGACATGATTAGCTTGGAAATCCCAGACAGAGGTCTTGTTCCTTTGGTAGGGTCGTTGTAGCTTTTCAGGCTCCTCCAGCCACTTTTGTAGATGTCTGTACCCAGACATGTTTAACTTCCGCTTGTTTGTTTGAATGCTCTGAATGTTGGGTCCTGTGACCCCTGCTTGTAACATCTAATTGTGTTGGCTCTTGTGAGCCTTCTAAATAAATGTTGTAATGTTGTATGGTTATGTTGTGATGCCATAGTTGTATCTATGCATATTGAGCATGTCGTGCGTACGTGTGACATGCAACGGTATGTATGGGATTCGACACCTAGTTGTGTGCCTTTAGTAGTACTCAATACGGAGAAATGCCTCTTTGTGCTTCCACCGAGCCTTGGTAGCTTACTACTGCTCTGGATAGATTGATTGACCGACGTGTATCCTTGCTTGCTGCTGTGTCAGTCCTTTCGGGGAAATGTCTCACAGTGTAATGGAGTCCCTGTAGCCTGCTACGACTCGTCTACATGCAGTGATGACATTTATGTCCTACAACGTAATGGAGTCCTTGTAGCTTGCTATGACTCATCTACACACGCTAGAGATCGACACCTGCATTGCTGGGTTACGTATGCCTGTCCCTATACGGATGTGGCACTTGGGTTCTACGACTAGTCATGTCGGCCCGGGTTCTTTGACATTTGAATGCTAGCGACACATTCACATACGTGAGTCAAAAGACACAAACGGTCCTGAACCAGGTAAGGTGGTAGCTATGGAGATAACTGTGCGTGAGGCCACAAGGTAATGTGATGTGTTACAGGCTGGATTCTTATGGCTTAGGATCGAGGTCCTGACAGCTTTGGTATCAGACCTTGACTGCCTATAGGACTACCAAGCCAAACTGGTCGATGTTGAGTCTAGAATTACTTTAGTTATCTAAGGGAATTGATTGTGGAAGGGAACATAAGTCTCTTTTTACCCATTTCCTTGTGTCATTCTAATTCTGAGCCACCCTCTTATTTTCTACTAGGTTTAAGAACTAGACCTTTTGGTCTATCTATCACGATGACGAGTTACTATACTGGAGACCTGTAGGAAAGTTGTTGTCTTCATGGATCAGTGTCTCCATAAGAATTCAATATCATTTTGTCCGTTTTCTTGTGCAGGTTGCCTCATATTTCATGCCCGTACGGCTGTTATGTTGTCCAAGTTATCCAAGGTTTCTAAATTATCTGATGCAATTGCAAAACTCTTTCATCTTGAGTCAATGTCTTTCAGGCCAGACAAAGCACACTAATTGTTGACTTGAGGTACTATATTACCTCGACGTGTTTGATGAAGGTGTTTAGGAAACCCTGTTATTCAAGTGATCTACCCAACAGTTTAGTTGTGTCTTCCATTCCTAGTGTGATAATTCTCTGCATTGTTATCGAAAGCATGTTGTGATGCTACTTAGTCACTAGGTACTCTATTTGTGGGTTCATGAACCCAAGGATCATTCTGCTCACTCCTGTTGATAGTATTTGCTCGTTCCTTTAGGATATTAGTAACATTGTTATAGTCTTCAAGGTTCGTGGTATATCATTCTTCCAATACCATGATCCATTATGGCAGAAGTTCCTTGTGATCTTAATATCACAACAAGAGTGCTCATGATGAGTCCTCCATTTCATAGTTGTGAGCCTGCCAATTCTTTCCTTTCTGTACGGTTTATCTAGAAGAAACATGTTGAACTCCGTTTGACATATTCAATCCATGCATCTACAAC
Organism: Hordeum marinum; assembly: GCA_022496015.1. Lineage (NCBI taxonomy): Eukaryota > Viridiplantae > Streptophyta > Magnoliopsida > Poales > Poaceae > Hordeum > Hordeum marinum. The sequence continues at coordinate 435,421,605 of CM039672.1, read as the reverse complement.
TCTTGAAAAAGCATGTGCTCTTGAGTTGCCCCTCTTCAACTGTATTCTGACCTTTATCTAGCAATGGATAGTCAAGAGTATGTTATGCATTATGTTATCAATGTCGACTATTCTTGTGGTCTGTCAAGCCATTCTATTTCGGAATGACTAGGAGAAGCAAACTCCCGTACCTCATCCATTTCTTGGATTGGGTCAAAGCAGTTGTATTCCACATATCAAAATGCCGATCCAGCTTTTGTTCTGTTCTACCTTGAGGTATTACGCTCTACATGTCAAGATTATCATGAGAATTGTACTCCCTCTTATGAAATCTTGATATAGTGATACTTCTCGCCATCATCAGTCGTTCCCCGGTCTCTGTGTTGTCTGTAACCAGAACACCGACAAGTGACTCATGATTTGCGTAATCAATATTCCTAGCAACTTATTTGCTTGGTAGTTAATGGACAATCATTTCATTCTTGGTGTGTTGGTTTTTGAGCCACCAGTCTAAAGATTGATCGTGCTACCTAGTCCATTTTTCATGGTGCACTTTTCGATCGACGAGTTAGGATTGTGTCAATCCTTCGCTCTGTTGATCATATCGTCTTGCCTTGAAAAGCAAGATTATTCTCGAGCCTGATAACATATTGGTGGATCGTGATTTCCCGAATATCTTCTCAGAAGTATTACCAAGGTCTTCCTTGACCGTTCCGTTGAGTTCATGATCAATATGTTTTTTCTATAAATCACCCCTTCTCCAAGGCTCTGTGTTGGATGCCCTGAGTTAGGTGGTTAAGCTAAACAACAACTTGGAGAGTTGGAAGATAAAAGGTTTGCCTGACTTAGTTCATCAAAAGGGATATCTTGTGTGTGTGTTGAAGAAAGACGATATCTTCATCAATTGATCCATGTGATCAATAGTTGCACCTATTGTCTTGTCCAACTTTTGGTTTGAGTGTGGGCTATCGTGAAATCAAAATCAGAACCAAAGATTATCCTAATGTTGTTTTACTCGTGGATGTATCCTCGATCATACACCCTTATATCTTTTGGTCTAACCAATGCTACCACCTTATTATCGTAGTTGTGGAATTCCATCCATTCGGATGCCTCGATGAATTGTTGTTGAGATCATCAGCAACATTCTCATCTATCCCATGATTCATGATGGACATTAGGCTGGTGTTGGAAACTTTGTAGAGAATATCTTCGTGTCATGTACATGAAGTATATGTTTGGTGTAAGAAGTGACTTACTCAAGGGTCATGCGCATTTAGTGCAAGTTGCCGGCGTGAGCTTGGGAAAATTTATTTTGCTTCCTCCGGAATCATCTCAAGTCAATCATGCATGTGCGAAGTATGCGATGGTTTGATAGCCTTGCAACCTACAACCCATATGCATTCCCTAGAACCTAAGCCACTGATTGAGTTGTTCAAGGAAAATAAGTTCTTCTTAAGAACATGAAATATGCAAGGATTTTGCTATCTTTCAATGATGGTTCCTAACCTGAACTCGGTAGTGTTTTTTTATAAGACCATATAGTCATGCTTGTCCTGGACTTCGTGTTCACATGTGTCTTGCATTCCTGCTCATGTTTTGGATTTGGCTTCCGCAGTTCATTTCTTGAGAATCTGGCAATGTCATCTCTTTGATTTGTGTTGCAACCTTTCACTTTCAAACATGCTGAGTCTGGAATATCCTGACACCAACCATATTTGGATCTCAGGCAGATATGATGGTTGGAAAGTTGTCCAGGAATTATAATATTGATCTTACCAAACTCGTGAAGTTGATGTGGTGGCCAACACACTTTGCCGGAACATCTACAATTATAATATCTTGTATCAGAAATTTAGCCACTTCCCCATGAGGATTTCATATGACTTATTCTAGAAGTTTATCCTTATGGACCTTTGAGCCCTGAAGTCCGACCTTTTTACTTGATGTTCTACATACCAAACGTTACCTATAATTTGGTTACGCTATTTCATGAACGAGAACATTAGAAGCGGAGTGCTAAATGTCTCTCGGTCAATCATTCGGATTTCGTTCCCTTGGCATAGCTAAGGTGAAATCTACGAAGGTGTTGTCTTCCTTTGCATCTGCATGCTCCATCGTTATTCGTCATGGTATTATGATGAGTCACCAAGATCTTGGCATAGATATTGGTAAAACCTCAATGAATATGGAAATGCTCAAGTTCTTGAGAGCACGCTCAGACACTGGGTTATACCCTCAGTATCAATTGGAATGTGCCTTCCGTTTGCCGATCTGTGCTATAACCCTAGTTTCCTTCCCAACTGAGTATGCCACTCCTTTAAACTCTTTCAACCGATCCCTTGTAATTGCCTTAGGCTGGTATAAAGAGTTTCAATGTTCTCTATATCAAAAGTAATTCTTTTTGCCACTTAAGGGATAATCCTACGAGTCACCTTCCTAAGGTGCCCGTTATGGTATGAAGGGCAACTAACTCCTCGCTACCTTGAAACCCCGTCACCATCCGTTGTAGTGCGGGATTGTTTCCTACCAATTGGACTTCCATTATCTGTTTCATTCCATTGCTCTCCATGTGTGTTTTGTGTCTCATCTTTAGAGATGTTATCACATCTCATTCCATGAGTTGATCATGAGTCACTCGACCCTTGTGAAGATCGATCCCCGTAGAGTTTTCCTGCTCCTCTTGTCATCATGTTTGGGTGAAGATCCCGAAGGGAAAGAAGTCAAGATCATCTTGATGAAATGAATCAACATCTACAAGAAGGGCACTTGGATCTTGAAGATTGTGGTACTTAGTGTCCCCTTTGTCCTCTTACCCTACGCTTGAATCTCGGTACGAGATTCTTGTTAAGTGGGGGTGAGTTGTCACATCCAATGATTAATGCTTGTAAATAGTGCATTGGCATTCATGGCATCATGCTCTTTTCCTGGAAACTTGAAATGGGGATGATCAAACCTTAACACAAATAAAATTCAAACAGGTTAAACTTAAAAATAATTTCAATGTTTCCCAAAATCCTCTTCAAAAATGTTCCTCCTGTTTGATAAGTGTTGGAAACAACATATTAGGGGTTAACCAAATTATCAGAACTATTTTGGCAGATTCAATAAATCAGAAAATTTTCTGAAAAGGACAAATAATGCACTATAATTATTATAGATATTCAAAATTAATGAAACTTATTGTGGAGGTTTGAAATATTCAAACTAAGCTCTACAAAATATTTTAGTAATTTTGTGCGAGGTATTTGTGCTTACACAAAAAAACATATGTCAGAAATTAGAAACAGATATAAATATAAGAGAGAGAGAGAGAGAGAGAGAGAGAGAGATCATCTGAGGCCTAGCAACAGGTTGGCCCAATTGGCCCATCTGCCAGTCATCGTCTACCTCTGCCAGTAGGCAGAGGAGAAGAGGACACGACGATGGAGGCGAGGGCGCCATGCCTCCTGCCTGCCTGGCCTCCACCTCGTCGCGCTGGCGAGGGGATAGACCCCAGAGAGCCGTTTGCATCGTCCCCTCTCCCTATTCCCCCTGCTCCTCGCTCTCTCCCTCGCTCTCTGCTCCGCCATGGCCGCTGCTCGAGCTTGCCGGCGCTAGCCTAGCCTGCCGCTCCCTCTCACCCTCAGCAGCCCAGAAGCTCCGCCCCGACCTGCTGCTACTCCGTGCCGAGCCACGCGACGCTAGACGTCTCCAATCACCGCCCCGAGTTCTTCTTGAAGCCTCGGTCGCCGGAGATCGCCGCCGTCGATTCGCCTCGCTCCGCCCCGTCCCCGAGCTCGTTAACCAGCCTGTCCCCCTCCCAGTGAGCTCCTCTCCATTCCCCCTCTTCTCCTATTGCCCGAGCGCCCCCTAGCTAGCTCCCTCTCGTGCCCGAGCCGCCGCCGCCGAGCTCGTCCCCGGCCTCAACACCGGTGGCCCCGAGCCCCCCTATAGCCCCACTGGATGCGCACATGTGCGGGCTACCTCCCGCTGCCCTCGACGCATCCATTTGCCACCCATAGCGCCGACCCAGTGTGCCTCCGCCAAGCCAGGTGCTCGCCGTCGATTAGCCGTTGGTGAGAGACGTCGTTGGGGGCTAATTACCCCAGTAAACCTCCGTTTGACCCAATGACAGCTCGGCCCCACCCATTTAGTTATCAGGCTAGTGCAATCCATTAGAACTAATTAAAGACAGTGGGCCCGCGTGTTTTCTTTGACTCTACAGATGTGGCGGTTGACCCGGCCCCACCTGTTTGTGACTGGAACAAGCACCAAGTCACTGACCTGCGGGCCCCATAGCTTAGAACTGACCTATACTGGCCATGTTGACTAATTGACGTCAGCATGACCTAGTGCTGATGTAGTAAAGTATTTCCAGAATTAAAATAAATTTATAAATTATTTAATATTTTCAGAAAAATGTTGAAAACTTTTAAAAATCATAGAAATTAATCTATAACTCGGATGAAAATAATTTATATATGAAAAATAATCAGAAAAATCCAATGAATCTGATTATGCCATGATCATGCATGTTTAAGCAAGTTAACATCACCAACTAGGCCATTTCATGATTAGGACAAATTAGGTAAATAGTTTGAAGTTGAAATTTGATGCCTATTTGAATTCCACTTCAATTAACATGACTAAATATTGCGCTAGGAGAATTCAGTATCTTAACATACCATTTAATGCATCATGTTTGTTTGTTGCATTGCATTGAATGTGTTCACTTCTCTGTTTGCCGATGTTCTTCCTTCCGGATAGATGATAATTCCGACATTGAGATCGTTGTCACCGATGAAGATTCATTGTGATGTTCAGAAGTGTCAGACAAGCACCCCCTTGAGCATACTGATATGACCCACTTTCTCGCTCCTACTCTATTTTATTGCATTAGGACAATCACGATTCAACTGTTACATATTCTCGGTAGTTGAACCCATTCCGTTGCATGACTTTTCTTTGCCATAGGAAATAGTTGAAACCACTTAGCATGAGTAGCAACTACTTGAGCCTTGTTGTGATTACTCATCCATGTTTGATTACTGTGCCTACTATGTTTAGAGTCATGTTGTGTCGGGATTAATCCATCTGGGCGATGAATCAGAATGGCAGTGTTCATGTTCTACTGTGTGAGAGATAAGTGCGTGAAGATGATTTGGTAAAGGTAGCGATTAGAGATCATGTAGGAGTACATGGCGGGTTGTCCCATTGGTACCATCTTTAAGAACTGAGTTCTATGTATGTTATCCAAGACAAGATACTACCGCACATTGGGATACTTAATTGACCCTCTCGGCTTATTAATCTCCTAGATCTTTGTCCAGGAGTTGCAACTAGTTTCTTGTGTTTGTAGGAAAAGTGTTGGCGGTCATGCATAGCACCGCCTGATAGGGTGGGCCGTGATGCAGTATAGGCATAGTGGCACGGTGTACCAAGTGGCACCCGAATGGTGGGCTTGGGAACCCTATGCACATCGTTTGAGGCCATAGCGGAAACTTCGGCCGTACTTCCGTGCGGGTTCAATCTTAAAGAGGCGATAAACCTGGACTAGGGTCTTGTGTGATTGATGGTCGTGGACGACTCCCTCGCTGGGCTTCCACTTGAAGGTTGTCGAGGTGACTTTTTCCTGCACATGGTGATAAGTGGCGGAAGCGTGTGTGAAGAAGTACACCCCTGCAGGGTTATCAATCTGTTCGAATAGCCGCGTCCTCGGATATGGACTACTTGGAGAACTTATATGGTTCATAGACAAGTGAAATGGATATCTTTAAAATACGCAAGATAAGCGTGAGTGCTATGGATGGCCTTCTCGTAAGGAGACGGGAGTGGATCCATAGTGGTGTATTGATTGGTGAATATGTGGACTCGTGTGCACTATCCCACCTCAAAGATACTACTTCTAGTCATAGTATAGGTTAGCCAAGAGTTAAAGCTGGCTTGCTGCAATAAACTCCACATCCCCCTTTGTCGTGGTTTTGTGACGGCAGATGTCCGAAGATTTAGGTTCGTGGCCATCGCTAAGGTGATTGACTCAAAGGGGTTGGTTGAGACGAGGGACACAAGTTTACCCAGGTTTGACTCCTCAAGAAGAGGTAAAAACCTACGTCTTGCTTGTGTTGTATTGATTGGAGTATTGATTACAAGGGAGCAGATTCGCTTGACCTAGTTCTCGATTGATTGGTTTCTGTCTAAGCCGCCCGGGGATCTCGCCTTTATATAGGAGGTCGGGGCCCTGGGTTACACGAGTCCTACACCGACTCTTACAACGTTGACAATCCTGCCTCTAAGTCGCCGGGCAAACCGTCTCCGGGCGGCTTAACCGACTAGGTCTTCATACCATCTTTTGTCTGGGCCTTCATTGTGACCCATCTTGGTAAGCTGCCGTACATCCAGGCCTACATCTTTCGGCCCGCCTCACTGGCCTTGATTTTGAGCCGCCAGGTATGACCCGACCCCACCTGGGCGGGTCTTACCATGGGGTTATATCCCCAACATTAGGCCCCAGGTTGACTTGAGCCTGCTCATGTCAATCTTCAAGCTCACTTGGTGGCGAGTCTCACACTCCATCACCTGAAAGGAAAATACATAACCCGCCATGATGTCATATCGAATATGCAAAAAAGATTCCATGACGTCCACAACGGATCTTTCATTAAAACTGTCGGCCCAAAAATTGAGGCATCGTCCGTCTCGGTCGGTCAGTTTCTGCCGCCTTGATTCCCGCGCCCGTTCAGCCTTCCAGTCTCTTAAATAGGACCGCAAGGGGTACTATCATTTCCTCCGCCGCCTCCACTTCTTATTCTTCCTCTCCATGCCATCCCACACGAGCTCCATCACGCTGGTGAAGCTCTGTCGCCGTCGTCAACCTAGGCCGCTGCATCAACCTGAATGGACCAGAATTTTGCTCGTGCCCGCCACGTCCCCTCTGGTATGTCTTTCTTCCCCCTTAGATCCATAGCTTATTACTTCAAACCAATTGAGTTCATCGGCCCCATTAGTGCGCGAGCTTTTCCCGCAATGCCAAATGACGAGTAGCTCCGTAGATGTCGCAATGTTCGTCTTCCCACTGCGGTAGGTCGTGTAGAATCACCAACAGCCCAGCATAGATCTATAATTGCTTCCCCTTCCTGCGTTTAATTTTATTCATTCTTCCTCAGTTCTCGCTAGGGTTAAAATAAACCTGATTTTTCCTTTGCCCATAGATCTTGTAGCTTCAGTTTACCACGTAAAACCTATTATAGGTCCTTAGCGAATTTTGCATCACGGCTTTGTCCACCTTAACCCGCCACCAAACTTCCGGCTCTTCCAATAAACTGTACCGGCGACTTAGCATCATAGTGATTAAATTCATCAGCCGCCTTAGTTTTCTATCCCTTTCTAACCCGCTGCGTACCGCTACCTTTCATAGCCTTAACTCGCCATCATGTCTCGGGCGTCTTCCTCTTGCAATTGGGTCGGCTCTGCGGTCTCTGAAGAATTCCTGTGGTATTTCATAGACGTAGGAAGTTTGCCGGCTAAGGATGTTATTCATTGACAGGTTCCGTGTCTAGAGAAGAAACCCATCCCTCAAGATGGTGAAATCGTTATATTCGCTGACCACCTTGTGCGCGGTTTCAGCCCGCCTGACTCTAAATTTTTCCGAGACGTCCTCCACTTTTTTAAGCTGCATCCTTAGGACATTGCGCCCAACTCTGTCTCCAATATGTGCAACATCCAAATCCTTTGCGAAGCTTACTTACAAGAATAATCATAAGTTGACCTCTTCCGCGAGTTTTTCTATGTCAACCGCCAGACGGAAGTGGCGGCTGGTCCAAGCTTGGAACTTGGCGGAGTCTCCATCCAAAGAAGACGGGATATGACTTTTCTAGCTATTTGAATGCCATGTCACCCCAAGGATTGGAATAAAACTTTGTTTTACTGCAAAGACACTTCTCTAGAGGGAGAACATCCACTGCTGGGTTATCGTCTTACCCGGCTCCGCACCATGACTGAACTCCTAGATCGGATGTCGGTCGCCGCACGAACGAAGTATGCTCCGGCTTTCGCCAAGATTAGAGCCCTCATGGCAAATGGTCTGACAGGAATCGACCTGACTCACTGTTGGATCTCCTGGAAGGTCATGCCTTTGAGCCGGCGGGCCTGTCTTATGTGTGAATATACGGGTGACGCCAATGACCCCCTCTACTTCAATCACACCTCCCTGACAGAAGAGAACATTGTTGCCGCCATCAATGGACTTATCCATGAGTCCCAAGAAGACCGTCGGGTTACAACCTTTCTATCCCGCAAACCCGGCCCCACATGTAAGGACGGCTTTCAAATCTCTTTACCTACGTGTTAACTATACATGGATGTAGCAACCTTTAACCTCTTTCAGAGGCTCTTGCTTTGAGGCTAATTCCAGCTTCTGGAAGAAAAGATATATTCCTTCTATGAAGAAGTCTAAGGAAAAAGCCGGCGGCCGAAATAAGAAAACTGTTGTTCAAGAGCAGCCTGAAGTTGATGAATCGGAGGTAGAAATTGACTCTCTTGGTTGTCTTTTTATGCGCCTTACTCACAATAATAACTCACAGGAAGAATCGGAGACAAGCCACGCCAACGTTCCTGAGGTAACCTATATTTCATCTGACTCAGAACACCTTCCACCAAAGAAGATACGACGGGTCGTCCGAAAGGTCCCATTTTCTCATCCTCTTGCTCATTTAGACCCCGATTTTCTTCTGAAAAAGAAACAGCACACCTCCCAACGCCAAACCCGGAGTGCCGACTCTAAAGATCTTGTGGCCGGGTTATCCAATTCTCTGGCTCACCGGAAGTGGCCTTCTAAGGTACTCATTTAACGAAGTTCAGCTTTGTCAACCTTGCATCATAACCGTACTCTGCTTTATATTGCCTTAACTACCTTCAGGAAACGCCCCTGTCATTAGGCGACTCTACAGCGACTAAGCTGCTGCCTCTGAAGATCAACCCGGAGTACGTACCTTTGTGTCTGCATCATATCCCTTTGCCATCCTTGAACTTTACATAATAATCTTTTTCTCTAGGGCTCAAGCAAAATGAAGGAAAACCGGTGGGTCTACCTCTACCCCCACTGCTCAAGAGCCGGAGAATGCAGAGCCGGACTCTCCTGCAGCTCACGCTGGGCCCTCTGCAGCTACGAAGGATGCGCCTGAAGATACTCGTCGATCTTCGAGCCGGCGGCCCATGAGATGGAAACTGATAGTCCTCTAAGGCCCAATTCTAAGCCGCCCAGCCCTTCAACAGCCGTTGAATATCCAGTTTTTCTAGACGTCATCATTACTAGGTATGGCTTTCAATCTCCCAAACCCCATGTACTAACAAAGCACACCGACAAGGCTGAAGCTTCTTCGCCTGACAAACATGACTTTGAATTCCCCGTGCTGGAGAAATTAACTGCAGATGAATTACATGCTGGTTCTCTGAACCGCCTCTCCACAAGACGGAACATGGATCTCAAACTTGTCAGTTTGATGAAGAAAAAATCTGAGGTACTTTTGCCTTCCCATATACCCTTATGTAGCCCCCAAGAGCTGGTTCAGTACTACAAATGGTAAATCGGGTCTTCCAATCCGTGTCATAAGTAGAACAACTTAGCCTGCAGCCCCCAAGTATCGGCTTAACATGTATATGTTGAGCCGGTACTCAGTGTTGATGAACTGATCAATGGTAGCCCCCAAGTTCGGGTCAGTATAGAAATAATGGACCGAAACTTCACTGTAAACTTGGAAATCGTCGATGTAGCTCCCGAGTATCGGTTTAACTTAGTTGAACAAAGAGCCATATGTAGCCCCCAAGTGTAGACTTAACTTTGATTAAGATAAGCCAGAACTTTATTTTAGACTTGGAGAGAGAACAAACATTAGCCCCCAAGTGACGTCTTAACTTGATGAAGATGAGCCGAAACTTCAGTGTAGACTTGGAGAGGGAACATGCATTAGCCCCCATGTCGAGTATATTACTTGCAATCTTCTTGAGACTTGCATTATATTCCCTTAGCTGATCATCCGCTAATATTTAAACCTGGCAACTTACCCCTCCTGGGCAACTTTGCTTTTGTATGTCACATGAAGCTTTGAATAAGGTTGAGTCCGATCTGACCGTCTTAAAGGGCAATCTTGCTTCCCAGCAAACTACCCGGGGTGAAGCGGACGAGAAATGTCGGGTTGCCGCCGAAGAGCTTGTAAAAGTTAAATCTGACTTTGCTGCTTTCAAGAAGGCTGCTGAAGCGGAGCAAACTGCCCTGGAAAAACATGCAGATGACGCGAACCAGTGGCTCAAGCTTGTATCAAACGAGTTGCAGACCTTGAAGCACTATATCTCGAAGATGACTGCTCCTATATTTGGTAAGTACTGAATACTCAGCCAATTTCCTTGCTTAAAAGACTACACAGGCGGCTGATAACGTGAAACCCGTCTTTCCAGGTTAAAGAAGCCGCCAGCTCGGTGTCGACAGCCTGTTGCAGCTGAAAGCCGTCTATACCTCGTCAGAGCAGTTGTACTGCAGGACTTTTTGCACTATCAGAGCAATGCTGAATAAAGATAGCACCCCTAAGTTCATGAAAGGAGTCATAGATCACTTATCAACCCTCCCGAAGCAAATCCAAGAGCTCAAACGATCAGCCCGCTCGGAAGGGAGCAATTGCTGCGGTAAGCCGAGCTTTGGCCTTTGTCCCAGAGCTGGCTGCTCAAGAGATGATGGATGGCTTTCCATACAAGAAATACGATGACTACGAATTCATAGAAACTGATTATGTCCGTTGTATGAAGGCCTCCAGGATACTTGCATCGGTACTGGCGGAGAAAGTTGATCTGTGAACGTACCACGCGGCTTACAACGCTGATAACAAACGAGTGTGTTGCCCAACCTTTCAAGCTAGGGACTTAACTCCTACATGCCGTAAGCACCTTATTGCCCCTGAAATTGACCTGTCTCACCTCTTTGATGAGGCCTAGTTTGAAGCATTAACAAACTGCAACTGGGACGTGGACAATCTTCAGATCAAGGAGGTCGAAGACCCGCCGCGGGATGACCCGCCGTCAAGCTGAACAAGTTGATCCTGAAGTGGGATAATCCGGCTCCTTGACCCGCCAAAACTTTCAGCAGTGTACAAAAACTTAAGGCTTGCTTTTTGGGCTCTATGGAGAGCTTTGTAAAAGGCTTAGAAAAAACTTGATTTCCTGAACCGTGCCGTCGTGCACATGCACAACTTGATATATCTTTAGCTGTTTTGTGTTTCACTCACATCTTGTCACCAGATTTCATGGCGGCTTATCTTAAGAGACAAAGCCTGCGAAAACAAACAACAGAATATATTCTGCATTGCTGTGAGGGCAGCTTGAAAAAGCACAACCCGGGAATGTCAAATCATTCCTGACCTTGCCTTTCCGAAAACTCATATGCCGGTTCTTCTGGGTGGAATCGCTACTAGAACTCTTCAACAGTATAGGGTCTCTATCGAGAGTGACCATCAATTTCATTGAACGGCTGAGGGTCTCCAGGCGAGATTAATTGTTAAGAGCGTAACGAACCAGAATGAGACGCAGCAGGGCATGAGTACCCTTAGGGCCCATAGGCTACCTCTCACATGACATAACTCCGTCGTTTGAACTTTAAACAGTGCAGGGTCTTTAAAAGAGTAACTGCTTAAGAATACGAATGGGACATATAGCGGAGAGTCGGTAGCAGATGGGTGAGTTTGTCCTCGCTTTCCGTAAGCCGGACCTCATGTGACAAGAGCCGCCGGTTTAACCTTGACCAGTACAGGGTCTCTAGCGCGAGTGGCTGCCAAATATGTTTGAACTGCTCAGGGTCTCTAGTCGAGATTAACTGGCAAGAGTTCGGCTGGTCACATAGCGGAGCAGTATCAGCATACATGCAGGTTTAACTCAAACTTGTGGTGGCTGAAGAGCCGATCAAGAGGGTGTGTAAGCTAAACCTGGTGGGTCGGAAGCCCCCAAATGACCTTGTTGACAGAGTCAACTTTTGGGTATATAACCTGCCTTACTGTGGCTGAAGAGCCGATCAAGAGGGTGTGTAAGCTAAACTCGGTGGGTTGGAAGCCCCCAAATGACCTTGTTGACGGAGTCAACTTTTGCACAAGCTGAGATACATGAAACGGTAGAGGCCCCGACTTGTAGGGATGCCAACTTTATTATATATATACATATGTGTGATATGTACAATGATGGTGTACAATGTCGAGTGTTGATGACTCAGGTTTAGTAAGGCCACATATGAGCTATATTCCACGGCCGGCGGGTCTCCTGCCCAGATGTGCTTGACTCGTCTCGTATATCAATGAGATAATACGACCCGTTGTTGAGATTTCTCCTGACCACGAAAGGTCCTACCCATGGAGGATATAACTTGTGCACATCCGTATGATCTTTAATCAAATGCAACCCCAAGTCGCCTTCTTGAAACGTCTGGGTCTTAACTCTGTGGCTATGCTAGCGACGCAGGTCTTGTTGATAAATCGCCGATCGAGCCGCCGCCAGATCACGCTCTTAATCCAACGCGTCTTGACGCGCTGTCTTATTATCCGCCTCAACGTAAGCCACCACCCGTGGCGAGTCATGACGTATATCGCTTGGTAACACGGTTTTTGCGCCATAAACCATGAAGAAAGGCGTATAGCCTGTCGATCAATTTGGAGTAGTTCTGATGCTCCATAAAACTGATGGCAACTCCTCTACCCAACAACCCAACATTCACTGTAAAGGAACCATGAGCCGGGGCTTGATGCCTCTCAAGATCTTCTGGTTAGCGCGCTCTGCCTAACCATTTGATTCTGGATGAGCAACCACAGAAACGTCAAGCTGGATGTGTTCACTTTCACAGAATGCTTGCATAGCCCCCTTGGATAAGTTCGTACCGTTATCTGTGATTATATTATGAGGGTAACCAAAACGGTAGATCAATTTTCTGACAAACTAAACCGCCGTAGCCGCGTCAAACTTGCTGACCAGCTCAGCCTCCACCCACTTGGTAAACTTATCCACCGCCACCAAGAGGTGGGTCTTCTTGTCCTTGGATCTGTTGAAGGTCCCGACCATATCAAGCCCCCAGACTGCAATTGGCCAGGTAATTGGAATCATTCACAATTCCTAAGCCGACACGTCAGCATGACACCCGAACTTCTGACAGCCATCGCACTTGAGAACAAAGTCTTCTACATCTTGACGAGCCGTCAACCAGAATAAACCATGTCAAAAAGCCTTGGCCACCAGAGATTTTGAACCAGCGTGATGACCACAAGCGCCAGCGTGAATCTCATTCAAGATTTATTTACCTTCTTTAGGTGAAACACAACGTTGAAAAACGTCGGTAACACTGCACTTATGTAACTCACCATTGATGATTGTCATAGACTTAGACCACCTGATGACCTATCTTGCCAAGGTCTCATCCTCACGTAACTCGCCACGAGTCAAGTACGCTAAGTAAGGCAGCGTCCAGTCGGGGATAACATGTAGAGCCGCCACCAGCTGCCCCTCCGGGTCAGGTATAGCCAAGTATTCCTCTGAAGGTAGCTTGACTGATGGGTGATGTAGCACGTCCAAGAACACGTTAGGTGGCATCGGCTTTCGTTGGGAGCCCAGCCTTGACAATGCATTAGCCACCTCGTTTCTATGACAATCAATATGATCCACCTGATACCCCTTGAAGTGACCAGTGATGATATCCACCGCCTGATGATAAGCCACCATCTGTGGCTCCGTGGAATCCCACGTGCGTGAAACTTGCTGGGCCACGAGATCTGAGTTGCCGAGACATTGAACCTGGCTCAGGTTCATCTCCTTAGCCACCTGGAGGCCATGAAGTAAACCTTGATACTCAGCTGCATTGTTAGTACAAGGAAACATCAACCTTAGCACATAACAAAAGTTGTCACCTTTAGGGGAGGTTAAGACAACTCCAGCCCCTGATGCTTCTAGTTGTCTGGATCCGTCAAAGTGAATCGTCCAGTATGTGTTATCCGGCTTCTCCTCAGGCGCCTGACACTTTGTCCAGTCATTTATGAAATCCGCCAAGGCTTGAGACTTGACCGCCATGCGAGGCATGTATTTCAGATTAAGAGGTCCAAGCTCCAATGCCCACTTACCAATCCTACCGGTGGCTTCTTTGTTTTGAATTATGTCTCCCAACGGGGCAGAGCTAACCACTGTGACCTGGTGTCCTAGGAAGTAATGCTTCAGCTTACGATTTTCCTTAACACCCCATATACCAGCTTCTGCCAATGTGGGTACCTCTGCTTGGACTCTATCAGGACTTCACTCATGTAGTAAAACGGCCTCTGAACCGGATATTCTTTCCCTGCCTCCTTACTCTCGACAACAATTGTGGCGTTGACTGCCCTGTTATTAGCTGCCACGTATAGGAGCAAAGGTTCCTTCTCAGCTGGGGCAGCCAAGACCGGCGGCTCAGTGAGTTCCTTCTTGAGTGATTCAAACGCTTCACCCACCGCCTTACTCCAGACAAAGTTGTCTGTCTTCTTCATCATCTGGTATAAAGGAATAACCTTCTCACCCAGGCGGCTTATGAACTAGCTCAACGCAACAATTCGACCCACCAGGCACTGAACATCACTGATGCATGCCGGCGCAGACAAGGAATTAATAGCCTTTATTTTGTCCGGATTAGCTTCAATGCCTCGTTTGGAGACGAGAAAGCCCAAAAGCTTGCATGCAGGAACTCCAAAAACACACTTAGCCGGTTAAGCATCATCTTGTAGACCCGTAAGTTATTGAAAGTTTCCTTCATTTCCAAGTAGAGTCTCCTTCTTCCTTGACTTGACCACAATATCATACACATATGCATGAACATTGCGTCCAATTTGATTGTGAAGATAGTTCTGCACACAACGCTGGTAAGTCGCTTGGGCACTCTTGAGCCTGAAAAGCATAGACACATAGCAGAAAGCACCAAAAGGCTTGATGAAAGCCATCTTCTCTTGGTCCTTGACTGCCATCTTCATCTGGTGAGAACCAGAATAAGCGTCCAGGAAGCATAAGCTCTCACAACCCGTCATTGCATTAATAATCTGGTTGATACGTGGGAGAGCAAACGGGTAAACCAGACAGGCCTTGTTAAGATCTGTTTAATCCACACACATATGCCACATGTCATTCTTCTTAAGCACTAGCACCGGGTTAGCAAGCCACTCTGGGTGAAACACTTCAACGATGAACCCTGTTGCCAGAAGCCGGGCCACCTCTTCTCTAATAGCCTTGCTCCTTTCTTCATTGAACCACCGGAGGAACTGCTTAACCGTCTTAAACTTAGGATCCACATTAAGGTGGTGCTCAGCAAACTCCCTCGGTACATCTAGCATGTCAGAAGGTTTCCATGCGAAGATGTCCCGATTCTCACTAATGAATTCGATGAGCGTGCTTTCCTATTTGGGATCCATATTGGCCCTAGTAGTGAACTGTTGTGATGAGTTGCCCGGAGTGAAATCCACCAGCTTTGTGTCATCCGCCGCAAACTTGAGGGGCGTCTCAGATTCCGTGGTAGGCTTTTTGAGTGGAGTCATGTCCTCCAGGTCAACATTTTCCTTATAGAACTTGAGCTCTGCTTCAGCACAACTTGATTCTGCGTAAGCTGCATCTCCTTCCTCACACTCAATTTTCGTCTTCCGATCACCATGCGCGGTAATCACCCCATTCAATCCAAGCATCTTGAGTTGTAACTAGACATAGAAAGGCCTAGCCATGAACTTGGCGTAAGCCGGACGTCCAAACAGATCATGATATGGACTTTTGATTTTGACCACCTCAAACCACAAGGACTCCACCTTGTAGTTATATTCATCACCAAAAGCAACCTCCAAGGAGATCTTACCCACTGGGTAAGCCGAGTTTCCGGGCACCACGCCGTGAAAGACTGTTGAGGAAGGCGTGAGATTCTTATCAAGCAACTTCATTCGGCAGAAAGTGTCATAGTACAAGATATTAATGTTGCTGCCGCCATCCATAAGTACCTTAGTAAACACGTATCCTCCCACCTGGGGGCAACTACCAAAGCCGGCTGCCCTGGGTTGTCAACACGCGGCGGGTGATCCTCTCTGTTCTAAGTTATGTCGTACTCGGACCACTTCAAGTATTGCAGGAGAACCGGCATGACCACATTAACCGCCCTTTTGCGCACCTTCTGGTCTCACTTGTCAAGGCAGGTTTTAAAACTTGATATTGACCCGTGTTGAGCTGCTTCAGATTACTTTGATACCCAGATTGGTTATTCTGGTGCTGATTATTGCCACCAGATTGCTCATGATGACCTCCTTGATTGCCTTGGCCTTGACAGCCGAATCCTGAGTGGCCAGCTTCGAGACCGGCTCCTGACCCGCCTGAACCTGAGCCGCCTGGCAGGCCACCACCGTTGTTATGATGTTACCGCAAGCTGTAATCCTGAAACTGCCGCATAATGTGGCAATTCCTCCATGTATGGCTCGCCGCCCTATCGGGCCAGCTGTGCTCCGGACAAGGTTTATTGAGCATCTCTTCTAGGTTGAAAGGAGTTTTGCCGTTATTAAAGGGCTGCCTGAAGTTCTCGTTTCCGTTAGCACGATTGTTCCCGGCGCTCGTGTTTGCCATCAACTCTGACCTGCCATCCGAATTCTTCCTCTTGCCATGGCTGTTGTTGCCAGTCGCACCCTTACCATTGTTATTCTTCTTACCCTGACCTAATTTCTCCTCATCAGAGCCTGGGTCTTTTGTATTGTCAGAGTTGACGTACTTGGTGAGAGCCGCCATGAGTTCCCCCATGTCTTGACACGGGCGCATGAGCCGGCCAAGCTTCTGCTTCAGAGGCATAAAGTGGCAATTCTGTTCCAGAATCAAAAGCGCTTGAGCCGTCATAATCTACTCAGACGAGTGGATGATAGTTGAAACCCGCCGGACCCAATGATGAGCCGATTCGTCCTCCTGTTGCAAACAATGATCCAAATCCACAATCGTCAGAGGCTTCTTGCACGTTCCCTGGAAATTCTTGGTGAACTACGTGTTTAGATCGGCCCAGGAATTAATGGTGCTGGGTGGCATTCCCTTCAGCCATGTGCGAGACGGCCCTTCCAGCATCATGATGAAATATTTCGCACATACTTCATCATTGACGTCTAACTTCTCCATGGCCATCTCATAGCTTACAATCCAAGCTTCCGGGGGTAGGTCAGCAGTATAATTGGCGACCATGCGAGGGCCCTTGAAATTCTTCGGCAGCCGCTCATTCCGTAAAGCCCACACTAATCATGACTCTCCCACAGCCCTGGAGGTTATTCCTGCTCCTACCAAGGTGGAAGGCGCATCTGTAGGTTCTTCATGAGCCGTTGCCCCTCGCTGTGCTCTCGCCCGATCCACTAGCGCCTGAGCATCCAAAGCCGCCCGGTCAACTCGCGGTGGGTTCCGTTGTTGATCACTGTTAGGGAACGTTGCATGTGAAAAAAAATTCCTATGCACACGCAAGATCTATCCATGGTGATGAGCATCTACGAGAGGGAGAGTGGATCTACATACCCTTGTAGATCGCCAAGCGGGAAGCGTTAAGAAACGCGGTTGGTGTAGTCGAACGTCGGCGTGATCCAAATCGTCGAGCATCCCGCGATCTCATCACGATCCGTCCCGTGATCGAATCACGATCCGTCTCGCGAACTCATCATGATCCGTCCCGCGATCTCATCACGATCCGTCCTGCGATCTTGATCACGGTCCTTCTGATCTAGCGCCGAACAGATGGCACCTTCGCGTTCAGCACACGTATAGCTTGATGACGATCTCCACCTTATTGATCCGGCAAGAGGGAGCGGAGAGGTAGAATAGTTCTCCGGCAGCATGACGACGCTCCGGCGATGATGGTGGAGCTATTCCGGCAGGGCTTCGCCTAAGCACTGCAGAAATCCGATCTAGAGAAGAAACTATGCACTGGAGGAACGGGTAGCACGTGGCTGAAAATCTAGTGCCAAAACCCCTAAAACCTCTAGTATATATAGGAGGAAGAGAGGAGGAGGCTTGGCTACCAAGGAGCCAGCCCTTGAGTCGGCCGAAACAAGGAGGATTGGAGGAGGAATCCTCCAATCCTTGTAGGACTAGGACTCCTCCTTATTTTTGCCTTTTTTGCCTTTTTCCACCTTTTTCTCTTTGGGCTTTTCTTCCCAACCAGATGGGCCTTGTGTGGGACTTCCACCAGCCCACTGAAGTCTGTTATTTACTCTACCACAGCCCATGTAGCCTCTTGCCTCGAAATAGCCCTCCCGATGGTCTCCCGATACACTCCTGGCACTCCCGGTACACTACCGATGAGCCCGAAACCTTTCCACCGACCAATACAGGACTTCCTATATATCAATATTTACCTCCAGACCATTCCAGAGCTCCTCATGACTTCCGGGATCTCATCCGGGACTCCAAACAACCTTAGGTCACCACCATACATAACTCTATACTACTGAAACGTCACCGAACCATAAGTGTGTAGACCCTGCGGGTTCGAGAACTATGTACACATGACCGAGACACCTTTACGGTCAATAACCAACAGCGGGACCTGGATGCCCATATTGGTTCGTACATATTGTACGAAGATCTTTATCGGTCGAACCTTTATGTCAAGGATTCAGTTAATCCCGTATGATGTTCCCTTTGTTCTTCGGTATGTTACTAGCCCGATATTCGATCGTCGGTATCTCCATACCTAGCTCAACCTCGTTACTGGAAAGTCTCTTAGTCACATTGCTTGCAAGGCTTATTGTGATGTTGTATTACCGAGTGGGCCCAGAGATACCTCTCCGTTACACGGAGTAACAAATCCCAGTCTTGATCCATGCCAACCCAACACACACCCTTGGAGATACCTGTAGAGCATCTTTATAGTCACCCAGTTACATTCCGACATTTGATACACACAAGGTACTCCTCTGGTGTTAGTGAGTTGCATGATTTCATGGTCATAGGAACATATACTTGACATGCAGAAAACAGTAGCAATAAACTGACACGATCATATGCTACGTTTGTAGTTTGGGTCTTATCCATCACATCATTCTCCTAATGATGTGATCCCGTTTACCAAATGACATCTCATGTCCATGACTAGGAAACCATAGCAATCTTTGATCAACGAGCTAGTCTATTAGAGGCATAGTAGGGACATGGTGTTGTCTATGTATCCACACATGTATTTGAGTTTCCGATCAACACAATTATAGCATGGATAATAAACGATTATCATGAACAAGGAAATATGATAATAACTAATTTATTATTGCCTCTAGGGCATATATCCAACAGTCTGCCACTTGCACTAGAGTCAATAATCTAGTTCACATCACCATGTGATTCACATTGTTATGAATCTAACACCCACTGAGTTCTGGGGCTCGATCATGCTTTGCATGTGAGAGAGGTCTTATAGTCAACAGGTCTGCGACATTCAGATCCGTATGTACTTTGCAAATCTCTATGTCAAACTGTAAACACTGCTACCACACTCCACTTTGTACTATTCCAAATGGCTGCTCCACTATACGTATCCGGATTGCTACTAAGACTCATCCGGATTAGTGTTAAAGCTTGCGTCGATGTAACTCTTTACGGCGAACCCTTTATCACCTCCATAATCGAGAAATGTTTCCTTACTGTTTTAGTCACTAAGGATAATATTGCCGTTGTCCAGTGATCCATTTCTGGATCACTCTTGTACCCCTTGACGGACTCATGGCAAGGCAAACACAGGTGCGGTACACAACATGGCATACTATACAGAGCCTATGACTAAGGCATAGGGGACGACATTCGTCCTTTCTCTTTCTTCTGCCATTATTGAGCTTTGAATCTCAGTCAACTTCACACCTCGCAAATCAGGCGAGAACTGTTTCTGTAGCGACCCGACCTGAAAGGCCAAGTCTCCGGTGTTTCCGTACCATCCCAAGATCATGCTGGTACACACACGGTACATCAATGTATATATCAAAGGGAAATCACACAGCATTATATTAATCGCAATCTCATATAGAGTCCTTTATTACAATATAAATTACAATAAAGTGGCTAAAGGCCAACTCATGAGAATATCTAAATCTTGCGGAAGCGTCGAAGGTAGATGAGTCCATCTGACTCCAAGGGCATCTCACTGAGCATAGAACGCGTCCTCACTCCTGGTCGGAAAAATACTCTGCAACATGATACGTTGCAGCCGTGTAGGTCAGCATATGGAATATGCCGGCAAAGTCACAAGAGAGGGGTGAAAATAATCAGCTAGTCTATATGCTTATATGGCAGGTGGTGGTGTAAGTTTTGCGTAAAGCCAAGTTTTTCCTACATCGAAGGGGGTTAAGCAAAATATTACTAAGTTGGTTGGTTAATGAGATGGTTCCACCAACCAATTCTCATACCCAAAATTATTAAATACCCACATCATCATATTATTTGTGTTGAGAGTTCCGGAAGTTCCAATTCCTTTGGCTCAAGTCGTCCATGACCGTGGACACGGCTAATCGATTAGGTTTTGTACTCTCTGCAGAGTTTTGCACACGTTCCCCACAAGATTTGGTCGCCTCCGTTTGATTTCTCGCACTTCAGGGTGTTTGAGAAACGGATGACCAAAACATGGTCTTCCAAAGGGTTTCCCTGCGACTCTGACGATGCCCATCCTTTCCTACCATTCTTCTACCTCTCGTAGCACCGCCTGTCCAGAGTTACCACGATATCCAGCCAAGCCAGAGCCCATAATGACTTGTGGCTGTGCAGGTAAGCCTTGGGTCTTGAAGCACCCATCCATCCCTTTGTGCCTGGGTGGATCTTTCCGCGTGAATACTGGCCATCTCCAGCATCACCTAGGCTAACCACTGGTTTCTCCAGGGCGCCGTTCAACCATCATCCACCCAGAGGTATGTTGAAAACTTGGAGTATTGAAATCTTGATCATTATGTAGGTCTTGAAATTATTAACTCTCTCAACTCTCATGAATCACACAACCAACCCCGTCTACTAATAGCATAGCAAAAGGTAAAACAACGTTTCCCGGGGGCCAATGTTGTCAAAGGGGGTTGAGAGAGGTATCTACCACATGATACTACTACAATGTAACCAAGTTTCCAACTAACCTATCTTGCATGCAACTGGGGAGATGGTAGAACTAATGCATATAAAACATGGGTAAAACATGATCAAAGTGACTTGCCTGATTGATGATCTTCGTACGTGCGTGACTCTAAGTAACAAGCTTCGCACTCTGGATAATCTAACGAAACAAACAATGCACTCAAAATAAGCATACAACCAAAATAAGTACTCATAACATTCAGCAAAGAAGTACTAAACAAACAAGGCAACCAATGCACAAAAGTCTCTAGCAAGAGAAACACACAAAGTTTTGTTTTCCAAAAGGTGAGGGATGAAAACACTATTGACATAATAAAACTATTTTGAAATGACAAGACAATTGTTGTCAGCAAAGAAACAATAGCATATTTTATTAATAAACAGAATATAATCAATTTAAGTTTGTTGGGAAAACTTTAGTAGAGTTTATACTAGTTTGTGATAAACACTATATGAATCAACTATAGTTATATTAACAAAAAGAATGAAAACTAAACTTATTATTTTGTTAACAAAACATGTTCTTACAGAAAATAACTTACAAATAAATTTGTCTTAGAAAACAGAATTAATTATACAAAACTTATTTGAAAACAAAACTATTACTAGTTAGTTGTTTTAATCAAATTATGCCTATTTGAAAAGAAGTTGTGATTCCTATGTTAAATGAAATTAAACTAGGCAAATTTATATTTTTATTAACAGTAAGTGAAAACACTAAATGTTTACTAACAGAACCTAATAAACAAATAAAACCAAATTCTAAATCAAACTAATCAAAATTAAGTTTATAAAACTATATTATAATAATAAGCAGATTCTGTTTATAGCTAAAACACTAATCAAATATGTCATGAAAATCCTCAAACTAAACATGAAGATAGTCCTAACTAATATCAAACAGTAGCAAAAAGAATCATATAAAAATCTATTTTTAAACTCTAGTTATTCAGATTTGAAGATTTTAAGAAAATTTGATTCAATTCAAATTTTATAGTTCAAATTTGAAATTTAAAAGTACAGGGTGAAACTACATGAAAAATGTGAGCTATTGCAAAAAGAATCAACTCAAAACTCTAAACAGATTAAAAGATATAAGCAAAACAAAATTGGAAAACACTCTGTTAATTAAAACAAAACAGAAATTAAAAAAAAAGATTGCGTCGGTCAGGGGGCTACGTGGCGCAATCCTATTGGTTGGCTAGCGTGCGCGTTAGAAGATTTAGAGCGGGCGACTGATGCTAGGAGGATACCGGTTCGGTTTTAAGTGATTTCTAATCGGGGCCGTCGGTTTCGAATCGGAGGGATGGGAATGCTCACGGGGGAGGTTGCCGACGTCGGGGTTTCTCCGGTGATCCGAAGACGGCGAGGAACGATGGCGAGGCGTTCCGGTGGTCGGGGAGGACGGGGAGGTGGTCCGGGCGACGGGGACGGTCCTCCGGAGTCGATTGGTGGCGACGGCGAGGCGTACGGTGGTCGGGTGTGGTGGCTACGCTCGACGGCGACGTCCGGTGGTGGTGGAGCTCCGACGAGAAATTGACGGCGTATCGGTGAGAGAGAGAAGGGGCTCGGGGGGGGGGGAAATGGACGCGGGGGTGGTCCGGTTTATATAGGGGCGCTCGGGGTGCGGGGGAGTAAAGGGAGAGAGAGATCCGGCGAGAGGGAAACGGTCGGCGGCGGCTCCGGCGTGCGCGGGGGAGAGAAAGGAGATGACCGTTTCGGGGCAACGGTCGGTCGGGTGGGGCCCGGATGTCAGCGAGAGGGAGCGCGTTCGTTACGCGTCGGTCGGCCGGTTTCTAATTAATTCGCGAGTAACTGTCGTGGGCCGGCCCGTTTAATACCGGAAACAGTTACCGTTTTTCTTTAATAATTTTACAGAGACATTCAAAAGCTTTTAAAGCATTCAAACCGTCTCCAAAAATAGGGGTATTATATATCAAAATTAACAGAATAATAAATGCTATTTAATGAACATTTCTATTCTGTCATTTGAACACTTTGAAAAAATATTATTTTCAGAAATTGCCTAATTGTTTTTAGATCCTTTTTTGCAAATATTTTCAAAATAACCCCTGGTTATTTTGTTCAAATAATTCACCAATTAGACCCTGGTGTGGAGTGTCATGTTACTCCTCTCTTATTATGAACATTTAACCAAAATTTCAAATAGGGAAAGCAACATAGGGAAAAGTAGAAAGGACTTTCAGAAAAATCAGAAATGGCATTTCAACTAACACATACAATCAAGCAATGGTGATGATAGATGCATAGCTATATCATAACATTCCAAAATAAAATTTTGGGATGTTACAAACCTACCCACCTTAAGATGAATCTCGCCCTCGAGATTCGGGTTGGCTAGAAAATAGGTGCGGATGGTCTCTACGAAGGTCTTCTTCGCGTTCCGAGGTGGCTTCCTCCTCGGTATGGTGACTCCACAAAACTTTGCAGAACTTGATGATCTTGCTGCGGGTAACTCTGTTGGCAGTCTCGAGGATCTTGACAGGCTTCTCCTCATAAGTCAGATCACTTTCAAGCTGTATGGCCTCTAGGGGCACGATGTCTCGCAAAGGGATGTCAACCATCTCAGCATGACATTTCTTCAGCTGGGAAACATGGAACACATTATGAACTTCGGACAATCCTTCTGGCAATTCCAGTTTGTATGCAACTTCGCCTCTGCGTTCAAGAATTTTGTAGGGGCCTATAAATCTGGGTGCTAATTTTCCTTTAACACCAAATCTCTTGGTTCCTCGAAGCGGGGATACACGAAGATATGCTCGGTCTCCCACTTCATACATCACTTCTTTACGTTTGCTGTCAGCATAACTCTTCTGTCGAGATTGAGCTATCTTGAGTCTGTCACGAATCAACTTGACTTTCTCTTCAGAATCTCGGATAAGGTCGGGACCAAAAAGTTGTCGGTCTCCAACACCATCCCACGTCAGTGGTGTTCTGCACCTCCTTCCGTATAGAGCTTCGAAAGGAGCCATCTTTAGACTGGTCTGGTAACTGTTGTTGTACGAGAATTCTGCGTAAGGCAAGTTATCATCCCAACTAGATCCATAATCTAGCGCACAAGCTCTCAACATGTCTTCCAGAATCTGGTTGACTCTCTCAGTCTGTCCATCTGTCTGCGGATGAAAGGCTGTACTGAACTCTAGCCTTGTACCCAAAGTTTCATGTAACTGATGCCAAAACTTTGAGGTGAATTGTGTTCCTCTATCTGACACGATACTCCTCGGAACTCCATGCAGACACACGATCCTGGTCATATATATCTTGGCTAGCTTAGCACTGGTATAGGTGGTTTTCACTGGAATGAAGTGAGCCACCTTGGTCAAGCGATCTACCACTACCCAGATGGAATCATAACCTGAACGGGTCTTGGGCAATCCTGTGATGAAATCCATACCAAGCTTTTCCCATTTCCACTCGGGTATCGGCAGAGGTTGAAGTAACCCTGCTGGTTTCTGATGTTCTGCTTTTACTTGCTGACAAACATCACATATCGCAACATGCTCTGCAATATCTTTCTTCATACCTGTCCACCAATAACTTTCCTTTAAATCCAGATACATCTTGGTGTTGCCTGGGTGTATCGAGTAAGGTGAATCGTGGGCTTCCTGAAGTATCAACTTCCTGAGCTCTGGTTCATTGGGCACATAGATTCGGTTCTCAAACCACAAAGTTCCGTGTTCATCCTCACGAAAACCTTTAGCTTTACCATCTTTCATTCTCTGTTTAATCTCAGCTATCTCCTTGTCCGATTTCTGGGCTTCACGAATTCTTTCGGTCAAGGTGGACTGAATTTCCAGTGTACCAACATATCCTCTTGGAACTATCTCTAGCTTGAGCTCTCTGAGATCATCGACTAACTCTTGAGGTAATCCTCCAGCTGTGAGTGTGTTCACATAAGTTTTCCGACTCAAGGCATTGGCTACAACATTAGCCTTACCTGGATGGTAGTGTAATCTCATGTCATAGTCCTTGATTAACTCTAACCATCTCCTCTGTCTGAGGTTCAACTCTTTCTGCGTGAAGATATACTTCAGGCTCTTATGGTCGGTGTAAACATCACAACTATTTCCGATAAGGAAATATCTCCAAGTCTTGAGTGCGTGCACTACGGCTGCTAGTTCCAAATCATACGTGGCATAATTTAACTCATGAGGTCATAGTTGTCTGGAAGCATAGGCTACAACTTTTCCATCCTGCATAAGTACTCCTCCAAGTCCTTGACGTGAAGCATCACAGTAAACTTGAAAATCCTTCCGAATATCGGGCAAGATCAATACTGGGGCTGTGACCAAACGTTCCTTCAACTCCTGGAAACTGGCTTCACATTCCTTAGTCCAAATATACTTGGATTCTTTCTTCAACAACTCTGTCATGGGCTTGGCAATCTTTGAGAAATTCTCAATGAACCTCCGGTAATAACCGGCAAGTCCGAGGAAACTGCGGATCTCCTTAACTGAGGTGGGTGACTTCCACTCGGTGACGGCTTCAACCTTAGCGGGGTCTACGGCTATTCCTTCTCCGGAAATAACATGTCCAAGGAATCCGACTTCCGTCAACCAAAATTCACATTTGCTGAACTTGGCATATAACTGATGCTCTCTTAGCTTCTCCAGAACTAAACGCAAATGTTCCTTATGCTCTTCCTCGTTCTTGGAGAATATCAGAATGTCATCGATGAACACCACAACAAACTTGTCTAGGTATTAAATGAATACTTTGTTCATCAAATTCATGAAGTAGGCAGGAGCATTAGTCAATCCAAAAGACATGACCGTATACTCATACAAGCCATACCTCGTGGTGAAAGCTGTTTTGGGTATATCCTGTTCACGAATCTTCAACTGGTGATACCCTGATCGAAGATCGATCTTGGAGAATACTTTGGCTCCTACGAGCTGATCAAACAAATCATTAATCATCGGCAGAGGGTACTTGTTCTTGATAGTCACCTCGTTCAAGGCACGATAGTCAACTACCATTCTCATGGATTTATCCTTCTTCTCCACCAAAAGAACTGGGGCTCCCCAAGGTGAAGAACTTGGGCGAATATAACCTTTGTCCAATAACTCCTTAATTTGCTTCTTGATTTCCAACAGATCATTTGCGGGCATCCGATAGGGTCTCTTGGAAATTGGAGCTGTCCCTGGCTGTAGCTCTATTAAGAACTCAATTTCCCTATCTGGTGGCATTCCTGGTAATTCTTCCGGAAATACATCTGGATATTCTTTTATCACAGGTACTTCCTCCTGAACAACTCCTGTGAGAGAATTTAACCGAGCACTCATACGTGTGCGTCGGGATACATACTTAATCCTCTTGTTCTCCGGGGTGGTGAGTGAAACAGACTTGCTAGGGCAATCAAGATTTCCTTCATACTTGGTCATCCAATCCATGCCTAGGATTACATCCAATCCTTGTGACTCTAAGACGATGAGGTCGGTGGGAAAAACATGGTTCCCTATATTGAGTTTCAAGGCATGGCATCCTATCCCTGCCATCATCATACCTCCTAGGGAACTGACCTGAATGGGCTGACTAAGGGTTTTGGTGGGCAAACCATACTTATCCACAACTACCCTTGATATGAATGAATGAGTTGCACCCGAATCAAAAAGTACTGTAACAGGACGTGAATGCAATAAAAACTTACCAACCATAGTCTCGGGCTGATCATAGACTTCTTCCACATCGATGTGATTCACTTGAGCACGGGGAAACGGATTGGGCTTCTTGGCTGCGGAGTTGCCGTTGTTAGTGCCGTTTCCATTGCCTTGCTTGCTCTGGGGACACTCAGTAGCATAGTGCCCTGTCTTCTGGCACTTGAAACAGGTAATGTGACTCAGATCCTTCTGAGCAGGAACTTGACGGTGCTGGTTGTTGTTCCCATTCCCATTGTCACTCTTGAAGTTACCATGGTTGGAACGGTTGTTCCCATTTCCTCCATGATGGTGACCTCCATGGTTGTGCACAGCATGAGTGTGCTTTCCAAACTTACTGTTTCCTGATCCGGTATTCCCGGAGTACGGGGAGTAACGAGGCTTATGATGAGCTCCAGAGTTGAACTTCCCCTGAGTGTACTTCCGCTTGCGGTTCTCAATCTGCTGTTGTTTACCTTCCAGAATAAGTGCCTTATCCACCAGCTCTTGGTAGTTGTTGAAATTAGCCACTACCAGCTGTATGCTCAACTCATCATTGAGTCCTTCCAGAAACTTTTCTTGCTTGGCCGCATCATCGGCCACATCTCCTGGGGCATAACGTGACAATGTGTTGAAGTCGTCCACATATTGGGCCACGGAACGATTACCCTAGCGCAAGTTGCGAAACTCGCGCTTCTTTAGACTCATGGCTCCAGCTGAAACATGAGCTGTGCGGAAAGCAAGCTTGAATTGCTCCCAAGTCACATCTGCAATAGGATAAGTGGTGGTGTAATTCTCCCACCATGATGCTGCTGGTCCTTCCAGTTGATGTGCGGCAAATCGCACTTTCTCAGCGTCAGTGCATCCAGCGGTGACAAGTTCTCTCTCCATCTTACGGAGCCAGTCATCTGCCACAATGGGCTCAGTACTGCTGGAGAAAGTTGGAGGATTCAACCTCAGAAAACGGGTGAGATTATCAGTCTGGGGTGGATGGTTGTTGTTGTTGTTGTTGTTGTTGTTGTTGTTGTTGTTGGTCTGATTCTGAATCAATAGTTGCATCAGTGCATTCTGTTGCTGAAGGAGTTGGGTGAGTTCCGGTGGAAAAGTGAAATCGGTCTCACGTCGTGGAGGCATCTTGCTGTTTTCAGAGGGATGAGAATTAGAATAGAACAAGGGTCTAGAAGAAATTCACTACCCATATGCAATGCAACAACCATATCACACCAAACATTCAATCATTTATTCAATCAATGACAAACATCGAGATACAAATCTCAGACAAACTAAACATCGACCTACGCTTTAACGTCGAAAAAAATAAAAGATACATTGGAGGGCATAACTAATGTTTTTCCTCAGAAGTGCATAGTCGTAGGTCCTCCGGTGGTGCTTTCCTCATAGTCTTCATCGTCGCTGATGAAGGGTGCCATGTCTCCTTCGGGGTGAAGGTTTTCCCCCATGTCTAGATGCTCCTCCAGAGTGGCGATGCGTGCATTCTGCTCATCAATCCTCTCTAGGAAGTCCTTCACTTCATGCTCGTGTTCATAGTTGGCCTCTCGCAGATCAGCTTCAAGGTCCAGCTCGCGGTTCATCAGATTCTTGATAGTCTTCGTGTCAGCACGAACTCGAAGCTCCAGAGTCCTGATGTGAGTCTCCAAGGTCTGGATATAGGAGATAGTGGTGTCTGCAGTGGGATTGGTGATGATGTTGCCATGGGCATCTCTGCGGCAAACCATGTTGAGTCCTGGTGAAATGGTTCCACCTCTGTATTCCTCCTGAATACGTCCAAGGGCACGATGAATGGCCATGTCTCTCCCAAGTATCCAACTGGGTGCCACGAACTTGAGGTCGATGGGTTCCTTCCGGTTTCCAAAAGTCTTCCCTGGAATATGCACCTCGATCCTGTAGCGTCCATCTTGGGGAAATGACATGATAGGAATCCCGGTGATGCTCGGCAAAGCAATCCTTATGTCCTTGACGATCCTCATCAGCTCCTTACCAAAGGGCATCGTTGCGTCAGGCTGACAAAACTCTGTGATCAACACTGGGATGAAGGTGGCCATCTATAAATTTTGAAATAATCGGAGAGGAGTCAGAAACGAATAGATGAGAGTATAAGATATTTAAAGACAAAGAGAAACAATCCTAAGGCTTTCCAATCCTAGAGGTTACGTCCTACGGTCAGCGTGTGCTCTGATACCATTTCTATAGCGACCCGACCTGAAAGGCCAAGTCTCCGGTGTTTCCGTACCATCCCAAGATCATGCTGGTACACACACGGTACATCAATGTATATATCAAAGGGAAATCACACAGCATTATATTAATCGCAATCTCATATAGAGTCCTTTATTACAATATAAATTACAATAAAGTGGCTAAAGGCCAACTCATGAGAATATCTAAATCTTGCGGAAGCGTCGAAGGTAGATGAGTCCATCTGACTCCAAGGGCATCTCACTGAGCATAGAACGCGTCCTCACTCCTGGTCGGAAAAATACTCTGCAACATGATACGTTGCAGCCGTGTAGGTCAGCATATGGAATATGCCGGCAAAGTCACAAGAGAGGGGTGAAAATAATCAGCTAGTCTATATGCTTATATGGCAGGTGGTGGTGTAAGTTTTGCGTAAAGCCAAGTTTTTCCTACATCGAAGGGGGTTAAGCAAAATATTACTAAGTTGGTTGGTTAATGAGATGGTTCCACCAACCAATTCTCATACCCAAAATTATTAAATACCCACATCATCATATTATTTGTGTTGAGAGTTCCGGAAGTTCCAATTCCTTTGGCTCAAGTCGTCCATGACCGTGGACACGGCTAATCGATTAGGTTTTGTACTCTCTGCAGAGTTTTGCACACGTTCCCCACAAGATTTGGTCGCCTCCGTTTGATTTCTCGCACTTCAGGGTGTTTGAGAAACGGATGACCAAAACATGGTCTTCCAAAGGGTTTCCCTGCGACTCTGACGATGCCCATCCTTTCCTACCATTCTTCTACCTCTCGCAGCACCGCCTGTCCAGAGTTACCACGATATCCAACCAAGCCAGAGCCCATAATGACTTGTGGCTGTGCAGGTAAGCCTTGGGTCTTGAAGCACCCATCCATCCCTTTGTGCCTGGGTGGATCTTTCCGCGTGAATACTGGCCATCTCCAGCATCACCTAGGCTAACCACTGGTTTCTCTAGGGCGCCGTTCAACCATCATCCACCCAGAGGTATGTTGAAAACTTGGAGTATTGAAATCTTGATCATTATGTAGGTCTTGAAATTATTAACTCTCTCAACTCTCATGAATCACACAACCAACCCCGTCTACTAATAGCATAGCAAAAGGTAAAACAACGTTTCCCGGGGGCCAATGTTGTCAAAGGGGGTTGAGAGAGGTATCTACCACATGATACTACTACAATGTAACCAAGTTTCCAACTAACCTATCTTGCATGCAACTGGGGAGATGGTAGAACTAATGCATATAAAACATGGGTAAAACATGATCAAAGTGACTTGCCTGATTGATGATCTTCGTACGTGCGTGACTCTAAGTAACAAGCTTCGCACTCTGGATAATCTAACGAAACAAACAATGCACTCAAAATAAGCATACAACCAAAATAAGTACTCATAACATTCAGCAAAGAAGTACTAAACAAACAAGGCAACCAATGCACAAAAGTCTCTAGCAAGAGAAACACACAAAGTTTTGTTTTCCAAAAGGTGAGGGATGAAAACACTATTGACATAATAAAACTATTTTGAAATGACAAGACAATTGTTGTCAGCAAAGAAACAATAGCATATTTTATTAATAAACAGAATATAATCAATTTAAGTTTGTTGGGAAAACTTTAGTAGAGTTTATACTAGTTTGTGATAAACACTATATGAATCAACTATAGTTATATTAACAAAAAGAATGAAAACTAAACTTATTATTTTGTTAACAAAACATGTTCTTACAGAAAATAACTTACAAATAAATTTGTCTTAGAAAACAGAATTAATTATACAAAACTTATTTGAAAACAAAACTATTACTAGTTAGTTGTTTTAATCAAATTATGCCTATTTGAAAAGAAGTTGTGATTCCTATGTTAAATGAAATTAAACTAGGCAAATTTATATTTTTATTAACAGTAAGTGAAAACACTAAATGTTTACTAACAGAACCTAATAAACAAATAAAACCAAATTCTAAATCAAACTAATCAAAATTAAGTTTATAAAACTATATTATAATAATAAGCAGATTCTGTTTATAGCTAAAACACTAATCAAATATGTCATGAAAATCCTCAAACTAAACATGAAGATAGTCCTAACTAATATCAAACAGTATCAAAAAGAATCATATAAAAATCTATTTTTAAACTCTAGTTATTCAGATTTGAAGATTTTAAGCAAATTTGATTCAATTCAAATTTTATAGTTCAAATTTGAAATTTAAAAGTACAGGGTGAAACTACATGAAAAATGTGAGCTATTGCAAAAAGAATCAACTCAAAACTCTAAACAGATTAAAAGATATAAGCAAAACAAAATTGGAAAACACTCTGTTAATTAAAACAAAACAGAAATTAAAAAAAAAGATTGCGTCGGTCAGGGGGCTACGTGGCGCAATCCTATTGGTTGGCTAGCGCGCGCGTTAGAAGATTTAGAGCGGGCGACCGATGCTAGGAGGATACCGGTTCGGTTTTAAGTGATTTCTAATCGGGGCCGTCGGTTTCGAATCGGAGGGATGGGAATGCTCACGGGGGAGGTTGCCGGCGTCGGGGTTTCTCCGGTGATCCGAAGACGGCGAGGAACGATGGCGAGGCGTTCCGGTGGTCGGGGAGGACGGGGAGGTGGTCCGGGCGACGGGGACGGTCCTCCGGAGTCGATTGGTGGCGACGGCGAGGCGAACGGTGGTCGGGTGTGGTGGCTACGCTCGACGGCGACGTCCGGTGGTGGTGGAGCTCCGACGAGAAATTGACGGCGTCTCGGTGAGAGAGAGAAGGGGATCGGGGGGGAAATGGACGCGGGGGTGGTCCGGTTTATATAGGGGCGCTCGGGGTGCGGGGGAGTAAAGGGAGAGAGAGATCCGGCGAGAGGGAAACGGTCGGCGGCGGCTCCGGCGTGCGCGGGGGAGAGAAAGGAGATGACCGTTTCGGGGCAACGGTCGGTCGGGTGGGGCCCGGATGTCAGCGAGAGGGAGCGCGTTCGTTGCGCGTCGGTCGGCCGGTTTCTAATTAATTCGCGAGTAACTGTCGTGGGCCGGCCCGTTTAATACCGGAAACGGTTACCGTTTTTCTTTAATAATTTTACAGAGACATTCAAAAGCTTTTAAAGCATTCAAACCGTCTCCAAAAATAGGGTAATTATATATCAAAATTAACAGAATAATAAATTCTATTTAATGAACATTTCTATTCTGTCATTTGAACACTTTGAAAAAATATTATTTTCAGAAATTGCCTAATTGTTTTTAGATCCTTTTTTGCAAATATTTTCAAAATAACCCCTGGTTATTTTGTTCAAATAATTCACCAATTAGACCCTGGTGTGGAGTGTCATGTTACTCCTCTCTTATTTTGAACATTTAACCAAAATTTCAAATAGGGAAAGCAACATAGGGAAAAGTAGAAAGGACTTTCAGAAAAATCAGAAATGGCATTTCAACTAACACATACAATCAAGCAATGGTGATGATAGATGCATAGCTATATCATAACATTCCAAAATAAAATTTTGGGATGTTACAGTTTCTCGGACTGATCCATTTTGAACTCTTTCAAAATCTTGTCAAGGTATGTACTCATTGAAAGTCTCATCACGCATCTTGATCTATCTCTATAGATCTTGATGCTCAACAATTAGGTAGTTTTATCTAGGTCTTCCTTTGAAAAACTCTTTTCGAACAACCGTTTATGCTTTCCAGAAATTCTACATCATTTCCGATCAACAATATGTCATCCACATATACTTATCAAAAATTCTATAGTGCTCGCACTCACTTTATTGTAAATACAAGTTTCTCGTAAACTTTGTATAGACTCAAAAACTTTGATCACCTCATCAAAGTGTATAATCCAACTCCGAGATGCTTGCTTTAGTTCATAGAAGAATCACTGAAGCTTGCACACCTTTTAGCATCCTTACGACTGACAAAACCCTCTCGTTGTATCACATACAACCTTTCCTCAAGTAAACCGTTAGGGAAACTATGTTTTGATATACATCTGCCAGATTTCATAATTGAAAAATGCAGCAACTGCTAACATAATTCCAATAGACTTTAGCATCGCTATGAGTGATAAAGTCTCATCGCAGTCAACTCCTTGAACTTGTCGTAAACTTCTTTGCAACAAGTCGAGCTTTACAAATGGTGACATTTACCATGAGCGTCTGTCTTTATTTTAAACATCCATTTGTACTCAACGACTTGCGGTCCAACGAGCAAGTCTACCAAAGTCTATACTTGGTTTTCATACATGGATCCTTTCTCGGATTTCAAGGCCTCTAACCATTTGTCGGAATTCGGGCCCATCATCGCTTCTCCATAGCTCGTAGGTTCATTGTTGTCAAACAACATGACCTCCAAGACAGGGTTGTCATACCGCTCAGGAGCAGTACACATCCTTGTCGACCAACGAGGTTCGATAGTAACTTGATCCGAAGCTTCATGATCATAATCATTAACTTCCTCTTCAACCTACGTAGGCTTCACATAAACAAACTCCTGCGCTGCGCTACTCTCTAGTTGAACAAAAGGTTTAACAACCTCATCAAGTTCTATCTTCCTCCTACTCAATACTTTCGAGGGAAACTCTTTCTCGAGAAAAGACCCAGTTTTAGCAACAAGCACTTTATGCTTTGATCTGACATAGAAGGTTTACCCAACTGTCTTTAGGGTATTCTATGAAGATGCATTTGTCCGCTTTGGGTTCGAGCTCATTAGGTGAAAACCTTTTTCACATAAGTGTTGCAGCCCCAAACATTAAGAAATGACAGCTTAGGTTTCTAAGAAACCATAATTCACACGGTGTCATCTTAACGGATTTAGATGGTGCCCTATCTAAAGTGAGTGTAGTTGTCTCTAATGCATAACCCCAAAATTATAGTAGCAAAACGATAAGAGACATCATAGCAAGCACCATTTTCAATAGAGACCAACTATGACGTTCAAACACACCATGACACTATGGTGTTCCAAGTGGCGTGAGTTGTGAAACAACTTTCACATTGTCTAAAGTTGTATGCAAAACTCGTAACTCAGATATTTACCTCCACGATCATATCGTAGACATTTTTATCTTCTTGTCACAATGATCTTAAACTTCACTCTGAATTTTCTGGAACCTTTCAAACGATTCACACTTGTGTTTCATTAAGTAAATATACACTATATCGACTCAAATCATCAGTGAAGGTAAGAAAATAACGATATCCAACGCACGCTACAAGACTCATTGGATTGCATACATCAACATGTATCATTTCCAATGAATCACTTGCCCGCTCCATCCATCTTGAAACGGGGTCCTTAGTCATCTTGCCCAAGAGGCATGGTTCGCATGTTTCAACTGATTCGAAATCGAATGAGTCCAAAGATCCATCAACATGGAGTTTCTTCATGGCTTTATACCAATATGACATTTAGCGGCAGTGCCACAAGTATGTGGTACTATCATTATTAACTTTGTATATTTTGGCATCAATGTTATGAACATGTGTATTACTACGATCAAGATTAAACAAACCATTCTCACTGGGTGCATGACCATTGAAGGTATTATTCATGTAAACAGAATAAGCATTATTCTCTAACTTAAATGAATAGCCGTGTTGCAATAAACACGATCTAACCACGTTCATGCTCAAGACAAAACACCAAATAACATTTATTTAGGTTTGTCACTAATCCCGAAGGTAGAGAGAGCATGCGATGTTGATCACATCAACCTTGGAAACATTTCCAACACACATCGTCACCTCACCCTTATCTAGTTCTCCGTTTATTCCGTAGCTTTTATTTCGAGTTACTAACATTTAGCAACCGAACCGGTATGCAATACCCAGCTGCTACTAGGAGTACTCGCAAGGTACACATCATTAACACGTATATGAAATATACTTTTGTCGACGTTTCCAGCCTTCTATTCTACCAAGTATCTAGGGCTGTTCCGCTTCAGCGATTGCTCTCTTCATAATCGAAGCACTTAGTCTCGGGTTTGGGTTCAACTTTGGGTTGCTTCACTGGAGCAGCAACTGACTTACTATCCATCAAGTTTCCCTCCTTGCTCTTGCCCTTCTCGAAACTAGTGGTTTGACTAACCATCAACAATTGACGCTCCTTCTTGATTTCTACCTTCGTGATGTCAAACATCGCGAATAGCTCAGGGATCATTATTTCTATCCCTGGCATTTTATAGTTCATCAGCAAGTTCTAGTAGCTTTACTGACAGTGACTTGGAGAACTATATCAATCACTATCTTATTTGGAAGATCAACTCCCACTCGATTCAAGCGATTGTAGCACCCAGACAATCAGACCACATGCTCAACGATTGAGCTATTCTCTTTCATATTGCAGGCGAAGAATCTTGTTGGAGATCTCATATCTCGCAACACGGGCACGAGCCTGAGATCCTAATTTCATCTCTTAGAACATCTCATATGTTCCGTGATGTTCAAAACGTTTCGAAGCCTCAATTGTAAGCCATAATGCATGACGAACTAAACTATCAAGTAGTCATCAGAACGTGCCTGTCAGATGTTCACAACATCTACTGACAACGCTAGAGGGGTTGGTGCACCGAGCGGTGCACCACAATATTGCTACCATCATCTTTCAACTCTATTTCTCTCGGGACATATAAAAATTCAAGGGAGCTATAGCATGAGCTTGTAATCTACAACACAGTTTCCAAAGACACTACTGACTATGTTCATGATAATCAGTTCAATTAATCATATCACTTAAGAACTCCCACTCAAATTGCCATCCCCCCGGTCATTCAAGTGATACATGATCCAAATTCACCAACTCAAGTCCGATCATCATGTGAGTTGAGGTGGTTTCAATGGTGAACATCATCATGTTGATCATATCTGCTATATGACTCATGTTCGACCTTTCGGTCTCTTGTGTTCCAAGGCCATGTCTGTACATGCTAGGCTCACCAAGTTTAACCCGAGTGTTCTGCATGTGCAACACTGGCTTGCACCCGTTGTATGTGAACTTAGAGTCTATCACACCCGATCATCACATGGTGTCTCAACACGACGAACTTTCGTAATGGTGCACACTCGGGGAGAAGATAATTCATCTTGAAATTTAAGTGAGGGATCACCTTACAATGCTACCGTTGTCAGCAAAACAAGGTGCATACAAGGATTAACATCACATGCAAATCATAAGTGACATGATATGGCCATGAACTTGTTCTTTTCATCTCCATCTTGAAAGCACCGGCATGATCTCCATCGTCACTGGCATCACACCATGATCTCCATAATCTTGATCTTCATCAACATGTCGCCATCGGGGTTGTCGTGCCCATCATGCTTGTACTACTATTGCTACCGTTTAGTGATAAAGTAGAGCATTCATAGCGCTTAATGATTGACACGTAGGTCATAAAATAATTAAAGACAACCCTATGGCTCTTGCCGGTTTCCGTACTCATCGACATGCAAGTCGTGATATTATATAAAACACATGATCATCTCATACATCACATATATCACATCATGTAATTGGCCATATCACATCACAACATACCCTGCAAAAACAAGTTAGACATTCTCTTATTGTTGTTGCATGTTTTACGTGGCTGCTACGGGTCTCTAGCAGGAACAATTCTCATCTATGCAAAAACCACAACGGTGATTCACTAGTTGCTTTTCAACCTTCTCAAGGACCACCTTTGTCGAATCCGATCCAACTAAAGTGAGAGAAACTGGCACCCGCAAGCCATCTATGCAACAAGTTGCGGTTGAGGGAACTGGTCTCTCGTAAGCGTACGAGTATTGTTGGTCCGGTCCGCTTCATCTCACAATACCGCTGAACCAAAACATGACCAAGGGAGGAAGCAATTTAAGCATCAACGCCCACAAACTCTTTGTGTTCTACTCGAGATCTCATCTACACATAGACCTAGCTCATGATGCCACTATTGGGGAACGTTGCATGGGAAATAAAGAATTTCCTACGCACACACAAGATCTATCCATGGTGATGAACATCTACGAGAAGGATAGTGGATCTACATACCCTTGTAGATCGCTAAGCGGGAAGCGTTAAGAAATGCGGTTGGTGTAGTCGAACGTCTTCGCGATCCAAATTGCCGATCATCCTGTGATCTCATCACGATCCGTCCCGCGATCTAATCACGATCCGTCCTGCGATCTCATCACGTCCCGTCCCACGATCTTGATCATGGTCCTTCCGATCTTGCGCCGAACGGACGACACCTCCGCGTTCAGCACACGTACAGCTTGATGACGATCTTTGCCTTCTTGATCCAGCAAGTGGGAGCGGAGAGGTAGAAGGGTTCTCCAGCAGCATGACGGTGCTCCGGTGATGGTGGTGGAGCTATTCCGGCAGGGCTTTGTCTAAGCACTGCAGAAATCCGATCTAGAGGAGAAACTATGCACTAGAGGAACGGGTAGCACGTGGATGAAATTCTAGTGCCAAAAACCCTAAAACCTCTAGTACATATAGGAGGAAAAGAGGAGGAGTCTTGGATCCCAAGGATCCATCCCTTGGGTCGGCCAAACCAAGGAGGATTGGAGGATTCCTCCTCCAATACTAGTAGGACTAGGAGTCCTCCATATTTTTGCCTTTTTTGCCTTTTCCCACCTTTTTCTCTTTGGGCTTTTCTTGCCAGCCGCATGGGCCTTGTGTGGGACATACACCAGCCCACTAAGGGCTGGTATTTACTCTCCCACAGCCCATGTAGCCTCTTGGGTCGAAATACCCCTCCTGATGGTCTCCCGGTACACTACCGGCACTCCCGGTACACTACCGATGAGCCCAAAACCTTTCCGGCAACCAAAACAGGACTTCCTATATATCAATCTTTACCTCCGGACCATTCCGGAACTCCTCGTATGTCCGGGATCTCATCCGGGATTCTGAACAACCTTCGGTGAGCACCATACATAACTCTATACTACCGAAACGTCACTGATCCTTAAGTGTGCAGACCCTGTGGTTTCGAGAACTATGTAGACATGACCGAGACACCTCTACGTTCAATAAGCAATAGTGGGACCTGGATGCCCATATTGGTTCCTACATATTCTACGAAGATCTTTATCGGTCGAACCTTTATGTCAAGGATTCAGTTAATCCCGTATGATGTTCCCTTTGTTCTTCGGTATGTTACTTGCCCGAGATTCGATCATCGATATCTCCATACCTAGTTCAACCTCGTTACTGGCAAGTCTCTTTACTTGTTCCGTAATACAAGATCCCGTGCCTAACACTTAGTCACATTGCTTGCAAGGCTTATAGTGATGTTGTATTACCGAGTGGGCCATGGGATACCTCTCCGTCACACGGAGTAACAAATCCCAGTCTTGATCCATGCCAACCCAATAAACACCGTCGGAGATACCTGTAGGGAACCTTCATAGTCACCCAATTACGTTGCGATGTTTGATACACACAAGGTACTCCTCCGGTGTCAGTGAGTTGCATGATCTCATGGTCATAGGAACATATACTTGACATGCAGAAAACAGTAGCAATAAACTGACACGATCATATGCTACGTTTGTAGTTTGGGTCTTGTCCATCACATCATTCTCGTAATTATGTGATCCCGTTACCAAATGACATCTCATGTCCATGACTAGGAAACCACAGCCATCTTTGATCAACAAGCTAGTCTATTAGAGGCATACTAGGGACATGGTGTTGTCTATGTATCCACACATGTATCTGAGTTTCCGATCAACACAATTATAGCATGGATAATAAACGATTATCATGAACAAGGAAATATGATAATAACTAATTTCTTTTTGCCTCTAGGGCATATTTCCAACAATCACTGCTAGAAACCGCGGGTGATCCATAATGCCGGCTGTATCTGCGGCTGGGGATGGGGGTTGAATGCACGCCACTCCGGCTGTAAGTGTACTTCTCCTGCTGGGCCATCGCCGTCTGCAGGTATCCAATAGCGTTCTGCACCTCCTCTACGAAAGGCGCCTTGTCCAGGACAGGGATTGTACCAAGCTAGGTCGCAACCGCCACCATGATTTCCGCCAGTGTTGGGAAAGACATTTGCGTGGCCTGGTTCTGTTGGAGCGGATTAAGCTGCTGAACCGCGAGTCGGCTTCCAGGTACTTCTGATGTCCATCCTGTTGCGGACGTGTTGAAAATGTTTCTGGCCTCGTGCTGATCCGGCAAGCGGGACTGATGCATCATCCGCTGAACCACAGCTGCAAACTACTGCTCCAGCTCAAAGCGGAAAGCATCTGACCTAGGGCGCTCCACCTCTGCCTTCATCTAATCCTTCAACGCATTGGTCTCCTGTTGGACATCGGTCATCTGGTCCTTCAGCCTCGCGATCTCCGGGTTCCGAGCCGCTTGATTTTCAGCTATGACCTTGGTGGCCATCAAGGTTCTAAGCTCGTTCATCATACCCAGAAGAACCTAAGCCAGCGGCCTACCAGCCCTCGATCCAGTTGTGCAGGCAGCTGTGCTGCACGGGGTTGGTGCTGAACCTGCCATGAAGACGGCATCACCACTCGGCTCATAATCCTCCGGCTCGTGATATTCTGACTCGGGGTAAGGCTCGACGTAGCTCCCGAGCCTGCCATTGTGAAGTTGGTAAATTGATTCCGTCTCTCCGCTCGAAGATCCATCCTCCAAGCAGATGAGAGTTTCCTGCAACATAGAATCTTCAAGATCCATGCCCTGAGTAAAGCTGACGAAGACATGCTTCCTGGTCGGGTCAGCACGGGCAGATTGCTCGTGTTGGGCGGGTTGCGCGCGCCAGGCCGGCTCGACGATGTTGGGGCAGACGTCCGTCCCGGGTTTAGATCTGCCGATCTTGCCGATGAAGACGTGGATTCCGCCGAAGGGCATTCGGAAACCGTACTCAATTGGGTCGGCCTCGGGACCCCGGCCGGCATCGTTGATATAGAGCCAGCCATGGCAACTCTTGCTCATCCTGCCAACATCGGACCCCTCGATTCCTGGGAGAGAGCCCTTTGAGAACTCAACACCACCGAATGCTAGCCCCATGGTGGACGCCAACTATCGTGGTTTTGTCACAGTAGATGTTCAAAGACTTAGGTTCGAGGCCATCGCTAAGGTGATGGACTCAAAGGGGCTGGTTGAGACGAGGGACACGAGTTTACCCAGCTTTGGCCCCTCAGGAAGAGGTAAAAGCCTACGTCCTGCTTGTGTTTTATTGATTGGAGTATCGATTACAAGGGAGCGGATTCACTTGACCTAGTTCTTGATTGATTGGTTTCTATCTAAGCCGCCCCGGGGTCTCGCCTTCATATAGGAGGTTGGGGTCGTGGGTTACACGAGTCCTACACCGACTTACAACGTTGACAATCTTGTCTCTAAGTCGCCTTGCCATCTTGGGCAAACCGTCTCCGGGCGGTTTAACCGCCTGGGTCTTCATACCATCTTATGCCTGGGCCTTCTGTTTGGCCCATCTTGGTAAGCCACAGTACAGCCAAGCCTACGTCTTTCGGCCCGCATCGCTAGCCTTGCTTATGACCCGCCAGGTATGACCCTGCCGCACCTAGGCGGGTCTTACCACGGGGTTATATCCCCAACACCCTTCGGTGATACTGATGCATATGTAGTTAGTTCTGATGTAATTCTTGCTGAGTACCCTTGTACTCATGTTTTCTTAAATTATGTTTTTGAAGAGTAGATGTCAGTCTCATTAGTGGTACTTACGACTTGAAGTTCGATGTTGACCGGATTAGCTTGGGAATCCGAGACAGAATTCTGGTTCCTTTGGTAGGGTCGTTGTGGCTTTTCAGGCTCCTCCAACCACTTCTGTAGATGTCTGTACCCAGACATGTTTAACTTTTGCTTTTTTGTTGTAATGCTCTGAATGTTGGGTCTTGTGAGCCCTTCTTGTAACATCTTATTGTGTAGGATCTTCCAAGCCTTCTAAATAAATGTTGTAATGTTGTATGGTTATGTTGTGATGCCATAGTTGTATCTATGCATACCGGGCATGCCGTGCGTACGTGTGACATGTAACTGTGTGTATGGGATTCGACAACTAGTTGTGTGCCTTTAGTAGTACTCTTTACGGGGAAATGCCTCTTTGTGCTTCCACCGAGCCTTGGTAGCTTGCTAGTGCTTCGGACACATTCATTGACCGACGTGTATCCTTGTTTGCTGTTGTGTCTGTCCTTTCGGAGAAATGTCTTGCAGTGTAATGGAGTCCCTGTAGCATGCTACGACTCGTCTACGTGCAGTATTGACATTTATGTCCCACGGCGTAATGTAGTCCTTGTAGCTTGCTATGGCTCGTCTACACATGCTAGAGATCGACACCTGCATTGCTGAGTTACGTATGCCTGTCCATATACGGATGTGCCACTTGGGTTCTACGACTAGTCACGTCGGCCTGGGTTGTTTAACATTTGAATGCTAGCGACACATTCACATACGTGAGTCAAAAGAAGCAAACGGTCCCGGCCCAGGTAAGGTGGCAGCCGTGGAGATAACCGTGCGTGAGGGCGCAAGGTGATGTGATGTGTTACATGCTAGATTGTTTTTGCTTACATTTCGGTGGATTAGTTGCTAGCTAGGGTTGATTTCTAGGGTCCTTGCTAGGATTGCTAGGATTAAATTGTTAATGAAATTAGACAGTTAATAAGAAAACTGGGTCAAAAATGAGTCAAAATGTGTTTTGGACATGTTTCATATTTTTTATGTGAAAAAACGAAATTCTTAGCTTACTTGTAAGAAGATAACTAGAAAGTAAAACATTAAGCAATAAGAAAATGTTCTTGTAGAATTTTTTTCGACATTGACGATGCTCGGCCCGCATCCTCGTCGTTGAGTCGGCGGTGGCATCCTTGAGAGGCTCCATTGTTCGGGACTCGGCTCCGCCGGGCTGGCACTGGTAGGTGCTACCTTCCTGGGCTCGGAGCTTGGTGAGAAATCAGGGTCTCATCATCTACCCGGAGCTGCTTTGGTGGCGGTCATGTGGGACACTTTCGATGCAGAGGGAGTGTGGGTGTCCAAATTGAACAATGGGAGAAATAAAGAAGGATCACAAGACACAACTTGGAGACCGCTAGATCTCTTTGCTTCATCATGGAGACCTTGGTGTTATTCTATTTTATGACATTTACCTAGGAGGCAAGACTAGGTCCTATGAGAGAGAAGTTTTTTGGTTTATATTAACTTGGCATGATCGATTAGGATGATTATTATTGGGCCATTTGCATTTCTATCCCTAACTCGAACCACCTACTCAATATGCCCCTAATTTCAAAGTCTGCTCAAATTTGCCCCTCCACCATTAGGTGCCCTTACAGAAATGCCCTTCTACTATGTTACCGTTCAGTCAAAGAGCTTTGACCATCCTGAAAAAATAGCAAAAAAATCTAAATTTTGTGATATCGAAAATACTGATATGTGCAAGGTGCGTGCAAATTTTTGTGCTATTTGGACAGTCGAGGAGCTCGTGGCGAGGAAAAAGAGTTAATCTGTACTCTTGTGAAAAGTAAATTTGAAATA
The DNA here is from genome assembly GCA_022496015.1 of Hordeum marinum. Taxonomy (NCBI): domain Eukaryota; kingdom Viridiplantae; phylum Streptophyta; class Magnoliopsida; order Poales; family Poaceae; genus Hordeum; species Hordeum marinum. The sequence continues at coordinate 435,379,144 of CM039672.1, read as the reverse complement.
AAATAGCAAGAAAAATCAAAAAATATGAAATTTTTTGGCATCAATGAGGCTTGGGTGCACAATGTGCTTGCAAATTTTTGTGATCAAATGACATGCGAGGAGCTCTACAAAAAAAATAGTCATTTTTTCCGAAGTTTTTTCCCGAGCAAAATTTTGTTTTTTTCTGCACGAGCTCCTACAGTGTCCAAACACAACAAAAATTTGCACACAACTTGCACACCCTAGACTCTTTGATGCCAAAAGTTTTCATATTTTTTGAATTTTCTTGCAAAGTTTTTTGAATTTAATGTTCACAAGGCTACATAGTTACTGTTTTTTCTTTGCCACGATCTCCTGTAATGTCCAAATAGCACGAAAAATTGCATGCATCTTGTGAACCTGAGTATCTTCGATCCCACAAAATTTCAGATTTTTTTCCTATTTTTTCAGGACGGTCAAAGCCCTTTGACCCGCTTTGTCCGGACGGTAATGGCGCAAAAGGGCATTTTTGTAAGGGCACCTAATGGCGAAGGGGCAAATTTGAGCAGGCTTTGAAATTAGGAGCAAATATGAGTAGTGGGTTCTAGTTAGGGACACAGATGTAAAATACCCATTATTATTATGTTTTTTCTATTTTATGTGATTCGTGTCAGACATGATCACTTGCATCCATCTACTTTAATCTATCTTATTGCTAGCACAATAATTATTAATGATGTATATTATGGTGTATAACCATGTGTAAATACAAAATAAATATAAAAAAGAAATATCTGCATTTAATATTAGCGTGGGTTTGAAAAACACGCTATTGCTAACTGCTAATATTTTGGTATAGCGATGGGCAAACGACGCTACTACTAAGAGTTAGCTATAGCGCCATACTTGTAGCACCTCCTCTTGCGCTACTACAAGCCCTCTTTCCAGTGCTACTACTAGACTTTCTCATAGTAGTGCAAAACTATGTCTTCTGATAAGCAAAGTGTTCTTTAGGGTACACGGGAATTTCAGCTAGTCACTTTCATCATGTTTGTTTGATTCATGTTCTCTACTTCGATAATTTGATATGTGGGTGGACCGGTGCTAAGGTGTTGTTCTTACTTGAACTAAGAACCTGCTTATGACTAACCCCCTCGCAAGCATCTGCAACAACGAGAAAAGTATTAAGCCAAAGTCAAAACATAGCATTAAACACGTGGACCCAAATCAGCCCCTTACGAAGTAGCACATAAACTAGGGTTTAAGATTCTGTCACTCTAGCAACCCATCATCTAATAAATACTCCACAATGCATTCCCTTAGGCCCAAATATGGTGAAGTGTCATGTAGTCGACGTTCACATGACACCACTAAGGGAATCACAACACACATATCATCAAAATATCGAACACATATCAAATTCACATGATTACTTGCAACATGACTTCTCCCGTGACCTCAAGAACAAAGGTAACTGATAACCCACAACTATAGGGGATTAGTTGTAGCCTATTTAGGTAAGTAAGAGTGTCGAACCCAAAATGGAGCTAAAGGTAGAACAAATATTCCCTCAAGTTCTATCGACCATCGATACAACTCTACGCACGCTTAATGTTTGCTTTACCTAGAACAAGTATGAAACTAGAAGTACTGTGTAGGTGTGATACGATAGGTTTGCAAGATAATAAAGAGCACGGAAATAAAAACTAGGGGATGCTTAGATAAAGAAACAACTAAGTTAGTTTAACGAGTGTGGAAAAGTGGTGGCAGGAGTTGTGGAATTGGCCCTAGGCAATGGATGACTAGACCAATAATCATTATTGCAATTTTATATGATGGAGAGACATAAGCTAACATACTTTCTCCAATTGGATCATATGCACTTATGATTGGAACTCTAGCAAGCATCCGCAACTACTAAAGATCACTAAGGTAAAACCCAACCATAGCACTATAAGGTATCAAGTCCTCTTTATTCCCATATGCAACAACCCACCTACTCAGGTTTATGCTTTTGTCACTCAAGCAACCCATCATTGGAAAATAATGAACACATTTCCACACCCTACAGCGAGGATCCCTCATGCTTGCGCGACACGGAGAGCACCATAGGACAGCACCAATAATAAAACATGCAACTCAAACCAATCATGATCATCAATCAACCAATAGGACAAAATAGATCTACCCAGACATCATAGGATGGCAACGTATCATTGGATAATAATATGAAGCATAAAGCACCTTGTTCAAGTAGAGGGTATAGCGGGTTGTGGGAGAGTGGACCGATGTAGATAGATGGGGGAATGTGATGGAGGTGTTGGTGAAGATGACAGAATTGTTGGAGTAGATGGCCATCACGATGATGGCCCTAGCGGCGTTCCGGTGCCACCGGGAGAGAGGGGGAGAGAGCCCCTCCTTCTTTTCTTCCTTGACATTACCCATAGAAAAGAGAAGGGTTTACCCTCTGCTCCATGTCCTCCATGGCGGCGAAGGTGCGAGAGCCCCTTCGAGATTGGATCTATCTCTCTGTTTCCTTCTGTTTCTGCGCTCCCAGATTTTGGCCTTTCACCGTTGCTTAAATATATTTCTTTCGGACGAAGGACAGCTCCAACCGACCTAAGGGGTAGACACAAGTCTTCAGGGAGCACCCTACCCCCCAGGACGCGCCTGGCAGGACTGTGGGCCCCTCGGGCAACGCCTTTGTTGATTCCACTTCCCAAAATTCACAGATATTCCAAAAAATCTCCGTAAGTTTTTATCCCGTTTGGACTTTGTTTGATATGGATTTTCTGCGAAACAAAAAACATGCAACAAACAGGAACTGGCACTAGGCACTGGATCAATATGTTAGTCCCAAAAATAGTATAAAAAGTTGCCAAAAGTGTATGAAAGCTGTAGAGTATTGGCATGAAACAATCAAAAACTGTAGATACGATGGAGACGTATCAGCATCCCCAAGCTTAATTCCTGTTCGTCCTCGAGTAGGTAAATGATAAAAAAGGTAATTCTTGATGTAGAATGCTACCTAGCATAATCTTGATCATATAATCTAACCATGGCAGAATATTAAGATACGAGTGATTCAAAGCAATAGTCTATATTGACATAAAAACAGTAATACTTCGAGCACACCAACAAGGCAATTGTATCCTTTCGAAATAACATGGCCTTAGAAAGTTATCCCTACAAAATCATATGGTCTGGCTATGCTCCATCTTCCCCACACAAAGTATCTAAATCATGCACAAACCCGATGAGAAGTCTAACAATTGTTTCACACTTTTTATGTTCTCAAACCTTTTCAATTATCACGCAATACATGAGAGTGAGCCATGGATATAGCACTATAGGTGGAATAGAATATGGCGGAGGTGATGATGAAAAAGGAGAAGATATCTCACATCAACTAGGCATATCAATGGGCTATGGATATGCCCACCAATAGATATCAATGTGGGTGAGTAGGAATTGCCATGCAACGAATGCAGTTAGAGCTAAAAGTGTATAAAATCTCAAAAAGAAAACTAAGTGGTCGTGCAAACGATGAAAATTCCACTAGATATATTAAAGTGACAAAATAGGAGACTCTCAATCATGAAGATCATGGTGCTACTTTGAAGCACAAGTGTGGAAAAAGATAGTAGCATCGTCCCTTCACTCTTTCTCTCATTTTTTTTCTCTCTCTTTTTTTAGTGGGCATCTTTGTCCTCTTTTTTTATTTGGGCTTCACTAGCATCTTTTATTTTTTTGTAAAGTCCGGAGACTCCTCCCAACTTGTGAGGGCATCATGGCTTCCATCATCCTTTTCTCACATGGGACAATGCTCTAATAATGAAAATCATCACACTTTTATTTACTTATAACTCGATACCTAGAACAAAAATATGACTCTATATGAATGCTTACGGTGATACCGGGATGTGCAATGATCTAGCCTAGCAAATGACATCAAAAAACGGACAAGCCATGAAAACATCGTGCAAGTTGTCTTATGATCATGAAAAGCAATATGAAAATGATGGTGCATGTCATACTAAACGGAACGGTGGAAGTTGCATGGGAATATATCTCGGAATGGCTATGGAAATGTTATAATAGATAGGTATGGTGGCTTTTTTGAGGAAAATATATGGTGGCTGTTTTGAGGAAGGTGGGTTTGATGTACCGGCGAAGGATGCGCGGTACTATAGAGGCTAGCAAAGGTAAAAGGGTGATCGTGCGTATAATCCATGGACTCAGCATTAGTCATAAAGAACACACATACATATTGGAAAAGTCTATTAGTTATCAAACAAGGCTTTAGACGCATGATCCTAGGGAATAGGTTGGTAGGAGTTAACCATTGCGCACTCCCGACCCTCAGACAAAGGTTGACAATCATTAACCAAATCTCCGACTTCGTTACATAACGGTTCACCATACGTGCATGCTACCAGAATCACAAAATTCAACACATGTATTTCTCCAATTGACAACTACTCACTAGCAAGACTCTCATATTACCATCTTCATATCGCAAAACTATTGCAAGGAATCAAACATATCATATTCAATGATCTACAAGTTTTATGTACGATTTTATGACTAACCATGTGGATGACCAACTCCTGTTAACTCTCTAAATAGATATAAGTGAAGCTTGAGAGTTTAATTCTATCTACAAAAGATATGCCCACGCTCTAAAAAAATATAAGTGAAGCAAAAGAGCATTCTAAAAATGGCAGTTTTCTATGTGTGAGAAATAGGCAATTCAAACTTCAAATGATATAAGTGAAGCCCATGAAGCATTCTATAAAGCCATACTCAAAAGATATAAGTGAAGTGCATGAAGCATTCTATAAATCAACCAAGGACTTTCTCATACCATCATGGTGCATTATTAAAATAAAAATAAAAAGCACAGGACGCTCCAAGATTTACACATATCATGCGATGAATAAAAATATAGCTCCAAGTAAATTTACCCGTGGTTGTTAGAAGAAAGAGGGGATGACTTCCGGGGCATCCCCAAGCTTAGTTTCCTGGAAGTCCTTGAATATTACCTTGAGGTGCCTCGGGCATCCCCAAGCTTAGTCACTTTCCACTCCTTATTCCTTCATCCATCGTGATCTCACCCAAAACTAGAAAACTTCAATCACACAAAATTTAACAAAACCTTCGCAAGATCCGTTAGTATAATAAAACAAACCACAACTTTATGTACTGTTGCCAACCAATTCATATTTTATTTTTGCATTGTAGCTACTGTATTATAATTTTTCCATGGCTTATACCAAAGATACAATCGATAGTTTCATCAAAATGAGCAAAACAATGCATCAAAAACAGAATCTCTCTTCAATAGGACAGTCTGTAGCAATGTGGACATTCACCATACTTCTGTAACTCTTAAAATTCTGAAACATTAGGAAAACATAAAAAAAATTGATAGAACTGTTGTGTAAATATTTCAGAAACTTTTGACATCCCAGTAAAAAATGTAAATTCACACACTACAGGCAAAGTTTATATTTTTGCACTACACACACCAAACACGCAATCTAATCATCCTAAAGGAAAATCTTGGCACATTTTTTATAATACAATGGATTTATAAAAGGGGATAATTATTTTTGTTGACAAGTTTCTGTAATCAAGATTTGCAAAGTGTACATGGGCATGAAGAAAGTTCAAGGCTAGCCCCCATTTTCACAATGCTCGTCTCTCTCACTTTCACTTTTGTTTTTGAAATTTTTCTAGCTTCCCATCTTATTTTTGTTTTGTTTTTAAACTATATAAAATCACACAACAGAATTAAATAATATCTAAAACTTCCGGGTTATCTCCCTTGCAGCGGTTTCTTTAAAGCCATTAAGCTAGGCATAAAGTGATCAAGAAATGCATCCACCCGGATACCAAGGTATATCAAAGCTAATTATAATTAACAATGATTTGTAATTTAGTATTGAGCACAAAGTAAGATATATCATGCAGTAACGAAGTCTAACTCTCTTCCTATGCATCGGCATGTCATAAAAGAACAATTCATGCACACAAAGTAAAGGCCAATACATAGCATAAGCAGTTTCTTGCAATTTTATCATATTGGAAACATGGAAAGGATAAGATGTAGTTCCTGTCTCATAATAATTGCAAGTAGTAGCAGCAAGCACATGCGTATTATATGTATCAAAATCATCATGTGTAATAGTAAAAGGCAACCCATCTATATAATCCTTAATAAGTGCAAACTTCTCCAATATAGTGTAGTTGGGAGAATTCAAAAAGATAATAGGACTATCATGCGTGGGTGCAATAGCAAAAATTTCATTATTAGAATAAGTAAATGTAGCAAGTTCAGCTCCATAAGCATCTTTCGCATTGGCATCATGGCCACAAGCATAGCAAACATCAAGTTCATCAAAAAGGGATATTTCAAATGAATCCGAGGGATCATAGCAATAAACATAGCATTCATCCTTCGGTAAGCACGAAGGGAAATTAAACAATGTATGAGTTGAAGAGTTACTCTCATTAGAAGGTGGGAACGGGTAGCTAATCCGCTCTTCCTCCTTTGGTTCTTCGCTCTCCTCCTCATCTAATTCATCTAATGAACTCACAGTTTCAGCATTTTCGTCTTCCATAGATTCTTGCAAAATATTAGTCTCCTCTTGGACAGAGGAGGAGTCATCAATATACGTCTTAACATAAGCATTAGAAGCATAGTTTTCATGGCAATATTTAAATATGGTAAAACTTTTCGATTTGTAAAGAGTAGCATCATACTTTTCAATCAAAGAAGCAATTTCCTAAGTACCCTTAAAAGCAACAAATTCTTCAATTTGCTCGATACCATAGTAATTATAAACACCCTTGGAATAAGAACATATTATTCCATTATCATTAAACTCACATTGATAGGGAAGATGTTTTTTAGGGTCTTCAGAACAACAAGTAAAATCAAAAATTTTGCGTAAATTCCAAGCATAGCATCGCAAACTATTAATATCTTGCCATACAAGTTTCCCTTTTTGAGATAAGCGGTGTCGCACATAATAAGCATGCTCATTTAATGATTTTCCCTCAACTAAGCTACTTGGGGTTTCAGCACGAGCACAAACAAATCGAAGATGATCCAAATAATATTCTTCGGTAGTACGGAACACTAGTGGTTCCTCAACTTTTGGAGCAGCAAGTACATCTATTTTTTTGGTGTTTTGCATTTCCTACCCATATCTAAAGATAGAAAACAAATCAGAACAGCAAATAAAATCTACTTAGTGATAAAACAAATAGGCGCACACGAGAATATTCACCCCATGCTATTGCTCCCTGACAACGGCGCCAGACAAAGGTCTTGATAAGTAAGAGTGTCGTACCCAACAAGGAGCTAAAGGTAGAACAAATAGTCCCTCAAGTTCTATCGACCATCGATACAACTCTATGCACGCTTAACGTTCGCTTTACCTAGAACAAGTGTGAAACTAGAAGTACTGTGTAGGTGTGATAGGATAGGTTTGCAAGAAAATAAAGTGAACGGAAATAAAAACTAGGGCCCGCTTATATATAGAAATAACTAAGTTAGTTTAACGAGTGTGGAAAAGTGGGGGTAGGAGTTGTGGAATTGTCCCTAGGGCAATTGATAACTAGACCGGTAATCATTATTACAATTTTATAAGAGGGAAAGGCATAAGCTAACATACTTTCCCTACTTGGATCATATGGACTTATGATTGGAACTCTAGAAAGAATCCGCAACTACTAAAGATCATTAAGGTAAACTCGAACCATAGCATTATAAGGTATCAAGTCCTCTTTACTCCCATACACAACAACCCACCTACTCAAGTTTATGCTTCTGTCACTCAAGCAACCCACCATAGGAAAATCATGAACACATTGCAACACCCTACAGCGAGGATCCATGACGCTTGCGCGATATGAAGAGCACCATAGGACAGCACCAATAATAAAACATGCAACTCAAACCAATCATGATCATCAATCAACCTATAGGACAAAATAGATCTACTCAGACATCATAGGATGACAACACATCATTGGATAATAATATGAAGCATAAAGAACCATGTTAAAGTACAGGGTATAGAGGGTTGCGGGAGAGTGGACCGCTGTAGATAGATGGGGGAATGTGTTGGAGTTGTTGGTGAAGATGAGAGAGTTGTTGGAGTAGATCGCCATCACGATGATGGCCCCAGCAGCGTTCCGGAGCCACCGTGAGAGAGGGGAGAGAGCCCCCTCCTTCTTTTCTTCCTTGACCTTCCCCTAGATGAGAGAAGGGTTTACCCTCTTGTCCATGTCCTCCATGGCAGCGGAGGGGCGAGAGCCCCTCCGAGATTGGATCTCTCTCTCTCTCTGTTTCCTTCTGTTCCTGCGCTCCCAGATTCTAGCCTTTCACCGTTGCTTAAATATATGGGCATCCGTAACTCCGATCGGGCTGAAATTTTGAGGGGATTTTCCTTATAAAAATATATTTCTTTCGGCCGAAGGACAGCTCCAACCGACCTAAGGGGTAGACACAAGGGCTCAGGGCGTGCCCTACCCCCTAGGACGCGCCTGGCAGGCTTGTGCCTTCTGTTGATTCCTCTTCCCACAATTCACATATATTCCAAACAAAATCTCCATAAGTTTTTATCCCATTTGGACTTCGTTTGATATGGTTTTTCTTTGAAACAAAAATTTTGCAACAAACAGGAACTGGCACTAGGCACTGGATCAATATGTTAGTCCCAAAAATAGTATAAAAAGTTGCTAAAAGTATACAAAAGTTGTAGAATATTGGCATGAAACAATCAAAAAATATAGATATGATGGAGAGTATCAATAACTACAAACAAATAATATGCATTCTCAACATCAAAGGGGTATTGAATAGCATAATGGATCTGAACATATAATATTCCACAAAATAAACCATATAAATCAACTACACAAGGTAATCCGAGGTTCTGGTACAAAGATTGAACACAAGAGATGAACTAGGGTTTGAGAGGAGATGGTGTTGTTGAAGATGTTGATGAAGAATGGCCTCCCCAAGATGAGATGGTTGTTAGTGATGACGATGGCTTCGATTTCCCCCTCCGTGAGGGAAGTTCCCCTGGCGGAATTGCTCTACCAAAGGGCAAAAGTGCTCATGCCCAAGTTACACCTCGAGACGGTGGTGCCTCATGCCGAAAGTCCTCCTAATATTTTTTTAGGTTTTTCTAGAATTTCAGCTCCATTGGGGATGTGTAGTATAGCTATCTCTGACATGCTTTTTTTAGGTTCCGAATTCCAACTACCGATATTCTCCCTCTTTGTGTAAACCTTGCAAACTGATACGCCCATTTTGCATCATGCTTTTATATTGATATTTACTACATTATGGGCTGTTATTACACATTTTGGTACAATATTTATGCCTTTTCTCTCTTATTATACAAGGTTTACATGAAGAGGAAAAATGTCGGTAGCTGGAGTTCTGGACTGGAAAAGGAGCAAATCTAAGATACCTATTCTACACAACTCCAAAACTCCTAAAAATTTATGGACAATTATTTTGGAATATATAAAAAATACTGGGTGAAAGAAATACATCAGGGGGCCCACAAGGCAGCCACAAGCCTAGAGGGCGCGCCCTTGAGGCTTGTGGCCCACTTGGCAGCCCTGCGATGCCCATCTTCTTCTATATTGAGGGCTTCGACCTGGAAAAAATCAAAGGAGAGCTATTGGGATGAAGCGCCACCCTCTCGAGGCGGTACTTGGACAGAACCAATCTAGAGCTCCGGCAGGGCTGTTCTGTCGGGGAAACTTCCCTACGGGAGGTGGAAATCGAAGCCATCGTCATCACCAACGATCCTATCATCGAGAGGGGGTCAATCTCCATCAACATCTTCATCAGCACCATCTCCTCTCCAAACCCTAGTTCATCTCTTGTATCCGATCTTTGTCTCAAACCTCAGATTGGTACCTGTGGGTTGCTAGTAGTGGTGATTACTCCTTGTAGTTGATGCTAGTGGGTTTACTTAGTGGAAGATCATATGTTCAGATCCTTGATCATCATTAATAGTCCTCTGATTATGAACATGAATATGCTTTGTGAGTAGTTACATTTGTTCCTGGGGACATGTGATAAGTATTGTTATACGTAATCATGTGAATTTGGTATTCGTTCGATATTTTGATAACATGTTTGTTGTCTCTCCTCTAGTGGTGTCATGTGAACGTTGACTACATGACACTTCACCATTGTTTGGGCCTAGAGGAAGGCATTGGGAAGTAATAAATAGATGATGGGTTGCTAGACTAACAGAAGCTTAAACCCTAGTTTATGTGTTGCTTTGTAAGGGGCTGATTTGGATTCACATGTTTCATGCTATGCTTAGATTTATCTTAATTCTTCTTTCGTAGTTGCGGATGCTTGTTAGAGGCATTAATCATAAGTGGGAGGCCTTGTCCAAGTAAGGGCAGCATCCAAGCACTGGTCCACCAACATATCAAATTATCAAAGTAACGAACGCGAATCATATATACTTGATGAAAACTAGGTTGACAGAAATTCCCATGTGTCCTCGGGAGCACCTTGCTTTGTCTAAGAGTTTGTTCAGGCTTGTCCTTTGCAATAAAAAGGATTGGGCCACCTTTCTGCACCTTTGTTGCAATTTTTACTTGCTACCCGTTACAAATTATCTTACTACAAAACTATCTATTACTAATATTTTCAGTGCTTGCAGAGAATATCTTACTGAGAACCGCTTATCATTTCCTTTTGCTCCTCGTTGGGTTTGACACTCTTACTTATCAAAAGGACAACAATAGATCCCCTATACTTATGGGTCATCAAGACTCTTTTCTGGCGCTGTAGCCGGGGAGTGAAGCGCCTTTGGTGAGTGGAACTCGATAAAAAAAATCCTAGGCGCTTTATCGGGGTATCTTCACCTCGACCGGAAGCACAAAGATTCGCTCCTCAACCTTCTGCACCTACTGAAAATATTTATTATGAAGTTCCTTCGGGTATGATGGAGAAACTGCTAGCTAATTCTTATGCAGGAGATGGAACACTACATCCTGATTTGCATCTAAACTATGTGGATGAAGTTTATGGATTATTTAAACTTGCAGGTTTGCCCGAGGATGTTGTCAAGAAGAAGGTCTTTCCTTTATCCTTTAGGGAGAAGGCATTGGCATGGTACAGGCTATGTGATGATATTGGATCATGGAACTACAATCGATTGAAATTGGAATTTCATTAGAAGTTTTATCCTATGCATCTGGTTCATCGTGATCGGAATTATATTTACAATTTTTGGCCTTATGAAGGAGAAAGAATCGCTCAACCTTGGTGGAGGCTTAAGTCAATGCTATATTCATGCCCCAACCATGAGCTCTCAAGAGAAATTATTATTCGGAATTTTTATGCTCGGCTTTCTCATAATGATCGATCCATGCTCGATACTTCTTGCTCTGGTTCTTTTACGAAGAAAGATATATTGAATTCACATGAGACTTATTGGAAATAATTAAATGCAACTCTGAAGATTGGGATCTCGACGAAGGTAAGGAGTCATGTATAAACCTTAAGTTGGCTTGTGTTAAATCCTTTATAGACACCGATGCTTTTCGTGAATTTAGCACTAAATATGGACATGACTCTAAGATAGTAGCTTCTTTCTGTGAATCTTTTGCTACTCATGTTGATATCCCTATGGAGAATTGGTTTAAATATTATCCTCCCACTAAAATGAAATTAGTTGAACCTATTAAAGCAGAAGAGGAAACTATTACTTATAATGTTGATCCTGTTATTCCTACTGCTTACATTGAGAAATCACCCTTTCCTGTTAGGATAAAGGAACATGCTAAAGCTTCAATTGTGGTTCGTAATAGTTGTATTAGAACACCTACAACCCCTGAACAAATTAAAGTTTAACCTAGTATTGCTATGGTTAAATATCTCTTGGTTGATAATATTGATGGGCATGTTATTCAATTTTGTGATGAAACACATATAATTACTAGACCTAATACTAAGAGTAAACATAGACAAGTTGCTGGCATGCCTGTTGTTTCTGTTAAAATAGGAGATCATTGTTATCATGGCTTGTGTGATATGGGTGCTAGCGTAAGTGTAATTCCCTTTTCCTTATATAAAGAAATCATGCATGATATTGCACCAGTTGAACTAGAGGAAGTTGATGTTTCTCTTAAGCTTGCTAATGGAGACACTATTAAACCAATGGGGATTGTTAGAGATGTTGAAGTCTTGTGTGGGAAAATAAAATATCCTACTGATTTTCTTGTTCTTGGTTCCCCACAAGATGACTTTTGTCCCATTATATTTGGCAGACCCTTCTTGAATACTGCTAATGCTAGGATTGATTGTGAGAAATAAAGAGTTACTGTGAGTTTTGGGGATGTGTCTCATGAGTTCAATTTCTCTAAATTTCGTAGACAACCCCGTGACAAAGAATTGCCTAGTAAAGATGAAATTATTGGTCTTACTTCTATTGCTGTGCCTCGTACTGATCCTTTATAACAATATTTGCCAGACCATGAAAATGATATGCATATGAATGAGAGGAATGAAATAGATGAAACTTTCTTTGACCAGCAGCCTATTCTGAAACAAAACTTACCTGTTGAAATACTTTGGGATACTCCTCCACCCAAGGGTGATCCCATGTTTGAGCTCAAACAATTTCCCGAATATGCTTATTTTGGTGAAAAGGAGATATATCCTGTTATTATTAGTGCTAACTTTTCAGAGCATGAAGAAAAGAGATTATTGAAAACTCTGAGGAAGCACCGTGCTGCTATTGGTTATACTCTTGATGATCTTAAGGGCATTAGTCCCACTCTATGTCAGTATAAAACTAATATGGAACCTGATGCCAAATCAGTTATTGATCACCAACGATGATTGAACCCTAAGATGAAAGAACTGGTAAGAAAAGAAATAATAAAGCTTCTAGAGGCACGTATAATTTATCATGTTGCTGATAGTAGATGGGTTAGTCTCGTCCATTGTGTCCCTAAGGAGGGAGGTATTACCGTTGTTCCTAATGATAAAAATGAATTGATCCCGCAAAGAATTGTTACAGGTTATAGAATGGTAACTGATTTTAGGAAATTAAATAAAGCTACTAAGAAAGAGCATTATGCTTTACCTTTTATTGATCAAATGCTAGAAATACTATCCAAACATAATCATTTTTGCTTTCAAGATGGTTACTCTGGATTCTCTAAAATACCTATCGAGACAGGATCAAGAAAAAACCACTTTTACTTGCCCTTTCGGTACCTTTGCTTATAGATGTATGCCTTTTGGTTTATGCAATGCACCTGCTACCTTTCAAAGATGCATGATGGCTATATTCTTGGACTTTTGTGAAAAGATTCTTGAGGTTTTCATGGATGATCTTTCCATTTACGGAACTTCATTTGATGATTGTTCGAGCAACCTTGACCAAGTTTTGCAGAGATGTGAAGAAACTAATCTTTTCTTGAATTGGGAAAAGTGCCAACTTATGGTTAGTGAAGGTATTGTCTTGGGGAAAAAGATCTCCGAAAGAGGTATTGAAGTTGATAAAGCTAAAGTCGATGCTATTTAAAAAATGTCGTGCCCTATGGATATCAAAGGTATAAGAAGTTTTCTTGGTCATGCTGGTTTCTATAGGAGGTTTATCAAAGATTACTCTAAGATTTTTAGGTCTCACACAAATCTTCTGCAAAAAGATGTTCCATTTGTTTTTTATGATGATTGTGTAGAAGCATTTGAATCTTAAGAATGCCTTGATTACCACACCTGTTGTTCAACTTCCCGACTAGAACCTACCCTTTGAAATTATGCGTAATGCTAGCGATTATGCTATTGGTGATGTTCTAGGACAAAGAGTTGATAAGAAATTAAATGTTATCCATTATTCTAGTAAAACTCTAGACAATGCTCAAAGAAACTATGCTACTACTGAAAAGGAACTTTTAGCACTCGTGTTTGCTTGTGATAAGTGTAGACCCTATATCGTTGATTCCAAAGTAACTATTCACACCGATCATGCTGCTATTAAGTACCTTATGGAAAATAAAGATGCTAAACCTAGACTTGTTAGGTGGGTCCTTCTGCTACAAGAGTTTGATTTGCACATTATTGATAGAAAGGGTGCTGATAACCCTGTGGCAGATAACTTGTCTAGGTTAGAAAATGTTCTTGATGACCCACTACCTATTGATGATAGCTTTCCTGATGAACAATTAGAAGTCGTAAATGCTTCACACAATGCTCCATGGTATGCTAATTATGCCAATTACATTGTTGCTAAATTTATACCATCACATACCAACAAAACAAAAAGTTCTTCTTTGATTTAAGGAATTACTTTTGGGATGATCCACACCTTTATAAAGAAGGGATAGATGGTATTATTCGATGTTGTTTACCTGAGCATGAATAGGAACAGATCTTACGCAAGTGCCACTTCGAAGCCTACGGTGGATACCACGCCGGGGATAGAACTACACATAAGGTACTACAATCTGGGTTTTATTGGCACACTCCCTTCTAGGATGCCCATAAGTTTGTCTTGTCTTGTGATGAATGTCAAAGAATTGGTGAATTAGTAGACGTCAGGAAATGCCTATGAATTACTCTCTTGTTATTGAACCATTTGATGTTTGAGGTTTTGATTAGATGGGGCCTTTTCCACAATCTAACTAGTATACTCATATTCTAGTTGTTGTTGATTATGTTACTAAGTGGGTAGAAGCTATTCCAACTAGTAGTGCGGATCATCAAACTTCTATTAAAATGCTTAAATAAGTTATTTTCCCTAGATTTGGAGTCCCTAGATATTTGATGACTGATGGTGGTTCACACTTTATTCATGCTGATTTCCGTAAATTGCTCACTAAATACGATTTTAATCATAGAATTGCATCTCCTTATCATCCTCAGTCTAGTGGTCAAGTAGAATTGAGCAATAGAGAAATTAAATTGATTTTGTAGAAGACTGTTAATAGATCTAGGAAGAATTGGTCTAAGAAACTTGATGATGCATTGTTGCTTATAGAACTGCTTACAAAAAGCCTATGGGTATGTTGTCGTATAAGATGGTTTACGATAAAGCATGACACTTACCTCTAGAGCTAGAACATAAAGCTTATTGGGCAATCAAAGAGCTCAATTATGATTTCAAACTTGCTGGTGAGAAGAGGTTATTTGACATCAGCTCACTTTACGAATGGACAACCCAATCCTATGAGAATGCCAAATTGTTTAAAGAGAAGGTTAAGAGATGGCATGATAGAAGGTGGATATAAAAGGATGAATTCAACGTAGGTGAGCATGTCTTGCTATACAATTCTCGTTTAAGATTTTTTGCACGAAAAACTTCTCTCTAAATGGGAAGGTCCTTACGTTATCGAGGAGGTATACCTTCTGGTGCCATCAAGATTAACAACACCGAAGGCACAAACCTGAAGGTGGTGAACGGTCAAAGAATCAAACATTATATCTCAGGTACTCCGATAAATGTCGAAACCAATATCATCAATACCATAACTCCGGAGGAGTACATTAGGGAGACTTACCAGAACGTTTCAGAATCCAAAAAAGAATAGGTATGTGGTACGGTAAGTAAATAGACTCCAAAACTTTTTCAATGGCAATTTTTATCTGTTTTGGAATATTTAAAAAATTAGGAAAATTTAAAGTAGTCTGAATAGTGCACGAGGAGGCAACAAGCCTGGGGGGTGCGCCCCTATGTCTTGTGGCCACCTCGTGTACCTTTAGGACTCCGTTTTCTTGTGGTATACTCCTTCGGGTCGGTAAAAATTCATTATATAACCTCCTGAAGGTTTTGACTCTCATATCACGCCAATACGTCACGTTTTCTCTTTGAGATATTTTTGCAGCAGATTTAGAGCAATATGTCGTCCCAAGATTCTAATGGGGAGGCCTATATATCGCATTATCTTGCCAATCCCAAGCGCTGCGGGGACTTAGATCCTTATGGATTTTTCTCGGAGGAGGAACAGGAAGACAAGTACGAGGAAGAAAGCTTGGATGAAGAAGAGGCCCCCTGCCTTAGTTCAAGAAATCAAGCCTTCCAAACACCAGGCGAAAACCCAAGGTTCTATTTATCCCTTCTCGTTTCCTGTAGGAGAGTAAGAAAGAATTATGTCAAAGGATATTGAAGCTCGAGAAGGAGGTGGACGACTAGAGGGAACATAATTTTATGCTTAGGAGGAAACTAAACAAGCTTTCAACCTCATCAACAACTCCAACATCACCACCTCCGAAGGAGGACAACAAAACACATGGGTATGGGCACTCCCCTTGGCTTGCGCCAAGCTTGGGGAGGTGCCCCGGTGTCGTATCACCACCACATCTTTTTATTTTTATTTTTAATTTTATCATCTTTTCTTAGTTCTATCCTTTTTGTTATATCTCGATCTTGTAGAATAAAGTTTTTGTGTGATCTAGTTTTGAGTTTTTGCTTTATGATTCTTCCTATGTAAGCAAGTTCATCAGTTATATAATAAAAATTACTTTTGCGTTGAGGGCTTTGCTTATTTGGTTTGATCTTCGTCTTGAGAAAGATGAAGTAGAAAGAAGGATAGAATAAAAGCAAAGAGTATATATGATGATCTTATGGGGAGTGATAACTTCACATATAAGAAGTATGTCAATTGAAACCTGTTGTGGGTTGACAAACATAGCTGTTGGTAATTGGGGAAATTAAAAGGAAGTAATAAAGAAAGAGAGGTTCACATATAAATATATTATCTTGGACATCTTTGACGATTGTGGGCACTCATTAAAATATTATATGTTAAGAAGTTGATGTTGGACAAGGAAGACAACATAATGGTTTATGTTTGCTCATTTCTGAATAGAAGTTATATTGTTATAGATCTCTCAACATGTGTTGCTTTCTTCCACCTCATATATATCAGCCAAAACTTCCGCACCAAGTAGAGATACTACTTGTGCATCCAAACACCCTTAACCCAGTTTTGCCATGAGAGTCCACCATACCTACCTAAGGATTGAATAAGATCCTTCAAGTAAGTTGTCATCGGTGCAAGCAATCAAAATTTCTCTCTAAATATGTGTATTCTATTAGTGTAAGGAAAATAAACTTTATACGAACTTGTGATAGGGAAGAAATAAAAGCGACAAACTGCATAATAGAGTTCTCTATCATAAGGGGAAATATAGAGTGATGTTCTTTTGCATTAAGGGATTGTGCATCCAACTATAAAAGCACATGCCAACCTCTGCTTCCCTCTGCGAAGGGCCTATATGTTACTTTTATTTTCAAGTACTTACCTTTATGCAAGAGTCGTGGTGATCTCCGTCACTTTCTTTATTTCACCTTTATCTTCTGGCAAGCGTCATGTGTTAGGAAATGATCTATACATATATATCCACTCGGAAGTGGAGGTGCATGATTTATTACTGTTGACATTACCCTTATCTTCTGGCAAGAGTTTGGAGGCAACACTATAAGCCCCTATCTTTCTCTGTGTCCGATTGAAGCTTTGACATCATAAGTACCTCATGAGTGTTAGCAAATGTGAAAGACTAAAAGATGATTGAGTATGAGGATTTTCTTTACAAGATCTTATATTGACTCTTTCCTATGTTATGATAAATTGGAGTTGTTTCAATGACTGAGATCATAGTTTGTCGGTTCACAATAGAGTTCTTGATTCATACTTTACCATTGTGAATGAATTGTTACTTTAGCATAGGAAATTATATGTCAAGATATGTTGATGTTCTAAAGATGATCATGATGCCATCATGTTCGTATCTTATTTTATCGACACCTCTATCTCTAAGCATGTGGGCATATTTATCGATTTCGACTTTTGCTTGAGGACAAGCGAGGTCTAAGCTTGGGGGAGTTGATACGTCCATTTTGCATCATGCTTTATATTGATATTTATTGCATTATGCGCTGTTATTACACATTTTGGTACAATATTTATGCCTTTTCTCTCTTATTGTACAAGATTTACATGAAGAGGCAGAATGCCGTCACCTGGAGTTCTGTACTGGAAAAAGAGAATATCTCAGATATCTATTCTACACAACTCCAAAAGTCCTGAAAATCTATGGAGAATTATTTTGTAATATATAAAAAATACTAGGTGAAAGAAATACATCAGGGGGCCCACCAGGCAGCCACAAGCCTGGAGGGCGCGCCCTACCCCCTTGGACACACCCATGAGACTTGTGGCCCACCTGGCTGCCATCCGATGCCCATCTATTGCTATATTGAGGGTTTTGACCTCGAAAAAATCAGACGAGAGCTTTCGGGAAGAAGCACCGCTGTCTCGAGGCGGAATTTGGACAGAACCAATCTAGAGCTCCGGCAGGGCTATTTGCCGGGGAAACTTCCCTCTGGGAGGGGAAATCGAAGCCATCGTCATCACCAACGATCCTCTCATTGAGAGGGGGTCAATGTCCATCAACATCTTCATCAACACCATCTCCTGTCCAAACCCTAGTTCATCTCTTGTATCCGATCTTTGTCTCAAACCTCAGATTGGTACGTGTGGGTTGCTAGTAGTGTTGATTACTCCTTGTAGTTGATGCTAGTTGGTTTACTTGGTGGAAGATCATATGTTCAGATCCTTGATCATCATTAATACTCCTATGATTATGAACATGAATATGCTTTGTGAGTAGTTACGTTTGTTCCTGAGGACATGGGATAAGTCTTGTTATAAATCATCATCTGAATTTGGTATCCGTTCGATATTCTGATGAGATGTATGAACGATATTTTGATGAGATGTATGTTGTCTCTCCTCTAGTGGTGTCATGTGAACATCGACTACATGACACTTCACCATTGTTTGGGCCAAGAGGAAGGCATTGGGAAGTAATAATTAGATGATGGGTTGCTAGAGTGACAGAAGCTTAAACCCTAGTTTATGCATTGTTTCGTAAGGGGCTGATTTGGATCCACATGATTCATGCTATGGTTAGATTTATCTTAATTCTTCATTCGCAGTTGTGGATGCTTGCAAGAGGAGTTAATCATAAGTGGGAGGCTTGTCCAAGTAAGTGCAGCACCCAAGCACCGGTCCACCCACATATCAAATTATCAAAGTAACGAACGTGATTCATATATACATGGTGAAACTAGCTTGACAGAAATTCCCATGTGTCCTCGGGAGCGCCTTGCTTTATATAAGAGTTTGTTCAGGCTTGTCCTTTGCTATAAAAAGGATTGGGCCACCTTGCTGCACCTTTTTTACAATTGTTACTTGCTACCCGTTACGAATTATCTTATCACAAAACTATCTGTTACCTATAATTTCAGTGCTTGCAGAGAATATCTTACTCAGAACCACTTATAATTTCCTTTTTCTCCTCATTGGGTTCGACACTCTTACTTATAGGAAGGACTACGCTAGATCCCCTATACTTGTGGGTGATCACAAACTATGAGAGAAAAGCCATTATACTTACTCCACAAATCATCATTATGCATAAAAACATTATAAATAACCGTAAGAAAACATGATGCAAAATGGACGTATCAAGTCCCCCAACCTTAGACCTCGCTTGTCCACAAGTGAAAAATGATATCGAAGAACATGTCCACATGGTTTGAGAGAGAGGTGTCGATAAAAACAAAATATGGACATAGTAGCATCATGTTTATTATTGTAACAACAACTAACTTTAACATATAACTCCTTCATACAACTTTTATTTCATAACAACATCATATAACTTCTTATGAGCAAGTAACAATTCATCACAACGTGGAAGTATAAATCATAAACCTTATTGAAACCCTACAAACTATGTTCTCAGTCAACTTTGCACCTACAACTCATCATATTTTCAGGAAGGCTCTTATGTAGGAGCCTTTTGCCAAGTCCACATACTCAAACATCATTTAGTCTTTGATACGTCTCCAACGTATCTATAATTATTGCTTGGTCCATGATGTTATATTATCATTCTTGGATGTTTTAAAATCATTTTATTACAACTTTATATCATTTTTTGGTACTAACGAATTAACATAAGGTCACAATGCAAGTTCCTGTTTCTGCTTGTTTTTTACTTCGTTGGAAATCAGTACCAAACAAGGATGAAATGCTGCGGGGATTCTTGTGGATTTTTTACTGACGATAAAAACCAGATGAGGCAACGAACGCCAGAAGAAGTGGCCCAGGGTGGCCAACACCAACATGGGTTCGCTAGAGGCCCCCTGGAGCGCCCTAGTGGGTGTTGGGCTCCTCCGGCACCCCCTCAACCGATTATCATGCTTATAAATTCCCAGAAAATCCAAAAACCCTAGAGGAGTCGGCAAAACACAATTCTAGCTGCCGCAAGTTCCAGAACCTCGAGATCAAATCTAGACACCATAGACCTCTCCGATGATGCGTGAGTAGTCCTCCATAGACCTACGGGTCCATAAGCAGTAGGTAGATGGCTTCCTCTCTTTCTCTTATGATTCTCAATACAATTGTCTCTTAGAGATCTATTTGATGTAAAATTTTGCGGTGTGTTCGCTGGGATCCGATGCATTTTGAGTTCATGATCAGTTTCTATCCATGAATATTATTTGAGTCTTCTTTGATCTCTTATATGCATGACTGCTTATAGCCTCATATTCGAATCATTAGTTTAGTTAGGCTAAGTAGATCGATTTACCTTTCCATGGGAATAAGTTCTTTGTGATGGGTTCGATCTTGCGGTGTTCTTTCCCAGTGATAGAAGGGTCATCAAGACACGCATGTATCGTTACTATTAAGGATAATAAGATGGGGTATATTCGTACATGAATACACTTTGTCTATATCATGTCATTGTTCTTATTGCATTACTTTATTTTCCATGAACTTAATACACTAGATGCATGTTGGATAGCGGTCGATGTGTGGAGTAATAGGCAGGAGTCGGTCTACTTATCTTGGATGTGATGCCTATATAATGATCATTGCCTTGGATATCGTCATGACTATTTGATTTTCTATCAGTTGCCCAATAGTATTTTGTTCACCGACCATGCGCTATACTCATGAGAGAAGCCACTAGTGAACCCTATGGCCCCCGGGTCTACTTTTCCATCATATTGCTTTCCGGTCTCTGTTTTTGCAATCTTTGTTTTCAGATCTACAAAACCAAGAACCCAAAAAATATATTGCTGCATATTTACTCGTTTTATTTTTTGTTCTTACGAGATCTATCTCTCAAATCAATCCTTAGCTAATCTATCTCATTACCGTAGAGAGCGTGACAACCTCTCTTTCGCGTCGGGGTTCAAGTATTTGTTGTTTGTGTGCAGGTATTGTTTATGTGGGTGCATGGTCTTCCTATAAGGATTCATAACTTTGTTTCATAACTAAGGGAAATACTTACCGTCGCTATGATGCATCATCCCTTCCTTTTTGGGAAATACTGATGCAGTCTCAAGCCACGTCAAAGGAATTTCTGGTGCCGTTGTCGGGGAGGAAGCAATCTCCTATACCAGGTTCCTAATCACAAATCTCATCTCCTTGAAATTAAATTATTTTCCATTTTCCTCTTGTCTTCCTCTCCACCACTTCACAAATTGACATTTTATTTGCCCTCTCTTTTTCGTTTGCCTTTTTCTCGTCAGATCTCTTGTTTGCTATGTTTGCTTCTATTGCCATGTGCCTTCTATTTGCTTGCATCTTCGCTTGCTAAAAATGTATTGATATAGATCCTCATCCACTTGTGAATATTTTAAATGGTCCAAATTATGATGAACCAATTGCTTCTTAGTTGAGTGCACTTGATTATCTCTATGAAGTTCTATTTGAAAATCATGAATCTAATTTTTTGATGAAGTGTTGAAAGAAGAAATTAATAAGGTGATTCATGATAGCTCCTTGATGGAAAAGCATGATTGCAATGATGTTACTATAAACTCTATTAATGTCAATTATGTTAATGATATGCAAAACTTCAAGCTTTGGGATGATAATTTTTTCATGTCCACTTATTATTGCAATGATCATGATTGGGGTGATAATGCTTCTTATGATCTTGAGAAATTATTTAAGCCTCATGTTGAATATGTTATTGATAATAATTTTTGCAATAGTATCTAAAGTGGGTTTGGAAGAGCGTCGACTTTAGGTAAAAATAATCCCACATATTTGGAGAATGTTCAATCTTATGAGTTTTATGATAAAACTGGGTTTGGAGAGGTCATAACTTTTGTTCATGAGAATCCCACTATTTTCGAAGACGATAAAAAATTTATGCATGTTGATCACAAAGAGAGTATTTTTTATGATAGATATATTGTTAAATTCCTTCATGATGCTACTGAAAATTATTTTGAGGGAGGACCATATGCTTGTAGGAATTGCAATAATATTAAGTTTCCTCTCTATGTGTTGAAAGTTTTGAAGTTATGCTTGTTTTGCCTTCCTATGCTAGTTGATTCTTGCTGCCATAAATTGTTTTCTCACAAAATCCCTATGCATAGGAAGTGGGTTAGACTTAAATGTGCTTTTCATGAGATTCATGATGTTCTCTTGCATTTTTCAGTTACTACTTTTTATGTGACCATCATTGAAATCATTATGCCTTGCTAGGGGCGTAAAACGATAGCGCTTGTTGGGAGTCAACCCAATGAATAAATAAGTAGTTTTATTTATATTTTTCTGTGTTGACACAATTATGGCTCTTTTATGATGGTTTTTGATGTTTTATTTAGTTTTGGTGCCAAGTAAAACCTTTTAGGATGAATCATAATATGAGTAGAAACAATGCTGAATCGGAAACACACACTTTGCATCTAGTATATGTATTTTTATTTTTACTGGAATGTGAGATTGAGATGAAATTTCAACAAAGTGTTTCCATACAAATCCTTTACGTTTTCATATTTTTTCAGAAATTTTAGAGTTCCATAAGTATGGGTAGAGTGCAGATTACTACAGACTGTTTTGTGCAAAACAAAATATGTTTTCATTGCGTTGTGTGTTTGTTTTGATAAAACTATGGTTTGTATTGGGGGGTATTAGACATGATAATGTTAAAATACAGTAGGTATAATGC
This sequence comes from Hordeum marinum, assembly GCA_022496015.1. Taxonomy (NCBI): domain Eukaryota; kingdom Viridiplantae; phylum Streptophyta; class Magnoliopsida; order Poales; family Poaceae; genus Hordeum; species Hordeum marinum. The sequence continues at coordinate 435,356,136 of CM039672.1, read as the reverse complement.
AATAATAAAATATGAATGGGTTTTCAACAGTACCTAAAATGGTAATTTGCTTTATTATATTAACGGATCTCATGAGAATTTTGTTAAGTTTTGTGTGATGGAAGTTTTCATGTTTTGGGTGAGATCACGATGGATGAAGGAATAAGGAGTAGAAAAAGCCTAAGCTTGGGGATACTACCGGACCCCAAGATATATCCAAAGAGAAACAAGCAACTAAGCTTGGGGATGCCCCCGAGTTTCATCCCCTCTTTCTTCCAACAACCATTGGTATACTACTTGGAGCTATAATTTATTCGTCACATATCATGTGTTTTGCTTGAATCGTCTTGTATCTTTACTTGCTTTGTTTGTTAGTTTTTCATTTGTATCCTTTCTGTGCATACCTATTGAGAGAGCCACAATCATGCTATGATTTGTTAGAATTGCTCTGTGTGATTCACTTAAACTTTGTGAGCAAAGCAATTGCTCTAGTGCTTCACTTATATATTTTTGAGCACGGTGTATTTGGAAACTTTTGCAAAAATACTCTCATGCTTCACTTATATTAATCTGAGAGTCATTAAATTTTTGAACAAATCCTCTCATGCTTCACTTATATCGTTTTGAGAGATGAAACTTGTATCCTCATGTTCTTCACTTATATGCATGTGAGCTTATCAAAAGCAATGGCAATATATGAAAGTAGTCCGAAAGTGATAGATATCCAAGGAGAATATAATAAAGTTTTCCATGAAGATCATTGGAAAAATTAAACTTGATTCTTTGTAATATTTTTGAGACATGACAATAGTGATATGGGAGTTATGTTGATGAGTGATTATGCTTAGTAAGAATATTTGTGTTAAGGATTGTGATTCCCTATGCAAGCACGAAAGTCAATAGTTGTGCTACGAAATTACATCCTACTTATGGTGCATTATTCAGTGTTAGTTACGCTTAATGCCCGCTTATGTGATTTTTTGTTTCTTAGTTGGATGCTTCTCAACCTCATGCTAGCCCTCACTTGTACTAAGTAGAAATACTACTTGTGCATCCAAAATCCTTAAACCAAGTTTTCCCACATGAGTCCACAATACCTACTTGTGTACAGTATTTCCATGCCGTTCCAAGCAAATTTGTATGTGCCATCTCTAAACTTTCAAAATAAATTTTCCTTTTTGTGTGCTCGTACCGCTAATGAAACTGTAGGGGGTGAGCGATATTTTTTTAATGCTAGATGTGATATTCTCAAGATGAGTGTTTATTCAATTGTCATTGCATGAGAGTATGGTAGTAATACGGATTCCCAGTCCCAAAATGAAAAAGAAAAAATATTTACTTTATGTTGTCAAATAATAAATTCCTTGGAAAGTGTTCGTATGGAAGGCAACCATTGATACGACCCGCCATGGAAAGTGAAAGTTTGGTGGAAAAGGGAATAAACTTTATTTTCTGTTTGGGAACCGCCTATGATGCATCTAGTGTGGAAAGATATTGAAATCTCTCAGTCGTTTGTTTGACAGGAAAGGCATGCCACTCAAAATATTTTCTCTCTCAATTTAAATGCTTGACTCTGGCACCTCTACAAATCCCTACTTCCCTCTGCGAAGGGCATATCTATTTGCTTTATGCAATTTTTACTTTCAAAATTTGAGTCTCCATCGTATCTTATAAAGCACCAACTAGGGGGCACTATGATAGTACTTGAGCATTAGGTGTAGCTAATATTTGTGTGTGTATTGTGAATGGATCAATGATTGAGCATGATGGGCTAGGGATAACTTGCTTTAGCATTGATATTTTGAAAGACATGGTTGCTTGTTGATACGCTTGAGTATTGAAGTCATTATGTTTAAACTAGACTATTGTTTTGAATCACTTACAAGTCCAAATGTCCTTGCTATACAAAGAAGAAAAGAATATGATGAACATGTTAGGCAGCATTCCACATAAAAAATTCTGTTTTTATCATTTACCTACTCGAGGACAAGTAGTAATTAAGCTTGGGGATCCTGATACGTCATTTTGCTTGTTCCATGAATGTTATATTATCATTGTTGGATGTTTTACTAACATTTTATTACAACTTTATATCATGTTTTGGGACTAACCTATTAACATAGTGCCAAAGTGCCAGTTCTTGTTTTTGCTTGTTTTTTACCTCGCAGGAAATCAGTACCAGACATAGATGAAATGTTGCGGGGATTTTTGTGGAATTTTTACAGACCAGAAGAAACCAGATGGGGCAAAGAACACCAGAAGAGGGGGCCAGGGTGTCCAGCACCCCAATGGGTGCGAAAGAGCCCCCCTGACGCGCCCTGGTTGGTGCTGGGCTCCTGCGGCAACCCCTGAACCGACTATCGTTCCTATGAAATCCTAGAGGGGAGTCGATGAAACACAATTCCAGCCGTTGCAAGTTCCAGAACCTTGAGATCCAATCTAGACACCATCAAGGAGGGGCTCATCTTCATCATAGGTGACTCTCTGATGATGCGTGAGTAGTCCACCATAGATCTATGGTTCCATAGGTAGTAGCTAGAAGGCTTCCCCTCTCCCCCCCCTCTCTCTCTTTTGATTCTTAATACAATGGTCTCTTGGATATATTTTTTATGTAAACTTTTGCGGTGAGTTTGTTGGGAACCAATGAATTTTGAGTTCATGATCAGTTTCTATCCATGAATATTCTTTGAGTCTTCTTTGATCTCGTATATGCATGATTGCTTATAGCCTCGTACTTCTTCTTCGAATCTTTGGTTTAGTTAGGCCAACTAGATTGATTTTTCTTTCCATGGGAAGAGGTGCTTTGTGATGGATTCGATCTTGCGGTGTTCTTTCCTAATGACAGAAGGGGAAGCAAGCCATGCTTGTATCATTGCTATTAAGGATAATAAGATGGGGTGTACTCCTACATGAATATATCTTGTCATATAATATTGGCATATATCCAACGTAAACAATTTTGGCATATAATATTTAATGGGGGCTCACAATCATAAAATATGTCCATAATAGTGTATTTGCATGTGAATCTTCTCTTCCCTAATTAATTCTTTCATGAATTGCATCATTAACTAATGCTATATGTACCAATATCCAATTAACTTTACCACTTATACTTTTCTTTATTGTGATGGCATTACTCACCATAAGATTAGCATATGATCATTTTCATTTATTCTCTTTTATCATGATTGAAACAAGAAAGTAAAGGGGCAAAAGCTCAAACTAGACTTTATTATATAACTCTCACTCGATTACATATAGATAGATCACGAAACTAGCAAAATAGATCATACTAAACTTTTATTAACTAAATCATGGAAAAGCTAAGGATCGAAATAAAAAGCAAAGGTAAAAAGTGATGGTGATATGATACTGGGCACCTCCCCCAAGCTTGCCTCAAGCCAAGGGCAGTGCCCATACCCGTGTACTCAAGTCCCCTTTACTGGTGAAGATGATGCACGTGGTGGTGATGGAAAATTATTCTTCTTCTCCAATTTACGCTTGAGGATGAAGTTTTCTTCCCTTAAATTCTCATTCTCTTGTTCAAGATTCAGTATTCTCTTGCATAGAGCTGCCTTACTCTCCTACAGAAAATAAGAAGGGATAAAAGGAGTATTGGGTTTACTCCCACAATTAGGAAGGCTTGACTTCTTGAACTCCACGTGCATATCTCCAAGTTGAGGTAGTGGAGCTTCGTATTCATCTGAGCCAGTGTCTAGTCAGGCGTCTTCTATATCCTCCAGATCGGTGTCATCTACTTCCTCTGAAGTCCACAAGTAGGGGTAAATTTCCCCAGAGATCTTTGGACCAGCAACATAATTGGATACATAGTTGTCTCCCTCCGAATCGTGAGACGACATATTTTCAAAACTGTCAGGAAAACAACACGAAACAAGAACAGTGGAAAATCTTCCAACGCGGTGGTGAAAACAATCGAGGGTACATATAGATAATTTGTATTCTTGTAAATCAAGCAAACGAAAGGAAAACAGAGTCGGGAAGGTTCCCGAGGTGGGCACTACCCACCAGGGTGCGCCAGGGATGGCAACCGCACCCTGGTGTATCATGCTCACCTCGGTTGCCTTCTGGTTTATTTCTTATTTTCCAAAATTCTAAAATAATCCAAAATTGATAAAACATATTTTTGCGGATTTTTGGAGTCCGTTTACTTATCATATCACATACCGCTTATTTTTCACGATTCTGGAGTTTTCCGGAAGGTTTCACTTATGTGCTCCTCCGGTGTCATGGTTTGGATAACATTCCATTCAACATTAATAGCCGTACCTGAGATATAGTGATTAATTCTTTGTCCATTGACCACCTTTCGGTTAGTACCTTCGGCATTATTAATCTTGATAGCTCCAAAGCGATAAACTTCTTCGATAACATATGGTCCTTCCCATTTGGAGAGAAGTTTTGCTGCAAAAAATGTGAAATGAGAATTGTACAAACAAACATATTCTCCAACTTTGAATTCTCTCTTTTGGATCCTTTTGTCATGCCATCTTTTAATTTTTTCTCTTTCAATAACGTGTCATTTTCATAAGCTTGGGTTCTCCATTCATCTAATGAGCTAATATCAAATAACCTATTTTCACCGCAAGTTTGAAGTCACAATTGAGTTCTTTAATTGCCCAAAATGCTCTGTGTTCTAACTCTAGAGGCAAATGAGAAGTTTTCCCATATACCATCTTGTATGGAAACATAACAATAAGATATTTATAAGCTGTTCTATAGGCCCAAAATGCATCATCTAATTTCTTAGACTAATTCTTTCGAGACCTATTGACAGTTTTTTGTAATATCAATTTTATTTCTCTATTTCTAAGTTCAAGTTGACCACTAGATTGAGGAGGCCCAAGGAAGGTGAAGTGTTATGTAGTCGACGTTCACATGACACCACTAAGGAAATTACAACATACATATCATCAAAATATCGAACACATATGAAATTCACCTGATTACTTGCAACATGACTTCTCTTGCGACCTCAAGAACAAAGGTAAATAATACTAATAATATTCATACTCAAGATCAGAGGAGCATTGAATAGCATAATGGATCTGAATATATAATCTTCCACCAAATAAACCATATAGAAATCAACTACACAAGGTAATCAACACAACTGGTCACCCACATGTACCAATCTGAGGTTCCGGTACAAAGATTGAACTCAATAGATGAACTAGAGTTTGAGAGGAGATGGTGTTGTTGAAGATGTTGATGAAGAATGGCCTACCCAAGATGACATGGTTGTTGGTGATGACGATGGCTTCGATTTCCCCTTACGGGAGGGAAGTTCCGCCGGCAAAATCTCTCCGCCAGAGGGCAAAAGTGCTCCTGCCCAAGTTCTGCCTCGAGACGGTGATGCCTCGTCCTGAGTATGCAAGGCAATATGATTTAGTAGGGATAACATCATTGCTATTTTGAAAGTACGTGATTGTTTCTAATAAACCTGAGTATGGATGCCTTTTTGTCAGACCGATGCCTAGAATCACTTGTATCTTAATATTCATGCCATGATTAGACATTTGTTCAAGATTATGTTAGGTAGCATTCCACATCCAAAATGATCTTTTTATTATTTACCTACTTGGGGACGAACATGAATAAAGCTTGGGAATGCTGATACGTCTCCCTCGTATCTATAATTTTTGATTGCTTCATGCCAATATTATACAACTTTCATATACTTTTGGTAACATTTTATAATATTTTTGGGACTAACTTACTTAACCAGTGCCCGGTGCAAATTCCTGTTTCTTGTGTGATTTTTGTTTAGCAAACGAACTCCAAACGCAATAAAATTTTACGGAGATTTTTTTGTAATACATGTGAGTTTTGAGAGTCGGAGTCAACGCAAGACGATCCTCGAGGGGCCCACAAGCCAACCGGCCGCACCTCTAGGGGTGGGGCAGATGGCTTGTGGCCAGCTCTTAGCTTGGTTGAGACTCTCCTTATAGCGCAAGAAAGCTATTTTCACGATAAAAATCCCCTCAAAATTTCAACCTGATCAGAGTTATGGATCTCCGGATATTTAACAAACGGTGAAGGGCTCCGAAAAAAGTCGCGAAAACAGGAGAGAAACTGAGAGAGAGATCCAATCTCAGAGGGGCTCTTGCCCTCCGGGAGCCATGGAGGACATTGACCATAGGGGAAACCCTCCTCCCACCTAGGGAGGAGGCGAAGGAAGAAGAATAAGGAGGGGGTCTCTCTCCCCCTCTCTCCTGATGGCGCCAGAGCACCGTTGGGGCATCCATCGTGACGACGATCTACACCAACAACTTCGCCGCCGTCGCCACCAACTCTCTCCCCCTCTATGCAGCAGTGTAAAACCTCTCTTCCCCACTGAAATTTCTAATTAAACATGGTGCTTAATGCTATATATTATTATCCAATGAAGTGTGGCTATCCTATGATGTTTGAGTATATCTCTTTTGTCCTATGGGTTGATTGATGATCGCGATTGGTTTGAGTTGTATGTTCTATATTGGATTTGTCCTAAGGTGATTTCAGTGAGGTGCACACGTGAAAGACTCACATTGGAGGGTGTTGCAATATGTTTATGATTCGCTTACAGTGAGTGGCGAGAGTGACAGAAATTTACACCCGAGTAAGAGGATTGGTTACGTATGGGATAAAGGGGACTTGATGTTTAATCCTATGATTGGGTTTACCTTAATGAATTTCTAGTAGTTTTACATGCTTGCTAGAGTTCCAACATAAGTGGATATGATCCAACTATGGAAAGTATGTTATCATATGCCTCTCCCTCATATAAAACTGCAACAATGATACCGATCTAGTTATCGATTGCCTAGGGACAAATCTTTCGCTTGTGTTACAAAAAGATTTCTACTAAACAATTTTCTTAACCGCTCTTTATCTAAGAATCCCCTAATTTTATTTGTCCTTTATTACCTTGCAATATTATCTTTTGAACCTACTAAGTACTTCTAGTTTCATGTGACAGCCCAAGTGTTGCCCCTACCTTTTATGACATGTAACCTATGTGGATCTTGTGTCATGTGATGAATATATTTGAGTTTCTCCTTGCGATGTCTTTGTCTCATGCATTCATGCATCAAGAATCATATCATTCATCATCATGTCTTGCTTTGAATTTATTGTGCTTCTTGACCTTGTGGTGTTTTGAGTGGACTTGTGGATGTTTATGATTGAGTGGGATCAACTCCTTCCCCCCTCTCTTATTATTTCCAACAAAACAACCTATAGCCTTTTATTCCATTAATATTCTTCAGCAGAATTCATCTGCTATAAAAATTGCTAAAAAATCTTCATTAGTTAGCCTATAATTAATTGAGCTCATGTGTGTTGTTCTTTTCGTGATTTGGACCTTGTGAGTTTGGGGTGTTAAATAACAGAGGAGCTGTTTTCTTTAAAGTAATATTAATACTTGTTATAAAAATCCTTTTATTAATTTTATTAAATAGCTCACCTTTTATTTCTTGCCAAGGTATTTTTGTTCTGGCAAAAATCCTTTTATTTTTCCTCTGGGGATTTATTTGTGTGGTTGTTTTATGTTAAGGGAACACCTGTTTTTTTGTTTTTATGAGAGAGAGAGAGAGGAAAACTGGGCTGGTTCCTTCTCACCGTGGCCTAGCCCAGGATCTAGCGGCTACCTGCTCCCATCCGTCGTCCGTCAGGTTCAGAGAGAGAGCAGGGGAGCGAGAGAGCGACGTCGTGAGCTTTTGTCGTTGCCTCGTCGTCAGCCGCGCCTATTTAGGCCCCCTCGACGTGCGAGCCCCTTGTGCCTAGGGTTCCTCTACCACCCTCCAGCTGCCGCCGCTCCCTTCTCCTTCTACATTCCACCTCCTTTCCCCTCCTTTCTCCTATCAGGTAAGGTTCAGAGTTAATATTTAGAGAGAGCAGTGTGTCGTCGTCGTTCGTCTCGCCGTTGTCGCCTCCGGGGACCCCCTCGTCCTCGTCGGAGATGTCGAGGAGTGCCTTGGTGCTGCTTGCGTCCGATTCCCGGTGCTAGGAGGGCATGGGAGCCGTTGCATTGTTGCTGTCGTTGTGCCTCTTCTTCCCCTGCTTCGAGCCCATGTCGCCGGTCTTCTTCCGCTCCGTCCAAGGCGACGTCTTCGCCTCTTCCTCCCCTTTGTCACCTTCTGAATCGTCATCGTCTCCCCTTGGTAAGCACCTCGATTCCCCCTCCATTGCCACGCCAGCTAGCCGTAGCTCATGTCACAGCCGTTCTCCTCGTGCTCGAGCGCCTCCTCGTCGTCTCCTCGCCACCGCGTGTAGTCACCGTAGGTGCGGGGATGGATACCCCCAGGTTCCAGCTCGCCCCGCTGGTGCTCTGCATCGCCGGGGTTGCCTGTAGTCGCTGGGATTTTGCCGCTGCGTTTGTTGTCACCGGAATGTTGTTTTCGTCAGTTTCGTCAGTCTAAGTGTGGCAGTTATGTCTAGTTGTTCTCTTCCTCCTTTCTGTCGTGAGCCGAGCCGTGGCATAGCGATGGAGCTTGGGGGAAACGACCGAGAGGTCTAGGTTCGAATCCCGCTTCCCCTATTGGTTTTTTCCTTTTTCGATTGGATTTGGCTGTGTTGTGTGTTCGGGATTCGGTGTGAGGACCAGATCTGGTGTGCTATGTGTGTGTGTGTGATCCCGTGCGGCTACAGCCGGATCTGGTGTGGCTGTGATGTATGTGTGTGTGTGCTTGTGTGTGAGTGGATGTGTATGGATCTGGTGTGGTGCTAGAACCATGTGTGTTGGGGATATAATCTCGCAATATGACCCGCCCTTGAAGGCTTCGGGTCATGTTGATGGCTCGTGAGCTGGCCCAAGGGTGAGCCGTAAAGCCTAAGGCCCATGAAGATAGGCGTCTCATTGTGTGGGCCGCAAGGTGGCCCGGACTGAGAAGACCCGGGCATGCAAGCTGCTCGGGACAGTTTGGACAATAAGATAGAGTAAGACTCGGATAGACAATGAGACTCGGTTAGACAATTGTGAATACCCGTGGTCCTGACCTCTTACATAAAGGCAGACCCGGAGCGACTTAGAGATCAGGTTATCGAGAACTAGGTCAAGCTTTAGCTCCCTTGTAATCGATACAACAAGCAATACAAGCACAAGCAGGACGTAGGCTATTACCTCGACTTGAGGGGCCGAACCTAGGTAAACCCATGTCCTTCGTCCCAATCAACCCCTTTGAGTCCATCACATTAGTGATGGCCTCGAATCCAAGTCCGTTCACCCGAACATCTACCGTGATAAATCCGCGACAGTTGGCGCCCACTGTGGGGCTTGCGCTTGGTGGTGTTGAATTCTCAAAGGGCTCTCTCCCAGGGCTCGAGGGATACATGGTCGGAAGGATGAGCAAGAGTCGCCATGGCCGGTTCTACATCGACAATGTCGGCTGGGGCTTGATGCTGAGTCCGTGGAGTATGGATTTCGAGTCCCGTTCGGCGGGATCCATATTTTCATCGGAAAGGCTAATGGATCTACACCCGGGCCAGACGTCTGCACCAACATCGTCGATCCGGCTCGGCGTCTCCAATCTGCGAGTAATGTGCGGCATGCTCACGCCAATCCGGGTCAAAAGCATGTCTTCCTAGGCTTCACGCAAGCTAGGGATCTGGAAGCTTCCGGGTCACAGGAAACCCTTGTCTATTCAGAAGATGAATCTTCAAGTGGAGAAACAGAATCAATGTACCAGCTCCGCAATGGAGGCCTTGGGGGCTGTGACAATGCATACTCTGAGTCGGACGGCTTTGAGTCGGATGCTTTAAAACCTCCGGTTCATGCGGAAGTGTTCATCGCAGGATCAGCCCCAGCTGCTGGTAGCACAACCGCGGGAGCCACCGTTTCGAGTGATAGCCCGCCGCCGCCGGCTCAACTTCTTGTGGAGCTGATGGATGAACTTGCGGCTCTCATGGCCACTAAAATGACACCAGATAATCAAGCAGCTCGAAATATAGAGATCGCACGGATCAAGGGTTGGATGGCAGAGGAATGACAAAGGATAGCTGAGCTGAAGGTCCAGATGGAAGAAGAAGCAGAACGTATCAAGACAGATGCTTTCCGTCTAGGGCTGGAGCAAAGGTCAGCAGCGGCGGTATACTTAACGTTATCAAGTTTGAGTCGTCCCTTGGGGGCTACGATTGGCTATTCACGCTATCTAAAGTGAAGATCCGACTCAACTCTAACAAATTAAGCCGGCCCTTGGGGACAAAGGCTTTGGATTTTTTACAGAGGATCAGGAAAGACCCGGTTCACCTCTTAACTAGATTGATCTGGCCCTTGGGGGCTAAGTAAGGTTATAGCAGCAAGAGGAATACCTCATATTTTGTTTTCATCAATGTTACCAGCCGAAGCTCCAGATCCCGGCTGGTGGTAAGCCGGTTCATATACCCGGCTGGTGGTAAGCCGGTTCATATACCCGGCTGGTGTTAAGCTGGTGGTAAGCCCTCATCTTGCAAAGGAAGAGTCAAAATCCAGCTTGTTGCAGGCCTCGGCAGACTCTTTATGCCTGGTCAGCACATGAGCTAGAGGGGACTAGGGAGCAGAGCCGATGATCACAACCTCCGGAGTTGCAGTGGCCTTGGCAGGACTTGGCGGTTTTGAAGGACCCCTTAGAGGGCTCTCCGAGATGATATCTTCAGCAGCTGGCTCAGTGGAGGCAATTGGTAGATATACATCCGGTTGTGGCTCCTCCGGTCGTTCTTGCTCCGGCTCGTGAGAAGCAGGACTGGGGGAGGGCTTGTTGGTCTTCCGATGCTTGGCTTGAGCACTAGAAGATAGAAAAGTGAGAACCAAAGGATATTACTACCCTACAAAGAATTCTTTGTTATAGTAGAAAAACACTTACAGCGGGTTAATCTTCAGAGGCGGCAAAGCGGTCGCCGAAGAGTCGCCGGAAGAGGGCGACTTCTGAGATGAAATTCAAGAAGGATGAGATGGCACTAAGGTTATAAAGAGAAATGAATCAAACAGGAACACATACCTCCGCAGGGCGTTTCTTCGGAGCCGGCGAGTTCGGCAGGCCGGACATAAGCTCAGTAGAGCCGGCGCTCCGGGTCTGGCGACTTTCAGCTTGTTGTTGATTTTTCAAAAGAAAATCGGGAGCCAGGTAAGCAAGAGGATGAGAAAGAGGAACTTTTCTGGCAACCAGCCGCGACTTTCGGGGGACAATATATTCTAAGCCGGAAGAGACATAGTTTACCTCAGGCGCATTGGCGCAGCTGGTCTCCACTTCATCCTGTGAGTAAAAAACAAGCATTGGTAAAACAGGAAGACAAAGAATCAAACAAACAACTAAAATTTTACCTCTAAGCTGGATGACTGTGGCGGGTCAAACCACTCCTCTCGCGGGGCGGCTTTCTTTGGCTTCTTGGCTGGGGCCTTCTTCTTGAGCTTCTTCGGAGGAGGGACGTACTCCTTCCAGAAATCAGAGTCGGCCTGCGGAAATAATCCGGAGAAGAATAATAGATCAACAAGGTACAAGCAGCATCCAAGAGACGAATGGGGAGAAATTGACTTACATCTGGAGCCGGATTGTTAACACTAAAAGGCGCCAAGCCAATGGCGTTGCATGAGCCGAAGGCTTCATGAACAAGGCTCCGGATGACTGTGGTGATGTCATCCTCTGTCAGGGTTGATTGACTGAAGCACATGGAGCTGTCATACTTGCCTTCATATTCACACATAAGCCGGCTTCTATGGCTTAACGACATGATTCGCCATGAAATCCAGCAGCGAATCAAATCCAGTCCGGTCAAACCGTTGGCCATGAATGCCTTGATCTTGGTGTGATCCGGCTCATACCTGGCACGCTCCGAAATTGAGAGCCGGCCAGGAAGCTCTGAATCTGTCCTGAGCTGGGAGGGACGATAACCCGGCAATGGGTGCTCATCTTCAGGAGAGGTGTCCTTGTAGTAGAACCAAGTCTTGTTCCAATCTTTTGGACGATTCGGCATCTGTGCAGCTAGAAAGATGATGTCTCTACGTCATTGAATGGAAATACCGCCAAGTTCCAGACTTGTACCGCCTTTCATTTCGGTTTGGCGGTTGGCGTAGAAGAACTCCAGAAACAAACCCACAGACGGCTTGATTTGCAGGTAGACTTCACGGAGCACTTGGAAATTGCATATGTTTGAAACGGAGTTGGGGGTCAAGTCTTGAGGGTGAAGCTTGTACAAATGGAGAACGTCATGGAAGAATTTAGAGTCGGGCAGCATGAACCCTCGCTCGATGTGGTCAGAGAAAACTACTACCTCTCCTTTTTGGGGACGGGGCCGATTCTCGTCACCTGGAACCCGCCATTGAAGGACCTCCTTGGAAGGAAGAGTGCCCGCGTCAACAAAATCCGTTAAGTACTCTTCTGGGACACAAGATCCGACCAAATTGCATGAGTTGGAAGCACAGGACATGGCGACGGCTTAGAGAATGTGCAAAATTAAATATGCGGCGAGTTAAGAGCAAGAAATATCTGTGACGGCTTACAATTTTAAGGGCTCTACAAATACTACGTCATAGTCCGGCTGATGAGAGCCAAAGAGGTCTGGCGGTTCAACAAAGAAAGGAGGAGCAAAAATCGGCTAAGTCCTGAAAAATAGGTTTTCACAAACTACCGTTGCAATAATGTATCTACAAAAACAGGAAAATAGGTTCTTATTTCTAGACCTAGCAAAGAACAGGCGGAACAGATAAGAATGAAACAGAGCCATGACGGTTCGCGCATTGCGCACGGCTGCCTTGTATGCGGCGGCACGGCGGGGACGCACGCTAAAGACGTCGATGGCGTCGGAATACCCTAACGGTGGCGATGGAGGAGCCCGAGCGGCGGCAACAGAGCTTTCCGCGAACCCTACTATGGCAGCGATGGATCTATTGGGAGCTTGGACTTACCGATGATGGAGCGACAGACGCGGAAGAGACTCTGGTATGACTCAGGTTGATGTAGCTGTCTGGTTGACGACAATGAGAAGACGGCACCAGAGCAGGGAGCGCTGGAGCAGAGACGATGAAGAAAAGAAGACGAAGGGAGAGCGGGAGAAGGAAAGCTTCCCCCCGCAACAGGTCTTATTTAAAGAGAACACGAGGCAGGCATGAAAATCTAGGTGACGGAAACCATTTGACCGAGGCGGACGCCTCGATTTTCGGGCTGACCATTTAATAAAAGATTCGGTGATACGTCAGCAGATCTCGTGACGTCACGCCGGGTCATCACCGGGCGACTCGCCAAAGAGGAGAAGATAAGGATGAAGTGAGCAAGCTCAATTCAGCCTGGGCCTAATGTTGGGGATATGACCCCGCAATATGACCCGCCCTTGAAAGCTCCGGGTCATGTTAATGGCTCGTGAGCCAGACCAAGGGTGAGCCATAAAGCCTATAGCCCATGAAGATAGGCGGCTCATGGTGTGGGCCGCAAGGTGGCCCGGCCTGAGAAGACCCGGGCGTGCAAGCCGCTTGGGACAGTTTGGAGAAGAATATAGAGTAAGACTCGGATAGACAATGAGACTCGGTTAGACAATTGTAAAGACCCGTGGTCCTGACCTCTTATATAAAAGCAGACCCGGGGCAACTTAGAGATCAGGTGATCGAGAACTAGGTCAAGCTTTAGCTCCCTTATAATCTATACAACAAGCAATACAAGCACAAGCAGGACGTAGGCTATTACCTCGACTTGAGGGGTCGAACCTGGGTAAACCCATGCCCTTCGTCCCAATCAACCCCTTTGAGTGCATCACATTAGTGATGGCCTCGAATCCAAGTCCGTTCACCCGGACATCTGTCGTGAGAAATCCACAACAATGTGTGTATGTATGTGTGGTTGTGTATGTGTGTGTGTGCTTGTGTAGTGTGTGTGTGTGTTGAGTGTGTGTGTGTGTGTGACAACTGGGCCCATGCCCCACTTGTCATACACTATATCTTTTGTTTTATTGTTTTAGTTGTTTTATTAGGATATTTCCTTTTATAGCAATATTTCCAATTCTGGATATGTTCATTTATGCTCATGTGCATTTTAGGTATGTTTTCACTTATAGGAATGGGTGATGATTTCTATCTAGTGTTGTGCCTTGATGCTCCATATGAATATAGGGGTATTATACATGAATATCGGGTAGAAAAATCTCAGGAATCGACTGGGGCAATCGGTTTGTCCATTTGAGCAAGTTTGACAAAGTGTCATTTTGTCTCAAAGAGCCATTTTGTCATTGTTGTTATATTTAACCCATGCATGCTATGATAATTGTGCCAACTTGAATATGGTAGTTTTTGATGAGTAGAATGCCATGGTATTTATCTTTGTCATGTTAAACTTGCATATAAGTGGGAACCATGCTCTAAAGTAGCTAATAAAATATTGTAGTTTGCAAACATGATAAATATTTCTAAGTCTGAGAATCTGCTAATATTTTTTATGCCATGAAGAGTGGATGCCACCAAGTGCTATGTTGTGAATTAGCTCAAGCTCACTGCTAGTGATTCGATGTAGTGGTCGCCCTCTACCATTTTGTTAATTTTCATACCATGAGGTGGTCTCTATCACCATTAGTTTCTGCTGTCAATTTGCTATCAGCTTAACTCAGGTTCCAGAAAACTGTTATTTTCTCTAAGTCCCAGAAATCTGTTTCATCATGCCAACTTGTGGGCTTCATGATTATTGATGTGTGCCTTCATTCCATACTATGTTGTTGGATAAGTTGATAAGCATGTTATGTAGTTTGTATCAATACCTTGTTTGCGGTTAGAGTCTTCCTGTAGCTCTAGTTATTGGCTGTGTAACTTGCCATGTTGCTGTTTTGTGGCAGATTGTTTGTTTTAGTGTTTTGTAACTTGTGGAAGCTATACTCCATGAAATTACTTGATATTTGGCTCTATTGTGGTTGGTTTATCATTGCCTAACCAGTGGCTACCTTGGAATGCCAAGTAATAGCCCATGGTCTTCTTGTCTTGTGTTTTGCCCTTGTATCTTTCATGAGCGTAGCGTGAGAACCGTAACTCTGTTTCCTACGTTCTACATATGCATTTGTATCGTTTTTGCATGATGCATCCATATTTGCCATGTTCATGCATGTCCAAATAACTTAACATAAGGTTCCGTCCAGATTCATAAATAACTATTCTATGGCATGTGAAACTTGACTAGCTAGGATTGCCATGTTAAATTCTTCACATAAGACATGCATCATTCTTGATTGTGCATTGTGTTGGGAGACGTAGTAGTAAATCAAAAAAATTCCTACGTGTTCACCAAGATCCATCTATGGAGAAACCAGCATCGAGTAAGGGCAGAGTGCATCTTCATACCTTCAAAGATCGCAAAGCGGAAGCGTTACTAGAATGAGGTTGGCGGAGTCATACTCGCAGCGATTCAGATCACGGTGGAATCCGATCTAAGCGCCGAACAACGGCACCTCCGCGTTCAACACACCTGCATCCCAGTGACGTCTCCTATGCCTTGATCCAGCAAGGAGGAAGGAGAGGCTGAGCGAGAGCTCCGGTAACACGACGGCGTGGTGACGGTGGAGCTGCGTGGTACTCCGGTAGAGCTTCTCTAAGCACTACGGAGGACCAGGAGACGGAGGAGTAGGGCTGCGTCGTGGGAGAGAGAGATGCATGTCTCCGGCTGCCCCAAGGGACCCACTATATATAGGGTGGAGGAGGAGGGAGGGCTACGCCCTAGGGTTCCCACCCTAGGGTGGTGCGACAGCCCCTAGATCCCATCTGGCCGGCGGCCATAGAGGGAGAGGGGTGCGGCTGCCCTAGGGTGGGCCTTAGGGCCCATCTGCCCTAGGGTTTGCCCCCCTCCAACCTTCAGCTGCGCCTTGGGCCCTTGTGGGGGGCGCACCAGCCAACCTAGGGGCTGGTTCCCTCCCACGTGCGGCCCATGCAGCCCTCTGGTGCTAGTGGCCCCACTTCGTGGACGCGCGAAACCCTTCCGGTGGTCCCGGTACGTTACCGGTAATTCCCGAAACACTACCAAATCCTCACTTCCGATATTTCATTTTTTACCTCCAGACCATTCCGGAACTCCTCATGACGTCCGGGATCTCATCCGGGACTCCGAACAACCTTCGGTAACCATGTACACAATTTCCCTATAATCCTAGCGTCATCGAAACTTAAGTGTGTAGACCCTATGGGTTTGGGAGGCATGTAGACATGACCCAGACACCTCTCCGATCAATAACCAACAGCAGGATCTGGATACCCATGTTGTCTCCCACATGCTCCACGATGATCTCATCATATGAACCACGATGTGGGTGATTCAATCAACCTCGTATACAATTCCATTTGTCTACCGGTATGATACTTGCCCAACATTTGATCGTCGGTATCCCTATACCTTGTTCAATCTCATTACTGGCAAGTCTCTTTCCTCTTTCTGTAACACATCATCCCGTGGATAACTCCTTAGTCACATTGAGCTCATTATGATGATGTCTTACAGAGTGGGCCTAGAGATACCTCTCCGTCACACGGAGTGACAAATCCTAGTCTCGATTCGGGTCAACCCAAGAAACACTTTTGGAGATACTCGTAGTGTACCTTTATAGCCACCCAGTTACGTTGTGACGTTTGGCACAACAAAAGTATTCCTACGGTATCCGGGAGTTGCACAATCTCATGGTCTAAGGAAACGATACTTGACATTCGAAAAGCTTTAGCAGACGAACTACACGATCTTGTGCTATGCTTAGGATTGGGTCTTGTCCATCACATCATTCTCCTAATGATGTGATCCCGTTATCAATGACATCCAATGTCCATGGTCATGAAACCGTGACCATCTATTGAGCAACGAGCTAGCCAACTAGAGGCTCACTAGGGACTTGTTGTGGTCTATGTATTCACACATGTATTACGGTTTCCGGTCAACACAATTATACCATGAAAAATAGACAATTATCATGAACAAGGAAATAAAATAATAACCATTTTATTATTACCTCTAGGTCATATTTCCAACAGTCTCCCACTTGCACTAGAGTCAATAATCTAGTTACATTGTAATGAATCGAACACCCATAGAGTTCTGGTGTTGATCATGTTTCTCTTGTGAGAGAGGTTTAGTCAACGGATCTACGACATTCAGATCCATATGACCTTTACGACCATCTATATCTCCATCCTGAATGTAATCACGGATGGAGTTGAAGCGGTGCTTGATGTGTCTTGTGTTCTTGTGAAACCTGGGCTCCTTGGCAAGGGCAATAGCTCGAGTGTTGTCACAGAATAGAGTCATCGGGCCCGACACATTGGGAATTACTCCTAGGTCAATGATGAACTCCTTCATCACGACTCCTTCCTTTGTTGCTTCTAAAGTAGCTATATACTCTGCTTCACATGTAGATGCCGCCACGACGCTTTGTTTGCTGCTGCACCAGCTGACTATCCCTCCGTTCAAAATATACATGTATCCGGTTTGTGACTTTGAGTCACCCAGATCTATGTCGAAGCTAGCATCAATGTAACCCTTTACGACGACCTCTTCGGCACCTCCATATAAGAGAAACATGTCCTTTGTCCTTTTCAGGTACTTCAGGATATTCTTGACCGTTGTCCAGTGTTCCGCTCCGGGATCACTTTGGTACCTCCCTACCAAACTTATGGCAAGGTTCACAGCAGGTCTGGTACACAGCATGGCATACATAAGTGAGCCTATGGTTGAAGCATAGGGGATGACACTCATCTCTTCTCTATCCTTTGTCGTGGTCGGGCATTGAGTCGTACTCAATCTGACACCCTGTAACACAGGCAAGAACCCCTTCTTGGACTGATCCATATTGAACTTCTTCAATATCTTGTCAAGGTATGTGCTTTTTGAAAGACCTATGAAGTGTCTCGATCTATCTCTATAGATCTTGATGCCTAATATGTAAGTAGCTTCCACAAGGTCCTTCATTGAAAAACATTTATTCAAGTAGGCCTTTACACTTTCCAAGATTTCTATATCATTTCCCATCAACAATATGTCGTCTACATATAATATGAGGAATGCTATAGAGCTCCCACTCACTTTCTTGTAAATACAGGGTTCTTCATAAACCTGTATGAATCCAAACGCTTTAATCACCTCATTAAAGCGGATGTTCCAACTCCGAGATGCTTGCACCAGCCCATAGATGGACCGCTAGAGCTTGCATACCTTGTTAGCATCTTTAGGATCGACAAAACTTTTCGGATGCATCATATACAGTTCTCCCTTAAGGAAACCATTAAGAATGTCGTTTTGACGTCTATTTGCCAGATCTCATAATCCTAAAATGCGGCAATTCCTAACATGATTCGGATAGACTTCAGCATCGCTACGGGTGAGAAAGTCTCATCGTAGTCAACTCCTTGAACTTGTCGATAACCCTTATTGACAAGCCGAGCCTTATAGATGGTCACATTACCATGTGCATCAGTCTTCTTCTTAAAGATCCATTTATTTTCTATGGCTCGCTTATCATCTGGCAAGTCCACCAAAGTCCATACTTTGTTATCATACATGGATCCTATCTAGGATTTCATGGCTTCAAGTCATTTGTTGGAATCTAGGCCCGCCATCGCTTCTTCATAGTTCAAAGGTTCACCGTTGTCCAACAACATGATCTCTAGGACAGGGTTGTCGTACCACTCTGGTGCGAAACGTGTCCTAGTGGACCTTCGACGTTCAATAGTAACTTGATCTGAAGTTTCATGATCATCATCATTAACTTCCTTTCCTGCGGTGTAGGCTCCATAGAAACAATTCCTGTGCTGCACTTTTAGAAACGACAGCTTAGGTTTCTTTCCAAACCATAATTCATACGATGTCGTCTCAACAGACTTTCACGGTGCCCTATTTAAAGTGAATGCGGCAGTCTCTAATGCATATCCCCAAAATGATAGCGGTAAGTCGGTAAGAGACATCATAGATCGCACCATATCCAATAGAGTGTGATTATGACGTTCAGACACACCATTTTGCTAAGGTGTGCTATGCGGCGTGAGTTGTCAAACAATTCCACATTTCCTTAGGTGCATGCCAAACTCGTGACTCAAATATTCTTCGCCATCATCAGATCGTAGGCACTTTATTTTTCTGTCATGTTGATTCTCTACCTCACTCTGAAATTCCTTGAACCTTTCAAAGGTTTCAGACTTGTGTTTCATTAAGTAGACATACCCATATCTGCTCAAGTCATCTGTGAGGGTGAGAACATAACGGTAGCCACCGCGAGCCTCGACGCTCATTGGACCGCATACATCGGTATGTATTATCTCCAACAAGTCAGTTGCTCGCTCCATTGTTCTAAAGAACGGAGTCTTGGTCATCTTGCCCATGAGGCATGGTTCGCACGTGTCCATTGATTCGAAATCAAGAGACTCCAAAAGTCCATCCACATGGAGCTTCTTAATGCGTTTGACACCAATATGACCAAGGCGGCAGTGCCACATGTAAGTGGGACAATCGTTATCAACCTTACACTTTTTGGTACTCACACTATGAACATGTGTAACATCACGTTCGAGATTCATCAAAAATAAACCATTGACAAGTGGGGCATGCCCATAAAACATTTCTCTCATATAAATAGAACAACCGTTTTTCTCAGATTTAAATGAGTGGCCATCTCGCATCAAACGAGATCCAAATACAATGTTCATGCTCAAAGCTGGTACTAATTAACAATTATTGAGGTTTGAAACTAATCCTGAAGGTAGATGTAGAGGTAGCATGCCGACGGCGATCACATCGACCTTGGAACCAATCCTGACGCGCATCGTCACCTCGTCCTTTGCCAGTCTCCGCTTATTCCGCAGCTCCTGCTTGGAGTTACAAATGTGAGAAACTGCACCGGTATCAAATACCCAGGAGCTACTATGAGTGCTGGTAAGGTACACATCAATAACAAGTATATCACATATACCTTTAACATTGCCGGCCTTCTTATCTGGTAAGTACTTGGGGCAGTTCCGCTTCCAGTGACCAGTACCCTTGCAATAAAAGCACTCAGTCTCAGGCTTGGGTCCATGCTTGTTCTTCTTCTCGGCAACTTGCTTACCGGGCACGGAAAAAGATTTGCCGTCCTTCTTGAAGTTCTTATTACCCTTGCCTTTCTTGAAACTAGTGGTCTTATTCACCATCAACACTTGATGCTCCTTTTTGATCTCCACCTCCGCCGATTTCAGCATCGAGTACAACTCAAGAATGGACTTCTCCATACCCTGCATGTTGTAGTTCATCACAAAGCTCTTGTATCTAGAAAGAAGTTACTAGAGGATTCTATCAATGACCGAGTCATCCGGGAGATTAACTCCCAGCTGAGTCAAGCGGTTGTGCAACCCAGACATTTTGAGTATGTGTTCACTGACCGAACTATTCTCCTTCATCTTACAAATGAAGAACTTGTCGGAGACGTCATATCTCTCGACCCGGGCGTGAGCTTGGAAAACCAGTTTTAGCTCTTGGAACATCTCATATGCTCCGTGTTGCTCAAAACACTTTTGGAGCCCCGGTTCTAAACTGTAAAGCATGCCGCACTGAACCAGGGAGTAATCATCACAGCATGACTGGCAAGCATTCGTAACGTCTTGGTCCGCTGGGAAAATGAGTGGGTCACCTAGCGGCGCATCAAGGACATGCAATCTCTTGGAAGCTATGAGGATGATCCTCAAGCTACAGACCCAGTCCGCATAGTTGCTTCCATCGTCTTTCATCTTGGTCTTCCCTAGGAACGCATTGAAGTTGAGGGTGACATTAGTGTTGGCCATTGGATCTATAATATAGATTGTAAAGACAATTTTAGACTAAGTTCATCATAATTAAGTTCACATAATCAAATTATTTAATGAACTCCCACTTAGATAGACATCTATCTAGTCATCCAAGTGATACATGATCCATGTCAACTAGCCCGTGTCCGATCATCACGTGAGAAGGACTAGTCATCCATGGTGAACATCTCCATGTTGATCGCATCTACTATACGACTCATGTTCGACCTTTCGGTCTTCTATGTTCAGAGGCCATGTCTGTACATGCTAGGCTCGTCAAGTCAACCTAAGTGTTTCGCATGTGTAAATCTGGCTTACACCCGTTGTATGTGAACGTTAGAACCTATCACACCCGATCATCACGTGGTGCTTCGGAACAACGATCCTTAGCAACGGTGCATAGTTAGGGTGAACACATTTCTTGAAATTTTATTGAGAGATCATCTTATTTACTACCGTCATTCTAAGCAAATAAGATGTAAACATGATAAACATCACATGCAATCAATATAGTGACATGATATGGCCAATATCATCTTGCTCCTTTGATCTCCATCTTCGGGGCACCATGATCATCACTGTCACCGGCACGACACCATGATCTCCATCGTCATGATCTCCTTCATCGTGTCTTCATGAAGTTGTCTCGCCAAATATTAATTCTACTACTATGGCTAATGTTTAGCAATAAAGTAAAGTAATTACATGGCATTTATGATTGACACGCAGGTCATATAATAAATTAAGACAACTCCTATGGCTTCTGCCGGTTTTCATACTCATCGACATGCATGTCATGAATCCTATTACAAGAACATGATCAATCTCATACATAACAATGCATCACATAACATCCTTTGGCCATATCACATCACAAGGCATATGCTGCAAAACCAAGTTAGACGTCCTCTAATTTGTAGTTGCAAGTTTTTATGTGGCTGCTATAGGTTTCTAGCAAGAAAGTTTCTTACCTACGCCAAAACCACAACATGATATGCCAATTGCTATTTACCCTTCATAAGGACCCTTTTCATCAAATCCAATCCGACTAAGGTGGGAGAGATAGACACCTGCTAGCCACCTTATGCAACAACTGCATGTCAGGCGGTGGAACCGGTCTCACATAAGCGTACGTGCAAAGATGGTCCGGGCCGTTTCATCCCACAATACCGTCTAATCAAGATAAGACTAGTAACGGCAAGCAAAGCCCACAACAACTTGTGTTCTACTCGTGCATAGATTCTACGCATAGACCTAGCTCATGATGCCACCGTTGGGAGACGTAGTAGTAAATAAAAAAATTCCTACGTGTTCACCAAGATCCATCTATGGAGAAACCAGCATCGAGTAAGGGGAGAATGCATCTTCATACCTTGGAACATTACAAAGCAGAAGCGTTACAAGAATGCGTTTGGTGGAGTCGTACTCGCAGCGATTCAAATCGCGGTGGAATCCGATCTAAGCGCCGAACAACGGCGCCTCCGCGTTCAACACACGTACAGCCCGGTGACGTCTCCTACACCTAGATCCAGCAAGGGGGAAGGAGAGGTTGAGGGAGAGCTCCGGTAGCATGACGGCGTGGTGATGGTGGTGCTATGTGGTACTCTGGCAGAGCTTCACTAAGCACTACGGAGGACAAGGAGAGGGAGGTGTAGGGCTGCGTCGTGGGAGAGAGAGATGCGTGTATCCAGCTGCCCCAAGGGCTCCACTATATATAGGGGGAGGAGGAGGGAGGGATGCGCCCTAGTGTTCCCATCCTAGGGTGGTGCGGCAGCCGCCAAATCCCATCTGGCCGGTGGCCATAGAGGGACAGGGGTGTGGCTGCCCTGGGTGGGCCTTAGGGCCCATCTGCCCTAGGGTTTGCCCCCTCCCACCTTTAGCTGCACCTTTGGCCCTTGTGGGGGGTGCACCAGCCCACCTAGGGGTTGGTTCCCTCCCACTTGTGGCCCATGCAGCCCTCTGGTGCTAGTGGCCCCACTTGGTGGACCCCCAAAACCCTTCCGATGGTCCCGGTACGTTACCGATAATTCTCGAAACACTTCCGGTGACCAAATCCTCACTTCTGATATATCATTCTTTACCTCCGGACCATTCCGGAACTCCTCATGATGTCTGGGATCTCATCTGGGACTCCGAACAACCTTCGGTAACCACGTACACTATTTCCCTATAACCCTAGCGTCATAGAACCTTAAGTGTGTAGACCCTACGCGTTCGGGAGGCATATAGACATGATCGAGACACCTCTCCAGTCAATAACCAACAGCGGGATCTGGATACCCATGTTAGCTCCTACATGATCCATAATGATCTCATCGGATGAACCACAATGTCAGGGATTCAATCAATCCTGTATACAATTCCCTTTTTCTACCGGTATGATACTTGCCCGAGATTCGATCATCGGTATCCCTATACCTTGTTCAATCTCGTTACCGGCAAGTCTCTTTACTCATTCTGGAACACATCATCCCGTGTCTAACTCCTTAGTCATATTGAGCTCATTATGATGATGTCTTACCGAGTGGGCCTAGAGATACCTCTTCGTCCAATAGAGTGACAAATCCCAGTCTCGATTCGTGCCAACCCAACAGGCACTTTCGGAGATACCCATAGTGTAGCTTGACCCTTGGCACACCCATCCAGTTACGTTGTGACCTTTGGCACACCCAAAGTATTCCTACGGTATCCGGGAGTTAAACAATCTCTTGGTCTAAGGGAACGATACTTGACATTGGAAAAGCTTTAGCAGACGAACTACACGATCTTGTGCTATGCTTAGGATTGGGTCTTGTCCATTACATCATTCTCCTAGTGATGTGATCCCGTTATCAATGACATCCAATGTCCATGGTCATGATACCGTGACCATCTATTGATCAACGAGCTAGCCAACTAGAGGCTCACTAGGGACTTGTTGTGGTCTATGTATTCACACATGTATTACGATTTCCGGTTAACACAATTATAGCATGAACAATAGACAATTATCATGAACAAGGAAAAACTATAATAACCATTTTATTATTGCCTCTAGGGCATATTTCCAACACACCTTGGTTGTTTGTTTATTCTTGTTGTTTCTTTTGGGTAGACGTGAGCGTTGAACCTGAGTACGAAGATCCAGGAGAGTACCACTATGAGGATCCCGCTAATTGTCCCTATGAAGAACCAACACACAAGATGATCGTACCCGGATCCCGATACTATTTTTGCTTGCTAGTTATCTCGCTGTTATCGGTATAATTGCGCTACCTACCACTTGAATGCCAAGCCTCCTACATTGCCATGATAGCCTCTAACCCCTTCACATCCTAGCCACCTTTGATTGGCTAAGTTACCGCTGCCCAGCCCCTCTTATAGAGTTCTTAGTTGCAGGTGCAGGTTGTATCCATGTGATACCATGGATTTGGCATATCACAATATTATCTGTTATTTAATTTAATGCACATATATATCTTGGTATTGGTTGAAGGCTTGGCCTTTTGCTAGGTGTTTTGTTCAGCTGTTACCGCCATAGTTTCCTGTTACCGATGTTATGTTTCCATACTTTGCGCTCCTAACATGCTCGGGGTTTTTATGGAGACCGCCTTGTTTACTTCAGTTAAGATTAAAACTTGTCTGGCAAGACCCAACTTTGGTACTACATTTGCTAAACAACTTAATAAAATTTGCGTAGGGCTTTGCAACCCGTGAATAATTAATCAACCCCCGGGCCAGTGCTCCTCATGAGTGTTGATCCAAACTAGAGCACTGTGTGGGGCCAACTCGGGGCAACTCAGGAGATTTCTATCAGGCCTCCGTACGCGTTGCTTCTCCATCGTGTCCTGAGAACGAGATACGCGGCTCTTATCGGGTTCGTCGACACGTTGGGTGGTCTTGCTAGATTTGTTTTACCTTTATCGAGTGCCTTGCGTGAGGAGATCTGACTTTCTTCGGGCTATCTCAAGGTGTTGGAATTCCTTTGGAGTTGCCTAGGTGATCACGAGATCCGTGGTCGAGGCTATTCCCGTAGAGTGTGGTTAATTTATGATGGACTAGTTGGAGCACCCCTGTAGGGTTAAAACTTTTGGAAAGCCGTGCCCAAGGTTATGTGGCAACTTAAATATTTGTTTAACACCCGGTTATAGTGAAATTCTAGTAAACTCTAATAAAATACGCCAACTGTGTGAGTAACCGTGATCATCTCTGCTCGTGAACATGAACCGAGAGAGAACACGGTGGGGTTATGATTGACGTAAGCAAGTGTTCAGGATCTCATAGAGGTCATTCTAGATTCGATCGGTTATCTTAGAACACATATTTACTTTCATGTTCCGTAAGATTAGCCACCATAAATTCTTAGTGCTGCTGCAAACTAAACACATACCCTTCCCAACCTATAAGCTTGAATACTCTCAGTACCCGGGCGCGAGATTGCTGAGTCCTCGTGGCTCATAGATTACAACAACAATCCAGGTGCAGGTACAAATGAGATCGTGCTAGGTGATATGACGCAGCTCTAGTGGGAGTATGACGAGGAGCGTGGCAGGATGTACGTGACTTATCCAGACAAGTAGAGGACCGTGGTCGTGATCTTCGGGGCTAGCATGCCAGTGTCATTGCATCTTCATTTTATCGTTTGTTTTCGTCCATAGCCGAACCCTGTCTTGGATTGATGTTTGAACTCTTTGATGTGAAATTTTAATTTACCATGTGGCGAGTGTAAGCCAACTCATATACTCATTTCTTCCTAAATGAATGATGTAATGATAATGTACTTGCGAACAACGAGATGCGCCTCTATCCCTATCGAGGCCCCCGTGCCTTAATAAGGATAGGCGTGCAATTTGGGCGTGACAAGTTGGTATTAGAGCCGACCCTCATGGTTACACGGATGTTTGCCGACAGGTGTGCGGTCATGTTGTTCACGAAGTTGGTGAGAGGTCGTGGCACACAGAATGGCACATGTATCGAACTGGAAGCACATACGTTTGTACCAAAAGGGAACGTTCCTCTGGCCCGACAAGGACGTCGGTTCCTCTGAGTTGTTGTGTATGTGATAGCCTGGCTTATTAGGGATGATAGGCTACTCATATCAATAAGGAATTCCTTCTTTTCGGGAAGCCCATTCGAATAGAACTCCCAAGTTAAGCATGCTTGACTTGGAGTAGTTCTAGGATGGGTGACTAGCCGGCAAGTTGGTTCCGGGTGCGCATGAGTGAGGACAAAGTGCGCAGAGAAGACTAGTATTGATCTGTGAGGCCAGTCTAGATCCCGCCAGGAGTAACGACTACCGGCGGGTGTGTCCGGAGCGTTACAAGTTGGTATCAGAGCCATACGACCATAGGACCCCTTTGCTTGATCGAACTTGGCCAAGTCAAGTCTAGTAAAAACTATTTTGAGTCTAGTTATATCGTAGAGTAGGATTCTTTTTACTCCTCTTCTATGCTCTGGTGAGGCATTCGACTTAGGAATTTTTGTTTCTACTCCTCTTCTCGATCAAAATTTTTTAGGATCACGCAGGTATTTTGGAGTCTATATGATACCGATGTGACGGAGTTCTGTCTTGGTGCCTCCTGTCTGACTTGATTTCTTTTGGGGAGTCGGGCTCTAGGGAACTTTGGCACATCGTTATCATTCAGCTTCCTTGATATCTCAGGACGGAGAGTGTTCGGAATTACTTCAATACTTGCCGTGGTGAGATAAGGTCGGAGTCACCCAGTACTGGGGAGGCGTCCGGGGTACCACCATGGTTTAGTATCGTTGTGCTTTCGAGGATTTGAGATTGGATGTATTTGTGAAAGCCTCTGATTAGGTTTGCTAGTTGTGTGACATATTTCCTCCTTGTATCCCCCACACTGGATTGCCTAACCAGAAATTTTTTGGAACTTCTTAGGTGGGAACTCTTGTAGTTATCTAGGATAATCTTCTTCAGATGTATGTGGGCATATACATTTGTTCCGAGCAACATTAGATCAATACTTTTGTGTTATTGCAAGTGGCTTATAATATCTAATGATGTTATCACAAACCAAAGAAAGCATTCTAAACTAATTTTTCAGTAGGAAGGATGTGATGTTATTTGTTCAATTTCTTTCAAGCATTTGATTCAGCTATTGAATTCATCTTATCAATGAGGTGCTGATGTTCTTGTCCATCTTCAGGATAGCTCCACCAACTCGCGGGAATCCGGGTCATGGTGAAGAGCAGGCTGATATTCCACCACCCCCGCCACTGCCTCCTCCACCAGAAGCTTGGCAAGTTGTGATGGCCGCAACCAATGCGAACACTCAGATGTTGCTCAGGCTGTTGCAAGAAAGAGATCGGGTCAGCAAGGCTTTCAAGGGAATTTTCAGAATCAACCTTAGTTTGCGACGCTCAATCAGTTCCTTGCCAAGCAACCCATGTCTTTCACCTGTTGTGAGCAGCCTTTTGATGCTGATGATTGGCTCCGTGACATGAGTAAGCATTTTGAGTGCAGCAATGTCAGACCAGAGGTCTTTGTCAGATTTGCATCGTTCCAACTCAAGGGTCAGGCATCTGATTGGTGGTAGCAGTATAAGGATTCCAAGGGCAATCGTGTTGTTGCTTGGGACGATTTCTGTCGTGACTTCAGGGCCCATTACATTCCGATAAGCTTTGTCGAGGAGATGCGTGAGAAGTTCAGGCACCTGAAGTAGGGGACCAAGTCTGTCTATCAGTACAATATCGAGTTCCAGAATCTAGCCCCCTATGCTAAGCAAGATGTTCCAGATGACAAGGCGATGATCTATCAGTTCAGAGGTGGTCTCAAGGATGAGCTTTTGCCAGGTCTAGTCCTTCAAGAGCCTCGTGAGTTTGATCAGTTTTACAACATGGCTTTGAAGGTCGAGGCAACTCAGCTCAAGTTGGAGAACTCAAGGAAGCGTTCAAGGGATTCATATTCTTCTTCTTCCAGCTCTCAGATGGTTCCTAAGCAGCAGAAGTATTGGGTGCCAAATCCTCCTCCGTTTCGTACTCGTCAGCAGCAGAACCAGTTCGGTGGCCGTGGTTCTTCCCACCCACCCAACCTAGGATATCAGCAGAAACCCGAGATGTCCAAGACAGCTTTTGTTCCTCCTCTAGGCAACTTTCGTCCGCTATCTGAGGTTACTTGTCTCAAGTGTGGTTAGAAGGGTCACTACTCAAAAAAGTGCAAACAGCAGCGTCTTCTGCCTCCTCCAGTCAAACGTCCAGGCAATGAAATGGTGAAGCATAATCGCAAGTCAGCAAGGGTGAACATGGTAAACGCAGCAGAGGCAGAGGATTCTTCTCAAGTGATCATGGGTAATCTCTAAGTTAGTTCTATTCCTGCAAAAGTGTTGTTTGATACTGGTGCATCGCATTCATTCATGTCTAAAGCGTTCTTCGCCAAGCATGATTTTGATTCTGAATATTTGAGGAAGGCTTTATGTGTTGTTTCACCCGACACTATCATGAGTGCTAACAAGGTGGTTCCGAATGTTTCTATCAAGATGGGAAATTATTCTTTTCTAGCTTCCCCTATTGTTCTCGGCAATTCCAACATTGATCTCATTTTGGGCATGGACTTCCTACCTATGAATAAGGCATATGTTCATTGTCAAGCAAAAGAAGACAAGCTGACTCATCCTTCAGAAGATGTGATTATTTTTGCGGCTCGCGATGACACAATCCGTCTCTTTGCTCTTAATGAGAAGGGTGAAATCCCATCTATTTCTCAAATTCTGGTTGTTAATGAGTACGAAGATGTCTTTCCAGAAGAATTACCAGGAATGCCTCCACACCGGCCAGTCGAGTTCGTGATTGACCTCGAGCCCGGAACTGAACCGGTTTGCAAGCGCCCTTATAAACTTGGCCCCAAAGAGCTGAAAGAGGTGAAGAAGCAGCTAGATGAACAAGAATGTCTGGGTCTGATCAGACCAAGTTCGTCTCCATGGGGTTCTGGTGTTTTGTTTGTCAAGAAGAAGGATGGCACGGACCGGCTTTGTGTCGATTACCGTCCATTGAACAAGAAGACAATCAGAAACAAGTACCCACTTCCCAACATCAATGAGTTGTTTATAAAACTGAAAGGTGCCAAGGTTTTCTTGAAGCTTGATCTTCGCATGGGCTATCATCAGATTCGCATTCGCAAAGAAGATATTCCTAAGACCGCTTTCAGGACGAGTTTTGGCTCTTATGAGTACACTGTCTTGTCATTTGGTCTTGCAAATGCTCCTCCAACCTTCTCAAGAATGATGAACTTCATTTTCTCTCCTTTCAAGAATGAGTTCGTCTTGGTCTATTTGGATGATATCCTTGTGTTCTCGGAGACAGAAGAAGAGCATGCAGAGCACCTCCGCCTTGTGCTTGACAAGTTAAGAGAGCATCGATTCTATGCCAAGTTTTCCAAGTGTGAGTTTTGGCTCAATGAAGTGGTGTACCTTGGGCATGTGATCTCTGCCGAGGGCATTAAAGTGCACCCTGAGAAATTTTAGGCAATCTTGAAGTGGGAGCCTCCTTAGAATGTCAAGCAGCTTCGCAGCTTCCTCGGGCTTGCTAGTTATTGCAGAAGATTCGTGGAGAACTTCTCTCAAATTGCTAAGCCTCTGTCCAATCTCCTCCAGAAGAGTGTCAAGTATGTTTGGTCTCCTAAGTGTGATGTGGCATTCAAAATTCTCAAGCAGATACTGATTTCAGCTCCAGTTCTTGTTCCTCCCGAGCAGTCAAAGCCTTTCCAAATTTCTGTGATGCTTCTCCCCTTGGTCTTGATGGTGTTCTCATGCAAGACAAGAAGATATTTGCTTATACCTCGTGTCAGTTGAAGCCTGCTGAGAAGAACTACCCCACTCATGATCTCGAGTTGGCAGCAATTGTGCGTGCTCTAATGACTTGGAGGCATTTGTTGTTGGGTAGACCAGTTGAGGTGTACACCGATCACAATATCTTGAAGTACATTTTCACTCAACCCAATCTTAATCTTTGGCAGTCTCGTTGGGCTTGAGGACTTCAATCCAAGCATTGAGTATACTCCTGGAAAAGCAAATGTCATTGCAGACATGCTCAGCCGAAGGGCGTACTGCAATAGTCTCATTTTGAAGCCTCTTCAACCCGAGATTTGTGAAGCCTTCCGCAAGCTCAACCTTCAAATGATTCCGCAAGGATTTCTTGCCAATCTTCAAGTCTCTACGACTCTGGAAGATCAGGTTCACCAAGCGCAGCTTCTTGACACAATGGTGAAGACAGTGAAGAAAGGTGTGGCCAAGGGCATTCTGAAGTATAAGTGCTTTCGCATTGATGACAAAGATACCTTGTTCTGTGAGGACCGTCTGGTGGTTCCTAAAGGTGATCTCAGGAAGGTTACCATGGACGAAGCACACAATTCTCTTATATCCATTCATCCAGGCAGTTCCAAGATGTATCAGGATCTCAAGAAAACCTTCTGGTGGACTCGCATGAAACGTTAAATTGCTCAGTTCGTGAACGAGTGTGATGTTTGTCGCAAAGTGAAGGCGGAGCATCAACGTCCAGCAGGTCTTCCTCAGCCTTTGCCAATCTCAGAGTGAAAATTCGATCATGTGGAGATGGATTTCGTCACTGGGTTTCCCAAGTCCAAGAGAGGCAATGATGCCATCTTTGTGGTTATCGACAAGCTGACCAAAGTTGTTCATTTCCTTCCAGTCAAAGAATCTATCTTTGGAGCTTAGCTAGCAGAGTTGTATACGTTAAGGATAGTTTCTTTGCATGGTATTCCTCAGCTCATCTCATCTGACCGTGGAAGCCTCTTTACTTCCAAGTTTTTGGTAGTTCTTCCAGACTTCTATGGGTACCAAGATCCCTTTCAGCACTGCATTCCATCCGCAGACAAGTGGTCAAGTTGAGAGAGTCAATCAGATCCTTGAAGATATGGTCAGAGCCTGTGTGATTTTGTTCGGCATGAAATGGGAAGACAGCCTTTCATATGCTGAATTCTCATACAACAATAGCTTTCAGGCTAGCTCAAGCAAGGCCCCTTTCGAGATTCTCTATGACACGAAGTGTCGTACCCCACTTAACTAGTCTGAAACCGGTGAGCGTCAAATTTTGGGCAATGACATGATCACCGAAGCAGAAGAGATGTGCCGTGTCATTCGTGAGACCCTCAAAGCATCTCAATCCCGACAGAAGAGTTATTACGATAACAAACATCAGGATGTTTCCTTTCAAGTTGATGATCTAGTCTATCTCAGAGTCTCTCCCATGAAGGGCACTCTGCGGTTTGGAATTAAAGGGAAGCTAGCTCCTCGCTTTGTTGGTCCTTTCAAAGTTGTTGGCAAGAGAGGTGAACTTGCATATCAACTAGAGATTCCGCCAAACTTCGCAAATGTGCATGATGTCTTCCATGTCTCTCAGTTCTGAAGGTGCTTCAAGACTCTCGAGCGCACCATTGACCTCGAAGACATTGATCTCCAAGAAGACCTCTCTTATCGTGAGCATCCAGTGGCTATTGTCAAAGAAACTGAGCGTAAGACTCGCAAAAAATCTATCAAGTTCCTTAAGGTGAAGTGGTCTCATCATTCTGACAAAGAAGCTACTTGGGAACGTGAGGACCTTCTCCGTTCTGAATATCCAGAGTTCTTTTGTTCCTAACTCTAGGGACGAGATCCTCTTGTAGTGTGAGAGAGTCTTGACAGCCCAAGTGCTGCCCCTACCTTTTATAGAATGTAACCTATGTGGATCTTGTGTCATGTGATGAATGTATTTGAGTTTCTCCTTGCCATGACTTTGTCTCATGCATTCATGCATCATGCATCATATCATTCATCATCATGTCATGCTTTGAATGTGTTGTGCTTCTTGACCTTGTGGTGTTTTGAGTGGACTTGTGGATGTTTATGATTGAGTGGGATCAGCTCCTTCCCCCCTCTCTTGTTATTTCCAACAAAACAACCTATAGCCTTTTATTTCATTAATATTCTTCAACAGAATTAATCTGCTTTAAAAATTGCGAAAAAAATGTTCATGAGTTAGCCTATAATTAATTGAGCTCATGTGTGTTGTTCTTTTCGTGATTTGGACCTTGTGAGTTTGGCGTTTTAAATAACAAACAAGCTGTTTTCTTTAAGGTAATAAAAATACTTGTTCTAAAAATCCTTTTGTTAATTTTATTAAATAGCTCACCTTTTATTTCTTGCCAAGGTATTTTTGTTCTAGCAAAAATCCTTTTATTTTTCCTCTGGGGTTTTATTTGTGTGGTTGTTTTATGTTAAGGGAACACCTGTTGTTTTGTTTTTCTAAGAGAGAGAGGAAAACTGGGCCGGTTCTTCTCAGCGTGGCCTAGCCCAGGATCTAGCGGCTACCTGCTCACGTTCGTCGTCCGTCAGGTTCAGAGAGAGAGCAGGGGCGCGAGAGAGCGTTGTCGTGAGCTTTTGCCATCAGCCACGCCTATTTAGGCCCCCTCGACGTGTGTGCCCCCTCCGCCTAGGGTTCCTCTGCCTCCCTCCAGCCGCCGCCGCTCCCTTCTCCCTCTTCATTCCTCCTCCTTTCCCCTCCTTTCTCCTGTCAGGTAAGGTTCAGAGTTAATATTCAGAGAGAGCAGCATGTTGCTGTCGTTCGTCTCACCGTCGTCGCCTCCAGGGACCCCCTTGTCCTCGTCGGAGATGGCGAGGAGTGCCCTGGTGGTGCCTGTGTTCGATCCCCGGTGCTAGGAGGGTCGGGGAGCCGCCGCATCGTCGTCGTCGCTGCGCCTCTTCTTCCCCTGCTTCGAGCCCACGTCACCGGTCATCTTCCTCTCCATCCAAGGCTGCCTCTTCGCCTATTCCTCCCCTTCGTCGCCTTACGAATCATCATCGTCTCCCCCTCGGTGAGCGCCACGATTCCCCCTCCGTTGCCATGCCAGCTCGCCGTAGCTCCTGTCGCCGCTATGCCCTGAGCCGAACGGAAGCTCGAGCTCGAGCGCCTCCTCGCCGCCGTGTGTAGTCTCCATAGGTGCGGGGATGGCTACCCCCATGTTCCATCTCGCCCCGCTGGTGCTCTGCGTCGCCAGAGTTTCCTGTAGTCACCGGGATTTCGCCGCCGCGTTTGCTGTCACCGGAATGTTGTTTTCGTCAGTTTCGTTAGTCTAAGTGTGGCAGTTATGTCAAGTTGTTCTCCACCTCCTTCCTGTCGTGAGCCGAGCCGTGGCGTAGTGGTAGCGCTTGGGGAAATGACCGAGAGGTCTGGGGTTTGAATCCCGCTTCCCCTTTTGTTTTTTTGTTTTTCGATTGGATCTGGCTGTGTTATGTGTTCGGGATTCGATATGAGGACCGTATCCAGTGTGTGATCCCGTGCGGCTATATCCGGATCTGGTGTGGCTGTGTTGTATGTGTGTGTGTGCTTGTGTGTGAGTGGGTGTGTATGGATCTGGTGTGGTGCCAGAACCATGTGTGTGTGTATGTGTGGCTGTGTATGTGTGTGTGCTTGTGTAGTGTGTGTGTGTGTTGAGTGTGTGTGTGTGACAAGTGGGCCCATGCCCCACTTGTCATACACTATATCTTTTGTTTTATTGTTTTATTTGTTTTATTAGGGTATTTACTTTTATAGCAATATTTCCAATTCTTGATATGTTCATTTATGCTCATGTGCATTTTAGGTATGTTTTCACTTATAGGAATGGGTGATGATTTTCCATCTAGTGTTGTGCCTTGATGCTCCATATGAATATAGGGGTATGATACATGAATTTGGGGTCAAAAAATCTCAGTAATCCATTGGTGCAATTGGTTTGGTCATTTGAGCAAGTTTGACAAAGTGTCATTTTGTCTCAAAGATCCATTTTGTCATTATTGTTATATTTAACCCATGCATGCTATGATAATTGTGCCAACTTGAATATGGTAGTTTTTGATGAGTAGAATGCCATGGTATTTATCTTTGTCATATTAAACTTGCATATAAGTGGGAACATGCTCTAAAGTAGCTAATAAAATGTTGTTGTTTTCAAACATGCTAAATATTTGTAAGTCTGAGATTCTGCTAATATTTTTTATGCCATGAAGAGTGGATGCCACCAAGTGCTATGTTGTGAATTAGCTCAAGCTTGGTGCTAGTGATTTGATGTAGTGGTTTCCCTCTACCATCCTATTAATTTTCATACCATGAGGTGGTCTCTATCACCATTAGTTTCTGCTGTCAATTTGCTATCATCTTAACTCAGATTCCAGAAAAACTGTTATTTTCTCTAAGTCCCAGAAATCTGTTTCATCATGCCAACTTGTGGGCTTCATGATTATTGATGTGTGCCTCCATTCGAGATTGTGTAGTTGGATAAGTTGATAACCATGTTATCTAGTTTATGTAAATACCTTGTTTGTGGCTAGAATCTTCCTGTAGCTCTAGTTATTGGTTGTGTAAGTTGCCATGTTGCTGTTTTGTGGCAGATTGTTTGTTTTAGTGTTTTGTGACTTGTGGGAGCTATACTCCATGGAATTGCTTGATGTTTGGCTCTATTGTGGTTGGTTTTTCATTGCCTAACCAGTGGCTACCTTGGAATTCCAAGGAATAGCCCATGGTCTTCTTGTCTTGTGTTTTGCCCTCGTATCTTGTCGTGAGCGTAGCGTGAGAACTGTAACTCTGTTTCCTACGTTCTACATATGCATTTGTATCGTTTTTGCATGATGAATACATATTTACCATGTTCATGAATGTATAAATAACTTAACATAAGGTTTTGTCCAGATTCATAAATAAGTATTCTATGGCATGTGAAGCTTGACTAGCTAGGGTTGCCATGTTAAATTCTTCACATAAGACATGCATCATTCTTGATTGTGCATTGCACCTTGGTTCTTTGTTCATTCTTGCTGTTTCTTTTGGGTAGACGCGAACGTTGAACCTGAGTACGAAGATCTAGAAGAGTACCACTACGAGGATCCCGCTACTTGTCCCTCTGAAAAACCAACAGGCAAGATGATCGTACCCGGATCCCGATACTATTTTCGCTTGCTAGTTGTCTTGATCTTATCGTTATAATTGCGCTACCTACCACTTTAATGTGAAGCCTCCTACATTGCCATGATAGCCTCTAAACCCTCCACATCCTAGCAACCTTTGATCGGCTAAGTTACCGCTGCTCAGCCCCTCTTATAGCGTTCTTAGTTTCAGGTGCAGGTTGTATCCATGTGATAACATGGATTTGGCATATCACAATATTATCTGTTATTTAATTTAATGCACATATATATCTTGGTATTGGTGGAAGGCTTGGCCTTTTGCTAGGTGTTTTGTTCCGCTGTTACCGCCATAGTTTCTTGTTACCGGTGTTATGTTTCCATACTTTGCACTCCTAACATGCTCGGGGTTGTTATGGGGACCCCCTTGTTTAATTCGGTTAAGATTAAAAATTGTCTGTCAAGACCCAATGTTGGTACTACATTTGCTAACCAACTTAATAAAATTGGCATAGGGCTTTGCAACCCCATGGATATTTAATCAACCCCCGGGCCAGTGCTCCTCATGAGTGTTGGTCCAAACTAGAGCACTGTGCGAGGCCAACCCGAGGCAACTTGGGAGATTTCTATCAGGCCTCCGTACATGTCGTTTATCCATCGTGTCCTGAGAACGAGATATGCGGCTCTTATCGGGTGCGTGGACACGTCGGGTGGTCTTGCTGGATTTGTTTTACCTTTATCGAGTGTCTTCCGTGAGGAGCTTTGACTTTCTTCAGGCTATCTCGAGGTGTTGGAATTCCTTTGGAGTTGCCTAGGATGATCACGAGATCGGTGGTCGAGGCTATTCCCACGGGGTGTAGTTAATTTATGATGGACTAGTTGGAGTACCCCTGCAGGGTTAAAACTTTCGGAAAGCCGTGCCCACGGTTATGTGGCAACTTGGATATTTGTTTAACACCCAGTTATACCTAACTTGAAGTAAACTCTAATAAAATACACCAACTGTGTGAGTAACCGTGATCGTCTCTGGTCGTGAACATGAACCGGGTGAGAACACGGTGGGGTTATGATTGACGTAAGTAAGTGTTCAGGATCTCATAGAGGTTATTCTAGATTCGATCGTTTATCGTAGACCACATATTTACTTTCATGTTCCATAAGATTACCACCATAAATGCTTAGTGTTGCTTCAAACTAAACACATACCCTTCCCAATCTATAAGCTTGAATGGTCTCGGTACCCGGGCGCGAGATTGCTGAGTCCTCGTGGCTCACAGATTACTACAACAATTCAGGTGCAGGTACATATGAGATCGTGTCAGGTGATATGACGCAGCTCCAGTGGGAGTATGACGAGGGGCGTGGCAGGATGTACGTGACTTATCCAAACGAGTTGAGGACCGTGGTCGTGATCTTCGGGGCTAGCAAGCCAGTGTCATTGCATCTTCGTTTTATCGTTTGTTTTCGTCCGTAGCCGGACCCTGTCTTGGATTGATGTTTGTACTCTTTGATGTGGAATTTTAATTTAGCATGTGGCGAGTATAAGCCAACTCATATACTCATCTCTTCCTAAATGTATGATGTAATGATACTGTACTTGCGAACGACAAGATGCGCCTCTATCCCTGTCGAGGCCCCCGTGCCTTAATATGGATAGGCGCGCATCTTGGGCGTGATATTTTATTCTCGCAAAATAATTTCATACTTCTTCTTGTTAAAGTAAGTGTTAGCGTGAGTAGAGTTGTATTGGTGGTCAATAGAACTTAAGAGAATATTT
The DNA here is from genome assembly GCA_022496015.1 of Hordeum marinum. Lineage (NCBI taxonomy): Eukaryota > Viridiplantae > Streptophyta > Magnoliopsida > Poales > Poaceae > Hordeum > Hordeum marinum. The sequence continues at coordinate 435,319,784 of CM039672.1, read as the reverse complement.
TTTGTACCTTTATCTCCTCATTGGGTTCGACACTCTTACATATCGAAAAAGGCTACAAATGATCCCCTACACTTGTGGGTTTTCATGACCACACAAGCAAGACAAGTAAACTAGCAAGTAAAGCAAACTAGAAGCAAACTAGTAACTAGAAAAGGTAAATATTTTTGTATTTTAATTTTTTATCAGAGAAACTAAATATAATGGCAAATAAAAATAAAAATATGTTAATGAAATTTTGTGCGAAGTTGCTTGATAGTTGGTGATGGTATTCCCCGGCAACGGCACCAAGAATCCTTCCTGATACCCATGATCTGTGTTGGGTTTTCCATGAAGAGGAATGGGTAATCGCAGCACAAAGTGGGGAAGTATTTCCCTCATTTATGAAACCATTTTTTATCGAAGCAATAGGAATACCAATCCTCAACCGTCTTCAGCGGCGGCACACAAGAGCAGACAACTTGCACCCAGCCGGCAAGAGGGTTGTCAATCCCCTTGATCTCGTTATTTGCGAGCAAGTGAGTTGTGTAGATAAGTGTAAATATTAATAAAGTGCAAAATAAAATAAAAGGTAATACATAACAGCAAGGTAATGATAGTGTTTGTGAATTGATAAGTGAATAGACCTGGTGGCTGTAGAGTTCTCTAGTGGCATCTCTCATAAGCAAAGCATAGAGTGGGTAAACAAATTACTGTTGGGCAACTGATAGAAAAACGAATAATTATGCGATGTTCGCGGCAATGATCCTTTGTATATAGGCATCACATCCATAAGAAGATAGGCCAACTCTTGCCTGCACCTACTACTATTACTCCACTTCTAGAGCGCTTCTATGCTTGCCTCTCTACATATTAAGTTCATGACAAGCAGAGTAATGCTTGGAGAACGATGTCGTGATGTAGACAAAGTATACTCAACTAATATGAATAAACCCCATCGTTTTATCCGTAACTAGCAACAACACAAAGATGCAACTTCTCCCCTTCTGTCACTAGGATATAGATACTCGCTAGGTTGAACCTACTACAATGCACCACTCCCACTGAAGAAATATCAATCTAGTTGGCCAAACTATCTCAGTAGAGCGGAGAGCATTACGAAGCTATAATGATCATGCAAATAAGAATCATAGTATTCAGGTGTGACTCAAATACTTTTCATGAATAAGCTCAACATAAACTCACAATTCATCGGATCCTAGCGAACACACCATACAAAGAGTTTGCATCGAATAGATAGAGGCAAAGATGCGATGAGCATTGTATTGAAGATCGAGAGAGAGAGATTGCCATCTAGGTGCTACCTAAGGACCCGTAGGTCTATGGTGAACTCCTCACACGTAATGGTGAGGGCAACAATGTTGATGAAGAGGCTCTCCGTGACCGATCTCCCCTCTGGCACGGTGCCGGAGTGGAGGTGTAGATGGCCTCCCGATGGAAAAGAGACTTCCGGCCACGGAGAAAAAGTGTTTCCAGAGCGCTTCTGGTTTTTTAATGTAGACGTGAATTTATAGGCCAGAGTAAGACGTCGGGAGACGCTCCAGGGGGCTACCACATATCTGCCCCCCCCCCGGGTGGTGGCTGGATATGTGGTGGGTCCCTGTTGCATCTCCTGGCCCTTTTCCGAAGCTTCTAGGTCTTGTATTAGTCCAGAAAAAAATCACCGAAAAGTTTTGTGGAAATTGGACTCTATTTTGTATTGTAACTCTAAAAACGCAAAAACACGCCGAAAACAGGAACTGCACTGGGCACTGGGTCAATAGGTTAGTGCTAAAATATATTATAAATTTGTAAGTAAATATCCAAAAAGTATCATAGAATGATAATATGTTAGCATGGAACAATCAAAAATTATAGATACGTTGGAGACGTATCAATACGTATTCGTTTTGATTGAAAACCCACCCTCATAGCATAGCGGTTGTAGTGTTCCTTTGCAACAACCAACGTGTCAAATCGCATGCCAACATAAGGTTCTTGTTGCCGTGACCTAGCTTCTTCGTCTTCCAACCTAGGTGCCTCATAAACTATAGCATTAGCAGGACCAACCAAAGGTGGGGGAGCTGCCACATGGTTGGTTGGGACATGAGTAGCATTAGAGCAAATGTCGAAGTCAAGATACTCACCGACACCCTCATCCTAATGGTGATCCTCCTACTCATAACCTAGATGTAAGAAGGATGCACCCAACTCAACTGAAATGTTGATAGACTCTAAAATAAGCAGTGGTTCATTCAGATCAATCATCTTATTTGCACTACTACTTCTCCTTTTTTCACCACATCAACCTGCAACAAACTTTTTGTTAGTGGACAATATAAACATGCATTAATTTATGACACAAAACAAACAAATCCTTGTTTTTGTAATGAGTAATGGAGGGAAAATTACTTTTATTATAAAGGAGCAACTATATGTAGTTTTCTGGGCAACTACATAGTTAAACAAAGGCAACTCTCTATCTCTTTTTTCTCACAAGTGTTTATTCTTTTTTTGATAGCTTTCTAGTTCTAGCAGTACCACACCCATATGTAGTTGACAATTGTTTGTTGGTTTTGTGTTTTTCAGCAGGGGGAGACAACTTTTGAAGGAAGAAGAAGATCAACACATATCTAACGTAGATCCTAACAGGGGGTCACTACTAGGAAAAGCCTATCGGTAGAAGACATATCTTTTGTGACGCCCCGGCTTAAGTGCTACAGTAAACTTTGTAATTAAGCTACAATAATGACCTTGATCAAGCTTAATAATTTTTCTAATCCAATTAAGATCACTATTGGAATCAACCCTGATCCAAATTCCTTTGCAATTCAAAATCATTTGAAAGGTGATTTTAAAAGTTTCGCAAACCAGGCATTAAAAATCATGTATGGGTTTCAATTATTCTCTAAGCTATTCTAAAATTATAACCAGCATTTTATCATGTAAGTAAGTGCCTCACATCTAATTTAGCGGTGGGCAAAACAATTAATTACTTGCCTTTGGATTTATAAAAAATTCCAAACAGTTCCAAACTACCCCCAAAAGTTTTATGGTACTACCTAATATTGCATTTATAATATTGGGCATGTTCTTTACTTTTTACAAATGAATTTTATAAATAAAATAAGTAATAACCGAAGCTAATAAAAAAAGGTAAAACATAAATTAACATAAAAGAGCCTAGGCCACTGTACACTCGGCCAGTGCATAGTGCCTGGCTCGACCGGTCGGCCCACCCAGCCTACAACTACCCCCACTCCTCTGAAACCCTAACCAACTGCTCCCCCCACTCGCCCCACTCTCCCCGATCTCTCTCCCTCCCCCTCGCTGCATCTGGATTGGGGGAACCAACCCCCCCTCCCCGACCCCGACGCCCGGCGCCACCCCGCACCACCGGCGGCCACCTCGCCCCGCACCACCGTCGTGCCACCGCACCGCCCGGCGCTCCTCCACGCCGGAACGCCCCCCGCCCCCTCCCACCAGACCTCCTCGAGACTCGCCGCCTCTCTTCCCGCGAACGCCGATGAGGCCCCCGGCCATGGCCTCTCCCTCTCCCTTCTGCCACCATAGCCCCTTCCCTCCGTTGTGCCCGAACGCGGCTCGGCCCGAGCTCGTCGCCGGCGATACTCCGGCGACCAAATGGCCCCGGGCCCATGCGCAACTCGACCCGCACCTCACGTAGAGCCTAATGCGCACACTCACATGATTCGCCGTGCCCCGCAGCCCCCTACTCGTCGCTCGTCCTAGTGCACCGCCACTGAACCTCGTCGCCGGTGTCGTTCCCGGCCGTCTCCGTCCACGTCACCACCACCATCGGACGCGGCGCGAAGTGACCGTTCTAGAGAGCCTGATCGCGCCCGTTTAGGTTCGCCATAGTGCATTCCCGGGCTCACCGGAGCTCGCCGTGGCTCTCCGGCGGACGGCGCTGACGTGGCTGGGCTGGCCCACGCCCTGGGCCACTGGCCAGTGGGCCCCCCTTGCCCTAGTTAACCAGTTGACTGTTGGGGAACGTCGCATGGGAAACAAAAAATTTCCTACGCACACGCAAACCTATCCATGGTGATGAGCATCTACGAGAGGGAGAGTGGATCTACGTACCCTTGTAGATCGCTAAGCGGGAAGCATTAAGAAACGCGGTTGGTGTAGTCGAACTTCTTCGCGATCCAAATCGCCAAGCGTCCCACGATCCAATCACGAACCGTCCCGCGAACACATCATGATCCGTCCCGCGAACTCGTCACGATCCATCTCATGATCTTGATCACGATCTGTCCCGCGAACTCATCACGATCCGTTCCGAGATCACATCACGAACCCAGTCCTTCCGATCTAGCGCCGAACGGACGGCATCTCCGCGTTCAGCACACGTGCAGCTTGATGACGATCTCCACCGTCTCGATCCAGCGACAGGAGGTGGAGAGGAGAGAGAGTTCACCGGCAGCGTGACGGCGCCTCGGTGATGGTGGTGGAGCAATTCCGGCAGGGCTTCGCCTAAGCGCTGCAGAAAACCGATCTAGTGGAGAAACTATGCACCGGTGTAACGGGTAGCACGTGGCCAGAAATTCTGTCCAAAAACCACCCAATCCACTAGTATATATAGGAGGAGAGGAGAGGAGAGAAAGCCAAGGCCTTTGGGTCGGCCAAAATAGGCGGTGGCAAGCAATCCTACTTCACCTCCAATCCTAGTTGGAGTAGGATTGCCTCCTATTGGCTGATTTTCCACTTTTTACTTTAGGACTTTCTCTCCTGCGCCATGGGCTTTTGTGGCTGTTTTCCCAGCCCACTAAGGGCTGGTTATTATTCTCCCACAGCCCATGGACCTATTGGGGTCGAAATACCCCTCCCGGAGGCCTCCCGGTACACTACCGGCACTCCCGGTACACTACCGATGAGCCCGAAACTTTTCTGGAAACCAAACTGGCACTTCCTATATATGAATCTTTACCTCCGGACCATTCCGGAGCTCCTCGTGACGTCTGGGATCTCATCCGGGACTCCGAACAAACTTCGGTCACCACCACACATAACTCTACACTACCGAAACGTCACCGAACCTTAAGTGTGCAGACCCTGCGGGTTCGAGAACTATGTAGACATGACCGAGACACCTCTACGGTCAATAACCAATGGCGGGACCTGGACGTCCACATTGGTTCCTACATATTCTACGAAGATCTTTATTGGTCAAACCTCTATGTCAAGGATTAAGTTAATCCCGTATAACGTTCCCTTTGTTCTTCGGTATGTTACTTGCCCGAGATTCGATCGTCGGTATCTCCATACCTAGTTCAACCTCGTTACCGGCAAGTCTCTTTACTTGTTCCGTAATACAAGATCCCGCAACTAACAATTAGTCACATTGCTTGCAAGGCTTATTGTGATGTTGCATTACCGAGTGGGCCCCGAGATACCTCTCCGTCACGCGGAGTAACAAATCCCAGTCTCGATCCATGCCAACTCAACAGACACCATGGGAGATACCTGTAGAGCACCTTTATAGTCTCCCAGTTACATTGCGACATTTGATACACACAAGGCACTCCTCCAATATCTGTGAGTTGCATGATCTCATGGTCATAGGAACACACACTTGACATGTGGAAAACAGTAGCAATAAACTCACACGATCATATGCTACGTTCGCAGTTTGGGTCTTGTCCATCACATCATTCTCCTAATGATGTGACCCCGTTATCAAATTACATCTCATGTCCATGGCTAGGAAACCTTAACCATCTTTTGATCAACGAGCTAGTCTATTAGAGGCATACTAGGGACATGGTTTTGTCTATGTATCCACACATGCATCTAAGTCTCCGATCAATACAATTATCGCATGGATAATAAACGATTATCATGAACAAGGAAATATGATAATAACTAATTTATTATTGCCTCTAGGGCATATTTCCAACAGTCTCCCACTTGCACTAGAGTCAATAATCTAGTTCACATCACCATGTGATTCGCATTTTATGAATCTAACACCCAACGAGTTCTGGGGCTCGATCATGCTTTGCATGTGAGAGAGGTCTTATAGTCAATGGGTCTGTAACATTTAGATCCGTGTGCACTTTGCAAATACCTATGTCAAACTATAAACACTACTACCACATTCCGCTCGGTACTATTCCAAATGGCTGCTCCATTATACGTATCCAGATTGCTACTACGAGTCATCCGGATTAGTGTTAAAGCTTGTATCGACGTAACTCCTTACGACCAACTCTTTATCACCTCCATAATCGAGAAACATCTCCTCAGTCTCTTAGTTACTAAGGATAATCTTGACCGCTGTCCAGTGATCCACTCCTGGTTCACTCTTGTACCCCCTGACGGACTCATGGCAAGGCACACACAGGTGCGGTACACAGCATGGCCATGTATAGAGCCTATGGCTAAGGCATAGGGGACGACGTTCGTCCTTTCTCTTTCTTCTGCCGTTGTCGAGCTTTGAGTCTCACTCAACTTTCACACCTTACAAATCAGGTAAGAACTCTTTCTCTGACTGATCCATTTTGAACTCCTTCAAAATCTTGTCAAGGTATGCACTCATTGAAAGTCTCATCGAGCATCTTGATCTATCTCCATAGATTTTGATGCTCAACAATTAGGTAGCTTCATCCAGGTCTTCCTTTGAAAATCACTTTCCAAATAACCGTTTTATGATTTCCAGAAACTCTACATTATTTCTGATCAACAATATGCCATCCACATATACTTATCAGAAATTCTATAGTGCTCCCACTCACTTTATTGCAAATACAAGTTTCTCGTAAACTTTGTATAAACATCAAAACTTTGATCACCTCATCAAAGCGTATATTCCAACTCTGAGATGCTTGCTTCAGTCCATGGAAGGATCACCGAAGCTTGCACACCTTTTAGCATCCTTAGGCCTGACAAAACCTTCTGGTTGTATCACATACAACCTTTCCTCAAGTAAACCGTTAAGGAAACGATGTTTTGACATCCATCTGCCAGATTTCATAATTGAAAACACAGCAACTGCTAACATAATTCCAATAGACTTTAGAACCACTACGAGTGAGAAAGTCTCATCGTAGTCAACTCCTTGAACTTGTCACAAACATCTTTGCAACAAGTCGAGCTTTACAAATAGTGACATTCACCATCAGTGTATGTCTTCATTTTAAAGATCCATTTGTACTCAACGACGTGCCGTCCAACGAGCAAGTCTACCAAAGTCTACACTTGGTTTTCATACATGGATCCTATCTCGGATTTCATGGCCTCTAACCATTTGTCGGAATCCGGGCCCATCATCGCTTCTCCATAGCTCGTAGGTTCATCGTTGTCCAACAACATTATCTCCAAGACAGAGTTGTCGTACCACTTAGGAGCAGTACACATCCTTGTCGACCTACGAAGTTTGATAGTAACTTGATCCTGAAGCTTCATAATCATCATCATTAACTTCCTCTTCAACTAACGTAGGCTTCACAGAAACATCTTTCTGCGCTGCGCTACTCTCTGGTTGAACAAAGGTTTAACAACCTCATCAAGTTCTATCTTCCTCCCACTCAATTCTTTGGAGAGAAACATTTCCTCGAGAAAGGATCCGTTTAAGCAACAAACACTTTGCACTAGGATCTGAGATTGAAGGTTCACCCAACTGATCTTAGGGTATTCTATGAAGATGCAATTTGTCCGCCTTGGGTTCGACCTCATTAGGTGAAAACATTTTCCACACAAGTGTCACATCCCCAAATATTAAGAAATGACAGCTTAGGTTTCTATCAAACCATAATTCACATGGTGTCATCACAACGGATTTAGATGGTGCCCTATTTAAAGTGAATGTAGTTGTCTCTAATGCATAACCCCAAAATTATAGTAGTAAAACGACAAGAGACATCATAGCATGCACCATGTCCAATAGAGCATAACTATGATGTTCGGACACACCATCACACTATGGTGTTCCAGGTGGCATTTAGTTGTGAAACAACTTTCACATTGTCTTAAGTTGTATGCCAAACTCATGACTCAAATATCCACCTCCACGATCATATCGCAGTCATTTTTATCTTCTTGTCACGATGATCTTTAAACTTCACTCTGAATTTGCTTGAACCTTTCAAACGATTCAGACTTGTGTTTCATTAAGTAAATATACACTATATCTACTCAAATCATCAGTGAAGGTAAGAAAATAACGATATCCACTGCACGCTACAAGACTCACTAGATTGCATACATCAACATGTATCATTTCCAATGAATCACTTGCACGCTCCATCCAAAGGGGTCCTTTAGTCATCTTGCCCAAGAGGCATGGTTCGCATGTCTCAACCGATTCGAAATCTAATGAGTCCAAATATCGATCAGCATGGAGTTTCTACATGCGCTTTATACCAATATGACATTTAGCGGCAATGCCACAAGTATGTGGTACTATCATTATTAACTTTGTATCTTTTAACATCAATGTTATGAACATGTGTAAAACTACGATCAAGATTTCAACAAACCATTCTCACTGGGTGCATGACCATTGAAGGTATTATTCATGTAAACAGAATAACCATTATTCTCTAACTTAAATAAATAACCGTATTGCAATAAACAAGATCTAATCATGTTCATGCTCAACGCAAAACACCAAATATCATTTATTTAGGTTCTTCACTAATCCTGAAGGTAGAGAGAGCGTGCGATGTTGATCACATAAACCTTGGAAACACTTACAACACATATCGTCACCTCACCCTTAGCTAGTTCTCCATTTATTCCGTAGCTTTTATTTCGAGTTACAAATATTTAGCAACCGAACCGGTATCCAATACCCAGGTGCTACTAAGAGTACTAGCAAGGTACACATTAGTAACTCGTATATCAAATATACTTTTATCAATGTTGCTAGCCTTCTTATCTACCAAGTATCTAGGGTTGTTCCGCTTCAGCGACCGCTCACCTCATAACAGAAGCACTTAGTCTCGGGTTTGAGTTCAACTTTGGGTTGCTTCACTGGAGCGGCAACTGACTTGCTATCCATGAAGTTTCCCTCCTTGCTCTTGCCCTTCTCGAAACTAGTGGTTTGATTAACCATCAACACTTGATGCTCCTTCTTGATTTCTACCTTCGCGGTGTCAAACATCGCGAACAGCTCAGGGATCAACATTTCTTTCCCTGGTGTTTTATAGTTCATCACTAAGTTCTAGTAGCTTTAGTGACAGTGACTTGGAGAACTATATCAATCACTATCTTATCTGGAAGATAAACTCCCACTTGATTCAAGCGATTGTAGTACCCAGACAATCTGAGTACATGCTCAACGATTGAGCTATTCTCCTTCATCTTACAGGCAAAGAATCTTGTTGGAGATCTCATATCTCGCAACACAGGCACGAGCCTGAGATCACAATCTCTGCTCCTAGAACATCTCATATGTTCCGTGACGTTCAAAACGTTTCGGAGCCTCAATTCTAAGCCGTAATGCATGACGCACTAAACTATCAACTAGTCATCGAAACGTGCCTGTCAGATGTTCACAACATCTACAGACGACGCTAGAGGGGGTGGCGCATCGAGCGGTGCATTAAGGACATAAGCCTTCTGTGCAGCAATGAGGACAATCCTCAGATCATGGACCCAGTCCGCAATATTGCTACCAACATCTTTCAACTCTATTTCTCTAGGAACATATAAAAATTTAAGGGAGCTACAGCGCGAGCTAGTAATCTACAACATAATTTGCAAAGACACTATTGACTATGTTCATGATAATGAGTTCAATTAATCATATTACTTAAGAACTCCCACTCAAATTGACATCCCTCGGGTCATTCGAGTGATACATGATCCAAATTCACCAACTCAAGTCCGATCATCACGTGAGTTAAGGTGGCTTCAATGGTGAACATCATTATGTTGATCATATCCACTGTATGACTCATGCTCGACCTTTCGGTCTCTTGTGTTCCGAGGCCATGTCTGTACATGCTAGGCTCGTCAAGTTTAACCCGAGTGTTCTACGCGTGCAAATCTGGCTTGCACCCGTTGTATGTGAACGTAGAGTCTATCACACCCGATCATCACGTGGTGTCTCAACACGACGAACTTTCGCAATGGTGCACACTTGGGGAGAATACAGTTCATCTTGAAATTCAAGTCAGGGATCACCTTATAATGCTACCGCCGTACTAAGCAAAATAAGGTGCATGAAAGGATTAACATCTCATGCAATTCATAAGTGACATGATATGGCCATGAACTTGTGTTTAAGATCTCCATCTTCGAAACACCAGCACCATGATCTCCATCATCTTGATCTCCATCAATGTGTTGCCATTGGGGTTGTGGCGCCAGCCCTGCTTCTACTTCTATTGCTACCGCTTAGCGATAAAGTAAAGCATTACATAGATCTTAATGATTGACATGCAGGTCATACAATAATTAAAGACAACCCTATGGCTCCTGCCGGTTGCCGTACTCAACGACATGCAAGTCGTGAAATTCTATACATCACATGATAATCTCATACATCACATATATCTCATCATGTAATTGGCCATATCACATCACAACATACCCTGCAAAAACAAGTTAGACGTCCTCTAATTGTTGTTGCATGTTTTACGTGGATGCTACGGGTATCTAGCAAGAATGACTCTCACCTACACATAAACCACAACGGTGATACATAGATTGCTTTTCAACCTTCTCAAGGACCGCCTTTGTCGGATCCGATCCAACTAAAGTGAGAGAAACTGTCACCCGCAAGCCATCTAAGCAACTAGTTGCGTCGAGGGAACCGGTCTCTCGTAAGCGTACGAGTAATGTTGGTCCGGGCCGCTTCATCTCACAATCCCGCTGAACCAAAATCTGACCAAGGGAGGAAGCAATATAAGCATCAACGCCCACAAACCTTTTGTGTTCTACTCGAGATCTCATCGAACCATCAACCTAGCTCATGATGCCACTGTTGGGAACGTCGCATAGGAAACAAAAAATTTCCTACGCACACGCAAACCTATCCATGGTGATGAGCATCTATGAGAGGGAGAGTGGATCTACGTACCCTTGTAGATCGCTAAGCGGGAAGTGTTAAGAAATGTGGTTGGTGTAGTCGAACTTCTTCGCGATCCAAATCGCCGAGCGTCCCGCGATCCAATCACGAACCGTCTCGCGAACACATCATGATCCGTCCCGCGAACTCATCATGATCCGTCTCACAATCTTGATCACGATCTGTCCTGCGAACTCATACCGATCCGTTTCGTGATCACATCACGAACCGTCTCGCGATCTCGATCACGGTCCTTCCGATCTAGCGCCGAACGGACGACACCTCCGCGTTCAGTACACGTGTAGCTTGATGACGATCTCCACCGTCTCGATCCAGCGACAGGAGGTGGAGAGGAGAGAGATTTCACCGGCAGCGTGACGGCGCTTTGGTGATGGTGGTGGAGCAATTCCGGCAGGGCTTCGCCTAAGCGCTGCAGAAAACCGATCTAGAGGAGAAACTATGCACCGGTGTAACGGGTAGCACGTGGCTGGAAATTCTGTCCAAAAACCACCCAATCCACTAGTATATATAGGAAGAGAGGAGAGGAGAGGCAGCCAAGGCCTTTGGGTCAGCCGAAATAGGAGGTGGGAAGCAATCCTACTTCACCTCCAATCCTAGTTGGAGTAGGATTGCCTCCTATTGGCTGATTTTCCACTTTTTACTTTAGGACTTTCTCTCCTACGCCATGGGCCTTTGTGGCTGTTTTCCCAGCCCACTAAGGGCTGGTTATTATTCTCCCACAGCCCATGGACCTCTTGGGGTCGCAATACCCCTCCCAGAGGCCTCCCGGTACACTACCGGCACTCCCGGTACACTACCGGCACTCCCGGTACACTACCGATGAGCCCGAAACTTTTCTGGAAACCAAACTAGGACTTCCTATATATGAATCTTTACCTCTGGACCATTACGGAGCTCCTCGTGATGTCCGAGATCTCATCCGGGACTCCGAACAAACTTCGGTCACCACCATACATAACTCTACACTACCGAAACGTCACCGAACCTTAAGTGTGCAGACCCTGCGGGTTCGAGAACTATGTAGACATGACCAAGACACCTCTACGGTCAATAACCAATGGCGGGACTTGGACGTCCACATTCGTTTCTACATATTCTATGAAGATCTTTATCGGTCGAACCTCTATGTCAAGGATTCAGTTAATCCCGTATAACGTTCCCTTTGTTCTTCGGTATGTTACTTGCCCGAGATTCTGTCGTCGGTATCTCCATACCTAGTTCAACCTCGTTACCGGCAAGTCTCTTTACTCGTTCCGTAATACAAGATCCTGCAACTAACAATTAGTCACATTGCTTGCAAGGCTTATTGTGATGTTGCATTACCGAGTGGGCCCCGAGATACCTCTCCGTCACGCGGAGTAACAAATCCCAGTCTCGATCCATGCCAACTCAACAGACACCATCGGAGATACCTGTAGAGCACCTTTATAGTCACCCAGTTACGTTGCGACGTTTGATACACACAAGGCACTCCTCCGATATCTGTGAGTTGCATGATCTCATGGTCATAGGAACACATACTTGACATGCGGAAAACAGTAGCAATAAACTGACACAATCATATGCTACGTTCGCAGTTTGGGTCTTGTCCATCACATCAGTCTCCTAATGATGTGACCCCGTTATCAAATGACATCTCATGTCCATGGCTAGGAAACCTTAACCATCTTTTGATCAACGAGCTAGTCTATTAGAGGCATACTAGGGACATGGTTCTGTCTATGTATCCACACATGCATCTATGTCTCCGATCAATACAATTATAGCATGGATAATAAACGATTATCATGAACAAGGAAATATGATAATAACTAATTTATTATTGCCTCTAGAGCATATTTCCAACATTGACCTGGTCAACTGTGCTGACTGGGCTGGCCTAGTCACTTACTGGTGGGGCCCCGCCACAAAACATATAAAAAAATATAGGAATGAAAAAGAAAAATAAATAGGTATAAATAAAAATAAAATATTAATTAATTAGTTATTTAAATAATTAATTTACTTGATTAATTATATTAATTTAAACTAATCAAGATTAGTTAGCCTAACTAATTAATTAACTAGTTAACCTGTTAATTCGGGTTGTCGGTCAATGACAGTGGTACCCACATGTCAGTTTGACCTGGTCAGCTGTCCTGTTGGCTGCTGACATCACCATTACGTCATGGTGACGTCACCCTGCACTGTTCTGGATATGGTTGATTTAAATAAATAAAATAAATTCTAGAAAATGTTTAAAACTTTAGAAAATCATAGAAAATAATCTGTAGCTCGGATGGAAAAGTTTTATACGTGAAAGTTGCTCGGAAAAATCCCACGAATCTAACTGTGTTACATGTTTCCATGTCGGGACCCTCTACGTAGGTGAACCCGCAACTTTTCGCCTGTTTTCGGCAAACGAATAGGGCATAACTACCGACTATTAATTCCAACTTTAATCCTAAAATAACTAAAATGGTTTAGACATGATTTTAGGCAACCCTACACTGTATCCTAGATGTCCCATGCGTCTAACACCACAAACCTGGAACATCCCCCCCTCTCGTCATCTGACCGTCATTTGTCCGGAACCGAAAAAACTTCCCGGATGGGTTGCCCCTTTCTCGGTATCGTGTAGCACTGCGCTAGGACACACCCGACACTGCCTATTGCCATGTCATACTTTGTGTTAAGATTGTTTGCTTTGTATTTACTATTTCATCCCCCTCCTTCTCTCTCGATAGAGCTGAGATTACCGATGATATTGTTGTGTATGACTACGTCGTCGACGAACCTTCCCTCTCGACTGAGCAGCAAGGCAAGCAAAACTCCCTTGAGCATTCCGATATCACCCATCTCTCTACCTTTTATTCTTGCATTAGAATTTTGCTACTATTTTAGTTAGCTCCTATTCTAATGCATAGCCTGTTTTTGGTGAACTGCTACTACACCTGCAATCATATCATATGCTTAGTATAGGTTGATCAGTGATTCCTCGGTGACCACTTAGTCCCGATTGCTGCTGCTTTCATCGACGACACCGAGGTCTTGAAGACCGAAGACTCGGTTATCATGACCGGCTGAAAAACCATTACTAACTCATCACCTCACATCCCCTTTAGTATGGCACTGCAGAGCTACTACCGAGTGTCGAGGGTGATACCTCACTTAGCACTCCCGGTGTTAATTATGTAGTGTAGCTAATCGATCGTGGGTAACCGAGGGTGATTCCTCCTCCCCATTTATCGGTAGCGACTCGTGTCATACACATACCTCAAGTGGGATCCATAGAAGGTGATTCCTCAGATATCCACTTGGCGTATAACCACACAGTTACTATTGACTTGGTACTGTACTAACATGACGGGACTGAAGGGACAGGTGGTACCACTCTGTTGAGGTGGACCTGAATTCCCGACAGTCCTGAGACGGTTCGGCCCCAAGGGTATCTGTGTGAGAAAGATTTGGTGGGATGCGCCGTAAGGCATCCGAAGACTTAGTGGGGTGCGCCGGTAAGGCACCCGAGAGTTATTGGTGAGGCGACAGACTGCATTATGGTTCGCGCTTGTCCCACACAAATAAAATGCTAATGGGTTGGGTATTTGATCTGAGTTGGTTGTTTGACCTTTTACGCACCAAACCTTCACATGGGAGAAGTTATGGGTACTCAGCGTCGTTGTATCAGCCGAAGCTCTTCAAACGTCAGCAATGGAGCGGCACGCGTTGGATTGGGCTGGAAGATACAGCTCTTGGACTGAGTGTACTAGGTCTGCTTCCGACCGCCTACGCATCGTGCGGGAGTGTAATGGCAAGTGGGCCCACGAACCTGCACGCTTAGGATTTAGACCGTCGGGCTGGCCTCTTCGTTGAGCCTAGGTGGGGCGACGATGTCTTGGATCCCGAGGCCGGGCATTACCCTGGAAAGTGTGTCCGGCCGGAGGTGATCAAGCGTGTTGGAAATGCGGTGCACCCCTGCAGGGAAGAAATTATCTATTCGAATAGCCGTGTACACGGTAACAGGACGACTTGGAGTTGTACCTTGACCTTATACAACTATAAATGTGATTTGAATTGAAATGAAATATGGCCCCAGGATTGCTTCCTCGCAGGGAGTCGAGGAAGAATCTTTGGGTGTGGTTACTTAATAAATTGTTACAATAATATGCTTATAAGTGATTATCTATCTACTCTCTTGTAATGCTGCAAGATGCTGAAGATGCTAGTCTTCGATAGGACTAGGCCTTCCCCCCTATTCTTGCTTTATGTAGTCTGTCCAGATATAACCCATCTCCTTGATAATGATCCATACTTAGTATAGTTCTGATGTCAGTCTTGCGAGTACTTTGGATGAGTACTCACCGCTGCTTTGCCTTCTCTTTTCCCCTCGATACGATTCTGCGTTCAGACGATGGAGCCCCGTAGATGGAGTACGCCGGAGACGACTACTACACCACCACAGGAGCCTTCTTCTACGTGGAGGCAACCCCCGACCAGCAGTAGGATAGGAGGTTCCCAGGCAGGAGGCATCGCCTCTTTCGATCTGTTGTTATGTTTGTGCTAGCCTTCTTAAGGCAAAACTTCTTTAACTTATGTATGTACTCAGATATTATTTGCTTCCGCTGACTCGTGCTTGTCGAGCTTTGTATTCGAGCCCTCGAGGTCCCTGGCTTGTAATATGGAGCTGTATGACTTTAATTTGTGTCTAGAGTTGTATTGTGATATTGATTAGTGAGTCCCTGATCTTGATCGTACGCATTGTGTGTATGTTTAGCGTACGGTCAAAATTGGAGGCGTCACATCTTTGGTGTAGTTTCACTTTTTATTTGGACCTTCTATATCTAGCTAAATACATGAATATTACTTGTGTTTGTGGTTAGCGAGGACCGCACTGAATGCCCAAGTTGTGTTTTGCTCATTGTTTCTCATTGTTTTCACGCATTCCTAACCTTTATATTAGGGGACTGGCTTGATTTGTACCCTTTTGTCAGCTAAACTGCACTTGAGTTGCCCATTTTTGGTACTACAGTTGCTCCTTTTTTCACAATGTGCACCAGGTAGACAGTGTATTATACCTAGTTCCACGATGCATGTACTAGGTTGCCTCAAACGAGTCCACCAATTGCTTATTTTTTCACAGAACCACCCTAAACCCTCATATTTCTGGGGGCGGATTGGATTCAGCAAGGAGTTATTTTCACCAATTCAGGAACAAAAACCACTTGATGTTCAAGGAGGCAGGGCTGGGGTGTCTGAGTAAGGGAAAGATGGGTGCAGATCGAAGACTTAAGATCAAGGGGGAGAGGGGGCAGGGGGAGGTGGTGCTTACCTTCTTGGCTTCTTTAAGACACCATTGATGGGGGGTTCGGGTAGCCTTGTTCTCCAGATATGATTAGGAGCAAGAAAGTAGGAGGAAGGTGGAAGGGGTCCCTCCCGTGGGCTTGCTCTTCAAGGAAAAGAGAGGAGAGGATCATGGATCGGGGGACCAGGTGGGGGCTGGGCTAAAGTGTGGGCGTAGAACGCGTGAGGGCACTGGGAAGAGGACCGAGGCGCGCGATCGGCGCGATCAGGTGGAGGGCCCAGGCATGGGTGCGACACTTTCCTTTTTCGGCTGTTCTCGCAGGGCGTGTGGGTGATCTTTCCTTTTTTGTGAGAGCGCTAGCTCGCGCGAACGGGCGCCCGGGCGCTGCCGACTCGCGTCCATATAATAGAATAGAAGCACGAGATGAATCCATCAATTGATTGTATTTGGACTGCTAGGTAGGGGAAAAAGTGTCTTGATTTTGGGACTCCCCTCTTTACATTCCGTTTCCACGTGGTCTGAAACTCTGAATGAATATTCCTCAAATGTAATATGCATATTAGAAGAGTAGAGTAGTACTATCTCTCGACTACTTCGTGAGTTCTTCGTTGTTCTCTATGAACAAATACAATGGTTGTCTAGAGAGTGATTTTGGTTCTTAATTTCTTCATGGTATTGTGGCATTGGAACTGTATATGAGGATCTTGTTCAATACATGTGGTTTGGATTAATGAAAAGGGGCTATGATACTTTTATTGGTCAAATTATTTTGTTGCTTTAATTGGTGTAGTCAGTGATCTTCAAAAGATGCAAACAACATAAAGGGTAATTGTAAAAATTAAGGTTGGTGATTAAAGGCAAACAGAATGGTGAAATTGATGGCTGTAATATAAACTGTTCAACAATAATATTTATGTAACCATGAAAATATTTTTAGCGATGAGAAAAGTAGTCGCTTAATATATAAGTTGTGGTCGTTATTTCCTGGCACTTAACGATCCCACATTGTAATGTCTCTATAAAATAGCAAAAGGAATAGGTATGTGGCCGTTCAATTTTTAGTGACGGGCTTATTACGACCACACAAATATGGTCGTTAATGACTTTTAGCCGCCAAATTATAACCTATGATCATGTCGTTACATTTTCCTGGTAGTGTCTTTTAGCATTAGTTCTTGAATTATTTCTAAATATTGTACCAAATTACAAACATTTAAAGTAATATAATTAACTGAATGTATATTGTAGTTATACGAAAACTTCCAAACTTAGGGTCACATTTTTCCATTTCACAACAGGCCCCCTATTTTCTCGAAATGTTACATGAGTTTACACACCCTGTCCACTCCGACGTGCCGCTAGCGTAATAACCACGATATGCCCACTTTAACACTCTTAAACACATTATCTAAATTTCCTTTGATCAGCCCTGCACGCTTCAACGTCCGACCCTCATTTGTGATTTTGTGCACCGGTTTGTTCATGGGAGGCGACGCTTCATCAGAGACGATCGCGCTTTAGTGCTTCCAGTGCTCCCACATACCTAGGATAATGATAGCTCGGACTTCCTTCCTCACGGTCCTCGTTCCTTCCCTTATTCGCGCACCAGTTTCCGAGCATGGCAGCCGCTAATGGTATCCATTCCTGCTTATCCCTGGCGGTGCACAGCACCGTCTAAACAGTTCTCTAAAGCACGTCTAAGCAAGATGTGGTCTATGGTTTTCTGTGTACCGGTCACAAAATGGACATGCCGGCTGGTGAGGTAGTCCATGTATGGCAAACCGGTCCGACGCCCAACACTGGTTCTTAAGTGCAAGCGATGCAAAGAACCTGCATTCTAACGGTGCCTTGGACGTTCGTGTGCAGTGGCGTAGACAGGCCCCAGACAAGGGGGCCATGGCCCGGGACGTGCAACTTCCTTTGGTACTGTAGCAGCTATACACTGTAGCTACTGTAGCACAAACTGTTGTCCGGGGTGGCTCCGGGCTGCCTACGCCACTGTTCGTGTGAATCCCGCAAAATTGGACCAATGTGGTTTACATAAATTTTTTATTAGATGCGCAAAATATAACAAACAAAAACATATATGCATCATACCTATTTCTGGCTGGAAGGAGAATATTTTACTTTCAATAAGCCAAATACAAGATGCTCCTGAGGTATAACCAGCCTCGTATTTTTCTCAACATAATTTAATATTCAATACTGACCCATGACTCAATTTTCCTTGATATGCACTAGTGAAAACATAACGTGTGCAACTATCAGCATATTATTTTACTGATTTATTCAAATATGAAATAATATATTTTAATCTAGTAAAACACACCCTTATTTTCCGAGTGGGCACTGATTCTTGCAATCCCCTACGGTATGAAAACAAGGTGTTCCCTGCCCAGTGAGGCAACAAAAGCATTGTGAGCGAAACAATGATGGTTCGCCTTTAGTCTTACAATCCCTTGGAAGACACCATTGCAAGGTCATTTTGCCCTCGTCTACTGATGAGACCACCATAGTCGGGTTGGCATGGTCATCTTCGTAGGTGTTCTCCGGCTCATGTCGACCTTGTACATACAAGATAGTATATATATATATATATATGGTTGTCATGCACAATTGGCAGGTATCTTAATTATGTACATGTACAATACTTTTGAAAGATAGTAGTGGTCTGGCTGCAAATGGATAGAGCACAGCCAACCATATGATTTCTGAATAGTAAAGATGTGCTTACATTGTCCAACCATGACTAGGCACCCGATGAACAACATAGCAATCATGTACACCATGCTGCCCCCCTTCATAGTTTTGACGAGATGGTGAGACAGTTAGAAATCTGAGGCAATGGCCACGACCCCCTCTTGTCTAAGTATATAAAGAAGGTACAGTTCAAAATAACTAGGAGTAGTACGAGATACGCGCTAATTGATTGGTGAAAGGATGCATATCGGCGATACGGGATCGCAAAAGTTATGGTACCTGGTGAGTTACTCCTGGTTAGGAATGGTACGCGATTGAGAATATTAGTTACCATATACCTATGGGAAGAGAGATAGTACTCCGGGTTATAATCAGCAGGTTTTACATATTTGGTGGTCAATTAGCGTGCGAGATTTGTTACCACAGGCGGTATACGCGTGGTTAGCAATCTAAAAATAAACCCTGCCGAGGTATGATCCATCCCAAGAAAAAAGGAGTTAAAGTGTGGGAGATTTGTTACCATACATGCACGCTCTCGATGCTCCGGGGTGAGATAACTCATGCGTGCAATCTGCGAGGTTAATTATATTAAATCCGGTTACTGATCGACGAGATTAGTTACCATCCACAAAGACAAATCATTCAGCCCAACAAAGAATTGAAGTTTAACACCCCTGCAATTATATAGGACATGTTGCATTCTCGCTGTATATACACCATATAGTAGTAGAAGGACCCATGAAGTATCTATCTATTTTGAAGAAATTAAACCTGAATTTGTTATATCTATCTTTGGAATCTTGATTCCTGCGTATGCCATCAAAACCATTTTTTTCCTTTTGCAAAGGCTTGCTTCTTGCAACCATTTGTTCGCATTTCTCTGCAGCCCCCAAGGTTTTGCCTTTCTCCAAATTTATTATGTTGGTATTTTCTTTGTTTGCCCTTGAGAAAACATGATTATCAGTGAAAACAAATTTAAAGATCTACACTTAACTTTGGAGACGGGATCCGGTGTTTTAGTGCTGATATGACCATCTCAGCATTAATCTGTACATTCCAAGAGTGTAACCAAAACTGTGACATTAAGGTCATATAGATAGTCATGCATAGGAGGGTTTTTATATTCAGAAAGAAAGAAGACAGAAACAGTAACATATCATGATTTATACTCTATGGTTCTCAGATGATGAGTAAAAAATACCAATCTTAGAGCCATATGCTCAAAACTTTCTACTCTATGGTTCTCAAATGCAAAAACAATCAAAGGTTTGTGGAACAAGTTAGAAGAGAGTTTTATTCCATCATGATAGGGTTACAATCTCGAGACACCAAATCCTCACAACACAGAGGACATGAGTTCAACCATACCGCATTACAAGCCTCGGTACGGCTATAATGAGCCAGTTGATGTGCTACCCTATTTTGATCTCTACTAATCTGAAGTGGAACAAACTCCCTATCAACAATAAGAGCTTTATGCCTAAAAAACAATAAGAGCTTTAATCTCAGCATCTAAGTGACCATGGACCGATCTAGACAACGTGTTTCCCTCAATAGTGGTCAGGGCATTTGAAGAATCTGACTGTAAAATGACATGCTTGTTTGAGTGCTCCATGGACAGTGTCATACCTTGCATCAACCCATGAATCTCCGCTTCCAAAGCGTCGTTACAATTGAAAATGTATCTGTAGGCTGCGAAGATGAGTGTGTCATTCTCCCTCCGAAGTACCATCCACTACTAGGAGAATGTTTATAGATAGGATTTTAGCAGTAGCGCATGTTAAATGGACAACACTACTGTAATTAGTAGTAGCGCGGGCGGCAACAAGCGCTACAGGTATGTAGTTAGCAGTAGCGCTGCACTTCCAACCGGCGCTACTGCTAATCGGTCCCATCCCGACCGACCGGGACGACTTGTAGTAGTAGCGGTTGTCAGGGAGCAACGCTACTGCTAAACCCATAGCAGTAGCGCTCTTCTCGGCCCTGCGCTAGTGCTAATCGGTCCCCTCATGGACTTGTCATCTTCCCCGTGCACGCTCTCAGTCTCTCCCTCTTTCCCTCCCCACTCCCTCCCACTCGACTCTGCCGCCACTGCCGGTTCTCCCACTCTCTGCTGCCCCCGACCCCGATCCCGACAATGACCCTGCCGCCAACCCACTCTCCTGCCCCGGCGACCTCGACCCCGGCCCCGACCATGACCCCGGCGACCCCAACCCTGCCACCGAACCACTCTCCTGCCCCGGCGACCTCGACCTCGGCCCCAACCCCGACCTGACCTCTGCTTCACCTCCAGTCGTCTCCTCCATGCGCCGACCGTCTCCTTCTCTCGTGAGACATCCCCAACCTCCTAGTTAAAAATTAGATGGGGCTAGGGTTTAATTGTGGTGGATTGCTAGGGTTGTGACTAGGACATTGCTATGGCTGATTGCTAGGGTTCTTGCTAGGGTTCTTGCTAGGGTTCTTGCTAGGATTGCCATGGTTTCTGAAATTGTTGATGAAATTAGATAGTTAATAAGAAACCTGAGTCAAAATGAGTTTTGGACATGTTTTGTATAATGTTTTTATGAGAAAAAATAAATTGTTCACGTATTTCTAAGAAGATAACCAGAAAATAAAACATTAAACAATAAGAAAATGTTCTCTTAGACATTTTTTGTCGACGATGTCTGGCCCGCATCCTCGTCGTTGTGTCGGCGGTAGCATCCTTGAGAGGCGCCATGTCCAGGGCTGGGCTCCGTCGGGCTGGCAATAGGAGGTGCTACCTTCCGGGGCGCGCAACTTGGTGAGGAATCCGGGTCTCGTCATCCACCCGGGGCTTCATTGGTGGTGGTTGCGTGGGCCCCTATCGGTACGTAGGTAGTGGATCCCTGCTGAGGTGGTTTGTCGTCGTGTCACGGTGGAGGACGAGCACGTCTGTGGCTACATGGTTGTGTTGGACATCAGGTTCTCCAATACCTAACAGGTTCTTCAACGATCTCGCGCGAGTGATGATCTTGTGATGGTTCCTTCTCTTTGGGTGTCCACCGCTCACGCCTCGGGAACCGCAAGTCAACTAGATTATTCGAGAATATTCGATCTGTATTAGTGATATTATATGATATTCGAGATGTATTAGTTATAATATTCGATGATGCATTAACTGGATTATTTGAGATAATGTATTAGTGATATTATATTCGAGTTCATTATAAATGTATTAGTGATATTATATTCGAGTTCATTATTCGAGATAATGTATTAGTGATAAATTTCTAGAAAACAAATCAGGTACTTTCGGTCAGTCGTTGCTCCTGTTGTAACTTTCATGTGTGTTCTTGATGAAGGAATCCTAACTGTTGTAGTGGATGACGTTTTCTCCTCTTCTCTTCTTGCGATATATACCTCGGTATAATGAGCAATGAGACGAGAGGAGATACGTCCATCATCGATGATCGAACTATTAATCTGTGAGAGTGTCCACCAACATATACACACCACCATATTATTGTGAGAGAGTGCGCACCAACACACCATGAGATATGAGAATTATTTAAGGAAAGCCTCGACAGATCGAAAGTCAACCGATATTGAATTAGTTCTATTTGGACATGTTTGTATGTTATTGCAGGGAACACCTCCTAGTGCCCATGGTTTTCCGGAATGTTGATTCATTTCCGTTCCGGCAAATTTCAGGCGCTCAATATGTCTTATTTTAATAATGGTCATGTCGAATTTTTGAATCATGAACACATGAAATTTGTGATGACGATTGGATCCCTGAGTGTGATTACTTCGGCGATGATCGGGGAATGTGCGACCAGCCTCAACAGGTACAGTACGCAATGCTATGTGGGGATTGTGCGACTCAACTAGATTATTCGAGGATTGTTCTTCACTATAAATCTTGACAAGACCTTCGATGTTTGTACGATACGCAATAATGACAAGTGTTTCTTCATAATTAAGCATGACTTCTGTTTCTTTGCTTCAACGGGTAATTTTTGTTTTATACAATTTGACTAGTTCATCCCCTGTCATGCAAGACGGTATGTCTTGGAGAGGCTCGGTTTCAAAGACCGCGAGAGAATGGAGACAAGGAGAGCTAACCTGAGGACTACACATGATCACACATTTCGGGTCAAAGTAATGAATGCAGTTAATAATACAGAATTAGGATGCTCAAATTGGGAAGCTCTAGCCAAGGCATATGAATTTCAGGAGGATATGGAAAAAACCTTCGATCTTCGTCCTGAAGATCATATTGAAGGTAACATCGACATTTGGGTGGAGGTCGATATGCTTCCTATTTTACCTTCATGTGAGTTTGTCAACCATACATATTTATCAAGTAACTTGCATTCTATATTTAAAAGTGTTCATCCATACTAAATTTTTTAATTTATAAGTTAGAGCTTACTTCGATTCTTTGAGTGAAACATGGAAATTGATTGACATGACACACTACACTTATGGATCACATCTAACTTGGGAGGAGAAGCATGTTCTTGTCACCTTTGTTATTGGTGTCCTGTTTGGTAGGGACAACTTTCCATATATCATGGGAACTGGCCCAAATTATACATTTTACATGCCAAGAGTGTATAGGTTCACTAGTAGAAAATAGACCTTTTGTCCATAGCATTAGTCCCGGTCTGGTTTTGAACCGGCACTAATGTGACCATTAGTCTCGATTCGGGACGGGCATCATTAGTCATGGTTCGTTCCAGACCTTTAGTCCTAGTTCGTAACATGGACCGGGACTAAAGGGGTGCTGGCAGGCTGGTGTCAGCCTAGGGCCCCACGATCACCTTTAGTCCCGGTTCGTGGCACGAACCGGGACTATAGGCTCGCCTTTAGTCCCGGTTTGTGTCACGAACCGAGACTAAAGATCCCCTATATGAACCCTTCGGCCAGCCCGAGCACACTCTCCCTATTTTTCCCCTTCTTCCTCTCCTTTGTTCTTCCCCTTACTCGAAATCACCTTCATTTTTGTCAAAATTTGTCAAGATTTGGAGGCACCCCATCCATCCAACTGTTCACAAATGTTAGCAACTTTGTCCTTTCATCTCTCATTGCTAGATTAGCTCTTGCAATGCTCTATAAGTATAGTGATTTGTTGGTTTTAGTTTGGGAGTATTTATATGTGGTAGTTTATTTGATTTATATGATATTTGTGCTCAAATTAACTTCTTACTTTGCATGTGTAGGTGTGGTTTACTTAGTGCATTCCCGTCCCCGTCCTAACCAACGTTGATCGCCCGCACCGTCCCGTTGTCAGCACCACCTTGGTGAGACTCTTGTTCTTATCATTTTTATAAAAAAAATCATGTTTGGAAGATTTAGTTAATTACTTGTATAGTTTTCTTACCTATATGGTTGTTTTTTATACATAGTGGCATGGTCTTGATATCCATCCCCGTCGGTCCTCGTTTGGTTTATGATTCGGATGTTGTATATACTTTCTTTTATAACTATTTGTTTCATTTCGTGTTTATGATAATTATGCCCATCAAGTTGACATAGATATCTTTTATCTAGGAGGTATGTGAACCTGAAATTTCAACCGACATAGATATTCTTGTCAAGTAGTTAAATTTAGTTAAAAACAAAACGAGTATTTGAAAGAAAAATTGAAAAGAGTTGAAGAAGAGAAGATGAAACTGGAGTTGTATGTTGTCGATGTCGTCGATGATCACAAGATCAAGATGGATGCAATGCGCTTGAAGATTAGAAAATTAAAAAAATATGACATTGATAGTGAGGCTTGGTATCACTATGCTGTTGGATCAATTTGTTACCTTAGTTGCGATGTTGCTCGCATTTGTTATTGCATTTAAATGCTTTAGCTAGAGAGTTTGTATGTTGTTTTATGAGAACGAGTGTGTATGAACTTGTATTAATTTGGCCTTTTCAGTGTTGTGTAATGAAGATGAGCCGGCAATGGATGTCCGATGACCGATGCTCTCCCCAGTTCATTAATGGCGTGCATACTTTTCTGGTTGCGGCTGAGGAAAACAAGCGGGCGGATGGTTTTATGTATTGTCCATGTGCTGGTTGTAAGAATGGTCCAAATTACTCTAACTCAAGAACCATTCATGTCCACTTGTTTGAATCTGGTGTCATGTATGGCTATAATTGTTGGACCAAGCACGGAGAAACAGGGGTCCTAATGGAAGAGAATGAAGAAGAAGAGGATGACGACAACTATCCTGGCCATGGGTTCCATGAATAGGATGGTACAACAATGGGGGAAGAAGCTGAGCTTGCAATGCAGGAAGGATCTGAAGAAGAGGCATCAGATGAGCTCGCTGATGATCTTGGTCGGGTCATTGCCGATGCAAAGAGAAACTGCGCAAGTAAAAAGGAGAAGCTGAAGTTGCAGCACTTGTTAGAGGATCACAAGAAATTGTTGTATCCAAATTGCGAAGATGACAAGAAAAAGTTGGGTACCACACAAGAATTGTTGCAATGGAAGGCAGAGAATGGTGTATCTGACAAGGCATTTGAAAAGTTGTTGATAATGTTAAATAAGAAGCTACCAAAGGACAACGAATTTCCCGAAAGTACGTACGAAGCAAAGAAGGTTGTCTGCCCTCTAGGGTTAGAGGTGGAGAAGATACATGCATGCCCTAATGACTGCATCCTCTACCGTGGTGAGTACGAGGATTTGAATGCATGCCCAGTATGATGTGCATTGCGCTATAAGATCAGCCACAATGACCCTGGTGATGTTGAGTGCAAGCGCCCTAGGAAGAAGATTTCTGCCAAGGTGACGTGGTATGCTCCTATAATACCATGGTTGAAACATTTGTTCCAAAACAAAGAGCATGCCAAGTTGATGCGATGGCACAACGAAGACCGTAAGAAAGACGGGAAGTTGAGAGTACCCACTGACGGATCGCAGTTAAGAAAAATCGAGAGAAAGTGGAAGGACTTTGGAAAGGATGCAAGGAACGTATGGTTTGGTTTAAGTGCAGATGACATTCTTTTGGGGAGCAGCACAACAATCATATCACATGGCCTATGACTCTATGTATCTATAACCTTCCTCCTTGGTTGTGCATGAAGCGGAAGTTCACTATGATGCCAGTTCTCATCCAAGTCCCTAAGAAACCCGGCAATGACATTGATGTGTACCTAAGGCCATTGGTTGAAGAACTTTTACAGCTGTGGAATGGAAAAGGTGTACGTGCGTGGGATGAGAATGAACATGAGGAATTTGACCTACATGCGTTGCCGTTTGTTACCATCAATGATTGGCCTGCTCTCAGTAACCTTTTAGGACAGACAAACAAGGAATACCAAGCATGCACGCACTGTTTAGATGATACCAATAGTACATATTTGGATAAATGTAAGAAGAACATATGTAACAAGAACACAATGATTGGTCTCCAACCGGGACTAAAACTATTTAATTCTTTTAATTTTGGTTTATTTTTTCTTTTAATCCTTTAGGGGTTTATGAATTAATTATGGTTAATTTTTCCTTTTAATTTTGTGTTTTCCATTTAATTATTTTTCATTTCAAACATATATTACGCTACTACATACTGTACACGTTGTGCATATGTATATAAATTGAATTTCTCGTAGAACTGATCATATATATATCATCGAATTTCTCATACGACGACCATTCACACACACACACAGACACACACACACACACACATATATATATATATATAATTTCTCCTACAATTTGTGGATCATTACACATGCTTCTTGTAATGGTATTCTCCTTTGGGATCTATGACCTGGTCGACCAGAAATCCAGCTATTTCCTCTTGAATTGCTCGTACACGAGCCGTTGGTAGGAGCTGGCCCCGCATCTCCGTCAGCTATAAGAAGGAGATCAAGATGAATATATTAGTTGTGTGTATATATATTAGCTAGATCATGATAAAAAATTATGGATAGTGTTCTGGCAAACATACCCAAAGATTTCTTTCGTTTCTGCTCCTTCTAGATGTGATCATGTGAATATTCTCGCAAATGTAGTATGCGCATAAACTATTCTCCTTCTCCCGCCTCATGCGATTTACGAGAATAAAATTCAACCAGGTAATAATTAATCAAGCATGATAATGGTATTGAAACTAGAATTAAAGAGATGCACGGAAGTAACTAGCTAGTACTACTTAATTACCTTGGGTCGCACCCATGTCAGCTTTTGTGACCAATCGCCTGGGACCAGTTTGATGAACTAGGACCAAGCCCTGCCCGCCGGCAAAGAAAACAAATAAAGGATTTATTAACTAGTTGATATCAGGAAATGAAGTAAAGAGACCGACATAGTGCGATAATGATTGAAATTACCTGTTGACCAACCCCCTCACGGTTGTGTATTCGTATGGATTCTTATATAGTGAGTCCAGTACTTCAAATTTTGTGCCCAGTCGCCTGAGATGGTCAACTTCAATGATTAATAAGATCCAGTGGTAACTGCATGCACACACGTTTTGTATAATTGAGCGGGCATGTGCATAACTCATCAACTACACTTATTAACATCTAGTAAGCAAAGAATAGAATTTGTAGTACAAGATATAGTAACACTCACCCAAAGTAGTAAGGAAGTAGTATTTCTGGTTGGGGGTTTAGATGCTTCAAAAACTCTAGTAGGAATCTCTTATGTGTCTTTTCTCGAAAATTCAGTTTCCCATATCTTTTGATTAAACGTATTTGGGTCAATGAACCCAATACTACAGCATCCAACTTTTTTCATTTCATACATCTTCATTCTACATAATACCACATAAAATAATATAGTGAGGATAATTACAGGTAATGAACGAGAGCACAGCTAGCTAGAGACTTAAATTACAGAAAGAAATCACTTACAGACAATAGCAACTGACGATAGATTTGTTGAGTGCGTCTTGATTGAATAACTGAAACAACTCTGAATAATGAATCCACAAATCTTTTTTATGGAAGTAATGCTTTTTCTTGACTTTCACCATGAGGGACTCTTGATTGGTATTTGTTGTTTCTTGCATGTACCACGTATACAAATTGTACAATCTCGTTGGTAGAAGCTTGACATCGTCAGGATTGACCAGAGGTTTGCCGCGAACATATTGCCATTTTACATCCTCCTCTTTAAGACCGGGGGTTTCCTCAAGGCCTAGGAGTTGTTCAATAGTGACACCGGCCTCTTTTTCCTGCCTTATATGATCGTCGGTTACTACCAGCCGATCGGCGGTAATCATAGGTGTTTGTACAATGAGCGGGGGGATCGATTGCACTGCCTGTTCTCCTAGCTGGGGAACAGTTGTCCTGCTTTTTTGCCAACTGCTTGGCTCGAGCTCGAGCTCGACTCCTTTTGTCCTGCAAAATATGATTTCTTGATAGACCACACATAGTCATAGTCCTTCCGATTGTCAGCCAGTCGAGTCATATCCATAAAGTGTTGTGAGACATGCTCAGGTACTTTCTCCTTTGGCGGCGGGGGCGGTTTTGGTCCAAAATGGGCCTTCAATTTGGCATCCACTACGGTGTCGAGTTCCTCCTCAGTCAGGTGGTGAGGCAACTTCGGAAGAGGCTTGAGGCTTGGACCATATTTGAATTTCTTGCCTGTTGTACCGCTAGTCATCGTAGCTGCGGCCTCTCTCTTCCGTTGTTGCTTAGGCGACAAAGCATACTGAGTTGGCGGAGACGGCAGACGCGGTGCCAGACTTGGAGTCGATGGAGCACGCTGACGATGTGCTGGACTCGGAGGAGGAGTCGCCTGACGCGATGCCGAACCTGGAGGAGGAGTCGGCTGACGCAATGCCGGACTTGGAGGAGGAGGAGTTGGCTGACGCCGTGCCGAAACTGGATCAGGAGGAGTTGGCTGACGTGATGCCAGACTTGTACAATGAGGAGTCGACTGACACGATGGCGTACATGGAGGAGGAGTCGGTGGCCTTGGAAAGACGAAGCAATCTTTTTTCCAGATATGATGTATGGCCTCTCCCAGTGTTCTCTCCTCGTCACCTCCAAGAATGTCAAGTTGTAGCTCGTGATATCCTGACATCACTTCATCAACCCCGACACGAGCATAGCCAGCTGGAATGGGATTGCAATGGAAGGTTGCTTCAAGGGAATTTGATAAAGCATAGCCGTCCACCACCTTCATGGATAAGTTCTTCACTTTCATGTGTAGCTCACAGTTAGTCATGTCTTTGATATCATCCATAGGGTAGCTAGCTAGCAGTTGATACATCTCCATTGTATCTACAATTTTTGATTGTTTCATGCCAATATTCTACAACTTTCATATCCTTTTGGCAACTTTTTATACTATTTTTGGGACTAACATATTGATCCAATGCCCAGTGCATGTTCCTGTTTGTTGCATGTTTTTTGTTTTGCAGAAAATACATATCAAACGAAATCCAAACGCGATAAGAACATACAGAGATTTTTTTGGAATGTATGTGAATTTTGGGAAGTGGAATCAACAGAAGGCGCTGCCTGAGGGGCCCACAAGCCAGCTAGGCGCGTCCCACACTACTGGTCGTGCCCTGAGGGCTTGTGGATACCCTTAGGTTGTTTGGAGCTGTCCTTCGGCCGCAAGAAAGATATTTTTACTTGGAAAATCCCCTAAAAATTTCAGCCCGATCGGACTTATGGATCTCTGGATATTTAAGAAATAGTGAAAGGCCAGAATCTTGGAGCGCAGAAATAGAAGGAAACAGAGAGAGAGATCCAATCTCGGAGGGGCTCTCTCCCCTCCGCCGCCATGGAGGCCATGGACCCCAGGGTAAACCCTTCTCCATCTAGGGATAAGGTCAAGGAAGAAGAAGAAGGAGGGGGATCTCTCCCCCTCTCTCCCGGTGGCACCGGAACGCCTTCGGGGCCATCATCGTGACGGCGAGCTACTCCAACAACTCTGTCATCTTCACCAACAACTCCATCACCTTCCCTCGTCTATCTATAGCGGTCCACTCTCCCACAACCCACTATAGCCTCTACTTGAACATGGTGTTGTATGCTTCATATTATTATCCAATGATGTGTTGCCATCCTATGATGTCTGAGTAGATTTTTGTTGTCCTATTGGTTGATTGATGATCATGACTGGGTTGAGTTGCATGTTTTATTATTGGTGCTATCCTATGGTGCTCTCCGTGTCGCGCAAGCATGAGGGATACCCTCTATAGGTTTTGCAATATGCTTATGATTCGCTTATGGTGGGTGGCGTGAGTGATAGAAACACAAACCCAAGTAAGTCAGTTGTTTGCGTATGGGAATAAAGAGGACTTGATACCTTATAATGCTATGGTTGGGTTTTACCTTAATGATCTTTAGTATTTGCGGATGCTTGTTAGAGTTCCAATCATAAGTGCATATGATCCAAGTAGAGAAAGTATGTTAGCTTATGCCTCTCCCTCATAAAAATTGCAATAATGATTACCGGTCTAGTTATCAATTGCCTTGGGACAATTCCACAACTCCTACCACCACTTTTTCACACTCGTTAAACTAACTTAGTTGTTTATTTATCTAAGAAGACCCTAGTTTTTATTTACGTGTTCTTTATTATCTTGCAAACCTATCCTATCACACCTACAAAGTACTTCTAGTTTCATACTTGTTCTAGGTTAAGCGAACGTTAAGCATGCGTAGAGTTGTATCGGTGGTCGATAGAACTTGAGGAAATATTTGTTCTACCTTTAGCTCCTCGTTGGGTTCGACACTCTTACTTATCGAGAAAGGCTATCAAGACCTTTTTCTGGCGCCGGTGAGCAATAGCGTGGGGTGAATATTCTCGTGTGTGCTTGTTTGCTTTATCACTAAGTAATTTTTATTTTCTGTTTTAACTTGTTTTCTATCTTTAGATATGGGTAGGAAAAGCAAAATACCAAAAAAATTAGTAGTACTTGCTGCTCCAAAAGTTGAGGAACCACTAGTGTCCCGTACCACCGAAGAATATTACTTGGGTCATCTTCGATACACTTGTGCTCGTTATGTGTGACACCGCATATCTCTAAAAGGGAAACTCTTGTGGCATCAAATTGATACTTTGTGTTGCTATGCTTGCAATCTATGTGAAATTTATGATTTTACATGTTGTTCTAAAGAAGCTAAAAAACACCTTCCCTACCAATATGTGTTTAATGATAATGAAATATTATCCTCTAATGCTAAGGAGGCCTATTGCAATAATGATGTTAAAAAAATTGAAAAATTTGTTGGTTTTAAGGGTGCCTATGAAATTGCTTCTTTCATTGAAAAGTATGATGCTACTCTTTATGAATCTGAAAATTTTGCCATACTTAAATATTGCTATGAAAACTATGCTTCTAATGCTTATGTCAAAGAGTTTATTGAACGAATGACCGCTGCTTTGTAAGAGAGTAATATTTTACAGGAATCTATGGAAGAAGAAAATGCTGAAACTGTGAGCTCATTAGATGAAAAAGATGAGGAGGAGAGCGAAGAATAAAATGAGGAAGAGCGGATTAGCTACTCGTGCCCACCTTCTAATGAGAGTAACTCTTCAACTCATACATTGTTTAATTTGCCTTCGTTCTTATCAAATGATGAATGCTATGATAATTGCTATGATCCCTTGGATTCGTTTGAAATATCCCTTTTTGATGAACTTGATGCTTGCTATGCTTGTGGCCATGATGCCAATATGAATGATGCTTATGAAGATGAACTTGCTATAGTTTCTTATGTTAAACGTGAAATTGTTGCTATTGCACCCATGCATCATAGTCCTATTATCTTTTTGAATTCTTCCAACTACACTATATCGGAGAAGTTTGCACTTATTAAGGATTATATAGATGGGTTGCATTTTACTATTACACATGATGATTTTGATAGATATAATATGCATGTGCTTGCTGCTCCTACTTGCAATTATTATGAGAGAGGAACTACATCTCCACCTCTCTATGTTTCCAATATGATAATATTGCAAGAAACTACTTATGCTATGTATTGGCCTTTAATTTGTGTGCATGAATTGTTCTTTTATGACATGCCGATGCATAGAAAGATAGTTAGACTTTGTCGTTGCATGATATATATTACTTTGTGCTCAATAATAAGTTGCAAATTATTGTTAATTAAAATTGGCTTTGATATACCTTGGGGTCCGGGTGGATCCATTACTTGAGCACTTTATGCCTAGCTTAATGGCTTTAAAGAAAGCGCTACCAGGGAGACAATCCAGAAGTTTTAGAGAGTCATTTAATTATGTTGTGTGCTTTTATATAGTTTAAAAACAAAAAAATAAAAAGGGGAACCTAAAACTTTTTCAAAAAGAAAAGTGAAAGTGAGAGAGACAAGCATTGTGAAAGTGGGAGCTAGCCTTAAACTTTGTTCATGCCCATGGAAACTTTGCAAATCTTTATTACAGACACTTTTCAAAAATAATAATTACCCCCTTGTATAAATCCATTTTATTATAAAAATAATGTGCCAAGATTTGCCTTTAGGATGATTAGATTGCTTGTTTGGTGTGTGCAGTGCAAAAACAGAAACTTTGGCTGTAGTGCATGAATTTATATTTTTTACTGGAATGTAAAAAGTTTCTGAAATTTTTACACAGTACTTATATGCAATTTTTTTATTTTGTACTAATTTCTAAGAATTTTTACGGTTACATAAGTATGGTGAATGTTCAGATTTCTACAGACTGTCCTGTTTAACACAGATTCTATTTTTGATGCATTGTTTTGCTAGTTTTGATAAAACTATCAATTTGATCGGTGGTATAAGCCATAAAAAATTCATATTACAATAGATACAATGAAAAAATAAAATATGAATTGGTTGGCAACAGTACTTAAAGTGATGATCTATTTTATTATTCTAACGGATCTCATGAGGATTTTGTTAAGTTTTGTGTGATTGAAGTTTTCAAGTTTTGGGTGAGATCACGATGGATGAAGGAATAAGGAGTGGAAAGAGACTAAGCTTGGGGATGCCCGAGGCACCTCAATGTAATATTCGAGGACTCCCAAGAAACTAAGGTTGGGGATGACGTGGAAGGCATCCCCTCTTTCTTCTAACAACCATCGGTAATTTTACTTGGAGCTATATTTTTATTCATCACATGATACGCGTAACTCTTGGAGCGTCATGTGCTTTTTATTTTTATTTTAATAATGCACCATGCTGGTATGAGAAATTCCTTTGTTGATTTATAGAATGCTTCATGCAATTCACTTATATCTTTTGAGTATGGCTTTATAGAATGCTTCATGTGCTTCACTTATATCATTTGAAGTTTGGATTGCCCGTTTCTCTACACATAGAAAACCGCCATTTGTAGAATGCTCTTTTCCTTCACTTATATTTGTTAGAGCATGGGCATATCTTTTGTATACAGAATTAAAATCTCATGCTTCACTTATACCTATTTAGAGAGTTAACAGGAGTTGGTCATTCATACGGTTAGTCATAGAATCCTACATAAAACTTGTAGATCATTGAATATGATATTTATGATTCCTTGCAATAGTTTTGCGATATATAGATGGTAATATTAGAGTCATGCTAGTGAGTAATTGTGAATTGGAGAAATACTTGTGTTAAGGTTTGTGATTCCCGTAGCATGCACGTATGGTGAACTATTATGTAACGAAGTCGAAGCATGATTTGTTTAATGATTGTCAACCTTTGTGTGAGGGTCAGGAGCGCACGATGGTTAAATCCTACCAACCACTCCCCTAGGAGCATGCGTATAATGCTTTGTTTGATAACTAATAGACTTTTGCAATAAGTATGTGAGTTCTTTAAGACTAATGTTGAATCCATGGATTATACTCACTCTCACCCTTCCACCTTTGCTAGCCTCTATAGTACCGCGCAACTTTCACCGGTGCATCAAACCCACCTTCCTCAAAAAAGCCACCATATATTTTCCTCAAAACAGCCACCGTACCTATCTATTATGACATTTCCATAGCCATTCCGAGATATATTGCCATGCAACTTCCACCGTTCCGTTTAGTATGACATGCACCATTATTTTCATATTGCTTTGCATGATCGTAAGACAGCTTGCATGATGTTTTCATGGCTTGTCCGTTTTTTGATGTCATTTGCTAGGCTAGATCGTTGCACATCCCGGTATCCTACCGGAAGCATTCATATAGAGTCATATTTTTGTTCTAGGTATCGAATTGTAAGTAAATAAAAGTGTGATGATTTTCATTATTAGAGCATTGTCTCGTGTGAGAAAAGGAGGATGGAAGCTATGATTCCCTCACAAGTTGGGAGGAGTCTCCAGACTTTACAAAAAAATATAAGAGACCAGCAAAGCCCAAATAAAAAAACGGGCCAAAGATGCCCACCAAAAATAAAAATAAAAAAAGAGAAAAAGGAAAAAATGAGAGAAAGAGAGAAGGGACAATGCTACTATCTCTTTACACACTTGTGCTTCAAAGTAGCACCATGATCTTCATGATAGAGAGTCTCCTATTTTGTCACTTTCATATAACTAGTGGAATTTTTTGCACGACCACCTAGTTTTCTTTTTGAGCTTTCATACACTTATAGGTCTAAGTGCATTAGTTGCATGGCAATCCCTACTCACTCACATTGATATCTATTAACTGACATCTCCATAGCCCGTTGATACTTCTAGTTGATGTGAGACTATCTTCTCCTTTTTCCTCACCATCTCCACCACATTCTATTCCACCTATAATGCTATATCCATGGCTCACGCTCATGTATTGCGTGAGAGTTGAAAAGGTTTGACAACATAAAAGTGTGAAACAATTGCTTGACTTGTCATGGGGGTTGTGCATGATTTAGATACTTTGTGTGGGGAAGATGGAGCATAGCCAGACCATATGATTTTGTAGAGATAACTTTCTAAGGCCATGTTATTTTGAAAGGACGCATTTGCCTTGTTGGTGTGCTCGAAGTATTACTGTTTTTATGTCAATATAGACTATTGTTTTGAATCACTCGTATCTTAATATTCATTCCATGATTAGATTATATGATCAAGATTATGCTAGGTAGCATTCCACATCAAAAATAATCTTTTTTATCATTTACCTACTCGAGGACGAGCAGGAATTAAGCTTGGGGATGCTGATACGTCTCTGTTGTATCTATAATTTTTTATTGTTTCATGCCAATATTCTACACCTTTCATATACTTTTGGCAACTTTTTATACTATATTCACGACTAACATATTGATCCAGTGCCTAGTGCCAGTTCCTGTTTGTTGCATGTTATTTTTTTTGTAGAAAATCCATATCAAATGAAGTCCAAACACGATAAAAACATACAAAGATTTTTTTGGAATATATGTGAACTTTGGGAAGTGGAATCAACAGAAGGCGGTGCTAGAGGGGCCTACAAGCCTACCAGGCACGCCCTAGGGGGTAGGGAGCGTCCTAAGATCTTGTGGGTACCCCTTAGGTCGGTTGAAGTTGTCCTTCGTCCACAAGAAATATATTTTTATAAGGAAAATCCCCTCAAAATTTCACCCCGATCGGAGTTACGGATCACCGGATATTTAAGAAACGGTGAAAGGCCAGAATTTGGGAGCGCACAAAGAGAAGGAAACAGAGAGAGAGATCCAATCTTGGAGGGGCTCTCACCCCTCCGCCGCCATGGAGTCCATGGACCAGAGGGTAAAAGCTTCTCCCATCTAGGGTAAAGGTCAAGGAAGGAGAAGAAGAAGGAGGAGGGGGGGCTCTCTCCCCTCTCTCCCGATGGCACCGGAACGCCGCTGGGGCCATCATCGTGACGGCGATCTACTCCAACAACTCCGTCATCTTCACCAACACCTCCATCACCATCCCCATCTATCTACAACGGTCCACTCTCCCACAACCCACTGTACCCTCTACTTGAACATGGTGTTGTATGCTTCATATTATTATCCAATGATGTGTTGCCATCCTATGATGTCTGAGTAGATTTTAGTTGTCCTATTGGTTGATTGATGATCATGATTGGTTTGAGCTGCATGTTTTATTACTGGTGCTATCCCATGGTGCTCTCCGTGTCGCGCAAGCGTGAGGGATCCCCGCTGTAGGGTTTGCAATATGCTTATGATTCGCTTATGGTGGGTGGCGTGAGTGATAGAAACACAAACCCGAGTAAGTCGGTTGTTTGCGTATGGGAATAAAGAGGACTTGATACCTTATAATGCTATGCTTGGGTTTTACCTTAATGATATTTAGTTGTTGCGGATGCTTGCTAGAGTTCCAATCATAGGTGCATATGATCCAAGTAGATAAAGTATGTTAGCTTATGCCTCTCCCTCATATAAAATTGCAACAATGATTACCGGTCTACTTATCAATTGCCTAGGGATAATTCTGCAACTCCTACCACCACTTTTTCACACTCGTTAAACTAACTTAGTTGTTTATTTATCTAAGCAGCCCCTAGTTTTTATTTATGTGTTCTTTATGATCTTGCAAACCTATCCTATCACACCTACAAAGTACTTCTAGTTTCATACTTGTTCTAGGTAAAGCGAACGTTAAGCGTGCATAGAGTTGTATCGATGGTCGATAGAACTTGAGGGAATATTTGTTCTACCTTTAGCTCCTCGTTGGGTTCGACACTCTTACTTATCAAGAAAGGCTAGAACTGATCCCCTATACTTGTGGGTTATCAACAGTGCATCATCGATATCGGCCAGGGCGGAACCCACGTTGCTTCTCGGCATACATGGGACGGTGCTATCCAATGTTGGATCGATCTGCTCATGCTGCCACTAAGACGCCCTTTCCTGGCTGAGTGAGTCGATCTGCTCCTGCTGCCACCCAATTCTGCATTCCAACTCCAGGTGCTTTGATTCTAGGCCTTCAAGGCGGCTTCCTCCTCCTTCTTCTGCTCCTCTTGTATCTTCTTTCTCGCATGGCTTCTGTAGTCGTCGTTCTAACCTGCAAACCCCTCAAACCACGGAACAACGCCTTTGCCTCGTGTTCTTCTTGGGTGTTCAGGATTCTTCAGGGCTTGCGTATGCTCATCGTCCTCTTTGTTCGGCGTGAACACCCCCGTTCGTGCTTCTTCTATTTTCATTAGTATTTCGTCTGTCTCTTCTTTAAGACTTGTCTTCACCTTAATCATCCATGCCTCTAGGTCCAACTTCCCCTCATGCCCATAAAACCATGTCCTGCACTTGGAGGGCCACTTCAATGTAACTGGAGTGACCCCTGCACTAATCATCTCTTACTCAGATTGATCCCACTTAGGCAGGACTGTCTCGTAGCCACCTGGCCCCAGAGTATGGTGCCACTTCTTTTTCACAACATTAATCTTGTTTTTTCTTCACCGTTCCTTAGCGTGTTCCGATTCCTTGAACTTCACGAAATCGTCCAGTGATCTTTTGCCTTCACCAGTGCTCCCTTGAATTCTGGAGTCTTGTTTTTTTGCTTTGACGTATGCAACCCATGTATTTTTCTTGAAGGTGTTGAATGCGATCGCCATCTTTTTAAGAGCATAGTTTCTAACTTTCTTCAGATCTGCGTCTGTCAAATTATCTGGTAGGGTGAAATGTGACATGAGAGTATCCCAAAGCACATCTTTTGCTCTTTCATCGACAAAAGTAACTCTTGCTCGATCTCCCTTTGCTGGATTTTTCCATTCTTGAACGGAGATCGGGATTTGGTCCCGGACAATAACTCCGCATTGATTCTTGAACTTGGTAGCATTTTTCCTAGGTTCAAGCAGTTTGCCATTTGATGTTTTGATGGTATCGATGTTGAACTTTATGCCAGCTTCCAACTTTTTGGCCGGGCCTTGAACTACCCCGTCACTTGTAGAAGATTTGCTCGATCCGGAGGCCTAAAAGAAGAAAGATCGATTCGTTAATACATACAAATCAATTAAAACATGTAATGATCACCGAATGGCTTATATAATAAATATACCTCACCGGTCTTTGTTATTTGAAGAACATTTTCTTCGTCAACAACGTTGTCGTCGCCTTCATCTATTCGTTTGTCTTCATCAAACATCATACAACCCTCACCGGAATTGTTCAGATATTGGGAGCTATCATCATCTTTAGGTTCATGCTCTGGGCTTGGGGAGCGTATGATGTCGAACAGAGCCTCTTCAACTTCTCTGCCGATATTGTGCATAGCTTTTATTTAACTAATCCGAAAGAAAGATAAAACAATTTAGTATTCAAATTAGAATGCATGCAACCAATAAGGAAAAACTTAATCATTGTACATAATATGCATCTCGAATAATTCATATAATATGCATCATTGAATATAATCTCGAATAAATCGTCTCGAATATTGTCGAATATAATCTTGAATACATCTCGAGTATTATCACTAGCTAATACATATCGAATATTATCGAAGAATCTAGTTCAGTCGCGGTTCCTGCGGTGCGGGCGGTGGTCACCCAAAGAGAAGGAACCATCACAGGATCATAGCTCGGGTGAGATCCCTGGAGAACCTGCCAGGTATTGGAGAACCTGACGTCCAACGCATCCATGTAGCGACGGACGTGCTCGTCCTCCTCCCTAACACAGCGACGTACCACCTCCGATGGGGTTGGCTGCCTCCGCACCGAATGTGGTCCACGCGAACGCCACCAAAGAAGCTCTGGGTTGACGACAGGACCCAAGGCCAGGTTCCTCACCAAGCTTCGCGCCTCTGAAGGTAGCACCTCCCAATGCCAGCCTGGCAGAGTCCAGTCCT
Organism: Hordeum marinum; assembly: GCA_022496015.1. Taxonomy (NCBI): domain Eukaryota; kingdom Viridiplantae; phylum Streptophyta; class Magnoliopsida; order Poales; family Poaceae; genus Hordeum; species Hordeum marinum. The sequence goes on along the minus strand of CM039672.1, from coordinate 435,281,138 downwards.
GAACGTTGCCCCTCTGAAGCAGGACGTCATCGCGAAGGAGTCGATGACGAGGACGCGGGCCGGGACTTGTTGACTCCGAGTAGAAATTCTATGCAAAATTAACATTTTTTAAATTCTTGATTGTGATTTCTTATATACAAGGAACCTTCAGAATCATAACGGATTCTCTTTACCTTTAAGGGATTTAACAAAATGGCGCAATTGTGGATGTGCAGAAAATGGTCCATATGTTTCCTAATATCATCAACCCTTCTATATGTCACGTTGTCGAGCTAGTGTGAAAGGAAGAAACCCTTGGCTTCATCATTAGCCGGAAGTAACAGGCGCATGATGGTACGAAGTTCTCCAAAGTTGTTTTGGAACGGAGTACCGGATAGGATAATTAGCTTTTTGGTACGAAGTTCAGAAAGAGCCTTCCGAATATCGCTATTTGGAAGACCTTTTTGCTGAACTTCGTATCAAAAAAGCTAATTATTCTATCAAGAACTGCGTTCCAAAACTACTTTTTTATATCTAACATTTATCTAGCTATAACTAAAAGTAAAAAAGCTGAAAAACATTCATCTAAAATTTATATATCTAACATTTACATATCTAACATTTCATCTAACATTTATATAACTAAAAGTATAAAAACTAGAAAACGGAAAAACGGAAAATAAAAATGTGTGTGTGTGTGTGTTCATGCATGTGTGTGTAGGCTCGATTGATGGGAGGGGCGGCCATGGCGGCAGGGGCTCACAGCGGGGCAACGGCCGGTGAGGCGAGGCGAGTTGTCGGTGACGACGACTGTGACAGTGACGGCGATGGCGCACGAGGTCGGTGAGTAGGGGGCGGCAAGGTCGAAGCATGACGGCAATGGCGCGGTGAGGCGAGTCGACGACAACGGCGCACGAGGTCGAGGAGGAGGGGGCGGCAAGGTCGAAGAGCGACGATGATGGCACGGCAAGGTGATGGCGACGCCGACGCCGACAACTCACAAGATCGGGGAGGAGGGGGCGACGAGGTTGACGTGCGACGGCGATGGCATGGCGAGTCGACGGCAATGGCGAGGCGAGTCGACGGCAACAACGACGGGGCGGCGGGGTGCAGCACGACGGGGCGGCATGACGAGATGATGAAACTGGAAATGAGTTCTGAAAATTTCCGATGTCCCTGCTGATATACAAACACCTTTAGTCGCGGTTGGTGGCTCCAACCGCGGCTAAAGATCGATTTCGGCAGCCCAAGCGGCAGGAAGTGCATGCCTTTAGTTGCGGTAGTGGCTCCAACCACGACTAAAGGGGTACCTTTAGTCGCGGTTGGTGCCACCAACCGCGACTAAAGGCCTGTTCCTGGCATGACGCGGTGTGGTGGATGTTTAGTCCCACCTCGCCTAGCGAACGGCGCCCGCACTGGTTTATAAACCCCGGTGCGGTAGCTCATTCGAGCTCCTCTCTTAAGCTGGCCTTGTGGGCCTACCATTCTGTCATGCCTAGTGGGTCATACTGGGCCGTGCGGGCCTACATCCTGGCCCAACTAGTAGTTGGGTTTCTAGTCGTATGCAGGCCGTGGCGGCCCAGTAGGCGGGCTTTTTTTATTTACTTTTCAGTTTTTTTATGTTTTCTTCATTATTTATTTTATTTTGTTTCTAAGTTGTTTTTTTCTTTATTTATAGTTACTAAGTGGATCTTTTTGGTTTAGGTAAAAAAATTATAAACTTTCTGTTAGTACCAGTAGTTTTGAAATTTGAATTATTTGAAATTTGTGTGATTCACTAGTTTGTGAATAACTTTACTTTAAAAATAGTTTTTTTAGTGATTCTTTTTTCTACTGTTTAATATTAGTGTGTTTTATCGTTATATTCGATTTGGTAATTCTTAGGTTATTTAAAAAATGAAATGTCTTTGTAATTGATGAGTTTTCGTTCGAAAGCTTGATACTTCGAACGAGATTGTCCATTTTGTACATGAAGTGCATCCAGTTTTTACCCTAGCGCTCTCAACTTTTTAGAACATGCTATGTGGGTGAAATGATGGTACAATGCTTTTCAACCTTTTCAGAGTTCATTTGTAGTGCTTTTCAATTTCAGGGTCATTTATCTTTTAAAAAAGTAAATGCATGAAAAATAGCAAATGAAGTCAGAAAGGGGTGAAAAATGATGGCATGGCTTCGAATGATGCATAGTGAACACACAAAAAGTCTGGAGTTGAAATAAGTTTAAAAATGAAATGCCTTTGTAACAGACGAGTTTTCGTCTGAAACCCTGATACTTCGAAAGAGATTGTCCATTTTGTACACGAAGTGCATCCAGTTTTTGCCGTAACCCTCTCAAATTGTTAGCATGTGCTATGTGGGTGAAATGATGACACCATACCAACTTTCAACCTTTTTAGAGTTCATTTGTAGTGCTTTTCAATTCAGGGTCATTTAGCTAAAAAAATCAGTAATGCATGAAAAATAGCAAATGAAGTCAGAAAGGGGAGAAAATTGATGGCGTGGCTTCGAATGGTGCATACTGAGCACACAAAAAGTCAGGAGTTGAAAATAAGTTAAAAAATGAAATGCCTTTGTAACGGACGAGTTTTCGTCTGAAACCATGATACTTCAAAAGATATTGTCCATTTTGTACATGAAGTGCATCCAGTTTTTTCCGTAACCCTCTCAACTTTTTAGCACATGCTATGTGGGTGAAATGATGATGACATGCCAAATTTCAACCTTTTCAGAGCTCATTTGTACTGCTTTTCAATTTCATTGTCATTTAGCTCAAAAAAATCAGTAAATGCATGAAAAATAGCAAATGAAGTTAGAAAGGGTTGAAAATCGATGACGTGGCTTTGTAAAAAATATTTCGTCGCGTTTCAAATACCAAAACACATAAGTACACTACTATTACAAAGATTCCCTTCGGTTTGTCCGAAGTGGCACTTTCCAGATATATAAGTCTGGAAACTAACTAGAGAAGCCGGTCACATCCTAGAGTGGGATCTTTGGGTATAAAACTTTTTCTTCATGTGTGTCCCTTTGCATCGGAACCATGGACAATCCTCATCGTTTAACTTGATGCTCGGGTCAACATTCACTCTAAAGGGGGCAATTTCATGAAACTTTTCATAATCTTCTGACATGTTTGTCTTGTCCTCCACTCCCACGATGTTTCTTTTCCCTAAAACAACTATGTGGCGCTTTGGGTCATCGTCTGATGTATTTGCTTCCTTATCTTTTCTTTTTTCTCGGCTTAGTAGACATGTCCTTCACATAGAAAACTTGTGCCACATCATTGGCTAGGACGAATGGTTCGTCTGCATAGCCAAGATTATTGAGATCCACTGTTGTCATTCCATACTATGGGTCTTCCTTTACCCCGCCTCCTTTCAGATTGACCCATTTGCACCGAAACAAAGGGACCTTCAAACCAATTCCATAGTCAAGTTCCCATATGTCCTCTATGTAACCATAATATGTGTCCTTTGGCCTATTCTTGTTTGCTGCATCATAGCAGACACCACTATTTTGGTTGGCACTCTTTTTATTTTGGGCGATCATGTAAAATGTATTCCCATTTATCTCGTACCCTTTGAAAGTCAATATAGTCGAAGATGGTAACTTGGATAGCAAGTACAGGTCATCTGCAACAGTGTCGTCATGCATGAGACATTTCTGCAACCAGCCGGCGAAAGTCACCGTTTGTTCATGTGTAATCCAGTCGTCAGACTACTCTGGGTATTTGGAGCATAGAATATTCTTGTGTTTCTCGATATACGGAGCCACCAAGGTGGAACTTTGTAGAACTATGTAGTGTGCTTGCGCCAAAGAATGCCCATCCTGGCATATTAGTGAAATCTTTCCTAGTGTGCCTTTTCCACCCAGTTTGCCCTCATGCCGCGATTCAGGAACACCAATCGTCTTAATGTCAGGAATAAAGTAAAAACAAAACCCAATGACCTCCTCTGTTTCATAGCCCTTGGAGATGCTTCCTTTTGGCCTAGCACAATTATGAACATGTTTATTTAAGACTCCCATGAACCTCTCAAAGGGGAACATATTTTGTAGAAATACAGGACCCAGAATGGCAATCTACTCGACTAGGTGAACTAGGACGTGCGTCATGATATTGAAGAAGGATGGTGGGAACACCAACTCAAAACTAACAAGACATTGCACCAAATCATTTTCTAACCTTCGTAGAATTTCTGGATCGATTACCTTCTGAGAGATTGCATTGAGGAATGCAGATAGCTTCACAATGGCTAATCAAACGTTTTTTCCGGTAGAAGCCCCTCAATGCAACCATAAGCAATTGTTTCATAATCATGTGGCAGTCATGAGACTTTAGGTTATGGAACTTCTTCTCTGCCATATTTATTATTCCCTTTATATTCGACGAGAAGCCAGACGGGACCTTCATACTGAGCAGGCATTCAAAGAAGATTTCCTTCTCTTCTTTGGTAAGAGCATAGCTGGCATGACCCTCAAACTGCTTTGGATCCATGTCGTCTTGTTCGTGCATACATTGATGGTCCTCCCGTGCCTCCGGTGTATCTTTTGTCTTTCCATACACGCCCATGAAGCCTAGCAGGTTCATGCAAAGATTCTTCGTCACATGCATCACGTTGATTGCAGAGCGGACCTCTAGGTCTTTCCAATAGGGTAGCTCCCTAAATATAGATTTCTTCTTCCACATGGATGTGCGTTTGTCATGTCATTCGGAACAGATTGTTCGCCAGGACCCTTTCCAAAGATTACTTTTAAATCCTTAACCATATCAACTATATCATCACCAGTACAGTGGTCAGGCTTCTTCCGGTGATCTGCCTCACCGTTGAAATGCTTGGCTTTCTTTCTTACGGGATGCCTGCTCTCAAGAAATCGACGATGCCCCAAGTACCACCAGGACTAAAGGTCCCTCAGCCCACGGAGCCGGTAGGTGCCATGTGGTGGGCTTTTAGTGTCGGGTCGTGTTGAACCGGGACTAAAGGGGGGTGGCCTTTAGTCCACACCCTTTAGTGCCGGTTGGAGAACCGGCACTAAAGGCCCTTACGGACCGGCACTATAGACCGATTCTGCACTAGTGGTTGAGGGCAGATGACATTCGCGGAAATATCTTGGTAAGAGTTGCTAATTAAGTACACTATTATTGGGTGCAGTACTATGTGCGGGTCTCACCCACCTTTTTTACCCACCCATATATCACTCTCTTCATTTACAAAAGCATGCAGTTTTATTTTTGAAATAAGGTGTCCCCGCGCTCTATCTTTGATTATGAAGCATCAGCAAAAACAGAATAGTTCAGGTCTATGCTATTACAAAGCATCCAGGACACTAGAGAATAGAACCACCAATCAGAGTCGGCTAAACATAACTCAGAGAGCATAATAGCGAAAGCATGCAATATATATCGTCCCTTATATCCATAGTTCCAAACAAAAGCATGCAATATATATCCTACGTACTACCTAGTGCACTACGCGCCTTCATCGTCGGAGATGGCCTCATCCGCCTGTGCCGGAGCCTGATCCTCTGGTGATGCCGCCCATGCTGCCTCCATCTACTGCTGATGAAAATGGTGAGCCTACGCAGCTGACTCAGAGCAGATGGAGTTTTGTATCACCACCTGGTCGGGACACAGATGCACGACCGTTAGCGCCTCCTCCTCTGGCTCCTCCTGTGGTTCCTCCTCCTCCGGCTACTGCAGTTGTGCCTCCTCCTCCGGATCCTGTGGCTCCTCCTATGGCTCCTCCTCCCCCATCTCCTCCCCCTCCTCGAAATCCTCCTTTAGTTCCAGAGGTAGCCTCACTCGCCTCCAGATTTGGACCTCCTGAAGGAGGAAGAGACGGTGTTCGATTGTGTAGTACTAGCGGTGTGGTGGCATGGCTGAGGGGCTTGGAGAGGGGAGTGCTCGGATGCCAATGGAGAGAGGGAGTAGGAGGATGAGCTAGTGTTGTGGGCCACCATCCGGGTTAAATAGCTGGCTATGGATAAGTGATGCCTCCTCCCTCGACAGTCAACGCCTAGCGAAGGACAAACTAGGACTTTTTTGCACGGACGGGGGGCAAGAAGAACCAACCTCTCGCAGATCGCCCAATGATCCAATGGTGTGGAGCCGTCCATGTGATCCAACGGCACGGAGCCTGCACGCAGCCTGCCCTCGGAAATCCTTCTAGAAGACCATATCTCACAGTTGTCGCTAGGCGCTAGGGTATGATTGGTCGGTTGTAGTTCGACGTTAGGGTTTGTAGAGATGTTGCGGGGTTTTGAGCCGGCCAGCTGAGTTATCTTAGGTTTGACAACCTTTCAAAAAATTATGAAACCATCCTTGTTTTTCGTTTTACAAGACATAGTTACCCTAAAAAAATATAAACCTGGTTTAGGGACTTTTTTAAGAAAAACCTTCTTTTGAGATGAGCAACCATTTCCAAGTTCAAATGAGCAGAACTAAATTCAAAAAAATGTAAAACCTTCTCACAATGCCTTTGTATGTGACATGGTTATGGCAAAATATAAAAATCTTGGTTTATGGACATTTCCATGAAAACTCCTTCATACATACGAGCTATCACGTACGGGGTTGTATAGAGTTCGAGAAGAGAGCAACAGTGGATTTATGTTTACGAAAAATAAAATAAAAATAAAAAAATCACCAGAGCTCCATTTCAGTGTGAGTAAGAAGGATCTGAACTTATTTTTCACTTTTGAAAATTTGAACTGTCTTTATAATAACGGGTTTTGCAATAAAGGGTTAGGTTTAGGGTTAGGGTTTAGGAGTCTATTTTTGTTTTGTTTGCTGTTAGATCATTTCAACATAGGGTAACTTGATCATTACAACTTAGGATCAACTTAGGCCTCTTACAATGCAAAGGTGGTCAGTGCATTAAATAGCATAGCAACTCAACTCTCCAATGGATAGGTGCTTACCTTTTTGTAGCTAAGCTCACTTTATTTAATGATTTAGCACCTACTGTAAGCTCTTTTAGCACGGTTCAACACTAGGAAGGGCCTTAGGATAAACATGTCGCTTATAATTCAAATGTTACTTCAAATTCAAGTTTTACCTTAATTAAACATCAAATCACATCATAGTCAAACATCACATCACCATGCATTAACTTTAATTAAACATTAATGCCGACTGTCCGTGTCAAAACCAGCGGATCTCGGGTAGGGGGTCCCGTACTGTGAGACTAGAACCGATGGTAACAGGAAACGAAGGGGACACAGATTTACCTACGTTCGGGCCCTACTATGGAGGTAATACCCTACGTCCTCCTTGGTTCTATTGATGATATGGGGGTTTACAGAGTTGATCTACCTCGGGATCGAATAGCTAACCCTAGATGAGTGATAACCCACAAGTATAGGGGATCGCAACAGTTTTCGAGGGTAGAGTATTCAACCCAAATTTACTGATTCGACACAAGGGGACCCAAAGAATATTCTCGAGTATTAGCACCTGATTTGTCAATTCAACCACACCTGAAAGACTTAACATTTGCAACAAAGTATTTAGTAGCAATGTAGTATGGAAGTAACGGTAACAATGGAAAAAGTGACAGTAGAAGTGAGAAGTAACTTAGCAACGGAGAAGTAACTTAGCAAAGCTCAATATGTGGAAAGCTCGTAGGCAATGGATCAGCAATGGATAATTATGTCGGATGTCATTCATCATGCAATAGTTATAACATAGGGTGACACAGAACTAGCTCCAATTCATCAATGTAATGTAGGCATGTATTCCATATATATTCATACGTGCTTATGGAAAAAAACTTGCATGACATCTTTTGTCCTACCCTCCCGTGGCAGCGGGGTCCTAATGGAAACTAAGGGATATTAAGGCCACCTTTTAATAGAGAACCGGACCAAAGCATTAGCACTTAGTGAATACATGAACTCCTCAAACTACGGTAATCATCGGAAAGAATCCCAGCTATTGTCACCCTGGGGGATGCGGATCATAACTCGTAATAGGTGTCTACAACTAGCAACATAGGATCAAGAACACATATATATTCATGAAAACATAATAGGTTAAAATCTGAAATCATAGCACTCTCGCCCTAGTGACAAGCATTAAGCATAGAAAAGTCATAGCAACACCAATCTCAGAACATAGTGGACACTAGGGATACAACCCTAACCAAACTAACTCGATTACATGATAAATCTCATCCAACCCATCACCGTCCAGCAAGCCTACGATGGAATTACTCACGAACGGCAGATAGCAACATGGAATTGGTGATGAAGGATGGTTGGTGATGACGATGGCATCGATTTCCCCTCTCTGGAGCCCAAAATGGACTAAAGATCTGGCCTCCCAAGGAAGAACAGGAGGTGGCAGAGGCTCCGTATCGTCAAACGCGATGAACTCTTCTCTCTGATTTTTTTTCTCTGTGAATAGGGTTATATGGAGTTGGAGATGAGGTTGGAGGAGCCATAGGTGCCCCACAAGCCTGCTAGGCGCGGCCAGGGGCGTGGCCGCGTCTAGCAGGCTTGTGGCCTATAGGTGGCCCCCCTCTGGTCGATTCTTGTGTCAGTATTTTTATTAAATCCAAAAATATTATTCGTAAATTTTCAGCACAATCCGAGAACTTTTATTTCTGCACAAAAATAACACCAAGGCAATTCTGCTGAAAACAGCGTCAGTCCGGGTTAGTTCCATTCAAATCATGCAAATTAGAGTCCAAAACAAGGGCAAAAGAGTTTGGAAAAGTGGATACGATGGAGACGTATCAACTCCCCCAAGCTTAACCCATTGCTTGTCATCAAGCAATTCAGTTGATAAACTGAAAGTGATAAAGAAAAACTTTTACAACCTCTGTTTGATCTTGTTATTGTAAATACGTCTAACTGATGTTCAGATTTTCAGCAAAGATCATGGACTAACCACGTTCACAATAACATTTAGGTCTCACATTTACTCATATCAATGACATAATCAACTAGCGAGAAATAATAATAACTCTGGGATGACAACACTTTTTGGAAACAATCATGATACAATATGACAAAATGGTATCTCGCTAGCCCTTTTCGGAGACCGCAAAACATAAATGCAGAGCACCTCTAAAGAACAAGAACTAACAAGACATTGTAATTCGCGATGAGAGAGATCCGGCCATGCTCATACTAAATATCAATTAACAAAAAAGCATACAAATGATGGTGGTACTCTCTAACTGGTGACTTTTATAAGAAGATGATTACCCAACAAGAAATTAAATGAAAATGCCCTTCCTAGAGGGAAGCATTGATTTGCAGAGGTGCTAGAGCTCGAGTTTTTAAAACAGAGGTAAGTAATAATTTTTGAGAGGTATGCTTTCATTGCTCAGATAACGACCAAAAGGTTTTCAACATATTCCATGCTAGATACATTATAGGCGGTACCCAAACAGAAACTTAAAGTTTTTACTCCCCCTCCACCAATCAGTCACACTCCACGGCGAGACGAATCCACGTGTACCGTCCATACAAACACATATCTGGGGGAGTTTTGTTTTAATTATAGTTTGCTTTTATTTCGAGCATGGGACTGGGCATCCCGATTACCAGCCACTTGCTCGTGAATGATAGTGAATCAACACATATCATGAGAATAACCCACCTAGCATGGAAGATACTGACAGCCCCCAGTCGCCACATGAGCGATTTGGTCATTGAAAACATAAAGTTTATTTGAATGTTTAGAGTTTGGCACATTCAAATTTACTTGGAACGCCAGTTAAATATCACATATAGGTAGGTATGGTGAACTCATATGGAACAACTTTGGGTTCGAGGAATTGGATCCACAAGCAGTATTCCCGCTTAGTACAAGTGAAGGCTAGGAAAAGACTGGGGAGGGACCAACTAGAGAGTGACACAGTCATCAACATGCTTTGCGATTAACCAACATTGAAAGCAAGCATGAGTAGGATATATATCACTATGAACATAAATATCGTGGAGGCTATGTTGATTTGTTTCAACTACATGCATGAACATGTGCCAAGTCGAGCCACTTGAATCGTTTAGACAAGGATACCACCCCATCATACTACATCACAACCATTTTAATATGCATGTTGGCACCCAAGACAAACCATTATCCACTCTTAGCTAATTAAGCATGGCATGACTAACTATAATCTCTCATTTTCATTGCAAATATGTTTCACCCATGATGAACAGAATTCATAACAATGAGCTAATCATATTTACAAGAGCAAGATAGGTTGAGTTCATACCAGCTTTTCTCCATCTCAATCCTTTCATCAAATATCATCATTATGGCCTTTCACTTGCACGACCGAACGGTGTGAATAATTATAAGAGTGCACGTGCATTGGACTAAGCTGGAATCTACAAACAATAAGTCAAAGGAGAAGACAAGGTAATATAGGCTCTCTGACAGGTAAACAATATCATATGAGAGCCACTCAACATTTGCGTTGTGGTCTTCTCCTTATGACCGAAAGAAAGGAAAATCAAAACAAGAACGAGAAAAATTATTTACATGGGAAAGCTCCCAACAAGCAAAAGAAGAACGAAAAATCTTTTTGTGTCTTCTTTTTAATGTTGCAACTAAGCAACTAGAAAATAAAGCCACAACTATTTTTTTTGTATTTTCTCAAAGGTAATTAAACACACGAGAAGAAAATGGAAATAATAAATAAACTACCATGGATGGTACAATGAAAAAGTATAAACACCGACTACTAAAGATGGATGTGTGAACATAAATGTAAAGTCGGTGAGAAATACGTACTTCCCCAAGCTTAGGCTTTTGGACTAGGTTGGTCTATGGCCATGGTTGGAAGGAGCTCTCTCCCGGATACTCTGGAGTGTCCTCGGAGTTCCATTGGTTGGCGAACTCCCGCGGCTCCCACTGAAAAACTGGCTCCGGGTATGGATCAAGGGCTGGTGCCGGTTCTAGAGCCAGGGGAATTGCGTCAGACCCCAATATCTGTAAATATCTCTGGGCATAATGGTGTACCTGCCTGAGCGAATATCGAACAAAGAAGAAGCAGGCAGAGTTCACAAGTACCTTGGCTAAAAACCAAGTTGTAAAGCAGCCTCCTATCATCATTTTCCATCATAACATCGCGAGCTACCATACGGTCATAATCTAAGAACTTCGAGGGTAGCAGCCTCTCATCTTTCTCGTTAAGCCTAATGGGTATCTCCAAGTGTTTGGCCAAACAGGATGCATAGATACCTCTGAATATGGGCCCCTTTGAACGGTTGGTGTTCAACCGTGGGGGCACCATAGCGCCCAAACTAAAGGTTCTATCACCAAATAAACTTGGCACAAAATGGCGAGGTCAGGGGCACTAAGACTTCCACTCTCCTAGTGACCAACTAAACATCTTCCCGCCAATAATGAATAATAGTGTAGCACAGGAAAATATAGACTAGCTGCTCTTGCCTTTGACACACCTCTCTCTTCCCCTATAGTGACTGCGGCAATAAAATCTTCCATGTCTCTAGGACGTGGTTCCCCAATGCTGCCCTCATAGGGTATTTTGCAAACTTTGCAAAAACCATAAAGGTTCATTTGTTTAGGCACATCATATAAGTGAAATTCTACTGTAGGAGGGTCTTCCCTAGAATGAAAGTGAAATTTTTTGCACAAAGGTATTCGTGAGAAAGAGGGTCACACTTATCGTTGAGGAAGTCGGTGATGCCTGCATTCTCGGCCAAATAATAGAAATCTTCATAAATTTCTGCTGCCCTCAAGAATGTGTCACACGGCCATTCACATGGTCGAACTTCTGCGATGCGAGGAAGATTATACTTGGGTTTCTCCCTCATCGCATTTTCATCTTCCTTACAAGTTCGGCTTGAAGAGCCTCTTAACAATCTCCTCAGCATTTTTTCTTTCTCTAAAAAATTCTGAAATTTTTAGTGACCCAAATAAAGGTGAACAAAACTGGACAAAACTCATCGCAACTACTCCCATAAGTGCCTAGGCTATATCATGCAACAAAATTACTTGGGACCATACAAATTTGACATGCAAGCTCAAGAACAAGGTCACCACAGCAGCAAAAATTGCAATACATAAAGCACTAAAAAAACTAATTGGACCATCCGAGGAGTCACATACTGAAGAACAATCTCCCAAAACAGTTTTGCGAATGAAGCTTTGCACAAGGAGATCGAAAATGGCAGCAAGATGAGCTAGAACACGGGTTTGAGCAATGGTTGGTTTTTTCTGGAGGAAGATGAAGTGGATGGGTGCTGGAATAAGTGAAGGGGGTCCACATGGGACCCACAAGCCTGCTAGGCACGACCAGGGGGTGGCCTCGCTTTGTGGGCTTGTGGCCCACTGGTGCATCCCCCTGCATCGTGCTCAGTGCTAGATATTTTTAAATATTCTAGAAAAAATCACATTCCATTTTCAGGACATTTGAAGATCTTTTATTTTCAGGTCACCTTTTTATATTGCATGGGAAACTCGGAAAATAGAAAAAAATAGCATTATTGCTTAATTTCATCTAACTAACAGCAAGTAAAAGTTGGGTATAGGAAGTTGTGCTTTCTAAATTCATCCATATTATGCTCATCAAAAGGAATCCATCAATAAGGTTGATCAAGTCTTATTAACAAACTTCTTTTGAATAACATGAAACCGAAGAATTTTCAAATAACACTAAGTTACCTCAATGGGGATATGCATGTCCCCAACAAGAAGTATATCATATTTCTTCTTGAGAGTAGGAAGAGGGAACTCAAAGTCTGCAATAATAATCGTTGGAATTTTTTCAGTGGAGTTAATACTTTGAACTTGAGGTTGTTTGTTTGGAAACAGTACTGTATGCTCATTAGCATTAATATGAAAAGTGACATTGCCCTTGTTGCAATCAATAACAGCCCTTGCATTATTCAAAAAGGGTCTACCAAGGATGATCGACTTACTGTCGTCCTCGGGAATATCAAGAATAACAAAGTTCGTTAAAATAGTAGCATTTGCAACTACGACAAGTACATCCTCAAAAATACCGATAGGTAGAGCAGTTGATTTATCACCCATTTGCAAAGAGATTTCAGTAGGTAACAACTTATTCAAATCAATTCTATGATATAAAGAGAAAGGCATAACACTAACACCAGCTTCCAAATCACATAAAGCAGTATTAACATAATTCCCTTTGATAGAGCATGGTATAGTCGGTATTCCCGGATCTCCTAATTTCTTTGGTACTCCACCCATAAAAGTATAATTCGCAAGCATGGTGGAAATATAGCTTTCGATATCTTCCTCTTATTAGTCAAAATATCTTTCATATACTTAGCATAGGGAGACATTTTCAGAATATCAATCAAGCGCATACGCAAAAAGACGCGTCCAAGCATTTCAACAAAGCGCTCAAAATCCTCTTCATCCTTTTTCTTGAATGGTTTAGGAGGAAAGGGCATGGGTTTCTGAACCCATGGTTCTCTTTCTTTACCATGCTTCCGAGCCTTAAGTACTTGTTCTACTTGAGTAGTTACCATGGAAGCATGTTTACTAATTAGTTTAAGATCATTGATAGCTCTACTCATATAATCACCTAAGCGTTCAAGCATGAAAGCATTATGTTTGAATTGTTGACTAACATAAGCATTAAATTTTCTTGCTTAACAACAAAATTATCAAACTCATCCAAGCATTGGCTAGCAGACTTATCATAAGGAATATCGCTTTCATCAAATCTACGAAGAGAATTTACCTCTACTACCTGTGTCGGGTTATCAAGACCATGTATTTCTTCGATAGGTGGTAGATTCTTAACATCTTCGGCTTTAATACCTTTTTCTTTCATAGATTTCTTTGTCTCTTGCATATCTTCAGGACTGAGAAATAGAATGCCTCTTTTCTTCGGAGTTGGCTTTGGAGGTGGTTCGGGAATAGTCCAACCATTATCATTGCTCAATATATTATTAAATAGTATTTCAGCTTGTTCAACAGTTCGTTCCTTGAAAACACAACCAGCACAACTATCTAGGTGGTCCCTAGAAGCATCGGTTAGTCCATTCTAAAAGATATCAAGTACTTCATTTTTCTTGAGTGGATGATCAGGCAAAGCATTAAGTAACTGGAGAAGCCTCCCACAAGCTTGTGGGAGACTCTATTCTTCAATTTGCACAAAGTTAAATATTTCCTGCAAGGCAGCTTGTTTCTTATGGGCATGAAAATATTCTTCAGAGAAGTGATATATCATATCCTAGGGACTACGCACACAATCAGGAGCAAGAGAATTGAACTATATCTTAGCATCACCCTTTAGCGAGAAAGGAAACAACTTAAGGATATAGTAATAACGAATTTTTTCCTCATGAGTAAATAGGGTGGCTATATCATTCGGTTTCGTGAGATGTGCCACAACAGTTTCAGATTCATAGCCATGGAAAGGATCAGATTCAACCAAGGTAATTAACTCAGGATCGACAGATAATTCATAATCCTTTTCAGTAACAAAGATAGGTGAAGTAGCAAACTTAGGATCATATTTCATTCTAGCATTCAATGATTTTTCTTTCCACCTGCATAGTAATTTCTTAAGATCATATCTATCCTTACAAGCAAGAAAGTCCCTAGATACCTCTCCTTCCATAACATAACCCTCAGGAATATCAGGCAATTCATATCTAGGAGAGCTAGGTCTAGCAGGTGTCTCAAAGTGTTCAGTTTCAAGAATTTCATCAGTTTCAAAGTATCATAATTTTCAGCATTGACTCTAGCAATTTGTTCATCAAGAAATTCACCTAGTGCCACAGTATTATCAAGCAAAGTATCATCATAACCACCATGCATAGCAGAAGAGATATCATCAATTACTTGCGACATATGAGAATTACTAGCAGGTGGTAGTGTCGCAAACTTACTCATAAAAGAAGGTCAATCAAGTGCAGAGCTAGATGGCAGTTCCTTACCTCCCCTCGTAGTAGAGGGATCGATCTTGGTTTTTGGATCTTTCGGATTCTTCATAGTGATCAACAAATATAAATCCCAAGTGACTTAGAGAATAGAGCTATGCTCCCCGGCAACAGCGCCAGAAAAAGGTCTTCATAACCCACAAGTATAGGGGATCGCAACAGTTTTCGAGGGTAGAGTATTCAACCCAAATTTATTAATTTGACACAATGGGAGCCAAAGAATATTCTCAAGTATTAGTAGCTGAGTTGTCAATTCAACCACACCTGAAGGACTTAATATATGTAGCAAAGTATTTAGTAGCAAAGTAGTATGGAAGTAACGGTAACGATGGCAAAAGTGAGAGTAGCAGTTTTGTAGTGATTGTAACAGTAGCAACGGAGAAGTAACTTAGCAAAGCTCAATATGTGGAAATCTCGTAGGCAATGGATTGGTGATGGATAATTATGTGGGATGTCATTCATCATGCAGCAGTTATAACATAGGGTGACACAGAACTAGCTCCAATTCATCAATGTAATGTAGGCATGTATTCCACATATAGTCATACGTGCTTATGAAAAAGAACTTGCATGACATCTTTTGTCCTACCCTCCCGTGGCAGCGGGGTCCTAATGGAAACTAAGGGATATTAAGGCCACCTTTTAATAGAGAACCGGACCAAAGCATTAGCACTTAGTGAATACATGAACTCCTCAAACTACGGTAATCATCGGAAAGAATCCCAGCTATTGTCACCCTGGGGGATGCGGATCATAACTCGTAATAGGTGTCTACAACTTGCAACATAGGATCAAGAACACATATATATTCATGAAAACATAATAAGTTCAGATCTGAAATCATGGCACTATGGCCCTAGTGACAAGCATTAAGCATAGCAAAGTCATAGCAACATCAATCTCAGAACATAGTGGATACTAGGGATCAAACCCTAACCAAACTAACTCGATTACATGATAAATCTCATCCAACCCATCACCGTCCAACA
Source organism: Hordeum marinum (assembly GCA_022496015.1). Lineage (NCBI taxonomy): Eukaryota > Viridiplantae > Streptophyta > Magnoliopsida > Poales > Poaceae > Hordeum > Hordeum marinum. The sequence goes on along the minus strand of CM039672.1, from coordinate 435,265,266 downwards.
AGCCTACGATGGAATTACTCATGAACGACGGAGAGCATCATGGAATTGGTGATGAAGGATGGTTGGTGATGATGATGGCGTCAATTTCCCCTCTCTGGAGCCCAAAACATACTACAGATCTGGCCTCCCGAGGAAGAAGAGGAGGTGGCAGAGGCTCTGTATCGTCAAACGCGATGAACTCTTCTCTCTGATTTTTTTTATCTGCGAATAGGGTTATATGGAGTTGGAGATGAGGTCGGAGGAGCCACAGGTGCCCCACAAGCCTGCTAGGCGCGGCCAGGGGTGTGGTCGCGTCTAGCAGGCTTGTGGCCTACAGGTGGACCCCTCTGGTCGATTCTTGTGCCAGTATTTTTATTAAATCCAAAAATATTCTTCGTAAATTTTCAGCACAATCCGAGAACTTTTATTTTTGCATAAGCCTACGATGGAATTACTCACGAACGACAGAGAGCATCATGGAATTGGTGATGAAGGATGGTTGGTGATGACAATGGCATCGATTTCCCCTCTCCGGAGCCCAAAACGGACTCCAGATCTGGCCTCCCGAGGAAGAACAGGTGGTGGCGGCGGCTTTGTATCCTGAAACACGATGAAATCTTCTCTCTAATTTTTTTTCTCCACGAATAGGGTTATATGGAGTTGGAGATGAGGTTAGAGGAGCCACAGGGGCCCCACAAGCCTGCTAGGCCCAGCCAGGAGGGGTGGTCGTGCCTAGTAGGCTTGTGGCCTACATATGGCCCCCCTCTGGTTGATTCTTGCGCCAGTATTTTTTATTAAATCCAAAAATATTTTTCATAAATTTTCAGTTCAATCCAAGAACTTTTACTTGTCCACAAAAAATAACACCAAGGCAATTCTGCTGAAAACAGCGTCAGTCCGAGTTAGTTCCATTCAAATCATGCAAATTAGAGTCCAAAACAAGGGCAAAAGAGTTTGGAAAAGTGGATACGATGGAGACATATCAATGAGTTGCCCTCACTCTACAAGGTAAAACCCTCCGGTTTATATAGACACCGGAGGTGATAACCCAGAAGTATAGGGGACTGCAACAGTTTTCGAGGGTAGAGTATTCAACCCAAATTTATTGATTCGACACAAGGTGAGGCAAAGAATATTCTCGAGTATTCGCAGCTGAGTTATCAATTCAACCACACCTGAAAGACTTAATATCTACAACAAAGTATTGAGTAGCAAAGTAGTATGGAAGTAACGGTAACGATGGCAAAAGTGATAATAGCAGTTTTGTAGTGATTGTAAGAGGAGCAACGGAGAAGTAACTTAGCGAAGATCAATATGTGGAAAGCTCGTAGGCAATAGATCGGGGATGGATAATTATGTCGGATGTCATTCATCATGCAATAGTTATAACATAAGGTGACACAGAACTAGCTCCAATTCATCAATGTAATGTAGGCATGTATTCTGTATATAGTCATACGTGATTATGGAAAAGAACCTGCATGACATCTTTTGTCCTACCTTCTTGTGGCAGCGGGGTACTAATGGAAACTAAGGGATATTAAGGCCTCCTTTTAATAGAGAACCGGACCAAAGCATTAGCACTAAGTGAATACATGAACTCCTCAAACTATGGTAATCACCGGAAAGAATCCCAGTTATTGTCACCCTAGGGGATGCGGATCATAACTCATAATAGGTGTCTACAACTTGCAAGATAGGATCAAGAACACATATATATATTCATGAAAACATAATAGGTTCAGATCTGAAATCATGGCACTCGGGCCCTAGTGACAAGCCTTAAGCATAGCAAAGTCATAGCAACATCAATCTCAAAACATAGTCGATACTAGGGATCAAACCCTATCAAAACTAACTCGATTACATGATAAATCTCATCCAACCCATCACCATCGAGCGAGCGTACGATGGGATTACTCACGGACGGCGGAGAGCATCATGGAATTGGTGATGAAGGATGGTTGGTGATGACGATGGCGTCGATTTCCCCTCTTCGAAGCCCAAACCAGACTCCAGAGCTGGTCTCCCGGGGAAGAACAGGAGGTGGCGGCGGCTCCGTATTGTGAAACGCAGTGAACTCTTCTCCTTGATATTTTTCTCCGCAAATAGGAATAAATAGGAGTGGAATTGAGTTCGGTGGAGCCACATGGGCCCCACAAGCTTGCTAAGCGCGGCCAGGGGGTGGCCGCGCCTAGCAGGCTTTTGGCCTGTGGGTGGCCCCCTCTGGTTGATTCTTTCGCCAATATTTTTTATTAAATCCAAATAAATTCTTCATAAATTTTTAGGTCAATCCGAGAAGTTTTATTTCTGCACAAAAATAACACCAAGGCCATTCTGCTGAAAACAGTGTCAGTCCGGGTTAGTTCCATTCAAATAATGCAAATTAGAGTCCAAAACAATGGCAAAAGAGTTTGGAAAAGTAGATACGATGGAGACGTATCAACTCCCCCAAGCTTAACCCATTGATTGTCCTCAAGCAATTCAGTTGATAAACGGAAAGTGATAAAGAAAAAGGTTTACAAACTCTTTTTGATCTTGTTGTTGTAAATATGTCTAACTGATGTTCACATTTTCGGCAAAGATTATGGACTAACCACGTTCACAATGACATTCAAGTCTCATGTTTACTCATACCAATGACATAATCAACTAGCGAGCAATAATAATAACTCTGGGATGACAACACTTTTATCAAAACATTCATGATACAATATGACAAGAGGGTATCTCACTAGCCCTTTCCGAGACCACAAAACATAAATGCAGAGCACCTCTAAAGAAGAGTGACTGACTAGACATTGTAATTCACGGTAAGAGAGATCCATTCATGCTCACACTCAATATCAATTAACAGCAAAACATACAAATGACAGTGGTGCTCTCTAACTGGTGCCTTTTATAAGAGGAGGAAGACTCAACAGTAAAGTAAATAGATAGGCCCTTCGCAGAGGGAAGCATTGATTTGCAGAGGTGCTAGAGCTCAAGCTTTAAAATCAGAGATGAATAAGTAGAGGTATGCTTTCATTGCTCACATAAAGACCAAAAAATTTCAACATCTTCCATGCTAGATACATTATAGGAGGTTCCCAAATAGAATGATAAAGTTTTTACTCCCCCTCCACCAATCAATCACACTCCACGATGAGCTGAATCCGAGGGTACCGTCCATACAAATGCAATCCTGGGGGAGTTTTGTTTAATTATATTTTGCTTTTATTTCGAGCATGGAACTGGGATCCCGATTACCAGCCACTTTCTTGTGAATGATAGTGAATCAACACATATCGTGAGAATAACCCACCTAGCATGCAAGATACTGACAGACTCCAGTCGCCACATGAGCGATTTGGGCATACAAAATAGAATGTTTATTTGAAGATTTATAGTTTGGCACATGCAAATTTACTTGGAACGGCAGGTAAATACCGCATATAGGTAGGTATGGTGGATTCATATGGAACAACTTTGGGTTTGAGGAATTGGATGCACAAGCAGTATTCCCGCTTAGTACAAGTGAAGGCTAGCAAAACACTGGGGAGCGACCAACTAGAGAGCGACACAGTCATCAACATGCTTTGATATTAACCAACATTGAATGCAAGCATGAGTAGGATATAAATCACTATGAACATAAATATCGTAGAGGCTATGTTGATTTTGTTTCAACTACATGCATGAACATGTGCCAAGTCGAGCCACTTGAATCGTTCAGAGGAGGATACCATCCCATCATACTACATCACGACCATTTTAATATGAATGTTGGCATCCAAGAAAAACCATTATCCACTCTTATCTAATTAAGCATGGCATGAGTAACTATAATCTCTAATTGTCCTTGCAAATATGTTTCACCCATAACAAACTGAATTCAGAACGATGAGCTAATCATATTTACAAGAGAAAGATATGTCGAGTACATACCAGCTTTTCTCCATCTCAATATTTTCATCAAATATCGTCATTATTGCCTTTCACTTGCACGACCGAACGGTGTGGATAATAATAAGAGTGTACGTGCATTGGACTAAGCCGGAATCTGCAACCAATAACTCAAAGGAGAAGACAAAGTAATATGGTCTCTTTGATAGATGAATAATAATGCATATGAGAGCCACTCAACATTTTCATTGTGGTCTTCTCCTTATGGCCCAAATAAAGAAAATTAAAACAAGAACGAGAAAAACTATTTACACGGGAAAGCTCCCAACAAGCAAAAGAAGAACGAAAAATCTTTTTGGGTTTCCTTTTAATGCTACAACTAACTGACTAGAAGATAAAGCCATAACTAATATTTTTTATTTTTCTCAAATTTAATTAAACACACAAGAAGAAAACAAAACAAGGAAATAAACTACCATGGATGGTACAATGAAAGAGGATGAACACCGACTACTTAAGATGAGTGTGTGAACATGAATGTAAAGTCGGTGAGAAATACGTACTCCCCCAAGCTTAGGCTTTTGGCCTAAGTTGGTATAGGGCCATGTCTAGAAGTAACCTTCTCCTGGATACTCCGGAGCATCATCAGAGTTCCATTGGTTAGTGAGCTCCTGTGGCTCCCACTAAAAAACTGGCTCAGGATACGGATCAAGGGCTGGTGCCGGTTCAGGTGCTTGGGGTTGCGTAAGAACCCCATATTGGTAAATGTCTCCGAGCATAATGGTGTACCTGCCTAAACGAATATCGAACAAAGAAGAAGCAGGCAGAGTAATAATCTCACAAGTACCCTGGCTAAAAACTAAGTTGTAAAGCAGCCTCCTATCATCATTCTTTTTAGTAAGATCATGTGCTACCATACGGTCATAGTTTAGAAATTTTGAGGATAGCAACATTTCTTTTTCCTCGTCAAGCCTACAAGGTATCTCAAAGTGTTTGGCTAAATGAGATGCATAAATGCTCCCGAATATGGCCCATTTGAACGGTTGGTGTTCAACCATTGGGCCACCATAGCGCCCAGACTAAAGGTTCTATCAGCAAGTAAAGCATGGCACAAAATGGCGAGGTTGGGAGCACTAAGACTTCCACTCTCCCAATGACAGACTAAACATCTCCCTGCAAATAATGAGTAATAGCATAACACAGGAAAATGTAAAGTAGCCGCTCTTGCCTTTGACATCCCTCTCTCTTTCCCTACAGTGATTGAGGCAGTAAATCTTCCATGCCTCTAGGACGTGGCTCCCTGATACTGCCCTCATAGGGAATTTTGCAAACATTGCAAAAATCATAAAGGTTCATCTTCTTAGGCACATCATATAAGTGAAATTCTATCGTAGGAGAGTCTTCCCTAGAATGAAAATGGAAGTTTTACACAAAGGTATTCGTGAGCAAGAGGTACCGGTCACACTTATCGTTTAGGAAGTTGATGATGCCTGCATTCTTAGCCAAATAGTAGAAATCTTCCTAAATTCCATCCGCCCTCAAGAATGTGTCGCTTGGCCATTCACATGGTCGAACTTCCGCAACGCGGGGAAGGTTATATTTGGGCTTCTCCTTCATTTCATTTTCATCTTCTTTAGAACTTCGGCTTGAAGAGCCTCTTAGCAATCTGCTCAACATTTTATTTTTCTAAAAAAATCTGAAATTTTTAGTGACTCACAATAAAGGTGAACAAAACTCAACAAAACTCGTAGCAACTACTCCCACAAGTGTCTAGAGGATATATCATGCATCAAAACTACTTGGGACCATACAAATTTGACATGCAAGCTCAAGAACAAGGTCACCACAGCAGCAAAAAAAATTGAATATATAAAAGCACTAGAACAAAAACTAATTAGACCATTGGAGGAGTCACATACCGAAGATCAATCTCCCAAAACAGTTTTGCAAATGAAGCTTTGCACAAGGAGATCAAAAATGGCAGCAAAATGAGCTAAAACACGGGTTTGAGCAATGATGTGATTTTTTCTGGAGGAAGATGGAGTGGTTGGGTGTTGAAATAAGTGAAGGGGGGCCACGTGGGACCCACAAGCTTGCTAGGTGCGGCTAGGGGTTGCCGCACCTAGCAGGCTTGTGACCCACTGGTGCAGCCCCCTGTTGTGTGTTCAGTCTCAGATATTCTTAAATGTTCGAGAAAAAATCATACTACATTTCAGGGCATTTCAAGAACTTATATTTTTAGGTCATTATTCTATTGCTCGGAAAACTCGAAAAATAGAAAAATAATGGAATTTTACTTAATTTAATCTAAGTAACAGAAAGTAAAAGTTGGGTACAACAAGTTGTGTTTTCTAAATTCATCCATCTCATGCTCATCAAAAGGAATCCATCAATAAGATTGATCAAGTCTTATTAACAAACTTCTGTTGAATAATGTGAAACTGAAGAATTTTTAAATATCACTAAGTTACCTCTGGGGGTATGCATATCCCCAACAATATGTATATCATGTTTCTTCTTGACAGTGGGAAGAGGGAATTCAAAGTCTCCAATAATAATCGTTAGAATATTTTCAATGGAGTTGATACTATGAACTTGAGGTTGTTTCTTCGGAAAGTGTATCGTATACTCAATATCATTAATATGAAAAGTGGCATTGCCCTTATTGCAATCAATAACAACCCCTGCAGTATCCAGAAAGAATCCACCAAGAATGATCGACAAGGGATTGAACACAGACAAAATATCATCACGTAGGACGCAATAACCAACTGTCCTCACGCATGTAGTGCGGACGAAAGAGATAGACCCTATATATGTGTTTCTTTAGCTGCCATCCACATTGGCCCATGTAGCTGCACTGATTGGCCTACTCCACATCAATGAATGACTGGGTCTTCTGAATGAGAAACCCAAGTGAGAAATAAGCGATGCATGTGGGGAATAGTTGACACATACCACCGAGAGCGGCGATGTAGCTAACGAGGTCGCCTGCTCCCGCTACGCGTGCAAATCAAACAGGGGCGTGTGGTGCCAGGCATTAAATGCAAGCGTAGAGGGCTACGGTGGAACAGTGGTAAACTCAGGCGCCGTTTGTGATGCCGTCACGGCACAGCGTGCACATGTTCCCCCGGTACAGGATGCCGACGGTTCATTACAGTCAGCTAACACAAGTGTGATAGTACGAAGTCCAAGCATGCATGGTGCAACCAGCAATGTATGATTCAGCTACACTGCAAAAGAGATGCCGTGTAAAAATAGTACTCCCTCTGTTCACTTATATAAGACGTTCTAACCGGTTCAGACACTATACTAAACAGGTCAAAAATAGCTGTCTGAAACGTCTTATAAAAATAAACGGAGAGAGTAGTAACTATGACCCGTCACCCGTGTAAATTCTTCAAGGATTTAGAAACTGTTCATGTAAAAATAGTAGCAATATATGATTCTTCAAGGATTCAGAAACTGTTCAAGTATTCAACAATATTGTTCATGTATTCAAACATTGTTCGCAGATCAAAAATATATGTGAATTCGAAATATGTTCGCAATAGATTTAGATATAATGTCCGTAATTTCAAAGAATGTCCGCGCATATGAAATTAGTTCGCGGCGATTCAAACAATGTTCGCGAATTCAAAATATGTTCAAGTATTCTAGAAAATATGTTCTTGTATTCACAAAAGGTTCCCGAATTAGAATATTGTTCATGAATTCAAAAATATTTGAGAATTGGAAATATGTTCGCAGGAATTTCGAAAAACATTTGTGAATTCGATAAATATTCGCCGGGCAATTCAAATGATGTTCACGAATTCAAAAAATGTTTAAGAATTCAAAAAATATTCATGAATTCAATTAATGTTTGTGAAGAAATATACTTGCAAATTCAGTAAATGTTCACCTATTCAAAAAAAAGTTTGCAAAATAAACAATGTTAATGTCTTCAAAAAATGTTCGTCGATTGAAGTATACATTCACGGCTACCAAAAATGCTTACCAATTCGAAATATGTTGGTGGAAAATTCAAAAATGTTTACGAATGCAAAATATGTTCATATATTCAAGAAAAAAGCTCACGTATTGCTTAAACATATTGCAATGGCAGCATGCTCACGTCACTCGAGAAGATGGAGCTGCTTTGCCTGTTTGAATGTATTCGCATGGTATTGCAAAGGTAGCATGCTCACGTCATGTTGAAGCATTTGAGAAAAATGCTCATGTCCTTGCAAAGGCAGCATGCGCTGGAACTAGGTCCCGGACACAAGACGGAGCCGTCCACCTGTGCCAGCATCAAGCAGACAACGTTACAGAGCCGTGCTGGGAAACTCAGTGCAACATTAATCGATCTCTGGCCCACCAAAATAATTGTGTCAGGTCTATCACAAAAGGACGGTACATGATACCGTGAGCAGGCGAGGACGAGCGCTCTTGCAAGTTTTCGCATACCACCTCACTCCTTCAATACACTTTCCATCGGTTTATATATACGTTTGTATGTTGTCTGCAGTATAAGCATGACACCCGGGAAACTAGATGAGAAAATAAACGAGAGACATTAGTTGGTTATTGATAGTATAGGGGTGACTGGTTGGGTGTGAGGTTGTGAGCTGCTTAGACGTGGTTCTTCACATGCAAGGAGGAATGTGACGCTTGTAGGATGCGGTAGAGGCGCTAAGTGATAGTATAGGGGTCTGGTGGCACCGTCCAGAATAATTTCGTGAGCGAGGACTTGTCACTTGTGAGGAAGGGTCTTGAGTGATTCTTATTAGGCTAGGCATTTTTTTTCTCCCGTTCTAATGCACGGGCATTTGTGTTAGCGCGCAATACCAATAGTAACACTATATTTTACTATTATTATTATTAGTAGTAGTAGTAGTATTACTATTATTATTATATATTTATTTTATGTAATAAAGCAATGTGTATTTCTCGTCCGCATGTTAGAAAAGGAAAAGCCGATTCTTCAGAATTTCGTACACATCTCAGAAACACCTATTTGCCGCAGTGTCCGGCAAATAGCCAGAGGTTCGCACAGGGTACCAAGCCAGGGCCGGCCTGTTTTTGTTTCTTTTAACGTTAAGTATCTATTTTCTCACAGAATATTATTTTATTTGGAAAAAATATATTTTTGGAAAATGAGAATATTTTTAAAAAAGGTTCCAAATTCATAAAATAGAAACATATGCATTTAAAAATGTTCCAAATTCATAAAATATTATTTTTAGCAAAACATTCCTAAATCGAAATAATGTTCACGTCTAAAAAACACATTTTCGAAAAATTGTTCCGAAATTTCAAACAATGTCCCATTTTAAAAAGTTGTTCACAAATTCAAAAACATTGTCTCTCAGAAAAGGTTAATTTTTTTCAAAAAATAATCCCTTTTCAAATTTTTGTTCATCTTTTTCCAGAAATGCACGGAATTTTCAAAAAACTCTTCGTAATTTCAGAAATTGTTCACATATCCAAGGATATTTGGCAATTCATAATTTTTATCCAAAATTTAAAAAAATCAAAATATATTTTGAATCTGACGCTACAATATGTTATTAAAGTTTCGTGTTGGCCTTTGGTAAGCATTACTCATTTGTTCCACTGGCTACCAGCACGTGGTCGGGTTTTGAGGTCGTGAGTTTGATCATTCGAATTGTCATCTTTTTAGATTTTTACCCCATGTCCAGGAACGAGTCTAAGGCGCCACCAGCCTACTAGTGATGGACAAAGAGGCTTTGAAGGGCAACATACAATTGGTTGTACTGCTACCATGTCGGCTCGCTGGACAACGGCGCAACAGCTACCGGGTAAGCCTAATGCGGTGGTGGAGGACATGGGCCTAGGACGTCGACGGCGGTTGGCACGACCAAAGGTGCCTGAGGATATGACAGGACGGGGAGGAGGGCGCCGTAGGGGGTGAAGTAGCATGTGGGGAGCTGCGAGCCGGAGCCGGGAGGAGCAGCACCGCACCCAAACCGAAGCACCATCCGAGGAATTGGCCCTGCGGCCACGGTGGTGCCCATGCTAGCATGTGCGCTTGTCCCTGTCGTTAGTGGGGGATGCAGCTGGGACCCTGCCCCAATCATTGGGGTTGTGGACAGTGTCGCGATCAGTGGAGGGGCCGCCACTGAAACCAGAGGCGGAGGATGAAAAAAAATTAAGGTGTGACGAAGTCTGTCGGAGATCATCAAGGTCCAAAACAATGGAGTCGCGCCGGATAGATTCTGTCGTTGGCCTGGTGTTGTCCTCGTGGGAGCAGCAGAGTGTAATGCGGACGGCCATTGCCTCCTCTAACCCGCACAGGGTGACACCCCAGTCGACGGATCAAGACTAGTCAGAGTCAGATCCGCTGCCCGCCATGCCTGGGAAGGCTGGAGATCGCCGGAGGTGAGATCGGGTGACGGAGGGAAGTGAATATGAGTTGAATGAAGTGCCGAGGGTTTAGTCCGACGAGCAGATGGGGATGAATATATACGGGTCAGATGGGCCGAGTCCGATGTGGCGGATGCACCCGGGCACTCCCATATTCGCCCCATATTTGGGTTGGATAAGAGGGGTGTCGATCGGCCCGGGCTTTTGATGCCCGTTTGTGATGCATGTCTGGATCACTTTTCTATGATCGATCGATGACCGAGCGAACTGCTCGGGCTTTTGAGACGTTTTTAAGAGGTCCAGTTGTACATGCTCTAAATCCTCAGCATGACGCCTCCGTAGGCTACCCAGTCGTTAGTAGCCCGCATGTTCCTCGCGACCTAGCCAACAACCGTCGTTGCTTTAGCTGCTTAGGACTGAGTCGCGTGTGCATGTGTGGGTGGAGGTGGTCACGTGTGCGTGTACGTGGAAGCTCGATCGAATCGGGCTCAACCGATTCCTGGCATAACAGTTGGATGGGTCGACCCATTAGGCCAGCGGCCTCTTTCTTTCACCATTTTTTGAATGCGCTCAAATGAGACAGCAGATCGATTAATACATATGTATGTATAAATTTTGTTTCGTTCAAAATTAAGGTATGGCGGCTGCCATACCTTGCCCATCGGGGGCCTCCGCTAGTGACTGGAACCTGCCTGATGGTGAGCGCAATGGTAGTGGTTTCAGGATGGCCTGCCAGCCGAACCCGCACATTGGCCATTATCACCTCCATGAGCAACCTCGAGCGTGCCTCTATGAAGGGAAACAACGATTGCGTCGACAAAAGCTTCGCCATAACATGAAATTTACGGTTGAGTACATGGATGAGTTGCAACGTGACAGCCTGGTCGGTGATGTGTTCGCTGGCGTCTTCGAATGCGTCGGCAGGAGACTTGAGCTGCCTGTTCTACTCGGCTGTGAAGAGTACCGCTCCGCCACGGGCGGCTCCCTTGACCGCAGCAGCGGGAGAGAGCTTCACCATCGCCGCCTGATCTCCCACCTTCGGTCACCACCTACAAAATAGAGACTAGATACGAAACCCTCTCCTCACCCTCTTCCCATCCATCCCGGAGTCCGGCGCTCTCAGGCGACTCGGAGGCGACCCTCGTCCGGCCCCCGGTGTAGCCACCTCCTTTTCCTTCCTCCCTCGCCGCCCGCATGAGGCTGGCGCCGGGCAAGCCCATGGCGCAGCCGGGGACTACGGCGGCGGGGCCCTTGCTGCTCCGCCTTGCGCACTGGAGAGTGATTGGATCTGGGACAGCGGCCCTTCCGGCGAGTCCCCTTCATGCTTGGGCGATCGGTGGGGCTAGCATGGTGCCAGTGGTCTGGACGGACGGCCAACGGATCTTCGGTGGACCAAGGCCCTGCGTGGCTGCTCCGGTGGCCGGTGGCGCCTGATCTGGCCGTTGTCCTTCGACCCTGATCGTTGTGCTTCTCTCCTGCGGGTTCCTAGCGGTGCCGGCATGGCTTGCTGGGACCCTAGCCGGTGGTCGCAGGTGAAGCTGGTGGAGGAGATCCATATTGGGGGAAACCCCTTGATCGGCCCTAGCCGGCCGCACCGAGGACGACGCTCAAGGGCGCCGCTTTTCTTCTTGGAGACGTCGGTCTACGTCTACTCCTTCACTTCCCCCTACCTGCCTGTCGGGTGAAAACCCTATCTCCGGTGGGCGGCGACGGCGTCCTTGACGTCGTGACCTTCCTGAAGGCATTGCCTTGAGGGCTGGGTGGTGGTGGGCACTCTATGGGTCCTTGACGGTTGCTAGTGATGGGCACTGCTTCGAGGGAAACCCTAGGATCTGGTCTTCCAGATCGGGCGATGGTGGTACTGCGGTGCCGTTTCTCTCTTGGAAGCATCGTTTGTGGAGCACCGCTGGATGACAGAGGCAGGAGGTGGAGCGGCTTCGTCTTGCACGAAGCTTTGGTGAAGCTGTCAAGTCATGCCTGGCCGACAGGTGCTATGCAGAGTCATGCCTGGTTGGCAGGTGCTACGCACAACAGTTCTTCGAGAGTCTTCACATCTGGACATATGAGCGCAGGGTGGTGGCGCCGTTGGGCGCCGTGGTAGCGTCGCCGGATGTTCGGAATGGTAAGGATGATGCGGATCTTTCTCCTAAAGATGGGTCAGTGGTACGATGATGATGGCAGCTTCTAAAACGTGTGCATGTGGTGTGCGCTTTAGGTCTGCTGCACCGGCTGGTGGTCCCGATACGTTATGTGGATGGATTGGAGACGACACCGTTTTTAGATATGGGGAGTGAGAGCACTCCACATTATCGAGTTTGTAGGTATGACTGGTGGCTTCGGGTGGATTGATGTACGTTCTTGTCAGACCTTTGTGAAATAACTAATAAAAATGGCTGCATGCATCGATTGATGCAGAGGCCGGGGGTTTAACCTCCTTTTCCAAAAAAAAGTCGGCTGCGAAGAGGTCACCCTAGATAAGAATGTGAAATTCAATATCGAGGACGATGACGCGCCCCGTCTGGTTGTCATGAACAAGAGGTGGAGTTATGCCCAGATGTCGTAGGTGGTGCTGGTTCGGGATGCCACGACGTCCATCATCTCAATTACGATGACTCCGTACAACAAAAACACCATGGTCATATCACCATTGCGCTAGACGACACTCTCGTGAAGCCGCTCGGTGGCGACATCAAGATGTTGTTGGATGTTGTACTTGCAAGAGATGAAGTAAAAGTGTTGGCGCCATTCAGAGTAGTTACCCGAATCGAACACTAGTTTGTAGCTAAAGTGATGCGTGAGCGGCAACCCGTTGGAGGAAGAAGGGCAGCCGTCGGGAGCATCGATCCACGGGATGATGGCAATACTGGAACCCCCTAGGTCAAGGCACAAGACAAGAAAGTTATCGCCAGTCCGAGGGATGCCTGCAACAAGCGGTGGGGCGACATGGACCCCGGGCCGAGGTAGACAAGGAAGGGGTAGTGATTGCCTCGAGGACGGTCGCCTTGCCCCGGTTGGTGGTGGGAGTGCAGCGAGCCATGATGACTGCAAAGGGCACAGCTTTGGCAAGGTGTACTACGGAGGGTACGACGGTGGCCACAGGGACCACAACTAAGGGGCAGCCGGTAGGCTCCAACAAGTCGAAGTTGGGAAAATGGGAGCGACGGAGTAGGCGATTCATGGTGGAAGCGGAAGAAAATGGCTGAATTGAAGATCCTCGTGTCTGATACTAAGTTAAGTTGCGCAACATCTTCTTGTATTCATATCTCGATGGTACATTTATACAGTTTACAGAGAGAGGAGCAGGGAGATTGAGAGAGTACAAAGACATGAGTCGGTAGTTCCTAAGGGCAACTCCAACCGGTCGACGCAAACGGGTTTTTGTCCATTTTACATCCGTTTAGGTCGGCCAAAGGGGCGGTATCCGTGCGCTTCTGTGTATGTGTTCGCTCTGCGTCCAACCGTCTGACCTATTTGGTCAAATGTGCATAATTTTTACATGCATATATCTAATGAAAAACAACATTGGACATAATTTTATTTCAACCAAATAAATCACATAGTACCGCATTGCACAAATACACAGAAATAAAAAAGGATACATCTATTGGTTATCGAGATAAGTCCACATATGTTCAACCAAATGAATAAATCGTCACAAATACACAGAAATAAAAAGAACCGATATATCTATTGGTTGCCGAGGTGAGTTCACTATGCTCAACCAAATTATTTACACTTGAATGTGAATTATCTAATCACGCACTTCACGATGAAATTGGGTGAACTATGCAAATGTTGTCGGTCCATACTCAGGCACAAAATTTTCACCTTGAAATAAAAACCCTTGGTCGAAGATTTGGTCCTCATGCTTATCCCCTACGATGATGGTGTGCATCATCACACAAGCAATCATAACCTCCCACAACTTATTGGTGCTCCGGGTTCTAACAGGATACCGAACAATGGTCCTTCAAGATTGAAGCACACCAAAAGCAAGGTCAACATCCTTCCTAGCACTCTCTTGTGCTTGGACAAAGCTAGCCCTCTTTTATCCTATTGGATTGGAAATTGTCTTCATAAGAGTTGACAACTGAGGGTAGATACCATCAGCTAGATAGTATCCTTTGTTGTAGTGGTGGCCATTGATTTCAAAGTTGAACTCTGGTTAGTTGACCTTTGCAAGCCTCCCGAACAGCAGAGATCACTGAAGCACGTTGAAGTCAATGCGAGAACCACCCATGCCAAAAAAAAGAGTGCCAAATACAGAAGCCACAACTTTAAGTATGGTAGTGCAACCTTTGACATGTCCCTTATACTACCCATGACAAGCAAAGGGCAGTTCTTCCACTTTTGATGCATACAATCTATGATACCAAGCATCCCCGAAAAGCCCATATCTCTGTGGATCGCCCACAAGCGGGTTCTATTTGCAACAATTGGCTCTCCCAGGTACTCCATGCCAAACATTGCTACCACGACCTTGCAGAACTTGTACAATGATGCAAGGCATGTGGACTCACTCACGTGGACATACTCATCAAGAAAATCATCAAGAATTCCATATTCAAGCATCCGAATAGCTGCAATGCTTTTTTTATAAGAGGAGAAGTCAACCTTTCCAAGGAGATCCTCCTTGCATACGAAATAATCATCATACGTCATCACTCCCTCCCGAATATGGTTGTACACATGCCTAGCCATCTGGAAGCAACATTAGAAAAGTCTAAGATTGAAGAGTGGGGACATGCACTAAAAGTAATCGGCAAAGAGTATGCAATGGGTCTCTCTGTTGCAATTCAACGCCTAGCCATCTGGAAGCAACGTTGGAAAAGTCTAAGATTGAAGAGTGGGGACGTGCACTAAAACTAATCGGCAATGAGTACGCAACGGGTCTCTCTGTTGCGATTCAACGCAGGAGCATGGCTTGAGATCCATCCCCTAAACCTCGGCTGCTGCTTAGAAATGTGCTAACTAACGACCATAGACACAACCACAAAATCCTCATCACCCAATGAACACATGAAGTTGTTGAAAAAGAATTCATCCCAACTATCCATGGTACTTTGCGGGTGAAAACGTCGAAAACCTTGCAGACGTGATGAAGAGCCCCATGACTCTCTGGCATACATGCATCATTCCTGTCGAAGTGGAGGCGATTGTGGCTAGGACGGGGACGAATGCGAGGGGATGGTGTGGCGTTGGATGTTCTACGATGGCGTAAAATAGAGGCCACCAACGTCGGCAAGAGCGGGCATCAGATGCGGCATGAAGGTGGGGGAGTGTGTAGATACGGGTGGCGGCCTGGGCAGCATCCAAGCAACCAGAAGTGGGAGGTGGTGACAATGACGGCTTGGCCGAAGGTGTTTAATGTGGAGAGGGGTGGTGTTGCTGGGAGAATGGGTGTCGTGCTACTGATGTGACGGTCCAAGGGGGACAAGAGAATGCGTCACGCGCGTCTGCACTGTGTCCATGCCAACTTAAACCTGACCCAAATTTGGGCCGAACATGGATCATGGGCTGACAAAAATAGACGGCTGTCCATTTGCATCAACGCATTGGGCTGAGATTTTTGTTTATTTTGACCCAAACGAAGCGCACGCTGACAAAATGCATCAGAATGATTGGAGTTGTCCTAACATCTAGTGTAGTCGGCACGTAGTGCTTGAAGAAGCGGTCTGATGGTTAAGTCGTTGTTTGGATAAGAAGATCACAGAAAACTAGTTTTCTTTAAACACGATTTCTGTTGTAACCATCTAAAAGCTTGTTTGGGTTATATCTATCTATCTAAAACGTGGATATGTATAAAGACCAATCTAGAGTTTCATTTTCCCTCCCGTATCCCTTGATGGCGCCCGGTGGCGGGGAGGAGAATTTTGGTGCCTCTGCTCCGGTTAATAGTTTAGGTTACGGTATTTAATTCCTCACACGTGTGACACTGACAGATGGCGACACTTCTTCTTCGAGTATGTGTTTCGGGGTCCAAGCCCTCCTCGAACTCGTCCATTTGGATGTAGTCGATGAAGCTCCGAAGTCGATTCCTGCCATCTTCTTGGAGCAGTGAGGTTACGGTTTTTTGTCATGTGGTGACATTTGGTGTCAGGTGCTTTAGATTTAGGGACTGTCTAATCAACAGACATCTGATTTCTATTTTGGTTTAGGTTGGATTTTTCATCCAATTATGTATTCACACGTGGGTGAGCTCAGTCTGAGTCAGTTTTGCTGAAAAACGACTGATTTCTTCAGTACATTCAGTCGAATTTCGTCCTGCTGTCCCGCTACCCCACACCAAACCAACCATACTGCTAACGGGCCGGGTAAAGACTCTGACCTCATTACGGTCGCCAACACACACACACACACACACGTTTTTCTCCCATAGCACACCCACTCCTGCGTCTTATGTCTGCTAGCTACACACTCCAAGGAAGATAAGATATGCTTTTGGAGCAGCCAGAAGAAAAGGAGATCAGAGAGCAGGGAGGAGAAGAGAGATAGCAGATGAGAAAAATACCCAAAGATTGAGATGACCACTGAACATACATGAGGAAACTCCTCTGTATGGTCAAAAACTCATACATTTTGGATGGCAAACCTGAGCATACCTACACATATATTCTCAGAAAACACATTGCATTACTGGAAAAAATGCTACTAGTTATCTAAAGAAAATGGTTAGAGTGAATGAGCACTGAAATAGGCATGCAATAACTTATATAACTGCCAACCTAAAAACTGAAACCAATGCAACATGGGTACATATGCAGAGGGTATGTAGATGTTGTGGTATCAAGCCACGCATGCAAAGCACACATTACATAGGTTCAGTACAGGCAAATAAACACACAAAAAGTGACATGATAGAGAAAGGCTACGCTAGTGCAAAGCTAATGAAAAATGATATCCAACTGGACTGAAGCTTGTCACCTAGTAGACTCAGGCACCCGCTATTAGGACATGGACAACGACTATCATCTCCAATATCCTCATGAGCGCTGATCTTGAAAGTGATCAATACAGCTATTCCAACATCAACAACACTTATTCTTGCTGGAAACTCTCTCCATACACTCTTGAAGATGATGCGGTCGTTAGGGGCTGTGTCATATGCAGCTATACTGTAGATCTCATTCCACATTTGTAGTCCCACAAGCCCCTTCTCCCGGGTGTCCAGGCTAGAAGTAACTTCCCTTGGTAAAAGATATTATTAAAAAGAGCCGAACATAACTAAGAAGCACATGACAAAAACAGAGACTGATGAAAACTCAACAAGTAAACTGAATATTGACTTATAGAAAGGGAATAATGATCATGCTAGACAATTACTAAAAGTAACTGAAGATAATACTTAAGTCTTCAAAGTAAGTATATTCATACATTTTGGATGGCAAACCTGAGCATACCTACACATATATTCTCAGAAAAATTTACAAGAAACTCAAACACTAAGGAATGAGTGATAGAACTTAAAAAGGTATATAGACTTAAACAAAGGTAGCTATATCTTGAGGCTGAACAAGCCAGCTAACAGTGAAGACTGAAAAAAAATGAAAACAGAGAATACACAATAATGAATGACTGACTAACATCGGGAATGATAACTAAAGACTTAGGAATGAAAGACAAAGATAATTAAAAAGGAATGAGTAAGAGGGGAAAACAAAAAACGAAGGACTAAAATCTACCCATACAACGTCTCAAGACAGACAACAACTAGCACACAAAAGAAATTTTGAATGATAAGTGAAATGAAACACTGATAACTGAAACACAAGACTGCAAAGTGACTGCAAAGATAATAATTTGATGTGAATGAAGAATCAGAAGACTGAGAAAAACACGAACAAGAGAAACACTGATACTATAACTCTGAAATGCAGCTTCCAATTTTTGGGGAAACTGAGTGAATGAAAGAACACAGTGACAGACAAATAGACTAAGGGGACTGGAGAGAAACTGAATAAGACTAGGTTAATAGAAGAGAGACAGATCAAGAAACCAAGAGAAAATGATGAAACCGAAATAGCAAATGAGACAAAATGACTTAACAAACTGAAAAAAATAATGGAAAAATAAGGAATAAAATAAAACTGAGAAGACTGATGAACTAAATAAATGAAGAGAATTTGATAAAATTGATACACTGAGGAACAGAGAAAAAACACACACATAATGATAAACATAGAAAAAATATATAACTAAAGGTCCAAAGACATAGATTACTAAACTCTCAGGATTGAAAGACTGGTAAAAATAGACTGATGACTAAAACTGAAAACTAGACTGAAGAACATACACTGACCAAGTAACTAAAGAGAACTAAAATGAGACACTTAAGATACTGAACAAAAACTGGCGAAATAACTAACCACTTAACATATAGCTGAAGAGAACTAAAACTGATACTTAGGTATACTGGCGAATAAAAACTAAAAATAATCTAACAAAAACCAGCGCAGAAAATTGAAAACTTAGAACTGAAGAAAGATGCAAATGATATCTAAATATGATAAAATGAAGACTGATACTATTATGAAAAACTAATATAAGACGAGAAGGCAAGCTTACTGACCGACAAACAAAAATAATGAACAATGAATACTTAGGAATGAGTACAGAAAATAAGTGGTGCAAATGAGAGACTAATCTGCTATTCATTTCTAGCTGAAAAAGCTATTCTAACTCAGACTAAAAAAACAGACTTAATACTGAACAAATGAAAAAGTAGAAATGTTGAATGGCAAGAAAAATTAAGTGAAGACTTTCCATCCTTTATAAATGACAAGATGGAGAAGAACAAGGCAGATTAATGAAGAATGACAAGAAAACAGATAAATGAAAAAAATAAAATAGCAAGCCTACAAAATGACAAACAAAGTAGAGACTGAAAAATTAGAGAGGTAGATACTGAAGAAGGATGAGAATGAGGATTCGGTAACAACCAGGCCTATCTGGAGCCAATTAAGTAGGACACTCCTATTTATATATAGAAAATGGAAACTAAAGAAAAAAGAGTAAACAACGAAAATAGTTACCAAAAGGATACCCAGTTTTTAGTTTTGAGCTTGAATTTTAAAAGGTATACACTTAAGTAGGACACTACAAACTGGTTTGTAAGAAGAACATTAAGAAGTCAGTTGTTCATCTTAGAATGAATATATAGAGAAAATGATTGATAACAACATAAGAGACCAGAACATGAGACTTAGGAAGAAATGGACAAAAGATACTAGAGTGAAGAAAATGAACAAAAACCACTAGGTCATGACCACACAGGTCTCTAGGCAGCTGGCCAACACCTTCGAATAGTGCATAATGACATCGACAATTCTGTGCTCATGCAACACTGGCGATCTTCCTACAAAAGATTAGCATATGAGAATGGGCCAGAGCTCAACTGATTAGGAACCCCCCAAAAAGGGAAACTTGGTCACCTCAAGCAATCTGGTTGAGACTACTCACTGAACAAAACAATCGACGGGACTACAACTTTTGCATAGGTATCAATACATTCGGAGAAAAGAAATGCCTGTATTAGTTGGTTCAGGGGGAATGTATATGTTTAACAAAACACTAGAGACCAAAAAACAGATGGGGTTGCATAGACTACAACTTAAGCTATACTATAAGGTTCCAATGAAACCTTCTGACTTTGAAAAAAAAATGCTCCATGGAAACAACAAAAACTGACATGCATACTCGCTGTACAAGCTTAATAACTGAGAAACAGGGACTTGCTTGACAAAAAAAATGAGGAATATAAAGACAATAACAGGGCACTGCCTGTACCAAAGTCCTGCAGATTTTCATATGTGCAGAATGTAACACAAGACTACAGCATTCATGGACACCATGAATCAAAACAAACACCTAGTAACTAGTATATGTAGTATACTATCTTTACAAGGTAACATGACTTTCACATTAAATAAAATTGAGCATATGGTAGCATTTCAGTTCCATCTAGACACAACAAAATCAGCATAGGTGTCACATCACAAAAGCACTGGTGTTACCTTCTTTTTAATGCAGAGACTTGCAAAACTGAATTCCGATCAACCTGAAACAGCAGAAAGGGATTAGGACTTGATTGCTGCAGATTTGCAAAACTGAACCCGAATTAACCTATACAAAAATACAGAGAATTAAGATTTGAGATCTGCTTGTGTTCTAGTGTTCAAGAAAAGAGAAAGGACAGACTCAAAGACACCAGAACAGAGAGTAATGAGGCGCCACATGAAGAAGGAAGGGGGAGGGGTGTCATGGGAAGGGAGGGAGGGGCACCATGAGAGGGGAGGGAGGGAGAGAAGGCGCCATGGTAGGGAAGGACATGCTGGAGGAGAGGGGCAGCAAATGGACAGAAGAAAGGGAGGATATATGCTACAGAAGATAACATTTGAAGGTTTACCTGAGCCGCCGTCGCCAGGACCTCTCAGCCTTCGCCTCGAGCTCGCCGTCGTCTCAGTTCTTCAATTATTATTTTAAGTTGTTAGTTATTTTGTCATTCTCTATTCTTGTCCATCAGTTCAAAGTTAAGTTGTTAAGATTTTTACTTTTCTGTGCCATACATGTAACAAGGATGGTGTGCCTAGTCTGTAAGTCTGACTGCGCTGGTCTGTAACAAGGATGGTGTGCCTTGTCCATCAGGTTTAAATTTCGGGGTTTGGCTATCCAATGACTTTTTGAAAAATCTGTGGTAAATGTTTCGAGTCTATTTAATTTATCTTTTTACTGTCTTTCATAAGTTTTATCTGTCTTTGAGCTGCAGTCAGTTCTCTGTCTTTATTTCTACAGCCAGCGCTTCATTTTTTACTCATTTTTTAGTGTGAAATGTCAGAAATTCTATACTATTATAGCTTTTTTAGCTGATAGCATGATAAAAACTTTCAGTTTTTTTATTTTCCCTTCTTAAGTTATTATGTGATCTATGCAACTTATCAGTCTTTTTATAAGTTGATGTCGTTTCGCCCGTCTGTCTTTTTATCTGTCGTTGTCACCGTCTGTGTATCTCGTGTACATCTACTCATCCACCACCACTGTCTTGTTTCCGACCGTAGACATAATTTATTCTGTTTTTTTAGTCATGTATGAGATGTTTTACTGGTGCACTTCCCGCTCTCATGTGTCTCGCGTGTGCTTTGGTGGAACTAAGTCGCCTTCTTTCTTATATGTACTCTCTATGCATATTTCCCATGAGAATCATTCTACCATGGCAAGGCCCTTGATGGGTTCTTTTTGCAAAGGCTGCACTAATCCTGGAAATTGTAGGCGCATCACAACACAAAAAGGCCTTAGTTTCTCAAGCAATGAGAAAACACAGCTACTGTGAAACAAACTGCATGTATGTCTAGGGTCCTAGTTGTCCTGTTTGAGTTGTTGCAAGTCATTAGCAACACGTCTTTCATTTTCCAAGAAAGTTTCTATTGTTTATTCATTGATTTCAGCGTCTACATGCTCGTTGTGATGCCGCCCCTCTTGCATGTCCACAGCAGATGGCGAACTTGGTTGATGATCTTCACCGCTGAAATCACCATCATAACCTCTTGGAGAGTCCAAGTTCCATTAATGATTGTGCTTTTTTTCCATTGTCTCATCATTTGTCACATCATTGTGCTTTTTGTAGTCCTGTTTCAGTTTTCAGTTTTCAGTTTTGTATTTATTTTTGCAAGTAGTTTCAGAGTTAGGTGTCATTTTCTTCAGTTTTGCCAGTTAGTTTCATTCTTCATTAGTTTCTTCTGTTTTTAGTGTCAGTCTTCATTAGTTTTCAGTTTCTTCATTGTTTAGTCTTCATATTTTCAGTAATTCTAGGAGGAGTTTGTCTATGTGTTTATCTTTTTTTTTCAGTTTTCATTTTCTCGTTCAATCATGTCAGGTGTCAGTTGTTCTCTGTCATTATTGTCTCCTTATTATCATTACATTTTGTTAGTTTTCATTCTCAATAACATCAGTTTTCTCTGTTTTTCTTCTTGTCTTCTCATCATTTTAGGGATTCAGTCACTTCGGTTCATTTTGTTACTGTCTCTTGTGTTTTGGATGTCTTTGTAGTCTCATTCTTATTATCATTTTCCAGTCATTTTGGTTCATTTTCTAGTCTTCAGAGTTAGTTCTCAGTACCCCTCTAAAGATCAATATTTAATTATTTATCAATTATTAGTCTTCAGTAACCCTAAGGATCGACACCCATGTCTTAGTTATCAGTCTTTATTTTTTTCAGTGTTTCATTCATTATTTTTAGTTTTTCTTTTATGTCGTGTTTCAGTTCTTCTTCTGATGTGATTTACTTTGGTCATTGCTTCTTCAGTCTTTAGAGTTTAGTCTATGTCTTAATGTTCAGTTTGTTTGGTGTTTCATTCTTTAGTCAACAGCTTTTAGCTTTTAGTTGTCATACTTCAGTTTCTCCAATAATTTAGTATTCAGTTCTGCTCAGTCTCAGATAATTTAGCCCTCACTTTTCATGTAAATTCTTTCTGTCAGTGTGTTGAGTTTTAGTATAAGTTATCAGTTATTTTAAATAGGGAGTGACATGATTAGCATACTTCTTTTTAGCCTTGTTCAGTATTTTGATTATTTCTTCTTTTGTATCTTAATTTTTTGTCATATTTTTCAGTTTTTAGTGTTGGTATTATGTCTCATTCAGTCATGTAGCTATCATGTCTTCAGGTTTCATGTTTAGAGTTTCAGTTTTTCTGTTTTTCAGACAACACGTATTTTTTTACAGAATGGTGTGCAAGATCTGCTTGTTCGATGGCTGTGGGGACCGCTATGACAGCTCCAGATCATTTGGTATTTGGCTGGTTAGACACTTCGAGCGATCAGCAGTAAACCTCTGTTTTTGTTTTTCGCACTCGCCCTTTGTAACTGTGTTTCCTTTATCTAAAACTATCCTCCTTCATTTTTTTCCCTACAGATTGTTCCATGCAATGTCAGGCTTGAGTTTAACAGAATCACAGACGCAACTTTGACCTTTGAGGCTAAGAGGGGGGAAACTTTCATTGCGAGTTTAAGGAAGGCGCACACAATGACCCACATATGCGGTTCTGGATGGGAGAGTTTCATGGAGCAGAAGTCTTTGAGCGAGGGATCCTTTTTGATATGAAGGAGAATATATTTAAGAAGGGATGGAAGGAGTTCCTGTTTGAGAAGGACCTTAGTTTTGACGATGGTGTACTGATCACTATCAGGCACATCGCATTTGAGGAGTTCAAAATAATCATGATCATCGACGAGATCTAAGAGTTTCTACACTTTAGTCAGGAGTCGACGCGACTTCCGTGTTTCTTATTGTTACAGTCGTCTATCAGTTGAACTATATGTAAACCAATCCATGTGTTTTGTTATGTATGAAGCTTCCGTTTTATTTTATGAATCAATTTTTTGCAGTGTTTTTTATCTGATAGGTCAGCCTTGAAGCAATGTTTTCAGCCATTTTTTTCTTTTGTATATTTTTGTGCCCTCATTTTAGTTTCCAGTCAATTTGCACTTAGTGATCCCCTGGGGAGTTAATTTCTGGAAGATCAATTTATTTTTGGGGGTTTCTCAACTGATGAGGCATTTTATCAGCAATTATGCGGGTATCTTCTCTCTGTTTTCAAGTTTTTTTTTTTTGCATGGATCATAAGGTAAGAATCCCGTTTTTAGTACATGATCGTTTGTCAGTGTTATTCATTCTCTTAGTACCCAAACATACACTGGATTATTTTGTATAATCAGTACGTGATCATTTTATTAGTGTTATTTCAGTATGAACAGCCTGTTTTTGTACTAGATTATTCAGTTATCATGGACCCGGGTTAGCCTTTATCTAGTCATTTTATTGTCATTTATCAGGTTTAAGTGAAGAAAGCTGGATGGTCATGTGCCAATCCTCAGTCGAAAACCATGCCCTGCTATCTGACTATGCTGGTAAGCATATCTTCTCCCATCATTTTTGTTAGCATCAGATTTTTCATGTGTTCTTCACTCAAGTTTTTGAGTTATCTACATTTTCCCTAGGGGAAATCTGCCACTAGCACTAGGTAAACTGTGCCACTGTAACTAGTCATGTTTACCTGGGGAAATCCGCCACTAGCACTAGTTATATACACGTGCTTTTTTGTACAGAATTGGAAAATTACATTCAGTCATGTTTTCTTCGGTTATCTTTTTTGAGTTATTTTACGTGTCCTAAGTAAAATCTGCGAGTAGTAACTAGTACAGTAGTTTCACTTAGAAATGTTTCCATCATTTTCTGAATCCCAGTTTTTTATGCCTAGCTTACAAGTTTTTCAGTACAGAGATGAGAGGGGGCGGGGGTTCAGGCGATGAGTGTACTTTAATTCCCCACGCAATGGGTTAATGGATGCACTAAGCGGCCCATTAGGGACAGGTTTTACGCCCAAATCGTGGGACAGAGAGGCTGTCCTACAGATTCGACCTAAACCACAGAAGAAAACTGATTTTTTTTTCCTACTGAATCTGGACTAAGTACTAAGTATAGACACTTGTCAAAACACCACTGGAATGAAAAAGCAGCCTGAAGCAAAATTTAAAACAGACGTCTGATGGATAGACACTCCCTTTGAAATTTAGTAAAACTGTTTTTCAAATATGAGATTTGAATATCTAGTCCCGCGCCGTCTCTACCTTCCACGACCTATTCAGATCCAGCGGCGTCGACTGGTTCAACTACGACATCGGCGTCCCTATCTCATCGTCTGCACCATCGTGACGGCGTTCGTCGTGTGGATGCACGCATGCACCGTCGTACATGTCAATTGCCGCGGCGATCTCCAGCGAAGCTCCGCCATGAAAACGTCAACGTCGAGTTCGGCGGCATGGACGACGCGCGGCAAGAGAACGAAGTTGACGTCCTCGTCATGGTTTGCTACGCCGGACGCGGCGTTCGTCATCTTTTTCTACCTATGCATGTCATCCATAGCGATTGCCAGCGACCGACGCTCTGTCGTGAAAACAGCCACGTTGAGCTCGACGACATGGATAAAGCACGGCAAGGTAAGAAGTTGGCATCCTCGTCATGGTGAGCCCCACTGAAAGACATGGCCGACAATGCCTCCTCCGGCTTAGCCTTGCCGGCCAATGTCTTGTTTTGCTTGGACGAAGTAAAAAACCATCGAGGTTGAAGGCTAGTGTTTACAGTTTTATAAGCTAATGTAAAAAAAAATCATTCATTTTAAGCCCAATTTTTTGCAAATAACACTAGTTGCGCGGTTCGCTCGTTTTAATCATGTTTATTACAGGTGGGACCTGCTGGACAGGGTGACATGGCACGACGAAATAGATTACAAATAGATAGAATTGCATAGGCTCAAGTGTAAAAGGGTCTAAGAGGATAATGTCATATTTTCAGAGAAAGCAGAGGGAATCGCGACAAAGTGCCAGCAGCAACACTGAACTCCGCACCCGGTGCGCTTGAGCTCGCCGGTGTGCATGCCGAGGCTGCTGGGGCAGACGGAACCGACACCGTCGATCGGCAAAGAGACACCCACCGCCATCGTCATGCACCCTGGCTCCACCACCCCACTCCATTCGTGGAGGAGAGCGCACGCCACCGTGATGCCCCCTCATTGACTGGATCCAGGAGCTGGTGCTAAGAACCCAACCCCCTTCGCGCCCAAGCCCGTCGCTTCCCAGCCTCCTCGTGTCGACCCACGCCGATTTCGATGTGATCCGAAAGGTAATTGAGCCACCGCCGTTCGTCGACGGTCTGGGCAGCGGACCCGACCACTGCCTCGCCCCGCCTGTTCCTGACCACGTCAGGCCTCCCCTGCGCCCCACCGTCGGAGCAAGTAGCAGTTGCGCCGGCCGCGTATGGGCAGGGAGTGGCCGTCGGCATCCACCACTCGGCATCCACCACTGGAGCGATGGAAGGTGAAGGTCAAGGAGGACACAATTACTCTTTATTAGGGGGTTTTATACAAAACAAAATTGTATCGGGATGTAATTGCCATTTTATTTGCCACGTCACCATGTTGAGCGGGACTCACCAGTCATCGTTGTGCTCAAACGGCCTAAGCCATCAACTACTCTTTTTGGCAAAAGAAAAAAAGCCTCAAAATTAATGTTTTTGACATAAAACTGCATAAATGTAGTTTCTGTAACCCTAATCTTCAATGGCCATGGTTTCTGTAATTCACTCGGCTTGTACGTGTGGGGCAACGCCGCCACGGCGGTCATCAATCTTGTGTGTTGCTTGGCTCTCCATGCGAAAGGTGTGGTAACACCATGCCCATCTCCACCGCGTGTCCGTGCTCAACCGCACCATGCTCAGCCTGGCGGCGCCCGGTTCAGCGCGCGCGCGTCTGTCTCATATTGGGGTGCTCCTGGCCCATGCATCCATGTTGTACTAGTTGCTTCCACCTAATGCGAGCACATCATTCCCAGACCCCATGAGGATCCCAACACTGTGGCATGTGCTGACCAGTGTCCTTGACGTCGTCGTGCTTGGAGCGTGGCGCCTGAAGCAATCATTCCGTGAACATGATGAGGGGAAAGCGACGAGCGAAGCATACGTGGAGTCGTAGTCGTAAGAGGAAATCTGGAGGCAGCTGCGTAACCCAGTCCCAAACAAACAAGTGCTTAATCACGTTTTCCTATTTCCTTTATCCAAACAAGGAATTATACAGACCTGTCATAACAGAAAATGTAACTAAAACTGGTTTTCCTAAAATAAATCCAAAAACTCGTTTTCCAAAATCTCTCAACTTATTAGTTCTCAGTGTCCAAACAACCACGAAGATTTCACAAAAGAAAAAGAAAAACAACCACGAAGAGTGTAGGGTGGGTGTTTCCCAACAAAAACATCCTAGTTAACCAGGGGTGTCGACGCATGGTATTGTTTGGGGACGAGTGATGTCTGAAAATAACCCCAAAGTGGTATAGCTTGACACAAATAAACCTTCACCTTTGAATCCGTGAAGTTTGTACCCTGAAACCTAACTCTAACCGCTGTTCATATTTTGTTACGTGAGGATAGAACGGAAAAGTGCATGCATGATCGCATGCACGGCGGTGGCAGCGTGAGGCCAGCGCAGGTGCTGAACGGCATTGTCTAACAAGAACAAGACCTCAAGGCCGACGGGAACCACTCCACGGTGGTTGACGACGGCCGTGTGATCGCGAACGATGACCACATCCACACTCTCCCGTATGGGCACGATGTCCTAGACAACGAGGTAGATGTTCATCACTAGTAGAAAACGAAGCTTTCGTCACAGCTCGATCTACACATTAGTTCCAGTTGCATTACGAACCAAGACTAATGTAAGCATTAGTCCCGGTTCGAACGGTTAGGACGCCGGTCGGACATTAGTCCCGGTTCAGATGGGACATTTAGTCCCGGTTGGAGATACAAACCGGTAATAAAAGGTTTTGATTTTTTTTGTTTTTTCTATTTGTTTTCTGTTTTAAATTGCTTATATCTTTTAGGATATTTGATGTTTTTAAGTGATTAGCCTACCCCAAACTTGTTTGGGACTAAAGGCTTTGTTGTTGTTGTTGTTGTTGTTGATGTTTTTAAGTGATTCTTTTTGCATTAGATTCAAACTTTTGTCGTGCTTGTGTTTGTGACATTAGTTATCAAATTTGAATGATTTAAATTTGAATTTGTTCAAAAAAATTCAAACCCTAAATTGTGAATAACTTGAGTTTAAAAGTAGTTTTAAATTTAATTCTTTTTGCTCATAGGCACATTTTAGATGGTGCATGTTGAACGTACAAAAAGTCTGGAGTTGAAATAAATTTAAAAAAATGAAATGTCTTTGTAACAGATGTTTTTTCGTCCAAAACTCTGATACTTCGAAAGGGATTGTCTAGTTTATACACGAAGTGCATCTAGTTTTTACCGTAACTCTCTCAACTTTTTAGCACATGCTATGTGGGTGAAATAATGATACCATGTCAAGTTTCAACCTTTTCGGAGTTCATTTGTAGTACTTTTCAATTTCAGGGTCATTTAGCTTAAAAAAATTAATAAATGCATGAAAAATAGCGAATGAAGTGGGAAATGGTTGAAAATTGATGATGTGGCTTTGAATGGTGCATGTTGAACGCACAAAAACTCTGGAGTTTAAATAAGTTTAAAAAATGAAATGCCTTTGTAACAGATGAGTTTTCGTCCAAAACTCCCATACTTCGAAAGGGATTGTCCCGTTTATACATGAAGTGCATCTAGTTTTTACCGTAACCCTCTCAACTTTTTAGCACATGATATGTGGATAAAATGATGATATCATGCCAAGTTTCAACCTTTTCAGAGTTCATTTGTAGTGCTTTCAATTTCAGGGTCATTTAGCTGGAAAAAATTAATAAGTGCATGAAAAATAGTGAATGAAGTGGGAAAAGGGTTGAAAATTGATGATATGACTTTGGATGGTGCATGTTGAATGCACAGAAAGTCTGGAGTTGAAATAAAATTAAAAAAACTATTATGAAAAAGTAAAACGGCTATAACTTTTGCATACGATGACGGAAAAAAAGTGTTATGGATTTTTTTAATAAATGGTGACATATTTGGATTCCTAACGTTTTTCTGATAATAATGGATATATTATTTGTCGAATTTCGATTTACAGATTTAAAAATATTAATTATGTCATATTAAATAAATAAATTGCAAAAAATGAATAAAATAATATTATTACTTATTCTAATTTCATTTTAATTCAATATTATCATTACTTATTTTATTTTGAACTTTTTATTATTTTGGTTGAAAAAATTAAACCATGTTATATCAAGAGCTAAGGGTTAATAGGGTTGATAGCTTACTATTGTCAAGAAAACAACAAGTGTAGACTTGGAAACTAGGGGTGATACAACTCGAAAGTTAAGCGTGTTGGGGTTGGAGCAGTGAGAGGATGGGTGACAGTGAGGAGGGATGATTAGAGATTAAATTGTCAAATAATTCAAAGATTTGAAAATAAAAAAAATAAAAAATTATTTTAAAAAATACCTTTAGTACCGGTTCGTAACACCAATCGAGATTAAATGTCCCGCTCTAGAAAGCTGCTACGCAGAGCCCCTTTAGTTCCGGTTCGTAACCCAACCGGAACTAAAAGTGGAGGCCTTTAGTCCCGACCTTTTAGTCCCGATTTTAGAACCGGGACAAAAGGCTCGTTTTCTACTAGTGCACGTGCCTCTGGTCGTCCATGCGCTCCCTGATGTTGGCAACAGACAACATGCGCTCGGGGTTAGCGACGGGCGATGACGGTCACCAGGGGCTCCGTGACATGGGAGACCATTGGAGGTATTACTAGCAGACCTAATGCTAACTACTACTAGCATGTTATATATTATAGAATGGAGGTATTACCACGTTAATGATGAAGAATTTATTTTTCTTTTACTAGCATGCCTTAAACAAAGCGAGAATGCCTGCTAATCCCATCATTTTTTTTCCAAATGGGAGACCATTGGTTGTTTTTTCAACGTTGTTACAAATATGGTACTATAGTGTTGTGTGTAGCACCCCACCCCCCACATCGGAAAACAAATTCTCTTCTCGGCCTCCTTGATCTTAATTATGGCCTGTCTGATATTAAGTACAATGTTTGCACACCCGCAAAGTCGCAAGTAGAATATATTTCCGGCCTGGTAATCTGTTTCGCTCATAAACCAGGTCCAGCATAAATTAAGCAGCATAAAGCTAAATACTCCTCCGTCCCAAAATAAGTGACTTAAAAGTCACTTAACTTTGTACTAAAATTAGTACAAAATTGAGTCATATTTAAGTCACTTATTTTGAGACGGAGGGAATGTTTACTTAGCATCTACTAACATAAACCAGGTCCAAGATATATAAAGCAGCATGACTTGCCAAATACTTACATAGAATTTCTACTAACATAAACCAGGTCCAGCATAAAGCAGCATAACTTCTACCAGGTTATCTTAAGACCCCAAACACTCACATGCATGCCGAGGACATTTTTACGCTAAACGCAAAAGAAACCACCGATCGAGATGGCAAGAAGAGAAGTCCTCCAGGAACCGACTCATCTAATTAAATCGGACACATCACAAGTTAAAAAGGAGTAGCTCATCACAGATGATTGAGCCCACGTCAAGTTGCGCCGGCTCGCCGCTCGCCCTACACGATCTGGGCTTCCTCCATCAGCGGCATGAAGTTTCGGGCGGTGTAGAAAGCGTCCTCCTCGATCTCCAGCCCGGCGGCCGTGGAGGTCGTGCGGATGCTTAGGTGTACCGGGGCGGCGGGGCGGTGGGGAGATCGGTCGGAGGTGATCTCCGAGTCCGAGGCGGCAGACCGGGGCGGCGGGGCGGTGGAGCGTGGCGCCGCCGCCGGGGCGGTGGAGCGGGTCGCCGGCCGAGGGTTGCGATCCCACCGCTCACGCCACCCCGGCTTGCCGAGGGGTGAGCCTGGCGAGCACGGCGTCGCTCTCGCGCCGCCGCCGCTCCTCCTCGCACCTCCGCCGCTCCTCTTCGCGGCGCTGTTTTTGCAGCGCGCGCCGGCGGCGCACACACCCCACAATCTTGTGGACGGTGCCGCCTACCACAACGGCGCTCAAGCCGGCCATGACCACGATTTCCCAGGCGTGAACCATTGTTGGCGGTGGTCGGGTGTCACTCTGGACTCTGGAGCAGCGGAGCAGGGGGCGAGGTAGGGGAGGCAGCGCGAGAGTGTCGAAGTGAGAGTGTTTCGGGGCGCGAGAGTGTGGAGGTAGGGGGGGAGCCACTGGGACGAGTGATGCTAGACTTACGGACGGCCAGCTCACGGAAAACAACTACGCGCGGAAGGGGAGCCAGGCAGCCAGCTGATTGGCGCTCAATTTTCCGGTTTTGCGTGAACTCCTGCTCACATCGCTCTCTCACTCGGCCACATCAGTGCGTAGCCAGCTTTGCGTAAACATTGTCCGTAAGTGTATCAGAAACCATGGAACCGGAAACGTACCGCAACGTGCTCTGCAGACATGCTTCACCGAAGTTTTCAAAAATTTACTGAGAGACGAGGCATGCAGCCAGCGTACGTACGTGGAGGCCGCCTGGCCGGCCGTTCCTTTGCATAATTGCGTTGCCATTTAGGGTTCTGCCTCCTTTGGTCTGCTTTTTCTACTTACCCGGAACTGGGTGCTGATCCACCAGCCGAGTGACCCGCGATGCATGTTAGCTGTCACAAAATTCAGATTTTTCTTTGCTATTTATTTTGAATTTACTGTTCATCAGTCAAACCGGGTCAACGTGGTCAAATCCGGTCAACATGCTCAAAATATGGTTTTAGACCAAAGTTATCCGATTTTGAGACTTGAAGGATCAAATGTATACCAAAAAATATTGAGGGGCCAACTCTATACTTTTGAGAAACTTGAGGGACCAAAAACATGCTTTTCTCTATTGTGATGTATATTAAATGTCCGTAAAGTTTCATGATCAAATACACTTGTGTGTGAACTGAATTGTGAATGGTGAGAATTAAAAGTTTCATGAATATTGAGAATTAAAAGTTTCATGAATATTAAGAATTAAAGGAAGTCATAGACCATTATTGTTGGGGAACGTTGCATGGAAAACAAAAAATTTCCTACGCACACGCAAGATCTATCCATGGTGATGAGCATCTACGAGAGGAAGAGTGGATCTATGTACCCTTGTAGATCGCTAAGCGGAAAGCGTTAAGAAACGCGGTTGGTGTAGTCGAACGTCTTCGCGATCCAAATCGCCAAGCGTCCCGCGATCTCATCACGATCCGTCCCGCAATCCAATCACGAACCGTCCCGCGAACTCATCACGATCCGTCCCGCGAACTCATCACGATCCGTCCCGCGAACTCATCACGATCCGTCCCGCGAACTCATCATGATCCGTCTCGCGATCTTGATCACGGTCCTTCCGATCTAGCGCCGAACGGACGACACCTCCGCGTTCAGTACACGTACAGCTCGATGACGATCTCCGCCTTCTTGATCCAGCAAGAGGGAGCGGAGAGGTAGAAGAGTTCTCCGGCAGCGTGACGGCGCTCCGGAGATGTTGGTGGAGCTATTCCGGCAGGGCTTCGCCTAAGCACTGCAGAAATCCGATCTAGAGGAGAAACTATGTACTAGAGGAACGAGTAACACGTGGCTGAAAATTCTGTGCCAAACCCTAAAATCCTCTAGTATATATAGGAGGAGAGGAGGAGGAGTCTTGGCTACCAAAGCGGCAGCCCTTGGGTCGGCCGAACCTAGTGGGATTGGAGGATTCCTCCTCCAATCCTAGTAGGACTAGGACTCCTCCTTATTTTTGCCTTTTTCCACCTTTTTCTCTTTGGGCTTTCTCTTCCAGCCGCATGGGCCTTGTGTGGGACTTCCACCAGCCCACTAAGGGCTGGTATTCACTCTCCCACAGCCCATGTAGCCTCTTGGGTCGAAATACCCATCCCGATGGTCTCCCAGTACACTACCGGCACTCCCGGTACACTACCGATGAGCCCGGAACTTTTCCGGCGACCAAAATAGGGCTTCCTATATATGAATCTTTACCTCCAGACCATTGCGGAGCTCCTCGTGACGTCCGGGATCTCATTCGGGACTCTGAACAACCTTCGGTCACCACCATACATAACTCTATACTACCGAAACGTCACCAAACCTTAAGTGTGCAGACCCTACGGGTTCGAGAACTATGTAGACATGACCGAGACACCTCTACGGTCAATAACCAATAGCGGAACCTGGATGCCCATATTGGTTCCTACATATTCTACGAAGATCTTTATCGGTCGAACCTCTATGTCAAGGATTCAGTTAATCCCGTATGATGTTCCCTTTGTTCTATGGTATGTTACTTGCCCGAGATTCGATCGTCGATATCTCCTTACCTAGTTCAACCTCGTTACCGGCAAGTCTCTTTACTCGTTCCGTAATACAAGATCCCGTGACTAACACTTAGTCACATTGCTTGCAAGGCTTGTTGTGATGTTGTATTACCGAGTGGGCCCTGAGATACCTCTCCGTCACACGGAGTAACGAATCCCAGTCTTGATCCATGCCAACTCAACAGACACCCTCGGAGATACCTGTAGAGTACCTTTATAGTCACCCAGTTATGTTGCGACGTTTGATACACACAAGGCACTCCTCTGGTGTCAGTGAGTTGCATGATTTCATGGTCATAGGAACATATACTTGACATGTAGAAAACAGTAGCAATAAACTGACACGATCATATGCTACGTTTGTAGTTTGGGTCTTGTCCATCACACCATTCTCCTAATGATGTGATCCCGTTATCAAATGACATCTCATGTCCATGGCTAGGAAACCTTAACCATCTTTGATCAACGAGCTAGTCCATTAGAGGCATATTAGGGACATGGTTTTGTCTATATATCCACACATGCATCTAAGTCTCCGTCCAATACAATTATAGCATGGATAAAAAAGATTATCATGAACAAGAAAATGTGATAATAACTAATTTATTATTTCCTCTAGGGCATATTTCCAACAGTCTCCCACTTGCACTAGAGTCAATAATCTAGTTCACATCACCATGTGATATGCATTGTTATGAATCTAACACCCAATGAATTCTGGGGCTCGATCATGCTTTGCATGTGAGAGAGGTCTTATAGTCAACGGTTCTGCGACATTCAGATCCGTATGTACTTTGCAAATCTCTATGTCAAACTGTAAACCTTGCTACCACGCTCCACTTGGTACTATTCCAAATGGCTGCTCCACTATATGTATCTAGATTGCTACTACGAGTCATCCGGATTGGTGTTAAAGCTTGCATCGACGTAACTCTTTACGACGAACTCTTTATCACCTCCATAATCGAGAAACATCTCCTTAGTCTTTTAGTTACTAAGGATAATCTTGACCGTTGTCCAGTGATCCACTCCTGGATCACTCTTGTACCCCTTGATGGACTCATGGCAAGGCACACACAGGTGCGGTACACAGCATGACATACTATACAGAGCCTATGGCTAAGGCATAGGGGACGACATTCGTCCTTTCTTTTTGTTCTGCCATTGTCGAGCTTTGAGTCTCACTCAACTTCACACCTTACAAAGAAGGCGAGAACACTTCTCTCTGACTAATCCATTTTGAACTCTTTCAAAATCTTGTCAAGGTATGTACTCATTGAAAGTCTTATCAAACATCTTGATCTATCTTTATAGATCTTGATGCTCAACAATTAGGTAGCTTTATCCAGGTCTTCCTTTGAAAAACTCTTTTCAAACAACCGTTTATGCTCTCTAGAAATTCTACATCATTTTCGAATAGCAATATGTCATTCACATATACTTATCAGAAACTCTATAGTGCTCCCACTCACTTTATTGCAAATACAAGTTTCTCGTAAACTTTGTATAGACTCAAAAACTTTGATTACCTCATCAAAGTGTATATTCCAACTCCGAGATGCTTGCTTCAGTTCATAGAAGAGTCACTGAAGTTTGCACACCTTTTAGCATCCTTAGGACTGACAAAACCTTCTGGTTGTATCACATACAACCTTTCCTCAAGTAAACCGTTAAGGAAACGATGTTTTGACATTCATCTACCAGATTTCATAATTGAAAGTGCAGCAGCTGCTAACATAGTTTCAACAGACTTTAGCATCGCTACGAGTGAGAAAGTCTCATCGCAGTCAACTCCTTGAACTTGTTGTAAACTTCTTTGCAACAAGTCAAGCTTTACAAATGGTGACATTTACCATCAGTGTTTGTCTTCATTTTAAAGATCCATTTGTACTTAACGACCTGCCGTCCAACGAGCAAGTCCACCAAAGTCTATACTTGGTTTTCATACATGGATCCTTTCTCGGATTTCATGGCCTCTAACCATTTGTTGGTCTTTGGGCCCATCATTGCTTCTCCATAGTTCGTAGGTTCATCGTTGTCCAACAACATGACCTCCAAGACAGGGTTGTCGTACCGCTCAGGAGCAGTACACGTCCTTGTTGACCTATGAAGTTCGATAGTAACTTGATCTGAAGCTTCATGATCATCATCATTAACTTCCTCTTCAATTAACGTAGGCTTCACAGAAACAACTTCCTGCGCTGCACTACTCTCTGGTTGAAACAGAGGTTCAATAACCTCATCAAGTTCTATCTTCCTCCCACTCAATTCTTTCAAGAGAAACTTTTCCTCGAGAAAGGACCCAGTTTTAGCAATAAACATTTTATGCTTGGATCTGAGATAGAAGGTTCACCCAACTGTTCTTAGGGTATTCTATGAAGATGCATTTGTCCGCTTTGGGTTTGAGCTCATTAGGTGAAAACATTTTCCACACAAGCGTCGTAGCCCCAAACATTAAGAAATGACAGCTTAGGTTTCTATCAAACCATAATTCACACGGTGTCATCTCAACGGATTTAGATGGTGCCCTATTTAAAGTGAATGTAGGTGTCTCTAATGTATAATCCCAAAATTATAGTAACAAAACGATAAGAGACATCATAGCACGCACCATATCCAATAGAGTACGACTATGGCATTCGGACACACCATCACACTATGGTGTTCCAGGTGGCGTGAGTTGTGAAACAACTTTCACATTGTCTAAAGTTGTATGCCAAACTCGTAACTCAGATATTCACCTCCACGATCATATCGCGAACATTTTTATCTTCTTGTCACGATGATCTTAAACTTCACTCTGAATTTGCTTGAACCTTTCAAATGATTCAGACTTGTGTTTCATTAAGTAAATATACACTATATCTACTCAAATCATCAGTGAAGGTAAGAAAATAACGGTATCCACCGCACGCTACAAGACTCATTGGATTGCATATATCAGCATGTATCATTTCCAATAAATCACTTGCCCGCTTCATCAAAACAGAAAACGGAGTCCTTAGTCATCTTGACCAAGAGGCATGGTTCGCATGTCTCAACCGATTCAAAATCGAATGAGTCCAAAGATCTATCAGCATGGAGTTTCTTCATGCGTTTTATACCAATATGACATTTAGCGGCAGTGCCACAAGTATGTGGTACTATTATTATTAACTTTGTATCTTTTTGGCATCAATGTTATGAACATGTGTATTACTACGATCAAGTTTCAACAAACCATTCTTACTGGATGCATGACCATTGAAGGTATTATTCATGTAAATAGAATAACCATTATTCTCTAACTTAAATGAATAACCGTGTTGCAATGAACATGATCTAATCACGTTCATGCTCAACGCAAAAACACCAAATAACATTTATTTAGGTTCGTCACTAATCTCGAAGGTAGAGAGAGCATGGGATGTTGATCACATCAACCTTGGAAACATTTCCAATACACATCGTCATCTCACACTTAGCTAGTATCCGTTTATTCCGTAGCTTTTGCTTCGAGTTATTAACATTTAGCAACCAAACCAGTATCCAATACCCAGGTGCTACCAGGAGTACTAGCAAGGTACACATCAATAACACGTATATCAAATATACTTCTGTCGACTTTGCCAGCCTTCTTATCTACCAAGTATCTAGGGTTGTTCCGCTTCAACGACCGCTCTCCTCATAATCGAAGCACTTAGTCTCGGGTTTGGGTTCAACTCTGGATTGCTTCACTGGAGCAGCAACTGACTTGCTATCCATGAAGTTTTCCCTCCTTGCTCATGCCCTTCTCAAAACTAGTGGTTTGACTAACCATCAACACTTGACGCTCCTTCTTGATTTCTACCTTCGCGGTGTCAAACATTGCGAACAGCTCAGGGATCATTATTTCTATCCCTAGCATTTTATAGTTCATCACCAAGTTCTAGTAGCTTAGTGACAGTAACTTGGAGAACTATATCAATCACTATCTTATCTGGAAGATCAACTCCCACTCGATTCAAGCGATTGTAGCACCCAGACAATCTAAGCACATGCTCAACGATTGAGCTATTCTCTTTCATCTTGCAGGCAAAGAATCTTGTTGGAGATCTCATATCTCGCAACACGGGCATGAGCCTGAGGTCTTAATTTCAGCTCTTAGAACATCTCATATGTTCTGTGACGTTCAAAACATTTTGGAGCCTCAATTCTAAGCCATAATGCATGGCGCACTAAACTATCAAGTAGTTATGAGAACGTGCCTGTCAGATGTTCACAACATCTACAAACAACGCTAGAGGGGTTGGCGCACCGAGCGGTGCATTAAGGACATAAGACTTTTGTGCAGCAATGAGGACAATCCTCAGATCACGGAGCCAGTCCGCAATATTGCTACCATCATCTTTCAACTCTATTTCTCTAGGAACATATAAAAATTCAAGGGAGCTACAACGTGAGCTAGTAATCTACAACACAGTTTGCAAAGACACTACTGACTATGTTCATGATAATGAGTTCAATTAATCATATTACTTAAGAACTCCCACTCAAATTGACATCCCTCCAGTCATTCGAGTGATACATGATCCAAATTCACCAACTCAAGTCCGATCATCACATGAGTTGAGGTGGTTTCAATGGTGAACATCATCATGTTGATCATATCTACTATATGACTCATGTTCGACCTTTGGGTCTCTTATGTTCCGAGGCCATGTCTGTACATGCTAGGCTCGTCAAGTTTAACCCGAGTGTTCTGCATGTGCAACATTGGCTTGCACCCGTTGTTTGTGAACGTAGAGTCTATCACACCCGATCATCACGTGGTGTCTCAACACGACGAACTTTCGCAACGGTGCACACTCCGGGAGAACATAATTTATCTTGAAATTTAAGTGAGGGATCACCTTATAATGCTACCGTCGTCCTAAGCAAAACAAGGTGCATAAAAGGATTAACATCACATGTAAATCATAAGTGACATGATATGGCCATGAACTTGTGCTTTTGATCTCCATCTTGAAAGCACCGACATGATCTCCATCGTCACCGACAAGACACCATGATCTCCATCATCTTGATCTCCATCAATGTGTCGCCATCGGGGTTGTCGCACCCAACATGCTTCTACTACTATTGCTACCGTTTAGCGATAAAGTAAAGCATTACATAACGCTTAATGATTGACACGCAGGTCATACAAGAATTAAAGGCAATCCTATGGCTCCTGCCGGTTGCCGTACTCATGGACATGCAAGTCGTGATAATCTATAGATCACATGATCATCTCATACATATCATATATCACATCATGTAATTGGCCATATCACATCACAACATACCCTGCAAAAACAAGTTAGACGTTCTCTGATTGTTGTTGCATGTTTTACGTGGCTGCTACGGGTATCTAGCAAGAACAATTCTCATCTACGCAAAAACCATAACGGTGATACACTAGTTGCTTTTCAACCTTCTCAAGGACCGCCTTTGTCGAATCCGATCCAACTAAAGTGAGAAAAACTGGCACCCGCAAGCCATCTATGCAACAAGTTGCGGTCAAGGGAACCGGTCTCTCGTAAGCGTACGAGTAATGTTGGTCCAGGCCGCTTCATCTCACAATATCGTTGAAC
Source organism: Hordeum marinum (assembly GCA_022496015.1). Classification (NCBI taxonomy): domain Eukaryota; kingdom Viridiplantae; phylum Streptophyta; class Magnoliopsida; order Poales; family Poaceae; genus Hordeum; species Hordeum marinum. Next base: position 435,226,638 of record CM039672.1, on the reverse strand, counting down.
CAAAATCCTACCAAGGGAGGAAGCAATCTAAGCATCAACACCCACAAACCTTTTGTGTTCTACTCGAGATCTCATCTACACATAGACCTAGCTCATGATGCCACTGTTGGGGAACGTTGCATGGGAAACAAAAAAAATTCCTACGCACATGCAAGATCTATCCATGGTGATGAGCATCTACGAGAGGGAGAGTGGATCTATGTATCCTTATAGATCGCTAAGCGGGAAGCGTTAAGAAACGCGGTTGGTGTAGTCGAACGTCTTCGCGATCCAAATCGCCGAGCATCCCGCGATCTCATCACGATCCGTCCCGCGATCCAATCACGAACCGTCCCGCGAACTCATCACGATCCGTCCCGCGAAATCATCATGATCCGTCCCGCGATCTCATCACGATCCGTCCCGCGAGTCTCGCGATCTTGATCACGGGCCTTCCGATCTAGCGCCGGACGGACGACACCTTCGCGTTCAGCACACGTACAGCTCGATGACGATCTTCGCCTTATTGATCCAGCAAGAGGGAGCGGAGAGGTAGAAGAGTTCTCCGGCAGCGTGACGGCGCTCCGGAGATGGTGGTGGAGCTATTCCAGCAGGACTTCGCCTAAGCACTGCAGAAATCCGATCTAGAGGAGAAACTATGCACTAGAGGAACGGGTAGCACGTGGCTGAAAATTCTGTGCCAAAACCCTAAAATCCTCTAGTATATATAGGAGGAGAGGAGGAGAAGGTTTGGCTGCCAAAGAGTCAGCCCTTGGGTTGGCCGAACGTAGTGGGATTGGAGGATTCCTCCTCCAATCCTAGTAGGACTAGGACTCCTCCTTTTTTTTGCCTTTTTTTTTTGCCTTTTTCCACCTTTTTCTCTTTGGGCTTTCTCTCCCAGCCGCATGGGCCTTGTGTGGGACTTCCACCAGCCCACTAAGGGATGGTATTCACTCTCCCACAGCCCATGTAGCCTCTTGGGTCGAAATACCCCTCCCGATGGTCTCCCGGTACACTCCCGGCACTTCCGGTACACTACGGATGAGCCCGGAACTTTTCCGGCGACCAAAATAGGACTTCCTATATATGAATCTTTACCTCCGGACCATTCCGGAGCTCCTCGTGACATCCGGCATCTCATCTGGGACTCCGAACAACCTTCGGTCACCATCATACATAACTCTATACTACCAAAACGTCACCAAACCTTAAGTGTGCAGACCCTGCGGGTTCGAGAACTATGTAGACATGACCGAGACACCTCTACGGTCAATAACCAATAGCGGGACCTGGATGCCCATATTGGTTCCTACATATTCTACGAAGATCTTTATCGGTCAAACCTCTATGTCAAGGATTCAGTTAATCCCGTATGATGTTCCCTTTGTTCTTCGGTATGTTACTTGCTCGAGATTCGATCGTCGGTATCTCCATACCTAGTTCAACCTCGTTACCGGCAAGTCTCTTTACTCGTTCCGTAATACAAGATCCCGTGACTAACACTTAGTCACATTGCTTACAAGGCTTGTTGTGATGTTGTATTACCGAGTGGGCCCTAAGATACCTCTCCGTCACACGGAGTAACAAATCGCAGTCTTGATCCATGCCAACTCAACAGACACCCTCGGAGATACTTGTAGAGTACCTTTATAGTCACCCAGTTACGTTGCGACATTTGATACACACAAGGCACTCCACCGGTGTCAGTGAGTTGCATGATCTCATGGTCATAGGAACATGTACTTGACATGCAGAAAACAGTAACAATAAACTGACACGATCGTATGCTACGTTTGTAGTTTGGGTCTTGTCCATCACACCATTCTCCTAATGATGTGATCCCGTTATCAAATGACATCTCATGTCCATAGCTAGGAAACCTTAACCATCTTTGATCAACGAGCTAGTCCATTAGAGACATACTAGGGACATGGTTTTGTCTATGTATCCACACATGCATCTAAGTCTCCGTCTAATACAATTATATCATGGATAATAAACGATTATCATGAACAAGAAAATATGATAATAACTAATTTATTATTGCCTTTAGGGCATATTTCCGACAATTATAGTGAATAGTGAATAGTGAATGTGCTAGAAAGACATGATTTTGTTTTATTTTTGTAGCTTGAACCATAACGCATTTCATCACCGGAATTTACGGAGATGTAGTCTACATCCCTAAGTCCATGTGTAATTGTTTTAGCATTTTCTCAAACTTTAAAATGTGGTTTTATATTCTCACAATTCAGGCTCCGGGATCCAAAAGCAATTTCTATTTATTCGGGTCTAAAATATTGTTGTTTAAACATAATTTAAAGTGACACGTACAAATTATTTGATATTAACATTAGTTTCGGAAGTAATTTAAGTTTTTGTTACCATTATTTAATATATGTACATACATTAGTCTTTTATTTAAATGCTCATATTAAGGGTCCTAGTTTTTAGTTCGCCCCAGACCCCTGAAATTTCAGGGCCGGCCTTCCGTCTCTTCTCTACTCTACTCTTTGTCATGGCCGGTACTGAGTTCTGGGCCCCCAGGCCGAGACTAAAAATCGGGACCCGTAATATAGACATCATATAACAATAACAATGAATACACATGCATATGAAATATTTTATATAGCACTTGAACACACCCAAAACCAGTATGCACATCAAGTATTTAAATATTGCCTTAAAAATTCTTCCGACTTTCCTTCATGCAAAGTCACTTATGATAGGGTCGATATCAATCTAATCCAATAATTTCTTCTCCATGCAATAATTTTGCCAAGCCATTTAACATATGGCAAGTCATTGTTGACCTCAGATAGTTCTTCCATAAGAACTTTTTTTTAAACAGAGGCAAATTTGCCTCGTGTATTAAATAAGGAGGAGGAAGAGTTTTTTTTACCACACACGCCCAATTCATGGCATGACAATTATTCTCGCAGCAATAAAGACCCTAATTTCTTTGCCCCGACTTTGATCGAAAGGCTTGCCTTATTGACAATGATGTTGAGTAAAATTTGCGGAGGTGCGCTCTTTTGCCGGAACACTCTTGTGTTACGCTCATTACAAATGTCCCACGACACCAACGGCGCGAGTGCTCGCCCACCACGCCTTAATGGAGTCGAACAAGTGCCATGCGGACATGTCCATGTCGTGATGTGAAATTTTCTGGATCACCGTGTTCCAAAGCCTGAGGGTGAAGCGGCATCGAAAGAAAAGATGGGGACCGCGCTCCTGCACCACTCCACACAAGGTGCAAGGGCCATAGTTTGTCTAACCTTGCTTATCCAATCTGTCAGCAGTCCAGATCCCATCTTGAAGCGCTAGCCAAGCAAAGAACTTGAATTTTGGCGGGGCACAAGCCTTCCAAACCATTTGGTCCATGGGCGAGAGGACCAAGCCCAAAAATTGCGCCATTTACGCAGAGGTCGTGGAGTAATGCCGAGATTCCGTGTGCTTTCATAGAATATCATCCTCAACAAGCTCATCCAGGTGCACCTCATGCAGTAACGTCCAAAGGGTGAAGAATTATGTAACATGCTCAATAGAAACCAATGTAGACGACCTGATTTTGAGTATCCACGTGTTTTCCAGGGCCTCCCGTACCTTCTAGTGCTTCCGAGAGGAAGTCGCGTAAATGAGCAGAGCGATGTCTTTTGGTCTTGCGACCAAGAAGCCAGGGAATCCCAAAATGGTATCCTCACGCCATTCCCAACAGTAATGGTGGTATAGGCATATAAAAAGTTGAGGTCTTCCTCGTCGCACGGGTTCCCACTCCCTACCCACAACTTTGTGGGCTCCTTCCACCCGTACCAAGGCCACCGAAAACACATAGCCCACATGAACTTGTTGGTGTTGAGGACCCCAGATTAGCATAGGTAAGCGGCCGACTGACCATGTACCAATTGACCTTACATTTTGCCCCAGTTGTCTTATTCGACCCTGGCCATAGGAAGGCTCCCTCAAGTTTGGCAATGTTTTCCAGGACGATAGGTTGTATGACAAGCGGCGTAATGAAGTATATCACTTGGGAAGCAAGGACCGACTTGACAAGAGCCGCACGCCCTATGGTGGCAATGTTCTGGCCCTCATATGTTGTCAATTTGCTTGCCAACTCATCCACAAGAAATTGCAGGTCGGCACAACTTCCACACGGAGAGGGGGAGTCCCAAATATCACAGCAGAAAGGAAGCCCTGATAGCCGGCAGTCCTTGGATGATGCAGGCCAAGTCAAGGTTGGCGCATCGAATGGGCATTGACGAGGTCACCTACCCTAGGTAGGGTCATGTACCTCTAATCTAGGACACTCCTTGGGTCCTACAAGGTCATGGAAGTCCTTAACTTACCTTGACACTCGGACGAATGTTACAAGATCCACCCGATTCCTTGGAAGTCACTCGGACGTCACTAATCACCCGACACTTCCCTAGCACTCGGGCAGAAGGAAGCAGGAGTATCATGGGAGTCGCAACATTCGAGGGACTTAATACACCTTAAGTATTGTAAAGACCACGTTTCCTGCGACGGATGTAGTTAACTTAGCAGTTTCTAGTAACCCCTGCAGTTACTAGCATTAATGACCCTAGTGCTGGCGCTCGACTGGTGGAGGGGCACTCTACTTAAGCCGTCCCCCGACGCCAGAGCAAGGATTATGAACTCCTTGTAATCAAATCCCCATACCAAGCAAACACTTAGTCCGCGGGCTCGAGACGTAGGACTGTTACCACTTCCGAGTGGGGTCCGAACTCATAAATTCTGCGTGTGACACTTACTCCGTAGCTAGGCTTCACCCTACTCATTCGTACCCCCGTACTATTATCAGGATTACTCCCACGACAGTTGGCGCCCATCTTGGGGCTGAGGGTCTAGAGAATTCCGACGTAAGTGGGATTCAAAACTCTTTTATCATGTTGGCACTCAATGGTGAGATCCTCCTCGGCAGTCTGCGCTTTGTTGCCGACGGTTCAGCGTGGTTGCACGAGGCACAACTGGATCCCGACTCATTCCCCGTGTGGGGAGCGACGCACTTCAGCGCGGCGGCTCACGGCGTCCTCCTTCGACAGCCGTCGGAGCCATATGGCTCCTCGTCTGTCTCCAACTCTGGAGGCCACCGCAAGCGTTCCAGACGCTCTAAGTGGCAACGGTGGGTTGAGCACGCCGTGGCTCGCCAGTCATCTGTTGTTCAGGTGGCCGTGCTCGATTCCGACGAGCCCACCGTCGATTTGTTCCCTTCCTCAGAGAACAAATTGTCTGACGAGTCAGAGTTCGAGAGCAGTGGAGATGTCGTAGAAGTCCTGATGGCCAACACCACCAACAATGGGCCTCCCGGGTACTCTGCGGGTGGTTCCCGTGGCGATGATGTGATCATCACGGCGGTGACACGAGTGGCTACGTTCCCCAACCTCTCACTCGGGAGCAACGGGACGAAAGGAGGAGGAGAGACGACAAATATTGTACATTATTGTACATTCGTGTTGTTCGATCCATTTGAATATTGTAAATTATTTAATATAAAATTATTATTGGCTGCTTCCCATCATATTTCATATATGAAACTTATAGGAAAACGATAGTTCGCCTTGTATTTACGGATAAGGCCAATGCAATTTATCGACCACTCGGCTTATAGCGGTGTACTCTGAGCCCAAATCCCCAAAACAACGGCCAAATGAGAGCTTCTGGCTTATAGTATTGCATGCCGAGAAACACCCGAAGTACACTCGACATAGACCTGGACGCTGGCATACTCCATGAAACGCACCCGACTTATACATTATTATGCTCGGCGTCTTGCCCCAGCACACGGTCACGCTCCCCGCAGTTGACGGCTCCGTGATGGAAGTGCATGTATGCCGAGTGTTGCCTGACGATTCACGGCGTATATATTACCTTTTCTTTTAGAAACAAAAAGATTTCGTCTTCCGTAAGCCGAGTGTCTGGTATTATGATAGAATGTCCACGTGAAGGGTTAGGGGGTGAGGCTTGGTCAAGAAAATGAAAAGACAATGTGGGGTTTGCATCAACGGCCCTCTACGACTGGCCCTCTGTGTCTTCTACCCCTAAGGTTTCCTTCACTTCCAAGACACCGTAGCCAGGGCATGGACGAGCCCAGTACCAAGCCACCAAAAGCCATTGCCGAAATTGTGTACGCAGCCTGCCCACCACTCAATTGTTCACTGCATGTCCTTGCACTGACTTGAACTAGCCGCTAGCTGGAAGCCTGGAACGATTCAAAGTTCATTCCTGCTCCCGAGCAATCTCATTCTGCTGCCTGCTGTAAAGCCATGCATGCATTTAGAGTTCTTGTTCTTTTGTAGTGCTGGTCTTCATATATATACATGTTTCAACGATTCAATCATATTATAAAACTTTTGTAGAACATGTATTTCAACTTTTTGAAACAAAATTTGAGGTCTCTGATTTTCATTATTGATTCAACGGCCCTCTACGACGGGCCCTGCGTCGTCTACCCCTATGGTTTCCAACACTTCCAGGACACGGTAGCCAGGGCATGAACGAGCCCAGTGTGCCCGGCTACGCTTTTGCCCTCTGAAGATCAAGATTTTGCGAGTTACAAAAGACCTCAACAAATGGAGCAAATCTCTCTTCTGCGATGTCTAGGTGCAGTTACATTGCCTTTTCTCCTACAATAAAGCAAGGTACACTATAGGGAAAACATATTTTGCCTTGTATTTAACGATAAGACAAGTGTAATTTATTGGCCACTCTGCTTCTAGCAGTGTACGCCGAGCCAAAATCGGTCAAATGAGGGCTTCTTTGATTCAAAGAAATTCTATAGGATTTCTCGAGGATTGAAATTCTTAGGATTTTTTACTATGTTGGTCCTTTGATTCATCGGATTAGGTCTCATGGAAAATTTTCCTATGGAATCTTTTGTACTACATTTTATAGGAAATCTAACATTCATTCCAATCTTTTTTTACAATTTTTTTTGTTTTTCTTGTGGCATCGAACGCTTCTTTCTAAGTCCATAGGATACAAGTGGGCATGCCACTCCAATCCTATACTTGTCCTATTCCTATGTTTTCAAAATCTCGCGAATCAAAGAGGGCCTGAGAGCTCTCGACTTACAGTATTGTATGTCCACAAACTCCAAAAATACACTCGGTAGAAACATAGATGTCGGCATACTCTATGAAACACACTCAGCTTATACATTATACTCTCTGATTTTTTTCATGTGTGCGTTACTGTTGGCTATATGCATCTTACTTATGCAAAGGTCGGGTGTATGCTTGTCTTGTCCGTATCAAGCAAGACAACTGAGCAGCCGGTTAGCACGACTGGCAGATGAACACTGGGTACGGGTGCGGCTCCCGATGGTGACCATGGAGACCGACCGCCCCGTTAGCGACGCGGGGCGGAAGCGGCAGTGGCTAGGGTTTGGATCGGTTAGGCGGATACCATGTTAGAGGGGGATAGAAGGAGAAAATTGACGTAATGCGTTAGATGTTGTATTGAGTCTCATGGACAGAGTATATATAGGAGTATATACTTTCTTTTGCGGGCATATAAGAGTACATACTTGGAGGGCAAGAAGTATCTCCTAGAGATAAGATAGAAGACGGATTACAAATCCTAAATTATCAAAGACCAAATATATCCCTAACAATAACTAAAAACTAAAGAAAAGGTCAGCACGTTGGACGTGAAATCCAAATTGCTTTGTTTGAGCAAATAAAATCATCCCTTTGTTAAAAAATTACAGGTGTGCGTGATTACGAAAAGCAAACCAAGGAAATGCAACGGGGGGGGGGGGGGGGGGGGGGAGGGGCACATGGTATTTAGCAACGTACGTAAAGGATGCAACTGCGGTACAAGGCTGCCGATTGATGGAGAGAAGACGTGCCCGTCCCGACATGTAACACGCAGCACACCGATTGGGTCTTCTCGTATACCCAGGCCACAAAAGACATTGCCGAAATTGTGTACAAAGCCTGGCCACCACTTAATTATACACATGTTTCAACGATTCAATCCTATTATAAAACTTTTTTGGAACATGTATTTCAACTTTTTGAAACCAAATTTGAGGTCTCTGATTTTTATTGTTGATGAAAATCATTGAGGTAATATTGTTCATTTTTTCCTGATGGCTTTGGTCTACCAATACTAAATACATTTGGCACATATGAATTGTACTGGAATATTGCTAAAATAAGTCACCAATCTTAAAGCATATGTGAATGGGCATTCATGTCAATACTAAATAGCAGAACCGTTATAAATCTGAGTTCTGTGCTATCTTTCTATTTATTTTAAGCCAAAAAGACCCATTGATTCTTTTTTGGTGTGTGTGAAAGGGATCCAGATGTATGATAAAGGTGCACAAAAATTACAAACCACAAAGTTACTACAAATTAACTTAAGGTCCCTAAACCACTAGCTGACCACTATCACCGCCAGAACAAGCCGCCAACGCACTACCACGAAGGTGGCCTGAACTCTCGATAACAACTGGGAGGTGTCGTGCATGTGTCCTTAAGGACCAGTGCCCTTGACCCGTTGTCATCCTATTGAACCCTTGAATCGATATGAAGAATCTGGCATCAAATCTCATGTCGCGTAAGCACGGAGAGAAACCCTAACCTCACCCCTCCCCCCCCCATCCCCGCACACGAGGATCTGGTAGGAGATCTATGCCAGAGCTTCATTAAATCCGTCATGAAGGACAAACTCAAGGAGGATCGAAGCCCGGAAGACCGTCTCAAAGATGAAGCGCCCCCCTCCGTCCGATCATCACCCCTGCAAGCACTAAATCCTAACATATATATTAGATGGAGCCGAAGCATCAGGATCTCCTCTATCAATGACCGATGGAGCGGCATGTGGAAGGGAGGCGAATCCATGCGACGAGAGGAATGTATTGCCCCGGTCGCCTTGCGAGAAGGAAATACAAAGATAAACTTTTTCTACCCCTTGATACTATGGAGTTTATTTCACAAAAGCTACATAGAACTCAAAATAGAGTTACAGATTGTCTGACAAGGTATAGTTGGTCAGAAAGGGCCACAACTGTGTCGCTTGGAAGTGGCCCTCCATGTATTGAGGAGCTCTTGCCTCTGGATTGCAACTCTATTATTTCGGAATAAACTACTATTGAACCTTCCCAAAAAAACAAAGCATAATTTCACAATGACAACACTAGAAGTCGTAACCGGTGTAGCAACCAGCTTTTAGCGATACATGCCAATAAGTGGCAACAAAGAACGACAACAAGCCTAGCGATGGATAAAACCTAGATGCAAAACGAGCTAGTGTGACTCGGTAGGACGCGTAGTTGGTCGTTGTCATTACTATTCAACGAGATGATTAGACGCAAGCGATCTAGAGTAACCCCCCTCTTCGACAATCCACCAGAGCAAGATAATGGTTTTGTTGGTGATGATTTATTATAGAAAACATGTCTTAGTATGTGGTTTTGTCACCCAAGCCTATTTTTCATCTTCTATAAAGCTAGATGCGCCAATGGCCTAAAAAAAGCCTTTGCAGAAAGAAAAAAACAGACAAGGAATTAAACCATAGCAGCTTCAGTTTACTCGTATTCGAAGTGGATATGTGTTTGGCAAATTTTATCGCCTACCATGGAATCTCTTTTGGCCCGATAAGCCAAGTACCGCATGCAATGAAATTGGGGGCTATGCTGCTTCGGTCGAAAATTCAAATAAGCTAGGTAGCCAATAAAGAGAAATTGAAGATTAGGAATAGCATTCACAAACGAAAAGGAATATCAAGTCCATCAAAGATTACTTAAAAAAATCATCAACGATCCTTTTCTAGGAAACCAAGTTCCAATCAGTAATTGTGAACGTTTGCTCCTGTAATAAATATTTAATTTTGCTTGTACAATAAAGCCAGGGCCTTGCATTCCGGCTTTTTTGTTCAAAAGGGTATTTGTGGACATTGTCTATATTCGCGGCAAAGAAATAAAGTTGGATGATAAACTGCAAATAAAATTGTATGAGGGTAAAGGCGGATAATAATAAAAAGGCAAATAGGTGAAAGTGACAACACATGATCCACATGCACAATGAACCTCGCTCGTTAACGTCATGCATACACCCATTCACCCACACACAAAAAACATCATGCATACACTGATACACCCGGCCGCCTGCAATTGATAATACCCAAAAAAGAAGAAACCGGTATTAAAGTGTGGCGGGCATCGCCATCCCAGAAATAGGAATTGTGTATCCATCCAAATGCATGCGTATGTGCTCTGTCCCATCGTCCTCCCCTCTCTTACAAAAAGCAGGCACACACATGATAGTTTGAGCGCGCACACACGCGTGTCGAGATGTGCCATGCCAGCCGTCGGGGTAGGCACATGATTATGACGAAAGCGGACGGGGACGGCCATGCGTGTACTTTGGTGAGGCAGGCCACTATACACATCAAAACAATAATCTCATTTCTCTTTCTGGATTCATTCATTTACTTAACTAATTAGAGCCTCTTGATTCGCGGGATTTTGAAAACATAAGAATAAAAAAGTAGAGGTTGGAGTGACATGTCCATTTGAACCCTATAAAATTAATAAGGAGTGTTTGATGCCACAGGAACAACAAAGAAATTGTAAAAAGAAGTTGGCATGGATGTTAAAATTTCTATAAAATATAGTACAAAAGATTTCATAGAAAAAATTCCTATGAGATTCAATCCTATGAATCAAGGACCAATGTAGGAAAAAAATCTTATAAATTCCTTTGTATCAAAGGAACCCTTAGGCTGTGTATGGAATGGATCGATTTTAATATGGAGGTGTATAACTTACTGGCCACCGTGCAAATTCCAGCTGGAAGTGAAATGACGGGCCTATGCATGTAGTTTGTACAAGGGTATTTAAGAGAGAATCCGTGATCCAAACAGGGCCTTATTGTCATATTGTTCTATAATAAGTTTGCACTCAAAATGAGTTAACTGGACAAACTGAATACGTGATAGAGGCCAAACATCATTGATGAAAAGTTATAAAGTTTAAAGGCTTCAATTGCAACAACAAAAGACAATTTTTCCAATGGCCACGGGCGTCTGAGTGGCTTTCTTATATAACCATATTCGGACCGAAGTTAAACAGGTAAGGGCATCTTCCACGTTTACTTGCAAATTTTCTCTCGCATCCGTCTGCGGCAGAGGCATTAATCCACGTACATGGATGCGGAAGCCGATCATCCGATGTTGTCATGTATATGTTCGTTAGTAATGGGCAATCTGAAATTTATATTATATCCGATCCATTGCAGGCGTTGGATCACATGCCCGATCACAAAAAAAAAAGTAAAAAAATATGCTTAATTTTTACATGACCGATCATAAAAAAATATCATTCCGACGGTCTGTGTAAAAAACTAGACTTTCGTTATGTTTCAGTATGCTTCACTCCATTGTATACAAGGTTCACTATGTTTTCGCTATTTAAAATTCAAAATTACCAATCATACTCAATATTAGACTTGTTTTGGATATATCGTCGAAAGAAAGTCACACGTTCAATCGAATTATATATCCAATATGTATTTGAAAATGTACAACTGTTTCAAGTTTAAGATTGGAAAATTCAATTCATGTACCAGTTGGTAGTAGAAAAATATGGAGTGAGGAAATGAGGGAACTACTACTACTCGGGTGGTGAAGTGGGGTTGAGATGTGACATTCTTGGCAAAAAGTTTGTCAGTGAACATGGAGAAAACGGCTTACGTCATGGACAACTGTGAGCATGGGGAAAAGTTGCGGTGTGTGGGCGCGTGTGCAAGCGAGAGCACAGGCAGCCGCAAATGTGCGTGCAGCAGCGACTCCAGGTGAGCAGGAGTGATGAACTCGACTCTCCTGCTGCACGAGGGCATATGGATATCCCTGTCGCAGGTTGTAGTACTGTAGGCATGGGCCAGCCAGTGTGGCCGGTCCCGCATAGTGGACGGTTGCTCCATCCTGTTTAACAACGATTCAAGTCCTCCTAATTATGGTGACTGATTTGGCCAGGAATATAGCAGATTTTTTGCACAAGTCACGGCACCTCTGGTATGCACCATTATTTTGCCGGCGTGGTAAGAACTGAGTTAACCCTGCAACAAAGAGCAGGAATTCACAGGAGTCCTGCTGTGCAGACGATGGAACAAAGTACAGATAGCACATCCCTCTGATTTTCAATCGCGCATGGTGCACAAAAAAGATCGTCCTCCTGCAATGCAGACGATGGAGGCAGGTATGCACTACAGGAAAAAAAAAGTCCAAAACAAACCTTAAATTTATAGGCGAAAACTAAATCAAATCTCGAACTCCCAATCCTTGAAATCAACACACCAAACTTTGTGATCCTGGTCTATTTTAGACTCTAAACCTGTTTGGCACACTGAGAATACAACAATCACGATCGGGATAAGCTGATACTCCATAGACGAGAATTTGGGCCGACCCATTATACCAGAATAAGAACTCGTGAAGCTTCATGGGATGCATCCTCCTTAGTGGTCCCATCCGCCTCTCTTTCTTTTCTTTTCTTTTAAATTTTTCTTTTTTACTATCCCCAAAACGGCATGGGATGCATCTTGCTTTGCCATCGCCGTGAGAAAGATAGGAAGGAAAAGGCAAAACAAGAGCATCACAGCCAACTTTTGCCAGAGAAGAGACCATCTCCTCTGCAAGCATCCGTTTTCTCCTGCAAGCATCACTTTGAAACGCCCTGGACCATCCGAGCCTACATGGAGACCTGGAGCAGGTGTCCACCGTATAGCGATGCCCATGCTCTAACTAGCCAACTCGATAGGATTATCTTCTGATCTCTAGAAACATAAAATATGTTAGGCCATAGGGCTACTTATATTTGACGACCTCCTAACGGACGCTCGTTGCGTCAAAGTGTCGAGCATTCGTACTGACGCGAGCGACCTGGCGACCAAAATCGGCCGGCCCAATTACGCGAGAACGCATAAGCTACGGTGTCCTGTTTTAGGCCCTTTTAGAAGATTCCTCGCCGATTTTGGGACGCACAGAACCACCAGAGTCATTGGGCCAGTAAAACAAACCACCCTCGTTTGGGGAGCAACTAATTAGGTAGCACTTTCTGGGAAGCCTTTCAGTGATCACTCTCAGGCGCCGTCAATTGGCGTGTTCTCACCCGACGCCACGTGTCGCGTTCTGAGTGTTTCTTTTAGATTTCCTTTTTGTTTCGTATGGGTTTTTGGCATTTTAGATTTTTTTTTTCTGGTTTTTTTGGTGTTTCAGTTTTTCATCGGTCTTTCGTAGATTTTGGACGAAAAAATTCAAAAAAAATAATTTGTGCGGAAAAACACGTTTTCTTGTTTTTTAGAGAGGGAGGTACGGTTTTACTTCCGCGAGCGGCACGGTTTTGCTTTCGCAAGAGGCGCGGCCGTGCCTCTCGGAAAGGGAAAAACACATTTTCTATTTTTTCTGCGTGATGCACAGTTTTGCTTCCGTGAAAGACACGGTTTTGCTTTCGCGAGAGGCGCGGTCATGCCTTTCGGAAAGGGAAAAAGGCATTTTCTCTTTTTCTTTCGCGAGAGGCACGGGTTTCCCTTCGCGAGAGGCATGACCGTGCCTCTCGAAAAGGGAAAAAACATGTTTTTCTGAGGCAAGATTTTTTTTTGAAAAACATTTCGTCAGAACCTATCAACATGGAGTCCAGTTTTGAAAATCTCGACGTGAGGAACCCAGTGGTGAAAACGGTTGGTGATTTGAATGCACGGTTTAAAAGAAAATGTTTTGAAAATACGGATCTACGAAAAAAAGAAAAACTTTCATGTTGCGACGAGTGACACACATGCAGTAGGCCAATTGTCACTTGTCGCAACCTGGGGATGTGAGTGATTTTTGGAAGGTGTACTCGTCAATTAGTGATCTCGCTCGTTTGGCTTGTAGCTTCGATCGAATTCGGTAGCCAGAGTGAGGCGGACACATGTAAAAGCGAACTACGGACGAATTTTGAGAATTCCCTATTTGACGCTTGCTGCGTCAAATTGCCAGGGCTTCACGTGCGCACTTCGTTTACAACATCATCTGGTTTTGGGAACCTTCTACAAAGTTCCCTCTTCGGTTTTCTTCCTATTGCCGGTTTTCCCTTTTCCTTCTGTTTTATCAATTCATTTTTTCCTGTCTTCTTCTTCTTCTTCTTCTTCTTCTTCATCTTCTTCTTTTTCTTCTTCTTCTTCTTCTTCTTCTTCATCTTCTTCATCTTCTTTTGTTGTTGTTGTTGTTGTTGTTGTTGTTGTTGTTGTTGTTGTTGTTGTTGTTGTTGTTGTTGTTGTTGTTGTTGTTGTTGTTGTTGTTTTGTTTTCTGTTACATTTTCCCTGTTCAATCTTATTTTTAATTTCTTCTGTTTTATTCACATTTTTGAAAACTGTTTGACTTTTAAAACAATTTCATGAGTTCAAACTTAGCTAATCAATTCGATAAATGTTCCATTTTACAATAATGTTTCAGATTTTCAAAAAACGTTCTAGTTATTCTAAATTTTTTGGAATGTTTTGGTTCAATTTCTACAACAAAACAATGTTCGAAATATCAAATAATGTTCGCATTTTATATTTTTATTAAAATATTCACAAAGTGATCCAGAATTTCGAAAAATGTTCTCACTTTCATAATGTGTTCACAAATTAAAAAACAAATTACTTTTTGAAAATTTGTTCGCAAACTCAAAATATGTCCGAGGATGGAAAGTTCTCATTATTAAAATTTGTCATAAATTAAAATATATGTTCTGTAATTACAAACGATGTTCCAGCTTTTGCCTATTTGTTCACGCATTAAAAGAAAGTTCTTGTTTTTTATTTTATTTTTTTAAAACTGTGTTTTAAACAAGTTGTTTGTAATTTCCAAAAATGTTCATATTTAAAAAAACGTAATTATGGAAAGTTCCATTTTCTCTTTTCAAACTTATTTTTACTTTCTTTAGTGTTTTTAAAAGTTTTTAAAACTGTTCAACTTCTAAAAGAATTTCATGAGTTCAAATTTAGCTCATCAATCCAAAAAACTTTTGCTTTTAAAATATTTTTCTGGGTTGGCAAAAAATGTTCTAGTTTGTTCGGAATGTTTTGGTTCAATATTTCACAACTTTTCAGAAAATGTTTGAAAATTCAAAAAATGTTCGCATTTTATCTTTTTTGTTCACAAAATCATTCGCAATTTCAAAAACTGTTCTCACTTTCCAAATGTGTTCACATATTAGAAAAAAAATCAGTTTTTGAAAATTAGTTCACAAACTCAAAATATGTTCGTGGATGGAAAAATGTTCTCATTTCTAAAATTTGTCATAAATCCAAAAATGTTCTGCAATTACAAAAGACGTTCTAGCCTTTCCCTTTTTGTTCACATATTCAAAAAAAGTTTCTGTTTTGCAAATGTTTGAAAAATGCGTTTTTAACAATTTGTTCGTGTAAAAAAATGTAATTATAGAAAATGCCTTTTCAAATTTTTTTGACAACTTCAGAAAATATTCAGGAAGTTCAAAACATGTTCAAGCTTTTCCAAATTTGTTCACATATGAGCTCCCGCGAATCAAGTCGTGCTAACACACACCCAGTCCGCTATAGTACGGTCCCAACGTCATATAGTATGGGCCAAACTAATCCGGAGCTTTCCTGTGCGTCAGGTTGCTATTTGATGCAGAATGCTTCATATAGGACCTCCCCAAATTTTTACCGACGAAAAACGTACCAAGTAATGTTGGTAAGAAGCGATTCTTACTTTATTAGTAGGTACGTATAAAGGTATAGATATAGATGAAAATTTAGAACTATGAGAAAAGGAAAAAGGAACGCTGAGAGCGCACTCGTAAACGGACGAAGCTCCCTTTTTTTTTAGCAAAATTCCCTTTTTACGTGAAACGAATGCCTGACGGCGGGTCAGCAGCCTGCTGCGTGCGTACAAGCGTATTTGTGCATGCTGCGTGAGGCCTAAGGACATGAGTAATGGTGGTTATAGGAAGTGTTAGTCTCAGCCATCCACGTCGATAAAGAGTCCTCAAACCATCTTATGAAATAATCTTCCTCTATGATGCAACCTCCTTAGTGGTCCCATCCGCCTCTCTTTCTTTTCTTTTCTTTTAAATTTTTCTTTTTTACTTTCCCCAAAACTGCATGGGATGCATCTTGCTTTGCCATCGCCGTGAGAAAGATAGGAAGGAAAAGGCAAAACAAGAGCATCACAGCCAACTTTTGCCAGAGAAGAGACCATCTCCTCTGCAAGCATCCGTTTTCTCCTGCAAGCATCACTTTGAAACGCCCTGGACCATCCGAGGCTACATGGAGACCTGGAGCAGCTGTCCACCGTATAGCGATGCCCATGCTCTAACTAGCCAACTCGATAGGATTATTTTCTGATCTTTGAAAACATAAAATATGTTAGGCCATAGGGCTACTTCTATTTGACGACCTCCTAACGGACGCTCGTTGCATAAAAGTGTCGAGCGTTCGTACTGACGCGAGCGACCTGGCGACCAAAATCGGCCGGCCCAATTACGCGAGAACGCATAAGCTACAGTGTCCTGTTTTAGGCCCTTTTAGAAGATTCCTCGCGAGAACGCATAATTTTTAGAAATGGTGAATTTTTTTAAAAAGCTTCCAATTTGTGAACAATTTTTTGGAAAATAGAAACATTTTTTAATTTGTGAACTGGACACTTTTTATAAAAATGTCAAAACAAGAAAAGTTTTTGAAAAATCCGAAAAAATTATGAAAAAAGTTTTTTTAAAACATATCGTGCAGTTTTTTTAATACAAGAAAATTTTGTGAAACACGAAGATGTTTTAATAAATGAACACATTTTGAAAAGAAAGAACATTTTTTGCAATTCGTGATTATTTTATGAAACACGAACATTTAAATATAATTTGTGGAAAAACAATTGAACACGTGAACATTTTTCGATATTCAAAAACGAAATTTTGAAAATGTTAAACTAATAAAGAGGAAAAGGAGAAAAAGTGAAGAAAAAATTGAAAACGAAAACTATACATTTTGAAAAAAAATAAAACATTCCTTAAAAATGCCAAATATGGTTTGAAAATAACGAAAAAAATAAAATCCAGAACATTTTTTGACATTATGATTTTTTGAAAAACGGAATTATTTTGAATTTAGAACATTTTTATAAAAGCAAGAATATTTTCTGAATTTCAAGTACAATTTTCGAACATGAACTTAGTATTAAAAAATGAATTAACCTTTGAAAAGAAAGAAGAAAATAGAAACAGGAAAAACGAAAAACAAAAAAAGAAGAAAAGAAACGAGAAAAACGAATACAACGGTTCAGGGGACCTTATAGAAGGTTCCCAAAACCGATGGCAACCGTAACTGGACCGGCCCAACTCTTCTCGGAAGGGTGTACGGAGCCCCGACTATTTGACGCAGTATATGTCAAATAAGGTTTTTGCTAGGAAACACGCTCTTCTGGTCCCTCCCTCCCCCCCGCCCCGGCGCCTGTTTTTATTTTTGAGAAATAAAAACATTTCTGACTTTTGAAAAATGTACAAAGACTCATAACAATATTCAACTAAATCAAGAATAGTTATGTTCGCTATTTATAAAAGAATGAACATTTTATGACTGCTAATAATCAATTTTGCAAGAGCATTTTTTAGCACTGATGGATTTCTTTTTGCATTTGATGATTTTTTTTATTTTTAAGAAAATATTGTATTAAATACCGTTATTCAGAAAATTGGATGAAGAACATTCGAATTTGGTGAACATTTTTAAAAGATGAAGAACACATTTCGAGTGATGAAAAGTATTTAAATTATATGAACATTTTCTATATTCTAAGAAAAAATGATTTAATTTGAATAAAATTTTATGAAATCCGCTGAACAAAAAATTAATTTGATATTTTTTTGAATTGTTGAACAGTATTTTACATTGATGAACATTTGTTGAATTCGATGAACAAAAAATGTTCGGGAATTTGAAAAGAAAAATTAATAAAAAAGTGAAAAGTAAGGAAGAAAGAAGAGAAAAGAAAAATAAAAATAAAAAGGAAAATAAAAAGTGAAAAGGGAAAAAAGAAAAAGGAAGAAACCACGAAAAAAGAAGGAAAATGGGGCCTACCCATACGAACGCTCGACGTGTGAGGGTGAGGGGTGCGCACGAGATCGCTCGCTAGCGAGCTGCATGCCGTATAGGATCTCCCAGGCCATAGTGCAACATACCTAGGAAGGGGCCGTTGGGTGGGGGGTGGGGCCTGGAGCGACCGCCCTCTAGCCGCTCCCTAGGGTTGGGGCTGCTCTTTGTTTGCAAAATTTGATGAGTTCCTCCCTTGTATCAACCAACCTTGCATGTGGGATGGGTTTCTGACTTTCCGTGACCTTCATTCCTTCAATTTGGCCATGTTAGCAAAACAAGTTCGGAAGCTACTGGATAAGTCTGAATCATTATGTGCTAGAATCCTTCGAACTAAATATAACCCCTGTCGTGGGAACGAGCCTGACAGTAGAAGGTAGGGATACGAAAGGAGAGGGCAGAGTCCTAGCTACGGCAAGGATGTACACATGGATGTATGAGTTCTGGCCCCTCTTGTGGAGGTAACAGCCCTACGTCTCAGTGCTCTGGAGCTTTGTCGTGTGGAATGTTGAGATTACAGTGGTTGCGAACCCTTGTGCCAGAGGGGAGGGGCGGCTTGTATAGAGTTCACTGCCTCTCATAATTACCCGGCATCCAAGGGTCCGATTGTGGGTTTAAAGACTAACGTTACTGGTAATGTACATAATAAAAGCTACTAATGACGAAAGGCCTAACGCCTGCCTATTAGCCTCCTGGGGGTGGCTTCTGGTCTTCTGGCGTCGATTGGAAGTGAGGTCTTCCGAGTGACAGATGACTGTCGAGTGGAGGAAGAAGTCTCCGAGTGGATTGCCTGTCGAGTGACTTGAGCGCCATCGGGAATCCAGTTGGAAGCTTACTTGTGATCTTCAAGTCCTCCAATGTAGTGTCCTCAGGTAGGGTATGTAGGCTAGGCCTAGGACCCTACCCTAGGTACATATCCTCGTCATTAGTCCCCGAATGGATCAGGGTTCGAGTGGTGAATGGGGATATCGATGTCAGTTCAGAACAAGGCACCAAATCTTCCGAATGATATTCGGGGCTTCAACGAAACTTGCATCGACTGAACTCTTCGTCACTCGCCCGGATCAATTCAGCCTTGAAAGTGCCCGAGTGAATGTTCAATGCCAATTTTGTTTCGAGTGATCTGAAGGAATATTTGGAGGTGACGGGTCGGTCTGTCAGACCCGGATCTTGCAGGATACGAAAATTTGGGAAGCGCGTGCGCCTGCGACAATGACGCTACGATCGGGGCAAGTGGGGGCATGATGCCTCGATTCTCGGCCGGTCGTTTCGCCACGTACAGGGCATTGTCTACGGTTGACGTGTGCGGTGATCTCGCGGGTCCACCTGTCAGTGAGGCACTCGGCGGGGTATAAATCCCGAAGCGACGTGGATTGCACAGTAATCTCCCCCAAACTTCCTCTCTTCCTCCGCCTCCTCTGTCCTTAGCGCAACACTCCGCTCTTCTCCGATGAGCGCAGCCACCGCGACGACGAAGGGAACCACGGAGAAGTTAGAGCGTGCCAAGAAGGGGGCGGCGAAAAGCAAGGGCAAGAAGCCCTCAACCGCTCGGTTCACCGCGCCGTCGGGATGGATCCAGGGAGATTTTCTCCCCTCGGTGGTCACTTGAGCGGACATCGACGGCCTGGTTGCCGATGGGCTTGTGGCGGACGGGGCCTGGAGGTTGTCGGAGGGAGAGCGCGAGCCGAAGCCACGCGAAGGAGAGAGGGTTCTCCTCCTCTCCCACGTCGAAAGAGGTTTTTCTATGCCTCCCCACCCGTTCATTAGAGGGTTTCTGAACTTCTTTGGTGCTCAGCTCCACCACTTCCCGCCGAATGCAATTTCCTACTTGTCTGCTTTCATCACTTTGTGCGAGTGCTTCCTGGGCTCCTCCTCACTGGGGGCTATTCAAGCACATCTTCACGGTTAGATCTCAGACTGTAAAGAAAGCCCTCCCTGATGATGGGAAAACTCATGTATTGCAGCTGTGTGGGTGTCTTGGACTTCAAAAGAGAGCTCTTAGTTCTTTCTCTTCTATGACCTTTCCTGGGTCTGTTAGAGGCTGGCCGTCGACATGGTTTTATTACAAAGATGTAGCTTCTCCCAACATGTCGACTGGTCTTTATCCTTTCACATCTGATCGTCCAGCCGTCCCCAAGTCTCTAAAGGTGTCGGAAGAGGAACAAGTCCAAGTAGGAATCTTGGTGGATGCCGTGGTGAAACTTACTCGAGGCGGAGTGACCGGCATGGATCTCTTGGAAACATTCCTCAGTCGACAGATTCAGCTGCTCCAGGCTAGGGATCACACCATGTGGCACTATGCAGGCCCCGAGGATTCGACCAGGACGCACCCAGAAGAGGTTCCACAAAAGACTGTCAAGCAATGGCCTCACAGTATCACCGAGGCATGCGAGAATCCCTTAGGATCCAAGAGGATCTGACCTTACTCGGCGGAAAACCCACCGAAGAATCTGGTAAGTTGCACTTTGTCAACTGAAGTACTTGTATTGTCGAGTGATCGATTGATTTATTAACTGTCTTCCTTGTTTGAATCACGCAGGAGTGGACGCATATGTACTTGCCTCTACCCAATGGGAACCAACCTGAAGATGGCGGGGAGAGTGAGGGCGACAGCGTGGACGTCGATGGCTCTTATGACTCCGAAGACGAATATGAAGACTCAGGTGAGAACAAGGAAGAAGTCGAGTCTTCTCCTCGCACCGAAGGCCGCTCCAAGTCCCGCCAAGACCCTGCGACTGCTGAGGACAAGGCCCTGGGCCCAAGTGAGAAGAACCCGAAGCGGAGCCGACCTTCGACCGTCGAGTCAAGTGAAAGATCAGCGAAGCAATCCAAGCTCAACATAGCAAAGCCTCACAAAGCTCTGCCCCTCATGAGGATGGCTATGTCTGTCGTATCCACGTAAGTGTTTTACTTTCGAAATTCCCACTGTCGATTGTGACTTTGAATTCTTGTTGACCGAGTGCCGTTTGATCCATCGGAGCTTCTACTTCAGTAACGTCGCGTCCAGATGACGAAGGGGATGCAATGGACATAGACACTGGTGACGCGGCCACTTCCCACAGAGGTAAACAAATCTTCAGTTCTGCTTCTCGAATGGGGTTCGTCGATTGCAAAAGTTAATGTTGCCAATTGGTATTTGCAGAAATCATCCAGCTGGAAGATGATGAGGAACCCCCTCGGGGCACGAGTGGCGAAGGCGAGGTCTTGGGCACCTTGTGCACACGCACTCGAAGGACTTCGTCCGCGCAGACGCCTCAACGGTCGACTGTCGAATCCTCCTAGGGGATAAGCGACTCGACACGGGTCAGAGCTGACCCTACAATTCCTTTGACGAGTGGCCCTCCAGTTGTTTCAACTATTGTGACGTCGACTCCAACCAGACCTGCTCAGACTACCTCGACTGCCCCAACTATTATGCCGATCCCGCCGGTGACGGCCTTTCCTCTGCACCGCGTTCCGGAAGATCAGACCGGAGCCACAAAGGAGGCCATGATCCAGGCAGAGCAGATGATGCTGCGCACCAAGGAGGCGTACGAGGCCAGCAAGTTGGCTTACGATGCCAGCACAGCGCTTCGCACTAATGTCCGAGTAAGTTCAATTGTAAGTACATTTCCGATTGAATTCTTGTCTTCTTTGACTGTACACCCACTGGGTGTTTGTTTTCCACTCGTAGAATGTTTCAAAGTTCTCCAAAGTATTCTTTGATTGATCTATTCGAGTAGGTTTTGGGTCAGTGGGGGCACTTTGAGTGCACCCACTGGGTGTAGCCCCCGAGACCGTTGTCGAGTGCTTGCACCGACAGGGGTCTTACAATTTGTCGTATGCGAAATACGTTTGCCCTTGATCGCACCACTCTGAAGCTACTTTGTAGGTTTCATGGATATCATTAATTAACCATGATATGACGCTACATAAGGATAGACTGCACTTCACAGTTGTTAGTGCGGAGCTTTCCAAGGGTGCAGAGTGGCATGTCACTCGACAGATTGAGTGATGGATGTTCCAATGATGGATACTTTCTGCCACTCGACAGGTCGAGAGTTGGCAGATCCAGTGGGTGCACGCTAAGTGCATCCACTAGGTGTAGTCCCCAAGACCGCCGTCGGGTGCTTGCAACGGCAGCAGTCTGAAAGAGACCGTTGAATGTTCGGATAGGGCAGACCTTGTCGATTGTTTTAGTAACCAGTGAGGGCACGCTAAGTGCACCCACTGGGTGTAGTCCCCGAGGCTACTATTGATCGCAGATGATAATCAGTAGTCTTGAAAACTTGAAATCGGATTTTTTGTCGTACGCGGAGTACGATCGTCACTCGACATGTCGAGTGTATTTTATTTTTCTTCATCGTCCCGCACCGAAGCTACCATGTAGGTTTTATGGACATCATTTGATCAATCGTGATATGACGCTGCTTCAAAGGTGCGGAATGGGGCCGACGGGTCACTCGACAGATTGAGTGTTAACCGTTCCAGTGGGGGCACTCTGAGTGCACCCACTAGGTGTAGTCCCTGAGACCGCCGTCGAGTGCTTGCACTGGCGAGGGTCTGATAGAGACTGTCTTGAATTTGTTTACGGTAAGCGTAGTACACGAGCCACTCGACATGTCGAGTGGACTTTTGGTTGAATTATTCTTCCCCTGGATGCAGGTTTCATGGATATCATTGATCAACCATGATATGACGCTATTCCAGGATAATGGGGCGGGGCAGTGCACGCCGCCCAGTCGACCATCTTTGGTCTTATGCACTTCGGAGTGCTGGTATTTCTCGTCGATTGAATTTCTTTCTTTGTTGATTTCAGAGGGCTTGTGAACTTGGCACGCAGTACAAGGACCTTGAAGATGATAGGAACCGGCTGCGCGTGGATTTGGAAGCCACCAACAATGCTTTGGAGCGAGTGTAGGCTGAACTGAAAACTTTGGGAGGTAACTTCTGTCGACCCACCACATTCTCATCCTCACTTTCCATGCTTTGAACCGAGTGCTTTCACTCGAACAGACGTACGCAATGAAAATTGTCGACTCCAAGCGCGACTCAACAATGATGTTTCTTTAGATACCATGAAGAAAGCGCTGGAGGACAAGGACAAAGCGCTTGCTGATGCCCAAGGGGTGGCAAAGGAGAAAACTGAAGCTGCCGACCAGAAGCTGATTGCTGCAAAGAAGATGTAGGAGGAGAACTCGAAGCTGAAGCAGGAGCGTGTAGACCTCATCAAGAGAACTCAGCAGCTAACCAAGAGGAGCAATGGCTTGGAGAAGCACTTGGGGGAGTTCTCGAGGAAGATGTACTGTTGGAAATATGCCCTAGAGGCAATAAATAAAGTGTTTATTATTATATTTCCTTGTTCATGATAATTGTTTATTCTTCATGCTATAATTATATTAATTGGAAACACATTACATGTGTGGGTAAATAGACAACACTTTGTCCCTAGTATGCCTCTAGTGAACTAGCTCGTTCATCAAAGATGGTCAAGGTTTCCTGGCCATTGACATGTGATGTCATTTGATAACAGGATCACATCATTAGGAGAATGATGTCATGGACAAGACCCAAACTACAAACGTAGCATATGATCGTGTCAGTTTATTGCTACTGTTTTCTGCATGTCAAGTATGTGTTCCTATGACCATGAGATCATGCAAATCACGGACATCGGAGGAGTGCCTTGTGTGTATCAAACGTCGCAACGTAACTGGGTGACTATAAAGGTGCTCTACAGGTATCTCCAAGGGTGTCTATTGAGTTGGCATGCATCAAGACTGGGATTTGTTACTCCGTGTGAACGGTGAGGTATCTCAGGGCCCACTCGGTGATACAACATCACAATAAGTCTTGCAAGCAATGTGACTAAGTGTTAGTTGCGGGATCTTGTATTACGGAATGAGTAAAGAGACTTGCCAATAACAAGGTTGAACTAGGTATGGAGATACCGCCGATCGAATCTCGGGCAAGTAACATACCGAAGAACAAAGGGAATATCATACGGGATTAACTGAATCCTTGACATAGAGGTTTGACTGATAAAGATCTTCGTAGAATATGTAGGAACCAATATGGGCATCCAGGTCCGGCTATTGGTTATTGACCGTAGAAGTGTCTCGGTCATGTCTACATAGTTCTCGAACCCACAGGGTCTGCACACTTAAGGTTTGGTGACGTTTCGGTAGTATAGAGCTATGTATGGTGGTGACCGAAGGTTGTTTGGAGCCCCGGATGAGATCCCGGATGTCATGAGGAGCTCCGGAATGGTTCGGAGGTAAATATTGATATATAGGAAGTCCTGTTTTGGTCGCTGGAAAAGTTTCGGGCTAATCGGTAATGTACTGGGAGTGCCGGTAGTGTACCGGGAGACCATCGGGAGGGGTATTTCGACCCAAGAGGCTACATGGGCTGTGGGAGGATGAATACCAGCCCCTAGTGGGCTGGTGGAATTCCCACACAAGGACCATGCAGTTGGGAAGAAAAGTCCAAAAGGAAAAAGGTGGAAAAAGGCAAAAAAGGCTAAATTAGGAAGGAGTCCTAATCCTACTAGGAGTGGAGGAGGAGGATTCCTCCCTCCTGGTTCGGCTGAACCTCCTTGGCTTGGAAGCCAAGGCTGCCTCCTCTCCTCCTCTCCTCCTATATATACTAGAGGGTTTTAGGGTTTTTGCACAAGATTTTCAGCCACGTGCAACCCTACCCTCTAGTCCATAGTTTCTTCTCTAGATCGGATTTCTGCAGTGCTTAGGCGAAACCCTGCCGGAATAGCTCCACCACCATCGCCGGAGCGCCGTCACATTGCCGGAGAACTCTTCTTCCTCTCCACTCCTTCTTGGTGGATCAAGACGGCGGAGATCGTCATCAAGCTGTACGTGTGCTGAACGCGGAGGTGCCGTCCGTTCGGCGCTAGATCGGAAGGATCATGATCAAGTTCGTGGGACGGATCGTGATCAAGTTCGCGGGACGGATCGTGATTGGATCGCGGGATGGATCGTGATTCGATCGCGAGACGCACGACGATTTGGATCGCGAAGACGTTCGACTACACCAACCGCGTTTCTTAACGCTTCCTGCTTAGCAATCTACAAGGGTACGTAGATCCACTCTCCCTCTCGTAGATGCTCATCACCATGGATAGATCTGCATGTGCGTAGGAAATTTTTTGTTTTCGATGCAACGTTCCCCAACAGTGGCATCATGAGCTAGGTCTATGTGTAGATGAGATCTCGAGTAGAACACAAAAGGTTTGTGGGCGTTGATGCTTAGATTGCTTTCTCCCTTGGTCGGATTTTGGTTCAACGGTATTGTGAGATTAAGCGGCCCGGACCAACATTACTCGTACGCTTACGAGAGACCGGTTCCCTCGACCGCAAATTGTTGCATAGATGGCTTCCGGGTGCTAGTTTCTCTCACTTTAGTTGGATCGGATTCGACAAAGGTGGTCCTTGAGAAGGTTGAAAAGCAACTAGTGTATCACCGTTGTGGTTTTTGCGTAGATGAGAATTGTTCTTGCTAGATACCCATAGCAGCCACGTAAAACATGCAACAACAATTAGAGGACGTCTAACTTGTTTTTGCAGGGTATGTTGTGATGTGATATGGCCAATTACATGATGTGATATATGTGATGTGTGAGATGATCATGTGATGTATAGATTATCACGACTTGCATGTCGATGAGTACGGCAACCGACAGGAGCCATAGGGTTGTCTTTAATTATTGTATGACCTGCGTGTCAATCATTAAGCGCCATGTAATGCTTTACTTTATTGCTAAACGGTAGCAATAGTAGTAGAAGCATGTTGGGCGCGTCGACCCCGATGGCGACACGTTGATGGAGATCAAGATGATGAAGATCATGGTGTCATGCCGGTGACGATGGAGATCATGCCGGTGCTTTCTAGATGGAGATCAAAAGCACAAGTTCATGACCATATCATGTCACTTATGAATTGCATGTGATGTTAATCCTTTTATGCACCTTGTTTTGCTTAGGACGACGGTAGCATTATAAGGTGATCCCTCACTTAAATTTCAAGATGAATTGTGTTCTCCCCGAGTGTGCATCGTTGCGAAAGTTCGTCGTGTCGAGACACCACGTGATGACTGGGTGTGATAGACTCTACGTTCACATACAACGGGTGCAAGCCAGTGTTGCACATGCAAAACACTCGGGTTAAACTTGACAAGCCTAGCATGTACAGACATGGCCTCAAAATACAAGAGACCGAAAGGTCGAACATGAGTCATATAGTAGATATGATCAACATGATATGTTCACCATTGAAGCCACCTCAACTCACGTGTTGATCGGACTTAAGTTGGTGAATTTGGATCATGTGACACTGAGATGACCTGAGGGATGTCGATTTGAGTGGGAGCTCTAGTAATTTGATTAACTAAACTCTTTATCTTGAACAATAGTCTAAGTAAACTTTGCATATTTATGCTGTAGATCAATGGCTCGCGCAGTAGCACCCCTGAATTTTAATGCGTTCCTAGAGAAAGCTAAGTTGAAAGATGATGGAAGTAACTTTGTTGATTGGGCCCATAATCTGAGGATTATCCTCACCGCTTCCCAGAAATCATATGTCCTTGATGCACCGCTTGGTGACCAACCAGAAGACATGACCTCCGAAGACGTTAAGAACGCTTGGGAGGCACGTACTGGAGATTACTCAATAGTTCAGTGTGCAATATTGTATGGCTTAGAACCGGGACTTCAAATACATTTTGAACATCATGGAGCATATGAGATGTTCCAGGAGTTGAAGTTATCTTTCAGAAGAATGCCCGGATCGAGAGGTATGAAACCTCCGATAAGTTCTATGCTTGCAAGATGGAGGAGAACGGGTCTATTAGTGAACATATACTCAGAATGTCTGGGTATTCAACTCGTCTAGCGGAGTTGGGAATTGCCCTTCCGCCAGAGGCGATCACTGATAGCGTTCTTCAATCACTACCACGTAGTTACAAGAGCTTTGTGATGAACTATAACATGCACGGGATGAACAAGTCAGTCGCCGAGCTGTTTGCGATGCTAAAAGTCACTGAGTCCGAAATCCAGAAAGAACATCAAGTGTTGATGGTCAATAAAACCACTAGTTTCAAGAAAAATGGCAAGGTCAAGGGCAAGGGCAAGATGGGTAAAACCAAGAAGGAGGGCAAAGCAGTTGCTACTCCTGTAAAGAAGCCTAAGCATGGACCCAAGCCAGAAAATGAGTGCTTTCATTGCAAGGGAACTGGTCATGGAAGCGGAACTGCCCCAAGTACATGGCTGACAAGAAGGCGGCCAACAACAAACAAGGTATATATGATATACATGTTATTGATGTGTACCTTACTAGCTCTCGTAGTAGTGCCTGGGTATTTGATACCGGTTTGGTTGCTCACATTTGCAACTCAAAGCAGTAACTACGGAATAAACGAAGGCTGGCAAAGGACAAAGTGACGATGCGCAGGGGAAATGGTTCCAAGGTTGATGTGATCGCCGTCGGCACGCTCTCTCTTCGATTACCATCGGGATTAGTGATGAACCTGAATAATTGTTATTTAGTGCCTGTGTTAAGCATGAACATTATATCTGGATCTTGTTTATTGTGAGACAGTTACTCATTTAAATCAGAGAATAAAGGTTGTTCTATTTATATGAGTAATATCTTTTATGGTCATGCACCCAATGTTAGGGGTTTATTCATATTGAATCTTGATAGTGATGACACACATGTTCATAACATTGATGCCAAAAGATGTAGAGTTGATAATGATAGTACCACTTTCTTGTGGCACTGCCGTTTAGGTCATATTGGTGTAAAACGCATGAGGAAGCTCCATGCTGATGGACTTTTGGAGTCACTTGATTTTGAATCACTTGACACATGTGAACCATGCCTCATGGTCAAGATGACTAAAATGCCATTCTCTGGAACGATGGAACGGGCAACTGACTTATTGGAAATCATACACACTGATGTGTGCGGTCCAATGAATGTTACAGCGTGTGGTGGATATCGTTATTTTCTCACCTTCACTGATGACTTAAGTAGATATGGGTATATTTACTTAATGAAACACAAGTCTGAAACGTTTGAAAAGTTCAAGCAATTTCAGAGTGAAGTTGAGAATCATCGTAACAAGAAGATTAGGTTCTGTGATCTGATCGAGGAGGTGAATATCTGTGTTACGAGTTTGGCAATATTTTAAGATAGTGTGGAATTGTTTCACAGTTGACACCGCCCGGAACACCATAGTGTAATGGTGTGTCCGAACGTCGTAATCGAACCTTATTAGATATGGTGCGTTCTATGATGTCTCTTGCTGATTTGCCACTATCGTTTTGGGGTTATTCATTAGAGACATCTGCATTCACTTTAAATAGGGCACCATCGAAATCCGTTGAGATGACACCATATGAACTATGGTTTGACAAGAGGCCAAAGTTGTCGTCTCTTAAAGTTTGGGGATGTGATGCTTATGTCAAAAAGCTTCAGCCTGAAAAGCTGGAACCCAAAGCAGAGAAATGCGTCTTCATAGGATACCCGAAAGAGACAGTCGGGTATACCTTCTATCTCAGATCCAAAGGCAAAGTGTTTGTCGCTAAGAACGAAACATTTCTTGAGAAAGAGTTTCTCTCGAAAGAATTGAGTGGGAGGAAAATAGAGCTCGATGAGGTTATTGAACCTTTACTTCAACTAGAAAGTAGCGCATCGCAGAAAGTTGTTTCTGTGGAAGCTACGATGGTAGAAGAGGAAGTTAATGATGATGATCATGAAGCTTCGGATCAAGCTACTATTGAACCTCGTAGGTCGACAAGGCCGCGTACTACTCCTGAGTGGTATGGCAACCCTGTCTTGGAGGTCATGTTGTTGGACAACAATGAACCTACGAGCTATGGAGGAGCAGTGATGGGCTCGGATTCCAAGAAATGGTTAGAGGCCATGAAATCCGAGATGGGATCCATGTATGAAAACACAGTATGGACTTTGGAAGTATTACCTGAAGGGCGAAAGGCCATTCATAACAAATGGATCTTCAAAAAGAAGAAAGACGCGGATGGTAATGTCACCGTCTATAAAGCTCGACTTGTGGCAAAGGGTTTTTCACAAGTTCAAGGAGTTGACTATGATGAGACCTTCTCACCCGTAGCGATGCTTAAGTCTGTCAGAATCATGTTGGCAATAGCTGCTTATTTCAACTATGAAATTTGGCAGATGGATGTCAAAACAGCGTTCCTCAACGGTTTCCTTGAGGAAGAGTTGTATATGATGCAAACAGAAGGTTTTGTCGATCCAAAGAATGCTGACAAACTTTGCAAACTCCAGCGATCCATTTATGGGCTGGTGCAAGCATCTCGGAGTTCGAATAAGTGTTTTGATGAGGCGATCAAAGTGTTTGAGTTTATACAAGTTTACGAAGAAGCTTGTATTTACAAGAAAGTGAGTGGGAGCTCTATAACGTTTCTAATATTATATGTGGATGACATATTGCTGATTGGAAACAATATAGAAATGCTGGAAAGCGTGAAGGAATATTTGAACAAGAGTTTTTCAATGAAGGACCTAGGAGAAGCTGCTTTCATATTAGGCATTAAGATCTATAGAGATAGATCGAAACACTTGATAGCACTTTCACAGAGCACATACCTTGATAAAGTTTTGAAGAAGTTCAAAATGGATCAGTCCAAGAAGGGGTTCTTTCCTGTGTTACAAGGTGTGAAGTTGAGTAAGACTCAATGCCCAGTGACTGCAGAGGATAGAGAAAAGACGAGTGTCATCCCCTATGCTTCAGCCATAGGCTCTATCATGTATGCAATGCTATGCACAAGACCCGATGTCAGCCTTGCCATAAGTATGGCCGGAAGGTTTCAGAGTGATCCTAGAATGGAACACTGGGCAGCGGTCAAGAATATCCTTAAGTACTTGAAAAGGACTAAGGAAATGTTTCTCGTTTATGGAGGTGATGAAGAGCTCGTCGTAAAGGGTTACATCGATGCAAGCTTTGACACTGATCCGGATGACTCGAAGTCACAAACCGGGTACGTATTTATTCTCAATGGGGGAGCAGTAAGCTGGTGCAGTTCCAAGCAAAGCGTGGTAGCCGATTCTACATGTGAAGCAGAGTACATCGCAGCCTCGGAGGCGGCGAAGAAAGGTGTCTGGATGAAGCAGTTCATGACAGATCTTGGAGTAGTGCCCAGTGCACTGAATCCAATGAACTTGTTCTATGACAACACTGGTGCCATTGCTCTGGCCAAGGAACCAAGGTTTCACAAGAGGACCAGACACATAAAGCGATGCTTCAACTCCATCCGCGATTACATCGAGGAGAAGGACATAAATATTTGCAAAGTGCACACGGATCTGAATGTTGCAGACCCATTGACTAAACCTCTTCCAAGGGCTAAACATGATCAACACTAGAACTGCATGGGTGTTCGATTCATTACAATGTAAATCACATAGTGATGTGAGCTAGATTATTGACTCTAGTGCAACTGGGAGACTGTTGGAAATATGCCCTAGAGGCAATAAATAAAGTGTTTACTATTCCTTGTTCATGATAATCGTTTATTATCCATGCTATAATTGTAATAATTGGAAACACATTACATGTGTGGGTAAATAGACAACACTTTGTCCCTAGTATGCCTCTAGTGAACTAGCTCGTTCATCAAAGATGGTCAAGGTTTCCTGACCATTGACATGTGATGTCATTTGATAACAGGATCACATCATTAGGAGAATGATGTGATGGACAAGACCCAAACTACAAACGTAGCATATGATCGTGTCAGTTTATTCCTACAGTTTTCTGCATGTCAAGTATGTGTTCCTATGACCATGAGATCATGCAACTCACGAACATCGGAGGAGTGCCTTGTGTGTATCAAACATCGCAACGTAACTGGGTGACTGTAAAGGTGCTCTACAGGTATCTCCAAGGGTGTCTGTTGAGTTGGCATGGATCAAGACTGGGATTTGTTACTCCGTGTGAACGGAGAGGTATCTCAGGGCCCACTCGGTGATACAACATCACAATAAGCCATGCACGCAATGTGACTAAGTGTTAGTTGCGGGATCTTGTATTACAGAACGAGTAAAGAGACTTGCCGATAACGAGGTTGAACTAGGTATGGAGATACCGACGATCGAATCTCGGGCAAGTAACATACCCAAGAACAAAGGGAATATCATACGGGATTAACTGAATCCTTGACATAGAGGTTCGACCGATAAAGATCTTCGTAGAATATGTAGGAACCAATATGGGCATCCAGGTCCTGCTATTGGTTATTGACCGTAGAAGTGTCTCGGTCATGTCTACATAGTTCTCGAACCCGCAGGGTCTGCACACTTAAGGTTTGGTGACGTTTCGGTAGTATAGAGTTATGTATGGTGGTGACCGAAGGTTGTTTGGAGCCCGGATGAGATCCCGGATGTCATGAGGAGCTCCAGAATGGTTTGGAGGTAAAGATTGATATACAGGAAGTCCTGTTTTGGTCACCGGATAAGTTTCGGGCTAATCGGTAATGTACTGGGAGTGCCGGTAGTGTACCGGGAGACCATCGGGAGGGGTATTTCGACCCAAGAGGCTACATGGGATGTCGGAGGATGAATACAAGCCCCTAGTGGCTGGTGTAAGTTCCACACAAGGCCCATGCAGTTGGGAAGAAAAGTACAAAAGGAAAAAGGTGGAAAAAGGCAAAAAATGCTAAATTAGGAAGGAGTCCTAATCCTACTAGGAGTGGAGGAGGAGGATTCCTCCCTCCTGGTTCGGCCAAACCTCCTTGGATTGGAAGCCAAGGCTGCCTCCTCTCCTCCTCTCCTCCTATATATACTAGAGGGTTTTAGGGTTTTTGCACAAGATTTTCAGCCACGTGCAACCCTACCCTTTAGTCCATAGTTTCTCCTCTAGATCGGATTTCTGCAGTGCTTAGGCGAAACCCTGTCGGAATAGCTCCACCACCATCACCGGAGTGCCGTCACGCTGCTGGAGAACTCTTCTTCATCTCCGCTCCTTCTCGCTGGATCAAGACGGCGGAGATCGTCATCAAGCTGTATGTGTGCTGAACGCGGAGGTGCCGTCCGTTCGGCGCTAGATCGGAAGGATCGTGATCAAGTTCGTGGGACGGATCATGATCAAGTTCGCGGGATGGATCATGATTGGATCACGGGACGGATCGTGATTGGATCGCGGGACGCACGGCGATTTGGATCGCGAAGACGTTCGACTACACCAACCGCGTTTCTTAATGCTTCCCGCTTAGCGATCTACAAGGGTACATAGATCCACTCTCCCTCTCATAGATGCTAATCAGCGGATAGATCTGCGTGTGCGTAGGAATTTTTTTGTTTCCCATGAACATTCCCTAACATGTACATCATGCTCGACGGTGAGTATCTTTGTCGACTTAGCTTTATAAAATCCTTGATGACTGTATCTCATCAATCCTCCTCCCATTCCTTCTTCCCAACAGAATTCTACCAGGACTTTGAAATAGAGACTGAGGAGATCGAGCCCAGTTTAGATCCCACCAAGTCACCTATTGGAGATGCGGTGGCCATGAACATGCTCAGACTCAACTTCAGGCTCCAGGGTGCCCAAGCATATGTCATCCGACTAAAATCTGCGATGGAGAGGATCGACAAGGAACTATGGCCTGAAGGCACTCTTCAGCTTGACCTCACATCTATGACGGCATGCCTGAACGACCTCCCCAGTCGAGTGCAGGCCTGGGAGAAATCTGCAGGTTGCTGCGGAGCTGACGTGGCACTCTCCCTCGTTAGGGTCAGTTGCAAGGATGCCAGGGAAGACAAGTTGAAGGAGCTCTGAGTGGTTAACACGAAGAAACTTCAGTTTGAAAATTTCATGGAGACCTTCATCAACGCAGCCGCCAGGATCGTAGACGGCATTGACTTGGACATGTTCGTCGAGCCAGCCAGCCCGTCGGGTGCTTGAAAAACTTGATCTTTGTGAAAAACTTTATTTGCCTCGGTATGCCGAGTGGAATTGTATCATCTTTGAAACTTCATTTAGGCCTTAAGTGTGAGCATGTTTTCTTTCTCACGAAACATTTATCCACGATTAAACCTTTGAATTTATCAACATTTGGCTTTCAATCATTTGTTCGACTGAATTTGTTTTCTGACTTAGGCGAAAGCTGGTTCGCAGCTAAGCTCCTGAGTGTGAGGATTTCCCAACACTCGAGATAGTTTTCAAACCTAGGCGAAGACTTATTCGCAGCTAGGACATCGAGTGGATGGATTACTATCCACTCGGCGGGGATTTTAACTTAGGCGAAAGCATGTTCACAGCTAAGCCCCCGAGTGTGAGGATTGCTCAACACTCGGAATATATTTGAAGCTAAGTGAAGACTGATTCGCAAATAGGTCGTCGAGTAGATGGACTACTATCCACATGACAGGGATTTTAAATTAGGCATAAGAATGTTTGCAGCTAAGCCCTCGAGTGTGAGGATTGCTCAACACTCGGAGTATCTTTGAACCTAAGCGAAGACTGATTCACAAATAGGTCGTTGAGTGGATGGACTACTATCCACTCGACAGGGATTTTAACTTAGGAGAAAGCATGTTCGCAGCTAAGCCCCCGAGTGCGAGGATTGCTCGACACTCGGAGAAGGGTTTTGAACTTAGACGAAGGCTGGTTCATAGCTAAGTCCTGGAGTGAATGGATTACAATCCACCCGACAGGGTTTTAAACTTAGGCTAAAGCATGTTCGCAGCTAAGCCCCCGAGTGCGAGGATTGCTCGACTCTCGGGGAATTCCCAAGTGTGAAACTGTTCGATCGGAATCGACAAAAAACTGCGGAAGTCTGATTTGCATAGATGAAGTATTTTTATTACATCAAAAACCCTTTTGTGTCTAAGTATAAAAGCATCGGAGCAGATCTGCATTCCAGGCCCGTGGCTCGTCTATTTGCTCCTTGAGGTTGTACAAGTGATAGGCTCTGTTGTTCAACACTTTGGTTACGACGAAGGGACCTTCCCATGCTGGAGCAAGCTTGTGGGGTTGCTGTTGATCCACTCGGAGTACCAAGTCTCCCTCATGAAACGACCGACTCTTGACATTCTTCGCATGGAAGCACCGTAGATTTTGCTGATAAGTCGTAGTCCGGATCAGACCCATCTCTGTCTCTCTTCTTCCAGTAGATCGACGCCATCTTGCATGGCTTGTTCATCTTCAGCCTCAGAATAAAGTTCTACTTGGGGAGAATTGTGAAACAAATCACTCGGCAGGATAGCTTCGGTTTCATAGACCAGGAAAAAGGAGTCTGTCCAGTCGACCGATTAGGCATCGTTCTCAGGCCCCATAAAACATACGGCAACTCAGTTACCTAGGCTCCGGCGGCATGATCCAAGTCGCGCATGAGGTGAGACTTCAGACCTTCCAAGATGAGGCCATTTGCACGCTCGACTTGTCGTGCAACAGACGCATAATCCACCCGAGTGCCTTGGGAGGTGCAGAAGTTTCTGAATTCTTCCAAGTCAAAGTTAGTGCCGTTATCGACGATAATGTTGTGAGGAATGCCGTATCGAAAAATTATCTCCCTCATGAATGTGACCACCATGTGGGAGTTCAACTTCTTGATTGGCTTGGCTTCTATCCATTTTGTAAATTTGTCGACTGCAACCATCAAATGAGTAAATCTGCCTTTTCCAGTCCGAAAGGGACCAACCATGTCGAGTCCCCAAACAACAAATGGCTGATCCCCAATCACAGTAAAGGCTTTCGTCCTACGCACGATCTGTTGAGCTTCAGTCTCATCTCCAGGGAGTTCTTGTCTGAGGATATAGGCAATTTAGGGCACCATCCAATCGGGAATGATGACCAGAATCTCCATAACCAAATCAATTACCGCAGGGACATCGACTTCAGTCGGATCGATGGAGCTCATAGCTTGTGGGGGCTGTTCGATGAAAGGATCCTCTT
Source organism: Hordeum marinum (assembly GCA_022496015.1). Taxonomy (NCBI): domain Eukaryota; kingdom Viridiplantae; phylum Streptophyta; class Magnoliopsida; order Poales; family Poaceae; genus Hordeum; species Hordeum marinum. The sequence goes on along the minus strand of CM039672.1, from coordinate 435,191,630 downwards.
GCACCGAAGGAGTATGCAGGTGCTCTAAAAACACATTACTGGGGACGGGCCGTTGAGTGGACCCAATCTTTGCTAGTTCGTCAGCCGCTTGATTCTTCAACCGGGGAACATGATGAAGTTCCAGGCCTTCGAATTTCTTTTCCAACTTTCTAACAATACCGCAGTACCCAATCATAGCGGGGTTTCGAACATCCCACTCTTTCATCACTTGATTTACCACCAAATTTGAGTCACCATAAACCATCAGGCGCTTGACGCCGAGTGAGATAGCCATGAGCAACCCGTACAAAAGCGCTTCATATTCTGCCTAATTGTTGGAGGAATCGAAGTGAATTTGCAAGACGTAACTGAGCTTGTCACCTTTTGGAGATATCAGGACAACACCAGCGCCGACCCATTCAACATTTTAGAGCCGTCGAAGAACATGGTCCAGTGTGCTGAGTAAATCTGGGTTGGCTGTTGCTGTTCAATCCACTCGACAATAAAATCCGCAAGTGCCTGGGACTTGATCACTTTCCTGGCTTCAAACTTAATGTCAAAGTGTAAGAGTTTGATTGCCCACTTAGCCACTCGACCAGATGAGTCCTGATTGTTGAGAATCTCGGATAACGGAGCATTACTGATGACTAAAATCGAGTGGTCTTAAAAATAATGCGCCACCTTCATCGCTGATAGGTAAATACCATAAACCAGCTTATGGTAGTGTGGATATCTTTGCTTCGAGGGAGACAAAACTTCGGACACGTAATAACTGGTCATTGGACTTTGTAAGCTTTACCCTCCTCTTCCCGCTCGACAGTTAACACTGTACTGATGACCTGATTAGTGGCCGCGATGTACAGGAGCAAGGGCTCTTTGCTGCAAGGAGCGGCAAGCATCGGCTGGGTGGAGAGTAGGGCTTTGAGTTCAACAAACGCTGCTTCAACTTCAGGAGTCCACTCGAACGTGTCGGACTTCTTCATCAGTCGGTACAAAGTCAGTTCCTTCTCACTGAGACGAGAAATGAATCGACTCAATGCTGCCAAGCAACCTGTGAGTTTCTAAACATCGTGCACTCGCACGGGAGTCTTCATTTAGGTAATGGCGCCAATTTTCTCAGGGTTGACGTCGATCCCTAGTTCGGAAACGAGAAAACCGAGTAACTTGCTGCCAGGGACGCCGAAAGTACACTTGGCCGGATTCAGCTTTATATCGTATCTCCTTAGGTTAGCGAATGTTTCGGCCAAGTCAGCCAGCAGGTCGGAACCTTTGCGGGATTTGAAAACTATATCATCCATGTACGCCTTGACATTCCGAGGGATCTGGTCGAGTAAACACTTCTGAATCATGCGCATGAAAGTAGCGCCGACATTTTTCAGACCGAATGGCATAGTGATGTAGACAAAACACCTGAATGGGGTGATGAAGGCTGTTTTATTTCATTTGGGCCATACGGACGGATCTGATGATACCCAGAGTAAGCATCTAGAAACGATAAATGCTCGCATCCCGCAGTAGAGTCGACAATCTGATCTATGCGGGGGAGCGAAAAATGATCTTTCAGGCAGACCCGATTCATATGTTTGAAGTCAATGCACATACGCAATGACTTATCCTTATTGGGCACCATGACAACATTCGAGAGCCAGTCAGAGTGGTAAATCTCTCGAATGAACTTGGCCTGCAAGAGACGGGCCACTTCTTCACCGATTGCTTTACGCTTCTCCGCCGCCGATCAACGCAAATGCTCTTTGACGGGTTTAGCTTTCGGATCAACTCTCAGACGGTGCTCAGCCAGCCCCCTGGGAACCCCCGACATGTCAGCACGCTTTCATGCGAAGATATCCCAATTCTCACGGAGGAACTGGATGAGCTCGACTTCCTATTTACTGTCGAGTGTTGATGATATATTGGTCAGGGCAGCAGTTGGATCCGTCGGGTGGATGTGCACTTTCTTCACTTCCCCTGCCGACTGAAATGCCGACTCAGAAGCGGGCTTCTTTGCGCGGAGCAAATCAGCAGGGTCAACACTCTTCTTGTATTCTTCCAGCTCGACCATAGTCATCTGATGATCAACGATCTTGGAGCCTTGCTGGAGGCATTCTTTAGCCCACTGTCGATTGCCAGTGACCATGATCACACCCTTAGGGCCCAGCATCTTCAACTTGAGATACATGTAACATGGACAGGCCATGAAACGAGCATACGCGGGTCGACACAAAATGGCATGATAAGCACTCTGGAAATCCACGACTTCAAATGTCAACTTTTCCTTTCGAAATTTTTTATCGTTCCCGAATGTCACGTCCAATGCAATCTAGCCGAGTGACTTGGCCTTCTTCCCTGGGATGACTTTGTGAAATTGCATGTTGCTTTCACTCAGTCGGGACATCGGAATGCCCATCCCTTTTAGGGTATCTGCATAGAGGATGTTCAGACCGCTGCCACCGTCCATGAGGACCTTTTGGAGTCGAGTGCCCCCCCCACCGGATCAACCACCAAAGCCTGCCGACCGGGAGTGGCTACATGAGAAGGATGATCTGTTTGGTCGAATGTGATGGCATACTGGGACCACTTGAGGTAGGTGGGGGTGGCAGGTACGGCCATGTTGACTTCCTTGTTGACAACCTTCAATCGACTCTTGCTTTCTACATCAGGGAAAATCACCAGCGTAGCGGCGACATCTGGGAATGTCTCTTTATCATCATCGTCCTTCTCAGGAGTCTTATCACTCGACGGAGTTCTTTGAACAGCTGGATAAGCGTTCGACACTACCCGCCATAAGGACCTCCACTGCAGGATCGCAGCTCTTGCACTCGGAGGGAACATTGGACTAATCGGAGTCTGACTCGAACACACCGTGAAGGGACTCGATAGGCTCGAGCGCTGCAATCAGTCATTAGGCCACACAGAACCACCAGAGTCATTGGGCTAGTAAAACAAACCACCCTCGTTTGGGGAAGCCTTCCAATGATCACTCCCACGCGCCGTCAATTGGCGTGTTCTCAGCTGATGCCACGTGTCGTGTTGTGAGCGTTTCCTTCAGATTTCCTTTATTTTTCGTATGGGGTTTCGACATTTTAGAATTTTTTTCTGTTTTTTTGATGTTTCAGTTTTTCATCGTCGATTGAATTTCTTTCTTTGTTGATTTCAGAGAGCTTGTGAACTTGGCACGCAGTACAAGGACCTTGAAGATGAAAGGAGCCGGCTGCGCGTGGATTTGGAAGCCTCCAACAATGCTTTGGAGCGAGTGCGGGCTGAACTGAAAACTCTAGGAGGTAACTTCCGTCGACCCACTGCATTCTCATCCTCACTTTCCATGCTTTGAACCGAGTGCTTTCACTCGAACAGACATACGCAATGAAAATCGTCGACTCCAAGCATGACTCAACAATGTTGTTTCTTTAGATACCATGAAGAAAGCACTAGAGGACAAGGACAAAGCGCTTGCTGATGCCCAACGGGTGGTGAAGGAGAAAACTGGAGCTGCCGAACAGAAGCTGACTGCTGCCAAGAAGATGGAGGAGGAGAACTCGAAACTGAAGCATGAGCGTGTAGACCTCATCAAGAGAACTAAGCAGCTAACCAAGAGGAGCAATGGCTTGGATAAGCACTTGGGGGATTTCTCGAGGAAGATGTACATCATGCTCGACGGTAAGTATCTTTGTCGACTGAACTTTATAAAATCCTTGATGACCGTATCTCATCAATCCTCCTGCCATTCCTTCTTCCCAACAGAATTCTGCTAGGACTTTGAAAAAGAGACTGAGGAGATCGAGCCCAATTTGGATCCCACCAAGTCACTTGCTGGAGATGCGGTGGCCATGAACATGCTCAGTCTCAACTTCAGGCTCCAAGGTGTCCAAGCATATGTCATCCGACTGAAATCTGCGATGGAGAGGATCGACAAGGAACTATGGCCTGAAGACACTCTTCAGCTCGACCTCACATCTATGATGGCATGCCTGAACGACCACCCCAGTCGAGTGCAGGCCTGGAAGAAATTTGCAGGTCGCTGTGGAGATGACGTGGCACTCTCCCTCGTTAGGGTCCATTGCAAGGATGCGAGGGAAGACAAGTTGAAGGAGCTCTGAGTGGTTAACACTAAGAAACTTCAGTTTGAAGATTTCATGGAGACCTTCATCAACGCAGCCACCAGGATCACAAACGGCATTGACTTGGACATGTTCGTCGAGCCAGCCAGCCCGTCAGGTGCTTGAAAAACTTGATCTTTGAGAAAAACTTTGTTTGCCTTGGTATGCCGAGTGGAATTGTATTAGCTTTAAAACTTCATTCAGGCCTTAATCCTGAGCACGTTTTCTTTCTCACGAAACATTTATCTGCGATTAAACCTTTGAATTTATCAACATTTGGCTTTTAATCATTTGTTCGACTGAATTTGTTTCCTGACTTAGGAGAAAGCTGGTTCGCAGCTAAGCCCCCGAGTGTGAGGATTGCCCAACACTCGAGATAGTTTCCTGACTTATTCGTAGCTAGGACGTCGAGTGGATGGATTACTATCCACTCGACAGGGATTTTAACTTAGGCGAAAGCATGTTCATAGCTAAGACCCCGAGTGTGAGGATTGCTCAACACTCGGAGTATCTTTGAAGCTAAGCGAAGACTGATTCACAAATAGGTCGTCAAGTAGATGGACTACTATCCACTCGGTGGGGATTTTAACTTAGGCGTAAGCATGTTTGCAGCTAAGCCCCCGAGTGTCAGGATTGCTCAACAATTAGAGTATCTTTGAACCTAAGCGAAGACTGATTCACAAATAGGTCGTCGAGTGGATGGACTACTATCCACTCGACAGGGATTTTAACTTAGGAGAAAGCATGTTCGCAGCTAAGCCCCCAAGTACGAGGATTTCTCAACACTCGGAGAGGTGTTTTGAACTTAGACGAAGGCTGGTTCGTAGCTAAGTCGTCGAGTGAATGGACTACTATCCACCCAACAGGGTTTTAAAGTTAGGCGAAAGCATGTTCGCAGCTAAGCCCCCGAGTGCAAGGATTGCTCGATGCTCGGAGAATTCCCAAGTGTGAAACTATTTGATTGGAATCGACAAAAAACTACGGAAGTCTGATTTGCATAGATGAAGTATTTTTATTACATCAAAAACCCTTTTGTGTCTAAGTATAAAAGCGCCGGAGCAGATCTGTATTCCAGGCCCGTGGCTCGTCTATTTGCTCCTTGAGGTTGTACAAGTGATAGGCTTCGTTGTTCAACACTTTGGTTACGACGAAGGGACCTTCCCACGCTGGAGCAAGCTTGTGGGGTCACAGTTGATCCACTCGGAGTACCAAGTCTCCCTCATGAAATGACCAACTCTTGACATTCTTCGCATGGAAGCGCCGCAGATCTTGCTGATAAGTTGTAGTCCGGATCAGAGCCATCTCTCTCTCTTCTTCCAGTAGATCGACGCCATCTTGCCAGGCTTGTTCAGCTTCAGCTTCAGAATAAAGTTCTACTCGGGGAGAATTGTGAAACAAATCACTTGGCAGGATAGCTTCGGCTGCATAGACCAGGAAAAAGGAGTCTGTCCAGTCGATCGATTAGGCGTCGTTCTCAGGCCCCATAAAACAGACGGCAACTCAGTTACCCAGGCTCCGACGGCATGATCCAAGTCACGCATGAGGCGAGACTTCAGACCTTGCAAGATGAGACCATTTGCACGCTCGACTTGTCCATTGGTTTGAGGATGTGCAACAAACGCATAATCCACCCGAGTGCCTTGGGAGGTGCAGAAGTTTCTGAATTCTTCCAAGTCAAAGTTGGTGCCGTTATCCGTGATAATGTTGTGAGGAACGCCATATCGAAAATTATTTCCCTCCTGAATGTGACCGCCGTGCGGGAGTTCAACTTCTTGATTGGCTTAGCTTCTATCCATTTTGGAAATTTGTCAACTGCAACCAGCAAATGAGTAAATCCTCCTTTTCCAGTCCAAAAGGGACAAACCATGCCGAGTCCCCAAACAACAAATGGCCAGGGAAGGGGAATCGTCTTCAGAGCAGATGCCGGCTTGTGGGACAAGTTTGCATAGAATTGGGATCCGTCACAATGATCGACAATGTCTTTAGCCATCTCATTGGCCCATGGCCAAAAGAAACCAGCACGGTATGCTTTAGCGACGATTGTCTGTGAGGACGCATGATGGCCGCAAGTTCCTGAGTGGATTGCATCTAGAATCACTCGACCTTCTTCGGGGGAGATGCAACGCTACGTCACGCTAGCCGCGCTTTCTCTAAACAGCTGATCCCCAATCACAGTAAAGGCTTTTGACCTATGCACGATCTCTCGAGCTTCAGTCTCATCTTCAGGGAGTTCTTGTCTGAGGATATAGGTAATTTAGGGCACCGTCCAATCGGGAATGACGACCAGAATCTCCATAACCAAATAAATTACCGCAGAGACATCGACTTCAGTTGGATCGGTGGAGCTCATAGCTTGTGAGGGCTCTTTGGTGAAAGGATCCTCTTACACCGAAGGAGTATGCAGGTGCTCTAAAAACATATTACTGGGGACGGGCCGTCGAGTGGACCCAATATTTGCTAGTTCGTTAGCCACTTGATTCTTCAACTAGGGAACATGATGAAGTTCCAGGCCTTCGAATTTCTTTTCCAACTTTCTAACAACACCGCAGTACCCAGTCATAGCGGGGTTTCGAACATCCCACTCTTTCATCACTTGATTTACCACCAAATCTGAGTCGCCATAAACCATCAGGCGCTTGACACCGAGTTAGATAGCCATGCACAACCTGTACAAAAGCGCTTCATATTCTGCCTAATTGTTGGAGGAATCGAAGTGAATTTGCAAGACGTAACTGAGCTTGTCGCCTTTTGGAGATATCAGAACAACACCACAGCCGGACCCATTCAACATTTTAGAGCCGTCGAAGAACATGGTCCAGTGTGCCGAGTAAATCTGGGTTGGCTGTTGCTGTTCAATCCACCCGACAATAAAATCCGCAAGTGCCTGAGACTTGATCGCTTTCTTGGCTTCAAACTTAATGTCAAAGTGTAAGAGTTTGATTGCCCACTTAGCCACTCGACCATATGTGTCCTGATTGTTGAGAATCTCGGATAACGGAGCATCACTGACGACTAAAATCGAGTGGTCTTAAAAATAATGTGCCACCTTCTTTGCTGATAGGTGAATACCATAAACCAGCTTCTGGTAGTGTGGATATCTTTACTTTGAGGGAGATAAAACTTTGGAAACGTAATAAATTGGTCATTGGACTTTGTAAGCTTTACCCTCCTTTTTCTGCTCGACAGTTAGCACTGTACTGATGACCTGATTAGTGGCCGCTATGTACAGGAGAAAGGGCTCTTTACTGCAAGGAGCGGTGAGCACCGGCTGGGTGGAGAGTAGGGCTTTGAGTTCAACAAACGCTGCTTCGGCTTCAGGAGTCCACTCGAACGTGTTGGACTTCTTCATCTGTCGGTACAAAGCCAGTTCCTTCCGACTGAGACAAGAAATGAATCGACTCAATGCTGCCAAGCAACCTGTGAGTTTCTGAACATCGTGCACTCGCACGGGAGTCTTCGTTCAGGTAATGGCGCCGATTTTCTCAGGGTTGACGTCAATCCCTCATTCGTAAACGAGAAAACCGAGTAACTTGCCGCCAGGGACGCCGAAAGTACACTTGGTCGGATTCAGCTTTATATCGTATCTCCTTAGGTTGGCAAATGTTTCGGCCAAGTCAGCCAGCAGGTCGGAACCTTTGCGGGACTTGACAACTATATCCTCCATGTACGCCTTGACATTTCAAGGGATCTAGTCAAGTAAACACTTCTTAATCATGCGCATGAAAGCAGCGCCGGCATTTTTCAGACCGACTGGCATAGTGATGTAGGCAAAACACCTGAATGGGGTGATGAAGGCTGTTTTATTTCATCTGGTCCATACAGACGGATCTGATGGTACCCATAGTAAGCATCTAGAAATGATAAACGCTCGCATCCCGCAGTCAAGTTGACAATCTGATCTATGCGGGGGAGCGGAAAATGATCTTTCGGGCATACCCGATTGATATGTTTGAAGTCAATGCACATACGCAATGACTTATCCTTCTTGGGCACCATGACAACATTCGAGAGCCACTCGGAGTGGTAAATCTCCCGAATGAACTTGGCCTGCAAGAGACGGGCCACTTCTTCACCGATTGCTTTACGCTTCTCCGCCGCCGATCGACGCAAATGCTCTTTGACAGGTTTAGCTTTCGGATCAACTCACAGACGGTGCTCAGCCAGCCCCCTAGGAACCCTCGGCATGTCAGCACGCTTTCATGCGAAGATATCCCAGTTCTCACGGAGGAACTGGATGAGCTCGGCTTCCTCTTTACCGTCGAGTGTTGATGATATATTGGTCGGGGCAGCAGTTGGATCTGCCAGGTGGATGTGCACTTTCTTCACTTCCCCTGCCGACTGAAATGCCGACTTAGAAGCGGGCTCCTTTGCGCGGAGCAAATCAGCAGGGTCAGCGCTCTTCTTGTATTCTTCCAGCTCGACCATAGTCATCTGATGATCAGCAATCTTGGAGCCTTGCTGGAGGCATTCTTTAGCCCGCTGTCGATTGCCAGTGACCGTGATCACACCCTTAGGGCCCGACATCTTCAACTTGAGATAGATGTAACATGGACGAGCCATGAAACGAGCATACGCGGGTCGACCCAAAATGGCATGATAAGCACTCCCGAAATCCACGACTTCAAACGTCAACTTTTCCTTTCGAAATCTTTTATCGTTCCCGAATGTCACGTCCAATGCAATCTGGCCGAGTGACTTGGCCTTCTTCCCTGGGATGACTCCGTGAAATTGCATGTTGCTTTCACTCAGCTGGGACATCAGAATGCCCATCCCTTTTAGGGTATCTGCATAGAGGATGTTCAGACCGCTGCCACCATCCATGAGGACCTTTCGGAGTCGAGTGCCCCCCCCCACCGGATCAACCACTAGAGCCTGCCGACCGGGAGTGGCTACATGAGCAGGATGATCTATTTGGTCAAATGTGATGGCATACTGGGACCACTTGAGGTAGGTGGGGGTGGCAGGTACGACCATGTTGACTTCC